>CM029626.1:13222040-14509976 GCA_017311315.1 Dendrocalamus latiflorus
TACGTGTAAACATATGTAAAAATATTTTAGTTATTTTTCTAGCTCGTATTTCTGTAGCTATTTATAATAAATAAACATGGTTACTTACAGAAACACATCTAGCAACTAAATATATCTACCTAGTGCATTTCACATAACAAAATCATAGTTACGTTAATGAAACACTAACGATATTAAGCGCGTTGCTCATAAGCGAATGAAGCATACCTTTTTCGAAGGTAATCGCCAACTCCACAATACTTCCAATTGTGAAGGATAGTAAATCACAGTTGCGATACCTCTCTATGCTCTCACTCGACAACAATGCAACCACTGATCGTGTTTTATACACGCGCATGAACACAACGTAATTAACACATGAATAAAACATAAATCTAATGTCATATCGTGTCGTGTCATTAACACAACTCTCCCGCGCGCTGCCACTACCCCGTGAGGAATTGGATTCCCTCGCTCCTTGTACGCCCATGTGCCCGCCTGCCGAGCCGGGCTAGCTTAGCAGCAGCCTTCTAGCAGGGGCAACTCGACAGCCCCTGCCAGTCATGCCACGTTGTTCTCCTGCCGTGCCAGCTCACTGTGCCATGTGCCACCTCCAGCCGAGCTACAACAATGTGACAGGTGACATGTATCGTTTGCCGCCCCTTCTGAACTCGTGGAAGGAGTTATTTTTGTAAAATCAAATACTAAAGGACTAAAATTGGAAAAATGTTATAATAGTGCTAGACACGTGAATAGGGCTTTGCTCAGTTCGGGTAAAATAAGCTAGCTTATGGCTTATTTTATACTATAGCTAGCTTATTTTGAACTGTATTTGCTGGTGGCTTTTTGACGCAATTAAAATTAAAAAATTAAAAAAATAGAAGAAACAAATTAGTATATTACGGACAATACAAACGAATATGAAAAAAAATAAAAATATTAAAAATAAAAAAAATCAGAAAAAAAGAAATTAAAAAAATTGTTAACTAGAAACTAGACGCTGAAATCGAGCAGGGCTGTTCTTTGACTTCTTTCTTTTATTTGCACGTCTTCGAATTGTTGATTATTTTTAGCCATCATCTCGGTGAATCGGTCAAAAGCAATAATGCGCCGAAGACACTAGTACCTGGCCCGATGGGCCATAGCACGGAGACGTCACATCAGATTCTTAGTGGGACCCACCAGCCAGAGAAACCATCCCCGCTCCCTCGACCTGACGGCAGGTGAGCGGTGAGCCTTCCCTCCATCGTTCCTGACATGCTGGAACGGATCAAACACCTTTCGCCCCCACGAATAGACAAACGCCCTGTTCTTTTTAGATAAAGTTTATAACTTTTAATTATAATTTATGATTTTTTAAACTATTTATACGAGATATTATAAAATAACAGAAACTCACATATAATTTTGATCGATATAAATCAAGTCAGTACAATATATACTACAATTAACTATTAAAATTTATCTTAAAAAACACTACATTTAAAACCTAGCTACTACCAAACACCCAAGCACAAAGCCCAAAAACACACATCCACACCGCCCCCACAAGCTTCCGAAGTTCCGAGTGCGTGCGCGCGTACAATCCCAATCGCCACCTACGATGCACCACAGCCACCGCCGCCCCGGATTCTACCGCGTAAAAGCAGCAGCAGCAACGCCGAAGAATACGCATACCGGTACCCGAAGAGCAGAGCATGCGATCGGGCGGAAACAAAAATCAAATTCCCCAATCCCATTTCCAGCAAAGCCCAGCCATCTTTTTTCTTTAATTCCGGGGCTTCCCTGCGTTCGCCCGAGCAGTAATGAGGAGGAAAAGAAAACGAAAAGCGCCGAGAAAACAACGCACCAGCACATCACAGCATCATCGAGGAAAGAAGCGCAGGCGCGGATGTGAGCGAGCGAGCGAGCGGGCGAGCGAGGAGAGGCAAAATCTAAGGAAAAGTCCGAGCCCCGAGAAGGAAAAAAAAAAAAATTCCCCGGACCGCCTCGAGAGATTTCGCCGCAGCCGTCAAAATCCGAACTTGACGCATCAGCCGCGCTCGGCGCGTATACTGTTCTGGAGTTTGTTTGCGTCTTTGTGCGATAATTATTAGCTCCTGTGGTTGGTGGTTGCTGCTGCTAATTGCTAATGAGCCTGCCTAATCCGCGAATCTTTGCGGCGTACTGCCGCTAAGGAGGCCGTCTGATCCTGATTTGGTTTTTGGTCCGGATTCTTGGAGGTTTCTTGGATTCGTTCGTTCGTCGCCGAGCCGCGCTTGGTTTGGTTTGGTTGTTCGGCTCGATTGGGATGGATGCTGGGTGGGTTGGGCTCGCGTCCAATTCGCTACCACCACAAGTAGTACGCTGCTCCTTTTTTATTGTTTCCGGAGTGGGATTTGCCTTTGCGTTGTAGTAGCTATTTCCGCAATTGTTAGAGCTCCGTGTTCTCGCCCACTTTACTCTTCTTTTCCCCTTTGCCCCCAAATCGAATCCTCCTCTTCCCCTCCGCGTCGGGCGCCGTACGGGCGATCCGAGGTCGTCGATTTCGGCCGTGCCGCCCCCGATTCGGCCTCAAAATTGCGTCTTGGTATGTTTGGCTGCGCCGATTTGTGGGTTCGTGCTGCGGATTTGGTTGGATTTTGGGGGATTCTTGGTGTGATCTGTCCTTGCTGACTTGCAGGGTTCCATGAAGGTGTGAGGGAAATTGGGGGGCGCCTGTTTTGCTCCGGCCATGTCGCAAATCCAGAGCTTCTCGCGTGGGAACTGCGTGCTCCTCGCGGTGCTCTGCGGGAAGCACGCCGATAAGCGTGCGTCGGGGAGGTCGGGGCCGGAGGCGAAGCGGCTGCGGCCGTCGTACCCGTTCGCTGAGCTCTGCTCGTCGGGGAGACTGGAGGTCAGTTGTTGTTCTCGCTTGGTTTGGGGTGGATGGATTTGCTTGTGAGCTCAAGGATGGAGCTTTCGAATGCAGGTGCACGCGCTGTTCAATCCAACACCTGAGCAGTTCCTCGAGGCGCAGCGGGTGGTGCAGCCCAACTTCTGGTACATCCAAGGGCAGCAGCTGGAGGATGAGAAGGAGATTGGTTCACTCGTCTGGGGGGACGCCGATGTGTCTGACCCGCAGGCGTTTAGCTGTCTCATCAGCCCGCCATTCCCAACGATAGTAAGCACCAAGCTTTTATCAAGTGTGTGCAATGTTATTACTCCTTAGTTGAACGGCTTACAGCTGCAACAATTTGTAGTGCTATTAGCTGTTAATGGAAGGGCAAACAACAGGGCCTGATTTGTGAATCAGTTCCTACTTGCATGATGGTCCCTTAGATGTTTTTGAGTCAACATTGTGGTGCCACACTGCAATCATGATGTTTGAGAGCAGCTGCTGTATGAACCTGCAGTGATTGGTCCAAGCTTGCTTGTTCGATTGTTTGCAATTGCACAACAATTGCCTGTTACTTGATCGATCTGACAGTTTGTCTTGCACTGCCATGCCACTAGAGTATTATGGGTGTTTTGGTGTCAAATCCTGTTCTGAATATTGCAATATAAGCAAATGCATCTGCTAGTGCAATGTATCTTGCAATATAAATATTATTTCATTTAGATCATGCATTAAATGCTTGTGCAACATTTTCATCGTGTAGCCTTTTATTGTCCTACTGTCTTCTCCATCTCACTGCATGGTGTGCTGTACAAATTTGCCAATTTTGTTATCATAATCTGAGTCTCTCTAAATTACATTGGACTTTGCTTGTCCTAGCTCTATTTGATTGAATTTTCTTTGTTTTGTCATGGTTGATGCTAACGCTGCTGTCCGGTTTTTAACACAGGTTTATCTGGAAGTTCCTATTGGTGAAAAACTTGCCCAAGCAGTTCATTCAAAGGTAGACAGTTTTCCTGCTCAAAATTTGCATCGCTTTAAGCAACTAGAGTCTTGTTGTCCATTTCTCAAAGTGTAGTTGAAGGAGATGGCTGCATGCAATATTATCTAGTATTTGTTTTGAGTTTCTCCAATTTTGTTCACTTCACTTTGGTTCTACAACAGTGTAATATTCTGGGAGAGTATTTTTACAAATACGTGCAGTCTAAAGATTTTTGTTGTATAGATTCTTCTAGCATCCAAATAAGTACCATCTCTAAATTACTTCTACCACTTAAATGTTGAACAACCAATTATATTGTTTTTCATTTTGACACTTTGCCACTCTTCGGAATTCAGTAATGCTGACGTTTCATTTCAGGGTATTCCATACGTAATATACTGGAGAAATTCATTTACATCCTATGCAGCATCCCATTTTCGCCATGCATTGATGTCAGTAGTTCAAAGGTATTGGCATCCTGTTTTCACCTTCCATTAGCATCATATAGCAATGACATCTCACATCTAATAATTTGCTTATGCTTGGATGTAGTTCTGTGAGCCATACATGGGATGCTTTCCAGCTTGCTCATGCATCCTTTCGACTATACTGCGTAAGAAACAATCATGTGCAAAGTGTTAAGCTCGGGCCTCGTCTACTTGGGGATGCTCCAAAGATAAATATAAACCCTCCCGAGAATGAAATGGCTGAGGAAGAAGGTTCTTCTGAAGTGTTTCCAGCTATAAAAATATATGATGATGACATCAACATGAAATTTCTTCTGTGTGGAGTGCCAACTACCCTGGTAAACTTTGATATTTTATGTCCAAAATTTCTTACATCATATGTTGTTCCTTCCTAGATTCGACTAATGAACTGATGGTTCTCTCCTGCAGGACCCCTGTTTGTTGGGTTCATTAGAAGATGGTCTGAATGCACTTCTGAATATCGAAGTATGGACTAAAGCATTATAGTTCTACAGTACCTTTTGTGCTCCACTTCCATGTCTGGAACAGACATGATTTCTCAGTCATGGAGCTAACTTTACACCATTTGCTGCAGAAAAAACATGGAGTATAATGATTCTAAAAGCAACCTTTTGTTTTAGATACACTAGAAGCCTTGATTAGGAAATTATAATATCACTATGTTAGATATTATCAAATCTGATTTTCTCAGGGATATGGTGATGTGCTGATGCTGTTGCATTTATGTTCTAATTTCAATACTCAGAAGAAGCTGTAATTTGCATTGACAATTGTTCCAAGTAAGGATTCTAGAACAAAATCTGTTGTGATGTGTAACACCAAAACAATGTGCATAAATGAAATACTAGATAAGTTCATTCTACTTGTAAAATAAACTACAAGACTAGCAATAAAATGCATTCTTTGATCTTTTACTTGAGCTGCCAAAATGAGACTACATTTTAGATATTATATGGATTCGAAAAATCTGGAAGTTCGCAATCAAGCTATATCTTTTGTTATTTCTTGGTAAAATGATGCAGACACATAAAACAAGTATGTTATCTTAGATGCTCCCATATTTGTTTAGCTAATTCTTATGATCTATCTTTTATACAACTTTTGTTTGTTCTATTATTCTATTGTTAACATAGCTCTATGTAATGGTTGATTTTATTTTTGGCAGATTCGTGGGAGTAAACTTCAGAACCGAATCAGGTATTTTGAACTGTTGTCTGTTGTAGTTGAAGTTACTTACCTGATACTCTATGCGTAATCATGCCTGTTCTTCATCCTGAGTTCATAGATGTATTATTATTTATTAGCCCTGTTGGTTTACGAGAAAAAAAAATGATACTTCTAGAAGTAGGTTATTGTTTCATATAAAATGAACCAGTGAACCCTTTGTTGGTGGAGCTACTAACTAAAAGTAGAATGTATACTATTTGCATTGGTACATGCAGGAGTTGCCCCAATATTGATCATTCATCATATTTGAGAAGCCTTTTTATCTACTGTTTTCTTTTCTGCTGCCAACTGTATCTTTGTCGAAGATTTTTTGTTTAGAGCAGAAACTGATTGGGTGTTCTTCCTCTGTGGCAGTGCTTCTCCACCACCTCTTCAAGCTGTGTCTTTACCACGTGGAATGGTTACAATGCGTTGTGATATCACTACTTGCAGTTCTTCTCACGTGTCACTTCTCGTTTCTGGTAGTGCACAGACTTGTTTTGATGACCAGGTACAGATTTCCGCAAACTTTGAGAATTTTTCTTAACTACGCTAAGTCATATGGTGTTTACCTATCTGTGCAGCTTTTAGAAAGCCACATCAAGAATGAAATCATTGAGAAGAGCCAGCTGGTCCGTGCTCTCCCAAATAGCGAGGTTAAGTTATCATCGACTGAGCCTTTCGCTTCCATGTCCACAGCTTGTGGGGCTTCTACCTTTGAAGTCTGGATGACCCTTCCTAAGTGGGCAGCACAGGTTGGTTTACTATATTGAACAAAAGAGATATACACTGATTAGAATTCCAGGGTATGCCAATGTGCCTCTTTTTATTTTTTATCATCGTTTGGTCACTTTTTATTCTTATGGTCTATGTATGTGGTTGAATTTCGCTACTTGTGCGTAATTCTTTTGTAAAAGATTCTTCTGCTAATACTGTGCGGTTGATTTCTCCAATATCAATGATCCGTTATGAAAAGCAACAAAGTTTTTGGCCTCATGAACTTTTTCTAGGCTTCAAGCCTCTAGTCATTGCATATGAATGGATATTTGTTCATATCTGACTGAACATTATTTTCTGAATATTTAGGTTCTGAAGCATTTAGCATCAGAAATCTCATACAGGAGCTTAGTTGCACTTGGAATTGGTTGTATAAATGGTACTCCTGTAGCTGCATTCGATAAGCGAGATGCAGATCGCCTTCTTTTCTTTTGCACAAGTCAACGCAAAGATTTATCTGCTGAAAATGGTCTGTACTTTCATCTGCCAAGATGGTCAGCTTCCCTTACCAAGGACAGAGCAAATGTGGGTTCAGAATTGAAACCAAATGTGTTTGGTGCGAATGGAATTTTACAGGGCAAGAAACGTCTGATTGAAGGGCCTTCCTCACTCTCATCCTTCAAGGCAAAATTGAAGCCTGCGACCATGAGGCTCATTCCTCACTCTCGAAAGCAACAAATGCATCCTTTTATGGGTTTCCCTGAAGCTGCCATTCATGAAACTAGTCAGGCCATGCCGAACTTGCCAGTTGCCCCACCTGTGAAGCACAATTCAGTACCTGCTGCTCCAGCAACACATAGAAAATCAACATCAGGGCCGTCGCATACTCAATCAATTATTCAACTGAATCCTCTGCTGATGAAGAAACATGGATGTGATCGGTTGCCTATTCAAATGTGCTCCGAGGTATGCTTCTTGGACCTTCATAAATATGAAATGCTTCTATACAAATACATAATCAGGCTAGAATAATGCATCCGTTCTTTCACCTTTTGTAGGAGGACTTCTTGAAGGATGTCATGCAGTTTTTAATTCAGAGGGGCCACAATCGACTCGTACCTCACGGAGGACTAGCTGAATTTCCTGATGCAATCCTTAATGCAAAGCGCCTTGATCTCTATAACCTGTACAAAGAGGTAATTCTGCACGTTTGCTGGTTTATGCAAAGTAAGGAGGTAGAAAACATGTATTTTGTTGGTTCGTTGTTCCCTGACAAAGGCTTTTTCAGGTGGTGTCCAGGGGTGGCTTTTATGTCGGTAATGGTATAAACTGGAAGGGTCAAGTCTTTTCAAAGATGCGTAACCATACTGCAACAAATAGAATGACTGTATGTATCCACTATTCAACTCTAAAGTTTGTTTTCTCATTGTATTTTTTAGCTGTCATGCTGAAGGACAAGGGGACAACCTGTACCTTCAGGTAGCATAGTGGTGGTGTTAGTACTAAGTTTATCCTTTGTTGCTGAACCTGGTAAAAATTATTAGTAATTTGAAGGAGCATTGTCTTTCATTCCAAGTTGGAACATGTGCTAGTTTAGTTTGGATCTGGAGTTCATGACAACAATCAACTTTTGTTTTTTTTTGGGATTTTCTAGCATCATTTCCATTAGCTGCCTTTTAAGTTTTAACCAACTTAGTTTTGCTGCTGCTGATCCAGTGAAACGCTAAATGTGTTCTAATTGTACACACTTGTCCATATATATTTAGGGTGTTGGGAACACACTGAAAAGGCATTACGAGACGTACTTGTTGGAATATGAGCTGGCGCATGATGACGTGGATGGGGAGTGTTGTTTGCTTTGTCACAGGTTTGAGGGCATTCCTTTCTATTATTATGTCTGCTTTGGGAACTCAATTTGTCAGAGCGGAATCTAACACCACCTTTTTTGTAATTCCAGTAGCGCTCCTGGAGATTGGGTAAATTGTGGTTTATGTGGCGAATGGGCCCACTTTGGTTGTGACAGACGGCAAGGGCTAGGCACTTTCAAGGTAAATACTTCTCGTTGATTCGTTTCCCCTTTAACCATGGCCTGATCTGACGAGCCGCCGTCTTTACAGGATTATGCAAAGACAGATGGATTGGAATACATCTGCCCCCACTGTAGTCTAGCGAACTATAAGAAGAAGCCTCCCCAAAAAGTAGCTAATGGCTTTGCGAATGCGGTGTCTGTATCACGAAATGTTTAATTCTCTTCTTCCTTTTTTGCGGTTTTGCCCCGAATTTCGGGGACATGAGCCAGTAGAGTAGAGAGAATAGGCTGATAGAGGGGAGGGGGGGGGGGGGGGGGGGGGAAGCGTGTAGTGTTGAGCTTTATATAGCATGTAACAGCTGACAACACAGAGAAGCTACTACAGTAGTTGGTCAGATTAAGTGTAAGCGCCCACCTGTTGAATATAAATTTAGTTCTATCCCCAGTTTCATTGCCAGACAGCATGATTCCTATGTCATCCTGGCACAAGATTTGTACTGCGTGATTTGCATTACTTATTGTGCGACATATGCATGTTACCATGTGAGCTGAGCCATGGCCATTCGATTCTGAGAAGCGTAGTTCAGTTATAGATAGCGTTTTGTGCTGAATTGGCTGAAACGAAACCGGTTTCTCGTGAACATTCGATGGAACAATGCGGGGTGGTGGAGACTACAGTCAGAATGGAATGCATGACTTCTCGTTGATGATTAATTTGTCAGTTCTGTTGCAGAAGTAGAGCTATGGCTGTTATAACTATACAGCTGATAATCCAGCACAATGGAACATAATTAAACATCAGGGAGAAGCTGATCGTGCTTAAATCCCATGGGCAACTCTATGCCGGGCATTTCTAGCACAGCATTAGAAGATCAAAATAAAAGCACGTTCAAATATAGCTATATGACATGTTCGTAAAAGACTAGTTGCATTCAGCAGTACAGCATGGCATCAAATGCATGAAAGGCCAACAAGCGTGTAACAGTTTGCACAGCTAATATGTAACCGGGTGTTATAACTTACGACACAAGGAGGTCCATGGGCACAGAAGGTTAATTTGCAGGGAAGCAAGATCAATAAGAGACCACAGCTCCGTCAGAGTTCAGACCAGCCTGTAGCTCGGGCGTGACACAGCTGCAGATTTACATTACGTGGTACTTGTTGCAAATGGCCCTTAGTCAATTGCAATGGGCCAAAGGCCAAAATATGTACATGTACATGTGTATCTAACACCCCCTCGAACTCATGGTGGATCAACAACACTGAGTTTAGAGAGGTAGAAGCTATGCTGAGCTCGAGTCTGTGACTTCGTGAAGAAATCTACCATCTGAAGCTACGGAGGCACATACTGAAGAGTGACAACATACTCCTGCACCTGCGATCTCATGTAGAAAGCATCGACATCGATATGATTGATAAGCTCGTGTTTCATTGGATCTCGAGCAAATACTAATCGCACTAGTGTTATCCGACAAGAGAAGAGTCGATGCAAAGATAGAAACACCGAAATCCTTAAGTAGCCACCGTAGCCAAGTAATCTCAGCCGTCAACGATGCCATAGCCCTCAACTCTGCTTCAGCATTCGAATGAGAAACAATCATCTGCTTCTTAGTCTTCCAGCCAAGCAGAGAAGAACCAAGGACAATATAATAGGTAGAAAGAGACAGGCAATCAGAATGATCACTAGCCTAGATCGTATCAGAGTACGTCTAATGCTAAGAGAGTTAGAATGAGGAAAGAAAATGTGTCGAGTAATGGTCCCGCGAAGATATTGCAAAACACAAAGAAGGTGAATGAAGAGGAGTTGAGTGAGAGCAAAGACGAACTGACTCAGAATGTAAACTATGTGAAAAACGTCAGGTTGAGTCATGCCAAGGTAGACAAGACTCCTAACAAAGTGGCGATAGCGAGTGGGATCCTCAAGAGGTTCATCATCAGTGAACCGAAAGTGAAATCCAAGCTCCATACTAGTGTCCACCGTTCACTGATCAGTGAGGCTAATGCGGGCAAGAAGATTCTAAATATACTTCTCTGAGGTAGTAGCCATCAGGTATAGAAGAGACCTCGATCCTAAGAAAGTAACAAAGAGGACCCACATCAAACATCAAGAACTATTTACTGAGATGCTTCTTTACAAAATCAATATACTAAGAGTCATTCCTAGTAATGATCATATCATCCACATGGATAAGAAGAAACGTTCGACCATGAGGAGAAGTGTGGACAAAGAGCAGGGTCGTGATCACTGGCGAAGAAGCCAAGAACAGTGATAATGGAAGAGAAGCGCTCAAACCAGACATGAGGGGCTTACTTGAGCTCATAGAGAGAGTGGCGAAGGCAAAAACACATACCATCAGGGATAGAATACCTAGGAGGAGGCTGCATGTAGACCTCCTCACATAGCTCGCCATTGAGAAATGCATTCTTAATGTCCAGCTAAGAGATGGACTACTGACGAACAAAGGCCACGTCAAGGAGAGTGTGAACAATGGTCATATGAGCGACATGAGTAAAAGTCTCATCATAGTTACAACTATGCTCCTGCTGAAAATCATGAGCCACAAGACAAGCCTTATAGCACTTAAAATAATTATATGAACGGGTCTTGATCTTATACACCCACTTGCACGTGATAGGAGTAACATGCGTAAGTAAAGGGATAATATCTTGAGTGCCAGTACACTCTAGGGCAGCAATCTCCTCAGCCATAACGTGTTGCCACTCCTGGTGAGCAGCAACCTCGCGGTAAGTCATAGGCTCAACAAGAGCAGTGGCTGCAAAGCCGTAACGCTCAGGAGGCCTAACAATACGATAATAACGAATATGTTATCTGGGAGGAGAGGATAGAACAGGACCTAGCAAGAACGGAAGAGTGGAAGGAGCACATCCAACTACCAGTATACTACATTAGCGAAGTCTTACATGGACCAAAGGAGTGAAATCCTGAAATCCAAAAGCTTTTATGTTCCCTCTTATGCCTTCAACGAAACTAAGGCATTACTTCTAGGCCTATAAAATTATGCTGTCATCTGGATACCCTCTCAATCAATTCGGTGAGGTGATAGGGGGGACGGCGAGTAGGGCGGCGGTGGTGGGGGGTAGGGTTTGGGGGGGTGGAGTGAGGTGTGGTAATTTATATAATTGAGTTAGAGGATGATGTCTATTGGATCTGGATCTAAAAGCTTAAAACTTGAGTACTCTTAAGAAAAATATCACTCAAATTTTGCTTAGATACCCCTATAAAGAAATCCATCCCACTGTACTCTGTAACTGCATACACATGAACAAAGATAGTAGATCGATACACCCCTTCGCCTGTCTGAGGAGACAAAAATAGGTAGTGAACCATGTTAATTAGGACACGGGCATTCTTTGCATGGCAAAACTACTAATCAGGGAATAACCAACTTGCCAAACATAGCCTCCACAAACGTCACCCGACTCCTAGCCCTTCTTTCCTCGGGATCAACAGTGCCCAAATAAACCCTCGCTCTGCATTGCCTCCCACCCTCTTTCTCCACCCCTCTGCGTTGGGTGATGTCAGGCAGAGAGAGAGAGAGAGAGAGAGAGAGAGAGAGAAGCAGTCAATAAAGAGAACAAAAAATGTTACCAAAGAAAAAGGGAAAAGAAACAACAGCAACTCCAACCATATCACCAGCGTTCGGCGACTTTGGCCTGCTCACTGAGCGCTGCCGCGCCGAGAAGGTGCGACAGCAGCGCAGGCACCTCATGATCGCCGGTGGCATTGTGTCCATCGTCATTATACTTGTTATGGCTACTAACCAAATAGCATATGATAGGACTAGCTAGAGGGAGTTGGTAAGAATGAATAGATCCCCCCTTGCTCATACCCCTCTTTGGGGTTTATATACATGAATGGGGTAGGATGAAAAATTCCCATCCTACAACTTGATAATTACAAAAAGGTAAGGGTACATTGGTACATCCCTCTATACTATTGGGCCTATTATATACTGAGTCAATTGCAAGGCCTAGTCACGGGGGGTTGGGCCACCCCTACAAGAGTACTCCCTCGATAGCAAGCGCATAGGTTCCGATAGGCGAGCTGACGTGACTAACTATCCCAGCCCCATGTCCCCTGCCAGCAAGCACGAAGGCCCCGACGAGCGAGCTGATTTAGTTGGTAGCTGATACGGGGTCGCCCGATCTTCTCGACGTAGGATCAAGATACTCACGTAGATTTGATGAACCGTAGTGATCCCCCGTTGCCAATGCAAGAGTTAGCACTCTATAATTCGCCCAACCTCACGTGCTGAACTTCACGACCACCAATGAAATTCCATCGCGCTCCCAATTCCCAGCGGAAAGGTTGAACGATCTTGATTTCAGCGAACTCCCAATTCCCTCAAGTTGGTTCGGCCAACAGAAAGAACAAGAGTATTCTATTATCAAAAGTGGTCTCTGTTTTACAGGGTTGGCGGCTGTCTTTTAAAGAGATACAAGGGGTGGAGAGTCGGCCAAACACTTGGAAACTGAATAGGATTCGATTACAAAACCCTAGGCCCTACTTTGACTCGGACTGAAAAAGTAATGTGACTTGTTTTGCATTTTCTGATTGACTTGTAGGAAATTTGGAGATGAAGCTAGATCCATCTGAAAGTATACGTCAAGAGCTTTCCATAGAGTACAAGAACTCCTCAATCGGACTCCGTTTGTAAAAGTTATGGCCGTTTTAGTAGGTGCCTGTTGGGCTGTCCCGAACCGAATCCGAATTGAGTTCTGAGTTGAATCCGAACTTGAATTCGGTTGTACATGTGGGAGGTCCGAATTGGGCTTCAAAATCTTGTCCAAAACTTGGGCTTTAAGTTCTTGGGCTTCTCCCCTTTTGCTCTCCCACTGCATGGGCTTCTTTCCTCCTTGATCAGCTACATGGGCTGCTTGACTTTCTCTTTTCCATCCCTATATGCTTTGAGCTTTTTGTTCTTAGTAGCAAATATGATTATCCTCCTTGTGCTTCTCCATTGCTTTGGCCCCGGAATCATCATAATATTCAAACCTAATAATAAACAATAATTTGGCATAAGGTAGTATATCGTTCCCACGAATAGAATGAAATTCATTAAGAAACAAATTCATCTGACAATATTTAATGCGGCTCAATACTTCTTTCCAGTGAAATAATGTATTTGACTGTAAAGTGCTAAGCATGTGCGTATCCGCATCATCCTCCCCTTCTTCAAGAAAAGCCGTCCTCGGCTTTTGGTAGCCTGAAATTGTACTAAGCAAAGAATACAACGTATATGCATGGTATATATATTTGTCATCAACACTTCTTTTGCTTAGCATATCAAGAACATCTGAAGGCGTAGTAGATAAAAAGAACAACACATATGCATGGTAGATGTATGAATCAATTATTGTGTCATTCTCGTTGTTCCACACAAACCAATTAATATTACAGCAACCATAAGATGTATACATTGCAATATTGTCTTTCATATCAGTAGCTCTAGCCTTTTTGATGCTGAGGCTATGACCGTGTCATCGAGGTCCTATTTTGACATGGTTCAGGCCACCCCTTCGAGGTGATGCCTACGAGGAGGGCGGCGTAGTCCTGTGACAGACTAGAAGTCGCCCCATCGAGGTCGAGCTTTCAAAGCGGGGTTGTTGGAGTCTCACGAAGTGGTCGGATGAAGCGTCTACGACCACGAGACGGTCGGACAAGTTCTCGATCGCGAAGCTATCAGACAAAGCGTCTATGGCCACGAGGTGGTCGGACGAAGCTTGTCGGTCGGATGGAGTATCAACGACCACGATGTGGTCGGACAAGGTCTCGACCTTGAAGCGATCGAACGAAGCGTCTATGACCACAAGGTGGTCAAATGAGGTCTCAACTGTGAGGTAGTCGAACAAAGCGTTTAAAGCCACAAGGTGGTCAGATGAAGCTTATCTACGACCACGAGGTGGTTAGACGAAGTCTTGACTATGAGGCGATTGGACAAAGTGTCTACAACCATGAGGTGGTTAGACAACGTCTCAACCACAAGGGGCTCGGACGAAGCGTCTATGACTATGAGGCGGTCAGACAAAGTCATGAAGTCAGCAGTGAAGACTTGTGCGTGTTCTCCATACCACACCCTTCAGACTTGGTGTTGACGAAGTTAGTGGCGAGATGAAGACTTGTGTGCGCATGCTCTGTCTCGCCCCCTTCGGACTGGGCGTCGACGAAGTTAGCGGCGGGCCGAAGACTTGCACGCGTACGCTCCATCGAAGTGTCTACGACCATGAGGTGGTTGGACGAAGTCAAAAAATCAGCGGTGAAGATGCGCATGCGCGCTCCATCCTGCACCCTTCGGACTTGGCATCGACGAAGTCAGCAGCGAGATGAAGCTCTAGCGCACACGCTTCGTCCCCCACCCTTCAGATAGGGCATCAATGAAGTTGATGGTGGGACGAAGCTTTGGCTGCACCTTCGAAATGGCCGTCTATGACCTACACGACCATGTCCTCCCAGTGTTTGCATTTCGGCCATACCGGTTGAGCACGCTTCTTTGGATGCACAGTGAGAAGTGGTGGTAGAACGGAACGGCGGAGCGAGGCAGGGCTCACTGGCGATGGCGGAAATGCTTGGGCGAAAAGGCTCAGAGCGACAGCTCACCAGTAGGCACCGGAGACAACGACTTGTCTTGGCAGCGCACGAGATCGACGGGCAGCGGTGGAGATGCAGCGGCGACGACGCTCGGGCGTGGAGAGCTGGTGGTGCTCGGCTGTGGGGTGTGGAACATGAGGGAGGTGGCGCGGCTTTATAGTGCGGACACCGAGGTGACCACGGCATGCACAGCACGGACGCCAAGGCCGTGTTGGACGTGGACGGCGGTGGAGTCCAGCTCAAAGACAATGATGAACAGTGCATTGCCCATCGGATGAATGACACATGGCACTACAGGGATCAGATGGCTGAGGCAGACATCATCGATGAATAGTGATTTATGGCCCCGATGCTTGACATGTGTCAATCGGATGGCGGATGGTGAGGGTGGGACAGACGGCTCAGATGTGGGCGGCGGGCGGCCGATGGCTGACGCGTGGCACGACGGGAAAGGATGCGGGCTTGGCCGGCGGGTGTTGGGCTTCGGCCTAAAAGATTTTACAAGATTTTCCAAATTTCCAAATTCCAAAAAATTAGAAAAGGAAATTGAGCTCTAGGAAATATAAAATAAATCTGAATAAAATCCAGGAAATTCCAGGAAATTCCTTGAAGCACAAGGAACCCAAATAAAATACTTCTAGCAAATGTTAAAGTTTAATTTAGTTATGTTAAATTCTTTTACTTAATAAAAATTCATTTTAAGCTTGAATTAAATCCAAAAAAATTTAAATGGTGAATTTTTAAAAAGCTTTTAATAAACTCTGGAAAACAGGATGTTACAAATGTGTACAAGCTATTGATGAGGCTTTTAGTCCTTAGACTCAGCTGTTTTTTTTAACTTTTTGCAAAAATGAAAAGAAAAAGGAAAGAAACACCGGATGTATAAGGATTCAAAAGGCCCATGTAGTATAAAAATTCTTAGAACAATAGACCCTATGGAAATATATAATTGCATATTAGACCTCGTTCATAGAGTATAAATTTACAAAATTGCTAAAAAACTATTGAATATTTTTTTGAGGGAAAACAATTGAATTCTTGACTGTACAATTTTGCTTGGAGCTTCGTGCTATGGCTGGCGAGTTCTTCGTCGCCGACAGTGGCGGTGGCGAGTTAGGACGGTGGTTCATCAGATTAGGGTTAGGGTTCACTGGGTTAGGGATTTGGGTTCAGTGAGACCCAGATTTAGAGGGGGATCGGGGCGGCGGTGGCGCCATCGTTGTCGGAGACATGGAAGGAGGGCGGGTTGGGGAGATGCAGGCGTGCGATAGTAGTGGCAGGGGAGGAGACGGGCAGTGGTAGCAGGAGGTGGCACGCTGGGCGACGAGATGACAGAGGCTGAGGGAAGTGGCGCAGGAGGTGTGCGGGGTGGAGGGAGAGGGGATCGGATAAGAAGGGTTGGGGAGGGGAACGTGGGTCGTTTGATCCATATCCAACGGACCAAGAAAGACTGCTTTTTTCTAGGAAAAAGTGTCTACTGTGCATTAGACAGATTCATAAATTTATAGCTCCGCCGCGCAGCATGCTACTATACGCCTCGACATGGTTACTATCAATAGTACGGGGTAAAGATTGCGCGATCGCATCCAAAGACACTTGATCCATACAACTTGAAATGCGCACGCGTGATCGATGCCACGCATATATGTCACATGCATGCACTCCAAGTGGAAGAAGCTAGGGAACATTTTGTCTCGATCATGTGTCATTATGTGCTACAATGACAGAAGAGCCAACCGTGGCTTTGGGTTGTGACACTCTTGCTGCACATTTATTTGTCACCTATTACAGAAAATCTCCTTGTACACTGTACTTATAAATAGGATTTCTGTGTTAGAATTTAATCTCGTACTTGATAAAACATATTACTGCTTGTAACTGAAATTTGTTTTAATATGCTTTTGATTTTTTTGGTGGTTATTGTAGGGGCCCTTTGTATTTTTGGCGAGATAATAAAGCAGGCTGGTAACAACAAACTCTTGAGGCCCAAACCTCATCTTTATCTTTCAATCATGAGAGCTTTTGCTACTATAGATGATTTTGATATGGTCAAGAGATTGAACAAACGCATGTGGCCAGATTCAGTTGGATCCATTAGCCGTTCGGCAAAAGAAGAGGCAGATGAGCTATTAATGGAAGCTGCTATAAATAACAATAAGGTAGACATGAGATTTAGTTAGCAATTTCATTGTTTGACACCTTCACAATGTGATTCTGATTTGTTATCCATGCAATACTTTGGACACTTGGCTGTTAATTTTACTAAATTTTGATTGGATTAGGTAAAATAACACCACCTTTGGTATTGGGATGCTTACTAGCTAACAAAAATACTAGTGCCTTCTGTGTTGGTATGCTTACGTTGACACCCCAGCTAGTGATGTATAGTATTTCCTTTTAAAAGGGTATATACCGTTGAAGGGAGAGTATTATCCAATGAACCATATTAAAGTTCATCCGAATTCGTACCGTGTCCGTATAGGACATTTCATCACCTCATGTCAGACGTGGCATGGCAGGTGCATGCACAAGCTGTATCAGACGTGGTGTCAATCTGTAGCAACCGACTCTGATTCGGTTTCCTCTCCGTGTGGGATTCTTCTCCCTCACATTATATATATGTACGCAAGTAGCCCATAGGAAGCGCAAGCGCTCCATTGTAAACTCTTCTCATTATAGTGATTTGCCTTCACCTGTGGTTTTTTTCCCACAAGGGTTTTTCACGTAAAAAAAATTTGTGTCTCTTGTCACAATTTTCTGTGCATTATTTGCAACAAGTGATATCAGAACACAGGAATTTAGAGTCTGTGATTCGAGAAAAAAAAAATCCGTCGGACTGTTCTCGCAGAATCCAAGACGTCTTCGCCTCCGAGCCAGTCTTCTGCAGCGCAAAAAAAAGTTTCTCGTGAGCAGTCGCCTCGTTCCAGCACATCAGCAAACAAAGCTACAGCACGTCATCCACATCACTGCAGCATTTCTTCCTCCGTCCGTGTGAGAGACCCAGCAAAAAGCAGTGCAGGAGATCAATTGGCGATCATTTCGGCTTTTTTTGTGGCTTATGGCTAAAAGTACTGTAGCTGACTGAAAAAATACTGTAGCTAACAGAGGCTTATTTAGCATAATTAAATTTAAAAAAATTTAAAAAATATATAAAAATATGTTAGCCCATTACGTATAATACAAACAAATACGAGAAAAAAGAACCGGCAAAAAAACTCAACAAAAAGCTAAAAGTTCAGAAAAAGACGAAATTTATGAATAGTGAAAAATAAATCAAAAGCTAAAAATTAAAACCAAAATGATCACAACCTAAAACTATTGGCATGGAAACTGGGGCCACCAAGTAAAAAAGGGAAGCGACCGTTCGTGGCTTTGTTTGGTGCAATTATTTTTGGTGAAATTGCTACGTGCACATAGGAATTGTACAAGGAGTTTTCAATTGCAAGAATTTTGCTAGGTACACACAAATTCGTACCAGCAAAATTTGGTTTTCTTCCGCATGGCGGCTCTAAAGTATGATCTTCCGCTGTTGGATCGCGACACGAGGTTTTTTCTATGGCATATCAAGATGCGAGCTGTTTTATCATAGCTTGATTTGGATGATGCACTTTTGGGGATTGACAAGATGCTAGCCACATTATCCGCTGATGAGAAGCAACGTAAAGATCGTAACGCCTTATCTCAAATTCATTTTCATCTATTAAATAATATTTTACAGGAGGTTATGAAGGAGACATCCGCCGTCACATTATGGCTGAAGCTAGAGCAGATTTGCATGATAAAAGATCTGACCAGCAAGATGCATCTGAAGCAGAAGCTTTATTCCCACAAGATGGCGGAGGGTGCCTCATTGTTGAACTACCTGATAACTTTCAAGAAAATTGTTGCAGACCTCAAAGCTATGAAGGTAAAGTATGATGATAAGATTTGGGTCTTATTTTGCTATGCTCTCTGCCCAATTCATACTCTACTTTTAGAGATACTATTCTATATAGCCGAGATACTCTTACTCTCAGTGAGGTTTATGAAGCTCTGTATGCTAAAGAAAAGATGAAACTTATGGTTCCGGGTGAAAATTCAAGTATGCATGCAGAAGGTTTGTCTGTCCGTGGCAGGCAATATGAGAAGGGTTCAAACGACAATTCAAAACGTAGAAGCAAAAGCAGATACAGAGGCAGATCTAAATCCAGGAACAGGAAGTCATGCATGTATTGCAAGAAGGATGGTCATGACATATCCGAGTGCTGGAAGTTGCAGAATAAGAAAAAGAGGAATAACAATTTCAAGAAGGATCAATAAGAGGATGAACCTAGAGCCACCATTATCACCAAAGAAGCTTATGAGGGAGATGTTCTCATCGCCTTCGCCAATAATTGCAAAACCGACAATGAATAGATTCTTGATTCAGCCTGTACGTTCCACATGAGCCCGAACCGTGAGTGGTTCGTTACTTATGAAGCTACGCCAAGTGGATCAGTGTTGATGGGTGATAATACACTATGCAAGGTTCCAGGTATTGGTTCTATCCAGATCAAGATGTTTGATGGCACCATCGGAACTTTATTGGATGTTCATCATATTCTGAATTTGAAGAGAAATCTTATCTCGTTGAATACTCTTGATGCTAAAGGGTACAAGTATTCAGGTGGAGGTGGAGTTCTGAACATCACCAAAGGTTCTCTTGTTGTGATGAAGGGTTATATGAAGGCTGCCAACTTATATCATCTGCGAGGCACTACAATTTCAGGTAATGCTACTGTTGCCTCAAATAAATCATCTGATTCTGATGCTACTAATCTTTGGTATATGTGTCTGGGGCATATGAGTGAAGTTAGAATGATGGAATTATACAAAAGAGGATTTCTTGATGGTCAAAGCATCAACAAGTTGAAGTTTTGTGAACATTGTGTCTTCAGCAAGCAAAAGAGGGTGAAATTTAGTACTGCAACTCACTCTACGAAAGGTATATTGGACTATGTTCACTCTGATTTATGGGGAGAATCCCGCGTTCCGTCTCTTGGAGGTGCAAGCTACATGTTGACCATCATTGATGATTACTCAAGAAAAGTTTGGGCATATGTTGTCAAGCACAAATCAGATGTATTCACAACATTCAAGGAGTGGAAGATTATGATGAAAAGACAAACTAGTAAGCATGTCAAGAAGCTACGTACCGACAATGGCTTGGAGTTCTATTCTGGAGAATTTGAAACTTTATGCAAATCAGAGGGTATTGTGAGACATTATACCATACCGGGCTCTCCTCAGCAAAATGGTGTGGCCGAACACATGAACATAACCATCATGGAGAAGGTACGTTGTATATTATCAAACTCTGGATTATCTAAGAGTTATTGGGCTGAAGCCGCTTCCACTACTTGTTATTTGATTAATCAGTTACTAAATTTGGCCATTGATAAGAAGACTCCAATTGAGATATGGTCTGGCTCTCTAGCAGATTATTTAAACTTAAGAATACTTGGCTGTTTTGCTTATGCTCATGTTAAGAATGGTAAATTAGAGGCTAGAGCAGTTAAGTGCATTTTCCTTGGTTATAAAACTGGTGTGAAAAGATATAAATTGTGGAATCCTGAAACCAGAAATGTGGTTATTTGCAGAAGTGTTACTTTTGATGAGTTTGCTATGTTGCATGATAAGCCATCTATTGATGTTCCCGTTGAGAAGCAATCAAGCGTGCATGTGGAGTATGTTATTGATTCAGGATCTACACCATAAGTCAACAAGCAAAATATTTCAGAAGCCCCTATTGTTGAGCCACCAACACATCGTTCCATTGCAGTTGATAGGCAGAGGAGGAACATTCAACCTCTTAAGAGATTGATTGAAGAAGCCAATGTTGTGGCTTATTGTTTAAATATAGAAGAAGAAATTGAAGGTATTGCAGAACCTTCATCTTATTCAGAGGCTATCTCTTCTAGTGATTCAAAAAGATGGATGACTACCATGTATGATGAGATGGAATCTCTTGACAAAAATGGCTCTTGGGAGCTGGTTAAGTTGCCAATTGAGAAGAAACCTATTCGCTGCAAATGGATCTTCAAGAAGAAAGAAGGAGTTTCTCCAACCGACGAGATTAGGTATAAAGTAAGACTAGTTGCAAAAGGATACAGCCAAATTCCAGGTACTGATTTTACAGATGTCTTTTCCTATGTTGTGAAGCATAGTTATATTCGCACTTTACTCAGCATTGTGGCTATACATGATTATGAGTTTGAACAATTAGATGTGAAAACCATATTCTTATATGGGGAATTAGAAGAAGACATTTATATGGAGCAACTGGAAGGTTTTGCCATTCCGGGAAAGCAAAATTTTATTTGCAAATTGAAGAAATCTTTTTATGGTTTGAAGCAATCACCTAGACAATGGTACAAAAGATTTGACTCCTTTATGATATCTCAGAATTTTAAAATATCTAATTATGATAGCTATGTTTACTTGAAGACTGTTAATGGTTCAATTATTTATTTACTTCTATATGTTGATGATATGTTGATTGCTGCAAAAGACAATGCTGAAATTTTATAGTTGATCAAGGCACAATTAAATAGTAAACTTGAGATGAAAGATCTTAGTGCAGCAAAGAAGATTCTTGGTATGGAAATCATTAGAGACAGACAGTTTGCAAATTATATCTAAGTCAAAAGGGATATATTAATAAAGTTCTTCGTCTTTTCAACATGCATAATGCCAAACCTACGAGTACTCCCTTAGCTGCACATTTCAGACTTTTTTTAGCGTCATGTCCACAATAAAATGATGAAATTGAGTACATGTCTAAAGTTCCATATGCGAGCGCAGTTGGTTCGCTTATGTATGTTATGGTATGTTCTCATCCCGATTTATCTCAATCATTAAGTGTGGTTAGTAGATATATGGCTAATCCTGGAAAAGAGCATTGGAAAACAGTTCAATAGATTTTCAGATATTTACGAGGCACATCTAATGCTTGTTTACAATTTGGGAAGACTAGAGATGGACTCGTTGGTTATGTGGATTCTGATTTTGCTGGAGATTTGGATAAAATAAGATCTCTCACTGGTTATGTTTTCACTGTTGGAGGGTGTGCCGTTAGCTGGAAAGCAAGTTTGCAAGCTATCGTTGCCTTGTCTACTAAAGAAGCTGAGTATATGGCTATTTCTAAAGCTTGTAAAGAAGCCATTTGGCTAAGAGATTTATTTACGGAGCTTTGTGGAAGTACATCATGCACTACAATATTTTGTGATAGTCAAAGTGCTATTTGCCTTATAAAAGATCAAATGTTCCATAAGAGAACAAAGCACATTAATATCAGGTATCACTACATTCGAGGTGTGATTGCTCAAGGTGATATTAAAGTCTGCAAGATAAGTACTTATGATAATCCAGCTGATATGTTGACAAAGCCAATTCCTGCATCTAAGTGTGAGCTATTCTCAGACTTAGTTGGTATTACTCTCTAGTCCTTTGGACTTTCGGCACTCAAGGTATGGATGATAATTTTATTAGATGAGTCTATCATATTCTTCGACTACTGGAGGGAATTTGGCTCAAGGTGGAGATTATTAAAGTTGATCCGAATTCGTATCGTGTCTGTGTAGGACAGTTCATCACCTCATGTCAGCCGTGGCATGACAGGTGCATGCACAGGTTGTATCAGACGTGGTGTCAATCTGCAGCAACCGACTTTGATTCGGTTTCCTCTCTGTATGAGACTCTTTTCCCTCACACTATATATGTACCCCTGTAGCCCATAGGAAGCGCAAGCACTCAATTGTAAACTCTCCTCATTATAGTGATTTGCCTTCGAGCGCTTGTGGTTTTCCCTGCAAGGGTTTTCCACGTAACAAAAAATTTGTGTCTCTTGTCTCTATTTTCTATGCATTATTTGCAACAAACCAACTTACTTCAACGCCCTTCCATCCAAGTATATTATTATGTTGTATCAAACCTGTACATTATTCACTGTCTTTTGCTCCTCTCCTATCAAGAACACAGATGCATTGCTGTTTTCAGTGTTTTTCTGAGGTCCGTGAGGTTTCATTATGCTGCTACGAGTATATTTCCCCCATTTTAAATACCACAATAGATGGATAAAGTATGATTTATATTTTGTTCCTTAATTGCATGATTTTTTGAAGCTTAGTGCTATGTTCTGTCCAAATCATGGGTGTTGTGGGAGTAGCCCACGCTGATCCAGTTGGCCCATTGCGTCAGTAAGACAATTGGCCGTCTTGGCAGAAACAGTAGACCAGAGAAATGGCGTACCTACCCCCTATAAGTGTAGGGCCAGATAGAGGTATTGGTATAACTCCAAATGGGGAAATAACATGTTTACCCCTATAAGTATGAATCCAGGTAGAGGTATTCATGTAACAAGCCCTCATGGCTATAAATATATGTCTTATGACGCTATGAGGACTAAGCACTCTCTTTTTCAGACAAGTTTAGGAAGCATAGACTTCTAGCAAGGTCTCTACAACTTGTAAGACTCTAGACAGCCCCTTTGAGGTCTCCCTGGTAGCCCCCTTTATTTACTGTTTGATTTGTAATCATAACAATGGGAAAACTAAGAGGTGTTTTTTGAAAAATAGGCTTCCCTTACCAGATGCAACAGTAACACTAACACCGCAATGCAATGTTCATGATTGCGCTTCTCTCCCTCTCTAGATTTCTTTACTCCTCAAATGTCTTACTTTGCTTTTCTCTGTGCTAAAATGGTCTTAAGATTTTCAAATGTTCATGTTGATGTTCATACTACTTGCCCGGCTGGCTGATTAATCTTTTTTACAGATAGACATGGCTAGAGGACATCTAAGGAGAATAGTTAATGAGAAGGAATATTTCTCTTGGACAAGTAGGGTAGAACTGGTATGTTTTTTTTTTGTTCTGCTTTGGATTTTCTCTCTTAAATATTTGTATTTCGCTTTATTCATAGAGTAGCTATTATGAATTTGTAATGTTCTGCCATAAACTTAAATGCTGTTGGCATGTTACTTCTTACTAGTTGAGCTGGAAAACATGCCTGGGAAAGTTGTCATAGATTCTGTTATTGAGGCCTCTCGCTATACAACAGTTGTAGTGTTCATTTTGTATATAATTTCAATTACTTTGACCATTGTGATTCGTTGCCGCAGCTGAAGAGGTTATTTGTCTCTTTTTTGATCTTAGTTTAAAAAATTAGATGGCCCAGTCTGCCATTATGTCTTTTCCCATTCTCAATTTCTAAACGCCTATGTTGCAAAGTTGCTGTAGATCGAATTTGCATTTTCGTATAGTTTTCATGCATTAAAGGTTCATAATATTACACAGGCGAACTTCATAACGTCTACTCATCTTAAAATGTCAGATTAATCTATGATGTTTTTGAGCTCACCTTTGTGTATTATTGTAATCAGACAACAAATATTGCCAACTTTCTGTCGATTTCACTAACTGAAGTTCAGGAATATTGAATCTGCTTTCCATTATGGGCGGTGACTTGACCACTCCATCTGTCCGGAAATTCTTCCTTCGTAATGCTCCACATTTCTGTGGTGTGAAATTGCATGTTCTAGTTTATTAGATATTCATAATATTATGTAGGTAAAACTGAATCACACCCTGTAGTCAGCTTATAGCTAGTTTTAATGGAATTGTCCTGTCAATTTCTGAGGATAAAACTCTGACTGGTAGCCGCTACGACCACCTCCTATAACTGTACGACCACGTTGAAGAGGCTACGATCTCCTCTTGTGTCATTACGACCGCTCTACTGGTTCACCGACCACGCTGACAGTCGTTACGACCACGTTGTGACCCCTCTGATCACTCCTCGTTGCTCCGACCATATAGTCATAAACTTTAGTTGAAGTTACGACCACGTTCACCGCTTTGTGCTGCACTGAACTACGGTCGATCACCGTAGTCGTAGCTCCTTATGAGTTATGACCACACAGTGATCTGTCGACTGCTGTTGTCGTAACCCTTACGACCACGTCTTCCTGCTGCGTGACCGTGGTCATAACTCCTTTATGACCACACCTTCAGCACTTGCGGGCATCTCCGCTCTCGTCGCCTTCATAGCCGTAACTTCGTTTACGACCACGTCCTCTGCTCTGTGACCGTGGTCGTAACTCCTTTACGATCACGTCAGCTGCTCCTGCGGATTTCTCCGCTCGATCGCCGTTGTCGTAACTCCTTTACGACTATGTCTGCGATCCTTTACTTGTCGTGGTCGTAACTCCTTTACGACCACATCTATGAACCTCTGTGATCTCACTGACCGCCTGCGACCACACCGGCCGCCTCCACTACGATCACACCGACCGCTTCCAAACACACTAGTCGCCTCTCTCCTCTGCGATCACGCTGACTGCCTGCAACCACGCCGGTCGCCCTCTGCTCTGCAGTCACGTTGACCACCTGCGACCACGTTGGCCGCCCCTCTCCTCTGTGGTCACGCCGACCGCCTGCGATCACGCTAGTCACCCACTGCTCTGTGGTCACGCCGACTGCTTGCAACCAAGCCGATCGCCCACTGCTCGACACCTTTTTTCAACTGCATCGCGTCAACTTGGTGCGTCTCTCTCGGTACAATAGCTCTACCCTTTTATACCTTGCTCTACGACTTCGACTCGAGTACGACTACAACTATAACTCCAACTTGGCTATGACTGTGAAGCGGACTCGAGCTCGACTACTACACGGACTCGTATACGACCACAATCAAACTCGTACACGACTCCGACCACTCGTACACGACCATGACTTCTAAACTGAAAACAAGATTACAAGCTCTAACAATTTGTGTGGTCTTATTACCCATCAAGTATCAGATGAAGACCTGTGAACTATATTTGTCTGGTGTCTCAAGTACATGACCAATGTGTTGGTGACAAATCATGGTTTTTTTGTACGCAGAAATTTATGGAAGGTCTAATAAAAAAATTAAATGCATGTTGTTGATCTATTTGAATGGATGAAACAGGGAATTTAATTCAATGTTGGCACTAGGTGCCTGGAGCACATAGTAAATATTCCTTTTGTTTTGCCAGTTCTACAAACTTTATGTATCAAAGTGAAAGCATGATCATTTTTAAGTTTGTTTCCATCTGTTTAAACCAGGTGGCAGCTAACTATCTAGATTCACCAACTCTCTTCTTAGACCCCATGTATTTCCACAGGTTGTGTCTGTCAAGTTCATATTTTATATCCCTTTTTTCACTTGACTCTGCTTGGCTATATCTGATGTTTTGTCTATTGACATCGTAGATTATCTTGAATGATTCTGTCGAGAAGTTTATGCATGATTACGTTTCAAGAAACCCGACCATTATTTGCTGACTTAATCTTGGAGAAGGTTGTGATGCGATTCTTCAAAGACCGTGCGCTTCCTATTGTGAATGACTAGGGAAGTTGCGTTGTAATTGTTCACGGCCACGATTGTACCAAGGTATGCTGTCTTGTTCAGTTGGTATCAGCATTTGTAGCATCAACCCTCGTACGAGAGCTATTGGAATGGATGTAGCATCGACCCTCGTACGAAAGCTATGAAACGGTTGGCACATGTTTTAGCGGCAGGGACCAGTATTTGATAAACCAGCCACTTTAGATTTTGTGCCATGTCAGTCTGAATTCTTAACCAATTTAAGTGATTTGGCCAAGGTTCATTTTGCAAGCAAGTACATATATATAAAAACAAAACCATCAAAACTTGTGGTCAAGTGTTATTTAACTGGAAATTGTCAGGTCCGTGGCCAATCATAGGCTGCTCTTAACCTTTGCACCTCATTGTCCATCTGGCGCTGCAACCGTTGTTGCCTGCAAGAGTGCAAGTGGCCAATAAGTGACTCGACATAATTTCCGCCATTGTCAAATTTTGTGCATGCTGTAACAAAATTGCAGAAGTACTCCCATTTCAATGCCATCATAATTGATATTCCAGTATCCTCCTGTGATTCTAAACACCTTTAATTTCCTTTCTCAGCGGTGCGCCTCTTCTTTCAATGGCGAGACCACCCCTTTGTGTGCCTACTTCAACCTCTGTAGAGCATGTCACAGATCTCCTCCTCAGAGAAGTCCAAAATGTTCGTTGTAGTGAAAAGCAGCAACATGTACGAAGGCAGTTACGCATCAAGCTCAAGACTGCTGGGAGTTTTCTCCCTCGCTATCCTGGGGATGTTGACTGCCGATTCGTCAGACATCCACGACGTGGGCATCTCCAGGGTATCACTCAAGCAGGACGCTGAAGCCTGCAATTGTGGTTGAGTACAAAGCTAGTTTTGTGTTGTTTTCCATGACTCGACATCGCTGTGTATGATGTAATCTGATGCACATGGCAAAAGTGACCGTGGACCCGAAATCCTCATTCAATGTCTCTGGTTGAGGCGCCAAGATGGTCGCCATGGTCCTAGCTTGTTTGGCTCGCGTCCTCGTCCTGTCCATATCACCAAACCATGGGGAAGACCTTAGCTGCTACCTTTGTCCAACTTTTGATCCCCACGGGCAGTGGCGGACCCAGGATTTGAATCCAGGGTATGCCTAACTAAAAAATTATTATCCAATGTGGTATAATCTAATACAAAAATTTGGTGGGGTGAGTTATGAATCTGTGGGGTGAGTTTTGGCAATGAATGAAGTCAAAAATGGCTCACTAATGCCCTGCTAAAACCATGTATTCCTCTACATTTCTCACAGAATTCTACCCATCATGTGGGTATCAAACTAACACCTTATATTGACCAACCAATTATTTTGCTAAAAAATCTTACTTTTTTACAAAATAATACAACGCCATTATCTAACTAAATATGAAGCATGGATGTTAAGCTTGTCTCTACAATTTAGCATTACCTACTACAAGTTAAAACATCCATATCATGTCGCAATCCATAGATAAGGGAGGTGAACTACTTGCATTTTGAACAGATCATCATAATTCCATTGAATGGTAATTTCCTTCACGGCCTAACTATCAAGTGGCATGTCCTCCCACAGTTAGCTATCTCTAAAAACTTGCATGTTGCAACTCTAATACTTGCATAAAAGCAACAATCAAGACATTTACAACCAAGACATTGTGAAGTAATGTCCATGTCCTTCCACATTATCAGGAATGGCTAATCAAGACAAAAAGCAACAATAAGTTACCTAATCCTGTTGCACTAATGGTCCCAGATGGCTTCACTGCGACACTTCTTGCTCTGTTGAAATTAATGACAGTTCCTTGCACAAGCCCAGAAACATCAATATCTTCAACAATCAACACGGCATATCTGCATACAGCATACCAATTACCACCATGGATTACATGCTAAATCAAAAAGTAATCTAAGATGGAGCCTGGGCACTGGGCAGACAGGCAGTGGAGCACTGGAGCTCACCATCATCGGGCAATTCCAAATTTTCAATCCCAATTCCCGATCCCGCCGGTGGGCAGGCAGTGCCGGTGCCGCGCCGGGCGGAGGCGGAGGGAGCCGAGGCGGAGGGAGCAGGCGGAGGCGGAGAGAGCCGGGCGGAGGCGGATGGGCGCCTGGCGGCTGGCGGACAGGCGGAGGCAGTGAATCTGAATCGGGGTCGGGGTCGGGGACACCGGGACACAGGCGGACCGCGGTTTAGGGCACGAGATTTTTTGGGGCCAAATTACACTGTTGCAGGGTAGTCCTGGGCCTATATGGACTACCTGCTGGGCCCGCCCCTGCCCACGGGGACCAAAAAAACAAAATAGGTGGGCATTATGTTCAGTATTACCATTACTACTGCTTGTGTACGCTTTATTTGCTCTAATCTTTGTTAGTTACGACATTGTAACCTCCAACCGCTCCGTACCCTGAATTCTTTGGCCGCTCTGCGCTCGGAACTTCTGACTGCTCCACGCTTTTGGAGTCTACAACCACTCCGCGCTCGGAAAACTTTGACTGTTCCACTCAAAGCTTCTGACCGATAGCACTCGAACGCTTCTGACTTCACACTTGAACTCGATCTTCGACTGCGATCAGTAGTCAGAACTCGTACCCTTCTAGTTACTCGAAAACATCCGAGTACACAAAGCACCTCTGGTACTCGTATCTCCTTTGATCTTCGAGTATAGCGGCGACAAACTGAAAACAACTGAATAATAGTAGAAACAAAATCTTTTGGTGGTGCTCCAATTGCCGCACCTTTTCTAGGGTAAACTCCCCTCTATTTATACTCAAGTTTATAACTCAAAGACGGGGAAAACATTGCCAATTACAAACTAGACTCGGACTCGTTTTCTTGCTGAAATTAGACTCCGAAACTGGAAACAACCTGAACTCCTAGTTCGATTCCACAACCAGATTGAACCGACTCATACTCTAAGCAAACACCTGCACTCGATGATTGCCAATCAAATCTAGATTAATTACAATAAACTCCCCCTAAATCTAGGCTTGATTCTGCAAAATCATTGACGCCAATTAGCAGGAGTTCACTCAAGTATGCACGTTGTTCATGTCCCAGGACATACTCAATTTCAATCTCTCCTCTTTCAACACATTCATGGATGAAGTGAAATATTGTGTTGATGTGTGTTACTCCTCCCATGAAACACAGGATTCTTAATTAGGGCAATTACAGATTTGTTGTCAACTTTTAATGTGACTGTTTCTGGGGAACGTCCGGTGATTTCACTCAAGTCCCCTCAGCCACATCGCCTGGCATGCAGATGCCGCCGCCGCCATAAACTCCGCTTTGCATGACAACAACGCCACACTTTTTTGCTTCAGAGATGCCCATGAAACTGTGCAGTTATTGAAATAGAAAATCATACCATTGCTGCTTCTCCAATCTACTATATCATTAGCCAAGCTACTGTTTGAGAACATGACTAGCTTTCCTTCCCCTCCACTCATGTATTCCAATACAAGCTCAGTTGTTCCTTTCAGATATCGAAGTATTTGTTTTACTGCCTTTTGGTGAATTAGAGTTGGTCTTTCCATGTATCTATGTAGGACCGAAATGGCGACAGAAGGGGGGGGGGGTGAATGTCGATCTTTAAAAATCGCCCCCAACAAGTATCCTCACTTAAGCTTCTTCTCCAATAGCTATGGGAGCAATGAAGATAGAAAATAAGCTCTCACTGGAAATCACAGAGACAAGGGTAAACCAGATCCAGAAAGAAGCAATCAAGAAAAGCAAATTCAGCGCAAATCTGACTGCAAGCGGTAGTACCGCTGAGACGAGCGGTAGTACCGCTGGGCGGTAGTACCGCTATGCCGAGCGGTAGTACCTCTTGCCGGAGACGTTCGGACCGTCCGAACGTTTCATCACTGCCGATCGGACTGGTCCGAACATGGGCGGTAGTACCGCTGAGCCGAGCGGTAGTACCTCTGAGCGGTAGTACCTCTCCAGGAGCGGTAGTACCGCACGAAGAATTTCAGCAAACAGGATTTTTCAGAAATATGAGAAATTCACAAGGATTCTTAGATTCTTAGCTTGGGAAGCTTTGAGGATACCTAGGGAACACTCCCAGAAGAATAAGCCAAGAGCCAAAAACAAGAATCCACTAGAAAAACAAAAGGATTTCAGATTCACGCCCAAAACCAAAATATTCAGAGAGCTGCGCAAAAACTCAAATTCCCGTTTCATCTTTGATCATTTGGCTATGAAACTTTGAGGATAGGTTAGCAATAGCCTCTGGACCTCTCATGCCAGGTTTCACGCCATCTCGTGAAGGGAAAAGAAAATAGCACCAAACCCTAGAAAGGCAAAAGCATGAACAGAGGAAGCCCAAAAGATAAAATTGAAATTAAACTTGGTTTGCTCTTGGAATTAACTAGCCAAATGGCTTTTGAGCATCTCCCATGTCATAGCAACCCATTTTGGGCCTTCCCAGCAAGAATCAACAGGAGAAACAAAAACTCAAGATTCTGCCATGAAGAACAACGAAGGAAAAACGAAGAATAGAGAGCACGAACAGGAGAAAACTTCATATTTTCATTTCCAATCAACAAGGATTACAAGGAGTCCCGATACGCATGGACATTTGAACAAGAGGAATGATTAGAAGACTCTCAATCCATCTCCTCACTCTCCCTCTCCATTCTCAAGATCACCAAGAGCTTCACATGCTTCTTGGGAGGAACACACAGACTCTCAAGAAACCATCGAAGGGGACACAGAGGGAACACAACTCTGCCTCCACCAACAACTCTCAACCACTAAAGCCTAAAGCCAAAACAAACTCTAAAGCCTATTTTGACTAAAGGAAACCCTAAAATCCCTTCAAGTGTTCAAGTGGGCATGTAGCCCCTCCAACCTATTTATAGCCCACGGCTAACGGGTCTCCGCCCCGTTACGCCCGCTAAATCCAACGGAACCCGCTCCCGCTTGTACAGCCTTGCGAAATTCCCGTTTCGCCCCTCCTGCACCTTCCGGGAAGCTTCCGCGCTCCTTGTCTCGCACGCCTCGCAACCACCTCGAGTCCACGTCGTCTTCGACACATCCTCGACCGTTCTGACCTCAGCGCCACCTGCGCCTAGTCCGGTCCACCGTGTCTCGCCACGACTCCGCCCGATGTCCTGCAGCCACACAAACAAGAAACACATCAAATAGCACCGCTCGATACATGAAAACGTAAATGGTATAAACACACCATACTTACACACACTGAAGTCCAAACCTGTCAAAATATCAGAATATGCATCCTAACCCGTTTGACCAGGAATGACCAAGTCCGACCGAGCCCGTCGCACCATGCAACGACTCGACTCTGAACCATTCAAACCAAGCTCGACTCTCATAAACTGATGTCAATTACTCATCATAAACCCGGGATGACCTCCACATGGTCTCTCAATCTACTCACTAATCCAACCGAATATGCAAGATCTGGCCGAGTGTGTAACAAGTACCTCAAACTTCAAATTACTTGTCGGTATTCAGTTGGATCCACGAGTTATCCTTCAGGATCTTTGCCCAGTTGCAGTTTCGACTTCATGGGGCATTTACATGAGTTGTAGTCCTTCATACCAAACCGTTGAAGGACTTTCTTTGCGTATCCAAACTATTTGAGGATGATTCAATCTTCTCTTTGCTCAACTTCTATACCAAGGTAATAAGTGATCAATCCGAGGTCGGTCATCCCAAACCCCCTCATCATTTGTTGCTTGAAACCTTGTATGCCTTCGACCTTTGAGCCTGTTATAATGAGATCATCGACATAGACCCCAATAATCAAGATGTCAGTACATGACATGTTCTTGAGGGCATTTTGTGAAGCCAAGCAGCTTCAGACTTCTATCTAGCCACTGATTCCATACTCGAGGTGCTTGTCGAAGCCCATATAGAACTTTATAGAGTCTATACACATTGTGCTGTTTGTGATTCACCTCATACCCTTTTGGTTGTGCAACATGAACATCTTCTTGCAATTCTCCATTCAAGAAGGTCGTCTTGACATCCATATGGTGCACTTGCCACTTGCATTGGGCAGTTAGAGGAAGTAGCAATCTCAGTCTCAATTCTTGCTACTGGAGCAAAGACTTTTTCAAAATCGGTTCCTTACTTTTGTACATAACCTTTTGCAGCGAGTCTAGCTTTGTACTTCATAATCTTTCCTTCAGAGTCCCTTTTCATCTTGTAAACCCACTTTAGACCAATGGGCTTTTGTCTTGCCGGCAAATCTGTTAACTCCCATGTCTTATTATTTTCAATTGAATTGATTTCACGATCCATTGCGTCAACCCAATGTTTCTCCTTTACTGCTTCCGAGAAAGTTCTTGGCTCCTCCATCACGATTTGCAACAATTCCTCTGGTGGCAAACTCACTGGCTCTGTTTCTTCATATATCTTAGAGAGAGACCAGTACTTCTGAGGTGTCTCTGGTGGTGGTGTTGATAACATTGAACCTGCTGGTTCTGAACCGACCTTGGCAGTTTCCCCAAACTAGGTTTGATTCAGCCCAGATGACCCGGTAGGCCTAAGCTCTGCTGGCCGACAGCTTCGATAGGATAGGAAGGCAGGGTTCCCGTGTGTGTCCAAGTGAAGGAATCCACTCTAGCTTCTATAAACTCATGTTTTACTGGTTCTGCTAAAGTAAATGTGCCCCAATTGTCACAAGTTGTTGCTGAACCTTCCTTTCAATCCTAGCGCTTGTTCTCCTCAAATACCACATCTCGACTGATAACAACTTTGTTCTGACTCGGGTCAAAAAATTTATGTGCCTTACACCCTACTTTGGCACCCAGATAAACTGCCGGCATGCTCCTATCATCAAGCTTTTGGGTGTAAGCTGATGGGATCTTCATATGAGCCTTGCACCAAAATACTCTTAGATGATCCAGTCTTGGTTTTCTTCTTGTCCACATCTTTGAGGTGTAGTATCGTTGAGGGCTTTGGTAGTCAATCAGTTTTGGATATATATTGTGTGCCGTATTGCCTCCCCCATAATCTTCTGGGCATCTTCTTGCTCTTTAGCAAACTCCTCACCATGGACACCGCCGTCCTATTTTGGCGCTCTATAACACCATTTTGTTGCAGTGTATATGGCGCAGTCAAGTGCCTCTAAATCCCTTTGCTTGCACAAAAGGCTTTAAAGATGTTTGAGAGAAACTCCTCCCCGATCTATTCTTAGGGTCTTCAGTTTGCATCCAGTCTCTATGAGCGCTTTGAATTTTTTGAATTCCTCAATGCGCTGCTTTTCTCCTTAAGCATATATACCCACATCATTTGACTATAGTCATCGACAATTAGAAGAAAATAGTTGTTTCTGGTTGCTGTTGATGGGGTGATTGGCCCACAAAGATATGCACAAACGAGCTCTAATCGCTCCTTGGCTCTATAATATGCCATATTTGGGAATGGGAGGCGAGTTTGTTTTGCAAGCAAGCATCCTTCACAGATTTGAGTAGGATGGCTAATTTTTGGCAATCCGACAACCACTGCCTTCTCTCCCATTGACTTAATGGACTGAAAGTTAACGTGTCCCAACCTTGCATGCAAAAGCCATGCCTCATCCTCCATCTTTGCTAGTCAACAAATAGGCTCACAAGTCTCAATCGTAACCTTGTAGAGACAATTTGGGGAGCGTCTGACTTTCATCAGGAGCCTATTGCACCGATCATATAACCATACAAAGGCATTGAAGATAATCACCTTGCCCCCTGACTCCATTAGCTGACCAATACTCAAGATGTTGCTACAAAGATTTGGTATATAATATACCTTTGTCAATAGTCTTTGTTCGCCTCCCTTGAATTGGAATATAATTGAATCTTTTCCTTTGATTTTGACGGTGGAGCCATCACCAAATTTGACATTGCCTTGAACCGACTCATCCAGTTCATGGAATTTGCCATTGTCACCAATCATGTGGTTGCTTGCCCCGTTATCGAAGTACCATATATTGGATGAACTGGGATTCCATGTCTGCCGCAGTTTTGGCAACATATTGTCTTCATGCAGCAAGATCATCCTTCATGTGTCTTCAACCATTGTTAGCATTAACACTAGCTCATCTTCCCGAGCGTCGGCGAGATGCACCTCCTCACCCTGACGTTTGCCTTTGCATTCTGAGTCATAGTGACCGTATTGGTCGCAGCTAAAGCATTTGATGTGAGATTTGTCGCAATCTGTCCTAGACCAACGACCAGCACCATCTTTCTGACGAGTCTTGGTTGAGCCACCCTGGCCAACCTTGTTTTGCTCGTGGCCTCACTACTGGCCCCTTCCATGTCCACGGAAGTCGCCTCCTCATCCACGGAAGCCGCCTCCTTCAGAGTTTGCTCCTCTTCCTTTGGAAGTGGATTTCGGCTGCTTGGAATTGAATCCCTGCTGTGGTTTCCACTTAGTTTGGGAGAACATTAGTTGTCCATCTGCATTATTATTAGTTCGCCGGTTGAGTCGTTCTTCATATGCTTTTAGCAGTCCTATTGCTTCTTCAAATTGCATCACTTCAAGATCTAAATACTGCTCAATTGATGCCACCAATTATAGAAACTTATCGGGCACTGAGTCAAGAAGCTTCTTGACTAATGCGACGTCCTCTAATGTGGCGCCGATGGGGTTGTACTTAGCTACCATAGCACTCAATTTCCCGTGCAAACTTGTCGATTGTCTCTCCTTCCTTCATGTGAATCGAGTCGAAAGATATCAAGTCTTCAAACCCATCCCACACATCCTTGGATGATTTCTTCTTTGCAATCTACAGATGGACGTCTTCTGGGATGGTTTGGAAGATGAATGCATGTGCTACCTTGTTCTTCTTCTCGTCTACAGCCACTCCAACCGCAGGTTTTACTGCCTCGCAGATGCCTTGTGCAGCCATAATTGCTTCCATCTTGATGCGGGAATTGATGTGGTACAATTTGTTGTCATCAACATCGGGAATTGATGTGGCACCCCGCTGCCATCCCTTGTAGCCTGCTGGACGGAAAGCGCCATCGCCGAGTGCTCGGACCACATAGTGGCTCTGGTACCACGTGTTAGTTACGATCTCGTAACCTTTGACCGCTCTGTGCCCTGAATTCTTTGACTGCTCTGTGCTTGGAACTTCCAACCACTCTGCACTTGGAGTCTACGACCGCTCTGTGCTCGGAAAACTTCAACTATTCCACTCGAAGTTTCTAACCAATAGCATTCGAACGCTTCCAACTCCATACTCGAACTCGAACTTCGACTATGATCGATAGTCGGAACTCGTAAGCTTCCAGTTACTCGAAAACTTCCGAGTACTCGAAGCACCTCTGGTACTTGTATCTCCTCTGATCTTTGAGTACAGTGGCGACAAACCGAAAACAACTGAATAATGCAGAAACAAAATCTTTTGGTGGTGCTCCAATCGCTGCACCTTTTCTGAGGTAAACTAATCTCTATTTGTACTCAAGTTTACAACTCAAAGATAGAAAAACATTACCAATTACAAAATTGGACTCGGACTCGCTTTCTTGTTGATGTTGGAAAATTAAGCACATGTAGGTTCAATTTATTCCATAAATTAATCATGACATCATACACGCAAAATAACAGAACCATCACAGGCATAACAGATCTAGACATGTAAACCAGAAAACTGTACATGAACAGATCTAATGCGGAGAACATGATTGTTACGTACCGATGATTCTGCTCTGATCGGTTTGCCGATGTTGACGCTGCAGGTACGGTGTGGATGACACGAGGTCGATGACGATTCGCCGAAGACGAACGACGAGGAAGACGAGCCAGAGCTACAGCAAGCAGTCGCGCAGAGCGCTTCCCAAAAACCTTATTCGCCCTCTCCCGGTGCAGGACTTCGAAGGCGACGGTTCCGGAGACCTGCTCTCCCGAACGACAGTGCACGCCGGCGGACGGGACGGAGTAGACTACGTGGGACGGCGCAGTACAATGGAGGAGGCAAAAACCCTAGATTGATTTGCGTCTTCTGTATGGAGTCGGCAGCTCGGTATTTATGGAGAAAATAGGACGTGTGATCAAGACGCCTGCACGTTCTCCATAACTCGTAACCGAAACGGATTAGTTGCGCGTAACCGATCCGGATTCACCGCTACTCAAAACAGCAAAAATAAAACTGCAAAAGGAAGCCGCGTCTGCGCAAGCATCTGGAGCCGATTTTGGCGGACCATTCACGCAGGTGCCGTGCACGCACGCCCCCCGCCTCGCCCCGCCCCGCCCGGCGAGGCGAGCGAGCGCGCGCGTGTGATCCTCTAGTTCTCTCCCACACATGCCTCAAGTGGCTAGGAGTGCACCATCCCTTTTAAGGTGGTCTTCCTCTCCTAGAACTAGCAATATGGTACTAAAGTGCACATGCATAGCTCCTTTGCATGAGTGGGCCTTTGAGATTTAGGAATTATTCTTATGGGCTTGGCCCACATAATTCAGCAATCCCCCACCAGATCTCAAAGTCCCACAGAGATTTGCCTGAATTCCAATGTACTGTTTATATATCAGTATTTTGATGGAGACCGATTAAGGTTGAACATCCATCTAGAACTCCAAGCTACACTTACTCACAACTTGAACAATGGACTATGCCTTGAATTGCAAGTTTGGTGCAAGCAAGCTTCACTTAAAGACTTAACTGATACTAGGCCGCCAGTAGGCTACCCCTCGGTTGGAGCGTATAAGTCATACTCCTTGGTCTCTTCATGAGCTTAGTAGGAGATTACCCAAGATCTCCATAGACTGCGACTAACAGTCGGGCTCATATAGGTGTGTTCTTTCAAGAACGCTCTGTAGGATAGCGTCTTCGCTTCTAAAAGCCAATGGAACACATTAAGACCTTAGTCAAGCTGCCTTGCAGTTTCTGAGAGTATTGCATCTTCACATAGAGAGGGTTGAAATTACTCTCCTCCAGTTAGCTAATGGCTTGTTTTTCCCAGATCCTAATTCACGGGATCTCCGATCACATAGGTTGGGTTACTACCATAGATAACTCACATGGGTCTCATACCCATCTCCTTCGATGCACTATCTATCACATTCCGTGATAGTTCCTTTGTAAAGGGATCTGCCAGGTTTTTATCTGTTTGGATGTAATCCAAGGTTATAACTCCGGAGTTTCTCAATTTCCTGACAGACTTCAATCGTCTCTTGACATGCCTAGACGATTTCATATTATCCTTAGAACTGTTCACTTTAGCGATAACGGTTTGATTATCACAGTTCATAAGGATAGCTGGCACTGGCTTTTCCACCGTAGGTAGATCCATCAATAGATCCCGTAGCCATTCTGCCTCAACAGTAGCAGTGTCTAGTGCCGCAAGCTCTGCTTCCATGGTTGACCTCGTCAAAATGGTCTGTTTGCAGGACCTCCATGAAACAGCACCACCACCAATAGTGAAAACATATCCACTAGTGGCTTTGATCTCATCAGCATCAGAGATCCAGTTGGAATCACTATAACCCTCCAGCACCGACGGGTACCCAGTATAGTGAAGTCCAAAGTTCGAGGTACCTTTCAGATAGCGCAACACTCGCTCAAGCGCCTTCCAGTGATCATCTCCTGGGTTAGATGTAAACCGGCTTAACTTGCTCACAGCAAAGGAGATGTCTGGCCTTGTTGCACTAGCTAGGTACATAAGTGAGCCAATTATCTGAGAATATTCCAGCTGATTCCTAGCAATTTTCTTATTCTTACGAAGTAACACGCTAGGATCATAAGGTGTTGGAGAAGGCTTGCTATCAGAAAAAACAAAATGGCTAAAGACCTTTTCCACATAATGAGATTGCAAAAGTGTAATCCCATCCTCACCTCTAACCAATTTAATGTTTAGAATAACATCAGCCACTCCCAGATCTTTCATATCAAAGTTTTGAGACAAGAATGATTTGACCTCATTTATCACATTGATGTTTGTCCCAAAAATCATGATGTCATCCACATACAAACATAGAATAACTCCCTCACCCCCACCATAGCGATAGTATACACATTTATCTGCCTCATTGACAGCAAAGCCTGCAGATGTCAGTGTTCTATCGAACTTCTCATGCCACTGCTTAGGGGCTTGTTTCAGACCATACAAAGATTTCAACTGTTTTAATACCTTGCCTTTTTGACCTTCTACTACAAATCCATCAGGTTGTTCCATGTAAATTTCCTCATCCAGCTCTCCGTTAAGAAAAGCTGTCTTAACGTCCATTTGATGAACGAGAAGATCATGTGAGGCAGCCAAAGCAAGTAGTACTCGAATTGTGGTCAGTCTAGCAACAGGTGAGTAAGTGTCAAAGAAATCTTCGCCTTCTTTCTGAGTATAGCCCTTGGCAACAAGCCGAGCCTTGTACTTTTCAATAGTACCATCAGGCCTAAGCTTCTTTTTGAACACCCACTTGCACCCTACAGGTTTGCACCCATAAGGTTTATCTGTCAGCTCCCAGGTTCCATTAGCGATAATGGAATCCATTTCACTACGGACAGCCTCCTTCCAGTAGTCTGCATCAGGGGATGCATACGCTTCTGAAATAGATTTGGGAGTGTCGTCCACAAGGTACACAGTGAAATCATCACCAAAGGATTTGAATATCCTTTGTCTCTTGCTCCTTCTAGGAGCTCCACTGTCATCTTCCTCATTGACAAGTTCATGTGTATGTTCAAAAGGTTCAGGTGATGTGATTGAACTGGGAATTATTTCAGAAGGTTGACTAGTAGTGTTATGTGTATCCTTCATTGGAAAAATATTCTCAAAGAATGTTGCATCTCGAGACTCCATAATTGTACTAACATGCATGTCAGGTACCTCAGTTTTAACTATCAAAAATCTATAAGCAATGCTATGATTAGCATATCCCAGAAAGACACAGTCCACAGTTTTAGGTCCAAGCTTGCGTTTCTTAGTTATTGGCACATTAACTTTCGCCAAGCACCCCCATGTACGCAAGTAAGAAAGTGATGGTTTTCTCCCAATCCATACCTCGTATGGTGTTTTGTCCTTATTTCTGTTAGGAACTCTATTTAATACATGATTAGACGTTAGCAAAGCCTCCCCCCACCATGCCTTAGGTAAGCCCACAGTATCTAACATGGCATTCACCAAGTCAGTCAACGTGCGATTTTTCCTTTCGGCAATCCCATTTGACTCGGGAGAATAAGGAGGCGTCCTCTCATGTATAATACCATGTTCCTCACAAAATAAGTCAAATTCGTTTGAGAAATACTCTCCACCACGATCTGACCTAAGTCTTTTTATCTTTCTATTTAACTGGTTTTCAACTTCTGCCTTATAGATTTTAAAATAGTCTAAAGCCTCATCTTTCGTTTTCAATAAATACACATAACAGAACCTAGTTGCATCATCAATCAATGTCATGAAATATCGTTTTCCACCCTTCGTCAACACGCCATTCATCTCAGAAAGATCTGAATGCAGGAGTTCTAGTGGTGCCAAGTTTCTCTCCTCAGCAGCCTTGTGAGGCTTACGAGGTTGCTTTGATTGCACACAGCTACGACATTTAGAACCTTTGGTGATGGAAACGTTTGGAATTAAATTCATACTGGAAAGCCGAGACATCAAACCAAAATTAATATGACATAGACGTGAGTGCCAAAGATTAGCCTCATCATCCATACTACCACAAATATGGTTCACAGTCTTATTGCAGAAATCTGAAAGGGAAAAACGGAACAAGCCTCCGCACTCATAGCCTTTACCAATAAAATATCCATGTTTAGACACGACTACTTTATTAGACTCAAATACCAACTTAAGCCCGTCTCTACATAAACGGGAGCCACTAACGAGATTCTTGTCTATAGAAGGGACATGCTGCACGTTCTTCAGCTGCACGATCTTTCCCGAAGTAAACTTCAGATCTACCGTGCCAACACCATGAACAGTAGCATGTGACCCATTCCCCATTAGGACGGAGGAATCTCGGGCGACCTGATAAGAAGAAAACAACAAAATATCAGCACACACATGTACATTAGCTCCTGTATCAATCCACCAATTGGTAGATTGACTAACTGAAAGAACAGTAGGTAAATTATCATACCCAGTTCCATCTCCAGTCTTGCCAATGGTCACGTTGACAGACTTAGAAGTCTGTCCTACCGGTGCCTTCTTTCCTTTGCGTTGTGGGCACTTCTTGGCCATGTGACCAGGCTCACTGCACACAAAGCAAGTTCTATCATCCTGATTGCTGTTGTTCTTCTTCTTCTTGAAGTTGGTTGTCTGTTGGGCTTTGACAAATTTTCCTTTGTTCTTGCTTGAGGGTTTCTGTACCACATTGGCACTAGACTGCCCTCCATCACCCTTAGACACAGCGTCCTTTTCCCGAGCTTTCTCCTCAATTTCAAGAGACCCAATCAGATTCTCAACAGAGTACTCTTGTCTCTTGTGTTTGAGTGCTGTTCCGAAATTCCTCCATGAAGAAGGTAATTTTGCAATGATACATCCAGCCACAAACTTGTCGGGTAAGGCACACTTCAGGAGTTCGAGTTCCTTGGCAATGGCCTGTATCTCATGAGCCTGATCTACTACAGAACGGTTATCAACCATCTTGTAGTCATGAAATTGCTCCATGACATACATGTCATTGCTGGCATCAGTAGCACCGTATTTGGAATTTAGTGCATCCCACAACTCCTTCGCGTCTGTCATGTGCATATACACCTCGCACAGACGATCAGCAAGAACACTAAGAATGCATCCAACAAAGAGAGTAGTGGCAGTCTCGAATTCTTTCTGCTTTTCAGCATCAAGAACACCTTCAGGCTTGCCATTACTAACCCAGAATACATTCATAGCAGTAAGCCACAGAGTGACCTTGATCTGCCATCTCTTAAAGTGCACACCGGAGAACTTATCCGGCCTCAGTGCATCGGCAAATCCAGCCATAGTAAAACCACAGTGCCTACAATAAGGTTTTTGGATTGTTGGAAAATTAAGCACATGTAGGTTCAATTTATTCCATAAATTAATCATGACATCATACACGCAAAATAACAGAACCATCACAGGCATAACAGATCTAGACATGTAAACCAGAAAACTGTACATGAACAGATCTAATGCGGAGAACATGATTGTTACGTACCGATGATTCTGCTCTGATCGGTTTGCCGATGTTGACGCTGCAGGAACGGTGTGGATGACACAAGGTCGATGACAATTCGCCGAAGACGAACGACGAGGAAGATGAGCCAGAGCTACAGCAAGCAGTCGCGCAGAGCGCTTCCCAAAAACCTTATTCGCCCTCTCCCGGTGCAGGACTTCGAAGGCGACGGTTCCGGAGACCTGCTCTCCCGAACGACAGTGCACGCCGGCGGACGGGACGGAGTAGACTACGTGGGACGGCGCAGTACAATGGAGGAGGCAAAAACCCTAGATTGATTCGCGTCTTCTGTATGGAGTCAGCGGCTCAGTATTTATGGAGAAAACAGGACGTGTGATCAAGACGCCTGCACGTTCTCCATAACTCGTAACCGAAACGGATTAGTTGCGCGTAACCGATCCGGATTCACCGCTACTCAAAACAGCAAAAATAAAACTGCAAAAGGAAGCCGCGTCTGCGCAAGCATCTGGAGTGATTGGACGTGGTCGAGAGGGCAATCGACTACGACAAACGGTGATCGAACGTGGTCGGGAAGTGTCACGACCACGACAAATGAAGACTGGAGGTGGTCGAGAAGTCGTACGACCATGGCAAACAAGATTTGAACGTGGTCGAAACACATTACGACCACATCAAACCAGGGGTGCGCGAGTAGTCGATTTCGAACGACTACCTGCACGAACAGGTCCCAGGATCGGCCTGAGCGGTCGAAGCATCGGCCCGAGTGGTCGACACGGACCACATGTAGCAACCGCAGCCGAGAAAAGAAGGGGTGGCCCAGGTGGTCGACATCGACCACACACAGCAGGCGAAGTCGTAGCAAACGAGACAGGAGGTGCTTACTCGCATGCAGATGGAGGGAAGCAAGGTGAAGTCGTACCAGGTGCAACTGGCGCAAAGGAAGGTCGAAACAACAAGAGCTTGAGTGGTCAGCGTAGATCACATGAAGTCTCAGGAGGAGCTCCCACAAGACCAAAAGAAGGCAGTCAAAAGCCTAGAGTTTGGATCCCGAGGTGGCGGGAGAAAGCACAGCGTGAAGGACGATGGTCAAAAGCAAGGCCACACATCAGTGAAACGAGTTGCTGGTGGAGGAAGCGCGAACCAGAGTTGCAGGAAGAAAACGGCGAGAGCAAAGGCTGTGAGAGCAGGTGCTCCAGCCCAGAAAGACCGGTCAAGGAAGAAGCAGAAGCAGGAGAACGTCAAAGTGATCAAGGAAGAAGATCGACATGATGGAAGTTACTAAAACAAGATTAGGGAGAGAATGTTGGAAATAATCTTGTTTAGAAGTCGTACACAAGTTTTGGAAGTAATCGAATCCAAAACGAGTAAGAAATCAGAAGTCGAAAACCGAGTCCTAGATGAAGTCGTAACCGAGTCAAAGTCGTATAAGATTCGGAGTCGGAGTAGGAGTTGAGAACCCGTGTTAAAGTAGGACAACCGGGTATATAAGGAGGCTTAGAGCCATGTATTATGTACCAAGCCATTGAGAAAATACCAAAAAGAGGGAAACACACAAAGCATTGTTTTGTCGTGTGATTGTGCAAGGCGTGGTCGTAAAGGCAGGGAAGGCTACGACCACGGTGTAGGTGGTCGTAAGGAAGCGAAGGTGGTCGTAACGAGCTACGACTACACCGAGAACGCCAGTACGTGATCGGAAGCAACTCCGATCACGTTGAAGGAAGTGAACGTGGTCGTACAGGTGTTCGACCACGGTGAACAGTGATCGCCAGCATCACTGCGTGATCGTAGAAGGCTTCGATCACGGTATCTTGAGCGGTTGAAGGAAGGCAGCGGCAGCGATATCGCGGAGCGGTCGTAAATTGCTACAGTAAATTTACGACCACGTTGAAAAGGCGATCGGAGGAGATTGAGGCGTTCGGAATTGGTCGTAAGTACTCTGAACCGATCGTATTTGATTCTCACCGGTCGTAAACGACTCTAACCGGTCGTAAAAGGTCCTGGGAGGTCGTAAGACTTACAACATTTGGTATCAGAGCCGTGGTTAAACATGGCTGACACGGCGAAGTAGAGCGTGTCGCTGCAGTACCCGATCCTCAGTTCGGACAATTACCCGATCTGGGCGATGAAGGTGAAGGTCAACATGATCGCGCAGGGTGTCTGGGGCCCAGTTGAACCAAAGGAGAAGGACAAGGTCCTCGATGATCGTCTCGACAAGATGGCGATGGCAGCGATCTATCAAGCTGTGCCCGACTCGATGATGCGGCAACTAGTCGGCAAGGAGACGGCGAAAGACGTCTGGACTACTCTGCAGATAATGCACCAAGGAGTAGATCGAGTGAAGGAAGTTCGACTTCAAACCTTAAGAAGTGAGTTTGAAGCCATGAAGATGGGGAAGAGTCAGACCGTGGAAGAGTTCTCTGGTCGATTCAACGAAGTCGTGAACGAGATCAAATCTCTCGGCGACGACTTGAAAGATGAGGTGGCGGTGAAGAAGTATCTGCGAGTACTGCCAGAGAAGTTTCTCCCGGTCGTAACCACACTTATGTACTCGCAAGACCTCTCGAAGATGAAGATTGAGGAGGTAACCGGAGCGCTCAAAGCACACGAGCAGCTCCTGAAGAGTTACCAAGCCGACAACGAAGGACAAGGATCTTACAATCAACAAGCCTTGCTCGTAAGAGAAGACATGAGGAACCAATACAAGCTGGACCAGACAGATTCATATGGCCAGCATGGTCGTGGAACTGGTCGAGGTGGAAGATTTCAAGATAAGTCTCACATTCAATGTTTCGAGTGTGAAAAATTCGGCCATTACGCTGCCGAATGTCGAAGCCACATTCAGTGCCATAACTGCAAGAAGTATGGGCACTATGCTGCAAAATGCAGGAGCAAGAAGAAAGTCGAAGAAGTCAACATGGCTCAAACCGCTGAACTCACAGAACCAACGCTGCTGTTGTCGCACTGCACTGTTGAAGAACCGACAATGGTGCTTCTGAATGAAGGGAAGGTGTTTCCTAGTTTGATGGAGAAGGGAGAGGAGTCTCAGGAACAATCAGATTGGTACCTCGACAATGGAGCTAGTAATCATATGACAGGAACATATTCATTGTTTCATAAGCTAGATGAGAAAGTACTCGGCAAAGTGAAGTTTGGAGACGGCTCAACCGTACATATCAGAGGAAAGGGGACAATTCTGTTGAAGTGCAAGGATGGAAGTCGAAGACTATCGTCAGATGTATACTACATACCAAGTCTTTGCAGCAATGTCATAAGTCTTGGACAACTGACCGAAGAAGGTTGCCGGATCGAGCTAAAAGGTAATCACCTGAGAGTTTTCGACAACAGAGAACGGCTGCTAATGAAGGTACAAAAGTCAGCAAATCGGTTGTATAAAATACCATTGAAAATCTGGAAACCAGATGGCATGCAAAGGGTTCTGGAGGAACCAGAATGTGAACGACTTCATCTACTGGTAGTCGAAGGCCAACCTGAAGTCATAACAAGCAAGTCGGGAGAAAAGCAAGTCGTGGCAGACGGCAGAAAAAAGCCTGAAGTCGTAACGATCAAGTCGGCTGAAGTGATTGGACGTGGTCGAGAGGGCAATCGACTACGACAAACGGTGATCGAACGTGGTCGGGAAGTGTCACGACCACGACAAATGAAGACTGGAGGTGGTCGAGAAGTCGTACGACCATGGCAAACAAGATTTGAACGTGGTCGAAACACATTACGACCACATCAAACCAGGGGTGCGCGAGTAGTCGATTTCGAACGACTACCTGCACGAACAGGTCCCAGGATCGGCCTGAGCGGTCGAAGCATCGGCCCGAGTGGTCGACACGGACCACATGTAGCAACCGCAGCCGAGAAAAGAAGGGGTGGCCCAGGTGGTCGACATCGACCACACACAGCAGGCGAAGTCGTAGCAAACGAGACAGGAGGTGCTTACTCGCATGCAGATGGAGGGAAGCAAGGTGAAGTCGTACCAGGTGCAACTGGCGCAAAGGAAGGTCGAAACAACAAGAGCTTGAGTGGTCAGCGTAGATCACATGAAGTCTCAGGAGGAGCTCCCACAAGACCAAAAGAAGGCAGTCAAAAGCCTAGAGTTTGGATCCCGAGGTGGCGGGAGAAAGCACAGCGTGAAGGACGATGGTCAAAAGCAAGGCCACACATCAGTGAAACGAGTTGCTGGTGGAGGAAGCGCGAACCAGAGTTGCAGGAAGAAAACGGCGAGAGCAAAGGCTGTGAGAGCAGGTGCTCCAGCCCAGAAAGACCGGTCAAGGAAGAAGCAGAAGCAGGAGAACGTCAAAGTGATCAAGGAAGAAGATCGACATGATGGAAGTTACTAAAACAAGATTAGGGAGAGAATGTTGGAAATAATCTTGTTTAGAAGTCGTACACAAGTTTTGGAAGTAATCGAATCCAAAACGAGTAAGAAATCAGAAGTCGAAAACCGAGTCCTAGATGAAGTCGTAACCGAGTCAAAGTCGTATAAGATTCGGAGTCGGAGTAGGAGTTGAGAACCCGTGTTAAAGTAGGACAACCGGGTATATAAGGAGGCTTAGAGCCATGTATTATGTACCAAGCCATTGAGAAAATACCAAAAAGAGGGAAACACACAAAGCATTGTTTTGTCGTGTGATTGTGCAAGGCGTGGTCGTAAAGGCAGGGAAGGCTACGACCACGGTGTAGGTGGTCGTAAGGAAGCGAAGGTGGTCGTAACGAGCTACGACTACACCGAGAACGCCAGTACGTGATCGGAAGCAACTCCGATCACGTTGAAGGAAGTGAACGTGGTCGTACAGGTGTTCGACCACGGTGAACAGTGATCGCCAGCATCACTGCGTGATCGTAGAAGGCTTCGATCACGGTATCTTGAGCGGTTGAAGGAAGGCAGCGGCAGCGATATCGCGGAGCGGTCGTAAATTGCTACAGTAAATTTACGACCACGTTGAAAAGGCGATCGGAGGAGATTGAGGCGTTCGGAATTGGTCGTAAGTACTCTGAACCGATCGTATTTGATTCTCACCGGTCGTAAACGACTCTAACCGGTCGTAAAAGGTCCTGGGAGGTCGTAAGACTTACAACATGCCCGGCCCGGCCCGGCCCGGCGAGGCGAGCGAGCGCGCGCGTGTGATCCTCTAGTTCTCTCCCACACATGCCTCAAGTGGCTAGGAGTGCACCATCCCTTTTAAGGTGGTCTTCCTCTCCTAGAACTAGCAATATGGTACTAAAGTGCACATGCATAGCTACTTTGCATGAGTGGGCCTTTGAGATTTAGGAATTATTCTTATGGGCTTGGCCCACATGATTCAACAGTTGAAACTAGACTCCGAAACTGAAAATAACCTAAACTTCTGGTTCGATTTCACAACTGGATTGAACTAACTCGTACTCTAAACAAACACCTGCACTCAATGATTGTCAATCATGTCTTAAGATTAATCCCAACAATCTTGCAATTGAAAGCCCCACCGGTGTCCACGGATGCCCAGAGGAGTCTATGTTTCCTGGAGGTATTGTAGATGGAAACGCCTTTGGCATGTGACTACTCAGCCCCAAATTAAGTTGTGGTTGTGGTTGAGTCAAATCCTGCATCACTTGTCCCGGATACATCAGGGTAGGTTTGAGGTTTTCAGGTGGGTTAGCTGTACTGGGGAATGGATTTCTGGATAGCTCTAGCATGCTTGAGTCACAACAGGTAGTTGCCATGGATTTCTGGATAGCTCTAGCTTGATCAGTCTCAGGTGGACGTGTACCATTAGGGTTAATGAAGTCACCTATGGAGAGGACTAGCTAGCTCTGATTGCCTTCTAGCTTAGTGTTAAACTCCACTGGAAGTAACAGGCACAATAAACGGATATATGCTGCTGCTGCTGCTGCTAGCTCTGATTGCCTTCTAGGTCAGTGTTATACTCCACTGTAGATAGCAGGCAGAGTAAATGGATATATATGCTGCTGCTGCCGCAATGTATGACATGGCTACAAAGGAGCGTTTATGTTGCCCAGTCCACATGTATGCTGCACGCGCGGCACCAAAGGCCAGGCGCTATTTATATGGGTAACCCTAACCCTGCGCAGCAGGCCTGCACTACCCAAAGCCTCCCTGGCATCTACTCACGCACGCAGGTCCTGAGGCCGGTACTAGTTTGTCTCGTGCGCCCAGCCGCGCCGCCGATCGATGCGCAATGATCGTACGGCACGGCTACGGCTGCGAACCGGCCGGATCAGCGGTGGCATGCATGCATGCCGAGCGGAGCGCGCGCGGCTAGCGAACAAGTGCTCGCATGCATGCGTTCCTCGTCCTCGCGCGCGGCGGCCCTAGCCTGCAGCGCTGCAATGTGCATGCCTGCCGCTGCGCATGCATGCATGGCACGCCGCAGAATAAATGCCTAGCTTGCTAGTTGTATGCACGCACGTTTCCATCTGTTCGATTTATCGTTCGTACGCGCGCGATTAATGGCTGTGTGGTTGCGTTGAGCCTGACTGGCGTAAGCCTGCCTGCAGCCGGCCGGTTGGGTTGGACCGTGCGTCCCTGCAAGCATGCCGCTGTGGCTTTCTTTTCAAGGATATGGTTAATGGTTTTTGCCTTACGTACGTGATGGACCTGATAATGGTCCACTAATTCGTACGTTCGTACGTGCTCCCATCATATATATTGGACCACATACCGAATTGGTTTGTACTACGTACCTTATATATTGATTAGTCTGATCATACTGGATGGGGCCAAATCACCTGAATCGATCACAGATTCACAGCGTAGTGTGTTAAGATCGGCGTACGTGTACGTCTTCATGTATGATTCGCATGGTATGTTGCTCGGATTAGGTTGCTTGCTGCATAACGCCTTTGAACTTTGAGCTAGTTAGCTCCATTATTATTGTTCACTGATTAGCTTTTTATATATATATATATATATATATATATATATATATATATATATATATATATATATATATATATATATATATATATATATATATATATATATATTACAAATAACGAGTCGTCCTATATAAATAAAATCACTCATGCGCAGAATAAGCTCGCCTCCTCGAATCAATAAGCAAGTCATCCCAAAATCCACACTGTGAATCTGCTGAAGGTCATCGTCGTCGTCCCCGAGCTCGCAGTCACCATCACCGAGCTCGCAATGATCAGATCCAGTGTCCTCGACCCCATCCTCTTCACCACCGGTCATCTTCTCTCATCGCCGACCTTGGTTCGACCTCGAGAGCCCCGATCTGACGCCGTCGGCTCTGAATATAAGCTTCCTCGTCACCGCCCTCGCCCCTTGTTGGATCCGATCGTCTTCGTCGCCGCCGGCTCGCCACGGTCATCCTCGAGCCATCTTCTTCACCAGATCCAGCAGAGGAGCTCTCCCAGGACCTCCCTCCTCGCATGGCAGTGGAGTGCTCGTCTAATGCCGTCAGCATCGCACGGATCGGTCGTCGCTGGCCGTCATCCTCGACTCCAGTGGCGTCCAAGGAAACTGGAGGCGACCAGAGGCGACTAGATACTCAGATAGATCAGAAGTGCTATGAAGGTGAGGATGGCAGGATAAATTATACTACATGTGTAGTCCATGTTTCGTTGTAGGTGGTCATTAATTGGTAATGTTGAGATACCTTGTTCGTTGAACCAAAACTTAGGATTACGTAAGAGGTCATTAATTCTTTGGAGGCTAAAACCCATTTCTTTTTTGCTGAATGTAGATTCAGACTTGAGGAGCGTATGATGCCTTTTTGATTTCACCGTTCAACATGGAAATATCGAGCAGGATGCCATCGTCCGCAGCGTAGTACCGGCTTGGATTGCTCACGTCTGCCATTCCATCTAATGTGGCGATGTTGCCATGGCAAGATTCGAGTTTTGTGGAATCCTTGTATGCGGTGTTGCCTGCTGCCACTACCGTGAAAGTGTATTTCCTTTTTCAAGTACACATACCACTTTTTTATATACTCCATACCACATCTCATGTCTAGCAATCTGAATTCTGACCATGAAAGCTGTATACTACTAGTCTGTAAAGAAGGCAATATACTAATCGTGTTGATATGCGGCAGTTATCCATAGTGGTCTTGTGTGGAGGTAGCCAATCTAGAGCACCTAACGATATCTCATGGAGTATAGCCCTCTATGCATATATAGAAATGAACTGCATATATCAGATCGACAGCGATAAGATAAGCCCTGTTCTGATTGGGTTCTTGGGCGCCATTGAAAAGTAGTAGCCATTAAAAGCATAGGGGTATGAAATGAGTGTATGGAGTACATAAGAAAAATAGTAGCCATTGAAAAATGGTATGGAGTATGTTAAAAAATGTGTTGGCTTCAGAATCTAAAATTATAGACAGCAATACCACATGGAGATATCTGTGGTGCTCAAGAACACGATGTTTGCCAATCAAAACGGGGTCGTGACTCCCTTGAGATGTACTACCTCTCCTCTATGCTGCCAACAAAATTGAGCCATGTCGTGTGGAGATACTCCTTAATTTTTCTTACGAATGGTTGCTACTAATAAAATTACATGTATGGAAAGACTCATTTGTAATTTTAAGTTTTCAGTATTTGACCTTTGAATTTTGGGATACATACTTGATGCTCCCGTAATTAAGTATACTTCTATGTGGTATTTCTTGTTAAAATATTCAAATGACATGAAAATTGTACCTCTTTCTTCTCTTCTGGGTTCTAGAGGAGAATAATGCATGTACTTCCATGTGATCAAAATAAGTATACTTCATCTAAACCGTACACATACTCCCCGTACACAAATAAACCATACTTACTCGCTTTGGGAAAAAAAGGGCATACTCCCCTGTACACAGATAAACCATACTCCTAGTCCCTACTCACTTTGGGAAAAAAAAGACATACTCCCCCCTACTCGGCTGGCCAGCACGTCGACGCGGCCGAGAATTCAGGAACAGTTGCGCCGATTATTTTCCAGGATAATTATGTGACCTTTTTAGGTGGGTCTACTGCAATGGTTAGTGGGTTTGTTATGAACGCCAAGCGGTGCTATCTCACCCCAATAGCCCGATCAAGCGGGTGGGATTTCGAGGATGATGAATGGTGGATGCAATAGAAGTAACTACACTTGGGGAAAAAAATGCTTGGTATGTCGATCGCGATTCTATTGATTGTTATGTTTTGAGTTACCCGGTTGACCTTGTGTACGTAGTACAAACTGTTGCGCCGACATGGTACACAACAAGCTCATGACTGTATCAACAAGCCACAAGGTATTGCGTGTCTTAACACTAATGTTCGTTTCACAGGAGACGATATTTAATCTGCGCAGTGACCACTTTCTGTAGGACATCATAACTATATATGGGAGTTCGATCAGGATGATGTGGAATTAATGAAGATATGTATCATCGATTCATTTATTTCAGAAACATGTGACCTCTTACTTTTGTATAAATTTAGAATTCCGAAGTAATTGATCAATTGGGTTTAATCATTGTTTGGTTCAAACTAAACACAAAATAAGTGAAATCAGTTAGGACACGTTCTACATGTACAATATCAAATTCTCTATAAAGATCATATCTAGAGAGATAAATACTAGTTCTATAGAGGATATGTGCATACTGGGCGTATAGATCAATTTCTGGCTGCGCACCTCTGATAATCGACATCACACCCATGAATCCTCATATCGAATTAACTACATAATTAATGACACTTTATTAACTATTTGCATTTAGTGATGTACTAAGGTATACCTTAGAGGAGGGCAGACGATACTATCAAGTACTGCGCGATAACTACCGGTTCCTACCGACAGAAGAGTGGTATCTCAAATTGAATTAATTAATGGGTGAGCGCGCACAATCTGTTGGCAATGTTCACCTACATGTCGATTCAGTTGCTTCACCATTAATGTATAGGGTTCTAGATGTGAGCATACTACATCACCAGGTGTCAAACTACGTACGTATCTCAAGCTAATTACATTGCGCTCAATGCTCCTAAACTAGACATTCCTAGAAACTTCAGCCATGCATGCAATTTAACCTGGGAGACATTGCATATTAAAGTTCACTACTACAAAAAGCCTAATAGTAGACGCCAAATCACAGACGGTTTTGTGAAACCGTCTGTGATTTACACTATTACAGACGGTTTTAATTTGGAGGCCATCTGTGGTATTTGTGGCGGGAAAAATGAGTATCACAGACGGTTCTTAACGCTGAACCGTCTGTGATACTAGAATATCACAGACGGTTTTATTATAAAACCGTCTGTGATATTCTAGTATCACAGACGGTTTTATAATAAAAACCGTATGTGATATATTTCCCGCCTTGCAATCCCTCAAAATTTCATATTTTCCCGCTTAAGTCCGAGTATGGTTCAGTTTTGAGACACCTTCAGTAAAACGGGCATAACTTTTGCATACGGTGTCCGTTTTCGACGTTCTTGTACTCGTTGGAAAGCTAACGACGAGCCCGATCCAAAAAAAAACGACCCGCTTGCGCCAGCCGACCTCCAAGACCCCGAAAATCGGCCATCTTTGGACCTAAACCTGCGTCGCAAGTTTTTGGTTTCTGTTTTTGCCCTTTTTCTTGGTTTTATTTTCGGAATTTGGATTTTTCTTCAACTGCAAAGTTGTAGATCTCGTCGAAACCTTTCAAATGAGTATATATAAACTATATAAACCTTTGCTATTTTTTCTTTTCAGACTAGTTGTTTATATTGCATCGGTATATAAAATTTGTGCTCCAATTCACAGACGGTTCTATATATAGAACCGTCTGTGATATTCATTCATCACAGACGGTTCTATATATAGAACCGTCTGTGATAATCTGACCGCTGGGCCTATCGATCCTCAGCCCCACGAATCGTAGCTCCGCCTTTCCGTTCCCGCGCCAAAAATTTCGAATTCCCGCTTCTCCCTCCCTCTCCCTTCCCTATAAATATACCCAAAATCCAGCCTCTTTACTGGTCTCCTCTTCCTTGCTGTCCTCCTCCTTGCTGTCCTCTTCCTTGTTGTTCTCCTCTTCCTTGCTGTCATCCTCCTTGCTGTCCTCTTCCTTGTTGTTCTTCTCCTCCTTGCTGTCCTCCTCCTTGCAGACGACGCAGAAGCATCTAGCTCGTGCCAACCGGGCAGACGCTCAATCAACGCCGACGATGGTGGTCATCAAAGACATTCAGCTCATGCGTTGCATCAGGGGCGAGAAGGCATAGATGATCTTTGCTTGTTGTGTAACCTGCTCGTTGTTCTTGTTGTGTAACCTGCTCGTTGTTCTTGTTATGTAACCTGCTCGTTGTTCTTGTTGTTCTTGTTGTGTAACCTGCTCGTTGTTCTTGTTGTGTAACCTGCTCGTTGTTCTTGTTGTGTAACCTGCTCGTTGTTTTGAGATATTGTAATGGTATACTCTAATCTTAATAAAAATTGATGTTTTATGTTTGTGAAATGAATTGAGATGTGAATTGGATGTATACATGTACATGTTGATCTGCTTGTTTCAGAGGGCATGGCTAGCATTTCCTGAGGCTAGCCAATAAACAGAAATAGGTTTAGAAATAGAAGAGAATATCACAGACGATTTTTAACTAAAAACCGTCTGTGATAGTTATAATCACAGACGGTTTTTAGTTAAAAACCGTCTGTGATTTATAAATATCATAGACGGTTTTTAGTTAAAAACCGTCTGTGATATGTAAATATCACAGACGGTTTTTAACTAAAAACCGTCTGTGATAACTATATATCACAGACGGTTTTTAACTAAAAACCGTCTGTGATATTTGCATCACAGACGGTTCGAAAACCGTCTGTGATGACCTCGTATTATCACTGACCCATAATTTCAGACGGTTCACAAAACCGTCTGTGATGACGTTTTTGAACCGTCTGTGATGACCTTTTCTGTAGTAGTGGTTACTAGAGTACTGCCGGCCGTTTTCGTCCACTACTACAGAAAGCCTAATACTAGACGCTAATCACAGATGGTTTGACAAAACCATCTGTGATCGACACTAACACAGACGGTTTTAATTTGGACACCGTCTGTGTTGGTGGCGTCGGAGAAAACGAGTATCACAAACAGTTCTTACCGATGAACCGTCTGTGATACTTTAGTATCACAGACGGTTTGTGTTAAAAACCGTCTGTGATAATCTGGAATTATCACAGACGGTTTTTTATTGTGCTGCTCAGAACCGCACCTGTCTTCATTTCGATCTAGATCTAGCTGATGCTTCACTCTTTCGCTCAAGAGGCAAGCTAGGCGATTTCAGGCCAACTAATTAGGTGGGAGGAGGCAGGGATTGAGCTTTGAAGATTCATACTTTCCTGGTTGCTCTAGATATGGTTAGTAATAAAATTTATTTTTCTTTGCATTACAATTTAGATGTAAGTAATTGGTGAGTGTTATTGAAGATGGTTTGCAAAATTGTTGGTTATATAATAGCTGTTGTGTTTATAATATGAATTAAGCTAGCAAAGCCTGAATGCATGTGGTATATATATATGTAGTAATAATTAATTAATTTAATTTTTAATACTAAATTATTATTATATATATATATATACACACACACACACATAACGTAGGACCGAAGCTGGATGTATGCCGTGAGCCGTGTGAGTGAAGAGTACATTAATGGCGTGCCTGCTTTTACAAGAGCTGCCGAGGAGGATATGTTGAATAAGGGGGTGGAATATATGTACTGTCCATGCACTGACTGCGAGAATTTAAAGATGTTTAAGAACCGAGGGCAAATTGAAGCGCACTTGATTCGGAGGGGTTTCAAAAAGGGTTATACGTGTTGGACCAGTCATGGCGAAGTGAATGATCATATGCCGCCGGATGACATCGCCGGTGAAGTGAATGATATGCCGCCGGATGATGTCGATTGTGGTTCGGATTCGGATAGGTTGCACGATGACAATCTGGATCAGATGTTTCGCGATGTAAAAGAGAACTATGATGAGAGAGAGTATGTTAAATTCCGGGGCTTGATTGAGGACTCGGAGAAACCTTTGTTCACGTGCTGCAGGTCAAAGTACACGAGGTTGTCGGCCATGCTTGAACTGTTGAAATTGAAGGCAAGTAACGGTTGGTCCGACAAGAGTTTCACGGCGCTGCTAGGTCTTTTAGCGAACATGCTTCCGGAGGGAAATGAGTTGCCTAAAACAACGTATAAAGCCAAGAAGGTTCTTTGTCCGTTGGGAATGGAAGTAGAAAGAATACATGCATGTCCGAACGACTGTATCTTCAACGGTGTGCAACGCATCCCAATACAAACGTAACAATCAATCAGATGATGGCGAGGGAACAGAGGCGAAGAAAGGACCTCCTGCTAAGGTGGCATGGTATTTTTCTATAATTCCCCATTTGAAAAGGATTTTTCCAAATCCAAAGGAGGCAAAACTGCTGCGTTGGCACTCGGAGGAGCGCAAGAAGGATGGAATGTTAAGACGCCTTGCTGATTCCGCCCAGTGGAGAAACATCGATAGGAGTTTTGCAGACTTCGGTGCAAAACAAAGAAATATAAGGTTTGGTCTGAGTACAGATGGAATTAATCCTTTCAGTAGCATGAGCAGCCGACATAGCACATGACCCGTGACTCTCTACATCTATAACCTTCCTCCTTGGTTGTGTATGAAGCGAAAGTATATTTTGCTGTCGATACTTATCCAAGGGCCAAAGCAACCTGGGAATGATATTGATGTGTTCCTAGCACCGTTGGTGGAAGATCTAAAAGTACTATGGAACGAAGGGGTACAGGTATGGGATGCATACAAACGAGAGAACTTCACTTTGCGCTCCTTATTGTTCTGCACCATAAATGATTATCCTGCCCTTGGTAACCTATTGGGCCATAGTACAAAAGGTGCCAAGCTGGTACTCATTGTTTAGATGGTACCGAGAGTGTGTGGCTGAAACACTCACGCAAAACCGTCTACATGCGTCACCGCCGGTTCCTTCGGAGGGCTCACCCATACCGCAAGATGAAGAAACAATTTGACAGAGAGAAGGAAGACGGTTCAGCTCCAAGGCATTTAAGGGGAAAAGAGGTTTATAATATGGTTAAGGATTTAGATGTTGTCCTCGGAAAGGGACGTAAGTTGAGGGCTCATGAGAAGAACACCTGGAAGAAGAGATCAATATTTTGGGACTAACCTTATTGAGAGTACCTAGATGTTCGACACTGTATCGACGTCATGCACGTAGAAAAGAATGTATGCGACAGCTTGATTGGTTTCTTACTGAACAGTTGTGATAAAACAAAGGACGGCGTCAACGCACGGCTTGACTTGGCTGATATGGACATAAGGCCTGAGTTAGTACCGACATGCACTAATAATGGACGAACGTACCTTCCCCCTGCGTGTTACACTCTGTCCAAGACTGAGAAAACAGAACTGTGCCAGTGCTTACATGGTATCAAAGTTCCATCTGGTTACTCCGGCAACGTGAAGAAACTTGTTTCGATACAAGATTTGAAGTTAAATGGCATGAAGTCTCATGATTGTCATGTGCTGATGACACAGATGCTCCCTATTGCAATTAAAAATATTTTGCCGATCAAAGTCCGAGAGACAATCATGAGGCTATGTTATTTCTTTAACACAATTGCTCAGAAAGTCATCGATCCTGAAGGACTAGATGCTCTGCAGGACGAGGTGGTGATGACTCTATGTCATCTTGAAATGTATTTTCCTCCGTTTTTTGATATCATGGTCCATCTCATTGTTCACGTTGTGTGAGAGATAAAAATATACGGGCCCGTATTCCTACGTAGCATGTACCCATTTGAGAGGTTCATGGGAATTCTCAGGTCCTACGTACGGAATCGATCTCGGCCGGAGGGCAGCATCGTCGAAGGTTATGCAAGCGAGGAGGTCAATGAGTTTTGTGTCGATTATATGGCTCAGATTCAACTGATAGGTGTGCCTCAATCTCGTCATGAGGGGAGGCTGAAGGGTATCGGAACTATCGGAAGGAAAGCAATCACTCTAGATATGGACACGTATACTCAAGCCTATTTCACAGTCTTGCAACACATGACTGAAGTGGCGCCTTATGTCGACCAGCACAAGGATGTTCTTCGGCAACAGAATCCGGAGCGGTCGGATGTTTGGATCATGAGGCAACACAACAGTCGGTTCAACCAATGGTTGAAGGAGCAAATCGCTAGGAGCTCGCCAAGTGAGATGCTGACATGGTTGGCAAAAGAGCCAACATTTACAGTTGTGATATGGCAAGGATATGACATAAATGGGTACACATTCTATACACAGTCTCAGGATGTAAAGAGCACTAACTAGAGCAGCGGTGTCCGCATAGATGCGTTCAGTACCGATGGGTCGAGAAACTCATACTATGGGTTCATAGAAGAGATTTGGGAGCTCGACTATGTGGTTTTCAAGATCCCCTTGTTTCGCTGTCGTTGGGTGCATCTACCATAGGTGAAGGTTGACAAGTACGGTGTAACTACCATGGACCACCAACGTGTCGGCTACAAAGACAAACCATTCGTACTCGCTAACCAAGTTGTTCAAGTTTTCTATGTAACCGACCCAGCAAATAAGAAACGCCATGTAGTTCTTCATGGAAAAAGGAGAATTGTCAGAGTAGAGAATGTAGTGGACGAGGAAGAATACAATCAATTTGACGAGTTACCTCCTTTTGGAAATAGCATAAGGGTCGACGACGAACAACGTGACGAAACTAGTTATGTACGCATTGATCATCATGAAGGGCTAATTTTTAAAGGAAATAAGCAAGTAGAATGAGATGTGTGTGATGTATATGTGAATTGGCATTTATGTATACAACGATGCATGTGTGTGATGTATATGTGAATTGGCATTTATGTATACAACAATGCATGTGTGTGATGTATTTGTGAATGTGCATTTATGTATATGTGAAAATATGTGAAGAAATACACTCTGTGAATGCAGCTGGTTGGTGTTGTATATGAATGCAACTGGTTGGTGTTGTATATGAATGCAGCTGATTGGTGTTTGTCTTAATAACTACAGTCGGGGGCAAAGGCTTATCACAGACGGTTCTAAAGGTAGAACCGTCTGTGATAAAACTATCACAGATGGTTCTAAGTGTAGAACCGTCTGTGATATATTTATCATCACAGACGATTCTAATTGTAGAACCGTCTGTAATAAGCCTCCATATATATACCATCTGGCTAGGGTTTTTCACGTATGCTGCAGTTATAGATCTAAGTCTCGTCGCTCTCCCAATCTGTCTCCTCGGACCTCCGCCGCCGCCGCTGCCTCCACGCACCTCCGTCGCCGTCGTCGCCCTCCTCCTCCCTCGGGCCCGTCGCCGCTGCCTCCTCGAGCCCCTCGTCGGCCGCCTCCCCGAGCCCCTCGCCGGCCGCGTCCCCGAGCCCCTCGCCGGCCGTCCCCTGTCGCCGTCGCTGCTGCCTCCTCGCATCTGTGAGTTTTGCCGCCGCCTCCTCTCTAGTGACATGCCAGATCTGTGAATTGAGTGGTACTTTGCTGTGAATAGAGATCTTGTTGTGATGCTTGTACGAATTTGCACCAACTTAGAATAACACATGGCAATATTTTTAGGTGGATAATTTGTAGAATAAAAGTATGGATGGAATCCACAATCTTTGAGAAGTGTGGAAATATTCATTGTAACTCTGGTATAACAATCATTGTGTCATTCCAAACATACTACTGACCATTGTGTCAAATGAAGCCACAAAACATGTACCCAGCTGTTTGTTTACTGCAGTAGCATAGTTTGCTATTTGGTTTATTTTGTAATGTTCATTTCTTATTGTAAATCATCTTTTGCTTGTTGTGAGTGTTAGTATGATTTTTTATTGCTCTTATCACTCCAGAATCGAAGTCTCACGAAAGGAACGGATCCATAATCAACGAACTTGTAAGCTGCACAAGCAATACTTGAATGGCAATCATGCACCATCCAAGTATAGTTTGTGCGGCCTCACAAGTTCGTTGATTATGGATTTGTTCCTTTCGCGAGATCTCGATTGTGGAGTGATAGAGCAATAAAAAATGCAATGTTACCATCTAAGTGTAAATGCAATGTAGATCTTTTGTAATTGTGTATTTGTTAATGGATGTTTTATTTCATTTCAATTAATTGATTTGCGAAATGGATGTTTTATGTTTGTGAAATGAAGTACGATGTGAATTAGATGTTTTATGTTTGTGAAATGAATTGAGATGTGAATTGTATGTATACATGTACATGTTGATCTTCTTGTTTCAGAGGGCATGGCTAGCATTTCCTGAGGTTAGCCAATAAACAGTAATAGATTTAGGGGTAGAAAAGAATGTCATAGACGATTTGTAACAAAAAACCGTCTAGTGAAGATTCTTTATCATTTTGTTTATACAATTATTTTTCATCGGTCGCGTTATATATATGCCTTGTTATCTAATCTCACACGCATACTACTTGTTTCTTGTTATTTGCTGGACTGATGTTTTTTTATTGTATCACTTGAGAATTGTTAGTTAGGTCAGTGGATCGCCCACTGCCCATAATTATCTACCACATGTTTTCTAGATGAAAAGTGAAACAATACACTATCTATCATATATAAATACCATCTTATAAACTTCTACTGAGACTGAATTTTCTTATATGATTGAAGTAACCTATATGGATCATATAAACTATCTATCATATGTTTTTTTATTGTATCACATGAGAATTGTTAGTTAGGTTAGTGGATCGCCCACTGCCCATAATTATCTACCACATGTTTTCAAGATGAAAAGTGAAACAATACACTATCTATCATATATAAATACCATCTTATAAACTTCTAATGAGACTGAATTTTCTTATATGATCGAAATAACCTATATGTGAGACCATGTGAAGGTCATCCTATACTATATAATGAGTATTTGACTTTTCTAGCTTGTACTTCGTTGTCAAAGTTTGAGTTTGATTTTGTGTCTTTTACACTCTCTGGTTTTGCTATAAGGTGTTCAATGGTCTGACCAACCGTGGGCGACGGTTCGACCGAAGGTTCAGTGTGACTAATTTCTAGTTGGTGGTATGTTTATTCTAGAGAGCTCTTTGTTTTGTTGCACAAAGGTTTTAAAAGCGGTGCGGCCAGCCATTGATGATGGTCTGATTGGAGGGTGTCGAGCAGTCTGACCAGCATGGTTGTCGTGGTCAAACCATTCCTCTGTTATTGGGGTTTGACTGATGTTGACTCAGGCGGTCTGATCGGCCGTTGGTTGGCGGTCAAATTGGCTTGTGTTGAGTTGAATGAGTTGAGTTGACTGAGAGAGTCAGGAAAGTGGATTGTGCCTTCGCCAGAGAAGAGGAAGGTGACCCTAGCTCGGTTCCGCCTAGCTCCAATTGCAACAAAACCCGAACAAACAGGCTCAACAAGGCAAAGGGCAAGTTTTGATGCGAGAGTCGAGCTTAGAAGCTTACCAAGAAGGGATGGTGTGGTTGCGTGCTCATCGTTGCTTCTATTCCTGGTGAACCAAGGGCGTTGAAGCTCTGGTTCTTGGGAGATAGAATCAAGGTGAGCTGGGGGAGAGGGTGACGTGCTCGAGTGGTCTTGAAGGCATACAAGCATGGCAGTCAAGGGACAGAGAGGCCACGAGCGGTGCTCATGGTGTGTCTCCTTGCGTGGACAAGCAAAGGGCACAAAATGGGAGAGAGGAGTGGCGGTGGATAGCACAGCACGAGCCAAAAGCATGTCCGAGTTGTTGCTTGTAGTTAGAAAGGAAGATTTTGGTCAAGATTCTCTAGCAGCAACTTCAACAACATAGCACAGCGTCTACTTGCATACCTATTGGTGAGGAGGGGTGGTGGAGGAGTTGAGGTGGCCGAGGCGGGTGCCAGATGCAACAGGGTCCCACTAGGCTGGCGAGCTGGGCGAGCGAGAGTTGGAAGAAGGGTACTGATGGGTGGGGTTCAGTCCCACTCATCAGTGACTGAGATTAGAAGATCCAGAGAGAATGTGTATTTGTGAAAATACTCCTTCAGAGAAAGGGAAGCGGAAAATAATGGGAGAAGTAGGTGAGTTCGGCTCGGTTGATCATTTTGAGGAATTTTTAGATATACCAAAAGAGTTCTAAGTATTATGAAAATTTTTGTGAAGGCTCCTCACACTGTAGATTCTTGTATAATTTTCCAAGATTTTATTTGCTATAAATCTCACTCAAAAATTCTTTTAAGTCCCTATTTTATTAAAAATGCACTAGTTGAATTTGGAAAATTTTGGAAACATGCTCAAAAATATTCCATCATTTATTTCCAGCACAATTAACTTACATTTGCATTTTTGGGATGTTACAGCTTCCTCCAAAATGTGGATCAGGTGCTCCCAATAAGGAAGATCGGGTTACAAATCGATGTTATCTAATTGAGTAAGCTTGCTCAGAGTGTGGAGACACATTTTGAGCTGAGAAACATGGAAGACATCATGCACATCTGAAAGTTGTGGTGGCAGCTCCAATTGTATGCCACTTTGTCTTTCCTTGCAATGATTCGGTACAAGCCAATTTCCATGGACTTGAAAATGGTAGATGCCACGTAGTGGTGAGATCTTGAGATAAACATAATCATTTATCTCGAAGCTCAGCTCATGACAACGATGGTCGGCATAGCTTTTTTGGCGAGATTGTGCTTCTTTCAACCGGCTCCTTATTGCATCAACGTGTTCTTGAGCTTCTTAGATAATAGCGGTCCAAAGAATTGCTTTTCATTGACCTCAAACCAAAAAAGAGGTGTTCTACACTTTCTCTCATAAAGTGCTTCAAACAAAGATATTTTGAGGCTTGATTGGAAGCTATTGTTGTAAGAAAACTCGACAAATGCCAAGTATTTCTCCCAATTCGTGATGTAGGACAACATGCAAGCTCTTAACATGTCCTCTAGTATTTGATTTGTATATTTGGTTTGGCCTCTGTTTGTGGGTGGAATGCCGTATTAAAGAATAGCTCAGTTCTCAAAAGCTCATGCAAGCTTTCCCAAAACTGGGAAGTAAATTGAGGACCTCGATCGGAAGTTATAGTTTTTGGCACACTATGCAGGTGAACGATATTGTTCATGTAGAGCTCAGTGAGCTTAGATCCATGATATGTGGTGCTAACTGGGATGAAATGTGCCACTTTGGTCAAACGGTCGACAATAATCCATATCTAGTCGTGCCCGTTTCGGGTTTTCTGCAAGCTGATAATGAAATCCATGCCGATGTCATCCCATTTCCACTCGAAAACCTTAGAAGGCTGGAGCAATCCCACTGGACATTGGTGCTCTGCTTTGATTCATTGGCACACATCACAAATGGCATTATGTACGATGATGTCTTACTTCATATCGGGCCATCAAAATCGTTCCCGGAGATCTTGTTACATCTTCGTACTCCTGGGTGAATGGAGAGCGGTGAATCATGGGCTCCTCTAAGGATTAAGAACTTGATTTCTTGGTTATTCGGGACATACAACTACTGTTCATGCATGACCATTCCACTTGCATTTTCGGTGAACTTCGATTTTCCATTGTCTTGCAAATCGTTCTTGATTTCGGTGATTGCTTGATCTTCGAGTTGAGCGGCTTTGATATGAGATTTGCAAGTGTGTTGCAGTGCTAGCATAGCTACAAAACAAACGCCAGTTGACTCACTTCAATCGATATATCGAGGCGGTGAAGCTTTCGACTGAGAGCATCGACTACATGTTGGCTTTACTGGGGTGGTAATGGACGTCAACATGGTAGTCTTTGATCAATTCAAGCCACCTTCTCTACTTTAGGTTCAGATCTGGTTACGTGAAGAAATACTTCAAGCTTTTGTGATCGGTGTAAATTTCACGTCGATTACCAATGAAGTAATGTCTCCAGATCTTGAGAGCATGAATCACGTCTACCAATTCCATGTCATGAGTTGGATAATTCACCTCATGAGGTCACAATTGACGTGAGGCATATGCTACAATTTTGCCCTCTTGTATCAACACACAACCATGGCCGTGACGAGATGTGTCACAATACACAATGAATATTTTTGTGTATGTCAGGCAATACGAGCACTGGAGCTGTTGTGAGCCTCTTCTTTAATTCTTGGAAGCTCTCCTAAGAGGTTGTTGCCATCGATCTTGCAATTTTGAAGAATTTCTCGATGAACTGACGATAATATCCAACTAGGCTGAGAAAACTCCAACATTCCAAAATGATGTGGGGCTGACACCTCCTTCAGAAATAATATGGCCTATGAAGCCAACTTCCTTTAGCCAAAATTTGCATTTACCGAATTTTGCATATAGCTAATGTTTCCGAAGTTTCTCGAGCATAATACACAAATGTTGCTCATGCTCCTCTACATTCTTAGAATAGGGAAGAATATCATAGATAAAAACCACCACAAACTTATCTAAATACTCCATAAAAATCCTATTCATAAGACTCATGAAACTAACAGGAGCATTGCTAAGTCTGAATGACATTACATGTATTCATACAAATAGTAATGGGTGGTGAATGTAGTCTTTTGAATGTCCTCCTGCTTGATCTTAAGTTGGAAATAACCTAGCCTCAGATCAATCTCGGAGAAAACACATCCACCATTCATTTAATCAAATAAATCGTTAATCTGTGGGAGAGGATATTTGTTCTTAATGGTGACTTCATTTAAGAACCGATAGTCGATACATATTCTCAGACTATCGTCTTTCTTCTTCATGAATAGCACAGAGCTTCCTCACGGTGACGAGCTAGCACAGATAAATCCTTTGTCCAGCTACTCCTTGAGTTGTTACTTCAATTCAACCAACTCATTCGGGGGCATGCGATACATTCACATGGAAATAGGTGCTGTCTTGGGCAGCAAATAGATGACAAATTCCATGTCACAGTCCGATGCATTCCTGGCAAATTATTCAAAAACACGTTGGGATATTCGCACACCACTGATGTTTGACCATGCTCCAAAACTGAGATGGAGTTGAGAGTGGGCTACCACAAGGATATGGTATGAGCGGAGCAGAAAACAACTTGCTCTCTGATGTAATTGACAAGAGAAATAGCCTAATTGGCACAATTGATAAATCCTTTATGTTTGGACAGCCAATCCTTCTCAACAATTACATCTAACATAGGTGTATCGATCATAATAAAGTTGCTTTCAAATTCTACTCCATTGATCATAATCCTTACCCCCAAACAACCATATCTTGCTTTCATAACCGACCTGGGTGAACAAACTAGCAAGATGTTCTCTAGGAGCGCAATTTCTATTCTTTATTGCATAGCGAACTTCTTAGATATAAATGAATGGGAAGCTCCAGAATCAAATAAGACCAATGTAGGTACTGAGTGCACAAGGAATGTACCCAGCACCACAACGAGTGCTTTGTTGACCTCCTCGATGATTGTATGGTGGAGACGACCACGCCTCGAAGGCTTGAGCTGGCCTAGGCGCTTGTTGTCCTCCTTGACCTTGTGTGAAGCCCTGGGGACATTGTTGGATGCCTTTGAGTTGCAGACGAGGCGCCGGTGGCTTCATTTGAGGGCCATTGCGCTCATAGTGTCCGCTCTCACCGCAACTAAAGCAAGTGATGGCAGCAGCCTGATTTTGCCCTCAGACGGCTGCCCTCCGCGGTTATATGGTTGAATTGTGGCTTGCTGTAGGCGAGGATCTTGCCCTTGATACCTCGAAGGTGGTGGCGTGGAATGACATATGTTTAACGATTGCCAAACGCACGGTTTCGGCAAGCTGCTGCTTCCTGAAATTTGCACAATCCACTTACTCCTGCGGCTTTCCACGACCGCCCGAGTACTATCCTCCACTTAGATCATCTTATCAACTAATGTTTGGAAGTCGACTATGTCGTGGACAGCGAGGGACCACTTCATTGCTTCATTAAGGCCCTCCTGAAAGAGAGCGACCTTCCTCCTCTCGTTCGGTATTTCGGAGGTGGCATACCAAACAAGATAATTGAAGTGGTGAAGAAACTCTGTAACGGACATGTTCCATTGCTTGAGTTCATAGTACTTCAACTTCTTGATCTCCATAAGACCAGCTCTAATGTGGGTAGTACTACGCTAGCATGTAGCTAACCACGTGGGAGTAAAGGATTTTTATTTTGATACTATTAAACAGATGAAATGCAGATGAATGTTATTATTAGTTCGTTTTCTAAATTTAAAGGATTGATGTGGGCCTATATATGATGTTTTGAGGATGGTGTCCAGTTTGCCATTTTACCAAAAGTGTTCAGGTTGGCTCTTTGTGCAGCTCAATCCATTGTAATGTGTGACATTTCCCTTCCACTGGATATGAGGTGTAACAAATGACTAAGCTTAAGTTGGTGATAAGTTTTGAGTCGGTTTTGTAACCTATATATAAATTGAATAACGCACCATTTACTTACTGAATTTGAAAATAATCTAGGGTACATGGCTAAAGACCCGTGTGTAATCAATTAAATTGCGCCAACAATATGTTAGGTGGACTATATTACGTGACCCTATCTTTTGTCGAAGGATTAAAAATAGGAGCGGTAACCAACTCTTCCCATTCGTAAGTCCTGAGAATGAAAGAGATGGGATGCAATTAATTAGTTTGACCCTCTCTTTCTATTTATCTCTGCTAGCCTTCTTCGCCAACAACCGACTAATCTTCTATTACATTATTAAAACTATAGTAAAAAGTCGCTATGTTTGCTTCCACCCGCAAGAAATTCCTATATTAATTAGAGAAAAAATAAGATCTATGCCACTTGTTTTGGTGGATCAAATGCTGAAATTCCCATATTCGTTAGTTAATTAATTAATGAATAAAATCTACTGCTGAATTAGGTGAGAATCCAAAAATCCAAATGAAATTCATGTTCCTTATTCTTGAAGCTGGAATTCAGTATCTCTAGGTTGTAGCTTGGCTAGAATTAAAATCAAATTTTAGGGTTGTATGTTATCTAAAGAGCTTCGGCATGTTTGGAATAAAGGAATAAATTTTGAAGAGTATGCCTTTCCATTAGCTCACAATAAATGTTTTTTATCCAAATTGCTATTAAAATTCTTGTGCCTCAAATATAGACTCAGTCTAGTACACATCAGCCTCATTTCAATCGGCTTTCATTACAAACAAATTTGGAAGAGTAATTAGGTGTTCCCATGATCTAGCTAGGGATTAAGATTTCATACATCTCACTAGCTAGCAAAAAAGCATGAAATAATGAAAATACTTTCATATACAGTACTTAGAAACAAAATAAGCCAACATACCTATTGTGGAAATCCAATATTGAACCTTTTGTCAGGATAGTCCAGTTATTTACACAATGAAGTCTCGATGGTAGGCTCTAAAACGTTTTTAACTACTAGTGTATGTTGAACTCCATATATATGGTGGATGGCAATGGGGTAGAGAGGGACATATCTGATGGATGCATCCCTTACTACTACAAAAGAGGCTATACTGAATGGCTACATCACAGATGGTATGCCAGTTGTGGACTGTGCTTTCAATCATGAGGATAGGTCGCAGGATGACAATCTGGATCAGATGCTATGTGATGTAGAAGGGAACTATAGTAAGAGAGAGTTTGGTAAATTCGACGGCTTGATGGAGGACTCGGAGAAACCTTTGTTCCCAGGCTGCAAGCCGCAATACATGAGATTATCATCAGTTCTAGAATTGCTGAAATTGAAGGCAAGCAATGGTTGGTCCGACAAGAGTTTTACGGCATTGTTAGGTCTCCTAGCGGACATGCTTCCAAAGGGAAATGTGTTGCTGAGAACCACTTACCAAGCTAAGAAGATTCTTTGTCCATTGGAAATGGAAGCAGAAAGAATACATGCATGTCTGAATGATCGTATCCTCTACCGTAAAGAGTATGCTAGCTTACATGTTTGTCCGGTGTGCAAAGCATTCCGATACAAGCGTAAAAATGACTCTGATGATGAGAAGGGCATCGAGGTGAAGCAAGGACCTTCTACTAAGGTATTGTGGTATCTTCTTGTAATTTCTCATTTGAAGCATTTATTTGCAAACCGCAAAGATGCAAGATTGATGCGTTGGCACTCGGAGAAGCGTAAGAAAGACGAAATGATAAGATATGTTGCTGATTCTGCCCAGTGGAGGAACATTGATATGATATTTGTAGACTTTGATATGGAACTGAAGAATGTAAGGTTTGGGTTGAGTATAGATGGAATGAATCTTTTTGGTAACACGAGCAGCCGGAATAGCACTAGCTCGTGACTCTGTGCATGTACAGCTTTCCTCCTTGGTTGTGTATGAAGCAGAAGTATATTTTGATGTCACTACTTATCCAAGGGCCGAAGCAATCTGAGAATGATATTGATGTGTACTTAGCACCATTGGTGGAAGATCTTGCAATACTGCGGAACGAAGAGGTACATGTATGGGATGCGGACAAACGGGAGAAGTTCACACTGTACGCCATGTTGTTCTGCACCATTAATGATTTTCCTGCCCTTGGTAACCTGTCATGGTTGAGTACAAAAGGAGCCAAACCTATCTGCACTGCTTAGATTATACCGAGAGTGTGTGGTTGAACAATTTGTGCAAAACTGTGTACATGCATCACCGTAGGTTCCTTCCAAAGTATCACCCAAACTGCAAGATGAAAAACAATTTGATAGGAAAAAAGAGGATGACTCAGTACCAAGGCCTTTTAGTGGGAAAGAGGTCTATGATATGGTCAAGGATATTGATGTTGTGCTTGGAAAGAGACTTAAATTGAGGACCTGTCGGAAGAACATGTGGAAGAAGAGGTCAACATTTTGGGACTTGCCTTATTGGGAGCACTTAGAAGTTCGCAATTGTATCAATGTCATGCATATAGAGAAGAATGTATGTGACAGTTTGATTGGTCTCTTACTGAACATTCTTGATAAAACAAAGGATGGTGTCAACGTAAGGTGTGACTTGGTCGCTATGAACTTCAGGACCGAGTTAGCACCGATAGAGACCCATAAAGGTCGAACGTACCTTCCCCAGCTTGCTACACTCTGTCTAAGTCTAAGAGAACTCAAATGTGCCAATCCTTGCATGGTGTGAAAGTTTCAGCCAGTCATTTCACCGGCATGAAGAAATTTGTTTCCATGGAACATTTGAAATTAATTGGCATGAAGTCTCATGACTGTCATGTGCTAATGACATAAATGCTACCTGTTGCAATTAGAAGTATTTTGCTGAATAAGGTTTGAGTGACAATCATAAGGCTATGTTATTTCTTTAACGCAATTGCTCAGAAGGTCATCGATCCCGATCAGCCAGATGCTCTGCAGACCGAGGTGGTGACAACTCTATGTCACCTAGAGATGTATTTTCCTCCGTCATTTTTTGATATCATGGTCCATCTCATTGTCCACCTTGTGAAAGAGATAAATATATGCGGCCTCGTGTTTCTACATCATATGTACCCACTTGAGAGGTATATGAGAATTCTCAAGTCCTATGTACGTAATCAATCTCGACCGGAGGGTAGCATCATCGAAGGTTATAACACTGAAGAGGTCATTGAATTCTGCATCGGCTACATGGCTCAGGTCGAACCGATAGGTGTACCTCTATCTCGTCACGAGGGGAGACTAGAGGGCATTGGGACTATCAGAAGGAAAGAAATAATGCCGGATCGAGATACGTATGCTCAAGCCCATTTCACGGTTTCACAACACATGACTGAAGTGACCCCATATATTGAAGAGCACAAGGACATGACTTTTTTGGAATCATGTAGGTCGTTTACTGCTTATGTTGCTCAGGGAGGCACAAGGAATCTAGTGACACACTGCAACATAGGACGCGATTTCCGGTACCCGCTATAACACAATAATTCTATATCACACTTTGTTATAATGCCTTTAGAATTGACAATACCTATATATGTAATTCTATTTTTGCAGTGCCACTAGTACCTACAGGGCAACATATGTGGATTCTACGTTTGTCGCTATATGAAGAAAATCATGGACACTAAGATGAATGATCTAGAGGTTTGTCAACCTTCCAATAATTATTATTTTCTGTTTATATATATGTATATATATATACACACACACATGCTAATTAATGACTTAATATTGCTCCTAGTGACAGTGTGTGGATTTCAACGAAAGTGCATTTGATCTTGACAAACTCGTCGAAATTCGTGAAAACCTCTCCCAATTCTTACTAGCAGAGGTCATAAATAAGACTGGAGAGTTTCACCCCGACAATGGTGATTAGATGTTACATTGGATTCAACTGTAATCACTCAATTGTACTTAATTAAACAATTTATTCAATTTAATTCATTTATGAGATCTGTGTAACGATTGTCATGCTATATATGTGATCTGCTTGTGTTATTTCATTCATCTATGTGATTTATGTAATGATTGTCTTGTGCTATATATACGTGATCTTGCTTGTTTTCAGAGGGCATGGCTAGCATATCCTGAGGCTAGCCGAAAAGGAGCAAATAAAATCGCTATTGAAATAGCTATCACAGACGGTTTGGTGCTCCAAACCATATGTGATATATATCCCAGACGGTTTCAAACACTGAATCATCTGTGATATGCACATATCATAGACGGTTTTTGTTATTAATCGTCTGTGATATGGTGTATATCACAGACGGTTCAGAACATCGACCGTCTATGATATGAACCATATCATAGATGGTTAATAAGAAAAATGTTTATATCACAGACGGTTAATACAAAAAACCGTTTGTGTTGGAAGTTATCACAGACGATGTGGGAGCCATTTGTGATAACCAGCTATTATCACTGATACATAAATGCAGACGGTTTCTAAACTGTCCGTGATGATAGTTTTGAACCGTCTGTAATAACACTGTCTGTAGTAGTGCCTTTAGAAGCAACGAATAATTAATTCATATTATGCTTTGTGCTAAACAGTAGAAACATTTCAAATTTCCTTTCAGAAAGTAAAATAAAAGGCATTAATGTCTACCATATATATCTGATCAGATCAACTGGGTTTGCATTTCAATTAACGACGAGTTGGGCATCATCTAGCTTTCCAGCTCTCCGAGGACTTCAGACTGGCCACTACTCGCTATAAGAGCTTTCAAAAACTTTTTCCTTTATTTTACAGAAAATTAAAAGCGATTTTTCATTAACAGGACGTTCTAGACACATAATTAATTTATTTCAGAAACGTACCTTAATTAATCAAGAAAAGTACTTTTCGTTGTGCTCTTTCTCTTTATCCACGACCTTTTCCTTATTTAGAGTTTTAGACTGATCCAGTAGAGAGAGAGAGCGCTTCTTAAAAGACTGGCTAGTGAGATAGAGGGCCTGTTCTTTTCGATCGAAGTTAGCGGTTTTTAGTTTATGTTACAGTCCTAACTTTTAAATGGGGTATTTTCTCAAGACAGGGTCTACAAGTTAATTGTAGTACATGTTAAAAGCCTAACATCTGTATTAACTAAAATCGCAAGCGAGTATCTATCTCTCTGTAATCTCTATCGTAAACAGTTAAAATTTAAAAATTTCAGCCAAAAACTATAAGCCGCAGTCGAACCAAACAGGCCTAGAGAGACGCGGGAGCTAGCCGGCCGGAGGAGAGGACAGTGGAATGCAAACCTTTTGCGTGTGTATGTCCTTTCACCGGTGATGCAGCAGCACTCGGGACGATACAAGCAGAAAGGGTAACGGTTCGTTTTTTCTGCTTTTCAAGCGTTTTTTTTTACTTTGATTTCTTTTCATGATCACTATTTATTAGATTAATAAACTAAACTCATATATTATTGTCTAGAGAACGAGAACGTATACAGTATGTACTGTGCGCATTGGACCATATGATAGGACTGTCAATAATTAATCAAATAAGAGCAATAGTGTGGCAACTGGCAAACAATAGGCTGATTCAGTATTATTACACTTCCTCCTTGTTGTATTGTCATATCTAGTCATCATTCTGCATCTTCCATTCTTTCTCTATCTCTTAATTAAGGGATAGTTGCAACTAGGGGTGAAAATGGATCGGATAGTATCCGACCGATCCGGATGAAAACGGATACGGATTGTGTCAGATCGGATTTTCTTCGGATAATTCTCGGATTGGATACGAATACGGATTTTTTGTCGGATACGGATACGAATACAGTAGGCCTGATATCCGGCGAATACAGATACGAATACGGATTATCTGGATAATACGAAAACGGATATCCGGGATTTCAGCCCAATGTTGCTCAGCCCAAGCAGCTTCTCTCATTTCCCCTGCCACCACCCTATTAGCCCAACCAAGCCATAAGCCTCCATTACCGTTAGGCATTAGGTTTCTTAGTCATATTAAATTACAATCACTAGCAAATATTTATGTTTATTAAAAAATAAATTTAATATTGTCGGTGGATTAAAATTTGTACCAATTAAATTGATGTACTCCCACTTAAATCATTTTTATGCAAATTTAAATACATAATTAATTTATTAGTCACATGTAAATGGTAGAAATCCATTAAGAATTATTTAGGACTTTAGAAAAAATTAACTGCCGCTTGAAAATTTAAAATCTGTACAACGGTATGACTATTGTGGATAAAAATACTTATGCTTGTTTAGATTTCATGAATGTTTTGACAAGATAAACTATTTATGTGTTTTTATTGATTTTGGATGTATAGTTTAAGGGATTTTTCGTGTTCCGATAAATATTCGTGACCATATTTGTTTCGATTCATATTCACTCTGTATCTATATTCGATATTATTCATATTTGTATTCGTATCCGTATCCGAGAAAAAAAAATAAAAACAAATATGATAGAAACATTATGCATCCGTATTCGATATGTTTGCATCCCTAGGTGCAACCTGAATTGTTACTCCCCAATGATTTATACAAGGAGCGCACGTATTGAAGCTTCAACTTTGTATGTTTTAACCAACAATTAGTCTAACAGTGTATATATAGGTTTGGTTATACAAAAGTTGTACCATTAGATTCGTATTTGAAAGAACTTTTATATGATCATGATTCTGTAGTTTTTAATAATGCATCATAAGAGATACTAATGGTTAAAGTTCAATTTTAAAGACCGTGCCAAGAAAACTGTGCCTTAAAAAATAAACGGAAGGAGTAATTAGTTCAAGCTAGGACATGAGAATTTTTTTTGGGGCAAATTATCTAGCTGGAAGCCTGGAAACCTAGTCTAATATCTGTCTTATGCCAGCTCAAGTGGCGGTTGCACAAGTATTATTGAATATTGACAAAGCACGTTTGGGGTATAGGAATAGAAAGAGATATGTATTTGTTTGTCAGTTAAATGAGAGAAATCTCACATGGAATATACACAATTTTGAATCAGAGAAAGGCCCCAAAAGGCCTCTTCAATTAAAGATATGCCAGCATAAATGAGCTAACTAATATTATTATAAAAAGGCTATACCAGACGTCTCAACACAGACGGTTCAAAGAACCATCAGTGCTACAATTATCACAGACAGTTTTAAAAGTGTGACCATCTACGTTACTACCGATGACTAGAACCGTTTGCGATACATAATTATCACAGACGGTTAGGATTAAAAACCATATGTGATAGTAGCATACATCACAGACGGTTTTTAATCCAAACCATCTGTGACAATGCCACATCACCGATCCATGGCATCTCTCCCAAGATTTTGATCTCACCTATCTATTCTCTCCGCATCGAATGCCAGGCACCAGTCTCCTTCCATCTCTCGTCCCTTATTACCCCCTCTCTACTTCCGCCAATTTCACTATAAAGAACCAATACTAATGAAGATATTTCCTACCGCTCTTAGTTCAATCACTCCTTATTAATTCCTGCTTCCTCTCCTAAACCAAAGCGCCTCGTCCCCTTCACCTCTGGTTGTGATGCCACAGTTCACTGCACAAGATACTCTTGTTGTAAGTATCATAAGAGCGTCTTATGCAGTGTCACCATCGTGACACAACGGTGATGCTGCCGTCGCCTCTCCTTCGTCGTTAGTGATATATCCTTCATCCAAAGTTGTTGGATGGCTAGAGTTTCGGCTATATAAATCTTGATGCTTGTGCGTGTGAAAATTAATTATTGATGCCTTAGTTTTTGTGATGATTGATGGATGGCTAGGGTTTCAGCCCTTATTGAAATTCATGTTTTATTACAGGACGAAGATATGGAGTCACAGTTTATTGCACGATGATATTTTTATCATAAATATGCCTGCTTTGGTTCATTTGCATTATCTGATTGTCCTATTTTGTAGCGCAATTAGAGAATATTGATGAACTAAAGTAGGCCTATTTATAAGAAATACAAAATCACAGACGGTTCTTAACTAGAACCGTTGTGATAATACACTATCACAGATGGCTCTGTTTAAAAAACATCAGTGACATATCACAGATGACTTTTTGTAAAACCGTCTATGTTGAACTTATCATAAATGGTTCGAGAGGCATCTGTGATAACTACTTATTATCACAGATATATAAATTCAGATGGATAAAAAACTGTCTGTGATGACGGTTTTGAACCGTCTGTGATAATCCTTTCTGTGGTAGTGTAAGAAGAAAAAAACAACAGAAGAACACACCAAATCTCCATGCTCTTTGGATAAATCGACAAATCAACTGTTTCTAGCCAAGAAATTCCATCAGAAAAACACAACTAGAAGAGAAATGCACAAACAAATTATATTTGACACACACACACACACACACACACACACACACACACACATATATATATATATATATATATATATATATATATATATATATATATATATATATATATATATATATATATATATATATGCGTCCAATTAATTAATATACCACCAATTAAACAGTTGACATGTACTCATCAAAGTACACACTGACATACCGAAACAGCGCATGCGGATGATCAATTAAAGGCACAAGGAGGAACGAATAGATCATAGCTTGAGGGACAAGTCCAGCTCGTCGGCGCGCTCGACGCCGTACTCCGACGAGCCCTTGTTGCGTGCCAGGCCAGGCACCGGAGCAGCAGCTTGCTGCATCTCCATCCTCACCTTCTCAGCCGCAGCAACGATACCGGCGTCGTCCCCGGGCCTCGCGTCCTGCGCAGGCGCTCCCGCCCTTTGCGCGCGCATCGCGGTGGCCATCTCCCGCCGGCGCTTGGCCAGCCTGCGCTCGTACTTGTGCGCGTTCTGGTGGCCGCCGAGCGCCTGCGAGCTGTAGAACTTGCGGTCGCAGTACATGCAGAGGAAAAGGCCGGGAGGCTCCGGCACGGCCGAGGTGTGGAGGAGTGTGAGCTCAAGGTTGAGGTCAACCTGCTCCCTATTAAGCTCCATTATAGTACAGTAGCCTGCCTGACTGTGTATGCGCGTGTGAGAGAGAGGAGAGAGAGAGAGAGAGAGAGAGAGAGCTTAATTCGCAACAGAAATTGTTGTGCTAAGCAGGACTAAATACAGCACCTAACGGGTGTTGCACTGTTCCGCACGTTTCCGGTCGCTGTCTATGTACAAGGTTACTGATTTTTCTTTGTATAATTCACTTATTTGAAGCATTGATCAAAATCAGACAAAGCTGTCTAAAAGCTAATCCAACGAACAGGAAATTCAACTTAGATTTAACAAAAACTAGACAACATAAAAAAAATAAAATTATATATATATATATATATAATTGAGACTTTCTATCCATAATTAAGGCTTTTCATTTATAATTGATTCAGCATGCTAAATAAATGACTTCCATTCCACTTACATGCATCTCCAAAGACAGGGAAGTTTGGTGCACAAACATTATGTTGCCACATTTCAGCGTCATATATATATATATATATATATATATATATATATATATATATATATATATATATATATATATATATATATATATGATTCTATACTACTCTTAGAGTACTTACTCTCATTTTTTATATAACGCTTAAATAATGTGGCTATACTATTTATCCTTCTGAGTATACTCTGATAATTAATATATACACACACACACTCTCTCTTTATATATATGAAAAAGGTATATAGCAAAAATAAAAAATTTTGTTGAAATTTTTTAACCAAATCATATTAGAGTATTTTAGAAATAGTATTTAAGTATATCAAACGTGATAATAAGTATAACATTTTGCTTAATTAGTGATATATTATAAGTGGTAGTATATATGAATATGGATGTGTGAACGAACTAGACAACTTACAGCAAGTTCTCTAGCGCTTATGTACAACGTTCGATCGCTGCAACCAAACAAAACAGAGAAGGCGGCGCGTCCTGTAGCGCATATATCGATCTGCGGGACGTTCGACGACCGAGCAAGCGGCCGAGCGCTCGCCATAGTTACTGAAATAGACATGGTCAAAAGAAATATGGAGTTATGCTTAGCAACAGTGGCGGAGGACGGGAAAAAAATGAGGTGGGGCGGATCGAAAGCTATACCTACGTGCCGGTGGCTGTCGCCCGCCCGCCGCCGGCTACGCCCAGGCCGGTGGCTGCCCCTTTGCGCCGAGTCACCCAGCCGCGGAGCCGCCTTGCCCAGCGCGCTGCGCGCCGGTGGCTGCCGCCCGCCCGTCACCCGCCGCCGGCTATGCCTAGGCCGGTGGCTGCCCCTTTGCGCCTAGCCGCGGAGCCGCCTTGCCCAGGCGTGTACTCCTCATCCTCCTCTTCCTGCTGGTTTGGCTCCGGTGGATCGGTATCCTCGGCGGCGGCTGGGTCGGCGAAGTCGAGGGCAGCGGCGGAGTCGAAGGAGTCGGAGGCGGCGAGAGGGGCGAGGGGGAGGCGGCGGAGTCGAAGGAGTCGGAGGCGGCGAGAGGGGCGAGGGGGAGGCGGCGGGTGGAGCGGAGGTGGAGGAGACGAGGTGGGTATATGGGGGTTACTGTAAAAAATCAAGCCCTGGCCCAAGCCAGGGCTTGCCCTATCGAGCGCTCCGCCGCTGCTTAGCAACTTCTCGCATCTAATTAATTCTTTGATTTTTTATATTCAAGGAAATGATACAGCAAAAACTATGATTCTATGAAGGCAAAAGATCAGGATAAAAGTTGACTGACAAAGTAACTTAATAAGTCTGAAGCTAGTTCGGTTAATGAAATGTACAAACATAATCTTATGAGAGAACGCCCAGAAATTCGATACCACCTATCAAAAAGATATCTAAACAATTACTTCTGAGGGGGAGCCGGCGAGGACACAGGGTAGCCGGCGGAGGCCCCAGGCCGTGAGCGGTGAGGGGGAGCCGGCGGAGCCATTCCGTCTAATGTGGCGATGTTGCCATGGCAAGATTCGAGTTTTGTGGAATCCTTGTATGCGGTGTTGCCTGCTGCCGCTACCGTGAAAGTGTATTTCCTTTTTCAAGTACACATAACACTTTTTTATATACTCCATACCACATCTCATGTCTAGCAATCTGAATTCTGACCATGAAAGCTGTATACTACTAGTCTGTAAAGAAGGCAATATACTAATCGTGTTGGTATACGGCAGTTATCCATAGTGGTCTTGTGTGGAGGTAGCCAATCTAGAGCACCTAACGATCTCTCATGGAGTATAGCCCTCTATGCATATATAGAAATGAACTGCATATATCAGATCGACAGCGATAAGATAAGCCCTGTTCTGATTGGGTTCTTGGGCGCCATTGAAAAATAGTAGCCATTAAAAGCATAGGGGGTATGAAATGAGTGTATGGAGTACATAAGAAAAGTAGTAGCCATTGAAAAATGGTATGGAGTATGTTAAAAAATGTGTTGGCTTCAGAATCTAAAATTATAGACAGCAATACTACGTGGAGATATCTGTGGTGCTCTACAACACGATGTTTGCCAATCAAAACAGGGTCATGACTCCCTTGAGATGTACTACCTCTCCTCTATGCTGCCAACAAAATTGAGCCATGTCGTGTGGAGATACTCCTTAGTTTTTCTTACGAATGGTTGCTACTAATAAAATTAAATGTATGGAAAGAGTCATTTGTAATTTTAAGTTTTCAGTATTTGACCTTTGAATATTGGGATACATACTTGATGCTCCCGTAATTAAGTATACTTCTGTGTGGTATTTCTTGTTAAAATATTCAAATGACATGCAAATTGTACCTCTTTCTTCTCTTCTGGGTTCTAGAGGAGAATAATACATGTACTTCCATGTGATCAAAGTATACTTCATCTAAACCGTACACATACTCCCCCGTACACAAATAAACCATACTTAGAGCAACTCCATCCCATTAGTCATTTCTCCCTCTCTATTTCCTAAAATGAAGAGGCTAGCTATTATTTTCAGCTCTCTATTTGAGTTAGCATTCCAATGGCCTAGCTATTTAAGAAGCGAGTGAGGAGGCGCTCGCCAAATCTAGCTAGCGGCCAGGAGAAAATAGCGACTCGATAAAAATGAAGAGCAGGATAAAGAACCGGTTGGAGTCCATTTCTTGAGTCATATTAGGTAAATATACAATGAAGAGCAAGATAAAGAACCGGTTGGAGTTGCTCTTACTCGCTTTGGGAAAAAAGGGCATACTCCCCCGTACACAGATAAACCATACTCCCTACTCACTTTGGGAAAAAAAAGACATACTCCCCCCTACTCGGCTGGCCAGCACGTCGACGCGGCCGAGAATTCAGGAACAGTTGCGCCGATTATTTTCCAGGATAATTATATGACCTTTTTAGGTGGGTCTACTGCAATGGTTAGTGGGTTTGTTATGAACGCCAAGCGGTGCTATCTCACTCCAATAGCCCGATCAAGCGGGTGGAATTTCGAGGATGATAAATGGTGAATGCAATAGAAGTAACTACACTCGGGAAAAAATGCTTGGTATGTCGATCGCGATTCTATTGATTGTTATGTTTTGAGTTACCCGGTTGACCTTGTGTACGTAGTACAAACTGTTGCGCCGACATGGTACACAACAAGCTCATGACTGTATCAACAAGCCACAAGGTATTGCGTGTCTTAACACTAATGTTCGTTTCGCAGGAGACGATATTTAATCTGCGCAGTGACCACTTTCTGTAGGACATCATAACTATATATGGGAGTTCGATCAGGATGAAGTGGAATGAAGATATGTATCATCGATCGATTCATCTATTTCAGAAACATGTGACCTCTTACTTTTGTATAAATTTAGAATTCCGAAGTAATTGATCAATTGGGTTTAATCATTGTTTGGTTCAAACTAAACACAAAATAAGTGAAATCAGTTAGGACACGTTCTACATGTACAATATCTAATTCTCTATAAAGATCATATCTAGAGAGATAAATACTAGTTCTATAGAGGATATGTGCATATATACTGGGCGTATAGATCAATTTCTGGCTGCGCACCTCTGATAATCGACATCACACCCATGAATCCTCATATCGAATTAACTACATAATTAATGACACTTTCTTAACTATTTGCATTTAGTGATGTACTAAGGTATACCTTAGAGGAGGGCAGACGATACTATCAAGTACTGCGCGATAACTACCGGTTCCTACCGACAGAAGAGTGGTATCTCAAATTGAATTAATTAATGGGTGAGCGCGCACAATCTGTTGGCAATGTTCACCTAGAGTACATGTTATACTCGATTCAGTTGCTTCACCATTAATGTATAGGGTTCTAGATGTGAGCATACTACATCACCAGGTGTCAAACTTCGTACGTATCTCAAGCTAATTACATTGCGCTCAATGCTCCTATACTAGACATTCCTAGAAACTTCAGCCATGCATGCAATTTAACCTGAGAGACATTGCATATTAAAGTAATTAATTACTAGAGTACTGCCAGCCGGCCTTCTTCGTCATTTCTCTGCAGACGCAATGATATTAAAAAAAACTTGCAGATGCAATGATTTTTGTTTCGATGCAAGTGCAGCATACTGCATACGTACAGCCTTAAGCACTCGGGCGTACGAATTCTGACTCATGACGGGTTGTGTATGGGATCGAACCTCTCATTATTGGCGGTTGCAAAGGTGAAGGACGACAGTGGAAGGAGTTCACAGCTGGAGAGTGTAGTCTAGTGAAGATTCTTTGGGTCAGTTTGGTAACGGCTGTGATTTATAGATTTTGACTGAAATTTTTGAATTTTTACTGTTTACGGTACAGATTACGGAGAGAAATACCTACTTGCGATTTTGGATGGTACAGATGTTAGACTTTTAACGTGTACATCGTTTAACTTGTAAACCCCGTCTTGAGAAAATACTCCGTTTGAAAGTTAGGTACTATAGCAAAAGCCAAAAGCCGCCAACTTCGGAGGAAAAGAACAGGCCCTTTATCATTTTGTTTATACAATTATTTTTCATCGGTCGCGTTATATATATGCATTGTTATCTAATCTCACACGCATACTACATGTTTCTTGTTATTTGATGGACTGATGTTTTTTTTATTGTATTACTTGAGAATTGTTAGTTAGGTCAGTGGATCGCCCACTGCCCATAATTATCTACCACATGTTTTCTAGATGAAAAGTGAAACAATACACTATCTATCATATATAAATACCATCTTATAAACTTCTACTGAGACTGAATTTTCTTATATGATCGAAGTAACCTATATGTGAGACCATGTGAAGGTCATCATATACTATATAATGAGTATTTGACTTTTCTAGCTTGTACTTCATTGTCAAAGTTTGAGTTTGATTTTGTGTCTTTTACACTCTCTGGTTTTGCTATCAGGTGTTCAATGGTCTAACCAACCGTGGGCGACGGTTCGACCGAAGGTTCAGTGTGACTAAATTCTAGTTGGTGGTATGTTTATTCTAGAGAGCTCTTTGTTTTGTTGCACAAAGGTTTTAAAAGCGGTGCAGCCAGCCATTGATGATGGTCCGATCGGAGGGTGTCGAGCAGTCTGACCAGCATGGTTGTCGTGGTTAAACCATTCATGTTATTGGGGTTTGACTGATGTTGACTCAGGCGGTCTGATCGGCCGTTGGTTGGCGGTCAGATTGGCCTGTGCTGAGTTGAATGAGTTGAGTTGACTGGGAGAGTCAGGAAAGTGAATTGTGCCTTCGCCAGAGAAGAGGAAGGTGACCCTAGCTCGGTTCCGCCTAGCTCCAAATTGCAACAAAACCCGAACAAACAGGCTCAACAAGGCAAAGGGCAAGTTTTGATGCGAGAGTCGAGCTCAAAAGCTTACCAGAGAAGGGATGGTGTGGTTGCGTGCTCGTCGTTGCATCTATTCCCGGTGAACCAAGGGCGTTGAAGCTCTGGTTCTTGGGAGATAGAATCAAGGTGAGCTGGGGGAGAGGGTGACGTGCTCGAGTGGTCTTAAAGGCATGCAAGCGTGGCAGTCAAGGGAGAGAGAGAGGCCACGAGCAGTGCTCATGGTGTGTCTCCTTGCGTGGACAAGCAAAGGGCACAAAATGGGAGAGAGGAGTGGCGATGGAATAGCACAGCGCAGCACGAGCCGAAAGCATGTCCGAGTTGTTGCTTGTGGTTAGAAAGGAAGATTTTGGTGAGGATTCCCTAGCAGCAACTTCAGCAACATAGCACGGCGTCTACTTGCATAGCTATTGGTGAGGAGGGGTGGTGGAGGAGTTGAGGTGGCCGAGGCGGGTGCCGAACGCAACGGGGTCCCACTGGGCTGGCGAGTTGGGCGAGCGAGAGTTGGAAGAAGGGTACTGATGGGTGGGGTCCAGTCCCACTCATGAGTGACTGAGATTAGAAGATCCAGAGAGAAAGCGTATTTGTGAAAATACTCCTTCAGAGAAAGGGAAGCGGAAAAGAATGGAAGAAGTAGGTGAGTTTGGCTCGGTTGATCATTTTGAGGAATTTTTAGACATACCAAAAGAGTTCTAAATATTATGAAATTTTTTGTGAAGGCTCCTCACACTGTAGATTCTTGTATAATTTTCCAAGATTTTATTTTCTATAAATCTCACTAAAAAATTCTTTTAAGTCCCTATTTTATTAAAAATGCACTAGTTGAATTTGGAAAATTTTGGAAACATGCTAAAAAAATATTCCATCATTTTTTCCAGCACAATTAACTTACATTTGCATTTTTGGGATGTTACATTAGTGAAGTTTCAAGTAATGGTTTTTTATTGTAAATTTTTCTTCGCCACTTTTTAGATCATCTTTTCATATTTAGATTTTAATTCAATTTTGGTTTCATCAATTGTATATTCCTTTCCCAAGTTAGTGTTCACAAATTATCTTTTAGAGAAACTTTAGTCAAAAGCTAGCAAAACTAAATGTCAACAAATGCAAGCGAAACGTTCTAAATTTTACACATTTTTGAACATCCTGAATTTTATGAAATCCATGCCGATGTCATCCCATTTCCACTCGAAAACCTTCAAAGGCTAGAGCAATCCCACTGGTCATTGGTGCTCTGCTTTGATTCATTGGCGCACATCACAAATGGCATTATGTACGACGATGTCTTACATCATACCAGGCCATCAAAATTGTTCCCGGAGATCTTGTTACATCTTCGTACTCCTGAGTGAATGGAGAGCGGTGAATCATGGGCTTCTCTAAGGATTATGCACTTGATTTCTTGGTTATTCGGGACTTACAACTACTGTTCATGCATGACCATTCCACTTGCATTTTCGGTGAACTTTAATTTTCCACTGTCTTGCAAATCGTGCTTGATTTCAGTGATTGCTATATCTTCGAGTTGAGCAGCTTTGATATGAGATTTGCAAGTGTGTTGCAGTGCTAGGGTAGCTATGAAACCCTCATCAACCACTTCTAGGTTGTGCCTCCAAAACACTTCATGCAACGCCAGTTGACTCACTTCAATCGATATATCGAGGCGATGAAGCTTTCGACTGAGAGCATCGACTACATGTTGGCTTTACTGGGGTGGTAATGGACGTCAACATGGTAGTCTTTGATCAATTCAAGCCACCTTCTCTACTTTAGGTTCAGATTTGGTGGCGTGAAGAAATACTTTAAGCTTTTGTGATCGGTGTAAATTTCACATCGATTATCAATGAAGTAATGTCTCCAAATCTTGAGAGCATGAATCACGTCTACCAATCCATGTCATGAGTTGGATAATTCACCTCATGTGGTCACAATTGACGTGAGGCATATGCTACAACTTTGCCATCTTGTATCAACACACAACCATGGCCGTGACGAGATGTGTCACAATACACAATGAACCATATGCTAAGTCTGAATGACATTACATGTATTCATACAAATAGTAATGGGTGGTGAATGTAGTCTTTTGAATGTCCTCCTGCTTGATCTTAAGTTGGAAATAACCTAGCCTCAGATCAATCTTGGAGAAGACACATCCACCATTCATTTAATCAAATAAATCGTTAATCTGTGGGAGAGGATATTTGTTCTTGATGGTGACTTCATTTAAGAACCGATAGTCGATACATATTCTCAGACTATCATCTTTCTTCTTCACGAATAGCACAGAGCTTCCTCACGGTGACAAGCTAGCACAGATAAATCCTTTGTCTAGCTACTCCTTGAGTTGTTACTTCAATTCAACCAATTCATTCGGGGGCATGTGATACAGTCACATGGAAATAGGTGCTATCTTGGGTAGTAAATAGATGACAAATTCCATATCACGGTCTGATGCATTCCTGTCAATTTATTTGAAAACACGTTGGGATATTCGCACATCACTGGTGTTTGACCAAGCCCCAAAACTGAGATGGAGTTGAGAGTGGGCTGCCACAAGGATATGGCATGAGCAGAGCAGAAAACAACTTGCTCTCTGCTGTAATTGACAAGAGCAATAGCCTAATTGGCACAATTGGTAAATCCTTTATGTTTGGACAGCCAATCCTTCACAATAATTACATCTAACATAGGTGTATCTATCATAATAAAGTTGATTTCAAATTCTACTCCATTGATCATAATCCTTACCCCCAAACAACCATATCTTGCTTTCATAACTGACCTAGGTGAACAAACTAGCAAGATGTTCTCTAGGAGCGCAATTTCTATTCTTTGTTGCATAGCGAACTTCTTAGATATAAATGAATGGGATGCTCCAGAATCAAATAAGACCAATGTAGGTACTGAGTGCACAAGGAATGTACCCAGCACCACAACGAGTGCTTTGTTGACCTCCTCGATGATTGTATGGTGGAGACGACCACGCCTCGAAGCCTTGAGCTGGCCTAGGAGCTTGTTGTCCTCCTTGACCTCGTGTGAAGCCTTGGGGACATTGTTGGATGCCTTTGAGTTGCGGACGGAGAACCGGTGGCTTCATTTGAGGGCCATTGCGCTCATAGTGTCTGCTCTCACCGCAACTAAAGAAAGTGCTGGCAGCAGCCTGATTTTGCCCTCAGACAACTCCCTCCGTGGTTATATGGTTGAATTGTGGCTTGCTATAGGCGAGGATCTTGCCCTTGATACCTCGAAGGTGGTGGCGTGGAATGACATATGTTTAACGATTGCCAAACGCACGGTTTCGGCAAGCTGCTGCTTCCTGAAATTTGCACAATCCACTTATGCATGCGGCTTTCCACGACCGCCCGCGTACTATCCTCCACTTAGATCATCTTATCAACTAATGTTTGGAAGTCGACTATGTCGTGGACAGCGAGGGACCACTTCATTGCTTCATTAAGGCGCTCCTGAAAGAGAGCGACCTTCCTCCTCTCGTTCGGTATTTCGGAGGAGGCATACCAAACAAGATAATTGAAGTGGTGAAGAAACGCTGTAACGGACATGTTCCATTCCTTGAGTTCATAGTACTCCAACTTCTTGATCTCCATAAGACCAGCTCGAATGTGGGCAGTACTACGCTAGCATGTAGCTAACCACATGGGAGTAAAGGATTTTTATTTTGATACTATTAAACAGATGAAATGCAGATGAATGTTATTATTAGTTCGTTTTCTAAATTTAAAGGATTGATGTGGGCCTATATATGATGTTTTGAGGATGGTGTCCAGTTTGCCATTTTACCAAAAGTGTTCAGATTTGCTCTTTGTGCAGCTCAATCCATTGTAATGTGTGACATTTCCCTTCCACTGGATATGAGGTGTAACAAATGACTAAGCTTAAGTTGGTGATAAGTTTTGAGTCGGTTTTGTAACCTATATATAAATTGATATAACGCACCATTTACTTACTGAATTTGAAAATAATCTGGGGTACATGGCTAAAGACCCGTGTGTAATCAATTAAATTGCGCCAAGGATATGTTAGGTGGACTAACGTGACCCTATCTTTTGTCGAAGGATTAAAAATAGGAGCGGTAACCAACTCTTCCCATTCGTAAGTCCTGAGAATGAAAGAGATGGGATGCAGTTAATTAGTTTGACCCTCTCTTTCTATTTATCCCTGCTAGCCTTCTTCGCCAACAACTGACCAATCTTCTATTACATTATTAAAACTATAGAAAAAAGTCGCTATGTTTGCTTCCAGCCGCAAGAAATTCCTATATTAATTAGAGAAAAAAAATAAGATATATGCCACTTGTCTTGGTGGATCAACTGCTGAAATTCCCATATTCGTTAGTTAATTAATTAATGAATAAAATCTACTGCTGAATTAGGTGAGAATCCAAAAATCCAAATGAAATTCATGTTCCTTATTCTTGAAGCTGGAATTCAGTATCTCAGTACCAAGGCCTTTTAGTGGGAAAAAGGTCTATGATATGGTTAAGGATATTGATGTTGTGCTTGGAAAGAGACGTAAATTGAGGACCTGTCGGAAGAACATGTAGAAGAAGAGATCAATATTTGGGACTTGCCTTATTGGGAGCATTTAAAAGTTCGCAATTGCATCGATGTCATGCATGTAAAGAAGAATGTATGTGACAGTTTGATTGGTCTCTTACTGAACATTCCTGATAAAACAAAGGATGGTGTCAACGTAAGGTGTGACTTGGTTGCTATGAACATCAGGACCGAGTTAGTACCGATAGAGACCGATAAAGGTCGAACGTACCTTCCCCTAGCTTGTTACACTCTGTCTAAGTCTGAGAGAACTCAAATGTGCCAGTCCTTGCATGGTGTGAAAGTTTCGTCCAGTCACTCCACCGGCATGAAGAAACTTGTTTCCATGAAACATTTGAAATTAATTGGCATGAAGTCTCATGACTGTCATGTGCTAATGACATAAATGCTACATGTTGCAATTAGAAGTATTTTGCTGAATAAGGTTTGAGTGACAATCATAAGGCTATGTTATTTCTTTAACGCAATTGCTCAGAAGGTCATCGATCCCGATGAGCTAGATGCTCTGCAGACCGAGGTGGTGACAACTCTATGTTACCAAGAGATGTATTTTCCTCCGTTATTTTTTGATATCATGGTCCATCTCATTGTCCACCTTGTGAAAGAGATAAAGATATGCAGCCTCGTGTTTCTACATCATATGTACCCGTTTGAGCGGTATATAGGAATTTTCAAGTCCTATGTACATAATTAATCTCGACTGGAGGGTAGAATCATCGAAGGTTATAAAACCGAAGAGGTCATTGAATTCTACATCGGCTACATGGCTCAGGTCGAACCGATAGGTGTACCTCTATCTCGTCACGAGGGGAGACTAGAGGGTATTGGGACTATCGAAAGGAAAGCAATAATGTCGGATCGATATACGTATGCTCAATCCCATTTCACGATTTTACAACACATGACTGAAGTGACCCCATATATTGAAGAGCACAAGGACATGACTTTTTTAGAATCATGTAGGTTGTTTATTGCTTATGTTGCCCAGGGAGGGAGGCACAAGGAATCTAATGACACACTGCGACATAGGACGCGATTACTGGTAGCTGCTATAACACAATAATTCTATATCACACTTTGTTATAATGCCTTTAGAATTGACAATACCTATATATGTAATTCTATTTTTGCAGTGCCACTAGCAGCTACAGGGCAACGTATGTGGATTCTACGTTTGTCACCATATGAAGAAAATCATGGACACTAAGATGAATAATCCAGAGGTTTGTCAACCTTCCAATAATTATTATTATTTTTATTATATATATGTATATATATACACACATGCTAATTAATGACTTAATATTGCTCCTAGCGACAGTGTGTGGACTTCAACGAAAGTGAATTTGATCTTAACAAACTCGTCGAAATTCATGAAACCTCTCCCAATTCTTACTAGTAGAGGTCATAAATAAGACTAGAGAGTTCCACCCCGGCAATGGTGATTAGATGTTACATTGGATTCAATTGTAACAACTCAATTGTGTTTAATTAAACAATTTATTCAATTTAATTCATTTATGAGATCTGTGTAACGATTGTCATGCTATATATGTGATTTGCTTGTGTTGTTTCATTCATCTATGTGATTTATGTAATGATTGTCTTGTGCTATATGTACGTGATCTTGCATGTTTTCAGAGGGCATGGCTAGCATATCCTGAGGTTAACCGAAAAGGAGCAAATAAAATTGCTGTTAAAATAGCTATCACAGACGGTTTGGTGCTCCAAACCATCTGTGATATACATCCCAGACGGTTTCAAACACTAAATCGTCTGTGATATGCACATATCATAGACGGTTTTTGTTATTAACCGTCTGTGATATGGTGTATATCACAGACAGTTCAGAACATCGGTTGTCTGTGATATGAACCATATCACATACGGTTAATAAGAAAAATGTTCATATCACATACAGTTAATACAAAAAACCGTCTGTGATAGTCGAGTATCACAGACGGTTTTCTGAATAATCGTCTGTGTTGTAAGTTATCAAAGACGGTGTGGGAGCCGTTTGTGATAACCTGCTATTATCACTGACACATAAATGCAGATGGTTTCTAAACCGTCTGTGATGATAGTTTTAAACCGTCTGTGATAACACTGTCTGTAGTAATACTTTTAGAAGCAACGAATAATTAATTCATATTATGCTTTGTGCTAAACAGTAGAAACATTTCAAATTTCCTTTCAGAAAGTAAAATAAAAGGCATTAAGGTCTACCATATATATCTGATCAGATCAACTGGGTTTGCATTTCAATTAACGACGAGTTGGGCACCATCTAGCTTTCCAGCTCTCCAAGGACTTCAGACTGGCCACTACTATACGAGCTTTCAGAAACTTTTTCCTTTATTTTACAGAAAATTAAAAGCGATTTTTCATTAACAGGACGTTCTAGACACATAATTAATTTATTTCAGAAACGTACCTTAATTAATCAAGAAAAGTACTTTTCGTTGTGCTCTTTCTCTTTATCCACGACCTTTTCCTTATTTAGAGTTTTAGACTGATCCAGTAGAGAGAGAGAGAGCGCTTCTTAAAAGTCTGGCTAGTGAGACAGAGGGCATGTTCTTTTCGTTCGAAGCTAGCGGCTTTTAGTTTTTATTACAGTCCTAATTTTTAAATGGGGTATTTTTTTAAGATGAGGTCTACAAGTTAATTGTAGTACAGGTTAAAAGCTTAACATCTGTATTAACTAAAATCGCAAGCGAGTATCTATCTTTCTGTAATCTCTATTGTAAACAGTTAAAATTCAAAAATTTCAACAAAAAATTATAAGCCGCAATTGAATCAAACAGGCTTAGAGAGATGCGGGAGCTAGCCGGCCGGAGGAGAGGACAGTGGAATGCAAACCTTTTGCGTGTGTATGTCCTTTCACCGGTGATGCAGCAGCACTCGGGACGATACAAGCAGAAAGGGTAACGGTTCGTTTTTTCTGCTTTTCAAGCGTTTTTTTACTTTGATTTCTTTTCATGATCACTATTTATTAGATTAATAAACTAAACTCATATATTGTTGTCTAGAGAACGAGAACGTATACGGTATGTACTGTGCGCATTGGACCATATGATAGGACTGCCAATAATTAATCAAATAAGAGCAATAGTGTGGCAACTGGCAAACAATAGGCTGATTCAGTATTATTACACTTCCTCCTTGTTGTATTGTCATATCTAGTCATCATTCTGCATCTTCCATTCTTTCTCTATCTCTTAATTAAGGGATAGGTGCAACTAGAGATGAAAATGGATCGGATAGTTTCCAACCGATCCGGATGAAAACGGATACGGATTGTGTCAGATCGGATTTTCTTCGAATAATTCTCGGATTGGATACGAATACGGATTTTTTTGTCAGATACGGATACGAATACAGTAGGCCTGATATCCGGCGAATACAGATACAAATACGGATTATCCGGATAATACGAAAACGGATATACGGGATTTCAGCCCAATATTGCTCAGCCCAAGTCAGCTTCTCTCATTTCCCCTGCCACCAGCCCATTAGCCCAACCAAGCCATAAGCCTCCATTACCATTAGGCATTAGGTTCCTTAGTCATATTAAATTACAACCACTAGCAAATATTAATGTTTATTAAAAAATAAATTTAATATTGTCGGTGGATTAAAATTTGTACCATCTGTGACAATGCCACATCACCGATCCGTGGCATCTCTCCCAATATTTCGATCTCACCTATCCACTCTCTCCGCATCGAATGCCAGGCACCAGTCTCCTTCCATCTCTCGTCCCTTATTACCCCCTCTCTATTTCCCCCAATTTCGCTATAAAGAACCAATACTAATGAGGATATTTTCTACTGCTCTTAGTTCAATCACTCCTTATTAATTCCTGATTCCTCCCCTAAACCAAAGCGCCTCGTCCCCTTCACCTCCGGTTGTGATGCCACAGTTCACTGCACAAGATACTTTTGTTGTAAGTATCATAAAAGTGTCACATGCAGTGTCACCGTCGTGACACAACGGTGATGCTGTCATCGCCTCTCCTTCATCGTTGGTGATATATCCCTCATCCAAAGTTGTTGGATGGCTAGAGTTTCGGCTATGTAAATCTTGATGCTCGTGCGTGTGAAAATTAATTGTTGATGGCTTAGTTTTTGTGATGATTGATGGATGGTTAGGGTTTCGGCCCTTATTGAAATTCATGTTTTATTACAGGATGAAGATATGGCGTCAAAGTTTATTGCACAATGATCTTGTTATCATAAATATGCCTGCTTTGGTTCATCTGCATTATCTAATTGTGCTATTTTGTAGCGCAATTAGAGAATATTGATGAACTAAAGTGGGCTTATTTATAAGAAATACGAAATCACAGACGGTTCTTAACTAGAACCGTTGTGATAATAAACTATCATAAATGGCTCTGTTTGAAAAACGTCAGTGAGATATCACAGATGACTTAACCGTCTATGTTGTAACTTATCATAAATGGTTCGAGAGCCATCTGTGATAACTACTTATTATCACAGATATATAAATTCAGATGGATAAAAAACTATCTGTGATGACGGTTTTGAACCATCTATGATAATCCTTTTTGTGGTAGTGTAAGAAGAAAAAAACAACAGAAGAACACACCAAATCTCCATGCTCTTTGGATAAATCGACAAATCAACTGTTTCTTGCCAAGAAATTCCATCAGAAAATTCCAACTAGAAGAGAAATGCACAAACAAATTATTTGACATATATATATGCGTCCAATTAATTAATATACCACCAATTAAACAGTTGACATGTACTCATCAAAGTACACTCTGACATACCGAAACAGCGCATGCGGATGATCAATTAAAGGCACAAGGAGGAACGAATAGATCATAGCTTGAGGGACAAGTCCAGCTCGTCGGCGCGCTCGACGCCGTACTCCGACGAGCCCTTGTTGCGTGCCAGGCCAGGCACCGGAGCAGCAGCTTGCTGCGTCTCCATCCTCACCTTCTCAGCCGCAGCAACGATACCGGCGTCGTCCCCGGGCCTCGCGTCCTGCGCAGGCGCTCCCGCCCCTTGCGCGCGCATCGCGGCGGCCATCTCCCACCGGCGCTTGGCCAGGCTGCGCTCGTACTTGTGCGCGTTCTGGTGGCCGCCGAGCGCCTGCGACCTGTAGAACTTGCGGTCGCAGTACATGCAGAGGAAAAGGCCGTGAGGCTCCGGCACGGCCGAGGAGTGGAGGAGGGTGAGCTCAAGGTTGAGCTCAACCTGCTCCCTATTAAGCTCCATTATAGTACAGTAGCCTGCCTGACTGTGTATGCGTATGTGAGAGAGAGGAGAGAGAGAGAGAGAGCTTAATTCGCAACAGAAATTATTGTGCTAAGCAGGACTAAATACAGCACCTAACGGGTGCTGCACTGTTCCGAGCGTTTCCAGTCGCTGTCTATGTACAAGGTTACTGATTTTTCTTTGTATAATTCACTTTTTTGAAGCATTGATCAAAATCAGACAAAGCTGTCTAAAAGCTAATCCAACGAACAGGAAATTCAACTTAGATTTAACAAAAACTAGACAACATACAAAAAACAAAATTATATATATATATATATATATATATATATATATATATATATATATATATATATATATATATATATATATATATATATATATATAGGAACATATCTAGTGCTAATGGGCTTTTGGGTGCTAACATGCTAATACCGCTCTGGATCGTTAGATCTGCCCCCTACGGCCTGGATCCTTGAAGGTGGAAATACCCAATCCACTTATGCAATTTTACGAAAACCTCCCCCGCTTCCCAATCTTGTTTTCTTCTCACCGCCTCAGCTCCCAGTTCTTTCCCGCGACGTCTGAACTTCCTTCCCGCGCGTGCTAGGCCGACGTCGAGAAGCTCCTCTCCGGCTTCTTGACGCCCTACGCCGCGTCGTCCTACACGCTGGCGCCGACGGCGGCGCGGGACCTAGCGCCGAAGGATTTCACGCAGGTGAGGGCAATTCACAGCGACCCTCACCTACGTGAAATCCTCCGGCGCCAGGTCCCGCGCCGCTGTCAGCGCCGGCACGCAGGACGACGCGGCGTAGGGCTTCAAGAAGCTGGAGAGGAGCTTCTCGACGTCGGCCTGGCACGCGCTGGGAAGGAAGTTCAGACGTCACGGGGATGCGCAGGGAAGGAAGTTCAGATGTCGCGGGGAAGAACTGGGAGCTGAGGTGGTGAGAAGAAAAAAAGATTGGGAAGTGGTGGGGGGTTTTCGCAAAATTGCATAAGTGGATTGGGTACTTCCACCTTCAAGGATCCAGGCCGTAGGGGGCAGATTTAACGATCCAGAGCGGCATTAGCATGTTAGCACCCAAATGCCCATTAGGATTAGATACGTTCCCTATACACACACACACCACGGTGCCCAAACTCCATGATTGAGACTTTCTATCCATAATTAAGGCTTTCCATTTATAATTGATTCAGCATGTTAAATAAATGACTTCCATTCCACTTGCATGCATCTCCAAAGACAGGGAAATTTGGTGCCCGAACGCTCGCCATAGTTACTGAAATAGACATAGTCAAAAGAAATATGGAGTTATGCTTAGCAACTTCGCATCTAATTAATTCTTTGATTTTTTATATATTCAAGGAAATGATACAGCAAAAACTATGATTCTATGAAGGCAAAAGATCAGGATAAAAGTTGACTGACAAAGTAACTTAATAAGTCTGAAGCTAGTTCGGTTAATGAAATGTACAAACATAATCTTATGAGAGAACGCCCAGAAATTCGATACCACCTATCTATATGAAAATGATTCTATACTACTTCTAGAGTACTTACTCTTATTTTTTATATAACACTTAAATAATATTGTTATACTATTTATCCTTCTGAGTATACTCTGATAATTAATATACACACACTCTCTCTCTCTCTCTTTATATATATGAAAAAGGTATATAGCAAAAATAAAAGATTTTGATGAAATTTTTTAATCAAATCATATTAGAGTATTTTAGAATTAGTATTTAAGTATATCAAACGTGATAATAAGTATAACATGTTTGCTTAATTAGTAATATATTATAAGTGGTAGTATATATGAATATGGGTGTGTGAACGAACTAGACAACTTACAGCAAGTTCTCTAGCGCTTATGTACAACGTTCGATCGCTGCAACGAAACAAAAGAGAGAAGGCGGCGCGTCCTGTGGTGCATATATCGATCGTGCGGGACGTTCGACGGCCGAGCGCTCGCCGTAGTTACTGAAATAGACATAGTCAAAAGAAATATGGAGTTATGCTTAGCAACTTCGCATCTAATTAATTCTTTGATTTTTTATATTCAAGGAAATGATACAGCAAAAACTATGATTCTATGAAGGCAAAAGATCAGGATAAAAGTTGACTGACAAAGTAACTTAATAAGTCTGAAGCTAGTTCGGTTAATGAAATGTACAAACATAATCTTATGAGAGAACGCCCAGAAATTCGATACCACCTATCAAAAAGATATCTAAACAATTACATCTGAGGGGGAGCCGGTGAAGACACAGGGTAGCCGGCGGAGGCACGAGGCCGTGAGGCGATGAGGGGGAACCGGTGGAGGCACGGGGCCGTGAGGCGATGAGGGGAGCTGGCAAATGGGCAGGGCAGCCGGCGGAGGCAGGCGAGATTCGGTAGGCGGGCAGAGGCAGGCGAGATTATGTGAGGGACTCGCGTAGTCGGCAGTTCGGCACTCGCCGTCGCCGTGTCGGTGCCTCGGTAGGGAATGAGGAACCCTAATTCCCTAAATGCGATCGCCCGGACTCATCGCGGAGATGGCGGAGTGCGGACTGCAGCCGGCGGTAACCCTAAATGTGATTGCCTGGACTGGAGTCAACGGCTGGATCGCGTGGAGTGTGAATGGACGGCTTGATCGTGCATGGAGTGGGAATGGGCTGTCGCCGTTGGTATGGGCTTCTGGCATTATGGGTTGGGTAATGGTTATTGGGCTAAAATCTCGGATATTGGATTTCGTATTATCCGGATAATCCGTGTTCGTATTCGACAGATACTAGGCTTACTGTATTCGGATCCGATAAAAAAATCCGTATTCGTATCCGATCCAAAAATTATCCGAAGAAAATCCGATCTGACACAATCCGTATTCGTTTTCGTCCGGATCGGTTGGAAACTATCCGATCCGTTTTCACCCCTAGTTGTGCCTGTTGCATACGATGGTATTACTTAAAAATGTGGTTTTATAAAATATTATATAAAAGTAAGTGTAGTGTTATGAAATTGATACAAGTGTGGTTTTATGATTGTTTTGTTGAAGTTATCGTGGTTCTGCGAAATTTAGATGTAGTTATCGCTGGTACATTCGCTTGTAGTTGAACTACAGTGATATGCTGTGGTGTCGTGCGAATCTCAGCCATCAATTTTATATCCAATGGTGCTACATTAACTGCTTAAGTTACACTTATAACTTTATTTTGAACTGGAACACAAAGGTTTCCACTAACCAGTGGCTCTGGGCATATCGCCAGAGACCAAACTGGTCACAAATTCGGGGACCTGGTCCATGAACACCTCAGAACCATAGCGCACAACGCTCGCCCCATAAGCAGCAAGGCTATCAGCCACTTTGTTGCAAGATCTCGGGCATGACCGGACCTCACAGTGAACAAAAGATTCATTCATAAAATCCTTGATACGCCGAAAGATGCAGCCTTCTGGACTCCTGTCCATTGTGTCAGACCTCAAAGCCTTCTCCAAATTTGTTGCATCAGTCTCAAGAATAATTCTGGTCATTCCCAGTTGTGCCACCCTCTTAAGACTTCTCAAAGCTGCAAGTGCTTCAGCATGTATGGGGTTTGTGAGCCGCTCAAGATGTCCACATCCCCCCTCTAAGAACTCACCGTTGCTGTTGCGAGCAACAAAGCCCCAACCACCTGACCCCGTTGTAGCATGATAGGAGGCATCAATATTGATCTTGTAGCAGTCAGGATGTGGTGGCGCCCATTTCTGCTCTTTCTTTGGTCTTTTCTCTCCTTCCCTTTTCTTCAGCTTCTCAAAGTCTATCACATAGTAACTCATAATTGAGCATAATTCTGCTGCGGACATTCTTTTTTCCCCCACATTTGTTTTGTTTATGGCCGATCACCATTTCCAGAGCAGCACCCAAACTTTATGTTGTGTAGCAGCATCCATCTTCCAACTTTCCATAATTGCTTCCTTTTCTGATTTGCACTCTGCAAGCTTCAATCTGATTTGCTCTAGGTCCATTAGCCGCCAAATTTCTTTAACCCCATGGCATTTGAAAAAAAGGTGACCACAATCTTCATCCATCCTGTGGCACATGGGACAAATTGTTTCACACTTCACTCCTCTTCTAGCTATGTTCCTTCGGACTGCCAAGCTATTATGTGCAAACCGCCATAAGAACATCTTGACTTTGTTTGGTAGCGGTAAGTTCCAGAGTTTCTTCCAATCAAAGGCTTCCTGGCTTTGTCCCCCCATTTCTGAAACTGACGCATCTCTTCCTCTTTCATGCTCTCTCCGCTTTACAGCCACCTTGTATGCAGATTTTACAGTAAATTCCCCTTTCGGATTGTAGTGCCAAGCTAGCCAATCATCAGTATTACCGTCCGTCGCCATTGACAAAATCATATCTGCATCCCGCTGCCAAAAAGTATCCTTCACCAGATCTTCATCCCAAGTGCCAGTAACCGGGTTGATAAGTTCAGCAACTTTAGTCAGTAAAGATGTCCCTCTCGGGGTGGCCAGCTGACGTGTAGCCCCAAGTGGAATCCATGGATCAGCCCAAATATCCAGAGAATTTTCGTTGCCCACCCGCCATATAATCCCTTCCCTGAGGAGTTGAGCGCCTTGAAGGATGCTCCTCCAGGTGTATGAGATCCCATCTCGTGCATTGCATTGCAAAATGTTGCTGTTAGCAAAATACTTTGCCTTGAGGAGCTGGCTGCAAAGATTGTCAGGATTGGTTAGAATTCTCCATGCCTGTCTTGCTAGCATGGCCAGGTTGAATAAATGTAAATCCATGAAACCCAAACCACCCTCTTTCTTTGGCAATGTTAATTTGTCCCAGCTTAACCAATGGATTTTGTTCTCCTTATCATTTTGATTCCACCACCACCTGCCAATTAAAGAGTTCAACTCCTCACAAAGACCTTTTGTTAGATCAAAACAAGACATGGCATAAGTGGGAATAGCTTGTGCCACAGCTTTAATCAACACCTCCTTTCCTGCCTTGGAGAGCATCTTTTCCTGCCAACCTTGTATACGCACCCAGATCTTCCTTTTTATATATTCAAAGGCCTTCTTTCGTGATTTGCCAATCGAGACCGGGAGGCCTAGGTATCTCTCACTTTTTGCTTCTGACTCAATGTGCAATTCAAATTTTACCTGCTTCTTGTTTACTTGATTTGTGTTGGGGCTGAACAAAACAGAGGACTTGTCCCTATTAATCATCTGACCCGAGGCTCTTTCATATACATCAAGGATTCTTTGTAGTTCTTTGGCATCCTCTATTCGTGCTCTCATCAGAACAAGGGAGTCGTCAGCAAAGAATAAATGATTGATTCTAGGTGCCGCCTCACACACTTTGATCCCTTCAATTTTTCCATCAGCTTCAGCTTGTTGCAGCATGGCAGAGAGGGCTTCCGCACAGATAATAAACAGATATGGGCTAAGTGGATCCCCTTGCCGGAGTCCCCTCTGTGGAATCATTGTATTGGTGTAGTCATCATTAACCTTAATGCGATATAAGACTGTTGTGACACACAGCATGATCAATTCGATCCACCTCTCATGGAAGCCCAATTTCTCCATCATTTTCCTCAAAAAGGTCCACTCCACCCGGTCATAGGCTTTACTCATGTCCAGTTTTATTGCTGCTAATCCTACTTTTCCTCTTTTTCGCTGGTTCAGATAGTGAGTCAGCTCATAGGCTATCAGCACATTATCAGTAATTAGACGTCCCGGGACAAAGGCACTCTGTGAATGAGAAATAATCTTCGGCAGGATGGACTTCATCCGATTTGCAGCGGTCTTTGAAATCAGCTTGTAGGCAACATTACAGAGACTTATCGGCCTAAGGTCTTTGAGCTTTTCCGGTTTATTCACTTTCGGAATCAGAACCACTACTGTATCATTCCAACCCTGTGGCATATTACCTCCATTCAACACATTCAGTACCTCCTGTTTCACTTTGTCACCCACTAAAGACCAGAATTTCTTATAAAAAACTGACGGAATTCCGTCGGCCCCCAGAGCTTTCAATTCCCCCATCTCTTGCAGAGCTTCCCATACTTCTTCATTAGTGAAAGGTGCAATCAATCTCTCATTCATTTCCTGAGAGACCCGAGATTGCACACACCCAATAACCTCCTCCATCTGTTCACCTGCACTTGACATGAAAAGTTGTTGATATTGGTTAGCAATAAAATTTTTCAGGTACTTCCCCGCCACCACAGCTCCTCTCTCCATTAATTTTTCAATACGATTTTTCCTTCTCCTCTCAGAAGCTTGGGCATGGAAAAATTTTGTATTTCGATCTCCTTGGGTCAGCCATGTAGAATGGGCCCGCTGCTTCCAATAAGTGTGCTGCTGGTCCAGCAGCCTCTCCAGCTTGTAGCGAAGCACGTGCTCTCGATTAATTTGAGCTTGGCTCATGCTTCTGCATCGGCAGATCTCCAACTCCCTCTTTGCAGCTGTTATACGCTTCTCCAACTCTCCCAAAACACACCTATCCCACTCCCACAAATCACTTAAAAGTTGTTTCTGGATCTCCATCAGCCTTGTCTCCTTCTTCTCCAAAGCCTTACACCATGCTTCCTCCACTTTAATTGGACCCTCCTCCTCCTCCAGCCAACGCGCCTCAAACTTCCTCAAAATTTTCGATGTTCTCCCCCATTCCCTTCTCTCCCTCCCCCCTAGTTCAACGATGATTGGTCTATGATCCGAGTGCCTTGGATCTCCATTTATTACATGAACCAGAGGAAAGTGAGCCCTTCAGGAACTATTGGCCACCGCTCTATCCAGCCTCTCTTTCACAAAGCTGTCCACCCTATGGTGGTGATTTCTCCAAGTGTAGGTGTCACCCTCGAAACCGAGATCGCATAAGTCACACTCCACAAGAGCCCGGCGGAAATTCTCCATACACCTCTCCGGTCTAGGCGATCCCCCACCTTCTCACAGTTGAACATTATCTCGTTGAAATCCCCACAACATAGCCACGGCAGATTGCTTCTATTACGCAAAATTCTTAACAATTTCCAAGTTTTCTCCTTCTCCTCACCCCTTGGCTCACCATAGATCCCAGTAAAACGCCATTCGAACCCAACCTCCTCCTTCACAAAGGCTTCAATATGGTACCTCGACATACTTCCAACAGTGATATCAATCCCTTTCCTCCAAAACAAAGCTAGGCCCCCGCTGTCCTTCACAAACATGTTTGGCAAATTAAGGCTCCACCTAAACCTCTCCATCCAACCTGTGCTGTGCTTGGTTTCCGACAAGAACAACACATCTGGGGCCTCCTTCTTCTGGACGTCCAGAAGACCACGAACTGCCGGGCCATTCCCCAATCCCCAGCAGTTCCAAGCAATAAGTCTCATTGGTCCTGGCGGGATTGCTCAGGCAACCCCGCCAACTCAGCATTACCCTCGACTTCCACACCACCAGAAGCCCCTGCTCCTTCACCTCCTTTGTGCTTTTTCTTTCCTTCCCCTGTGTACTCCCCAACAGTGTCCGGGACTTGTCTTTTCTTGTTAGCCGCCAGTGTCACCTCACTACTCTTCCCTGCTCTTTCACTCCTTGGTCTGCGCTTGAAAGTCAGCTTCTTTATTGATAATTCAACCCCTGATTTAGCTTCCATTCCACTCCTCCCTTCATTTCCTTCCAGCCGAACTGTGCCTGAGGCTTGGTTGGTGGCAATCGAGACCTCAACGTCACCCTGTAGTATACTTGTTTCTTCATCTACTTCCATACCAACCTCAGTTCCGTCCTCCCCTCCTACAATCTGTTGTATGCCACTACCAACGACCCTTCCTTCCTCCGGGGGTGCAACTCTCAAACCTGTGATCAATGGTTCGTCAGATTCCGTTGTGTCCACCGGCGTCTCCTTAGCCTTGCCTACGGACATTGACCGCCCTGAAACACTTTGTTCCCCTGCTGACTTTGACACAGCCCCAAACTCCAATCTTTTTGGTATACCTTCGCGCACTAACTTTCCTTTTAGTTTCAGCGGGCTTAGACCATCATCCCTCAGCTCATCCTCCACTCCGTCAGCAACCTTGCAAGAGAAGTCGCCACTACTAGTACCCCTCTGTCCAGAACTTTTTCCCCAACTTGTATCTTTCCTTTGCTGGTGGCTTCCACCAGAACTACCCCCTTCAGACCACCTCCCTTTTCCTTCTTTCTTTCGTGTTGGGTTAACCCTAAGCCACTCCCCAAACTGCTTACCCTCCTCCCTCCAAACCCCCTCATCACACTCCTTCTCCACATGACCCAAGAGGCCGCACGAATAACAGAAATTTGGCAGGAACTCATATTTGAAATTGCACCATCCCACTCTCTCTCCATCCCTATCCTCCATAGTGGTTCCCCTGAAAAGGGATTTGCGGATGTCAAGCAGTATCTTGAGCCGAAGGAATTCACCCACAGCCATATCATCTTCATCTGTATCCACTTCCAGGAACCGACCCACCTTGTTCCCAATCCGACGAGCCGTCTCACCATTCATCAGACCAAGTGGTTGATCAAAAACTCTGATCCAAACCGGAACAAAGAAAAACTCCAGGTCTTTCAACCTCTTGGAGTCGTCAAAGTCCACCACTATTAACAGATCACCTCCAACTCCCATGGCCCATCCATAATCGCCCTGCGCTTTCCCCCCGGCTGTAGGAAGGTGAAAAGAAATAAGCTGCTGCCCAGCTCCTTACACTTATAACTAAGTAACTAACAAACTAGCAGCTGCATGCACGCACGGTAACCCTCTTCGTTTAGTACATATTGGGCCTTATTTTATTCTTGAAGCATTTTGGGCCCTCCTGGACAGCGTTGTTAACAAGCTGCAAAAACTTGCTCTCGGCCGGCGTAACGTCGCGGCAGCGCGGCCCTGCCTGCCGACTGAGCAAAATCATCGGTGCAGGCTTGATGGTGTCTGTCGAAGGGGTGGAAAGCCTAGGCGCACGGGTGTTTAGGCCGTGGCCCATTCGAAAGTGGAAGTGGCGGCGAGCCGGTGTGTGCGGCCCGAACGGCGGCTAGCGACTAGATGAATGTAAATTGTCCCAATAGAAAGCACCGGAATGTAATTTGGCCCAACAAACAGCACAGCATCTCTTCCCTGCGGGAGGATTGACCAAACAAACAGCACGGCACCAAAAGGAAATTTCTCCACAAATTAACAAGATCGCAAGGCAGAAGCTGGCACCAGATTGATGACGATCAGGTCACACAAACATGCCAATCCCAAACAAGATGGATTACATTCGATAACGCAACGTTGGAAACAAGACCACCACCACCACGACACAAGGATAAATCCCTAACAAGCCACCACCATCCTAGTTAGTACGAGGAAAGCCTAGGCCCTAGCCGTCGAAGCCGTAGAGGATGCAGCCCTGGTGCTCATGACGTCAATGACGGTGACGATCTTGAGGTGCACGTGCTCGGTGTAGGTGACGGTGTCGTGGATGACGTTCTCCAGGAAGATCTTGAGCACCCCGTAGGTCTCCTCGTAGATGAGCCTCAAGATGCACTTCACGTCACCCCTTCACGCCTGCCTCTGGATCGCCAGCTTCATGATCCCCTGGATGTTGTCTTGCAGAACCTTCTGGTGGCGGTTCGCCCCGCCTTGCCCAGCCCCTTTTCGCCCTTGCTATGCCCCGACATCTCCGCCTCTCTCTCCCTCGCTCGTTGGAGGAATTGGGGATTTTTCTAGGGGAGGTGTCGAATTGGATGGGTTGGCAAGAGATGGGTGGAGGGGTACATATCGGGTTAGGAGGGGACGCGGAGAGCGTTGGATTGAGGAGGATCCACATGAGGGGTGCGACAGATGGCGGGGGCCATTGGATCGGGAAGGGTTGGGTGCTATTGGTGGAGCGGTGGGAGCGTGGATCGGCGCAGGTGGGTTTTGGGAGGTGGAGCGCGCGGGGGAATGGGCGATTGGGTGGGAATTCCAGCGTTTTCTTGTGGGAGTTGGGGATTTTGTGTTTCCGCCGTGTGGGCGGCGTGGAATGGTCGTTTGAGCTGGCCCGCGATGGATTTAGGCCTGTTCAGCTCTGGCCTGGTTAAGTCTTTCCCAGCCGGAGGGTTGGGCTGAACTCGTCTATGAACCACCAAGTGATGTGCTTTCGGTTGGCGTCCAATTCAACTTGGGCTGGATGGACTGCACTGCCACAACTCTTCTTTCGTTGGAAACGTGTTATCCTGGTGGGAAATATTGCATAGGATATGAATAGCATATAGATTTTTTTTCATCCGATTAATAATTTCTCTTATTTGCATTTGAATTTATATGTAAAATATGGATGTGAATATGATATGAACGTTTACATTCAAAATGTTATTTTATCCAGACTATTCGTATCCGCATTCAACGAAACAATATACATATTTTATTACAATACGACTAATTAATTGGACGTGATTTTTTAATTCAATGTGAATTCATGTTTCTTTAGGTGAAGTAAATGAATTAGAATGATTAAGCGTGGCTATATGAGAATAAAATATCATTAATATCTTCATACTATATAAGTTACGAGCATACCCGTATCCAACTAAATTGAGTAGATATTCTATTCGAATTCGTATTTGTTACAATATTCTATTCATATTCGTATTCGAGAATATTTGAATGTATATTCATTTATAAAATACGAATACTTATTCAATCCGTATCCACCTGACCACCTCTACCCTTACCTGTGCATAATCATTTTGACTTTGTGAGTTGTATGATCTTCACATGCGTAGCAACGTCATTCTCAAGTCTCGGCCGCATCTGGCGCTTTTTTACTTCGGCTGGCCGCCGGCTGATTTCGCGAAATACATTGGCCCGTACCTGAAGCATTTCCATGCACCACTTTTCCAAGGATTTGGGTACAAATTAACCCGAGTCGATCTGTGGGACACTTGGGAGTTTTTGCTCTTTGTTCTCTTCCCACTCTTAGGCGAACATCCGCGGTAAATTAATTGCCATACGTTTGATGCACGTTCTAGGCTAGGGAAACCACTGCTCGGTATCATTGTCCGCCTATCGGGTACATCACAAAGAAAAGAAAAACTCGTAAACACTAAATTAAGTTAGTTCTATATCCCAAGAGTAAAAATATGACCTCGAGAAGTAAAACATGGAGAGCCCGTCATTTCTGGGAAGCCGCCATCCATCACCACGAGAGTGTTATGGCTTTTAGTTTTTAACCGACTGCGAGAAAGATTAAGGGAGTAAAGGGCACTAATATTACTACAGAAAGAATTATTATAGACGGTTCAAAAATGTCATCATATACGGTTTCGTAAGTCATATAAATTTATGAGTCAATAATGACATGTGGTCATCACAGACAGTTGACAGTTTTTAAAAATAATCATCTATGATGTTTACGTATTATAGACGATTTTAAATATAACTGTCTGTAAAATCTACATATCACAGACGGTTTTTTTTAAAAAAAATCGTCTGTGATAGTACTAATCACTATTTTTGGATTTTCATATCCTCCCCATTCACTGAAAACAGTGCATATATATTTTATGTTAACACTAACATATGTAGTTTTATACATCCTACAATTTAAATGAACTAGAGACAAAGTTAGATCCCATATCACACTTGAATTGCAAAAGACATGGAGCAAATCACACAGTGGATCTAGTGTGTGATTGAAACCCAAGGTGATATAGGATCTAACTTTGTCTCTAGCTCCCCATATCACCCTTAGGCTTCAAATAGCATGATGCAAATCACACACTAGATCCAATGTTTGATGTGCTTTATGCCCTTTGAAGCATAGGTGTGATTTGGGATATAACTTTATCTCTATCTCATTTAAATTGTGGGATGGGCAAAACTACATATGTTAGTGCTACCATGAAATATATATGTACTACTTCCAGTGCATGGGAAAGATATGGAAAACCAAGATGGTGATTAGTAATGGTAACAGATGGTTCCTTAGTGGTGATTGGTGATATCTGAAGTAGAAAAAAAATTTACACGGCACACACACACACCAAGTATATCTTATAGAATAAAGAATGAATATCCGACGCTGGCCGTGCCCCCTGGCCGATGGTGCTCACTGGGTCGGGCGTGCCCCCCTGTGCCGACCATTCTCACTGGACTGGGCTGGCCCGAGCACGGCACGCCACGCCGAGCCGTGCCGTGCCGCCCATCGTGTCGACTATCTAGGCCCAATCTGGTCCACCATTCATGCCGAACCGGCACGGTCCGCCACGTGTCGAACCGAATCATGCTTAGGCCGTGTCGGTCCAGCTGTGATTCGGGCTGGTCCGAAAAAGCACCGTCTCCCACCTCTACTGAAGCTTGGTGTTGTTGTCAGCCCGTGCTCGTCCTCCCGTTGCGTGACACAGCCTACTCATTTGACGTGCCAACAGCACGCACGCCCGAACTCGACGACAGTGGCGGAGAGAGGGGGGGCCGGGGGGCCTGGCACCCCTCAACCTTCTACCAACCTTCTACTAATCTTACTTTGCACCATCAGAGGGCAGCAACAAACTGCGAGAGCCAGTTGCAGCCTAGAAGCTGAAAGATGCTTCAGATAAGGAATAACATTGTATCTCGCATTACAAACGGTTCTTTACGACAGAGAACCAGTGATATATGATTGTATACTGGTAAGACTTAACATTTGGGCTTGGTTCCAATATTCCCGTCTGGTTTGTACTGCGTCCTATCTGTTGGCAGTGTTGCCCCTGGAGCCCATCATGTGTGCTTGGTGTCAATAAGGATGGGTTTCTTATCCTCTGCCAGATCTGTAAATATACAGTGCGGTCGTAATTTATCTAGTGCTGGATATGGTTGGCTGGTTGCTAAGATATCTTCATAAAGCAAAGTAGGTTTGTTCTTCAAATTTCCCATCTGCTTATTGTTCGGGCCAGGAGTGATGATCACGAATTTGTTTGGTTATGGGAGTCTTCAACATTTATTTAATTTTATCAACAAGCATAAGCTGTTCTAGGGCCAACCTGACATTTTGGAAGCCGCAACTTGTTCATGGATGGATGATTTTACATTAGTGGTGTTATTTTCCACTAAAGCACATGATGTAGATGCCAACAAAAGGAGAAGGACATATTCAAGGTTCAGAAGAAATGAAATTGCCAAGATAGATGATGGGCAACGTAAAGATTGTAACATAGCTTTCAAGAACCAAAGAACATGGATATATGGCCTTCTAAATGTATGTAACAATTTCTAATACATAGTTCACAGACAGCTTCTAAAATAAAATCACAACCTTAAGTTGTTCTATATTGAAAAGGAATTGGCCGCAAAGATTAGTAATGATGATATTATTAAGGCCTATAATCTTGCTGGTAGTCGTAGAGCTAAGTTTAAGTTAATAGAGATGTAATTTTCTTTGCATTGTAATTTACGAAACATATTACTCTGATATGTGACTATTGGATCGGTAAATCCGGTATGGTTCATTGGTTCTACTCTACTTGTTGTCTATGTTGTCTCTTTCATATTCAATTCCGGGCTCCGCCTCTGCTCGGAGAGCTGCAGAGGACTGACCCATCCGTACATACGAAACTCGCGTCCTTTCCTCGTCGCCACCGCGCATGACATGACAGGTACCCGTCAAAAGTAAGTACCTACGCATCAGTCATTTCCGAGCTGTACTCGAGTTCAGTTGCCTGCAGGACGGCTGTGTCTGCTGGACTACTTGTTGGCCCCATCAGAAAAGAAACGGAGACGGTTCCCCTCGTGCGACGAAGACCCGTGTGTTGGAACTTTTGCAAGCTGTTCCGGGTGACCTTGGGATAACCTAGGCTTGTAAAGCACGAGAGAAATTAATAAAGTGAGCTGTGACCATCGGTCGGTGTATAACTTGGTTTGACTCGTCAAGGCGATGTCGTATGGAGTTTCTCTGAATTCAACGGCAGCCTTGTTCCGCAGCTCTTACTGTCTTACCTAACATATGGGTTCTTTAAATACAAATTATAGTTTATAGTTTTTTATATAGTAAAAATGTTTGTGTAAACGAATTGAGTATCAATAAACCGATAAGCCGTTTTAAAAAATTATTCCGATAAGCTATTTCAAAATAACGATAGAGAAATCATCTCGTTTATTTATTTGAGAGAAATCATAAATCGAAAAGAACTTGTCAAACGATGCATACTCCGTCTCTAGAAACGCGGGGTGTGCGTAGAAATTCGCCTGAAAACGAGTCCTCTTATAATTTTCTGTATACCGCAGTGTAAATTCTTCGTTTGAGTTAGCTACTGACGAGTGTCTTGCTAATTAAAGTCTGCTTTACTTGTGGACTCGTTCCTCCAAATTACTTAGGGCATGTTTGGGAGAGCTCCACCAGCTCCTGATCCACGAAAAACAGCTCCACTCCACGAAATTTTACCCAAACGCTCCAACTCCGCGAAATCTGGATCTGTTACACGCGACGGCGGAGGAACGACGAAGTAAACAAGATCAATCGCAGAGAGACACGAGATTTTAACGTGGAAAACCCTCCCAATTCGAGAGGGAAAAAACCACGGGCGCCAGCCAGCAACAATCTTCACTATATCGAGGTGAGGTTACAATGCCGGGGATTTACAACTCTAATGCCATATCCCAAACGGCGGCTTACAGGAAATATATATATCATGAAACCCTAATTCGACTAGAATCCATACCGCGGGGGGGCTCCGGCCCTAAGCCTCCGGCGACGGGCCTCCGCTACGCTCCGTCCAGAAGCCGGCCTTATTGATGTGTAGAATTTGGATCACAAATCAACAGGATCCACCAAAATCCTGAATCTAAGGGCCAGATCCATGGATTTCATGGAGCTCCTCAAGGGGTGCTCCACCGTGGAGTTGGGTGGTAATTACCCACCAATGCCACTGGTTACACACCCCATCCCACCAAAAGTGGCCATTCCCACCAAAACCTCAATTTCGTGGATCTGGAGCTGCTGTAAAAGCCAAACACTCCATGGTGGGATCCCAGATCTACGGTGAAGCTGCTCCATAGTGGAGCTGCTACTTCAGATCCACATTTTCAATGATGGAGCTCTTCCAAACAAGCTCTTAGTCGAGAGGCACAAATCGAGCTAGTGAGCAGCGGACGGGGAGAGATTCACCCGGACTTGCTCACCGGTGAATGCGGTAAAACATGCGTGCAAATAAGCAGTACTGGGGCTAGCACTTGCCAAACAACGACGACTTGGTACGAACGTACGATCGATTGGACTGAGCTAAGTGATGTGTGCTGTTCAGGGTCAGGAAGCATGGACGAGCACGGCACGTCAAGGCCCAAAATTAATTGAGGGGTCTTTACTAGGAATTAAGGAGGTAATACTGTTGCTGCTGCGAAGCTCTGCCTTTTGTTTCAGAAGAGTCGTTTCCGTGTGTAGGACAGGATGGTAATAGAGTGGTGAACTTTTGCTCCCTAATTTTTTTTCCTTAAATATTTTTTTGTATTCTTCACCCTACTAGTTACTTGGATCAAAATTAAATGCTAATAATAAAACAGTAACCTCAAGAACCAAGAGAGGAAATCTTCACCTAAAGCGGTATGACTTGCTACTAAGGAGCGGTCTGGTCGGTGTTGTCCTGTCGACCTAACCGGTAAGCGGTACGATCAGACCTAGGAGTGGTATGACTACTCCGTTGTTCTCATAATAGAAAATTAGTCTGAATCCAATTCACTTTTAATACAACTCCAGAAATCCATAGCCAAGTAAGACGAAACTTTGCACACACACCTTATTTAGGATCTCGAAAACATATTCCATCCAAGGATCGCTTGAATTTTTGTCAAACTTTAGACCTTTCTCAAGGGTAAGTAAAGTTGCATCAAAATCAGGCAAAAATCTAAAACTCAATATATGACTTGCTCGAAGGTAGATGATGGCCAAAATGGCTCTACATATATTTCCTCATGTCACAGCAAGCAAAAACTCTCAATGATTAAAAGCAAAAACCTTAAAAATCAAGAAACTCCAAAATTAGGTCAAAACTAAGCAAAATCGGGCAACTTCAAAATCCTTCAAAACTTGGTACCTAGATAGTTGGGATATAATCTCTGTCGAGGATAGAACAATCCTCAAATTATTAGGTAATCATATTCCTTGAATATACCCCTTACCGATAAGGGAAAAGTTCCACAGAATAGTCATAAGTTTTTCTACGACCGTATGGTCGTAAGCTCTTTTATGACCACACTTTGGCCATAGGCTTTTCTATGACCACATGGCTGTCTACTATGATCACACGGTCGTAAGTTCATCTACAACCGCATGGTCATAAGCTCTGCTATGACCGCATGGTCGTAAACTCTTCTACGACTATATTGTCATAAGCTCTGCTATGACCGCATGATCGTAAGCTCTTCTATGATCACATTATCGTAAGCTCTGCTACGACAAGCTGTCATGCGACCTCGTTATGGTCGTGGACCTTCCTGTGACTAACCTATTTCCGACCAACTTGTCTACGACGACCAACTACATCGTCGATTCATCTGATAAGGTGGTTAGAACGTGCATTTATCTAATAACCGCACATAATCTTTCTCTGACAACAACCGCCACACGATGAACGGCCCCCACATCTCTCTGACAATAACTTCTGTCAGACGGATATCACCTGAAGCGTTAAGGCATCTTCTATTTACGGGACAACTACCGTCGCTTCACCAATTCTATAAAGGTTGACATCGGAGAGGGAGAGTAGGGAGGATCCACGCAAGAGACCGTGTAGACTCTTTTTTGCATTACACAGTTGTAATCATTTCTTCTGCTTAGTAATTGCACAGGACTTAGAGTTATTATTCTCTCAAGAGAAGGCTTGAACTTGGATAAAAATTCCCGTGTCCCTGTTCCACAAGACCATAGCATAGTCTTCTAGGAGAATTCCCGAATCTAAACAAATCATATGTAAGATCGGTATCAAAATATCGACATTTGGCACCGTCCATGGAGATCCTTATTCTAAGACTCCGGTAATTTTCTGGTCGGCAAGTTTCTCTTTTTTCCACTTGATGTCCTCATGGCAGATGAATGGAATGAGAACTAGTTCGACTTGACTGACTACATGGATATTGACAGTTTACTACGACTATGAGCAGATGATGCTTACTTCTGATGGTGAGGCCATCTCAGGAGATCCATCCCGGTATCTCAGAGACCGCACTACAAAAATGGCTGAAGGAGGATCCTCATTCCCCATAGCAATATGCCAGACGGAGGAAATAGTTTCCCTGATGGCAAGGGTCAATTTGACCATGAACAGGAGTCGCAACATGACAATGGGCCTACCCCCAAGTGTTCGAGTCCCCCGACGACCACTCGAGCGGTTTCAGTGACCTTGGAATTTGTAATTTTGGGAATTCGTCATCGACTGGTGGTCATAACTCTCTGATGGAACCTGCAAAGAAAGTGGCTAGGCTCCCTATGAGTTCACTTGTCCCTTCGCAGAGTACTCATCCAACCGGAGACAGTTATAACCCAGAATATCCCTTCCTGGGATTCGATAGGTTCACACCTAAACTCCAAGTGGTGTGCTGGCCACTGCGGTTTCGACCAGAAAACCTGAAGAGATTTGATGGGTCCCAAAATCCCATCGCGTTCCTTCAGATCTACATGACCGCGGTTCGAGCAGTGGGAGGTGGGGAGCATGCTATGGCAAACTATCTACCAACTGCACTTGAGGGATCCACTCAATTGTGGTTGCTTAATCAACCATTCGAGTCAATCTATTCGTGGCAGCATCTCTGCGATTTTCTATTGGCTAACTTCCAGGGCACCTACCATTGCCCTGGGAAAGAGGACGACCTACACCGGATACAGCAAAATAGCAATAGACCCTACAACAATTCATTAGGTGCTTCAGTCAGGTTCATAATTCAATTTTGGAGGTCTCTGATGTTTCTGTCATCAAGGCATTCAAGCAGGGGGTTCGCAATCGGAGTTTCACAGAGGATGTTACCTTGAATCCTCCGACTACCATCGTCGCGCTCTTTAAGATGGCCGATCGCTACACGACTACTGCTAAGGCGATTGAAGGGACTAAAGCCATCGATTGGGTCAACTGAAGTTCTGAAAAGGAAGGTGAAGGAAGTAGGAGAAAGAGGAAGGCCAGGAAGTCCAAGAGCAAGACCAAAGGTCAGTAGCCTCAGGTCAAGACCTCGAAGAAAGTCTTGGTCGTAGGCGATAAAAAGCCTTGGAACCCTAAACAATGCTCCGATTGTAAGGACAACAAGCCTAGGTGGTACCCTTTCCACAAGAGGGAAGGGCATGACCTTTACAATTGCTGAGTTTTGCGACAAATACTTGAGGATTATTACTCCGGCAAAGGGTCATTCCCTATACTCAATGAGTCAGGGCAAATGAGTGGTCAGAAGCACTTTGAACATGATAAGGAGAAGCCATTCTAGGATCTGCAGCATACCGTCGATCACATCTATAGAGTATCTTTGGCATACGAGTCAAAACAACAATATAAAACTATCGAGCATGAGGTAAACTCCAACGTGAGGTAAAGTTCATTGACCATTCCCTTATCAATTATCTTCTGAAGTGGTGTTACTACGTCTTTTGAGAAAGTCGACCGTTCGACCCCTTCAACTCGACCTGGCCAGTTTTCTATCGTGGTTGAACCCACCATCAACAACTGTCGAATAAATCAAGCGTTGATTGTGGGTGGTAGTTCTTTAAATATCTTGTTTGCAGGTACTCTGGACGAGATGCAAGCTCCTCAGACCAGAATAAAACTAGTACGATATTCATTTCATGGGATCGCACTAGGATCTTCGGCCAAGCCCTTGGTCAAATTTTTCTGCCTGATATGTTCGGTCTAACGATCAGTCTAATATGTAAGCAATGTCTTACATGGGCCTATGGAGTACTTCCCTCAGGTCCAAAAACATTCATATGCCCTCCTCATGCCTTCAAGGAGCCTAACGCATTGTTTTCAGGTGCATGACATTGATGTGCCACCTAAGTTTCCCTTGGGAGAGGTCCTCCAATATAGGGAAATAGTGGGATGTATGGCCCAAATGGATGGTTGAACTTGGAGCGTTCGACCTCTATTTCGTGTTTCGAACTGTTATTAAATCCCAGATCTTGACAGACTTTATCACCAAATGGACAAATCCTAAACCTATTTAGAATCCCCAACAGTAGGTTACCCACAACGTGTAGATGATATATGTCAACGGGTCACTTACACTAAGTGACTCAGGGGCTGGGGTGGTCCTGTAATCTCCCATGGGAGAGACCTTAAATTATGTCATCCAATTGCTCTTTGCGATCACTAATAATGTGGTTGAGTGTAAAGGTTTGTTGGCTGGCATACGAGCCGCTAAAGCACTCAGGATTCGTCGACTACTCGTGAGAGGAGACTCTCAACTAATCGCAAATCAGGTCGAAAAAGAGTATCGATGCTTGAGTACGACCATGTCTCAGTACTTGTTGGAAGTATGGAAGCTTGAAAAGCATCTTTTCGGTTTCGAGTTACAGTATATCCCTCGGAAGGATAACTTCTTCACAGACCAGTTGGCTCGAATAGCTTCTTCCCAATCACAAGTACCGCCGAGGGTCTTCCTGGAACAGCTTCAGAAGTTGTATTTGGTCGAAGCACCAGAAACAACCCCTAATGAGACAATCTCTCTAGAGTACAAAGAGATGTGGATAGCTCCCATCTATGACTACCTTTAGAAGGGTTCAATACCCGATGACGATCCAGTAGTAGATCATCTTCCCCGTAAGGCCAGAATGTATACCTTGGTCGACGGAGTACTCTATAAAAGGAGTACTCAGGGAATTCTCATGCGATATATGTCACAGAAAGAATGATTAAAACTTCTCCATGACATGCACGGGGGCATCTATGGAGCACATGCTTCCAACAGAACGTTGGTCGGTAAGGCTTTTCGATAAGGTTTCTATTGGCCAACGGTCCTTAGCAATGCAAAGATCTGGTTAAGAAATATGTACAATGCCAGTTTCAGAGTCGACAAATACACCAACTAGCTTAGGCTCTTCAAACAATTCCTTTGTTTTAGCCTTTTGCATTCTGGGGTGTTAATATCCTGGTGCCATTCCCAAGAGAGTCGTGGGGCTCCGAGTTTCTCTTCATAGCTGTTGATGCATTCACGAAGTGGATTGAAGCCAAACTAGCAGCTGGGATAACAACGTAAGCCACAAAAGGTCCATGATGAGAAGCATAATTACTCAATTTAGAGTCTTAATTCGAATAATTATAAGCAATGGTAAGCAATTTTTGAGTGTGAAATTCCAAGAATTTTGCGACAAATTAAGTACCAAATTATGCTTTGCTTCGGTCGCCCATCCTCAGAGTAATGGGGCAGTCGAGCATGTGAATGGCCAAATAATGTAAGGAATTAAAACCCGAGTCTTTGACCAGCTTGTAAAGCGCTCGGGGGCTTGAGTTCAAAAATTACCTTCAGTATTATGGGCAATTCACATGACTCCTAGTGGGGTGATAGAAGAAACTCCTTTTTCCCTAGTTTTTGGGGCTGAGGCCATGCTTCCTCTAGAATTAAAGATCTGGTCGACAAGGGTCAAGCACTTCACAACTCCAACCAAGAGCATCTTCGAGTAGGCGACATCAACCTGCTCAAAGAACAGAGGAATCAAGCCTTAATCTGATCAGCAGTCTATCAGCAAGTCATGCGTAAGTACGATGATCATAAGGTCCAGCCTCGTAGCCTTACTATAGGTGACTTGGTATTGAGGAAAATCTAATCCAAGTCTAATCGGAATAAGCTTTCCCTAAAGTGGTAAGTTCCTTACACCATGGTCAAAGTCACACGCCCTGGATCTATATGACTTGCTATGGAAGATGGCTAGATTCTCTCAAACTCTTGGAATATCAACTAATTACGCAAAATCTATGAGTAAACATCTCTTACTTTTTCAATAAAGCTTTTAGTTTGTACAAATCTTTATTATCGTATGTCCATTAGAGCTTCTTATTTGTTTGTTCGACCACTTCTTGCATATCCAATTTATTTAACTGGTTGGAGAACGGAACACCACTAGCCAAATCTCTCGTCTCTGCATGTGGTCCTACCCACTAGATGGAGCTTCCTAGTGCCGATTGATTCCTAACTCTTGATATCAGCACACAACAATTGAGTTGTCTACAAAAGCGTTGAATGAGTGTTCAAGAAGGAATTTCGAGTATTTATCTTCTTATTGTTTATCTTTGATTTCATTCACCTGGTCGAAGGGAAGTAATGACTCCTAGTCGAAGTCTTTCCTCTCTGTATGTGGTCCTGCCCACTAGAAGGAACTTCCTAATGCCGACTCGTACTTCTTCTTTGCTGCCAGTACATGTAATCGAATTCGATAACGATGATCGGATGAATCACTCTGCTCTCTACATACTTCACTCTGTACTATTTGCTTAGTTTATTCATATAAACTAAGTAAATAGTCAAGGGCTAGGATAGAGTTATTCATATAGCTTTATTTCTTAGCTGTAAATCTGTTCTCTTTCATTTTGTTTTTTCATCTTATGAGTACTGATTGCTCAACAAGATAAATTGTAGGAAAAAGAAAGTTCGTTAGTCACCCAAAGGTAAAACTCGGTCATACTTTGTGTATCATTTACAAACCATTCTGAAGAGGGACAGTCGAGTTGTATCTCCTCTGTGACCTTTCAGCCGAAAGGTTATACTTCCTTGATCAGACGTACTGCCTCTGATTCAAAGCAGCCAAAGTCATGATCGATCTGGTGCTAGCCTTGAGTTTTACTAATGTTGTGGTAGAGGATTGTCTTCACCGGCAGCTTTATCGTTTCAATCCTTTTCTTTTTTGAGACGAGTTAGTTCTTCAATCACTTTGGCCTTTTATTCAACCCTAGTATGAAGCTTACTTGTTTTAGTTTTTTACCAAAAATTTTAGTCCTATGACTACTCTATAGTCGTAAGATCTTCTACGACCATGTAGTCGTAAGTCTTTTTACGACTACCCTATGGTCATAAGATCTTCTACGACCATGTAATTATAAGTCTTTCTACGACTACTCTATGGTCATAAGCTCTTCTAAGACCACGTAGTCATAAGTTGGGGCTAGATATCGAGGATAGAATAATTCTCAAATTATTACATCATTATATTCCTTGAATATACCCCTTATCGATAATGAAAAGTTCCATAGAATAATCATAAGCTCTTCTATGACCACATAGTCGTAAGCTCTTTTATGACCACACTTTGGTTGTAAACTTTTCTACGACTGTATGGTCGTAAGCTCTTCTATGACCACATTATCGTAAGCTCTACTATGACCTCATGGTCATAAGCTCTTCTACGATCATACTGTCGTAAGCTCTGGTATGACCGCATGGTCGTAAGTCTTACTAGGACCACATTATTGTAAGCTTTGCTACGACAAGTTGTCATGCGACCTCCTTATGGTCGTGGACCTTCCTACCACTAACCTATCTCCGACCAACTTATTTACGACAACCAACTACATCATTGATTCATCTGAGAAGGCAGTTAGAACATACATTTATCCAATAACCACACACAATATCTCTCTGACAACAACCGCCATGCGATGAATGGCCACTACATCTCTCTGACAATAACTTTCGTCAGACGGTTATGACTCGAAGCGTTAAGGCATCCTCTAGTGCTGGATAACTGCCATCGCTTCACTAGTTATATAAAGGTTGATGTCGGAGAGGGAGAGGAGGGGGATCCATGCAAGAGACCGTGTAGACTTTTTTCGCATTATATAGTTATAATCATTCTTTTGCTTAGTAATTGCACATGATGTAGGGCTATTATTCTCTCAAGAGAAGGCCTGAATTTGGATAAAAATTGTCGTATCCCTGTTCCACAAGACTATAGCATAGTCTTCTAAGAGAATCCTCGAATCCAAACAAATCATACGTAAGATCGATATCAAAACATCGGCAATCTCCATGAGTCATTTCTATCATTTATATGTCCTTGGCACACAACAAAATCAAGAAGGGCAGAGAGAAGATCAAAACCAACAAGAACAAAAACAAATCAACCAAAACAAAGAAATACCATGGGAGATAAACAAAGTTGATATATTGCTACTTGAGAATAAAAATTTTAAAGCCACTTCACTTGGAGAGCAAGAAAACACACCACAACACTTACTTATCTAACCCTGAAACACAAGGTTAGAATGAGAGATTGTTGGATAGTTAACTTATAAATTTCCAACCTAACCCGTTAAATTGATAACGCTACCAGCTCACATCTAACCCTAATGGATACTATCCACTAGCACATTTGAAAAAAACCCATTAACCACACACAACATGGGTTTTACTCACACACTTAACTCATATGCGTTTTCAAAGCACACGAGCCCTATGAGCTAATTCTTTAGTTTTTAATCCACTTGATCTTCACATCATCTTCTTGACCTAAACCACTTTTCCAAGCGTCGTGGTTTTGATCTAGCGCGGTTTTTGGTATTTGACAAATTGCCAAAATATGATCACCTTGACTCGGTCTTCATCTTCTATTGCAAGCAATCACCATGTTTGTCATATGTATGTGCACCAATGGCTTGCCACATATTGGTAAATATCTCCCGTTTTGGTTCTACTAGACAATGTGACACTTGGACCGATCAAACCACTTGGTGCAACCCGTCGCTCGATTCTTCTCTTCAATATTTTTTTGTCTTTCTTATGCTATACTTGAGCTTAACCATCTCACCTAGTATACTTGATCATTTTGAGCCTAAGCTCCTCCATAAGTGTAGCTCCGATACTCACGGTTGACTATGGTTGATTCCAAAGCTTTATGCATATCCAAAGACAAAGAAATCATTTTCGGACACAGATTCTTCACAACTTGACCTACGTTAGCTAAAATATGCATAATGTAATATTAATGCACTGACCAAAAAAAAATTAGATCATCACATGACCAAATTTCCAAAAATCATAAAATCAATTTTTAAGACCTTATCGCCAAGCAAAGGCTGGTCAGACCGATCACACAGTGCAGAGTAACTCACTCTAAAAAATTCTAATTGGCAACTAAACTGCGCCCATATTGTCCGGCAATCTGACCACTGCGGTCATACTGTCGGGTGTGGTATGACTAGACTGTCGGGCATGGTCTGACCACTGTGGCCATACTGTTGAGCGTGGTCTGACGGACAACAAACCAATGGTCATACCGGTGGTTAGTCTGCGGTCAGATCAGTTTGTCTGACAAAAAAACTGACAAAAAATAAACTTTGTAAAATTTAAATTTTCACTTGGCAATTTTGACAAATGGTTTACCACAGTATTATCATAGACCTTTTAAATCCAAGTGAGTAGTAATTTGTTGTTTTCCTGGAGAATTCGCCCATGCTTCGCGCGTGGGTTCATGGCGTGTGCCGTAGGTGATGGTCGGGTCACATACTCTTGCTGTGCTGCTGTCGCGAGGGGTACTACACGCTGCTTTGTCTCGGTCCCTAGGACCCCCGATCGTATTGGGCGACAGCCTAACAAGAATGAAGAGGGAACTTGTTTATGGGCATATATTCTGCTAGTGCTCGGAGAGTCGTGCGTCTGCGCATGCTTGAGATTTTTTTTCTTTCTTTCTAGGAGTATATATTAGATCCGATTGTGGAATTTTTGGTACTTTTGGCATGTTTTCAACTCGTATTTACAAAAATAGTCATATACACGAGAAATTGGCAGAAATGACACTTTAGCCGCTTGGTCACCGGGCGGCAGGTAAGCCAACCAATGAACCAAACATATGCCTAGAACCGAGAAGTGATGGGCCAATTTGGCCACAGAGGCATGATGCAAGGACGACGGCAATGGAGCTGGGGACATAGTATAGCTAGGTGTGGTGTTGCATGGAGTCAGCAGGAGGTAGAAGCACAATGTAGGTTAGGGCATAGCTTGGCTGAGCACCATGTGAAGCTAGAAACGTAACCTAGGCTGAGCATTGCAGCAGAGGCACATTATCAGCTAGGGATGTGGTTGTAATTATCCATCATTTTCTAGGGTTCTCAAAGCAAAAGTTTGGACTGCCATGTTATTTGTTAATTTGTAGCAACGCACAAGCATTCAGCTAGTCAACAGTAAAAATTCAAGTTCAAATCTAGTTTGTGTTGGGAGAAGCATAAAAGACAAATTCATGACAAACTATGAGTTAAAAGAGAGAAAAAAAGGCAAACATTACAAATTAGTTGTTGTATAGGGAGTACTTGAGTGCTTTGCTGCTAAATAGTATTCAAGATTTGAGCCCTTAGATCTAGATCTAATAGATGAAATCACTTTGCTTCCTCCACTCCTATTTGAATACTATTTTGTTAATGAGTACTCAATTTTTTAGACATTGGATGCTCTAGTTTGTTGCACGTCTGTATTGATCAACTTTGCGCATTAGTCATTAGCATGTGATGTGATACATTGAGAAATGCTCCAGCACATATTATTCTTTTCTGCATGGCCTCTTTACATCAATTATATACTAGTTTTACGCAACTTAAATTATGTAAATTATGTTGTGAACGTTTGTAAAAAAAAAGAGGAACAAAACAAACTATATAGAACGCAACAAAAACCATAAAAAAAATCCCACCTACTTTTATGTTATGGTTCTTGACGATCCTAAACAAATTAATCACTTCCTTATCACACTGTTCACTTGGGAAAAAAAACCACAAAGTATAGCGTGGATCACAAAGCAACATCCAACAAACAAAAAATTGAGTTCTCATAAATACAAAAAAAATATTCGAGTACCATTTAGCAATTTCCCAAAAATTAATAGCAATATCTCTTTTCCGTCTCTCCTAACTTGTTTTTTGAGTTTAAACTTGAAATTTTAAAAGGTGATGCAGTACTCCATACGATGTCTTCTCAATTTGTGTTGAGATTCTCTCTTGCTAATTTGATGCTCGAATTAAAATGGTTTCCATAGCAAAATAGTTTTTACTAGATATTTCTATGCCTCAAGAGATATGCATGTAGCATATCTGCTTGAAATTTAGGCTGAAATTTTCCACAATAGCACTACTACATTGCGCCAACACTCGTGTTCTCAGCAGAAAGCAATGTGAAAAGGCGACTATAATCTAACTAGCCTGAATTGTCGATAAACCCTGCGTATCACAGTATATGTAAGTTGGCGAGACCTCAGCTTCGAGCCTTCGATCATGCGGCCGAGACAAATCACGAAAGTCACTGAGGCATGGATATCAAGTAAGTAGTACCCGACAAACTAGCCTGTTCCCGGAGACCTTCTCGCCCCTGCCTCCATCATACGAGCGAACAAGCAAAATCGCCACTGTCTCTGCCATGCCATTCTTGATGCCTGGAATCTGTATGAATGATAGTGGTGACCCGTTTTCTATATATCCTGAGCTGTCATTTGGAATACAACGAGAACAGGCCGAGATAGAATAAAGTTTGCCGGTGTTTCATCTGCCACCAAACATGCTCCTGGACGTTGAAACATCCCTTATCGTAGTGCGACGATCCAATAAACTATGCAGATCAATTCCTTGCTGTCACCCTTGAAGAGCACAATCTCGACTTCGCGTGAATTAATGGTGCCCCAAATTCCCGTTTCTCCCCGCCATACGCGAACGATTCAACCAACGTTTTGACGCGGGCAGTCCACACCGGCAAACGCATCGCACGGCCCCGAGGACCTCCTCGTCGGCAAGTGGCTCAACGTCGGTGGCAGGGGCAAGAACCGGTACAACCTCAAGCCGCGGATGTACGACCTCAACTGGGACATGGACAACTTCCGGCCGGACACCGTCGCCGTGCACATGCTCAAGGACAACCGCCGGTGGGCGGCCGCGTTCAATTACTTCAACGTCACCGCCGGGATCAAAGCCGTCCAAGCTGTACCACCTGCCGTGATCGATCGAGTTGTTTATATTTTTAGTTCTTGAGGTGACGTTGGTTAATTATATGCCGCGGTAGCGTACGCAATTCACATTCATTTCTTGCTGTTTGTCATCGGTCATCTGATTGGAAGCTGTACATCAACGTGCCTGAGCTAAGCAATTAGCTTGAGAATCTCCAAATCAAGTAAGATGTCATGTTTATTACGAACAGAGGCCAACCAGGAATAAAATTTAGATAGATGATATGTACCAATAGAATTATCCAATTGCAGCATCCTGTATACAGCCAATTTAGGGTACTACTATAGAACGTTATTGCCAAAATAAGAATAAATAATAAAAGCAACAATAGAAATCACAAGAAAATTAAAACCTTAAAAGTACTTTATTAGAGAACCAACGGAAGCTGAAATAAATGTTTGAAACATAGAACTGGTCTAATTCTAATGAAATGAAGAATAAATAAAATAACATAAATGGTGGCATGCCACAGTGCTAAAAACTCGAGTGCTCCCACCCATACATGTTGCTATTACTCCACTGGTCTTTTACCTGAGAATGGAAAGAGTAAGCGTGAGATTTAGAAATCTCAGCAAGTACCCAACAACGGTCACAACACGGAGAGTAAAGGGCAGGTAATACAACCAAGTTATGCAAAGGATAAGCAATGTAAGTAAGTAATTGACACAGTTAAAGGCAATGAACTTAGGTTACCAGAAATACTGATATAGATCGGAGATAGAGATTGCGGAAACAGTGTAATTAAAGAGAATTATCATTTAGCAAGTACAGATATTGGTTATTTAACAAGTTACAGCAAGTTATAGTAAAGGTATCGGTGATCACATCCCATATACCCAGTTATACGAGAATAGCCAAGCACATCCTTGTCCTCAACTGTATAATCACCGACGGGGTGTAATATCATGTATAACGAGATATTCGGGCCCCCTCCCCTGGTACGTTATCAGGTGGGTAGAAATCTCCCCTATATATAGGTAATTCCGGGTCAGGTAACTGTCATTTCTTTTATTAGCGAGTTATCCATAGTGTAATTAGGAAGTCAAGGGTGAACTAAGGTAAAGCTATGAGAGAAAAAGGGTGATACAGTTGAGAACGGAGACATGATTTGTGATACAAAGCGATGGAGAACAATGGTCTAATGATAGCGTACTAAAACCTATCCTAAAGAGGGTACTAGAAGGAGACACACAAGGGTTGTCAATCATACAAATTTTTTATTACATGATAAGTGATTATTAGTCAGATTAATGGTATCACAACTAAATCGGCCGAGGCTCATAATCAATAATATACAATTAAAGGATCATGGAAGCAGGATATATAAATAAGCCGCCCAATGTTAAAAGATTACTAGTGGTTAACCTTAGATTTGAATATGCTTATACGCTACCATATCAATAATTTAAGCACCTATTTCAATCCCTAACTAAAGCATGAATTCTATAGTCGAGCATTATACTAACTACAAATGTACAACACTAACTAGCCCAACGCATTAGAATCTATCCAATTCTACAAACAGCATCAAACTGGAAATCAATACAGTGTAAAAGAACCGACTACTGAGCTAATGGCGACAGTTAATCATGAAACAGTCATGTGTGAAGGGGACAAGTTACGGTCGCGAGGTACTTGCCTTGAGCATGCTCGACGGACAAGCTGCACAATGGATTCGAACTGTGCAACTACCCAACTGCTCGCTTAACAGCTGCATGCGAACCTACAGGATGGATTGGAAGGCAACTGATCAGGCACAGATGAATTTATTAAACTGCACCATCGTCGCGAGCCACCAAGCCGCTGCCCACCACTGCTGCGCATGCGCGTGCGTGCGCTGCCGCCTCGCGCCATGGCCGTGCACGCGCGCCTTGCCGCTGCCGGCAATCGCCTACCGCCGCCACCGCACGTCGCCACCGGCCGCCGCACCATACTCCGCCGGCGGCCACCGCACCACACTCCCCGCCACATGCTGCTGCACCGCACTCCACCGCCGGCCGTCGCCTGCTAAGCGCATGGAGAGAGAGATAGTAGATGGGGAAAACCTGGTGGAAGAAATACTGCGCACGAAAAGGAATAGGGAGGTCCCCCATTTAAATCCATACCTTAATTAGGGTTTTATTATTATTATTATTATTATTATTATTATTATTTTATCTTCATTATTCTTTTTTTAGTGCTATACCAATAATAAAGCAAGATATACATAATTCATATTGCAATCACACTAATAATACATATGGCACTAAATGTAATCCAACAAAACAATTCGTATGTAAACATGTAAGAATGAAGATACGCTTTATCCGTGGTACATGCGAACAAAACTAACCAGGTCTCTGTCTTGCTGCCTTGCTCCCTACCTGCCTTGCTGTTGTCGATTGACACCTCGCCATGTTGCTTGCGTAGCCGCGCCTGTGGCCCAACGCCCACAACTACCTCTCCACCAGTTCGCACCCACACTGCACCCTGCTGGCTTCTTGCCAGCTCGCCGACACCACTGTGCTGCCATATCGCGCGCTACCTCAACCTCGCCTCTAGATTCAAAAATGACAAGACGATTTAGGGGTCAAACAGTGTGTTCGTGTGATAAATGTCTAATTGCTGCGTGATTCTGACGAGATGTCGCAAGCGCCAACAAGGAGCCAAGCGCTTTCCACTCTATAGCCCATGGCCCACTCTCATCACGTGATGAAATAGATGACACCAGTACTCCTGAGAAGTGAATTTGAAAATTTAAAAGTCTATAACTTTTAAACTGGATATCAGATTCGTGACCTGTTTGAACCATTGTGTTTCTTATTTCGAGATGTTCAAAATAAGATCCTATGTGCATATATTTCGATATCATTTTTTAGCTTAACAAATGTTCAACTAATAGTCTTGATTAATTCCACTAACAGTCTCCAATTGTTCTACGTGCACATTTGATTTGTTCTATTAATATTCTTCAATTGTTTCATGAGCACATATGATTTTCGTATGAACTATTAGAACATTAAAAAGTAAAGCGTGAAATATTTCGTTCTAACTACTGGTACAACCAACTCTAAACCGGTTTATTTCCCCATCAATTAAAAAAACACACTGAACCATCGTCTGTGAATTACTAGGACATTGGAAAGTAATGCGTGGAACATTTCGTTCTACCTACCGGAACATCCGAAGTAGAGAGTCGGATAGATGTTCCAAAATCACATTTAGTTGTTCCACTAATTTTTGTTGTTTGTTCTACGAGATATGTTACCATCGCTACGTCGAAAATACTTGCAATGTAGATATTATTTTATAAAATTTATCGTAAGAACCATGATAGTTTAAACGGATCACGAAATGATATTCATTTAAAAGATACATGCTTTTGAAACACAAAAAAGTAACAAAAAGTAAGCCACATAAGCCGCACCAGGCCCACCTGACCACCTGGGCGGCAAGGACGCTACATGCTGCACAGACGATATATAGGAGCTCCTCTAATTGGTGTGGCTTGGTGGTTTAGTGAACTAGTTCGGTGGGCCTCATGCGGCATCAGCCCAAGTAGAGAGCTATCTCGCCAAGGCTAGTGCACACGGTAATGCGCTGCTTTTTCTTCCTTTCTCTTTGAGATAAAGAGACAGTAGAGCTCCTAGACCCTAGCGAAAGGGTGGAGAGGGTCTCGACGGCGGGGCACCTCGGGCGGCCGTCAGGCTCGCCCGATTGCTAGGTGGCTTCGACCGTTCCCATAATCGATGTTGGTTGAAGAATTTCATACACAAACAAACCAGTGCTAGGCCCGTTTCAGTCCCATTTCAGTCCGCGTAGCCCGGTCTAATTGTTGATTGAACTATTTGGGCCAACAGCAGGCCCTATAATGTACAGTAGCCTGAAAAGGGTAAACGGGCAAGGTAAAGGATTGCAAATGTGCACCTGCAGAAATGTAAAAGACTGCAAATCTCCAATGTTGGTTTGTACTGGTATAACAATCACCAAGCCACAGTCAGAACTAGTCAGTTTCCTGACGGCAACTACCGCTAAAACAAATTACGTAGAATAGTATCAACAATTTTCGCTCCGATACAGGCATGAAAAGAAGGAATATACACGGATTACTAGTTCATCAAGGCACACTGCGGGCTGCACCTGCACTGCACAGCTTTTGGTGGAGTGATGAATCTGTGCGAGCTGCAAGCTTTGGCGCTCGGCATTCGGCAGCTTTCATAGTTTCATTACTTTTCAGCAAAGTGCTCTGCGGCTCCGCCTCTGCCTGAGCAGGCGAATCATTGCGACGCAGGCCGCACAATCCCGCTGCCGAAAATCTCTCATCTCTGCAGCTTCGTGCAGCGCGGCGGCAAGGCAATCATCAAGGAAATTATTCGCGGCCAAGGAGTGGGATCGATTAGCCGTGCCCAGGCACGAGCTTGCCCAGGGCAGAGCAGAGCAGCCAGTCGATCAATTCAGCGAGGGGATATGGACGCAGTAGTAGTGAGTAGCGCGCTTTTTAGGATTCTTCACTGCGCAGATGCAAACAAAACAAAACAAAAGCAGAGGGAGGCCAAACCAGCGGTGCAGAAGCGCCAATCATTGTGCGAGATGCCGCGCCTTTTGAACGGGCACGAGCTCGGGTAGCCTAGCCGGTCCTGCCTGGGTTGGGTTGGTGATGATTCTCGTTTGAACTTGGAGCTCGGTGAGCAGTCCAAGGACACCGTCCATCATCCATGTGTGCCAGCTTGCTTCAAGGTTTGCATGATGAGCGAGCTGAAGCCGCCGCGTATCACCAAAGGATTCAGCGGCTGGGCCTGGGCTGGACCATGGCACCCGGAGTCTCGCAGAATCATCGATGCCAGCCGGGAAAAGATGCAGGATGTGTGAGAAGAGATGGGTTCGCAATCAAAGCAGGCAAGGCCATCGCAGTGACTAGACCCGGAGTCAGAGCGGACTGGACAGGACCGGCCGACGCGACCTCAAACTTGACCGTTTTTCTTCACCGGCGCAGGCAGCGACCCACCCGGCGTGACGACGACTGACTTGGCTACGTGCACGGCGCAGCTGGAGCCGAGGGGGCAGGCTGGCTGCCCACAGCACGAAACGCGCGGCAGGCGTACGCCACGTCGCCGCGCGCGGCCGGGAAAGCCGCCTCGCCGAGCTTGTCCTCTGACGCGCCGGGCCTGCACCGCACGGCGTGCCTCCCATCAATGCGTAAAGGGATCCTATGTCTCGACGCTTTACCCTAGCTAGCTGCTAGCTATATACTGCTCTGATAGATTCGATCATCTAGCAGCAGCGTCTGCAGCCTTGGTTGTTGGCTTGGAGGCTGTTTTGTTTTGGAACTGTTTACATAAATGATGTTGTCTTGTAGCTATTATTTTTTTAAAAAAATAGCCTTTGGTTGCTCTTTTCTTTTTTGGTAAATATAGCTCTGTATGAATATACCGAGTTTGATAGATAAAGCTTGATAAGCACGTGCCGAGCTATGGAGGCTCGGCTGGTAGCCTAGCCAGCAAGCCAGCCGGCTGCATGTGACATGCATTAGCACTAGTCACGGGTGATTAGCTCTAATCACGGTGCACATTTGCACTGCTACTACGGTTGGGTTGCTCGGTAGCATCTATTGAGTTCTCCTGACTCGGTAGATTCAAGGAAAAAACTAGTTTTATAAAAACCGACGTTCAGAGGTTGAATTTTTTTTAAAAAAAATAGATCTAGTGTTATTTGTATGAACAATTTTTTTTTGTTTTGTGGCTGTACGTATGTCATCGTGTGTCCCCTTTACTCGATCTTTGGCTAGTGCATGCCAACTAAGGCTAGTTCATCAAACTCTCCGGGCATGGTGTCGAGACACTTGAATGTAGAATTCCTGCAGCTAGTACTGTAGCACGAGATTTTTCTTTTGCTTTTGGTATCTGATCCGATCTGTGGACCAGGGTCCAGGAGATATGGAGTTGATGGCTTGCCGGCAGGTTGCTCAGGAGATCTTTGACGTCTTGACTTGCCGAGGTCTCTGTCTGTCTGGCACCTTGCTACAGTAGTGAAGTAGCTGTTGCTCTAAATTTTTTTCGCTGTGGGTTATATATTATGGTTATAGTTTATAATTTTTAATTCTAACATAAGTACTTATGTGATCGAATCAAATGTTGATAAGTTATTTTTAAAAGGCTATTCGTTAAGTTATTTTGAAATAACGACAAAAATTATATTATTTATTTATTTAAAGTCATAAATTATAAACTGTAGACTAAAAAACCGTGGCCATTGTTACGTGGTACGTGCCCACGCTAGCTAGCCTGAGGAGAATCATGGGATGCTTTCTGCATCGCTGCGTTCGATCTGTCATCGCGTCGAGGCTAGCTCGAGTAAAAAACGTTCAGTGTTTGGATTTTCGTGTGTCCGTACGGCACGTCAAAGGTTGTCAGGCAAAATAGGGTCATAAGATCAAGCCGTAGTATCACGATTCTATTAAATTTTTTAAAACATTTATATTGTATATAAAAATTAAATTATATTTATAAATATGTAAGTCTATAGTAGATTTTTAAATTTTAATTTTATAATTTGAGTACAATTATTTATGTTATGTTGAATTAAGTTTGATTTTTGAAACTTATTTAATTATTTTTAATAAACTAATAATCTAAAAATGTAATATGTCAAAGATAATACTTTTTTTTACCTTAAAACAATATGTAAACAACAAAATAAAGTAAATTAAACTAGTGCAATTAGACTAGCAATAAGTAATATCAAATTTTATATGCTAATATAGTTTATTATCAGGATCATGATCCCATTGTGATCCTACTCAATCCTAACGATTCTATGAGTAGGATCGTGATCCCACTACGATACTATCTAATTCTAGTTCATATTATGTACCTCCGATAAAATTGTACAATTGTATGATACTATAATACATATCACGAACAACACCAGGAGTTCCGGTGGTTGTGAGATAAGTAACGAACAGCAAAGCATGCATTTCAGCAGCGAAGTAGGTGATGTTTTGTACTATACAGGAGCGTCGACGTTCAGTACGTACAGGGTAAACCTCGCTATTAATTTAGTTTTTTAGTGCACTTGTGCCCCCCCCCCCCCCCCCGGTCCTGTACTCCTCTACAAGTTCTAATTCCCTATTTTGATTACTCAAGTTCTAAGAGCATCTTCAATTAGTCTCATACACATATTTATGAGCTAACTCTAAGCATATTATTTTATATTTTAATAGAAGAGAGAGAAAAGATATCTCTTGATCAAGAGCTAGTCTCATACACACATTTCAAGATTATGTGAGAGTGTCATGTGAGGCTATTTATGTTATGAGCTATGTGCTAAAAGTTAGTACTATTGGAGAAGTTGTCTTAGAGCTAGTAACTAGCTCATACTGTTGAAGAGCTCATACTGTTGGAGATTTTTAAATTTTAATTTTATAAAAGTTATCTCTTGATCAAGAGTTAGTCTCTATGTTGATTACGCAAATTCCAAATCGGCTTTGTTAGCATTTAATGTATTGATCATACTACTGCTGCTGCTAGCACTAGTAGTAATACGTTTTCTTTGGGTGGAGTCACGACTCACGAGGTGCATCGTTCGTAGGAGCAGTGTAGTTCATCTTCGGCACCTTAAGGTCATCTCCAATGGTTATAGCTAGCAACTAACTATAAGACTTTCATATCATTTATATAGTACACACTAAAACTAGCATTCTAAAGAACTTATCTATAAGGATAGCTATTTGATGCTTACATGCACACACAGAATTTATAGAGGCTGCCTCGTTTGGCGTTATAGACTAGTGCTTAAGGAAGAGCTGGCTCGATTTTTTTTGCATACTCTCTTTCCTCCACATAGGATATATGCTGATGTGTACATGCATATAGATAGCTGACTCGGACCATTGGAGATGCCCTAATTTCTTGAGACTACTCTAGTGGACTGTCATTAATACACGTCATTTTAGATACGTACACTTAGGCCCCATTTGGCACGACTTCACTTCACAAGTGGAGCTGTTTTTTTTTTCTTCAGCTCCACGAACAGCTCCACCGGTGGAGCTGGAGCTATTTTGATAGACTGTTTGGCAAAACAGCTCCACCTGTTTTATCATGCATGGTTGAGAGATATCAATTGTCCAATATACCCCTGTCTATTTGGCTTGTAGTAACATCAAGAGCTGTATATTTCTACATGATTTTTCATCCGAGTAAATTTGAATTAAAAAAATTAAAATTTAAAATAACACAAAGTATTAGCAACCAATATTTTAATGCGTTTTTTTGCATAGGAATAACCCGTTAAAACAAATATGCATGTGCAAAGTCATGATATAATGCAAACAAGGGCAGTGGCATGCGGGAGAATAGAAGAGCCGGTGGCAGATCGCGTAAATTCACAAAAGTACAAGGGCAGTGGCATGCGGGCCTGCGGATGGAGCCAGGTGGAGCTACTTTTTTCAGCTCCATCTTGTACATATATTTTGTCTCAGCAGGTTTTAAGGGACTTCTTGGGTGGAGCTATTTTGTTTTACCCCGTTTGGCACAAAACGACTCCAAACAGCTCCAGGAGCCGGTGGTGGAGCTGTGCCAAACGGGGCCTTAGACTTTTAAAAGCATGGCGGTTAATATCTTTTAAATATTTAGATTAGATATATGAAAATTATATATATAATTATATATCTTAAAATATTTTTATGATATTATAATTTTATTAGGTGTTGTAACTACATTACAATAGAAATTAGTAGTTAAAGTTGTATTTTGATGACCACATCAATATATGTATTTGTGACTGTAGGAGCATCTACGTGCATTCAATCACTGCTCTGATGTGCACTTATTTGGCACTGTAGCCATATTTTTTTCAATTTTGGCCATAAAAAACCCGTTTTCGCAAAAATAACTCTCTACCCGAGCTCAGAAGACGATGCGGGCGATATGTGTCACCTGCTGCACCTGAGGAGCTTGGCAAGGAATAGATGGCACGGCAGGCAGCGAGCCCGAGGTATTGCCGAGCAACCCCTCTTCAATAGGCGCTGCCGAGCAGTTGCAACTTGGCAATTGGCCGAGTAGGCGAGCATGGGCATGGGGGAGGCTCGGGGCCTGGAGCGCTCACCGACTTGACAGTGTTGTTATTTCACTAGGAAAACTGGTATGTGCCATCAACTCGCTGAGAAAAGATGGTATATGATGTCAACTCACCGGGAAAATTTGACACATGTTGTCAAAATCACGAGTCTCCACTCACTATGAAAAGTGGGTAAGTGTTCTCCACACACTGCCAAAAGTTGGTACGTGTTGCCAAATCATTAGGAAAAGCTAGTGCGTGCTATGGACTCGTTGCGAAAAGCTATTACGTGTTGTCAACTCGCTGCAAAATGCTGTTACATGATGTCCACTCGCTGTGAAAAGTTGATACATGCTGTATACTCATTATGAAAAGCTAGTAAAAGCTAGTACGTGCTATCTACTCACTTTGAAAAGCTTATACATGTTGTTTACTCATGGCAAAAAGGTAGTACGTATAGTCAAATCACTAAAAAAAGCTGGTGCGTGCTACGGACTCGCGGTGAAAAGCTGGTGCGTGCTATGGACTCGCGGTGAAAAGCTGGTGCGTGCTATGAACTTGCTGTGAAAAGTTAGTATGTGCTATCAACTAGTTGTGAAAAGCTGATACGTGTTGTTCACTCGCTACGAAAAGCTGATATGTGCTATCCACTCGCTGCATACATGTTGCCAAATCACTGGGGAAGCTGGTGCATGCTCTGAACTCACCACGAAAAGCTGGTATGTACTATCAACCCACTGCGAAAAGCTAGTACATGTTATGTACTCACTACGAAAAGATGCTACATATTGTCAAATCACTGAGAAAAGCCGGTGTGTTCTATCAACTCGCTTATATCTCAAAAAAATGAATCCGTGAACAAGGCGAATAAGAAAAATGAAAAATAATCCATAAGGCCTAAGATGGCCACACAACAATTATAATATTTTGGTCAAGTTGAACATTATAGCTAGTACATGGCGCTTAGGCCATGCTCAGTCATGTGGATACAATACATTACATATTACACGTGTACTATTTGGTACAAGGGTTGGAGCTTACGAACAAAAATCTATTCCTATCAAGTACTACGAGATGATCTAATTCGTAGGTTGGGCTACTCCTACACAAGGCTATAGCCACATTAGGAGGTACAGTCACCGGGTGAACTGGAGCGAGAGCAGGAGCAACTGTAGCTGGGTAAGCTGGAGCGGGAGTGGATGCGACTACGGCCTCGGCTGGTATCTCCAATGTTGACAACGATTGGTGAAGTTTTTACTTTTTAGTTTTCGAAAATAAGACCAAGTTCTTGGATAACGTAAATCCTATAATCACATAAGAGTAATAAATATATACATGCGGACAAACATAAAAATATTTTAGCTATTTTTCTAGCCCGTATTTTTGTAGCTATTTACAATAAATAAACATGGCTAATTATATAAACACATTCATCAACTAAACATGGCTACCTAGTGATTACACATTACAAAACTACAATTACGATAATGAAACGCCAATGACATATTAAGTGCATTGCTCGCATGTGAATGAAGCATACCTTTTTTTTGAAGCTCTTCACCCGCTCCATAATGCTTTCAACTATGAATGATCGTGAATCACATCTAACACTACTACAAAACAATGCTATACTGGATGCATCATTATAGACGGTTCTAAGAAACCGTCAATGTTATAATTATCATAGATGATTTTATAAGCAAGACCATCAATGATACTAGCGATAGCTAGAACTATTTGTGATACATAATTATCACAGACGGTTCGGTTTAAAAACCGTCTGTGATGTCATCAATTATCACAGATGATTTTTAATAGAACCATTTGTGATAATTATAGACATCATAGACAGTTTTTAATCTGAACCGTCTATGATAATATCATAGATGGTTCTTATTAAAAACCATTTGTAATAATTGCATACATCACAAATTGTTCTTAATTTGAACCGTCTGTGATAATGCCACATCACCGACCCATGGCATCTCCCCCTAGGATCCCGATCTCACCTATCCACTCTCTCTGCATCGAACGGTAGGCATCGGTCTCCTCCCACCTCTTGCCCCCCATTACTCCCCCTCTTTGTTTCTCCCAATTTTACTCCAAAAACCAACACCACCGCACGTATACCTCTCCTCGAATTTCATTCACTCCTTCCACATAGCCTCGAAGAAGAGATCTTTCGGTAACCATGTCTGGGTACGGTAAGGAAGGGGAGGGGCTTGGCAAGGGCAACGCGAAGCGCCACCAGAAGGAAAAAGAGGTAATAGTAAGACGCATCTCTCACATGTGATTTCCTCTGCTCCAACAACCAAACCACCCAATAAAATTGGCCTCTGCCTACTCACCTGCCCGCACTCATGCCTGCGCCTGCTGCCCAGCCAGCTGCCGTGCTGCAGCTGCTCGGCAGCGGCCTACCGAGCAGGGGCAACTCAGCAGGTGCTGCCGAGCGGTCCTAGGCCAGCCACCTACCGTGCCTGTTATCGCTTCCTGCCACGCCATCCGGTCCTTGTTGAGCCTTCCGAGCTTGGGGAGTGAGCAATTTTTACAAAGAAAAGGGTGTTCGGAGGTCAAAACTGAAAAAAAACATGGTTACAGTCCAATAAGTTAGGAGCACAGTAGTCCGTGTTTAGTACGATATGCAATGGTTGACCTCACCGTTGTAATTAACTTAACTAACCTCCTCCGCTAAGAATTTTCCTGAACTCAGCTAGTATAATAACCAAAGGTACAAGCTACCAGTGTATGAACAAATAATCTTGGGCTAAGTGCTTTAGGCCCAATAACTAGATGGCTCCATGTTTTCCATCTCATGCAGACCCCAAGGATTTGGGGATCCTCTGCAATTGCAAAAACTTATGCAAAATAAGCACATTATTGTGGAGTAAGGGCGTGTTCCCATGCTTAGATTAAAGTGTAACATCTTAGAGTCCAAACCAGCTTAGATTTAACCCTATTCTGGATAGGCCACACATACATAGCAACCCGCTTGCACTTTCGTCTTCGCTTCGCGCAAAACGGTTAACCGGATGTTACTAGCATTAGAAGCCCTAGATTTATATGTTAGTGATTCTCAAGCTAAACCACCATCATGTGCACACACATATAATTCTCAAGCTAAACCACCATCATGTGCACACACATATATAGGCCATCATGAGCCTAATTCGATATGGGCTGAGGTGTCACATACACCCCCTCAAAGGACCCGACGTCCTCGTCGGCCCAACATACCCGTATTAGGGCAAATGATCATAATATTTCCTCTTGGCACATGTTTGTGCATTCAATGCTAGAACATATGCCATGCCGTGTGTCCACTCCGGACCCACACGCGCCATGCGCTATATGCTCGCGCCTCTGACCCGCACGTGCTCATGTAACTGCGAGGTCAGCTCTGATACCATTTGTAACGTTTTAGGGTCTAAACCGGTTTAGGTCTAACCCCATTCTTGATAGGTCACGCACACGTAGCAATCCGCTTGCACTTTCGTCCTTGCTTTGCGTAAAACGGTTAACTGGAGGTTGCTACCAGTGGAAGCTCTAGACTTATATGTTAGTGATTCTCAAACTAAACTACCCTCATGTGAACACACACATATAGATTATTATGGGCCTAATTTTACATGGGCTAAGGTGTTACATCAAGATCCAAATGGTGGCTAGACCAAACAGATCTCTCTTTTTTTTGGCACAGATCTCTTTTTAGAAGGAGGTATTTTATATCCGTGTGTAACATCTCTAAAGGTCTTTTATGTGACTGGTGATGTACATGTGCTGTAGGCCAAAATGTACACACCAAAACGGGGACCATCCTCATCCTTGCAACCATATATGCTGTTGCATGTGTGGTTCTGATTGTACTTGCACAACGTGCGCTAGCTTAGTTTTGTGGGCTCTGTCGGCCGGCCGGCGTACTATGCAGTGGTACCAGTAGTGGATGAGTGTGAGCCAAGCTGGCTTGTACGTGCCGCTTTGCTTGTCGGCTCTGATCTGATCTCCGATCGGCGTTGCTTCTTGTCTACGTGGACACTGCTGTGCCTCAACGTCCTACGCAACTAGTTACTTCTGTACAGTGGTTTGAGTGCGGAACTGGGCCTCGGGCTAGATAGAGTATAGTTCGAGACCCAGCAATGCTATTAGTAGTATTCCCTCTAGTATATACTCAGTAAAAATAGTTGATATAGTAGCTTAGCCCGAGGCCTAAAAAACTATCAGCCCAGCCCAAACAAAAAATCAATCCACAGCCCACTAAAATAGCAGTCAGCAGCCCATGAGACATCCACAGATCCACTAAGACCCAGCAAAGAAAACCCTAATCCCCAACCCAGCGCCCAAATCTCAGCCGCTCCCTGATCCGGTGATCTGTCCTCGCCTGCGCACGCCCCACCGCCGGACGCCGCCCTCGCCTGCATATCTGCGCCTGCGCGCGTCCCCACCTCCGACCAGCCGCCCTCACCCCTCGCTCTCGACGCAGACACAGGCCGCCGCCCCCCCTTGTGGGCCTGCGCGGCTGCGCCCTCCACCGATCGCCCGGTTCGGCCTCCAGGAGACCAGGAGTTCAGGTGCTCGTTAGCTCGTGGACGGTGGACCTACGCGGTTGCACCTCCACCGCGGCTCCGCCCTCCTGCTCCGGCCTCCGGCCTCTGCCCTCGTCCTCGCCCTCGCCATGCAGCGACGCTGTGGGCCGCTGACCGCCGCGGCGCCACCCTTGTGGTCTTGTGGACCTCCGAGTCTTCGACCTCCGGCCTCCGCCCTCGCCCAGTCGCCCTCGTGGACCCACAAGCTGCATCGCCGCAACCCGCAGCCGAGCAGAGAGGAGCCAAGCACGGGGAGGCGGGGAGCTCCCGCCTCTCAAAATCTCAGGCGCAGCCGCGTAGGAGCAGGCGAACAATGCTGCAGTGGAGCAGCTGAGGCAAGCACTGAGCAGACGGCAGAGCAGGACAGTGGCGACCAGCGGAGCAGCTGAGGCGAGCGCCGAGCAGACAGCAGAGCAGGACAGCAGCGGAGCAGCTGAGGTGAGCGCAGTAGGTAATGAGTAAATGAGGACTGAGGTGAGGCCGTGACTGGATGTCTAGATATTTAGTAGAAGTAGAGTTATTTAGGAAATACATTTAGGATTTTAATAGGAATTATTTTTATGTTTCAAAATTAGTACGAATGAATGAATGATCAGGTGAAATGGCATATGTTTAATGTTTTATATTTGCTATTCAGGAGCTAACTATTAAAATTTAAGGATACAAATTACAAAATGAAGAGAAGCAAGACATTGTCACCGTATTTTCCAGTACTCGATGTATCTTTATTACGCTACATTCTGTATGGTTTCATATACTTTCTTTATTGTGATTTGTGTTGAAAATTTGAACTCTTCAAGTATTGAGCATTAAGCAAAATTTCATATCAATGATGAATTTATGGCGTATTTTTTGTTATATCATAATATAGTTTTAGACTTGTGGTATGTTAGATTATTACTTGGTTCAAATTTAGACCAGGACGTGCTCCAATCCGGGATTCGCCACTGGTTCGAGCCTCACTAACAACATGTTTAGAGGATGATTGCTTACGAGGGCTTGACTTTCATCATCTCATTGCATGTGTTTATACAGCTTGATTGCTTGAGAGTCATTCCACGTACGGTAAAATCTTCATGGAACCTAGGATCTATTTTTTTAGAACTAGAGTCGAATGTCACGAAGCTTGCAGCGAACTATCTTGCCGAGGCATAGCATCTGATCGAGCTTCACCCCGGAAGAAAGGTAGGAAACGTATCATCTCTATTGCGGCACATGCCAAGCCGTCCAATCTTCACCAGAATTGTCGATGACTCGATGTCTCGTTGTTCTGTGTTCCTCCAGGAACTTTTGCCAGTCGTTCAATTCCCTTTGCCTAGGTGTACTAGTCCTAGAATGGGAGTACTACACGAATGGATTGGAAGTTTGGAACACGTCAAAGAAACAAACGATCTAAACAGCAAGGGGTGTCGTTCAATGCCGTCAACAATGACTCGTACGTTGTAATCTTTGTCCTAATTATCTTTTTGAGTCTTACTCGACTACGAATACAAGCCATCGCTTGGAGCGTGACATGCATTGTGGCATTGCTATTTTCTTAATTAATATGTCGTCATGCCGTGTGTGTTTCGTGTGAAATTTGGACCTATTAGGTCAAGAACGTCGTTGGCCTCAATTGTCCAACGTTTGATTTTTTTTAATTTTTTGGCTACAAAATCAATGCAAATTAAGAACCAGTCAATGGCCAAAGGTCCAAAAGTCTTCCTCTTGTCTGCAGTGGCGCTCCTATAATTTGTGGTTAACAAACTCCTTTTGGCAATGTGTAAACATGCCTCTTGACCTGTAGCTGGTTGCAACTTGAATAGTAGCTGTTATATCCAAAATAATTTCCAATCATTCATCTAACAAAAGGCTTTCGAATAGTACCTGTTATATCCAAAATAAAAGGTGCTTTTGAAAAACCAATGCCAATCATATACAATATTGCTTTGGTATAATGTACCTCCTCCAATCACAAATAAGTGTCATTTTAGACATTGATACAATCCTCAAAATATAACTTTGACTTCAATTTCTATTATAATATATTTGTAAAACCTAATAAAATGATAATATCACGATTTTTTAGACAAATATTCTTGTATCAATTTCGTATGGCCAGTCTTAATATTCATAAGGATATTGTTGGTCAAAATTAAAATAGTTTTGACTCCTCGCATTGTAGAAAGATACTTATTTTTCATAGGAGGGACCACTACTACAGAAAGCCTAATATTAGACGCCAAATCACAGACGGTTTTGTGAAACCGTCTGTGATGTACACTATTACAGACGGTTTTAATTTGGAGGCCGTCTGTGGTATTTGTGGCGGGAAAAAGGAGTATCACAGACGGTTCTTACCGCTGAACCGTCTGTGATATTCCAATATCATAGACAGTTTTATAATAAAAACCGTTTGTGATATTCCAGATTATCACAGACGGTTTTTATTATAAAACCGTCTGTGATAATCTGGAATATCACAAACGGTTTTTATTATTCCAGATTATCACAGACGGTTTTATAATAAAAACCATCTGTGATAGGTTTCCCGCCTTGCAGTCCCTCAAAATTTCATATTTTCCCGCTTAAGTCCGAGTATGATTCAGTTTTGAGACACCTTCAGTAAAACGGCCATAACTTTTGCATACGGTGTCCGTTTTCGACGTTCTTGTACTCGTTGGAAAGATAACGACGAGTCTGATCCAAAAAAACAACCCGCTTGTGCCAGTCACCCTCCAAGACCCCGAAAATCGGCCATTTTTGGACCTAAACCTGCGTCGCAAGTTTTTAGTTTCTGTTTTTGCCCTTTTTCTTGGTCTTTGTTTCGAAATTTGGATTTTGCTTCAACTGAAAAGTTGTAGATCTCATCGAAACCTTTCAAATGAGTATATATAAGCTATATAAAACTTTAATATTTTGTCTTTTCAGACTAATTATTTATATTGCATCAATATATAAAATTTTGTTCTCTAATTCACAGACGGTTCTATATATAGAACCGTCTGTGATATTTATTCATCACAGACGGTTCTATATATAGAACCGTCTGTGATAATTTGACCGCTGGGCCCGTCGATCCTTCTCAACCCAATCCTAGCCAATAGAAATCCACCCATCCTCACCCCATGGATCGTAGCTCCGCCTCTCCGTTCCCGGGCCAAAAATTTCGAACTCCCACCTCTCCCTCCCTCTCCCTCCCCAAAAAATATAACCAAAACCCAGCCTCCTTGCTGTCCTCCTCCTTGCTGTTCTCCTCCTCCTTGCAGATGATGCACAAGTCTACGGGAGGCAAGACACCGCAGAAGCAACTAGCTCGTGCCAACCGTGCAGACGCTCAATCAACGCCGACGATGGTGAGTGTCAAAGACATCCAACTCATGCGTTGCATCAGGGGCGAGAAGGCATAGAGGATCTTTGCTTTTTCTTTGTTCTTGTTGTGTAACCTGCTCGTTGTTTTGGGATATTGTAATGGTAGGCTCTAATCTTAATAAAAATAGATGTTTTATGTTTGTGAAATGAATTGAGATGTGAATTGGATGTATACATGTACATATTGATCTGCTTGTTTCAGAGGACATGGCTAGCATTTCCTGAGGCTAGCCAATAAACAGAAATAGGTTTAGAAGTAGAAGGGAACATCATACCGTCTGTGATTTATAAATATCACAGACGGTTTTTAGTTAAGAATCGTTTGTGATATTTACATATCACAGACGGTTCGAAAACCGCCTGTGATGACCTCGTATTATCACTGACCCATATATTCAGACGGTTCACAAAACCGTCTGTAGTAGTGGACTATGCAAAAAATATTGTATGACTCTCCTCACATGAGATCAAATTCTCAATTGTGCAACTGAGGTAAGTGTCTGCTTGGTATGCAAGAATTTCACGTGAAACAGGCAAACAACTTAACTCTTGTAGGAATATGAGAAAATTCCCACGTTTCTAAAGGGTCTAATTCGCTGTATCAGACGTTTAGAAGCATTGTTGTCTACTTGTCTTTGGACAAAGTGTAAGCGGTATACTCCAAAATGACTTATTAGGGGTTCTTCAAACCCCACCTGATTTAAGAGGTTTTATAAAATTTTCTTTTTTGAGCTTATCCATCTATGAAATTATGAATGCACCCAACTTTAGTCTACGCGATTAATAGGAAGATACATAGAGCACTGCTAATTTAAGAGCTGTATTTGCCGAGAAAAACGTCAGTAACATAAAAGAATGGAGGGAGTATGGACTAGTGTTGTGAATCAGAAAGGAAGTCTTTGCATCAGAGCTACTCACTAACTTTCCCATAAAAACTTCCAAGTTCTGATGCTAATTAACATCCAACTTTATCTCATTGACACATTTTTTTGTTTCCTATGTGCCTCCAGCAAATCTTTGGCATCAACAATGGTACACTCTGTCCTTCTTATGTGCAGCAGCTCCGGATCAGATCAGAGTTTGTAAGATACGATACGAACAAGCACAGTATCAAGAACGAAGAAGATAGATCTCATAAAGAGAATCAAAATAACGACGTTGAAGCAACCACGATGAGAGAGAAAATATTTGGTGAAGTCGACCATAAACTCCTTAAGCATAACCTCAAAAAAGTATAAGTGATTGTTTCTCTCTTATAACCCTCTTAAATCTTGTAGAACTCTCAAATCCTTGCCCTACACAACAATCTAATGGTAAAGAATAATTGTAGCACCGTAAAAAGAAAAACAGAAAGAGAATCTCGGTGTTTCAAAAATCCACCTCTCTCCTATCTCTAACCATATATCTCTCATTCTCCCATCTCTAATCTCTCTCTCATATCTCTAAAATCTCTATATTTCCCAACTACCTATTTTCAATCTCTCTCTCTTCCTTTGGGGACTGAAGGCAAGTGGCGCGTGGGCATACAGCGGCGCAGGCCGGTGGGCATGGCGTGGCGCAAGTGGCCGCAAGGCAGAGCAGGAGGCAACGCTGGAGACGAGCGGTGTGTGGGCGTACAGCGGCACAGGCCGGTGAGTGTGGTGCGACGTAGGTGGCCGTAACATCGTGCAGGAGGTGGCGCTAAAGGCGAGCAACGGCGGCGGGTAGCAGCGCAGGCCGGGGGCGTGCGCGGGCGTTGCGATGCACGGGCCAGACGTGGCAACGCAACGACCATCAACGGTGGCAGGGCGTAGGAGGCGGCGGTGCTGAAGGCAGGCGGCAGCAGGCGGTGCTCATGAGTGCGGGCGGCACACGGAGGCGGTGGCTCAGTGTAGGCTGACAACAGTAGTGGCTGTGGGGGCAGCAAGCCAGCGGCAACGGCTCGGCCAGCTAAGCCAAGCGGGCGATGCAGCAGTGGCGACTAGTGGCAGCGCGGTGGTGGCAACCGGGGACGGCGTGGTGCAGTTGGCAGCCGGTGTTGGCCAGCGGCGGTCGGTAATGGCGGCTGGCCGGTTGGCAATTGTTTTTTTCCACGGTTAAGTTCAGTTGGCCAGAGGCTTGGCTGAACTGGGTTTAGCATGAAGATCTTTATAACTTCTGTAAAAGGACAACCTTCACTTGGCCGAATGACGTTTGCTTAATTGAACGATGCTTTGCACGGTGAATATTTGAGAACGCTATCTTTTCTGGCTAAACCATCTCCTACAGCCTTTCCACAATTTTATCTTCTCACTTGTCTGATTCACTTCTGTTCCATCATGTAGGTTTGCATGCAGTTGATGATGGAGCATTCAGGCCATTGCGCATTTTGGATCCTTGTGCAGCATGTTGGAGCGTGCTCAAGGCAAGTACCTAGCGGCCGCAACCTTTCCGTTTCGCATATCACGTGTTTCCAGTTTACTTATCACCTTGTAATTGAGTATAATTATCATATCACTCATACTTACTTGGCTAATATCATATCATTAAAGTTATCTGTCTGATATCATATTATTAAAATTACCTAGCTAATATCATATCATTAAATTACCTGGCTGATATATATCATTAAATTTACCTGGCTGATATCATAACATTAAAATTTACCTGGCTAATATCATATTATTAAAGTTTCCTGACTGATATTATATCACTAAAGTTACCTGGCTAGTATTATATCATTAAATTTACCTGACTGATATCACATCATTAAAGTTACCTGGCGAACATCATATCATTAAAGTTACCTGATTGATATCGTATCACTAAAGTTACCTGGCTATTATCATATCACTAAAGCTTAACTGGTCATTATCGTATCACTAATGCTTGTCTAGTTATTATCATATAGCTAATGCTTGCCTGGTTATAGACTTTAATACTGTATTCATATCATGATGTTGTAGGTTATCCTGTTTCATATGCTTTTAGGTTTATTAGAATGCTAAGTTAATAATGTTCTAGAATTCATGCTTTTAATTAGTATTTTAGAATTCATGCTTAAAGCATTAATGGGGGTAGCATAAGAACATGTTTTAACTTAGGTTTAAATTATTAGCACTCCTTTGACATTAGGGCTGCTATGGTTTAGTTTCTTAATATCATGACCCATTAATTGTATAATGTTGTATCTGAGCCATGACAGATGTATATATTAAACCTGTTAATCTGACTAATAATCACTTATCATATAATAAAACCTGGATGGTTGATAACCTTGTGTGAGCTATGTTATAATACTCCTACAATGATTCCTAACCCCCCCCCCCCCCATCACCATATTATCATTCCATATTGCTCTCATATCGGGAATTACGTTTCTCCATTTTCAACCTTAGCCAATCCTTCCTCTTATCATAATGTTATCTCAGCATTTATTTAGTTCCCTTAATTTCATACCATATAACCTATTAACAATGTAACGGTTATTTGACCTAAGGTTATCTACATATAGGGGAGATTTTCACCCATTTGGTAACGGACGGGGGGCCGTACACTCTTGTTACACAGTGTATTACACCTCGTCTACGGTTATACAGTCGAGGAAAGTGTTGTGCCTGACTATTCTCGTATAACCAGGTATGTGAGAGTAATCGCCAGTACCATTACCATAACTTGCTAAATAACAATTACCTTGATTCCATTGTTCCTGTTACCTCTATCTTCGGCTGTTATCAGTGGATCCGGTTAACTCATCAATAAAGGAAATAACATTTACCTAGCCCGAGGTTACCCACATATAGGGGAGATTTCCACCCACCTGGTAATGTACGGGGGGCCGTACACTCTCGTTACACAGGATATTACACCCGTCTGCGGTTATACAGTCGAGGACAAGGATATTCATGACTATTCTCGTATAACCAGGTATATGGGAGGCAACTGCCGACGCCTTTGCTATAATTTGCTAAATAACAATTACCTTGGTTAAACATTTCTGTTATCTCCATCCCAGATAGGTATTAATGTCCCTGGTAACTTAGTTTCATTGTAATTAACCTGTGCCAATACATACTTGCATTGCTTGTCCTTTACATATCTTGCTTGCATTACTTGTCCTTTACTCATCGTATTGCAATTGTTGTTGGGTATTGCTGAGATTTTCAAATCTCACACTTGCTTTTTTTCAATCTCAGGTAAAAAGCCAATGGAGTGATGGCATCATGCATGAGTGGGAGCACTCAAGTTTTAGTACCGTGGTTTGCCACTATTTTGTTGTTTCACTTGTTCTTTATTTGGTAAGAAGTGGACCGGTCCCATATTTCAAATATTTATTTCAGCTTCCGTTGATTCTCTATTACAATGCTCTTAAAAGTTTTAATTTCCTTGCAATTTCTATTGCTGCCTTTATTATTTATTCTTACTTTAGCGATGACGTTCTATAGTAGTATCACAGATTGGATGTATGTGGGGTGCTACAATAACCTAGCCTCTAATCCTCTCATACACTTCTACCTTTAGATGAGTGGTTTCTTTGCTTTGTTGCTTGGGTTCTCCATGACCACCCTTCATGGCTTTATATAGTCCCCTAGCCCTCCTCTAAAGTGATGTAGAAATCTTACTCTAAAAGAATAAATCCTAATCTTATGAAGATTTATCTAGGACTTCTTATAGCATAACTTTTTAAATTCGAAAAGACTAAGATAGGAGTCACGATACCCAACAATCTCCACCTTTACTCTTATCTATTAAAGTCACTGTGCTTCTCCAAGAACTTACTTCAAGTTGGTTTTGTATTTTTTTTTGTTTCCCTCCACCTTTAAAAGTGCCTCCACCATAGGAGCTCATGCACATCATCACAATATGTGTTAGTGTTTGAGCTAACCTGCCCAGACCTCTCACTTGAGAGCTTCTTTATTATGTAGTTTGATTAACCACACCTCCTGTTCCTGTAGTCTTCTATGCCATAGGTTTGTCCTGCCTTTGAGCTCCACCTGCTTACTAGCACATCATGCTTGATCTCGCCACGTTTTCCTTCTTCCAACAGCTCGCACCTCCGTCTTTGTGCCTGCTAGATTTTGCAACCGTCTTTATAGTTCCGCACATAATTGCAGATGACATCTGAGTACCTATCGTTGACGACATGGTTTTCTTCTCCTGAATAGGATTTTTACCAGACCTCCTGTTAGTTGCCTTTTCTTTAGGTATATCCATCAATCGGTATATTATATTGCTCTAGATACTTTTCATGATTACTTGCCCTTTGCAAGTAACTCGCATGACTACACCTCAAAGTGATACTTGACAACCTTCGAGTTTAAGAGACCTCATAGATATTAGATTGTTTTTTAAACTGGGAACATACCGAATTCCTATCAATGTGTGATGTGCTCCATCATACATCTGTAATGTAATCGTTCTTACCTTAATAATTGCATACTCCTTGCAATCCGCTAAGTGAACAATCTAAGCACTGGGCGTAGAGATCCTTTGTCAAATATCTCCCTCGTCGAACATATATAGAAGTAACAACCTGAATCTAATATCATTCCATGAAAAGTACTTGATTGACTAATGACTAGTATGTTTGAATCATTATTTGCTACTGCCATTAAGCATGCACCTTTCATTTGCTTCAAACTCGGACAATCTTTTATCTGTGAGCTTCCTCATCACATATATAGTATACATGTGTGCCCTTGTGTAAGGTCGAGAAGGCTAATTAGAGGGGGGGTGAATAGAAGCTTTTAAAATTCTCTTTGCCTAAAATCAAGTTTATATGTGGAAGTGTAAATCAAATCAGTTTTACACGAATAAGACCTAAATAATCTAGTTTCACCTAAGTGCACTATACCACTTGTTACACTTTGGTACCCTTTCTTATGTGCAAAAGCCCCTGGATTTGATTAGAGTTTATGAGATACAATATGAGCGTGTACAGTATCAAGAACGAAGAAGATGAATCTCGTAGAAAGAACCAAAATAACAACGTTGAAGCAACCACGACGAGAGAAGATTTAGAAGAGCCGACCGTAAATTATTTAAACATAATATCAAAAGAGTACAAGAGATTGTCGCTCTCTTACAACTCTCTTGTGATGGAGACGAGGTGCCCGATCTTTCGATGAGATTGATAACTATCAATTTTGGTGGAGGTGACTCTCACGATCCGACTACAACCGTACGACGACGCTTGCGCCTTAGCAATCGCTGAACCAACTCCGAGGTGTTATTGACCTTGCTGGAAGCACGATCAACCTGAACACGAAGTTCAATTCCTGCGAGCAATCGAAGAACTAGCAAGAATAAGATGTAGGCAATCTGATATTGCGAATATGAATAAAGCGTAGATGGTATTGCGAATAACAAAGTTGGAATTCCGAAGCCGTCTTGATAGGTGGTCGTCCGACATAACTGAAGAATAGAAGTTTGCACAATGGCTAAATCTAAACTCAACAAAATTCAAGTGGGAGGCGGCGGCTCCTATATAGGGAGAACGACCATGGGTGGCGTCCCAAGTGCACGCCCTAGGGTTACAAAGCCCATGGGCCCTGCAGCACCCATTTGGACTCGGACTCAGAAACCAACGTGGATTATTTTGATGATTGCGGCCGGCTCGGATGGAATTTGAAGATGAAGTTGGATCCGTTGGAAAGTAAACTTCATAAGCTTTCCATAAAGTATAAGAACGTCCCAAACGGAGTCCGTATAAGGAAGTTATGCCCGTTTGAACTTGGTATCATCGCAGCAGTCCGAATCTGATTCCAAAATGGATCTAACTCGAATTCGTGCTTGACTTGGTCCCAAAGTGACGTGGTGACCTCCATTATTCCTTCCATGCATGTCCATGACTCCATGTCCCTTTCCTTCGTCCTTTCCAAGGTTCCTAAGCACAATTAAATCGCTTGCATTAGGTAGCCGTCTATTCTCAGTAACATATAAACCTATGAAGGAATTCACCTGGTAATTAAGTTGACGAGCACGAGCTCGAGTAAGTGGTCCTTGCAATACTTGCTGTGGATGAGTTGTATTCATAGAAGGGATGCCCTCATCATCTTGAATCTTTTAGGATTATCGGATCCTTGCTATGTATAAGAATCTAGTGCTAAATAATAACCTAGCCTCTGATGCTCTCGTGCATATCTACCTTTGGTTGAGTGGTTTTTGTTGCTTTGTTGTTTAGTTGCTTAGGATCTCTATGACCATACCTCGTGGCTTTATATAGTCCCCCTACCTTTATATAGTTTCACTAGCTCTCCTCTAAAGTGGAGTAGAAATCAAACTCTAAAAAAATAGTAATTCTAGTACTTATTCGGATTCATCTAAAAAAATTTTATAGCATAACTGTTGAAATTCTTAAAAAAAAAGATACGAGTCACCGTGATCAACACCTGGAGGGTTACAGCCCCGCTGATCTTGATCAGTTGATCCCAATGCCTCTCGTGTCCTAAAGCCCATGGTGTGTGCAGCCTCCTAACAGAGCCCAAGGGAAGTAGTACTAGTGCTACTATTACCTATGTCTGTCAAAAGGATTGGCAGCATCCAATCACTCCAGAGCCTATCTATCATGACACTGTACAGGTGAATATCTCCCATTCCATGTGAGCCCTGAGGAAGATCTCTCTTGGTTTGTGTTAATTGTGTACGCCTCTCCATTCATCCCTACATTGCATGCCTACTCTCTCTCTCTCTCTCTCTCTCTCCCTCCATTGATAGCGACCTTGCCTTGCAGGCCTGGCCTACTCTCTCGGGGTCACAGTACACTCGATTCATTCGTTCGTCCATTTATCCCTCGAATCTTTCCTTCTCCAACGTCTTCTCCTATAAATGAATCGCCTCCCCTCGTCGAAAGCCGAAAGCCTACGAGGCCAGCCTTGTTTCCTGTTCCTCCTTGCGTTTCTTGTTCAGAACCGGGCGTGCGTTACAAGAAGCTAGCCAAGAAGCGGGTGGCGGCGAGGCAGGGAGGGGGAGACCATGAGGGAGTACTGGACGGCGCTGGCGGCGCTGATGGGCGCGGTGGCGTTGCTGCAGGGGGTGCTGCACGCGGTGTTCCCGGCGGAGCTGCGGGCGGCGGTGGCGCGGCTGCTGGGGCGGGTGACGCGGGCCTTCTCGCCCTACTGCTACTTCGACGTGACGGAGACAGACGGGATGAGCACCAACGAGATCTACGACGCCGTGCAGCTCTACCTCAGCAGCACGGCGGCGCCGGCGGCGGGGGCGCGGCTCAGCCTGTCGCGGCCGCACAATGCGTCGTCCTTCACCTTCGGGCTCGCCGCGAGCGACCGCGTGTTCGACGCCTTCCGCGGCGCGGCCGTCACGTGGGAGCACGTGGTGGCTCCACGGCAGCCGGGGGGGTTCTCGTGGCGCGCGCTACCCGAGGAGAAGCGCCGGTTCACGCTCCGAATCTGCCGCCGTGACAGGGACAAGCTGCTCCCGGCGTACCTCGACCACATACTCGCCGCGGCAGCGGACATCCGGCGGCGGAGCCAGGACCGGCTGCTGTACACCAATGCGCGCGGCGGGGCCATGGACGCGCGCGGGCTGCCGTGGGACCCCGTCCCCTTCAAGCACCCCAGCACGTTCGACACGCTCGCTATGGAACCCGAGCGCAAGGCGGCCATTATGGCCGACCTCCGCGACTTCGCCGACGGCAGCGCGTTCTACGAGCGCACGGGGCGATCCTGGAAGCGCGGGTACCTCCTGTACGGCCCGCCGGGGACAGGCAAGTCCAGCATGATCGCTGCCATGGCGAATTTCCTCGGGTACGACGTCTACGACCTCGAGTTGACCGAGGTCGGCAGCAACGCCGAGCTCCGGAAGCTGCTGATGAAGACCACGTCCAAGTCCATCATCGTGATCGAGGACATCGACTGTTCCGTCGACCTCACCAACCGCGCCGCAGCGCCGCCGGCGCCGAAATCGCGGCCGAGTATCGACGGCACGATCGATCAAGACGCGTCGGCAGCGGCGACAGGGCGGTCGATCACACTCTCCGGCCTGCTCAACTTCACCGACGGGCTGTGGTCATGCTGCGGCTCGGAGCGCATCTTCGTCTTCACCACAAACCACATCGAGAAGCTCGACCCGGCGCTGCTCCGGTCCGGCCGGATGGACATGCACATCTTCATGAGCCACTGCTCGTTCCCGGCGCTCAAGATCCTCCTCAAGAACTACCTCGGTTTCCATGGCGACTCAGACGACGGGGCCGAGGTCATGAGGGGGCTGGAGGAGTGGATCGACGCGGCGGAGATCACGCCGGCGGACGTGAGCGAGGTGCTGATCAAGAACCGTCGGAACGGGAAGAAAGAAGCAATGGAGGAGCTGCTGGAGGTGCTGAAGGCGCGCGCCGAGAAGCGGCGGCGGGAGAGCGGCGCGGCGGCGGCGAGGAAGGAGGCCGGCGACAACGAAGAGGAAGAGGAGGAGAAGAGGGCGCTGGAGAGCCCCAAGGAAGGCGAGGAGCAGGCCGGCATGGACAGCTGCAAGGACGAACAGGACGAGCCGGAGGGCAAGAAACAGCTGTGACTGATGAGAGGGAAAGCGAAGGGTGTTCAAATTTCTCCTGTTTGGTGACACTTTGCTGGACTCTTTTCACTGGAGAATTCAATGCAAGAAAGGAACTTTCTAAAAAACCTTTTTTTCTTATTCCTTTTCCCCTTTTGATCTTTGCAGTAGATGTCTTTTCTTCAGTTAGTTTTCCCTACGGTAATAAGAAAAAAATGTTTTAGCCGTCTCGCTTCGTACCAAGATTATCAATCTTCTGCTCTCTTTCTTCGGATCATGCGCTGTGCATTATATAGCCGTCCTGTGCTCTCTTTCCTTGTGCACATAAAACGGAAGTGTTGTGTGTGTGTGCGCGCGCGCGCGCATGGCTGTTCGTTCTGCTGTCGTCTACTTGTGTGTGTTGCTGCTTCATTTAGCGCTAACTAGTACGAGTAGTATAGGCAACCTAGTAGGAGTCAGTATAACGATAGAATTGGGTCAAATCATCAATTATGAGCAATGAGGCAGCACGACCGATGTCCTCGGATCAGAATCTATGCATGTTCCTTTCGTAACATCCTCTGTTTTTTTTTTTTTGGTTTCAACTTGATTTTCATATCGCCATGTGGTTCTTTGGATACTGCCTGCAAAATCGGAGGACATCGTAGGGAATCTCTGGCCCCCGATATTGTATTTCCGCAGCTGACAGTTAGATTAGGCCGAGCGCTGCTGCTGCAGGGTACTAAAGAATGTGGATTTGCTCCCCGGGCAGTACAAAGTTTTCTTAACCTGCCTTCCTGCGCTCTCGCCTTGTTCTAATCCTGGCCGCGTTCCCGAGCGGGCGGTGGGCGTCGCGGGTTTCGATCGCGCGACGGCACGAGCCCTGCCTCATGGGGCGACGTGAGACCTCGCGCACATGTCCGCGCTTGTCGCTTCCCCGTGGCGGCGGTTTTCCTGCCCCAGAGCGCAGTGCCAAGCCGGATCAATGGAGCACATCGGTTAGTACTACTCTGCATGGCTTCCTTGATTCCTTGGATGCCTGGCTTCGCCCAGTTTATTTATTTATTTATTTATAACTAGCAAAATGGCTTATGGTTTATGTATTTATGTGTTAGATTTATTTTAAGGTTTTTAGTATAAAATAATATAACTTTGATATTTAAGAATATGTTTATGCATCTTGTAGGCTATTTAGTATTTTAATACATCATAAATATTAGAAATAATAATAAAAACTTAAAGGAAAAATACAATTTAAGAAATGTAATTGAATTATGAGCTTGATGGATTGAGATTCTTAAAAATGTAAATACTCTCCATCATGCATGGATCATATTAGTTACATGCCCATATTCTTCCTCCATAAGTTACTCTTTTTCAAAATGTATATATGTGTATGTATCTCTATTTAATTTCATAGAAATATTTGATTATATGTACGGCAATCTTATTAGTTTATATGGTATTAGAGTATATTGTTCACACATACACAATACACCATAGGCAATCTACCTTGAACTTATAATCCCTCACACGAAAGCTAGCCCACCAAACCGTGTCTTCTATCTCTTATCACCATTATAACTTTTCTGCTTCAACTTTCGACACACACCAAATTCTTGATCATCCCTCTTATTTATTACCCATTTCAATATAATCTCTTAGTTGCTACCCATTCCAATACAATTTTTTCATCACATAGTTATCTTAGACTTCTCTCAATTATTGTTTAATGTTGACTGTTGCAACCTGAAACATGCATACGCGTGCAACCATCACTGATCCCTACTGGGGACACTCGTCATGCTCTCTTGGGTGGCCCTAAGCCTATTCCCAATTGTTGTGCTATCTTTACTTTGAGCTCTTTACTCCTCTGCTTCTGTATAGCTGTGTTTCTATTTGTACAAATGCAAGTATGTATATACACATACATGATATTATACGTGCTCGGTGTCCCTCTTCTCCCGTGTTGATTGCTCCTCTTCTTCAACATTGGGCATCTCAACGTTGTGGCTTCGTCCTCACTAAATGCAGTGATCTCGCATCTTCATTGATATCAACATGTCTACTTTAGTAGATGTCTACTGATATGAAAACTCTTCTCACCATCGTAGGTGACATCATACATCTTACCAACGATGGCACGCTCATAGCTACCTGTTGGCCCCATATTATTATAGCGCATCTTGAATGCAAAGCTTTATCTCCTCTCTAGCAAAGCTTCCCTATTATTAAGCTTATGTGGACACTAACTTCTTCAATAATGCTGACACTCACCACTTGTCGTCGTGGCCCTTAACTACTTTAGACTCTGGACTTTCTCTTCAATTACTTCGGTGAAGTAGCACGACATTATCCTTGTTAAACAATTAAGGAAGCCAGCACGACATTGTACACTCTTCCGTGGTCTCCTTCAACACCATTCACGCTATCCTTATTATAACTTTTATTTTATTAAAAATTTCAATTGTTTTTGTCGGAGTTCGTATAAAAAACAAATTGCTAATTTTATTTACATTATATTGAATTTTATTTATTTAGGGATTTTACTTTGCAATTGTATGGTAATCAAATTGCAAATTTTATTTTGTTTTTATTCCAAATTTCAATTAGTTTTTATTGGAATTTGTATACAAACCCCATTGGTAATTTTTGTTTAATTTTTATTTAAAATTACAGTTATTTAGGTATTTCACTTTTGAATTCATGTCAAAATCAACTTGCCAATTTTATTATATTTTTATCCCAAACTTCAATTATTTTTTGGCTGGAATTCATGTACAAATCAAATTGCTAATATTTATTTATTCTAAATTATGTTTGTTTAAAGATTTTACTTAGTAATTTGTATGAAAACCAAATTGTTAATTTTATTTAATTTATTTTGAATTTTATTTATTTAAGGATTTTACTTTGGAATTGTATGGAAACCAAATTGCTAATTTTCTTTTATGTTGGAATTCATACACAAATCTAATTGCAAATTTTTATTTATTTATTATTCTGATGTACAATTATTTATAGATTTTACTTTAGAATTCTTACCATAATCAAATTTATAACTGTATTTTATTTTTATTCTAAATTTCTATTTTTTGTTGGAATTCATATACAAATATAATTATTAATTTTTATTCTATATTATTTTATCTAATTTTACTTAGAAATTTGTATGAAAATCAAATTGCTAATTGTATTTTGTTTTTAATTCTGATTTTAGTTATTTTTATTGTACTTGTCATGGACTTTTAGTTTTAATCAAGACTGTTATAATCTAGAACCATCACGATCAACGATGTGGATCATTTTCTTTTTTTCTTTGATTAATGTGAGAATTTCTACTGGCCCGTGCATTTACGCGGATAGATTTATTTTAAAGTTTTTAGTATCAAATGATATAATTAGATGTTTAAGAATATATAGTTACATATCTTGTAGGCTATTTAGGATTTTAATACATCATAAACACTGAAAATGATAATAAAGACTTGGAGAAAAATACAACTTGAGGAATGTAATTGAAATATGAGCTTGATGGATTGAGGTTCTTAAAAATGCAAACACTCTCTATCATGCATGGATCATATAATTGTATGCCATTATTCTTCTTCTGTTAGTTACTCTTTTCTAAAATGTATGCATACACATGTTCCTCTATTTAATCTCAAAGTAATACATTGATTATATGTGCTGCAATCTTATTATTTTACATGGTATTAGAGTATATTGTTCACAATACATCAATGAACCATGGAAGACCTACCTTGAACTTATAATCCTTCACATGTTTCTGCCCTACCAAATCGTGTCTTCTATCTCTACTCATCATTACAACTTTTCTACTTAAACCTCCAATAGCACATGCCAATTCTTGATCGATCCCTCTTAACTATTACCTATTCCAGTAAAATCTCTTAGCTGCTACTCTTTCCAATACAATACTCTACCACATAGTTATCTTCTTCTTTTCTTAATTATTGCTTAATATTGACCATTGCAACATCAAATATACATACATGTGCAACTGTCATTGATCCTTACCGGGGACACTCGTCATGCTCTCTCAGGTGCCCCTAAGCCTATTCGCTAAGGTTGCGATATCTCTACTTCAAGCTCTTTGCTCCTCTGCTTTTGTGTATCCGTGCTTCTATTTGTACATATACATACATGTATACGCACATTAGGGATGGCAATTCGCCTCTAGGGGCGGGGCCCCACGAGGAATATCCCCATGGGGGCAGTGGCGGGGAATGATATCCCCCTACGAGGGGAATGAGGTGGGGCCCTGCTATTCTAGCGGGGTGGGGACGGGAGTCATCCTACCCCCAGGGGGCCCTATGAGGACCTGGTAAAAATAAAAATAAATATTTTGATAATAGATTATAGTTTTTAATATGAGAGATTGTATTCTTTTATTGTATAATTAGACTAAAACTTGAATGTATATTTTAGAATATATATTTTGAAGTTATCACTACTACAAAAAGGGTCATCACAGATGGTTTAAAACTGTCATCATAGATGGTTTTTTGAATTATCTGAGTTTATGCGTCAGTGATAATCTGAGATTATTACAGACGGTTTGTGAACCATCTATGATAAATACATCACAAACGGTTTGCAACTAGAACCGTCTGTAAAGAACACTATCATAGATGGCTCGAACCAAAAACCGTCTATGATACTCACACATCACAGATGATTCTAGCTATCAATCGTCTGTGATGTGTGAGTATCACAGATGGTTGGTATATAGAACTGTCTGTGATACTTCCCCATCACAGACGGTTTCTGGTTCAAGCCATCTGTGATAATTCTTCACAGACAATTTATACCACAAAACCACCTATGATAGTTCATTCTATACCTAAATTTTTTCTATTTTTTTCTCTAGCCTCAGGAAATGTTAACTATATCATATGAAAACAAGCAAATACAACAACAAACACAGCAATACATTCTATTTCGTTTCAGATTAGAATCCTCCATTACAGCATCATAAGATATCGAGTAGGTTACCCATAGCTTGCATACACAAGAGGACACTTACAATTTTATAAAGATAAGCTTCACGGTTACAAATTCAGAAAAATGCTTACACTACAAGAAATTTTAGGCTAATGCAAGCTAGCCTTACACATCCTTCATTAAACTATAATCTAAAACAAGTGGTGCGGGAAAATTTTCAAATAGCAGAAACAAAAATGCAACAAACACCATTTTCAGCTTCTATGCCAAAATCAATAGCTTCTATGCCAGCGACTTAGAATAGTGCAGATTTGCCATTGCCTTCTTCCTTTCAATCTTACTTCAAACGAAATTTTATTTGCCCTTGCCGAATCCCTTCCCACCCTTGCCGCGTACAAACGAGTTGGAGTAGTACGGGCGGTATTGGTTCTTCGAGTAGGTAGAGGGGATTAATAAGGGGTGAGAGGTGGGGGGAGAATGGTGCCTACTGTTTGATGCAGAGAGAATGGACGGGTGATATCGGAATCCTAGGGGATATGCTGCGTATCGGTGACATGGCGAGACATCCCAGACGGTTCGGATTACAAACCATTTATGATAGATACATCACAGATGGTTCATAACAAAAACCATCTATGATAACATAAGATATCACAGACGGTTCATAACAAAAACAGTTGGTGATAATGGCATCATAAAGACAATATATCGGTATAATATAAATAGCTAGTCTGAAAAGATAAAATAGAAAAGTTTCATATGGCTTATATATGCTCGTTTGGAAAGTTTCAATGAGATCTACAACTTTGCAGGATGAGGCAAAACCCAAATTCCAAAAGGAAGATAAATTTTTTGGCAAAAACAGAAACTAAAGGCTTAAAACACAAATTTAGGGCTAAAGATGGCCAATTTTGAGGATTTTATTGGGCGACTAGCATAATTTAGTCATTTTTTGTGAATTAGGCTCGTTGTCAGCTTTCCAACGAGTATAAGAACGTCAAAAATGGACACCGTATGCAAAAGTTATGCCCATTTTACTAAAGGTGTCTCAAAACTGAATCCTACTCAGACTCAGGCAGGAGATTATGAAAATTTTAATACAAACTATCTGTGATGACTTCATTATCACAGATAATTTTTAACACAAATTGTCTGTGAAGTATCACAGACGGTTTAAATAAAAAACTGTCTGTGATGTCTGCCATTATCACAGACGATTCTTATCAAGAACCGTCTATGAATTATCATAGACGGGTATTAGTAAGACTTCTCTATTATCGAGCTTATTTAGACAGTAACTTCTTCAATAATACTGGCATTCACCACTTGTCATCGTAGCCCTTGGTTCCTTTGACTTCTGTCTTTCTCTTCAATGATTTTGGTGAGTAACACAACATTGACCTTATGAAACAGCTAAGGTAGGTAGCATGGTATTATCCTCATCTCTCTTGTCATCACCTTAGCTCTTCGCTTTCCAGCAAGTCAATATCTTCTTGTTGGATAAATTAACACCATTGCACTCTTTTATGGTCTCCCCCAACACCATTCATGGTATCTTTGTTACAACTTTTATTTTATTAAAATTTTAGTTGTTTTATTGGAGTTCATAAACAAATCAAATTGCTAATTTTATTTTATTTAGATGAATTTAAGTTTATTTTGGTAAACTCTTCTGTCTCTGGCATGACAGATTAGGCCACCTAGGTCTTACAATGATGAGAAATATAATCAACAATTCCCAAGGGCATAATATTAATGTAAATAATTTTTTGAATTATGAATATTTTGTGTGCCTTGCATGTGCCACCGAGAAATTAATTACTAGACCCTCCACTCTGAAAATGAAGGATGAAGTCCCAGCATTCCTGGAACGCATCCAGGGAGACATTTGCGGTCCCATTCAGCCTATCTTAAGGCCATTTAAGTATTTCATGGTGCTCATTGATGCTTCCTCGAATGGTCGTATGTGGGACTGTTATCCACAAGAAACCATGCTTTTGCAAAGCTGATCTCGCTAAAATCATTCGCATCAGAAATGTGTTCCCTGATCATCACATCAAGTCCATCAGAATGGACAACGCTGGAGAATTCACTTCAAAGGCATTTAATGATTATTGCATGGAGATGGGGATTGCAGTTGAGCACTCGGTACCATATGTCCATACCCAGAATGGTCTGGCAGAGGCTTTAATCAAGAGAATCAAGTTTATTGCCTGACCCCTTTTGCATAATTGTAATTTGCCAGCTACATATTGGGGATACGCAGTCCTACATGCAGCGAATCTCATCAACTTTAGACCATCGGCCTATAACATCCATTCACCTATGCAACTAGCGCAAGGATCACCACCGAAAATTTCTCATCTCAGGAGGTTCGGATGCAAGGTTTATGTACCTGTACCCCCTCCGCAGCGTATTGCAATGGGCCATCTCCGTAAGACTGGGATATATGTTGGTTATGAGAATGCTTCCATAATCAGATATTTGGAACCCATGTCGGGAGATTTGCATACCGCCCACTTCGCTGATTGCATTTTTGATGAGGATAATTTCCCAACATTAGGGGGGGAGAAAATCAACCCCTCGATGAAAAATTTCGGGAAATTACGTGGAAAGCCACGGGAATTCATGCACATGACCCGTGCACAAGTGAAACAGAGAAAGAGGTCTAGAAGATCATTGACTTGCAAGCATTAGCAAACCAACTGCCTGATCACTTTAGTGATTTGAAGAGCATGACTAAGTCGCATGTGCCTGCACGCAATGCACCGGAGAGGGTTGAAATACCAAAGAAAGCAGAAGATATCCTTAATCCCGTCCAGATGCCTCAGAATAAAAGAACGAGAACTCCGGCTCCTCGAATCCCAAGTAACCAGGGACACCCGGCGAAAAAGGATAAGAAGGACTTATCACAGCCGATCACTGAAGTCCCCCAGAATGAGGAGGGGAGCCAGTTGAGACTTGTCACAAGTATGACACCTTCAGAAAAGGGCATACCGGATTTGAATATCCCAATGGAAGAAGAAGTCGGCATGGATGTGTGCACACACTTCGAAGCCAAAAAACTAAAAGGACTTGCCACCACAATTGGAAGAAGCGATGTGCAAGGAGAAGCTCCAGAAGAAGCAATCGCTCCAGAAGTAGCAACTCATGAAGAAATAGCTGTAAATTTTGTGCACACGGGAGAGTCCATGAACATGACAACAACCAATATCGATATCTACTTCGTAAAGAAAATTTCCACAATCATCGATCTTAATCCCGAGCCTGTATCGCTCGCTGAATGTAAGAAATGATCAGATTGGGAAGATTGGAAGAAGGCAATAGAAACTGAATTTCTATCTCTGAACAAAAGAGAGGTGTTTGGGCCCGTATGCCACACACCTCCCCATGTGCTCCTTGTAGGGTATAAGTGGATATTCGTTCGAAAGAGAAATGAAAGAAACGAAGTAGTGAGATACAAAGCAAGGCTGGTAGCACAAGGTTTCACTCAACGTCCAGGAGTTGATTATGAAAAAACTTACTCCCAGTCATGAGTGGAATTACCTTTAGATATTTGATCTCAATGGCAGTGAATTTGAATTTAGAAATGAAATTGATGGATGTGGTAACTGCATACCTTTATAGAAACTTGGATTCGGAGATTTATATGAAAATCCCTAAAGGAATCCCTCTCCTGAACCAAGACAGAGCAAATAGAAATCTGTACAGGTGAAGCTTAGAAAGTCTCTGTATGGACTAAAGCAATCTGACAGAATGTGGTATAATCGCTTAAGCGAATTTCTCTGCAAGAAAGGCTACACGAATAATGAAGATTGTCCTTGTGTATTTATACGGCGATCCCATAATGGATTTTGTATAATCTCAGTGTATGTAGATGATCTGAATATCATCGGAACAATGGAAGACATAAAAGCACCAAGCTCCTACTTGGAGTCAGAATTTGAAATGAAAGATTTGGGCAAGACCAAATTCTGCTTTGGCATGCAGCTCGAGCATATCCCTAAAGGAATATTGGTACATCAGTTGGCCTACACCCAAAAGGTGTTAGAAAGGTTTGGCTTTGAGAAGGCATACCCATCGAAAGTACCGATGATCGGGAGGTTTTTACAGCAAGAAAAAGATCCTTTCCGACCTAGGGAAGAGGGGGAGGTAGTCCTGAGACCGAAATTCTCATACTTGAGTGCAGTGGGAGCACTCATGTACTTAGCAAACTTAGTTAGCAAACTGCACTAGACTGGACATTGTATTTGCCGCGAACCTGTTAGCAAGGTATAGTGCAGAACCTACCAAAAGGCATTGGCAAGGCATAAAGGACATCTTCCGATACCTCCAAGGAAACAAGGACTTTGGATTGTTCTATAGAAAGAACCAAGATCTGAACTTGATTGGCTATGCAGATGCTGGGTACCTGTCTGACCCGTATATTGCAAGGTCACAAACAGGCTATGTATTTCTGTGTGGTGGAACTGCAATTTCCTGGAAATCGTCCAAGCAAAGTCTCGTAACGATTTTGACGAACCACTCAGAAATTATAGCACTATATGAGGCCGCATGAGAGTGCACTTGGCTCCGCCGAATGGTTCACCACATCCAGCAGTCATGTGGAATGAATATTATGCAAACTCCCATAATTATCTATGAAGATAATGCAACTTGCATTGCATAAGTGCAGACAGGCTATGTGAAAAGTCATCTCACAAAGCACATCAACCCCAAGTTCTTCTATGCTCATAAATTAAAAAAATGGACGAGATTAAAGTACTGCATACTAAGTCATGTGAAAATCTGGCAAATCTATTCACTAAGTCACTCCCTGCATCTAGCTTTGAAACATACGTGCGAGGAATTGGGATGATTAGACTTAGAGAAGTGCAGAATTCATAGGGAGAATTCTCTCAAGCCTGTTAGTAAATCTTGATCATGAAGATCAAGTACCCAAAGGAACAAAATCCTGAAGACTGAATGAAGTCGGGTGAATTATACTCTTTTTCCCTTGACGAATTTTCCTGAAGTTTCTCGACCAAGGTTTTTAATGAGTCAATTCGTGCATCGTAGCATAACATGCATCATGTACTCTTTCTCCAAATTTTTCCCACTAGATTTTTATGGAGTTTTAACGAGGCATGAACATGTCGGATGAGTGCCCAAGGGGGAGTGTTAGGAAACCTGGGCCTGGGCTAGCAGCCCTAGCCCATGGTGGGCACCTCACTAGAGACTATAAATAGGGAGCCGTACCGGCATATTTTGTACACATGTAATCAGAAATTAATAAAGAAAGACCAGAAGTTCTCTCTACCTCTCTGTGTGATTTCAATCTATTATTATATCTTCTGTGATTGATTCGTTTCGTTCTAAGCAGAGGAATCGATCGGACTGGTCACCAGCGATGATTCCTCAACAATTGGTAGCCATGATCCTTGTTTCTTTGATGCTCCTTCCGGATTGGCTATCTGTCGATCTTCACTTTGCCACGGCGCCAGCTGACAAACTTGCATGCTATTGAAAACAATGTTTTTTTCTCTTGTCCTGTTCCTGAATTGGTTCCATGGGGGAGCCGCCGTCAGCTTGTTTTGCACCGTCTTCCAGCTGGATTATGTTCTGGTGGTTCTACTGCCGGCCGGATGGGGTTAGCCCAATTGTAACTCGGTCATAATTCGGATGGTACTACTGGTATACTAGTGTCGTGGTGTGTGATTTTTGTGTTGCATTTGCAAATACAACGACGAATGAAAACGCTTTGTTCTCGAAGAAATAGCGCCTGGTTTGCCGTAGTTGTCTGGGGCAATTAACTCGGTCGAAGCCGGTGTAGCTCGGCTGGTCGAATCTTAGTCCACTTTTAGCCAGATGGACGCGGCTTCCCGTTTTCTTTCCCTGTTTTCCTTCCTATTCCCTCCTATGTGGTAGCACTCTATTGACTTCGACCATTTGCTCACGTACTTGTAACCTCTGAACGAGTACTCCGATAATGGTTACGACCATGCTGCACGAGTTACGACCACGTTGCATACTTGTAATGACCACGCTCAACTTCGACCATGAACACTCACAAAGAAATAGAGCCAATCGAGTGTTGCCATCTAGGAGGGAGCAAGGAGGGGAACAAGCAAAAGAAACAGGGAAGCCGTGTCCTAGTCAGACATGGATGCCAAGAAATCAACTTCCTCCAGTCAGTTGAGTTCAGCGTACGTACACCCTGGAAGCAGTAAAGTTTTGGCAGGTAAGGGCAGAGCTTTTGGCATATTTGGTACTGTTTGCACCTGTATTTATGAAAATAGTAGTAAGCCAGCCGTATTGACAAAAATGACATTTTTGTCTTTCGATGGCCGGGCGGCAACGCGGGAGGGTGGACACGTAGGCCCTGCCGTCCCGCCACCGGACGGCAGATAGCCTGCCATCCCACCACTAGATGGAACCTGCCTGCCGCCCCATTGTAAGTTCAAGCTCCATCAATGTGGTTTTGGTGATAATGATAAATCTAATTATGAGACTAACTTGTTTATTGATTATGATATTGCTTAGTCTCATTTGGATGAAAAGGTGAAATCATAGAGATATGCATTCTACTTCATATTGCTATATCTTATTGCATTCCTTGGATCCAAAATATATATTGAACTCCACCAAAAGTCTAAAATGAATATATACATATGGTTTCCAATCTATGTTCACTCTATCCAATATACATTTTTGCAGACTCATCGTTCGTCCACCAGATCGCCCCGAGCAGATGACACACGATGATAATTTACAATGCTCGATTGATCGCCACAGCGCTTCGCGGCAGCATGACAGTGTAAGACAGTTACAATTTCTGATCAATTCATTTACGAAATTCATACTGATCATTACTAAACCTATTTCGTATGTCACTTCATTGGAGTGGGTGCAGTGCATCGCAAGAGCGTCCGAGACCGCCCTCACCAACCCGAGCACACCACCGACCGTGCAAAATATTTTGAAGTACATCCTAAAGCAGGCCAAAAAATAGTGCACAATCTGAGTTGCAGCCGTTTGACAGATCACACCGTGCACATCGGGCACCCAGTGGGGGCACCATGCTCACCCTCCAGGTCATCGCGACATAGTGAGTTCGATCGGCCATTATAATCTACCAAGTCTGCCGGTGTCATAGTACTAGCTATCGATCATCCGCGGGCCGTATCAACAAGGAGGTAACTTACGTACAAACCTATGTTTTGTTTTCATGTTAGGCCTTATGTTCCACTAATATCATGGTGTTTTCTTGCCGTAGGTCCGTCGTCAAGATGCATCACTTTTGATGTTCGCATCACCTACATAGAGTACCACTCCCCGTCGTTCATCTTCGTTGCACATCCAGCAGGTACGAGATTCATATTGTGCATCTAGAATATTTATTGTGACTAATATCATTTCATCTTTCAGCCTCCAATTCAACGAGGGGGTGACGTCGAGTCCACCGATGATGATACATACCTCCCGGATGCTTCTAGGGAGCGGTACACAGCGCCAGGGTTTATAGCATACGTAGGGCAGAGCTCAACATTCACATCATAAGTTTGGAGACTTCGATGGGCGGAGCTCCTCCGGTTTCGCTGCCATGTCGTACGGTCAAGGCGAGAACTCTTTCACACCACGAGGAGGATTTATAGAATCTTTCGTTCACGACATTATTATTGGCGGCTCGCAGTTCAGCATGTCTCAGCTAGAGGACATCGACAGTTACCGAACCAAGCCTGTTATACCTCAGTTTACTGGACCATCGTCGGCTACTCAATAAACAGAACGGTCTCCATACCTCCTCCGAACCTAGACGAAACCTCTGGACAAGTTGACGTACCCCACGGGACATGCTCATGCTTAACGGAAAAAAGGCCATGTGCGGGGAAGCAGACGCTGCGAGGAGATAGCATTGGCTCAGTTGACGTACCCCACGGGACGTTTTTTTATATTATTACATGTACTTCTACAAATATTCGTAATGTATGAAATTCTCAAAAAAAAAAAAAAATAGAGGTCACGCACTGCAAAACATGATTGAGCATCGCTAATTTTATGATTAAATTAACATGAAAAATTCAGAATACAGAAAATTTTCAAAAAAGTACACTATTAGGTCAACTGTGTCTAGAGGCTTTCCATAAAATTTCATACTTTTTGGACCCCATTTGTTATATGTAACAACTCCTAGAATTATCGAAATCATACAAATTCTTTAGCAACATATAGAGTGGATAAAATTTTCAAAAAATTACACAGTCAAGTAAGTTGTGTCGGGAGACTGCACATAAAATTTTATAATTTTTTAAGCTCATTTACTATATTTAAAAATTTAAACAAATAGTATACAAAAAAGGATAGATAATTAAGCCGGCTTAATCACCTACCGTCTAGTGACAGGATGGCAGTGTGGTGGTGGGATGGCAAGGCCTACGTGTTCGCTCTTCAGCGTTGCCTCTCGATCACAGAATAACAAAAATACTATTTTTGTTAATATAATAGATATATGATTATTTTTATAATTACGGTTGCAAAAGGTATCCGATGTGCCAAAATATCGGCATGAGCACATCAAACGTCATGCACTGAACTGAAAAATCAAAAGGCAGTACATGATTGACGCCTCGCATTTGGACGCTACGCAACATCGAGGGTTTCAGGCAAGAACTTCAATCCTGCATCCCAACCGTATCGATCAATGTCAGCGCATGACAAAACTCCTCCGTATCGTCGCCATAAATTCAGTCAACGCTGCAGGTACAGGCAGCAGCAGCACACCTCACCTGCGGTAAATCCGGTTGCCGTCGCTCTCGCTCTAGGTAAAACTTTGCCCAACTGAAGAACACCGTTGTGGAGTTACTGGCTTACTGCTAGTGCCACTGCTTTATTTTTTTACTTCGCACTGTGATTTAATTGGACCAACGATCTGACGAGGCAGGAAGGGCGACCTCAAATCAGGCAAGTACAGTTCTATGTCAATCATGTGATCTGACCGTTCGAAGCGTACCGGAGAGAGAATCGGCAGCCCAGGCGTCCGGCGGGAACTGCTCACATGTAGCTATTTATTTTTCGAATTTAATTTTCGATCATCCGTTTTTATCAATTGAGCTCTGTGGCAGGTTGCCAGCCGGCTACGCACAGTTCGCAAAGTCATATTTAATTAGTAATATTTATGACCTTTAATTAATGAGTTGCATGGGCTGTCCAACTACTGCATTCAAGCTCAGTAGGGCGAACGATTTAGACTTATAAAATCAGATATTTAAAAATTAAATTTTGAAATAAAGGCTAAAGTAGTATTTATATATAAATAGTTCGTCGGCGGCATCTGGCCGTTGCTTTCACGCTATAATTGTACCGGAATACTGCGAGTTCACGTGGTGAAGCCCCCACCGCGCTTTTGGCGTTGGGCCGGTCACATTGCTCGGTTGAAAGATGCACAGGGCGTGCTACGCGCCGATGGAGATTGGGACGAGGATCTGGTGCCGAGACCCTCCCTATCCGTCCTTGGGCCGTTTCGGGCCAGAGCAGCCGAGGCCACGTCGTAGGCCGCGCAAAGAGATCACTTGGGTTGGGCCGGCACGCGGAGTACAGAAACGGGCCGGGCTCTGCGTTTGCCCTTTTTCACGGCACGCTTCGACCAAATCGCCGAACAGCCGGTAGCTCATGCCGTTCCACTGTATTCTAAACAATGATGCCGTTCATATCAGCCTCATGCAGCGTTGCGGTAAAAAGGCAAATTCATTACAGGGATGGTTCTACTTTACTTGATGTCAAATCATCATATAGCCATCTGCTCCCACCATCGTCCTAACATTATTGGGTGAGATTGATGTAACATCCTCGGGATGTCCTGTAATCCTATCCTCATGTCGGATCGAACATTACATCATTAGCCGATAGGAGATCAATATTGCATGTTTGCGCAACTCAAGAAAAGCAAAGCGTACCGTAGGATTCTTTTGTTCGAGAACACATACCCTAGGATTACCCAAGTGATATTAAGAATTTGCTTACCCCCCCCCCCCCCCCCTTCAGTCATTTATTGCTATCCTCGACGCTCGACGCGATCAATACGGTTTTGCAGCAATAAGGTCAAGTTACATATTACAACGAACGCCCATATCGTAATATACACGTGCTTGTACTGTTCGGTGATATAGATTTGGACTAGATCACCCAGCTAAACCCTGTTTTTTGGTTTCGATTTCTCCGAAAGTCGAAATAAACAGGACGATATCTCTAATTGACTTCTTAAAATTATTTTTTTAAACGGCTTCCCGAATCTAAAATCATATGTATCGTTCGCGTTTGTATCTCCGTCGTCTCGATAAGAACAAGGCCTATTGGCCTACACATACGTCGTATCGACACATATGGGACCAACTCTGTGAGGGTGGAATAGCATAGTAGCAATGCTCCCAAAAGTTCGCTAATCTTCACATTTATAATATAACCTAGAAGAATCTATATTGACATATATATAATATAATATAGAAGAATTAACTAGGTTCTTTTAGGAAAAACTGCGAATCCTAGCGTTTTATGAGAGCTACTTCCACTGGATAGAAGCAACCTGCAGGAAGTGGTTGTCTGCATCTCTGTATTCATTCCTCTTTTGGGCCAGATTCTGCCTAATCCAAACGGGAAATAGCCGGTCCAGCAAAAGAACGTGATATTGGCTTCTAAAAACTGTTTTTATATAATAAATAATTTTTCTGTAATATCTATTTTTTACATAGAGTGTCTTTTCAAGACGATGTCTACTAGTTAATTGTAGTATACACTACAGTGACTTTATTTATATCGGTTAAAATCGCACATTAGTGTCTCTCTACAATCTGTTACTATTTATAAATCAAATCCAAAAACCAACATGAATATGCCCATACATACATCACTAGTCGCTACAGGCACTTTCCCCGTTAATTTCACTTCAGCCAGATTCTGCCAAGCACGACCGGCCGGCAGTCGATCGGTGCCTCTCCCGCGTGCGGCCGCCGCTTCCTGGCCATGCCGGTTTCAATTAGCTTCTTGAGTTGTATTTAACCGTGCCACACGCAATCAAAGCATGTGCAGCAAGCCTGCAAGATAGAACAGGAAAGGAGAGAAAAAAAAAGCCGGTTTCAATTAGCTTCTTGAGTCGTATTTAACCGTGCCACACGCAACCAAAGCATGTGCAGCAAGCCTCCAAGACAGAACAGGAAAGGAGAGAAAAAAAGGAAAGGAAAGGAAAGGAAGGACCACCCAACTATTAACATTTTCTTTGTCTAGAAAAACAGAAAGTTTCACTGGATCGACGTCCCGACCCGTCAGGTTGATGCAATCATACAACACATGTCAGCTGGCACTGCTCCAGCAACAAAGGTAAAACAGCCAAGCGATAGGTGCCTACTTTAGCTGCTCCTCGAGCCATGTACATTGATTTCCACACATCCAGCGTTTGTCCTAGCGATATAAAGGTGTCTCCTTTTGCTGCTCCATCGTCATATATATCGTACTAGCAGCATGAGCGTGGCGTCACGCCGCGCTAGCTACCGTGTAGATCGAAGTGAAAGAGAGGACAATTTGCAGAAAAGTTTTTTCAAAAAAAAATCGAGGACATATGCGTAATTTCAAGAAAATCAAAGGTCTTTTTCGTAAAAAAACCGAGGACCTATAAGGGCCTATATATAACAAAAAAGGACCCGTACGTAATTTTTAAAAACCGCAGGGTGCTATCCTGCAAAGGATACAAAATTTTGGTGAAGTGGAGGGGTGTTTTCAGGGAAAAAACCTGGCAGGGACCTTTTCGCGAGAACCGAGGACCTTTACGCGATTTCCAAAAACTCAGGGGGCTTTTTGCAAAAATGATGACGTGGTGCGGGGCAGGCAGATCCGTCAGACATGGAAAAGACTGATAATTTTAAGGTATAAGCTCCCTAAGGGCATCTCCAATGGTCTGAGTCAGCTAGCTATATGCATGTACACATCAGCATATATCCTATGTGGAGGAAAGAGAGTATGCAAAAAAAAACCGAGCCAGCTCTTCCTTAAGCACTAGTCTATAACGCAAAACGAGACAGCCTCTATAAATGATAGTCCTTTTCTGTGTGTGCATGTAAGCATCAAAACGAGGCGATGGCGAGGCAGCGAGCCGAGGCGGCGTGCAGGCGATGAGCCGAGGCGGGGGAACGGCAGGCCGAGGCAGCGAGCCGAGGTGGCGTCGATGCGGCGGGCCAAGGCGGTGAGGAACGGCGGGTAGAGGCGGCGGGGAACGGCTGGATGCGACGGTCGGAGGCGACGTGCGCGGCGACGGACGAGGCGGCGGGCGGAGGCGACGGGTGAGGCATGGTTGAGGCGACGGGCGACGCGCAGGCGAGCGGAGGAGACGGGCTAGCCGAGGAGCCGGGCGAGTGGAGGCGGCGGGCGAGCGGAGGCGGGGGCGACGCCCGAGGCGAGTCTTCGCCTCTTCGGCATTCGCGTGCAGGCGGCGGGATGGGGGAGGATCTGGATCTGGGTTGGCGCTGTGGGAGTGGGGTGGGGATTGGGGAATATTAGGTTACAAGTATCGGAAAAGTACCGGAGCAGTATCGGAGAAGTATCAGGAATTATTATTTTTTTGTTTGAAAAATCAGTAAATCACTGATACGTGCAGGATACGTATCGGTGCGTATCGGGGTAGTATCCGTATCCGGTACAGTATCCGATACGGGTACGTGAGTTTTGTGAAGTATCCGCGCAACGTAGGCATTCAGGACTCTGGTTACTTGGAGTTGGCAGGTTGTTTCAGGAAAGGGAAATTGTTAACTCATAACACAGATATTGAGAAAGTACAGCCCTTTAAGATTGGTCATCATGTTCGGTTCTGTGCTGGAATTTCAGAGCTCAGGTGGGGATGGAGAGATGCGAAGCCTGATTCTAGAGGCATAATCTCTGGTGTCCATGCTGATGGGGAAGTAAGGGTGGCCTTCTTTGGTGTGCCTGGGCTGTGGAGAGGTGATCCTGCAGATCTTGAGATTGAGCAAGTCTTTGAGGTTGGAGACTGGGTTAGGTTGAGGAATGATGCGGATGATTGGAAGTCGCTCAAACCGGGTAGCATTGGTGTGGTGCATGGGATTGGATACCAAGATGATGTTTGGGATGGAACCATTCATGTGGCATTTTGCGGTGAGCAGGAAAGGTGGATAGGGCCTTCTAGCCAGCTTGAAGGAGTCAGCAGGTTTGTTGTTGGGCAGCGTGTGCAGATCAGAGGCTGTATCCGCCAGCCAAGATTTGGGTGGTCTAATCATAGTCATTAAAGTATAGGGACAATCTCGTCTATTGATGCCGATGGGAAGCTTAGGATTCATACACCAGCCGGTGCCAGGGCTTGGTTGATAGACCCAGCAGAGGTGGAGAAAGTGGAGGAAGAGGAGGAAGTGTGTGTCGGAGATTGGGTGAAGGTTAAGGACTGCATTGCAATCCCCACATATCAATGGGGTGATGTGAACCACAACAGCATAGGGGTGGTCCACCGGGCTGAGGATGGAGAGCTCTGGGTTTCTTTCTGTTTCTGTGAGAGACTATGGTTTTGCAAAGGTTGGGAGGTGGAGAAGGTGAGGCCCTTCCAGCAAGGCAACAGAGTGCGGATACGACCTGGCCTTGTAACCCCACGGTGGGGATGGGGGATGGAGACATATGTGAGTAAAGGCGAGGTTGCAGGTGTTGATGCAAACGGGAAGCTGAGGATTAAGTTTCGGTGGGGGGATAGACTTTGGATTGGGGACCCTGCTGATATCATTCTTGATGATATCCCATCATTGACTGAGGCTTCTAATGGCTTTTGTTCATAGGCTTGCGGTATTCTTTTGACCCCATACATGATCTCTTGCTCCTTTCCATTGTGCATTATTCCAAGTTTAGTAAGATCTCAAACAACAGTGGAGTGGCAAGTTGCACATAGGTATCATCTGAATAACCGCCACCTAGGTTCTTACGTGTATAATTACGCGCCTGACTCCTTTCTCTTTAGTGTATCATATACCAGTGTACAGTTTTGGACCTGAACATTAATTTAATTAATAGTGTCCTTGTATCTTTACCTGTTTGGCGGCTGTTCTGATAGGTTTTCTAAGCTTTGGCTCAGTGTGGGCTGTGAAGTGCCTAGCCGTGCCCATGTCCAGGAAGTGACTACATCTCATGTTGTATCTTCCCAAGCTGATCTGTTGTGCTGTTCTCATGGCTACCACCTATGTTACAAATTGTAATGCTATGTATGTATATGGCTATGGGTGCAATCGGAACAAATACGAATGGATATCGTTTATCCTGTATCCTATTCTATATTTTTTCCTCGGAGTTGGAGTCGGACACGGATAATACTGGATATCTATTTCTCCATTCCGTATCCTTTCCATAATCTTTCGGATGGTCGGTCGGACGGAAATTATCCGCTTCTTTGTACAAGACATTGGATATTATGGTAAACTCAGAGCGAACATGGAGAGATTAATTACTAAGATATTGTAGGAAGAATACTCAGTACTTTCATTTGTTTAGATGTGATAATCTGTTTATATGTTATCTTGTTTCTAAGTGAAATCACAACAAACTTTCTTGTATCACTTGACATACGGATATATATGGATGGATATTACTTATCCCGTATTCTATTCTATATTTTTTTTCTTGGAGTCGGACACAGATAGTGTCGGATACTCATCTACGCCTTTTGTATTCATTCCGTAAGCCTTCGATCGGATGGACGGAAATTATCCGCTCCGTTTGCATCCCTATATATGGCAGCTTAGCAGAACTTCAGGTTTCAGTTGCCAAGAAAAGAGGATAGAATTGTTTTTTTCGGTTCCGAGAAATATACCGGTATAATAGACAATAATTCTGTTCCTTCGTTGTTACCCGTACAGAAAATAGAGTGCTTTGCAGTTTTCTTTTGAGGATCTGCTCTTATAACGGGGCACACTGATGACATAGAGGCAGCAAGTTGGAAGAAGTGTTGCACTTGGGATGGGTAAGTACTGGCCATCGAAACAACGAGAGGCAAACAGTAAAAGAGCGCGCATACACGCGGCAGGCGGAGCGGAAGCAAGAGCGCGCGCACGCGTCGACCGCAGGAAAAGTGAAGTCAACGTGGACACGGTCCCTGGGCAGAGAGTCCCCCGACTTTGTATAGTGGATGATATCGCATTGCCTCATGAGAGATTGCCTTTATATTACAGGTTTGAACATCTCAAAGGCTTCGGTTTTAGATTCTGGTTTTTTATTTTTTTTCTTCAGTTTTTAGGATTATTTGTCTTTTTTCCGTATTTCTTTGTATTGTTCGTGATGGACTCACATGTTTTTTTATTTTTAATATTTTTAAATTTAATTACATAAAAAAATCACCAGCAGCTACAGTGCAAAATAAACCAGTTACAATGCCAAACAGTGAAAAATAAGGCATAAGCCACAAAAAAGCCTAAATGAGCAGGAGAAGCTATAATGGGTATGTTCCTTTTTTGGCTTATAGCTGTGGCTTATGGCTTAAATTTTTGAATTTTGGGTTGTTCGCGACAGAGATTACGGAGAAAGATACTCATTTGCGATTTTGGCTGGTACAGATGTTGGGCTTTTAATGTGTACTACAATTAACTTGTAGATCCTATCTTTAGAAAATACTTCATTTGAAAGTTAGATACTGTAACAAAAGCTAAAGCCGCAAATAACAGGCCTAATATTGGCTCACCCCTTGAGCTTGTTTGCCTAGAAAAGCAAACATTCAAGCCCAATACGTAACCTATATAAACCTATATATGCTGACCCGACTAGGTTAGATGGACAATTGCGTGGCAGGGAAAGGATCCAAACATGTCTTAAGTATAGTCACAATTGCCCATTTTTTGTTGAGTTAGCATGCACTAGTTAGTTTACTTAAAAGGCTAAGCTGACAAGGAAACACTAATAATTCATTTATATTTCAACTAGTTACATGCCCGTGCGTTGTAATGGACAAAAAGAATCCTACTATTCCAACATGTTGAGTCACCATGACCAAGCACGGCCAACACCATACCGTCGGCTATGCCATAGCTCCTAGCGAAGCTCCTCTGTATCTCATGTCATATCTTTTGTTGTCTTACTTGGCCTACACCACGTTCTTACTCTAGCACCACATCAGGCCGAGCTCCGCTATGACTCATGTCGCACCTCTGATGTTGTGGACTTGTGGTTGGTCCATCACCATGCCTAGCTGGCATCACTGTTCCCACAACCAAATTGGACTTGTCATGACATGAGAGGTCGTCGGATCTTAAAACACACCCAAATGTTAGAAAATGAAACCAAGAAACTTGCAGTCAAGTTTTGTATAGCAATTCAAAAAAAAAAAGGTAAGCACATACTGTCATAAGATACAACTTATTTCAAGCTAAAATTTATAGAAAAAATAATTAGATGCTAAACTATGAATTATATCAGTATGGATAACACTCAACGATTACCTTTGAGTTTGCAAGTAAAACCATCTGACCATATATCATATTTGCATTTGCATTAAACAAAAAAAACATGTTGTCAACACATGAACTCTTAACAAGGAAATAGTAGATACTATTTATGATTCTAATTCACAGTCATTCAGGCCATTGCAAATAGAGTTTCATTGACTGTAAAGGAAACAGTAGGTATTATTCATGGATTCTAATTCACAGTCATTCCCATATAACTGATGGTGAGCATCAATCCATCAGTTGATGAATTTACAGTATGGCATCCTATGAAAGCAAAGACCAGATGACTTACATGCTTGTGATTTCTTTTTCGTTAGCACCAGGTTGTAACAGAACTTCTACATCTATTTTAGATAGAATTGTGTAATATGGAGTTGCTTTGCTACCCATAATGGCTGTTTCATGCAACAGAAATACTATTATTGGAAATTCATTGAGAAGAACAATTAGAGGAAATATAACAATTAGAAATTCATTGAAATTCTTCTAAGGAGTTGGAAGGGGTGCAAGAAGACGATATAATGTAACCATCAACGCCAGGATGATGTTATATAGTCACACTACTACAGAAAAGGTCATCACAGACGGTTCGAAAACGTCATCACAGACGGTTTTGTGAGCTGTCTGTATTTATGGGTCAGTGATAATTGAAGGTCATCACAGACGGTTTTCGAACCGTCTGTGATTATGGGCTATCACAAACGGTTTTTGAGTAAAAACCGTCTGTGATAGCTGATAATCACAGACGGTTTTTAGTTAAAAACCGTCTGTGATACTGATTATCACAGATGGTTTTTGAGTAAAAACCGTCTGTGATATTCCCTTCGACCCATACATATATTTCTCTTATTGGCTAGCCTCAGGAATGCTAGCCATGCCCTCTGAAACAAGCAGATAATCACAGACAAAAAACATACAATTCACACATCTCATTTGCTTTCAGATACATTTCACAGACATAAAACATCCAATTGACATGGCACTTCATTTCACAAACATAAAGCATGCATCCATTTCGCAAATCGATTAATTGAATTGAAATGAAATATCCATTAACAAATGCATAGTTACAAAAGATCTACACTGCATTTACACTTAGTGATAAGACCAATAAGAAATCATGGTGCGCAGTGGAACCGTCCTCCTGGCTTTATGACTTGAGTCAGCAAAAAGTACGCCAACTCTCCTTGAATCCCTCCAAAATCAGACTGTTTCAATGCAGTTGACGGGATGGACACAGCCTGTCGATAGGAATATCAATGTGCATATATATGTAACGTGATAAGTATGAAGTAATTATGGGAAGAGTGACAAACCTTGCGATTGGTGAGCCTCGAGGAATCGAGGAGTAGTTCCATATGTTGGCAAACGTAGTATCCACATGTGTTGCCCGGCTGCTGCTGGTGGCACTGCAAAAAATGGAATGTGTTAGTTCAAGAGGCATTAGTACCAACTGTTGCATAGGATTAATTAATGTGAAATAGCGAATACCTTAAAATCTCGAACATGTGTCAGCAGGCCTTTGGCCCCGCGCTTCGAGTCACCTCCCATTTCAATGTAGGATGCGAACGCCCTACGTAATTCGAAAAAGTTAACCTTAATCATTCGGAAGGAAAGAAAGAGTACAATGTAGATATGTATGGGGAATATGTGCTTACCTATCGATTACTTGGCTGACAACTATGAAGTCCATTTTATTCTTACTTAGGGAATCAAGGTAATATACCTTGTTCCATTTTGGTACAATTACTATTAAAATCCAATGAAAGTTCTGATTGAAGGGCATAAGTACATAGTCCTTATTGCGGCAACCCAGCAGTCCTGATGCAATGTACCTCTCGACGAGGGGTGTCTCCTGGTCGATGGTATCCTTGGCGACCAATTGTGGGTCCAAGAAACCAGCTGATGAGTTGGATAATCTAGCTTTAATCAGCATGTGTCTATATATATACACACGAAAGCAAAAAATTAGATATGGCATTTATCGGTATGACATTAACGGAGACTGTGATTGTACACACTTACAGCGTCCAGCATCGAATGATTGAGACGTCAAGAGCGTTGAGCGTGAACAGACCGAATAAATCCTCAAAGACGACCACGAACATACACTCTTGAAGATTGTGGTGTAAATCTTCCTCGGTGAATTTGACAGTGATACTTGAAGTCCGTTCTCCCTCTAGCTTATTGGACTGCTGCATATACCACGTGTGCAATTGCATGCAACTATGTGGTAGCTTTTGGAGGTCTTTTTGCTCGAGCAACGGCTCGCCAAGCACGAATTTGCGGGCCAAAGGGTGGTACGGAATATCATCATTGGTCTTCTTTGCTTTGCCCTTGCTGGCCTTGCTGCCTCGGCTATAGGTCGACCTCACGGAAGTTGACTTTGAAGGTAGCAGCGGTGCAAGTTGCTCTGGCGAGAATAGGGCCCGTGGAGATAGCACCGGTGTAGTATCCGGTGGTGGAACCGACTGGTCTTGTAATGGAGATGGCACCAGTGCAAGTTGCTCTGGTCCTGCCACCGGTGAAGAAGCCTCCAGGGAGATGTCGCTTTTGGGCCACTGGATGAATGTTCCAATGGCCTGTCCTAGAGTCACGATCTCGTCGTTGGGGGGGCTTCGGTAGCGGGACCACCTCAAAATTGACATACACACCATCCACATTAACTTTTGTGAAGCCTGGCGCTAAAGCTTGGCCGTGCACCATGGCCCCGATACCAGACGAATATGCCTGGCCCCAAGCAGCGTACAAGGGAATGGAGCCATATCTCACTTGGAGCCTGCACTTCGTAGGCTCCTACATAACGATACAAAATTAGCTACTCGAATAGGCCTACCAATGGAGCAAGCATTCGAGAGGTAATAATTATTACCAGGATGTCGTCCACAGGAAATTTGGCCTGGGATTGCGTCGGATTCGACGCGCAGCTACTCGGACGGTTGGGCGGGCTGGCTAGCACAGGAGCGGCGGCAGTGGCCTGCTGACTTTCTGTCTGTTTCCGCACCTCATCTCTGATTACATCAGCCAGCGAATCCTGTATCTCCTCTCTAAGAGATGCCTTGATCTCTTCTCGTAGTTGTGCGTCACGCTCGGCTTTGTTTCTCTTCCTGCGCCGATACATGTCGGAGTCATCTTGGAAACCATGTTTCCAAGGAATGTAAAGCCCAATGCCTCTCGTACGGCCCGGGTGCTCCTTGTTTCCCAGGGCCACGGAGAGCATATCATTCTCCCTTGTTCTTTGGAATGATCCCATGGTAGATTGAAAACTCAGCTCTTCCTGCAAGAGCACGACATGTCATTTCAGTTCGTACGAAGTTGTGGAGTAATTACAAGCTACGTAGTTCGATCGATATCTTACCAGGCGCTCGGTCACTTGCTGGTCTGCAGGGTTTCGAAAGGTGACGTCCCCTGATGTCGTTGTAGATGACCTTGCTCTAATCCAATTTCGAGCGCGGTCATCCGGGATATTGGAAAACGGCGGGGCGATGTCCTGTGTAGCTGCCAGCTCATCCTCCTTCCTCCACTGCGGGATTTTACCCGCATACCCAGCTGTGCCAAGTCTGTGAGGGTGTGTATTTTTTGCCTGGAGGGCCTTGTGCGCCACACTTGTACTTTTGAAATCTTCGGTCGTTTTCATCGCCTTGAAATCTTCCCATTGTAGTTCCAGGAATGGGTATTTATGAACAGGCGTTTCGTCCGTCTCCACGTATTTCCTGACAAGCGTGCTCTTGAAGTTCTTCTATGCTTTGCACGCCGCTTTGTAGGTTTGTTGTTGCACAGCGTCCAGGTGTTCTTCTGGGAACTCGAACGATACCAAAATTTCGGTCCACAGCTCACGTTTCCGAGTGTCAGGCACGTTCTTCCACGAATTGTATGTGATCTCAATTCGTTCTCGTGCAACTACTCCGACCATGGTTCGGAATGCGTTTACTGCTTTTTGAGGAAGGATAGGGACCCCAGATGCATTCACCGCTGTGATGGTCTGTCGGCCCTCGGGCTTCTTTGATAGCCCTCTTCCTTGGCGTCTTGATGTTGGAGCGGACGCCTCCGGCGATGATGTTGAAGAATGCGCGGGTGACATGTTGCTCATTTTGTGGGTCTATTAAGATAAGATGAGAAAGTAATCATATTGAATTGCAAGACAAGAGAGGAGTAGAGGGGAGGGGGAGAAGGGAGGGGGTGATATGGACATAGAGAGGGGGTGATGTGCCTATCCTAACACCTACTTTAGTTGCTAATACTATAAACCAAATAGCAAAGTCCCTAAACAAAGGTCTATGAAGCAAATGACACAAACTAGTATATCCGGTTCATTGAACGGGAACACTATAGTATGTCACTTGCTTCATTTGCTGTTTTTTTTGTATCTTTTGCAATAATCGCAAGATTTCTTTATCCGGATACACTAGAATGTGTTACTTGCTTCATGCCCTTTGATCATATACTCTTCCTTGATTGATTAATTTGTGCTCTCAAATTGTAGGGTTTCTCAATGTTAGGAAGAGAGGAGAAGAGTAGAGGGAAGGGGGAGAAGGGAGGGGGTGATGTGGACAGAGAGGGGTTATGTGCCTATACTATATACTATATACTAACACAACAAGCAATGTAATATGTACCAATGTAAACTAAGGAACTGCAGTAAACAATGTACCAATGTAGTATGTACCAAATAGCAAATTAAACTAAGCTACTGCAGTAAACAATGTACTAAGCAACTACCCACAACAGTATGAAGCATCAAGCATCAACCCTAAACACTAACAGTAAGCATGAAGCATCAACCCTAAATATGTACTAAGCAACTAACCATAACAGTATGAAGCACAAGCATCAACACTAAACACTAACAGTAAGCATGAAGCTCGGGGAGAGATTTGATGACCTTAGGGTTTTGGTGACCTTAGGGACGGCGGAGGAGGAGGAGGCGGCGACGGAGGAGGAGGAGGCGACGGCGACGGAGGAGGAGGAGGCGACGAGCTCGGGGAGGCGGCGACGGAGGAGGAGGCTGCGGCGACGTCTTCGTCCGGGGAGGCGGCCGGCGAGGGCTGGGGGAGGTAGCCGGCGAGGGCTCGGGGAGGCGGCGGCGACGACGGGCTCGGGATTTAGATCTAATCGAATAACTGCAGTGCACACGGAAAACCCTAGCGAGAGGGTATATGTAGGGAGATTATCACAGACGGTTCTAAACTTAGAACCGTCTGTGATAAGCCTTTGCCGGCTGTTGCAATTAAGACAACACCAATAACTACACAGCTGCATTCATATCAACCACCAAACAGCTGCATTCATATACAACACCAACCAGCTGCATTCACACAGTGTATTTCTTGATACATTTTGTCATTCTCAAATACATCACACATATACATCACATATACATAAATGCCAATACATTTTGTCATTCTCAAATACATCACACATATACATTTTCACATATACATCTCAAAATTGACTACATCACACATTTTCACATATACATCTCAAAATTGACTACATCACACATTTTCACATATACATGTCAAAATTGACTACATCACACATTTTCACATATACATCTCAAAATTGACTACATCACACATTTTCACATATACATCTCAAAATTGACTACATCACATATTTTCACATATACATCTCAAAATTGTCACACATTTTCACATATACATTCTTATTGTACTTGCTTATTTCCTTTAAAAATTAGCCCTTCATCATGATCAATGCGTACGTAACTAGTTTCGTCACGTTGTTCATCGTCGACCCTTATGCCATTTCCAAAAGGAGGTAACTCGTCAAATTGATTGTATTCCTCCTCGTCCACTATATTCTCCACTCCGACAATTCTCCTTTTTCCATGAAGAACTACATGGCGTTTCTTATTTGCCGGGTCGGTTACATAGAAAACTTGAACAACTTGATTGGCGAGTACGAATGATTCGTCTTTGTACCCGACACGTTGGAGGTCCACGGTCGTGACACCGTACTTGTCAACCTTCACCTGTGGGAGATGCACCCAACGGCAGCGAAATAAGGGGATCTTGAAAACCACATAGTCGAGCTCCCAAATCTCTTCTATGAAGCCATAGTACGAGTTTCTCGACCCATCGGTACTGAATGCATCTATGCGGACACCGCTGTTCTGGTTAGTGCTCTTGACATCCTGAGACTGCGTATAGAATGTGTACCCATTTATGTCATATCCTTGCCATGTCACAACTGTAAATGTCGGCCCTTTTGCCAACCATGTCAGCGTCTCACTCGGCGAGCTCCTAGCGATTTGCTCCTTCAACCATTGGTTGAACCGACGGTTGTGTTGCCTCATGATCCAAACATCCGGCCGCTCCGGATTCTGCTGCCGAAGCACATCCTTGTGCTGGTCCACATAAGGGGCCACTTCAGTCATGTGTTGCAACACCGTGAAATGGGCTTGAGTATACGTGTCCATATCTGGAGTGATTGCTTTCCTTCCGATAGTTCCGAGACCCTTCAGCCTCCCCTCATGACGAGATTGAGGGACACCTATCGGTTGAATCTGAGCCATATAATCGACACAAAACTCAATGACCTCTTCGCTTGCATAACCTTCGACGATGCTGCCCTCCGGCCGAGAACGATTCCGTACGTAGGACTTGAGAATTCCCATGAACCTCTCAAATGGGTACATGCTACGTAGGAATACAGGCCCGCACATTTTTATCTCCCACACAACGTGAACAACGAGATGGACCATGATATCGAAAAACGAAGGAGGGAAATACATTTCAAGGTGACATAGAGTCATCACCACCTCGTCCTGCAGAGCATCTAGTCCTTCGGGATCGATGACCTTCTGAGCAATTGTGTTAAAGAAATAACATAGCCTCATGATTGTCTCTCGGACTTTGATCGGCAAAATATTTCTAATTACAATAGGGAGCATCTGTGTCATCAGCACATGACAATCATGAGACTTCATGCCATTTAACTTCAAATCTTGCATCGAAACAAGTTTCTTCACGTTGCCGGAGTAACCAGACGGAACTTTGACACCATGCAAGCACTGGCACAGTTCTGTTTTCTCCGCCTTGGACAGAGTGTAACACGCAGGGGGGAAGGTACGTTCGTCCATTATCAGTGCTTGTCGGTGCTAACTCAGGCCTGATGTCCATGTCAGCCAAGTCAAGCCGTGCGTTGACACCGTTCTTTGTTTTATCACGGATGTTCAGTAAGAGACCAATCAAGCTGTCGCAAACATTCTTTTCTACGTGCATGACGTCGATGCAGTGCCGAACATCTAGGTACTCCCAATAAGGTAAGTCCCAAAATATTGATCTCTTCTTCCAGGTGTTCTTCTCATGAGCCCTCAATTTACGTCCCTTTCCGAGGACAACATCTAAATCCTTAACCATATCATAAACCTCGTGTCCCCCTTAAATGCCTTGGAGCTGAACCGTCTTCCTTCTCTCCGTCAAATTGTTTCTTCATCTTGCGGTATGGGTGAGCCCTCCGAAGGAACCGACGGTGACGCATGTAGACGGTTTTGCGTGAGTGTCTCAGCCACACACTCTCGGTACCATCTAAACAGTGAGTACAAGCTTTGGCACCTTTTGTACTATGGTCCGATAGGTTACCAAGGGCAGGATAATCATTTATGGTGCAGAACAATAAGGAGCGCAGAGTGAAGTTCTCTCGTTTGTATGCATCCCATACCTGTACCCCTTCGTTCCACAGTACTTTTAGATCTTCCACCAACGGTGCTAGGAACACATCGATATCATTCCCAGGTTGTTTTGGCCCTTGGATAAGTATCGACAGCAAAATGTACTTTCGCTTCATACACAACCAAGGATGAAGGTTATAGATGCAGAGAGTCACGGGCCATGTGCTATGTCGGCTGCTCATGCTACTGAAAGGATTCATTCCATCTGTACTCAGTCCAAACCTTATATTCCTTGGTTCTGCACTGAACTCTGCAAAACTCCTATCGATGTTTCTCCACTGCGCGGAATCGGCAAGGTGTCTTATCATTCCATCCTTCTTGCGCTCCTCCGAGTGCCAACGCAGCAGTTTTGCCTCGTTTGGATTTGCAAAAAACCTTTTCAAACGGGGAATTATAGGAAAATACTATGTCACCTTAGCAGGAGGTCCTTTCTTCGCCTCTGTTCCCTCGCCATCATCTGATTGATTGTTACGTATCGGGATGCGTTGCACACCAGACATACATGCATGTTTGCATAGTCTTTACGGTAGAGGATACAGTCGTTCGGGCATGCATGTATTCTTTCTACTTCCATTCCCAACGGACAAAGAACCTTCTTGGCTTTATACGTGGTTTTAGGCAACTCATTTCCCTCCGGAAGCATGTCCGCTAAAACACCTAGCAGCGCCGTGAAACTCTTGTCGGACCAACCGTTGCTTGCCTTCAATTTCAACAGTTCAAGCACGGCCGACAACCTCGTGTACTTGCAGCCCGTGTACAAAGATTTCTCTGAGTCCTCCATCAAGCCACGGAATTTAACATACTCTCTCTGATCATAGTTCTCTTCTACATCGCGAAGCATCTGATCCAGATTATCATCGTGCAACCTATCCGAATCCGAGCCACAATCGACATCAGCCGGCGGTATGTCATTCAGTTCACCGGCGATGTCATTCGGGGGCATATCATTCACTTCACCGACGATGTCATCCGGCAGCATATGATCATTCACTTCGCCATGACTGGTCCAACACGTATAATCCTTTTTGAAACCCCTCCGAATCAAGTGCGATTCAATTTGCCCTCGGTTCTTAAACATCTTCAAATTCTCGCAGTCAGTGCATGGACAGCACATATATTCCACCCCCTTATTCAACATATCCTCCTCGGCAGCTCTTATAAAAGCAGAAACGCCATTAATGTACTCTTCACTCACACGGCTCACGGCATACATCCAGCTTCGGTCCTACGTTACGTACATATATAACAACTTAGTATTAAAATCTAGATTAACTAATTATAACTACATATATACCGGCCACATTTATTATATTGAGACTTAATTTGCTAGCTCAATTCATATTACAAACACAACAGCTATTATATAACCAACAATTTTGCAAATTAACCATCTTCAATATAACCACTCATGGATTACTTAGACCTAAATTGTAATGCAATTAAAGAAAAAATAAATTTCATTACTAACCATATCTAGAGCAACCAGGAAAGTCTGAATCTTTCAAAGCTCAATCTCTGCCTCTTCTCACCAAATTAACTGGCCTGAAATCGCCTAGCTTCCTCCCGAGTGAAAAAGTGCGCAGCAGTGGCTAGATCTGGATCGAAATGAAGACAGATGCGGTCTGAACAGCGCAATAAATGCCTTAGCCATTATCACAGACGGTTTTTAACTAAAAACCGTCTGTGAATTATCACAGACGGTTTTTAATTAAAAACCGTCTGTGATAACAAGCTTATCACCGACGGTTTTTAATTAAAAACCGTCTGTGATAATCTGGGATTATCACAGACGGTTTTTTATACAGACCGTCTGTGATACAAAAGTATCACAGACGGTTCATCGGTAATAACCGTCTGTGATAATCCATTTTCCCGCCACAAATACCACAGACGGCCTCCAAATTACAACCATCTGTAATAGTGCTCATCAGAGACGGTTTCACAAAACCGTCTGTGATGAAGCGTCTACTATTAGGCTTTCTGTAGTAGTGCCATCAACACCACCAGCTGAGTTTTCTATATTATATCGTTATAAATATTAGTAAACAAAACCAACAGGTAAACATTAATCTCCCATTCGTTAATAATCAGGCCATCTCACATTCTTTAAAGGCCATCTCACATTCTTTAATAATCAGGCCGTCTACAAGAAGCATTCATATACATTGCCAGAACCATGATCAATCAAATTACAGTCAATAATAGTATGCACCAGGCTCAAATTACTCATTGATCTAGTGATTAGTACTTATGGGAACTAACAAAAATCAACGCTAGAGTTTGTCTAAAAAATATAAACGAATAGATAACAGATAATTACTAGATGGAGAAATATCCACCGCTATAGCTGCATTCTTCATGTAGGTTGACCAACAGCATGCGGTTGGCGTCAAATCTAGTGAGGAAGCCAATCCATGAGTAGGACAGAATTTTATGTAATCTCTTCCTTGCTAAGATCCCTCTGGCTCTTAAGATTAAACATCCCTCTGAAGAACCATATCGAAGCAATGTACAATAAGAAAACAAAGTAAATATACAAAATAATTAAAGTTTCTGGTAGAGATTTGAAAAATTCTGAGCAAATTTCCTATGAACTTCACCAATCCCTCCACTCTGTTACCTCACACGTACAAATGTCATGCGTAAGTGCATTGATATCTTATGGTAAATTTGTTCTATATAAATATACAACAAAAGTAACATACGCCAAAACAAAAGATAAGCACCTATGAATTTTTGTTGAACAAAAACAAAAAGAAAAGATGTACCAATTCAAGATGTGCTGGCTGATTAGAAGAGCTCTGCAGATGGTTATACTTTTTTTGGCTTATGTAGGTTCATTTGTATGTAGAAGATGTAATCATATTTTACTTCCATGTACTACAAACTCTTTTCAAGTAAGCCTTAAAAATGCTTCCAGTCTTGACCGCAACATTGTATCAACTCCATTGTTGACAATGCAAGATCGAAAGCCAATGATTTAGAGATGCAAACAATATAATCAAGTAAGAATGAAACAATAATTAACCTCATGAGCTTCAATCTATCCTTTTCAATTCGCTTCTGCTGTTGAAATCATGATATAAGTACGTTCAAATTAGGCCTTATTTATATACAGCAGATTGGTTGGCTGTACATAACAGTCTAGAGACATGAACACGAAACTTTGCATGTCTAATTTCAGCAGTATCAACTATTTCATAGAAACTATGCAATGCCTACATGCAGACTATGTTTTAAGGTAGAAAGCTATCCAAGGTAGGAAACTTGTAGAACCAAAGCATTCAAAGCAATGTATTCAAGTTAAATTAGTTCTTATTTATCTAAACTGATAACTACGGATAGATGAGATAATCATTGTTCATTTGTATATAATACCACTACTACAAAAGAGGCTAAACTAGACGCTTATATTACAGTCGGTTCCTAGGAACAGTCTGTGCTGTAAGTATCACAGATGGTTCATACAAATAACCGTCTGTGGTATTTTCACAGACGATTTTTAATACGAATCGTTTGTGATAACTTTATTATCACAGACGGTTTTTAATAACTATGATGATGGCAGACATCATAGACGGTTCTTATCTAGAACCGTCTGTGATACTTCACAGACGGTTTTTATTAAAAACCGTCTGTGATAATAAAGTTATCACAAACGGTTCGTATTAAAAACTGTCTGTGGTATGTTTCCTGCCTTGCAATTCCCCAAAATTTCATAATTTCCTGCCTGAGTCCGAGTAGAATTCAGTTTTGAGACACTTTTAGTAAAACGGGCATAACTTTTACATACGGTGTCCGTTTTCGATGTTCTTGTACTCGTTGGAAAGCTAACGACGAGCCCGATCCAAAAAAAAAATGATCTACTTGCGCTAGTCGCCCTCCAAGACCCCGAAAATCGGCCATCTTTGGACCTAAACGTGCGTCGCAAGTTTTTGATTTATGTTTTTGCCCTTTTTCTTGGTCTTCCTTTCGGAATTTGGATTTTGCTTCAACTGAAAAGTTGTAGATCTCATCGAAACCTTTCAAATGAGTATATATAAGCCATATAAAACTTTTCTATTTTATCTTTTCAGACTAGTTATTTATATTGCATCGGTATATAAAATTTTGTGCTCTAATTCACAGACGGTTGGCATATAGAACCGTCTGTGATATTCATTCATCACAAATGGTTCTAGATACCAACCGTCTGTGATAATCTGACCGCTAGGCCCGTCGATCCTCCTCAACCCAATCCTAGCCAATAGAAATCCACCAATCCTCACCCCACGGATCGTAGCTCTGCCTCTCCGTCCCCGCGCCAAAATATTTCGCACTCCCTCCCCTATAAATAATCACCAGAACCCAGCCTCCTTTCTGTTCTCCTCCTCCTTGCTGTTCTCCTCCTCCTCCTTGACCCATAGCCTCACGAAGCAGACGATGCACAAGGCAGCGCTCAATCAACACCGACGATGGTGGGAGTCAAAGACATCCAGCTCGTGCGCTGCATCAGGGGCGAGAAGGACTATGCATAGAGGATCTTTGCTTTTCTCTGTTCTTGTTGTGTTAGCTAGATGGGCAATCTGTTTGTTGTTTTGGAATATTGTAATGGTAGGCTTTAATCTTAATAAAAATAAAATGTGTACTGTGTTTCATACTATATTTGCTTGTTTTCATTTCAATTAATTGATTTACAAATGAATATTTTATGTTTGTGAAATGAATTGAGATGTGAATTGGATGTATACATGTACATGTTAATCTACTTGTTTCAGAGAGCATAGCTAACATTTCATGAGGCTAGCCAATAAACAGAAATAGATTTAGGGGTAGAAGAGAATAGCACAGACGGTTTTTAACTAAAAACCATCTGTGCTAGATATCACAGATGATTTTTAGTTAAAAACCGTCTGTGATATTTACTCCACAGATGGTTCGAAAGGTGCCTATGATGAACTTGTATCATAACTGACCTATAAATTCAGACGGCTCACAAAATTGTCTGTGATGACGTTTCTAAACCATCTGTAATACGGTTTTGTGTAGTAGTGTACAAAGGTAAGAGAAAGGTGCATGTTCAATTATATAGATGACAATGGTACCAGCAGCCTTGTTACATAGCAATTTTAGACCGACTCATGTTATACAATGAAATGCCATTGCTCATCCCTAATATACAGGAAAGAGAACTCCCTAACAAAACTGAAACTTGTTTGTCCTAATGCCCAAAAATTGTGATTGGTTGATAGCAAAATTACAGAATGGAGTGCACAGTTACATGCAAACAACACCGTTCTTTTACCATAAAATATATTTTCAGCTAAATACAAAAATACTCACTTGATAGATACGATATTAAAGCATGTTTAAGGTATTCGGCCAGCTACTTAACCATCTGATTATTTTCAGTCCTGCAAAACAACAGGGAGTTAACACACACACACACACCTATAAGGGGAAATGCACTTCGGAGATTCAGGGCGAACAGATTAAGATCATATGAAATGGCAAACATCTTCCAAAAAGAAAAAAATTTCTTTCCAAACGAGTCTCCTGAGAGGTATAAGATGCTCCTTTAGTAATAGCCTCTGAGTATTCTCATAGTGAAGAGGAGAGCATAAAACATCAATGTTGTAACTTTACCCCGTGCTTCCAGCAGTAACATAACTTTGGCCCATATCATCAGCAGAACCCCAAGTGAGGAGTTTTCCAGACTACGAAACAAATGAAAACCGCAAGTTACGTATAAAGTCAAACTTGATCACAGTACTAATGACAAAAAAATTGTTCATTTTGGCATATCACTGAACAAATGCAATCTCCTGATGGTAGCTAGAACTAACAGTCTGAATTTGACATTGATTTGGTGCTCCAATGAATTTTGTGGAAATCGGTCCAACTAACAAAAGCACAAATTTCCAATCGTGTTCAAGAGAACAAATATTTGAACAGCCACTCATATTATCATGATTAAGAGAACTAAAAATGTGAGGCCCTTCTTCCTCTTCTTCAATCACACCAGTTATGATTTGATCCCTGAGAGCATCGCAGGAACAAGGTTCCAGAAAATTCAGAAATAAGCTTCGCTTCACAAATTTGACTCGTGCTTTCGTCCTCTTTCAACATTACACACTCGAGAAACAAATCCCTGCTTAACGCATTCACTTACCACTAACAAATGATTCTACTTACACAATTAGATTATGCAAACCACTTGAAGCTCAGCCTTGCCGCACCAATTCAAGAGAGACACCTCCCAATCCGAATCATTACTCACGCAAACCTCAACCTCCCCTTAAAATGCAACTCACAGTAACCTGTTTCAGATGCCTCCGAAACTGTAGTTTTAAATATTTTCCTAACCAATCCTCCTGAGAACTACTTGTACCCAGGGTTCACTATTTTGGACGAAATCGGATGAAATTTCGGAAATTTCATCCCTTTCGTCCCCCTCCCCCCCGAAACAAGATTAAATTGGTTAAATTTTGTCTGAATTTATCCTCATTTGAATTGTGTCTAAATTTCATCTAAATTTTGATTAAATTTCATAAAAAATTTGAATTTTTCGTTCGAATTTTTGAACGAAATGAACAAAATTTCATTCTTTCGTTCCTTCCACTGATGTCCGAAATTTTTCTCATCCCGAAACTCATCAACGAATAAACCCAATGAACGAACTGGAAGGAATAGAACTGTTGTGGAGATGGTCCCCTACCATATCCGTTCGACCTGTTGAGCTGAAAGGATCAGAGGGTAACATCAAAATACGAGAATACCTTGTACTAGTACGCTAGAGTGGGGGTGTGATTGTAATAAGGCTTTATGGCCATGTATAAATATCCCCTAGGGGGAGCAAGGAAAGACAGATTGATTCATTTCCATACTCTCCTGGTCCCCTCATATACTATTTGGTCTGTAGTCACAACAGTTGGCATTGTCCGTAGGAACGACGAGAAAGCTGTGAGTTCAGGACGACCATGGCTCCTAAGAAAGCTGTAACAACAAACCAAGCGGAAGAGAAGCGCATTGGTGCGGGGGCCGACAAGCGAGGGCCCATCGAGTGAGGGCCCGTTTCCCTTGTGGCAGCACCGTTCGGCCATTGTAGGGGATGAACGTGGTGCAGGTGGCAGGGATGCCAGTGTGACTAGGACCGTCGGCCACGACGCAACCCATGCGGGCGAGACTGCCGATTTGGGCACTGGTGGTGGTGTAACCGTCGACCCAGGTGCTCGCGCTGGCATAGCTGTCAACCCCGGCACTAGCGTAGACGCGATCGTCGACCCAGGCCCCCACGTGGACACATCTGTCGACTTCGCCGGCTCTAGCCCCACCTTTGGTGATCCTCTGCGCTACACGACTAGTACTGGCCTCAGAGAACAAGTCGCTGTCACCAACAACCTCACGACTGGCACCCCCACGTCGGTAGGACCTTCCAGGCGTATGGTGGAGGATAGTCTTATGGTGGTCCTCGCCATGTTACATCACCAGTTGACCGACCTTCAGAATGCGATGCGAGAGATATAAGAGGCTCGGAGCCAGAAAATGCATGCGACGACGGCAGCGGAGGACGCAGCTGAGCGAGCGGATAGCCATGAGTCCTTGTCTCCAGGTCCTTGTGCATAGACCAAGAGTCTCAGCTCTACGCTAGCTTGCAGCAGTCCCCGTGGCTAGAAGATTTTAAGTTGCCCACCATCGATCCGTACAAGGGTGATACAGACCCTCACGAGTTCATGCGTGTGTACGAAATGTTCATTGAGGCAGCTGGTAGAGATGACTCCACAAAAGCAAAGGATCTGCCGCTGGTCCTCTAGGGTATAGCACTACTACACAACAGGGATATAGCAACACCAACATGTGTTACTATAGGTTAAAGAAAGTGTTACTAGCTCTCCTCGTAACACATTTTTTATGTGTTCCAATTGCCCATGTTACTATATACTGGTCTATTGGAACACCATATATGTGTTCTTTTACATCCAGAAAAGTGTTACTAAACTGTAACACATTTACTTATATACTGGAACATTTGTCTAGTGTTACAGTGATTCTCTACTGTAACACTTTTTTAGCTCTAGTAACACTTCCTCATTTTTGTAGAGCATATAGTTTGGAACAAAGGAACATATGGTTTGTAACATATGTTGTACCTATTGTAACACTTTGAAATTTGGGAAAAAATATTTATTTTACCTTTGTATGTGGCATATAGTGTTATTATTGATTTTTCATAGTAAACATGACACATTGCATAATCACATAATCTATAAGTTTCAATAATCATATAAAGATCCACAGATAATAGAAAGGTTTCAAACATAGTACTTGCTCAGATGAAGTGATAGTATATGTACACAATGATATGACTCTAGAGAGTAAACAGACATAGTAGTGAAGAGTACAAGTCCATACTACTAGAAACAAAAATGCAATATCTAATATTCTTAAAATCCATCACTTCTTCATCCATGCTTGTATGCATCGATATATAGGAATTCAGGCATTGATCATTTGAACCTGCAAATAGGTAGCAAGTTGTAACATTAAGTATTATTCTATCCATGTACACCACAGTAAAGTAAAGTTTAGAAAGCTAGTTCAAACATACAAATATCGAAGGCCAAGCAATTGGTACTCCTTTGGCATGGGCGTCACCAATGTTGTTGTAGGTAGGCATAGGCCTCACTAATGGCTCATCTTTTTCAACGGGATAATTGATACGCACTTTGTAGAATTGTTTTCCTGTCTCAACTCCACCAACATTTGCTTTTGGATTAGTGCTAATAATAGTTGCATATGCCACAAATTCCTTATTTGGATATTTGGCAGTCATGAGTAGCACTGTGGACCCAACCTGCATTAATTTGACATAATCACTTAGCGACCAACAAGCATTTGTTGTATATATCAAGATAGTGGCACATGTTGCTAAGAGTAAGTGCGGCCTATATCTTTCTGAAAATGGAATCGACACTTCATATTGCAGAACTAATAAGGATAACATTAACAATAAACTGTTTGATAGCACCTAAAACCTACTGTGCAGCAATAAACTTCAGAGATAGAACATTATGGCCATCTTAATTTCATGATCCTTTTGCATATGACATAGCAGATTATCAGCAAAAACATATGCTCCTGCCAAGAAAAGATCGACAAAGCAAAAGCTGAAATGATTGCTGCTGATGAACTGAGTGTAGGCACGGGTATTATTGGTTGCGGTCATATTTATTTGAACTGAAATAACATTAAGCATTTCTAATATACGATCTTAAGTATGTAGGCACGGGTATTATTGTATCTTCTTAGTAGTTGTTTTGCTAAATCTTTTTTTCTCGTGGAAAACTATTTAATAAATTATTAATGTGTAAGCAATCCCCCTATTGTGTATAAAGTTTTTTTTGATACACACGTGCGTGTCCACTAGTATCAAGATAATGCAGCTACTAGAACAAGTGATATTATATCTATATACCTTCATTGGATGATCTTGCATATGTTTTGGACGCTTCTGGCATGTAGCCTTGTCGCGAGCCACATCCTGATGATCCTTACACATGTAAAATGAGGTATGTAATAATATATGGCACAAATATTACTATAATAAATGGAAACATTTGATTCTTATATACCTTTTGTTTCTTTGTTATTCTACCTTCGCCAGAAATCCTTGGACAAGAATCAAACTGAAATGAAGAGAAAGATAATTGTATTTATACATTTTTACAAAGTTATGTAATACTTATCTTGAATAAATTTGACATTGCAAGTAAAATATATCTTATTCAATGGTTCATTGAAAAGGTGTACCTCTATTTGTCTAGAATCTATAGCAGAGCCATGTGGGGATGACGCTTCTGCTGCCTCAATTGATATTTCCTTGTCATCAGCATGACCTTGGCACTAGTTCCAATAGAAAATCATTAAATCATAATCACCGGGCAATAATATTGACGTATAATGAATGAAGAGTATATTATTATTCATAAAGACAAGAGACCAATTGATAACCATTTCACTAGACAAATATAGATTATCATCATCTGTGTAGTCAATAATCCTGACTTGGTCAGGTTTGGTTTCTTAGCTGAACCGAGTATTCAGTCGGTGCGTCCATTGTCGTATTTTCTTCAGTTAAAGCGTTCAGCGCAGTATGCGCAGGTTTCAGTCGTGGCGTCCGGCAAAATAGGATCGAAGCCAAGAGTTTTGGTTTTTCTGTTGAGTCAGTTGTAAAACGGGTTAACTATTGTATTCCTTTTGCATTCATTCAACGAGATTGAGAAAATTGCCCATCTGTACGCTCATCTTGTTGTTCTTCCTCATAGCCACCGATACTCTGTTTTTCCTCTGAAAACCACCCAACTCTGCAGATTGCTCAGCGTGTAGATTCCTGGGAGAAACCCAACACGTGGTATCAGAGCCACACACGCCTGAGTATTTGCAGATCGAGTCCATGGCGCTTACGACGCAGCAGGCGAATCGGGAAGGTGGCAGCGTGCCGCTTCAATGCCCAGTACTGACGGCGCAGAACTACACGTCGTGGGCTATTCGCATGGAGGCCTTGATGGACGCCCAGGGGATCTGGGATGCGGTGGAACCGCAGGCCGGCGTCGTGGTGGATCAGCGGAAGGACAAGACAGCCAGTGCTTTCATCTTTCAAGCGCTACCCGAAGATGTGCTGCTGCAGGTCGCGAAGAAGAAGTCGGCAAAGGACATTTGGGAGGCGCTGAAAACAAGATACCTGGGTGCGGATCGAGTGCAGAAGGCATGGATTCAGACGCTGCAGAACGAATTTCAATCCCTGCAGATGAAAGAAGGAGAGACGGTGGATGACTTTGCTGGAAAACTCAGCGCAATGGCTAGTAAGTTCAGCTCTCTCGGTGAATCATTGAAGGAATCTGTTCTAGTCAAGAAGTTGCTAGATTCGGTTCCAGATAAATTTCTGCATTTAGTAGCTTCAATAGAGCAATGTTCAGATCTGGAAACAATGCTGTTTGAAGAAGCAATCGGCAGATTGAAAGCGTATGAGGAGCGTCTCCGTCTTCGGGCAAATGGAGACGGTCACCTCCTTCTAACTCAGGCAGAGTGGGAGGAGAGACAGAAGGGAAGAAGTGGTGATTCCTCATCTGGTAATCGAGGGCGCGGAAATGGCAAGCAGGAATGGCGAGGCCGTGGAAGAGGAAGAAGCCAAGGGCGAGGCCGAGGCAAATCTGACCGAGGAGGGTCAAATTCATCTCGCCGGGAAGGAACAGGCAACACCACTGGAAAGAAGGATAAAAGCCATATAAAATGATATTCATGTGAAAATTATGGTCACTATGCCTCTGAATGCCGGAGTGGAAAGCGCAAGGAAGAAGAAGTGAATCTCACTTGTACTCAGGAGGATCAACCGGCACTACTTTTGTCGGTTTGTACTCAGCAGAAGGATGAAACCGTGATGTTGAATGAAGGGGATTTATTACCTGAAAAATATGCAGGAAAGGTGCAGATAGAGGAAGATGTTTGGTTCCTGGATAATGGGGCTACAAACCATATGACAGGCAATAAATCACATTTTGCCGAACTGGATGAAGGTGTTGTCGGGAGAGTTCGGTTTGGAGATGGCTCATCAGTGCCAATCAAGGGCAGAGGAGTAGTCTTGCTAGAGTGCAAAAGTGGTGAGCAGAAGCTGATCACAAATGTGTACTTCATTCCCAGTCTACATACAAGTATTCTGAGCTTGGGACAGATGACAGAAGATGGCTGCAAAATTGTAATGTCTGGTGATCAGTTGTGGGTATATGACAGAATGAGTAGATTACTCATGAAGGTTCAGAGATCAGCAAATAGACTGTATAAGAAAAGTCTACACACTGTGGCACCCATATGTTTGGCAACTGTGTTGGATGATGAAGGCTGGCTTTGGCATACAAGATTAGGGCACCTTAACTTTCAAGCCATGAAGCAAATGGTGTCACAGGACTTGGTCCGAGGAGTGCCCAAAATAGAGCATCCAACCCAGGTGTGTGAAGGCTGCCTTGTTGCCAAGCAATGTAGATTGCCATTCCCTTTGCAAGTTGAATATAGAGCTAGTAGTCCACTGGAATTGATACATGCAGATCTGTGTGGACCTATAACCCCACAAACCATTGGAGGAAATAGGTATTTCTTCTTGCTGGTGGATGATTACAGCAGATTTATGTGGGTATATATTCTCAAGAGCAAAGATGAGGCTTTCAGGGCATTCCAAAGATTCCAGGCACAAGCTGAAGGTGAATTGACTCAAAGGGTGAGGTGTCTGAGAACTGATAGAGGAGGAGAGTTTGTGTCTCAAAACTTCATGGAGTATTGTGAGTTGAAAGGAATCCAGAGACACCTCACTGCCCCATACACCCCACAACAAAATGGAGTTGTGGAACGTCGCAACAGGACAGTACTAGCAACTACAAGAAGTCTGCTTAAGTCAATGGCAGTACCCGGGAGGTTGTGGGGAGAAGCCGTGCGACATTCAGTTTATATACTCAACAGAGTGCCTACAAAAGCAGTGAAGCAAGCAACACCGTATGAGGTACTGAAAAAGAGGAAGCCAAGCCTTGCACACCTTAAAGTATTTGGGTGCACTGCATATGCTAGAGTCCCAACAAACCAGCTGAGAAAACTCTCAGACAGAAGCAAGAAGTTTGTGTATCTAGGAGTTGAACCTGGAAGCAAAGCACACAGGCTGTTTGATCCTCAAACTAACAAACCACATGTAAGTCGTGATGTGGTGTTTGATGAGAAGAAGAAGTGGAACTGGGAAGAAATTCAGAATGCAGTTGGCTCTGAATTAGCAGATTGGTCGGATTTTACTGTAGCTGAACCAGAAAATGCAGAAACTCAGGCTGCAGCAGCGAGCGGCCAAGAAGAGAATTCCCCAATCGGCAATGCAAGTCAAGGTGGCCCCGGAGGTGAAAATGCAGAGGATATAGGCGCACTGCAGCAAGAAGAATCAGTGGAGTCAGAACTGTCACCAATGACTCCAAATGTTCATCAGGCAGCAGACTCTCAGGTGCCAGCCGAAAATGCTTCACCAAGCAGTGCTGGGACAGACTCGTCTGCGTATGATGCAACTCCGGTCAGGGGGTTCAGATCTTTGGCTGACATTTATGAAGAAACTCAAGCACAAGATCTGGAACCCGAACAGCTACTGCAGATTGTGCCCGAGCAGCTGTTGCATATTGCTGATGAACCGACAAGCTTCAGAGAAGCAGCAGGAAGGAAGGAATGGGAGGAGGCAATGCAGAGCGAATTGGACTCGATAGAGAGGAACAATACCTGGTCCTTGACTGAGTTGCCGGCAGGACATAAACCCATTGGACTTAAGTGGGTATTCAAACAAAAGGTGGATGCAGAAGGAGTAATTATAAAGCACAAAGCTAGGCTGGTTGCTAGAGGGTTTGTGCAGAAAAAAGGAATTGATTACGATGAAGTCTTTGCTCCAGTTGCCAGGATGGAAACTATGAGAACTTTGCTTGCACTGTCAGCACGAGAAGGATGGAAGGTTCATCACCTCGATGTTAAAACTGCTTTCCTCAACGGAGAGTTAACCGAAGATGTCTATGTGACTCAGCCAGAAGGGTATGCTATAGCAGGCAAGGAGCATATGGTTTACAAGCTTTCAAAAGCTTTATATGGCTTGAAGCAGGCGCCGAGAGCTTGGAACATTCGGCTTGACAAATCTCTGAAAAACTTCGGTTTTCAAAGATGCCCTCAGGAGCAAGCAGTATATAAGCGACATACAGGAGGTAATCCTCTCATAGTAGGAGTATATGTCGATGATTTGCTGGTCACAGGAGCACGTGAAGAGGACATACTGCTGTTCAAGAAGCAAATGGAGATGGAATTTGAAATGAGTGACCTTGGAGTCCTCTCATACTACCTTGGTATCCAAGTACTGCAGGATGGCAACGGCATTGCTCTGAAGCAGGAAGGATATGCCAAGAAATTGCTGCAGAAGGCCGGAATGTGGGAGTGTAATCCCACAAAATATCCTATGGAGCCAAAGCTTAAACTGTCAAGAGATGAGGAAGGGGTCCCAGTAGATGCAACTGAGTACAGGAGCTTAATTGGGAGCCTTTGGTACTTAACTCACACAAGACCAGACATAAGCTTTGCAGTGGGTATGGTCAGCCGGTACATGGAATCACCGAGGCAATGTCATCTTCAGGCTGTGAAGCAAATACTTAGGTACGTCAAAGGGACAATCAGTTTTGGCATTGCATACTGCAGAGGAGGAGAAGGAGATGTTGTAGGTTACAGTGACAGTGACCTTGCGGGTGATCCGGATGAGAGGAAGAGCACTATAGGTTTGGTTTTTTACTTTGGAGGAGGCCTAGTAGCCTGGAGTTCACAGAAGCAAAAAACCGTAGCGCTATCCTCATGTGAATAAGAGTTTATGGCTGCCACGGCAGCTGCCTGTCAAGCAGTTTGGCTGAGGAACTTGGTCAGTGAACTGACTGGACAAAAGCCAAAGAAGATAGTGCTAAGAGTGGACAATAAATCTGCAATAACACTAATGAAGAACCCTGTCTTTCATGGAAGGAGTAAACATATAGATACCCGGTTTCATTTCATACGGGAATGTGTTGAAGAAGGCCTGATTTCAGTTGAACACGTGAGCAGTGAAAGACAATGTGCTGACATTCTGACCAAAGCATTGCCGAGATTGAAGTTTGCTGAGATGAGAGAGCTGCTGGGAGTGAAGGAGTTCTCAGGTTAAAAGTCAGGATTAAGGGGGAGTGTGTAGTCAATAATCCTGACTTGGTCAGGTTTGGTTTCTTAGCTGAACCGAGTATTCAGTCGGTGCGTCCGTTGTCGTATTTTCTTCAGTTAAAGCGTTCAGCGCAGTATGCGCAGGTTTCAGTCGTGGCGTCCGGCAAAATAGGATCGAAGCCAAGAGTTTTGGTTTTTCTGTTGAGTCAGTTGTAAAACGGGTTAACTATTGTATTCCTTTTGCATTCATTCAACGAGATTGAGAAAATTGCCCATCTGTACGCTCATCTTGTTGTTCTTCCTCATAGCCACCGATACTCTGTTTTTCCTCTGAAAACCACCCAACTCTGCAGATTGCTCAGCGTGTAGATTCCTGGGAGAAACCCAACATATTCAGATTCACATCTTTCTTTATCCCAGTAAAGATCAGAAAGGGGGATAGCATTAGTTATTAAAAAAACTTTGTAGGTAAAGAAGTACTAATTTCACAAGCAAGACATTTTACCAATTCGTTCGTCTGCTTAAGCAATACCTCCTTCTGATTTGGTGCAACACATTGAACTCTCTGAAAATTTCAAACAATATTAAAGTCAAGAGATACTAAATTAGATGAAAACATGAAAATAAAGGAAATACCTTTCTGTTAAAATGCATTCCTTGTTTTTGAGAATTACCATGATCACTTGCTGTGCAATTCACCTAGAAAAGATAAAGAGGTTGAGTAACATTTCAATATAATATAGTTACAAATTAAAATAGACATTGCTACCATTGTTGGCTCCTCATTCTCATGGTGCCTCTGATTGCTTTTTAATTCTTCAATCACTTTGTCTTGCATTTTAGAATGCTCCTTGAGTTGCCTTATTTCCTCCAACATGTGAGTCTCTACATCAGATGATGATCCATCTAGTGTAACTACATCAATGTCCTTGAAATGACGTGTTGTTCGACCATAGACTTGTTTCGGAATTGGAAGCAATCCCATGCCATGTACTTGTCCAGCTTTCTCTTCTCCCAATACTTGATGTAATGCATCACCTTCCCATGCAACTCTTCCCTCGCTATTTTGTGCTAATTCTGGTTGTGTGTCCAGGAGATTTTCCAACTGAACCTATAATTAAGACATTCATACATTAAACAAACTAAAAGGCTTCAAATTTGCCAAAATCTCATGTGTATGTATCATACCATAGTCTCATTTGTCCCATTTCCCTTTTTTCTATGAGTTGCTAAGTAAACCTTTGCTCTATGTGGCCGCTTTTTTTCAGGGTCAGCTTGTCTCTGAAAACAATATCAATAAAAGAAAAGAAAATGAAAACATACATAAATTTTTTAAACAATGTAAGATGACTCACCAAGTCTTCAGACCAACGAGCATAACTCTTTGTACTAGCTGTATGTGTTGTCTTCTTCATTTCACGACTTAATTTGTTCTTCTCACTAGGGGCCTACAAGAAAGTAAATTAACAAAAGAATTAACCAATATATACATAAAAATTGAGGATATAATAAATAATTATCGTAAAAAAATGCTAAATAGCATAAATAATGGTACCCTTTTCCTACCTTTCCTTCTTTTGACTTCGAATATTTTACTAAGGCAATCCATTGTTCTTCATCGACATCATTTGGACAACGCTGGTACAAAACAGACCTTTTTTTCTTTGGATTGAATAATGTCTTTTTTAATGTTGCCTTGTATTTTCTCCAATCTCTTCCAATTGATTTCAATATCCATTTCTCACATGAACGAGGATAGAGAAACTTTGTCTGAAATAAGAAAGAGTTACTGATGAATGAATTTTAGGAAAAACTCTACATAACCCCCTAATTGTAGTTCAGGGGGTGAAGTAGACACACTACCAAACGTCAGGGGGGTTATATAGATATTTTCCATGAACTTTACTTTCTCACATGAAAACTAGCACACAAAAACTTAAATTCACAATATAACATCTTGTAAAATTTAGCAAACCTGTATGAGCTGAATTATAGTTTTAGCACTAATCTTCTTGACTTTTCTCCAATCTTTGATATCCACTGGACAATATCCACTATTTCTTGCTATGGTGCCTAAAAATTGCCCTAAGAGACCACCTTCTTCTCCAATGGGTTGCCCAAGGATGTTGCATTTTACTAGTATCCGATCCCCTTTAGGTAGATCCCAAACATGTGTTAAAACGGTCCCCTTTCTCTTACGTACTTCATCACCATCACTTATTAAAAAAACTTAATAGTAATACTAACCAATTGAAGATGCAGCCCACATAAATTGGATTGATCTAACTACATATGTACCTGATGTGTTCTGGTTCTCATCATCATGCTCCTCAACTTCATTGGTGTATAGTGCTTCCGTATGCTTTACATTTAAATGTTTCTTTTTCTTTATACCTCCTTTTCCTGCGAACAAATGTTGGGGACATGAACACATGTTTAGAATAAATACAATCAAGGGCTCTATAATCTTTTTATTAGACTGCCATGATTACACTTACTAAATCACGAACAATGATGGAGTCGAATCTACTTATCTTTGATGAAAATAAATATTTGATAACTACCATAATTTGCAACAGTTAAGTTGTACTTGAATAATCAAATATACATAAAAGAGTAAATTATATATTCATTCTACTACCTTTAATTTTATTTGGTTCGGATTTGGATGGTTCTTTGTTGCACTTGGTAGGCACTAAGGTGGCCAGCCTCTTCCTCGTCACAAATAAGCTCACCATCTTCTCGCTCTCATACTCATTAAGCATTTCCATCACTTCAGAATCTTGTTCTATTGCGACCAAACTATCTCTTCTCTTGTAGAATAGATAGTCGACTGATGTGTACCCATATTCCTCGATCAGATCAATCAAGTTGTAAAAGCATATCTCATCTCTATCCATTTCCCTTTGCACATGTTTCTGTCTTGGAGCTGCCCCGTCGCATTCAAGATTTAGGGTCCAAACATCCGCAGCCATAGTATCACAATCTAATTAAAATTTAGCACCAATAGGAAAATAAGAATGAAGCATAGGATAATTCACAAATAAGAATCAAGTATAACAAAATAATAATAATTAGACAAAAGCGCATATTTGTAATAATATTTGAACTTAAAGCTTGAGAAAAAGTAAAGTGCTATGGTTTAGATTGAATCATGTAGAGTAGGACACATATAAATATGAATAAAAAAGGTTCCAAATATAATTTTACCTTGCAGTATTCTTTGGCTGTAATTTAATATCTTGGAGTGCTTTCCTGGTTCTTCACCATTGCGTCCAACTTCATATACACGTGGGAGCAGATTTGGGACCGCATGTATAACAATTTTCAAGGCAACTACGTCGAGCGGGTCCATGTAAGGCAGCTCTTTGCCATCAAGCAAAAGCCCTCAGAGAGGCTCTAAGACTATTTCAAGCACTTCACCAAGCTCTGTTGCCAAACAAAGTACATAAATGAGACAACCATTATCAATGAGCAGTGCGAGGTCTTCGCCTGGAGCTGTTGGCCGAGTATAATGCACGCAAGCCAATTAAAACGGTCACCAAACTCTTCGACAAGATGGATAAGTATGTGAGGGCCAATGAGGATGTGCTGAGGCACCGAGGCAACATCTCCGAGTAAAAGCAAGCACCTGACTCCTCGAGGGAGGGGTCCAGTTAGAAGCAGCGGAAGAACCAATGGCCCAAGTACGTCTTTGACATTGACGGCGGGAGCAATGATGGCGAAAACAACGATGACAACACCCCCGTTAACCGAGGGCGGGGTTGCAGAGGCCGAGGTCACAGAAGAGGCCATGGCCGCGATGATAAAGGACACAACCACGACGAGCAATAAGGGTTATGGTGTGAGGTGCACAGCCGAGGCGACCACACTTCTTCGCAATGCCCCACCATCGCAATGCTCTAGGAGGGCGTCGCTTGGGACAGCATGGCCCTCGATGCTGGACAACACTAAGTTATCAATGTCATCACAGGTGGTCCGTCATTGGAATTTTTGTCTCAAAGACAAAGGAAGGCTTATGCCCGTTGCATCCACCACGTCGCCGCATACCCTACTCAAGTACCACCGACTTGGGCACACAACGACATTACCTTCACGGTAGCTGATGCGGAGGGGATCAATTTCCTGCATCAGGATCCACTAGTGATCTAGGCTAGCATCGCAGGTTGTGATGTCAAGCGTATCTTGATCGATGGTAGCAGCTCCATGGATATTCTATTCGCCAAAGCCTTCGACCAGATGGGCATCCCTTGGAGCAGACTACAAGCTTCGGGGTCCTGCTCCAGGGCTTCGAGGGTCAGCTTCTGCGAGCCCTAGGCCAGATAGAGCTCCAAGTGACCTTTGGCCAAGGGGAACAAGTGAGGAGAGAGGACGTAACCTTTGACATCATCGATCTTCCCTACTCGTACAATGCTATCCTTGGAAGGCCAACCCTCAATGCCTTCGGGGCGGTTCCTCACCATAATTTCTTGTGCATGAAGTTGCCAGGTCTGCAAGAAATTATCACTGTGTTCGGAGATTAGGACCTCACCCATCGGATAGAGCTTGGCGTTCGAGGCCCTCTTTGCAAGGTGCACGCCGTCAGCGAGACCTCCGCGGCAACCATGTCCTCATCGTGATACTCCCAGGCATGGATGCCCAAACCCAAGCTAGATGGCAAGGTCAAGAAGGTCCCACTGGATGGCTCGAATGCCTCTCAGCAAGTCACCATTGGTGAAGGCCTCACCCTAGAGGTTGAGGGTGTGCTAATGCCGATGTATTTGCATGGTCCCCAGATGACATCGGGGGAGTGGATTGGTGCATCATCAAACACTGTCTCACTATATGCCCTAACGCTAAACCGGTCAAGTAGAGGCTCACACACATGTCACTCGAGCGCTAGCAAGCTGCCAAAGCCGAGGTGACAAAGTTGTCGTGGTCCGTCGTCATCCGCGAGGTCCCCCACCCAGAGTGGCTCACCAATCCAGTGTTGGTTAAAAAGGCCAACAGCACCTGGCGCATGTGTATTGACTTCACCAACCTCAATAAGGCATGCCCAAAAGACAACTACCCCCTCCCACGAATTAATCAACTAGTGGACGCTACAGCAGCCTATCAATTGATGAGATTCCTTAACGCCTACTACGGCTATCACCAAATCCACATGGTCGAGGACGATGCGGCCAAGACAAGCTTCATAACCCCGGGATGCATGTATTGCTTCGTCAGGATGCCATTCGGCCTAAAAAACACAGGAGCTACCTTCACCCGCCTCGTCACCCTCGCCCTCGCCGCCTAGTTGTGCAAGAATGTTGAGGTGTATATCGATAACGTGGTGGTCAAAAGTATGAGGGCTACCTCCCATGCTGGGTCCTCCAGGAAACTTTCGATAATATCCGACGAGCAGGCATCAAACTTAATCTGGAAAAGTGTGTCTTCAGAGTGCAAGTTGGAAAGCTACTCGGGTTCTTGGTGTCTGGCTGACGAATACAAGCCAACCCTAACAAGATGGATGCCATCCTCTCCATGGAGCTACCCAAAACAATATGAAATGTCCAGAGGCTCGCCGGTTGCCTCGCCGCCCTTATCCATTTTCTCTCTTGGGCAGCTGAGTGAGCGCTTCCATTCTTCAAGACACTTCGTGCTTGTGATGGGTTTCATTGGAACGATGACTATGCGACGACGTTTTGCGACCTCAAGAAGCATCTTGCCCAGCTCCCTACTTTAGTCTCTCAAATACTAGAGGCTTCGCTGCTGCTGTACCTAGCAGCTACTTCAGCGGTAATCAGTTCAGTCCTTGTTTTGGAGGAGGGGTCCGTTCAACGGCATGTATGCTTTGTATCAAAGGCCCTCCAAGGAGCCAAGATATGGTACATGGAGTTGGAAAATCTAGTCTACACACTCCTTGTGGCTTCGCGCAAGCTACGGCACTACTTTCTAGCGCATCCCACACGATGATGTCATTGTTCCCCTTAGTAGAGATGCTGCAAAACCGAGAGGCTATAGGTTGTACTAGTAAATGAACGGCTGAACTGGTGCCATTATCCCTGACCTACGCCTCCCACACGGCCATCAAATTGCAAATCCTTGTAGATTTCGTAGCGGAATAGACCCTATTGGCCCAATCGCATGCCTAGCCATCTACGGAGCCAGTTTGGAGTCTTCACATTGACGGGGCCTACTGTGCCTCTAGAGCAGGCGTCAATACAATCATCACTACACCGGAAGGTCATTGGCTGCTCTACTTTGCATGCCTAGATTTCCCCGTGAACAATAATGTGGCCAAGTAAGAGGCCCTCTTGTTCGGCCTCGCCAAGATCAGTGCCCTCGGAGCACGATGAGTCTTGGTGCACACCGACTCACGGCTACTCGCAGAACATGTCGATAAGTCCTATCAAGCAAAAGACACCGATGTAGTCCAGTATCTAACTGCTGTTCAAGCGCACGAGCATTACTTTTTGAGCATCACGGTAAAGGCCATCCCATGGTTAGACAATGAGGACGCTGACGTGCTCACCAAGGTAGTGAGCCAGCAACTCCAGATGCCAGAGGGGGCATTTTTTGAGACCCTTGCCGTGGTGGTCATCCGACGGGAACAGTGACCCCCGCTCTGGTTCACCACATTTATGATGATAGCAATTAGCGGGAGCCTATCTGGGCGTACCTACAAGGCATACGCGAGCCAGATGACCCACTCCAACTACACTGGATCCAGCAGTGGGTGTGAGCCTTTGAGATCATCGATACAATACTTTACAAGCAGCCAGGCTTTGCGGCTCGCATATTGCCCCACATGTGCTCGTTGGCAAAGTGTTTAGGCAACACTTTTATTGGCCCACGACAGCCTTGGATGTGCAGGACCTTGTGAAAAGATGCCAGGGATGTCTATGGATGGCAAGGATGGTTCATAAGCCATCGATGTCTCTCCAGCCCATTCTGCCAGTCTGGCCATTAGCACAGTGGGGTGTCAATGTAGTGGGTCCACATCACATGCCCCTAAGGATCTACGGTTCGTCGTGGTCGCTCATGAGTACTTCTCCAAGTGGCCCGAGGTGGCTACCTTATCTAAAGTCACCTCGGCGGTAGTGCAGTGTTTCCTCTGGCAGAGCGTCATTTGTCACTTTGGGGTCCAAAGGGAGATCACCATTGATAATGGCCTTCAGTTTGACTCTACCACCTTCAGAAAATTTTGCCAACGTATGGGCATCAAGCTATGCTACGTTTTTGTGGGACACTCACGGTCCAATGGGGTGGTTGAATGAGCCAACACCACAATCTCTGCGGGCGTCAAGAAGTGTCTTGTTGGCTTTCCCAAGGGCAAATGGCCCTTGGAGTTGCCGAGTGTGCTGTGCTCTATCCGCACCACGGCTACATGACCTACGGGCTTCACGCCATTCAAGCTTCTCTTCAGAGGCGAGGTGGTTACACCAGAGAAAATAAAAGCCAGGTCGAGGAGGGTTCTAGTTCCGGCTCTGGACGATGAGCGTGTTGTCTCTCTGGACCTTCTAGACAGCGTGTGCGCTAGCGCAACTGAGCATGTCTCGAAGTACATGCGAGCGACGACCCAATCCTACAATCAGCTCATTCAGCAGCACAGTTTCCATGTGGGGGACCATGTGCTGTGCAAGGCACTACACTCGGCAACGATCGATAAGCTTGAATCCAAGTGGGAAGGCCCTTACCTCATAACGACTACCCTCCCACAGGGTGCTTGTCGCCTGGTGACCTTGGACGGGCAGGAGCTCAAGCACATGTGGAACGCAAACCAACTGAAGTGGTACTATGCATAGTATGGCTGAAGAATGTACATTCTTTACATAGTGCAGGCACGCATCTGTAATAGCTTGCCTGTGCAAATGGGGCGATGTAAATAAAGCATTGTCTTCATGCAAAGCGTTCTTAATTTTGTCATAAATAACATGTGCGAAATCTGAGGCCTCTGCGTGACTCTACAGAGTCCAAATTAAGATGCACGGAGTCCACGGCCTCTGTGCACACCCTACGGAATCTAAATAAGATCTGCAGAGTCCACGTCCTATGTGCGCACTCTACTGAGTCTAAATAAGGTGTGGAGTCTATGGCCTCCGCACGCACTCTACGGAGTGTAAATAAGACACGTGGAGTCTATGGCCTCCATGCGCACTCTGCAGAGTCTAAATAAGACATAGAGTTTGAGGCCTCCACGCGTACTCTACAAAGTGTAAATAAGACGCACAGAGTTCGAGGCCTCCACGTGCACTCTATGGAATCTAAATAAGATGCGCGGAGTCCACGGCCTCCGCGTGCACTCTATGGAGTCTAAATTAAGACGCACGGAGTCCATGGCCTCCGCACGTACTCTACGGAGTCTAAATAAGACGCGTGGAGTCCACGGCCTCCGCGTGCACTCTACGGAGTCTAAATTAAGATGCGTAGAGTTCACGGTTCCGCGCGCACTCTACGGAGTGTAAATAAGACCCACGAAGTCTAAGCTCTCCTCACGCCCTCTACGGAGTGTAAATAAGATGCGCGGAGTTCGAGGCCTTCGCGCACACTCTACAGAGTCTGAATAAGACGCGCGGAGTCCACGGCTTCCACACACACTCTACGGAGTCTAAATGAGGTGTGGAGTCCATAGCCTCCGTGCGCTCTATGAAGTGTAAATAAGATGCGTGGAGTCCAAGTCTCCGCGCGCACTCTACGGAGTCTAAATAAGACACACTGAGTCCACGACCCCCGTGCGCACTCTACGGAGTCTAAGTAAGATGCGGAGTCCATGGCCTTTGTGTGCACTCTATGAAGTGTAAATAAGACGTGCGGAGTCTGAGGCCTCCGCGCGCACTCTACGGAGTCTAAATAAAACACACAGAGTCCACGGCCTCCACGTGCACTCTACGGATTCTAAATTAAGACGCGCGGAGCTACGGCCTCTGCGCGCACTCTATGGTGTCTAAATAAGACACACAGAGTCCACGGCGTCCACGTGCACCTACAACGTCTAAATAAGGTGTGGAGTCCACAGCTTCCGTGTGCACTTTACGGAGTGCAAATAAGACACGCAGAGTCCACGGCCTCCGCGTGCACTCTACGGAGTATAAATAAGATGCGCAGAGTTTTGAGGCTATGTCCCTACACAGACTTCATTGATGTACATCCGAAGGGTGGGGAACGGAGTGCGCTCTCTAAGGCTTCGTCCCTACGTAGACTTCATCGACGTACATCCGAAGGAGGGGGACAGAGCATGCTCTCTAAAGCTTCATCCCTACATAGATTTCATCGACATACATCTAAAATGTAAGGAACGGAGTGCATTTTCCCTAAGGCTTCATCCCTACGCAGATTTTGTCGACGTATGTCCGAAGGGTGGGGAACGGAGTGTGTGGCCTGAGGCTTCGTCCCGATGTAGACTTTGTCAATATATGTCCGAAGGGTGGGGATGGAGTGCACTGTCCAAGGCTTCGTCCCTACGTAGACTTCGTTGATGTACGTCCGATGGGTGGGGGACAAAGTGCGCTCTCCAAGTCTTCGTCCCTACGCAGACTTCGTCGACATACATCCGAAGGGTGGGGGACGGAGCACGCTCTCTAAGGCTTTGTCCCTACACAGACTTCGTTGACGTACTTCTGAAGGGAGGGGGATAGTGCGTTTCCCCTAAGGCTTCGTCTCTACATAGACTTCGTCGACGTTTGTCTGAAGGGTGGGGCACGGAGCGCGCTCGCTAAGGCTTCGTCCCTATGTAGACTTCATCGACATATTCTCTAAGGCTTCGTCCCCACGCATACTTCGTCAGCGTATGTCTGAAGGATACCACCCACAGTGCCTCCTGCGTTGTGGCATTGGCCATAGCAGTAGTCATGACACACGGGTTACTTCGATTAACAGTACAACGCTACAGGTGTACAACTACAGGCACGACTGCCTTTAGTCTAACTCTATCTTTACATATTAATGTGACGATGGCCTAATCTTGCGAGAGGTGCTGATAAGTCCATCATGGAGAACTCGACGTTGATGATCCAAAGGCTCCGACCAAAACAGATCGAACCTCTCGCAATCACTACACCACTACTCCGTTGGTTATCAATCGTGCTGAACACAGTTGACCTCGCCAAGAAGGCTATCTCCTGCAAGCGAATCGAGAACACAAGGAAGAGAGTTCAAGATGCAATCTGAAATTGTATTGCGAATAAAGATTAAGTTCACAAGTTGGGATTCCTTAACCGAATATGCAGTGAAACTGCTAAGCAGAATAATCTCTTAAGAAAAACCCGAGGAAAACTAAAGGGGTGCGACCTCCTGAAATAGGGAAGGGGAGAGCCGCACTTATGTAATGAAAAGGGGTGCGGTACTATTCATGGTTACTGTTCACATGACCATGATACTGTTCATGTGAACAGTACCAGCCCAAATAACCTAAGTTACAAGGCCCTCGGCCCACTTTGACTCGGACTGAAAAAGTGATGTGTCTTGTTTTGCAGTTTCTGATCTGCTCAGGTGGAGTTTAGAGGTGAGACTAGATCCGTCTGAAAGTAGACTCCAAGAGATTTCCAACGAGTACTCACGGGCTCTGAGAAGCCTTCTGGATCAAAAGTTATGGTCATTTGAAGTAGATGCTGTTACAAAGGCCGAATCTGAGTCGAACTCACAAACAGGACTTGGATTGCGCTTGATGGTTCCACTTCTACACTTGAGCTCGTGTGGTTCTTCACCATGGTTCCTAAGGACAATTAAATCATCACAAGAATTAAGTAGTATGCCATTCTTTGAAACATTTGTATGCAAACTTAGGAATGCATTCACCTTATGGTTAAGTTGACGTGCTCACACTCGAGTCATTGGTCATTGTATCATAGTTTTAGTTTGTTGAGTTTGTTGTGGAGTTGGCATAGTTATATCTATGGAAAGTATGTCCTCATCACATATTCCATAACGGATGTGTTGTTCATCCCACGCCAATCTGCCAAAAATCGTAGGGACTCCTCTGTCCATCCCCAATGTCATAGCCTGCACCACACAAGTCAGTCTAGGATTAATGGACGTTCTTCCTCAAGTACCTACTTACCAGACAAGCATCAGCATCACACGGGTTAAACAAAATGCTTATCATAAAATGCTTATAGGCTCTGCAAGCACCCAAAGAAGTCTATAAATGCGCCAATGACCCCACATGCAAATGATGGGATGAGGAACGAAGGAGCCTCAACAACACACCTACCGGTTGGCTGCGATGTTAGAGTCGTGCTCACCTCCCTCACTCCGGGTAGGCACATCATCCAGCCACCGACCAAGGTCTGGGTTCCCGCCCCCGTGCAAGGTACGCCTCAAAGAGATCTTCGCCACTCCTTTGCCTCGCTGCTTGAATAGCTCAGGCAAGAGCGAGGGCCTTGTTGGATTATATGTGGGCCAAGCCCATATAATAAGAATAATTCCTATTAAATCTCAAAGGCCCACTCATGCAAAGGAGGCATGCATGTGACCTTTAGTACCATATTGCTAGTTCTAGGAGAGGAAGACCACCTTAAAAGGGATGGTGCACTCCAAACCACTTGAGGCATGTGTGGGAGAGAACTAGAGGATAACACGCGTGCGCTCGCTCGCCTCGCCTCGCCGGGCCGGGCTGGGCAGGGCGGGCGGCGCGGGCGCACGGCACCTGCGTGAATGGTCCGCCAAAATCCGCTCCAGGTGCTTGCGCAGACGCGGCTTCCTTTTGCAGTTTTATTTTTGCTGTTTTGAGTGGCGGTGAATCCGGATCGGTTACGGTTGCTAATCCGGTTCGGTTACGAGTTATGGAGAACGTGCAGGCGTCTTGATCACGCATCCTGGTCTTCTATAAATACGGAGCCGCCGCCTTCATACAGAAGATGCGAAAATCAATCTAGGGTTTTGCCTCCTCCATCCATTGTGCTGCGCCGTCCCACGTAGTCTACTCCGTCCCGTCCGCCGGCGTGCACTGTCGTTCGGGAGAGCAGGTCTCCGGAACCGTCACCTTCGAAGTCCTGCACCGGGAGAGGGCGAATAAGGTTTTTGGGAAGCGCTCTGCGCGACTGCTCGCTGTAGCTCTGGCTCGTCTTCCTCGTCGTTCGGCTTCGGCGAATCGTCATCGACTTCGTGTCATCCTCACCGTGCCTGCGGCGTCTACATCGGCAAACCGATCAGAACAGAACCATCGGTATGTAACAGTAATGTTCTCCGTATTAGATCTGTTCATGTACAGTTTCCTGGTTTACATGTCTAGATCTTTTATGCCTGTGATGGTTCTGTTATTATGCGTGCATGATGTCATGATTAATTTATGGAATAAATTGAACCTACATGTGCTTATATTTTCAACAATCCAAAAACCTTATTGTAGGCACTGTGGTTTTACTATGGCTGGATTTGCCGATGCACTGAGGCCGAATAAGTTCTCCGGTGTGCACTTTAAGAGATGGCAGATCAGGGTCACTCTGTGGCTTACTGCTATGAATGTATTCTGGGTTAGTAATGGCAAGCCTGAAGGTGTTCTTGATGCTGAAAAGCAGAAAGAATTCGAGACTGCCACTACTCTCTTTGTTGGATGCATTCTTAGTGTTCTTGCTGACCGTCTGTGCGAGGTGTATATGCACATGACAGACGCGAAGGAGTTATGGGATGCACTGAATTCCAAATACGGTGCTACTGATGCCAGCAATGACATGTATGTCATGGAGCAATTTCATGACTACAAGATGGTTGATAACCGTTCTGTAGTAGATCAGGCTCATGAGATACAGGCCATTGCCAAGGAACTCGAACTCCTGAAGTGTGCCTTACCCGACAAGTTTGTGGCTGGATGTATTATTGCGAAATTACCTTCTTCATGGAGGAATTTCGGAACAGCACTCAAACACAAGAGACAAGAATACTCTGTTGAGAATCTGATTGGGTCTCTTGAAATTGAGGAGAAAGCTCGGGAAAAGGACGCTGTGTCTAAGGGTGATGGAGGGCAGTCTAGTGCCAATGTGGTACAGAAACCCTCAAGCAAGAACAAAGGGAAATTTGTTAAAGCCCAATAGACAACCAACTTCAAGAAGAAGAAGAACAACAACAATCAGGATGATAGAACTTGCTTTGTGTGCGGTGAGCCTGGTCACATGGCCAAGAAGTGCCCACAACGCAAAGGAAAGAAGGCACCTGCAGGACAGACTTCTAAGTCTGTCAACGTGACCATTGGCAAGACTGGAGATGGGACTGGGTATGGTAATTTACCTACTGTTCTTTCAGTTAGTCAATCTACCAATTGGTGGATTGATACAGGAGCTAATGTACATGTGTGTGCTGATATTTCGTTGTTTTCTTCTTATCAGGTCGCCCGAGATTCCTCCGTCCTAATGGGGAATGGGTCACATGCTACTGTTCATGGTGTTGGCACGGTAGATCTGAAGTTTACTTCGGGAAAGATCGTGCAGCTGAAGAACGTGCAGCATGTCCCTTCTATAGACAAGAATCTCGTTAGTGGCTCCCGTTTATGTAGAGACGGGCTTAAGTTGGTATTTGAGTCTAATAAAGTAGTCGTGTCTAAACATGGACATTTTATTGGTAAAGGCTATGAGTGCGGAGGCTTGTTCCGCTTTTCCCTATCAGATTTCTGCAATAAGACTGTAAACCATATTTGTGGCAGTGTGGATGATGAGGCTAATGTTTGGCACTCACGTCTATGTCATATTAATTTTGGTTTGATGTCTCGGCTTTCCAGTATGAATTTAATTCCAAATGTTTTCATCACCAAAGGTTCTAAATGCCATAGCTGTGTGCAATCAAAGCAACCTCGTAAGCCTCACAAGGCTGCCGAGGAGAGAAACTTGGCACCACTAGAACTCCTGCATTCAGATCTTTCTGAGATGAATGGCGTGTTGACGAAGGGTGGAAAACGATATTTCATGACATTGATTGATGATGCAACTAGGTTCTGTTATGTGTATTTATTGAAAACGAAAGATGAGGCTTTAGACTATTTTAAAATCTATAAGGCAGAAATTGAAAACCAGTTAAATAGAAAGATAAAAAGACTTAGGTCAGATCGTGGTGGAGAGTATTTCTCAAACGAATTTGACTTATTTTGTGAGGAACATGGCATTATACATGAGAGGACACCTCCTTATTCCCCCGAGTCAAATGGGATTGCCGAAAGGAAAAACCGCACGTTGACTGACTTGGTGAATGCCATGTTAGATACTGCGGGATTACCTAAGGCATGGTGGGGGGAGGCTTTGCTAACGTCTAATCACGTATTAAATAGAGTTCCTAACAGAAATAAGGACAAAACACCATACGAGGTATGGATTGGGAGAAAACCATCACTTTCTTACTTGCGTACATGGGGGTGCTTGGCGAAAGTTAATGTGCCAATAACTAAGAAACGCAAGCTTGAACCTAAAACTGTGGACTGCGTTTTTCTGGGATATGCTAATCATAGCATTGCCTATAGATTTTTGATAGTTAAAACTGAGGTACCTGACATGCATGTTGGTACAATTATGGAGTCTCGAGATGCAACATTCTTTGAGAATATTTTTCCTATGAAGGATACACATAACACTACTAGTCAACCTTCTGAAATAATTCCCAGTTTAATCACATCACCTGAACCTTTTGAACATACACATGAACTTGTCAATGAGGAGGATGACAGTGGAGCTCCTAGAAGGAGCAAGAGACAAAGGATATTCAAATCCTTTGGTGATGATTTCACTGTGTACCTTGTGGACGACACTCCCAAGTCTATTTCAGAAGCGTATGCATCCCCTGATGCAAACTACTGGAAGGAGGCTGTCCGTAGTGAAATGGATTCCATTATCGCTAATGGAACCTGGGAGCTGACAGATAAACCTTATGGGTGCAAACCTGTAGGGTGCAAGTGGGTGTTCAAAAAGAAGCTTAGGCCTGATGGTACTATTGAAAAATATAAGGCTCGGCTTGTTGCCAAGGGCTATACTCAGAAAGAAGGCGAAGATTTCTTTGACACTTACTCACCTGTTGCTAGACTGACCACAATTCGAGTACTACTTGCTTTGGCTGCCTCACATGGTCTTCTCATTCATCAAATGGACGTTAAGACAGCTTTTCTTAACGGAGAGCTGGATGAGGAAATTTACATGGAACAGCCTGATGGATTTGTAGTAGAAGGTCAAAAAGGCAAGGTGTTAAAACTGTTGAAATCTTTGTATGGTCTGAAACAAGCCCCTAAGCAGTGGCATGAGAAGTTCGATAGAACACTGACATCTGCAGGCTTTGCTGTCAATGAGGCAGATAAATGTGTATACTATCGTTATGGTGGGGGTGAGGGAGTTATTCTATGTTTGTATGTGGATGACATCTTGATTTTTGGGACAAACATTAGTGTGATAAATGAGGTCAAATCATACTTGTCTCAAAACTTTGATATGAAAGATCTGGGAGTGGCTGATGTTATTCTAAACATTAAATTGGTTAGAGGTGAGGATGGGATTACACTTTTGCAATCTCATTATGTGGAAAAGGTCTTGAGCCGTTTTGGCTTTTCTGACAGCAAGCCTTCTCCAACACCTTATGATCCTAGCGTGTTACTTCGTAAGAATAAGAAAATTGCTAGGAATCAGCTGGAATACTCCCAGATAATTGGCTCACTAATGTACCTAGCTAGTGCAACAAGACCAGACATCTCCTTTGCTGTGAGCAAATTGAGTCGGTTTACATCTAACCCAGGAGATGATCACTGGAAGGCGCTTGAGCGAGTGTTGCGCTATCTGAAAGGTACCTCGAACTTTGGACTTCACTATACTGGGTACCCGTCGGTGCTGGAGGGTTACAGTGATTCCAACTGGATCTCTGATGCTGATGAGATCAAAGCCACTAGTGGATATGTTTTCACTATTGGTGGTGGTGCTGTTTCATGGAGGTCTTGCAAACAGACCATTTTGACGAGGTCAACCATGGAAGCAGAGCTTGCGGCACTAGACACTGCTATTGTTGAGGCAGAATGGCTACGAGATCTATTGATGGATCTACCTACGGTGGAAAAGCCAGTGCCAGCTATCCTTATGAACTGTGATAATCAAACCGTTATCGCTAAAGTGAACAGTTCTAAGGATAATATGAAATCGTCTAGGCATGTTAAGAGACGATTGAAGTCTGTCACGAAATTGAGAAACTCCGGAGTTATAACCTTGGATTACATCCAAACAGATAAAAACCTGGCAGATCCCTTTACAAAGGGACTATCACGGAATGTGATAGATAGTGCATCGAAGGAGATGGGTATGAGACCCATGTGAGTTATCTATGGTAGTAACCCAACCTATGTGATCGGAGATCCCGTGAATTAGGATCTGGGAAAAACAAGCCATTAGTTAACTGGAGGAGAGTAATTTCAACCCTCTCTATGTGAAGATGCAATACTCTCAGAAACTGCAAGGCAGGTTGACTAAGGTCTTAATGTGTTCCATTGGCTTTTAGAAGCGAAGACGCTATCCTGCAGAGCGTTCTTGAAAGAACACACCTATATGAGCCCGACTGTTAGTCGCAGTCTATGGAGATCTTGGGTAATCTCCTACTAAGCTCATGAAGAGACCAAGGAGTATGACTTATACGCTCCAACCGAGGGGTAGCCTACTGGCGGCCTAGTATCAGTTAAGTCTTTAAGTGAAGCTTGCTTGCACCAAACTTGCAATTCAAGGCATAGTCCATTGTTCAAGTTGTGAGTAAGTGTAGCTTGGAGTTCTAGGTGGATGTTCAACCTTAATCGGTCTCCATCGAAATACTGATATATAAACAGTACATTGGAATTCAGGCAAATCTCTGTGGGACTTTGAGATCTGGTGGGGGATTGTTGGATTATATGTGGGCCAAGCCCATATAATAAGAATAATTCCTATTAAATCTCAAAGGCCCACTCATGCAAAGGAGGCATGCATGTGACCTTTAGTACCATATTGCTAGTTCTAGGAGAGGAAGACCACCTTAAAAGGGATGGTGCACTCCTAGCCACTTGAGGCATGTGTGGGAGAGAACTAGAGGATAACACGCGCGCGCTCGCTCGCCTCGCCTCGCCGGGCCGGGCTGGGCTGGGCTGGGCTGGGCTGGGCAGGGCGGCGCGGGCGCACGGCACCTGCGTGAATGGTCCGCCAAAATCCGCTCCAGGTGCTTGCGCAGACGCGGCTTCCTTTTGCAGTTTTATTTTTGCTGTTTTGAGTGGCGGTGAATCCGGATCGGTTACGGTTGCTAATCCGGTTCGGTTACGAGTTATGGAGAACGTGCAGGCGTCTTGATCACGCGTCCTGGTCTTCTATAAATACGGAGCCGCCGCCTTCATACAGAAGATGCGAAAATCAATCTAGGGTTTTGCCTCCTCCATCCATTGTGCTGCGCCGTCCCACGTAGTCTACTCCGTCCCGTCCGCCGGCGTGCACTGTCGTTCGGGAGAGCAGGTCTCCGGAACCGTCGCCTTCGAAGTCCTGCACCGGGAGAGGGCGAATAAGGTTTTTGGGAAGCGCTCTGCGCGACTGCTCGCTGTAGCTCTGGCTCGTCTTCCTCGTCGTTCGGCTTCGGCGAACCGTCATCGACTTCGTGTCATCCTCACCGTGCCTGCGGCGTCTACATCGGCAAACCGATCAGAACAGAACCATCGGTACGTAACAGTAATGTTCTCCGTATTAGATCTGTTCATGTACAGTTTCCTGGTTTACATGTCTAGATCTTTTATGCCTGTGATGGTTCTGTTATTGTGCGTGCATGATGTCATGATTAATTTATGGAATAAATTGAACCTACATGTGCTTATATTTTCAACAGGCCTACACGTAAAGCCAGGCCTAGCAATCAAATAGGACACACCAATCAGTCTATCAGCGTGTGTACCGTCATCTTCGTGGCCTCAAGGGCATTCTCCAAGAGCTCCAAACCACACGAAGATAGCGCACACCAGTCCAAGGCCATGTTCGCACAGTCTATGGCCCCTTGCAAACCCCTTGGTGTCTTCGGACAGGGCACAAAGTCTACCACAACAAGCTGCCGTGACTCTGAAGTGGCGGCTTTGGGATGGATTAGACACGAAGACACGTCCACAATGGCAGTGCTAGCCAGGCCACGAGCAGCTCTGTTGCTAGAGTCATATGCGTGGCCTAATGATCAAGGGCAAGCTGACATCGGGGATAGTGTCAGGGAGTAGATCAAAGAAAGTCTCATGAAATCGTGAGAGGAAAATGAGTTACTTGTACGTGTAACATGGTTTGGAAAGGCTGGCCAAAGGTTGTCGCCGCCCATGGATCCCATGGCTTGGCCTGTCGAAGCGTAATCGGCAACGGCAGCCTCAGAGCATACTCTGGGGGTCGTGGCATCGGTATTGGACTCAAGGTCCTCCGTGAATGCCATCATCACCAATCGAAACCTTGCACAAGTAGCCGTGGGTAGGGGACACGTTTGGGCATGCTTCGCCGCCCGACCTTTCGGACAAGCCTCGGTGAGTGGGGCCACTCCCTTGGTCATAACAGCTAGAGATTCTTGACCACATGTCATCACTTTAGGCACCGGATCGAATGAGCATGAGAGTGACGGCGGGGCTACACCCCCGACCGCATCGAGGGTGTCGCTTCCTGCGCCAGCCTTGGGTCTACCAACTTCGCTAGCCCCAGGACTCGCATCCGTGCTGCCCACAGGACGATCTTACATCACCTTAAGATCTGAGTCACCATAGTTGACAGACTCTAACTCAATCACTGCGGTGGATTCCTCGACCTCGCCCGCCTGACCCCCACAATGGTGCTCTGAGCAGATGGCTGTACCATGAGGGGAGATCGTGTGCCCGGTAGCGAAGAGGGGGCCTCTGCCCCATCTTCATCATGGCTGTGTGAACGACTGCTGCCAGGCTCGGTGCGCTTATGCACAGGAATACCGAGGGCTTCGTAGACCCAGTTCACGTAGTTGAGGTTGGCTGTTACTGAGGCCCATAGGTTGTGCTCCTTCATGGTATATGGCCCTAGGAAGACGGTTGCCACACGCTCTGTGTCCTCTATGGTGAGTCTTTCCAAGGGTATAAAAGCACTGTCAATAGCATTCATAGGCAAGGGAGGTAAGCATGGCGCTCAAGGTGTTTCTACTTGGATTGGCCGGCCTTAGCAGCGAAGCGACGCTAAGCCGGATGCCATCATCGCGGGCGGTGCCAGACTGCACATGCCACAGACACATCCGCAGAGCCACACCTTACATGTAGTACTCCTCTACGAGATCCTGCATGTTGAATCGAAGAGCGACCCCGACGAGCCTCTGGGCGCGTTGCTCGTCATCGCGGTCGAGGGTCACTGATGGGGATATGTTGAAGTCCATTTGCCACCCTAACCATCTCAGGGCAGGCTACTGCCAATCTCCACTCCGTGGTAGAAGCATCGCCACATCCAACCTGACTCCCATTTCATCCTCGTCGAATTCACTGGGAACAGCTTCATGCACGTGGATCAAAGGACAAAGTTGACGCTACCAAAGTTGGAATATTTGCCCTGTATGAGCTTCTTCGGCTGGCAGCGATCGTCGTGTAGGAACGCGAATAGTGGGGGCCTAGGCCACACCGTCTCCACCTGGGAGGCCCAACAATATACTGCCAGCCGGACAATGGCGTTTTGCATCAGCTGAGCTAGCTCTAGCCCATAAAGCCGCAATACCTCGCCAATGAACATCGCCGTCGGAAACCAGAGACCGGTTCAATGTACGTGGCAAACACAACTGTCTCCACCTTAGAGGAGTGGTGCTCCACCTCGCCGGTGGCTGGTAGGTAGACTGACTCACGATCTGCAATCTTCCCATCACAAACCAAAGATTGAATCAGATCTTCGGTCACCAGGTTCTGCCCTAGCACATTGGTGCACACACCGTGCACCTTCTTCGCTGCATTCCAGCACTTGTGTTGTTGCCGTTGAATCCCAATTGATTAGCTCATGCTCCACCTCCATCGCCGATGAGCCTCGGTGGCCGGATGTGCCGCTGTGGCTTGACGACACGCCTCGACCATTGCGACGAGAGTGAGGGTCATTTCCCCGAGCCATTAGTCCAACGCAGAGGACCAACGATAGCGGATTCGGCGGAATGGGGTACGGGCGAAAGGAAAAGTAACATGGATGGTGGAGGTAGCAAGAGCTAAACTGCGAGAGGCGAGACAAAGAATATTAGTACAGATGTCTTTTTGCCCACCGCGCTGTGCTTTAAAGGTGCACGCCTTTTTCGGGCGACTCTTTGGAACTCATGCCCGGACATGGAGCGGTGTGCTACAAGCCAGTAGAAGGGCAGCGCATGTCCCTAATCATGCCAGCCGCATTTAAATGTGGTCCACAAGACCGGAAGTATGTGGTCCATAGGACTAGATGTCACTCCTCTGCTAGGCCGAAGGGATGGAGCAGGCCAAAAGGTCTATGTGACGTGGTTTAGGCTTGTTCGAGATGAAGCCCTTTACCATGAGAGACTCTTGTTGTGGAGATGGCCCCTACCATATCCGTTCGGCCTATTAAGCTGAAAGGTTTAGAGGGGGACATCAAAAGACGTGAATACCTTTGTATTAGTACTCTAGAGTGGGGGTGTGATTGTAATAAGGCTTTATGGTCATGTATAAATATCCCCCTAGGGGGAGCAGAGAAAGATTGATTCATTCCCATACTCTTCTAATCCCCTCATATATTGTTTGGTCTGTAGCCACAACAAGAACATTAATATAACAACAATGAGAAGGGAGAGCGCGAGGCATCATTGGAGATGGCCATGGTGAAGCCGTACTAGCCACCATACACATCCCTCCAATGAACCTGGATGCGGAGTAGTAATTACCAGAAGAGGCTGTCGCTAGCCTAGTGATGGTGGAGGAGGCAGTCCGATGGACATGGAGGGTTTGGCATTGGTGTTTGGTGTTTAAGTAGATTTGCAACATGGATGAGATGTGGGGAAAGTTGATGGAACTGAGAAGGACTGAGACACCACCATCCACCTCTGTTTGTTATCATCCCCAGGTCCAAACTCAACCATCCCACCATGCTAACTACACGCCATGGCCATTGGCCAAAATCAACTTGGGGGAGATTATATAGGGAGCAAAATCAACATGAAAGTATGGGAAGATGAGTTGGAGATAGTAGATATAGTCGTCGTAGGCCATCGTGTCGTTGTCGTCTGGTCGTTCGTACAACATCGTGCCACCACCGTTGTAGATTGAGTCCCTCCTTGGTTTTCACCAAATCAAGATGCATAGAAGCCGGATGATCAGAGCTTCGAAGGACAGATGCCACTGCTGCTGAACTCAGATTGATCTAAGGCCACTACTATAAAATGGGTCATCATAGACGGTTTAAAACTGTCATCACAGATGGTTTTTTGAACCATCTGAATTTATGTGTCAGTGAAAATCAGATGTTATCACAGACAGTTTGTGAGCCATCTGTGATAACTACATCAGGGATGGTTTATAACTAGAATCGTCTGTGAACAACACTATCACAGATAGTTTTAGCTACCAACCGTTCGTGATACTTCCCCATCACAGACGGTTTTTGGTTCTAACCGTCTGTGATAATTCTTCACAAACGGTTTATATCACAAAACTGTCTGTGATAGTTCATTCTATACCTAAATTTTTCTATTTTTGTTTAGCCGCAGGAAATGTTAACTATATCATTTGAAAATAAGCAAATACAACAACAAACACAGCAACACATTCTATTTTCATTAAGATTAGAATCCACCATTACAACATCACAAGATATCGAGTAGATTACCCATAGCACTGCATACATAAGAGCACTGCATACATAAGAGGACACTTACAATTTTACAAAGATAAACTTCATAGCCACAAATTCAAAAAAATGCTTACACTACATTAAACTATAATCTAAAACAAGTGGTGTGGAAAATTTTTCAAGTAGCAAAAATAAAAAGGCAACGAATACCATTTTTAGCTTCTATGCCGGCCTTCTTCTTTTCCATCTTGCCATTGCCTTCTTCCTTTCCATCTTGCCATTGCCCTCTTCCTTTCCATCTTGCTTCAAGTGAAATTTCAGTCGCTCTTGTCGAACCCTTCCTACCCTTGCCGCGCACAAATGAGTTGGAGTAGTACTGGTGGTATTGGTTCTTTGAGTAGGGAGAGGGGGTTAATAAGGGGCGAGAGGTGGGGAGAAGAACGGTGCCTGCCATTCGATGCGGAGAGAATGGACGGGTGAGATCGGGATCCTAGGAGATATGCTGTGGATCGGTGACGTGGTGGGACATCACAGACAATTTGGATTATAAACCGTCTGTGATAGAGATATCACAGACGATTCATAACAAAAACCGTCTATGATATCACAAAGACAATATATCAGTATAATATAAATAGCTAGTCTGAAAAGATAAAATAGCAAAGTTTTATATGGCTTATGTATACTCATTTGAAAGGTTTTGATGAGATCTACAACTTTGTAGTTGAGGCAAAACCCAAATTCCAAAGGGAAGATTGAAAATTTTGGCAAAAACAGAAACTAAAAACTTGCAATGCAAATTTGGGGCTAAAGATGGCCGATTTTGAGGGTCTTAGAGGGCGACTAGTGCAATATTATCATTGTTTTTGGATCGTACTTGTCGTTAGCTTTCCAACGAGTACAAGAACGTTGAAAACGGACACCGTATGCAAAAGTTATGCCCGTTTTACTGAAAGTGTCTCAAAACTGAATTCTACTCGGACTCAAGCAGGAAATCTTGAAATTTTGGGGATTGCAATGCGGGAAACATATCACAGACGGTTTTTAATACAAACCGTCTGTGAAGTATCACAGACGGTTCTGGATAAGAACTATCTGTGATGTCTGCCATTATCACAGACGGTTCTTATCTAGAACCGTCTGTGATACTTCATAGACGGTTTGTATTAAAAATCGTCTGTGATAATGAAGTTATCACAGACGGTTTGTATTAAAACCCATTTGTGAAAATACCATAGACGGTTATTCGTATGAACTGTCTATGATACTTGAGTGTTCAGTTTAGCCTCTTTTGTAGTAGTGGGCTTCTCTAAGGAAAGGGCAATTTTCTTTTAGGGAAAAGATATTTACGGAAGTTATAAGGCCGGTGGCCTCTTGGCTGTTTAAGGTGGGGGGGAAAGAGGAGTCAGCCGATGGACTCACATGTGAATGGATCTTTAAGAAGAAGAGGGAGAGAAAAGGGCATACCACTTATCAGCTCCCTCTTCTAAGTAGTAGAGATACTCCCTCTCATGTATAGGCCCTCACAGGGATAAGACATAGAATAGAAGTTGATTGCAATTATTTTTTAATTATGTCAACCAGGTCTTGAACTCAAGACCTCTTGGTTCTGATAGTATTTTTGAGTGAATTGGTTGATGCAAAACTTAATACTTCAACATTTTAAAATTTACTTTATGACTACGCTGATTAATTGTGATGCTCATCGCAGATCCCAATATGTGACTATATAAAGATGCACGTGTACCTCTCCAAAATATAGACATATTCAGCTGAGTTCCGGTTCATACATAAGGCGGTGTACTGTTTGCCGATCAAGACTATAACTGTTCACCTTCATATCATGATCTTGACACATGGGACCGGCACTACGAAGATCAATCAGCAGATGGACCATTAGATGTATGCAGCTGCAATAAAAAAGTTCACAGATTGCTACATGAGTGCTAATTACGTCGTGGCTATATAGTATAGTATAGTATAGTATAGTATAGTATAGTATAGTATAGTATAGTATAGTATAGTATAGTATAGTATAGTATAGTATAGTATAGTATAGTATAGTATATATCATGCGTGCTATGTTCTTGTGGGATCTTTGCAAATCCTTGTGTCCTACCTGGGCTAACCAGAAAGCGGTTGATGTGGTTGCCTCATCTCGATTCTACAATTTTATTTTTTTCTTTATGGCCCCAATTGCATAGCTGTAGCTTGGAAAGGACATGTTTGTGACAGAAGAAAAGTAATAATAGAAAACGAAAGGCTGAGGGCAATGTCGCTACGAAAATGCGCTGTCACAGTTTTGCCTTTTAGGCAAGATGCCTGGACAGCATTTTTACTATATATGGTATATGTTTGTTTTACCAAATAAAGCCGTCAGATTTGCCTTTTTAAGTTAGTACAATAAAGATGCATAGCTTAGGCCCTGATCGTTTCGGCTTTGGATTCTGACTTCTAGCTTATTTTTTACTATTCCTAAATTTCGTTTTTTTATTTTTTTTTTATTTTTTGAGCTTTTTTACCGGTTCTTTTTTTCCTGTATTCGTTTGCATTCCACGTGATGGGCTAACACATTTTTTCTATTTTAATTTTTTTAAATTTAATTATGTAAAATAAGTCACTTTCAGTTACAGTGTAATTTCAGCCAGCTACAGTAAAATAAGCCATAAGCCACAGCCCAACCGATCACCACCTTAAGCAGCCAGGGCACAGCTTTTTTTTACTGTATATGGTATATGTTTGTTTTACCAAATGAAGCCGTGAGATTTGCCATTTTTTAAGTAACACAATAAGAACACACCCACGTGCACACACATACGACATCACACACCCATCCACATGGGTATGTCTAATACACACACTAAGGCCCTGTTTGGAATGCGGGATTTTTTCCCGATTCCTGTGGGAATTGAACTGTTTCCTGCAAAATTCTTGTAAAATTCCTGTGAAATTCCTCTGTTCCAAACAGGCCCTAAGATAAGACGGAGGCCCTAGAGTCTCACGCATCATATGTACACGCTTTGACCACTGAACGCATACATGTGCGTATGTACTATAATGGGCGTTGTTCACATGAATAGTACCCTAATAGTACTGTTCATATGAACAGTACCCCCAAAAATGAGGCAGCCACAGGATCAAGCCCGAGCAGGTGGACTGTGCTCCTGGAAGTCAGATCAATCGAGCTATGCTTGGTCCTCAAGATTTGTTGTTTTAGCATTGTTTTATTGCACACTTTCTTGATACACTGCAGGCCATCATCCCTTGTGGCTGTGCCACCTAATTAACCAGAATTGTTGTTTTGCACATACTCCATCTAACCACATATTACTAGTAAAGATTCGCTTTATTGAGTAACTCTACCACAGAAATAGCTATCACAGACGGTTCTAAACCGTCATCACAGACAATTTTCTGAACTATTTGAATTTATGCGTATGTGATAACAAGCGGTTATCACATATGGTTTTGTGAGCCATATGTGATAAGCCACAACACAAACAGTTCGCATAATGAACCGTCTGTGAAGGAGACTATCATAGATGGCTCAAACCAAAAATCATCTGTGATACACGACATCACAAATGGTTCTAGCCATTAACCGTCTGTGATGGGCGAGTATCACAGACGATTGGTATATAGAACCGTCTGTGATACTCTCCCATCATAGACGGAAGGTGGATAGAACCGTCTATGATATGCGAGTATCATAGATGGTTTTTGGTTTGAGCCATTTATGATAGTCCTTTATAGACAGTTTATACCATAAAACCGTATGTGATAGTTCGTTTTATACCTAATTTTTTTCTTCTGTTTTTCGGCTAGCCTCAGGAAATTTTAGTTATGCCCTATGAAAATAACCAAATACAACAACAAACATAACAGTACATTCTATTTCCATTAAGATTAGAATCCACCATTACAACATCACAAGAAAACGAGCAGGTTAGCTATCTAGCTAATACAGTAAAAACATGGTAAGAACACATCTCCTAATTCTACAAACCTAACTCTTAAACATGTCAAGAATATAGAAAAAGCAGATATCCTAGCAGACGACGCCAATGAGGCCTTTATGCATAGGCCCTCTCACCCCTGATGCAGCACGCGAGCTGGATGTCCTTGACACTTGCCATCGTCAGCGCCGACTTGAGTGCCACCTTGGTAGCCAGCTGTTTCTGCAGCACCTTGCCTCTCGTAGACTTGCTCGTCATCTGCTTCGTGCAGGCCACTGGGGTAGGGTCGAGGAGGAGGATGGCGAGGAGGCTGGGTTTGGGTGAGTATTTATACGGGAGGGAGAGGCAGGAGTGGGAAATTTTTTGGTGGAATGGGCACGGGATAGAGAGGTGGAGGTACGATCTATGGGTTGGGGTTGGTGGGTTTTTATTGGCTGGGATTGAGTTGGGGAGGATCGATGGGCCCAGCGGTCAGGGGCATAATTATCACAGATGGTTTGAACTACAAATTATTTGTGATACATAATTATCAGAGATGATTTGAATCATAAACCGTCTGTGATACATAATTATCAAAGACAATATGTATGTATATATATCGGTGCAATGTGACCAACTAGTCTCAAAATATGAAATAGTAAAGTTTTATATGGTTTATATATGCTCATTTGAAAGATTTTGATGAGATCTACAACTTTACAGTTGAGGAGAACCCCAAATTCCGAAGAGAAGATAAAATTTTTTGGCAAAAATAGAAACCAAAATCTCGCGACGTAAATTTAGGGCTAAAGATGGCCGATTTTGGGGGTCTTAGAGGGTGACTAGCACAAGTAGGTCAAATGTTTTGGATCCGGCCCATCGTTATCTTTCTGACGAGTACAAGAATATTGAAAACGGACACTGTATGCAAAAGTTTTGCCTGTTTTACTGAAGGTATCTCGGAACAGAATCCTACTCGGACTCGAAGTCGTCTCGGGTTCAAATTGAAACTACTATATCTTTCAATCCCGTAGGCCAAACTTGCTGAATTGTTTTGTGAAAGTTTGTGGTTATATGTAGAAGGACTCCACCAATTTTCACTAGATTTGGCATAAATTTGGCATGCTTTTCAATTTTGAGGAAGGTAGACACTTTTTGGGAAGTTCTACATGGCAAAGTTGGAAAAATAGCCACATCGGATTTAGATTTTTGGGAGATCCAACAACTCAAGCAAGGTAAGAGGATTTGAATTTTCAAATGGTTTTTAATTGCAACATCACGAACGGTTTTTATTCTGAACTGTCTATGATAATTGTATATATCACATATAGTTCTTGTTAAGAACTGTTTGTGAATTATCATGGACGGTTCTTATTAAAAACCATCTCTGATAATTATAGACATCACAGATGGTTTTTGATGTAAATCATATGTGATAATTCAGAGACGGTTCTTGTTAAGAACCGTCTGTGATAATTATATATCGCAGGTGGTTCTAGCCATCACTAGTAATATAGAAGGTCATACTTGTAAAACCGTCTGTGATAATTACAATATAGACAATTCCAGAAAACCGTCTATGATGAGGTGTCTAGTATAGCATTTTTTTAATAGTAGTGTAATGTGCACATCGAAGTAGCATAGCAAAAGCAATTGTAGTTGATTCCATAAATAAAGTAGCAGAAAGATAGTTTTAAGAATTCATTTAAGACATAACTAAACTTAACTCTAACTTACAATGGGGATTACACCACGAGGGTGAAATCATTAACGAATGATACCGCCTTGATGTGCTTCAATCTTCCTCAACATCTTTAAGGATTGGTTTGTCGTAGCAAAGCTTCTAGTTCCATCCTTCTATTGCCTGAAGTCAGCCATCTCCTCCATCTTGATCTTTAGTGAAGCTTTCTTCGATGTCTACCGTGTTAGCAATATAACAAGGATAATAAATTATAGGGATGAGTATGAAAGGTACTCAACAAGTCCACTTTAGCAAACCAACACATACATGCCCATAATCCAACCTCCAAATATATCTCCACTAAACCATCAAGGACCAAAGTCCACCAGGATACCATGCATCTTTGGAAAAGACATTTATTATTAAAAGGTCAAGTTGAATTATTTGAAAGCTATTGTTCATAAGACAACAAGGGGCACAACCTCCTATAGGTTCCCTTTCCTATCGCGGTTGCAGTTTCTACCCAAAATAGGGAGTAACAGTCACAGTTCACATACCGTGCAGAGGTGCACTACTTTACCCACAGACATCTTAGTCATCTTGCTAGATCAGTTAACACACTTTGGTGTGCGACAAAACTAAAGACACAAAGCATTTCATCAGTCCCATATGCCAATATCTCCGCTCGATCAGCCCAAGGCTTCTTGTTGTGGTCAGATGATGTTCACTACTTTAGCCATATATATACATCACAACTTTCATCTACTCACACGAAGTGTGATCACAAATCCTTAAGGGTAATGAAGCCTACCCAAGCGTAATATATATACGCTCTTTGTAAAGATAAGGCATTAGAAAGCATTACTAATAAGCTTAGCCTGCCCATAACAAGTTTGTGGTTAACACGTCATTTACTATGCTTGAACGCCTTATGGCAATCGTTATTTAACCTTAAGGTGATAACCCATATGTAGGGGAGACCTTGACACCCATAGTTCCATTCTCTGACCTCCCACTACCAGCCATTATATAACTCAATCCATTGACTTCTCCACCAGTAGGTCAACCATCCAAATATAATTCCATCATAGTCAGATTTAATTGTTCTTTAGAAAGTAAACTATTTTACCATGTGGGTGATATTAAGTAAACTAAGTTGCACGTACTTGATAAGAAATTAACAACACAACATGATCGAAGGATTGGACTTGACTAAGAATCCAGAAGAATTGAAGACTGAAAGATTTGGAGACCGAGGGTTCAAGCTTAAATAGTAGAGCCCTAGGTTACTCTGATTCTGGAAGAACGAAAAACATCAATAGATTCCAATAAGGACTAACACCAAATGGAACACGATGTATATGCAAGGGCTACAATTTTACATGACTAAGGTGAAAAGCCCCAAAATTTCAAACCAAAAATTTCTGTGCTTTTTGCTGGGTTTTTTGAGTGATTTTCGAAAACTTTCCTTTTTGGGAAAGTTTTCCCCCGTTCCCGCTTTCCTTTCTGGGCCGGGCGTTTTCTTTTCTCTCCGGCGCCCCGCTTCTTTCTGCCTTCTCCGTTCCCCGGCCTCCTCCCGCGCGGACGCCTCCTCCTCCCTCCGCTGGCGCCCGCTCCCTCCCCGCTTTCCCCGCGCACGCGCGCTGCGCCTGCGCCTGCGCCCGCTCCCGCACCGCCTCCTCGCGCGCGCGGACAGCGCCGCCCCTCGGATCCCCTCCTCGCGCCCGCGCCACCCCGACCACCACGGTCCGAAACCGTGGGCGCTCCCGCGCCCGCCGCTCCCCGCTCCTGCCCCGCCGCGCTGTCCCGACCGCCGCAGAGTCTCCGCGCCACGCGTCGCCCAGCTCCTGCGGCCGACCCCACCTGCCAGTGTCCGCCTGTCCCCTCCACCCCGCGCGGACGCACTCCCCTCCCATGCCGCAGCTCCACCCGCGCCCGTACTGTCACCTCGCCATTACGGCCGCTCAGCGCCCGGTCACCACCCCGTCTCGCGGAGGAGACGCTTCCCCAACTGCCCCCGTCACTCGGGTTGACTCGGCGCCCCCGCCCGTTGCCTTCTCCCCGAAGGAGCTCCTCCCTCCGCTCGGGTACAAATACCCCCTTCCGGCTCCCTCTTCCTCCTTTGCTTCCCGAGCCACTCCCCCACCTCCACTCGCCTCCCCAGCCTCCAGAGAAACTCCCCGAGCGGCCGATTGAAGTCCCCGCCGCCCGGAGCTTCCCCATTGCCGTCGTGTGAGCTGGCGGCACCCCGGAGCCAAACTCCCTCCCCTCTCCCTCATTCTTCGATTGCTCCCGCCGAGAGCATCTCCTCCCCTCGCTGATCCTTTTGGTGTTTCTCCCTGGCCAGGTGATCGCCCGAGGAGTGCCGCCGTCGAAGCTCCTCTCCGGCCGTCGCACCTCTCCCGTGGCCAGCTCGCTCCGCTGCCTCCCAGCTCCTGCCGCCACTGCCAATGTGAGCCCTGTGACCCCCTCCCTGTGTAACCGCAGCCGTTCGAGCTCCCTTGCCGCCGATGACCTCCCTCACCTCCGAGCACCCAAATCTTCCCCTTATGTCCCCCGTCCTCTCCATTGTTCCCCTCGCCCTCCAAGACCCTAAAATGGACTCCCCGAATCAAGCTCTAGCCGGTGGAGCCCTCCCCGGCCCCCGGAAGCCTTCGCCGTCGCCGGAGCACCGCAGCCCCGCCATCCCCACTTCGCTGTCGCCCCGCTCGGCTGGAGGTAGACGACGACCGACGTGGCCTCGCCTCCACCGCCCGATCCCACCGTTGCCGTCTAACGTCAGCCGCCAGATCAAACCATCCCCTCCGCCGTCCGATCCTCATAAACACCGCCATCCACCTCCGTCGGATCTCCCCACCGTACCGCTTTGCCCGACTCATCTCAGCCGCCCGTGCTGATCGTTGCCATCTCGCCTGGACCGTCCGATCGTCGCCTGCTCCCTCGCCATCCGCTCCGTCCGACCGCACCAAGCGTCGGCCATCCAGGCCACCCGGGCGCGCGGTGGACTGGGCCGCTCTCCCTGGCCCGCTCTGCTCCCGCATGCGCGCGCGCGCGTTCGAAATCCCAGCCGGGCCGCACTGTAGCATGGGCCGGCCCGAGCACTATTCATAACCATTTTCCAGTGATTTATTGATTTCTAAAATCCCAGAAAATCAAAATAAATCCTAGAAAATCACAGAAAATCCCAAAAATTCCCAAATTTCACCACCTTGCCCCAAATAATATTCCAGACCCATTGGTGACCTCCATTTCCACAGATCCATCCTAAATAAATTCCTAAAATTCCTCATTTGGAGATTTATGTAATTTACTCCTTTTTAAATAGTTTATTTTCCCTCGCTTGATTAGTCTCAAGCTGGATTTAATTTGTTGTGTATGTTTGCGCTAGTGTCGGAGTCTCCGGAAGTTCAGTTGCAGCCCCAGGAGCCAGGAGGTTCTTCGTTCGAGCTAGCGGAAATAATTCGGATTGACGGCAAGTCCCAAATCCTTTGATCATATTGCAACCCATGCTGTTTATTTATGTTAATATGCTATTTGCATTATGCTAATTGTGAAATGTTAGTTTGAAATTAAAATAAAATGTTTAGAATGACTTATTATGTAGTTAATCCTACCACCGTTAAATACCATGCTTAATTTGTTGCCGTGCCTTTGTAACCCTAGAATTGATTACTTGATAATCTAGACAATGGTAGGATATTATTATCATCATGCAAAATCTTACACTGATAAGGTTGTGGCTGTGGGCCAATAGAATTTGGAAAACCCGACTCTAAGGTAGGGTGGTATGGGACACCGTATCTTAGAGCGGAGAGTGCCGGCGTGCATAAGGTAGGGTAAGGAGTGGGAAGCCGCGAGACGGTCTTCGCCCATCTTTACCCTAGGGTTTGGAGAAGGGTAAGGGTGAGTGGGAAATCGCGAGACGGTCTACGCCCACCGCTTACCTTAGGTTGGGTCGCGGGCCTGGCGAGGTTGCGGACCATGTGAAAATATAAGGACTGAAACCCTTATGCTGAGCAAATGTCATAGAACCCGCTCAAACCACAGGAGTTGACTTGTCAACACTTGTCTAGTAGCTGCTCAACTCGATTGAAACTCTACAGGAGGTTTAGCAGTGAGGTTAGGCAAGCCGTGTTTGGGTGCCTAACAACGGTAGAGTTCACTCGAAGCGGACACCGTCTTTTCTTGTGTGTGTGTGTGTGAGCCAGACCCGAGTGAATTCTACCGGGCAGAGCCTATATAAAGAGTTGAGCAGTGAAACGACCTGGCTTTCTTAACTCTTTAGCGGGAGTTAAGGGATCGTGTGGGTAAAGCTGAGCGAACTCTGCAGAGTCAAATAAATGGTATTCGAGTACGCCGTGCTCCCGGTTATTGGAGCTGTGTCACTTGGGTGATTCCAATCGCAAAGCTTAAGTAGTTTTGTAAATGTTTAACTTGTTTAGGTTGGTTAATGAACTCTTGTTGAAAAACCCCTGAGATCTTGAGGAGTAGTTTTGGGTCCCTCCTTTAAAATGATTGCAAATAAAATTGCATCCACCAAATGTAATAAACCAATTATACACCCTTCCTTTGATTTTCCGTGCATGTAATAAGTTAGGGTCCCTTTGGGACTTGCTGAGCCGGTTGATTGGCTCACGGCTTGCTTAATCTAATCTTTAGAGGATCAAGACGAAGGAGAAGGTCTCCCCGCTGAAGAAGTCCCGGAGGATCTTTTCTTCGACGAGGACCCTTGGTTGTAGGTCTCCGCCGCGCTCGAAGTGGATTCTGGAAGTCTTTTGTAATGTAAATACACTTTGGGCTTGCACGCCCCGCTGTGAAAACCTGGATGTTAATCCTTATGTCAAATATATGCTGGACTTTTGTCGTAAGCATGCAATGGTATACTCTTGCGCGACATTCCATAACTGTTCATGCGTGAATAGTTGCGGAGTGCCGTGTCCGTACGCGCCCCTGGAAACGGGGGCGTTACAAGAAGTGGTATCAGAGCAGGCTCTTTGACCGTAGGTTGAGACCTAAGGCAAACTAGGAGGCGATTTTATCGCAAAACTTAATTTAAGCCATAAAAACGGTTTACGAAAAATATAAGGTTTATTGCTGTCTTTCTCCTCTCTTGTTGCTACCTTATCTGTCTTAAATTTATTTCTGCTTAAGATTTACATTTGCAAAAGTTTATTGTTTCGCTTGTCTAATTTCAAAATTTCATTTCCGGCAGATGGTGCACTACGTTCTCTCCCGCCCTGACCGTATGGATGGATGGCCATACAAGCTTTGGGAGATGAGGAGGTACCTTGGTTCGAGGGAGCACTGCAGCCCAGTGTTCCATGCAGTGAGCCGCACCCGTGGAGAGCAGCTCTACGAGTGGAAGGCATGGGTGGTCCTTACACCCCTGCCTGTCCGCCCCGACCAGGAGCGCAAGTTCATCGCCAGAAGGATGGACAAAGACGACGCAGTTCAGGACGCGGCCCAGAAGGCTGCGTTCTACTTGCGAGACTACTACGCCCTCGAGTTCTCCTTCACTCCCTTCGACCTGGTGCCGCAGCAGCGTCGCCGAGGCCTGGCCGTGCCTCAGTTCGGTGAGGATGACGATCCCCGCCTCGCGGGCATCGCCGTCCTTTGGGCACAGCAGATCGTTCGCTACGACAGCGCCGTCGCCGAGTCCAGGAGGTTCCAGGAGCAGCTCTGGGAGGCACGCGAGCAGGTTCAGCAGCTCAGAGCCTCTCTCCGTCGTTTTGAGGAGATCGAGGCCTTGGATCGCGGTGAGGAGCCGAGCGTCCAGTCCTCGTGCTCCACGGTGCAGTCTAGGCGCAGGCGCCGGCTGATGACCACGGTAGAGTACCGTGCCCGGTTCCGCCCGGCAGCCCCGCTTGCCCTCCCAGCACCAGGGGACGACGAGGAGTAGACGCTGTTCGTTAGCGTAGACAGACCCTTTTGTGATAGCTGTACTTTTGTTATGTAATGCAAGTGCAAACTCGAACCCTAAGTCGTCTGCGTACCGCTTGCTTTATTGTAGAACTTATGTTAATTAATCCTTTATGTTGCTTGTCTAAATTATCAGTATTTCCCTCTGTGTGTTCAAAGCTTTCTTCTGTCCCCTTTCACTCTCGTACTTACCCTGTTCACCCTATACTTACCTTAAAATTCGAAGTCTTACTTACCTGCTCTTAATTGTCAAAGCCGCTACAAATCTAACCTCAAGTTCCCAATAAACAGATGGAGCCAGCAGAGCAGACGGGTCAGACCAGCGGGCAAGGTGCACCTGCCACCGACTAGAACACACTTGCCAATGTTATTGAAATGTTAGAAAAGAATCGATATCAAGGAGAGCAGAATATCTTGAAAGTGTTAGATCAGCAAGCTCAGCTTCTCGAACAGATTGCAACTCGATTCCCCAGTTTTCCTGGTGGAAGTAGTGCTCCTCGGGATGGTTCTCCATTTTCCACCCGATGGACGGATTTTCTGAAGACACGCCCACCAGTCTTCTCCACCTCCGCTGACCCCATGGTAGCTGAGGATTGGCTTGTGGACGTGGAGAGAAAGCTTCAAACAGCACGATGCGATGACAAAGAGAAGGTGTTGTACGCATCCCACCAGTTGCAGGGTGCTGCAGCTACGTGGTGGATCAACTACCAACGCACCCTACAGAACAGAGAAATTAGTTGGGAAGACTTTTCAAAGGCCTTCCGCAAGGCACACATACCAGATGGCGTCATGGAGGCTAAGCGTCGGGAGTTTCTTGCGCTTAAGCAAGGAGGACGCACTGTTATGGAGTACTTACATCAGTTCAACCATTTGTTCAGGTTTGCCCCAGAAGATGTTGACAGCGAAGACAAGAAGATGAATAGATTCAGGGCAGGATTACAGCAGTCTCTGAAATTTCATATTTCAGCTCTGAAGTTCCAGGATTTACATGACATGGTGAACAGCTTAATCAACTCAGAAGAAGCTAGAGGAGAAATGGAGGACTATAGAAAGCGTAAGGCAGTACACAAATCTCAATCTGCTTCACATAATGCTCAACGAATCAGGACATCGGGATCGCCCTCATATCGATCCCAATCCTCCCGCCAGTTTGTGAGGTTACCGAGGACTCAGTCTGGCCAGTCACAGCAATACAACTCTCCTTTGCCACTAGCGCTCAAATGCCCCACCTGTGGTGGGAATCATCTTGCTAGTAACTGCCCAAAGAGATCCAATGCTTGTTTTCACTGCGGAGAAATTGGACACTACAGAGATCAATGTCCCCGGAAAAGCTTACCATCTGATGCCGCGAAGCTTCAAGTCCAGAATCAGCAACAGCAAGAAAACAGGACACAGTCAAGCCCTGGCACTCCCAAGGGAGGCTATCTACAGATCAAAGCAGCTGGACCCCAATCTCCAGCCGGCACAGCCAATTTCACGTCAGTAGGCCGAGGCAGAGGCCGTACCAAACCCACCTTCTATGCGAGGGTGAACCATGTGTCGGCAGAGGACGCAGCAGGAGCTAGCGATATCATTGTTGGTATGTTTCCAATCAACTCCATACCTGCATTGATTTTGTTTGATCCTGGTGCAACACATTCATTTATTTCGAAGGGTTTTGCTTCAAGAAATCAATTGCCTTCGGTTGCTTTACCAAGACCTTATGTGGTTGAGACCCCTGGGGTTAGAATGGAGTCCCACAATGGGTGTGCGGGACTCAGTATAAAAATCCAAGGGGTAGATTTTAGAGCAGATTTGTTGCAACTAGATATGACAGGATTAGATGCCATTTTGGGCATGAACTGGTTGGCCAAGAACAAAGGCAAGGTAGACCGTGAGATCAAGACAGTGTCATTGGTCAATTCTGAAGGTCAGAAAGTGGTAGTAGAGACAGATCGAGAAGTATTAAAAGATGCCAGGAAGCGTATGATCAACATGATAGTAGCCACACCTAATCAAGTACCAGTGGTACAAGAGTATCCAGATGTCTTTTCGGAAGAATTACCAGGAAGACCCCCTGACAGACAAGTGGAACTTGCCATAGAATTGGTTCCAGGTACCAAGCCAATTGCCAAACATCAGTATAGAATGTCAGCTAGTGAATTGAAAGAGTTGAAGAAGCAGTTGGATGAACTGTTGGAAAAAGAATTCATTCGACCAAGTGTCTCACCTTGGTCAGCCCCAGTCCTATTTGTGAAAAAGAAGAATGGAGAATTAAGGATGTGTGTTGATTACAGAGGCTTGAATGCTGTCACCATCAAGAACAAGTATCCTCTCCCCAGAATTGATGACCTGTTTGACCAACTCAAGGGTGCCAAAGTGTTTTCCAAGATCGATCTGCGCTCGGGTTATCATCAGCTTAAAATCTGAGAGCAAGATCGAGAGAAGACTGCTTTCATCACCAGATATGGATTATTTGAGTTCACGGTCGTTCCCTTTGGTTTAACCAATGCGCCAGCTTATTTCATGAATCTTATGAATCTGGTGCATATGGACCAATTGGACCGATTTGTGATAGTCTTTATCGATGATATTCTGATATATTCCAATAGTGAGGAAGAACACAAAGAACATCTGCACATGGTATTGACAAGACTGAGAGAACATCAGTTATATGCAAAGTTTGACAAGTGCAGTTTTTGGCTAAAAGAAGTTGCTTTCTTGGGTCACATTATATCTGAAGATGGAGTGAAGGTCGATCCAGAAAAGATATCTGCAGTTATGGAATGGAAACAACCCAAGACCGTGACTGAAGTAAGGAGTTTCCTTGGATTGGCGGGCTATTATCGCCGATTCATTGAAGGCTTCTCGAAAATTTCTCGACCACTCACTCAGCTATTGAAGAAGGACAAGCCATTCACATGGACAGATGCATGTGAAGAAGGTTTTCAGATGTTAAAGACCAAATTGACAACCACGCCCGTCTTGATTTTGCCTAATCCAGAAAAGGAATTCCAGGTTTATTGTGATGCTTCAAAGCAAGGTTTGGGATGTGTACTTATGCAAGACGGAAAGGTTGTCGCTTATGCCTCAAGACAGTTGAAGCGGCATGAGGAGAATTATCCCACACACGATTTAGAACTAGCAGCTGTAGTGCATGCACTAAAAATTTGGCGGCACTACCTGCTGGGGAATCGATGTGAGATATTTTCTGATCACAAGAGCCTAAAGTACCTATTCACACAGCCAGAATTAAACATGAGACAGCGCAGATGGCTGGAACTGATAAAGGATTATGATGTTGATCTTCAGTATCACCCGGGCAAGGCCAATGTAGTTGCCGACGCCCTTAGCCGCAGGGCTCGTCCAAGCAAAGCTAGCAAATCAGAGTATCCGCCGGAATTGCAAAGGGACATAATACGACTGAACTTGGTGATCACAGAACAGGGTGAAGAAACAACATTAGAAATTCAACCATTACTGACAGATCAGATTAAAGCAGCACAAGATGAAGATGAAGAGATTCAAAAACTGAAAAAGGATATTCAAGGAGAAGAGTCAGCAGAGTATGCAATGGATGAACATGGAATCCTCACCTTCCGTGGTCGCTATTGCATACCCGACAAGAAGGAACTAAGAGAGTTAATCTTGTCCGAAGCCCATTCGTCCCAATTCTCAATTCACCCAGGGGGTACTAAGATGTACCAAGATTTGAAGAAGAAGTATTGGTGGAACCAGATGAAGAAGGAAGTGGCAGAGTATGTAGCTAAATGTGATGTCTGCCAGCAGATCAAGATAGACCACCAGAAACCATCGGGATTGTTGCAACCTTTGCCAATACCCGAATGGAAATGGGACAGTATCGGCATGGATTTCATTACTGGACTTCCCAAGACTCGTGAGGGATATGATGCTATTTGGGTCATTGTCGATAGATTGACCAAAGTGGCTCATTTCCTCCCGATCAAGCAAACTTATGCGAAAGATAAACTTGCTGAGTTATACTTGACAAGAATTGTGACTCTACATGGAGTTCCGAAGAAAATTGTGTCAGATAGAGGAGCACAATTTACATCTAAGTTCTGGGAAAAATTACATGAAGCGATGGGCACTGATTTAAATTTCAGTTCGGCCTATCACCCCCAGACGGATGGACAGACAGAAAGAACGAATCAGATTTTGGAAGATATGTTGAGAGCTTGTGCTATTGTGTATGGTGCAGCCTGGAATATTTGCTTACCATTCGCTCAATTCTCATACAACAACAGCTACCAAGCTAGTATCCAAATGGCCCCCTTTGAAGCACTTTATGGCAGAAAATGTAGAACCCCTCTGAATTGGACAGAAACAGGAGAGCGACAACTTATTGGTCCTCAGATTGTTCAAGACACAGAAGAACATGTTAGAATTGTCAGAGACAGACTCAAAATGGCACAAGACCGACAGAAGAGCTATGCAGATAACCGCAGGAAGGATTTGAGTTTTGAAGTTAGAGATTTCGTCTACATCAAAGTCACTCTATTCAAAATAGTTAAGAGATTTCAAGTTAAAGGCAAATTAGCACCAAGATATGTGGGACCGTTTCAGATTATCGGAAGAGTTGGGGAAGTAGCTTATCAAGTGCAGCTCCCACCCAACTTGTCAAGAATGCACAATGTGTTCCACGTATCTCAGCTTCGAAAGTGTCTACGTCAACCAACAGATGAAGTGCCATTGTCAGATATTGAATTGCAGGATGACTGCACGTATGCTGAAGAACCACTACAAATACTTGAAACATCAGAGAGGCAACTCAGAAACCAGAATATCAGATTTTGCATAGTGCAGTGGAAGAATCATACAGCGGATGAGTCCACTTGGGAACGAGAATCAGACTTGCAGCGAGATTTTCCCAACTTACTCCCTGGACCAAGTTAATCTCGGGGTCGAGATTCTTTTAAGGAGGGTAGGTTGAAAAGCCCCAAAATTTCAAACCAAAAATTTCTGTGCTTTTTGCTGGGTTTTTTGAGTGATTTTCGAAAACTTTCCTTTTTGGGAAAGTTTTCCCCCGTTCCCGCTTTCCTTTCCGGGCCGGGCGTTTTCTTTTCTCTCCGGCGCCCCGCTTCTTTCCGCCTTCTCCGTTCCCCGGCCTCCTCCCGCACGGACGCCTCCTCCTCCCTCCGCTGGCGCCCGCTCCCTCCCCGCTTTCCCCGCGCACGCGCGCTGCGCCTGCGCCTGCGCCCGCTCCCGCACCGCCTCCTCGCGCGCGCGGACAGCGCCGCCCCTCGGATCCCCTCCTCGCGCCCGCGCCACCCCGACCACCACGGTCCGAAACCGTGGGCGCTCCCGCGCCACGCGTCGCCGCTCCTCTGTGCCTGGCCCCGCCTGGCAGCGGCCGCCCTCTCTCTCTCCCGCGCGCGGACGCCCTCCGCCCGCCGCTCCCCGCTCCTGCCTCGCCGCGCTGTCCCGACCGCCGCAGAATCTCCGCGCCACGCGTCGCCCAGCTCCTGCGGCCGACCCCACCTGCCAGTGTCCGCCTGTCCCCTCCACCCCGCGCGGACGCACTCCCCTCCCATGCCGCAGCTCCACCCGCGCCCGTACTGTCACCTCGCCATTACGGCCGCTCAGCGCCCGGTCACCGCCCCGTCTCGCGGAGGAGATGCTTCCCCAACTGCCCCTGTTACTCGGGTTGACTCGGCGCCCCCGCCCGTTGCCTTCTCCCCGAAGGAGCTCCTCCCTCCGCTCGGGTACAAATACCCCCTTCCGGCTCCCTCTTCCTCCTTTGCTTCCCGAGCCACTCCCCCACCTCCACTCGCCTCCCCAGCCTCCAGAGAAACTCCCCGAGCGGCCGATTGAAGTCCCCGCCGCCCGGAGCTTCCCCATTGCCGTCGTGTGAGCTGGCGGCACCCCGGAGCCAAACTCCCTCCCCTCTCCCTCATTCTTCGATTGCTCCCGCCGAGAGCATCTCCTCCCCTCGCTGATCCTTTTGGTGTTTCTCCCTGGCCAGGTGATCGCCCGAGGAGCGCCGCCGTCGAAGCTCCTCTCCGGCCGTCGCACCTCTCCCGTGGCCAGCTCGCTCCGCCGCCTCCCAGCTCCTGCCGCCACTGCCAATGTGAGCCCTGTGACCCCCTCCCTGTGTAACCGCAGCCGTTCGAGCTCCCTTGCCGCCGATGACCTCCCTCACCTCCGAGCACCCAAATCTTCCCCTTATGTCCCCCGTCCTCTCCATTGTTCCCCTCGCCCTCCAAGACCCTAAAATGGACTCCCCGAATCAAGCTCTAGCCGGTGGAGCCCTCCCCGGCCCCCGGAAGCCTTCGCCGTCGCCGGAGCACCGCAGCCCCGCCATCCCCACTTCGCTGTCGCCCCGCTCGGCTGGAGGTAGACGACGACCAACGTGGCCTCGCCTCCACCGCCCGATCCCACCGTTGCCGTCTAACCTCAGCCGCCAGATCAAACCATCCCCTCCGCCGTCCGATCCTCATAAACACCGCCATCCACCTCCGTCGGATCTCCCCACCGTACCGCTTTGCCCGACTCATCTCAGCCGTCCGCGCCGATCGTTGCCATCTCGCCTGGACCGTCCGATCGTCGCCCGCTCCCTCGCCATCCGCTCCGTCCGACCGCACCACGCGTCGGCCATCCAGGCCACCCGGGCGCGCGGTGGACTGGGCCGCTCTCCCCGGCCCGCTCTGCTCCCGCGCGCGCGCGTTCGAAATCCCAGCCGGGCCGAACTGTAGCATGGGCCGGCCCGAGCACTGTTCATAACCATTTTCCAGTGATTTATTGATTTCTAAAATCCCAGAAAATCAAAATAAATCCTAGAAAATCACAGAAAATCCCAAAAATTCCCAAATTTCACCACCTTGCCCCAAATAATATTCCAGACCCATTGGTGACCTCCATTTCCATAGATCCATCCTAAATAAATTCCTAAAATTCCTCATTTGGAGATTTATGCAATTTACTCCTTTTTAAATAGTTTATTTTCCCTCGCTTGATTAGTCTCAAGCTGGATTTAATTTGTTGTGTATGTTTGCGCTAGTGTCGGAGTCTCCGGAAGTTCAGTTGCAGCCCCAGGAGCCAGGAGGTTCTTCGTTCGAGCTAGCGGAAATCATTTGGATTGACGGCAAGTCCCAAATCCTTTGATCATATTGCAACCCATGCTGTTTATTTATGTTAATATGCTATTTGCATTATGCTAATTGTGAAATGTTAGTTTGAAATTAAAATAAAATGTTTAGAATGACTTATTATGTAGTTAATCCTACCACCGTTAAATGCCATGCTTAATTTGTTGCCGTGCCTTTGTAACCCTAGAATTGATTACTTGATAATCTAGACAATGGTAGGATATTATTATCATCATGCAAAATCTTACACTGATAAGGTTGTGGCTGTGGGCCAATAGAATTTGGAAAACCCGACTCTAAGGTAGGGTGGTATGGGACACCGTATCTTAGAGCGGAGAGTGCCGGCGTGCATAAGGTAGGGTAAGGAGTGGGAAGCCGCGAGACGGTCTTCGCCCATCTTTACCCTAGGGTTTGGAGAAGGGTAAGGGTGAGTGGGAAATCGCGAGACGGTCTACGCCCACCGCTTACCTTAGGTTGGGTCGCGGGCCTGGCGAGGTTGCGGACCATGTGAAAATATAAGGACTGAAACCCTTATGCTGAGCAAATGTCATAGAACCCGCTCAAACCACAGGAGTTGACTTGTCAACACTTGTCTAGTAGCTGCTCAACTCGATTGAAACTCTACAGGAGGTTTAGCAGTGAGGTTAGGCAAGCCGTGTTTGGGTGCCTAACAACGGTAGAGTTCACTCGAAGCGGACACCGTCTTTTCTTGTGTGTGTGTGTGTGTGAGCCAGACCCGAGTGAATTCTACCGGGCAGAGCCTATATAAAGAGTTGAGCAGTGAAATGACCTGGCTTTCTTAACTCTTTAGCGGGAGTTAAGGGATCGTGTGGGTAAAGCTGAGTGAACTCTGCAGAGTCAAATAAATGGTATTCGAGTACGCCGTGCTCCCGGTTATTGGAGCTGTGTCACTTGGGTGATTCCAGTCGCAAAGCTTAAGTAGTTTTGTAAATGTTTAACTTGTTTAGGTTGGTTAATGAACTCTTGTTGAAAAACCCCTGAGATCTTGAGGAGTAGTTTTGGGTCCCTCCTTTAAAATGATTGCAAATAAAATTGCATCCACCAAATGTAATAAACCAATTATACACCCTTCCTTTGATTTTCCGTGCATGTAATAAGTTAGGGTCCCTTTGGGACTTGCTGAGCCGGTTGATTGGCTCACGGCTTGCTTAATCTAATCTTTAGAGGATCAAGACGAAGGAGAAGGTCTCCCCGCTGAAGAAGTCCCGGAGGATCTTTTCTTCGACGAGGACCCTTGGTTGTAGGTCTCCGCCGCGCTCGAAGCGGATTCTGGAAGTCTTTTGTAATGTAAATACACTTTGGGCTTGCACGCCCCGCTGTGAAAACCTGGATGTTAATCCTTATGTCAAATATATGCTGGACTTTTGTCGTAAGCATGCAATGGTATACTCTTGCGCGACATTCCATAACTGTTCATGCGTGAATAGTTGCGGAGTGCCGTGTCCGTACGCGCCCCTGGAAACGGGGGCGTTACATAAGGCTAATGCATGGCTATCGACGCTCGTTCTAGAGTTGTATTGCAATTATGAATAGACAAGGAAGAGAAACAAGACAAGTTCTATTCAGTTTTTGTTAAGACAATTTGATGTAGAAAAGAATGTTTTAAGTTTTAGATTTGAATAACTAGTTTCCAAAGAGTACTTATTTTAAGGAAACTTTAATTGAAATTGAAAAGGAATTATCTTAAAGTTTATGCTTAAGAAAACTACCATAATTATTGAATATAAGAAAATGATTTACATTTAAAGAAAATAGTTGTGTTTGGAAAAATCATTAAGAAGAAAACATTATCTTCTTTTAGTAATTTATTGGGAAGAGTTAAATAGGAACAATTTGATTAAACTACTTTAAATGGAGTAACCTCTATTTTTAGAAAGCGTAGGAATTAGAGACTTAATTGCATTAGTTTTTTTCCCTTACAAAACAGAAAAGGGATTGAAGACAAGTTAATAGAGACTTTTACTTAACAGAAGATATATGTTTTATTTTAAAAGTAAATAGAGTTGATGGGTTTTGGTGAAGCGTAATTTAGAACAGGAAAATATCTGATTTTAGTTTTGGAAAGTATTTGACCTTTAGAAAATCATATAATTTCATTTAATAAGTCAATTATTCCTATATATTAATTAGTGAAGTTTGAATTTAAGAAAACAATTTATAATTAAATTGAATATATAGTAGGTAAAGGTAACAACTCATTTGAGTTATGAAAAATTATTTTATTGAAAAATATTTGACATTATATGGAGAAGGAAAAAGGATTAGAAAAATTTTGGAATTGAATTTAGGATTGGCCAAGGCACAATGGACCCAGTTGACCGGCCAAACCGGCCCTTAATTCCCTTCCCTCTCTTGTCCTCTCTCTCCCTCGCTCCTCTTCCTCCACTCAGGGCACCGCCACCACTCGCCCTTACCGACGCCCAAATCGGCTCTGCTGACCTCGTCTGCTCCGGTCATTCTGGCACCGCTCTGTGGCCCTTAAGGGTGGCCTCCAGCTCCTCTCTCCACAGATTCACCAACCCTCACTCATTCGTGCCACTATGCCTAACCCTAGCTGTCGGAGCTCCTAGCTAATCTGGTACCATCGTTGGTTTTCTGGACCTCTGGTGGCCCCGTCGCGGTTCCTTTAGGCTCCCATGTCACCGAGTCAGCTCTAGCTCGCCGCGCTATGGTCGCTCCCTGCATCAGATCCATTTCTGCCTTGGCAACTTCGACGCTACCACCAGTTCACTAGAGCTCGTGGCCTTCTCTTTCTTGGTGCCTCTACACCACCTACCACGGCACTGCCACCGCTGTCATTGAGATAGCAAGGTGCTAAGCACCTTAGCTACTCCGATGGAGGTGCTCTCCTCTTTGGTAAATCTGATTCATCACCTCCTCATACTGGATAGTTTTGTATGTGTTGTATTGTGTTTGAGATGATGGTTCATGAATGGATTGGATGATGCATAGATGAGGCCGACAAGGTCTGGACTAGTTGATGCCTAGTCAAAATGCATGCATACTCACACATTTGCAATGATACAAACATGAGCAATCATCACTGAGTATAATGTGAACTTGATTTCCAAGCACCCTAGCATAAACCACACTAACATGTTATTGTCCTTATGTTGGTACAATCAACAGTAAAAGATTTGATAATTTAAACTTTAATTACCATTTGCTTGCAGTAATATGCCAAAACCAACCCTCCTAACGTAAGCAATCATCACTGAGTATAATGTGAACTTGATTTCTAAGCACCGTAGCATAAACCACACTAACATGTTATTGTCCTTAACTTGGTACCACAACCTAAAAGATTTGATAGTTTGATGATTTAAACTTTAGTTACAAATTACTTGCTGTGATATCCCAAAACCAACTCTCCTAAGGACTCGTTTGGGAATTTGGAAAAGGATTTCAGGAAAACAAAATTTAGGGAGGAAAAAGGGGAAATTCGGTTCGATCTCTTGACCCTTGCCACCTCTCCCACCCCGCTGCCCTGCAGCTGCCACCCCCTACCGCGCCCTGCTGCCCAACTTGTCGCCCTTGCCATGTGCCTACCATTGTTGCTGTCGTGCCATTGCCACTAGCTATTGCTACACATCGTCCAGGAGGACGAGAAGGGAAGGAGAGGAAGAAGAAGGAGGTGGAAGAAAAGGGGAGCTAGCCAGGGAAGGAGAAGAAAGGAAAGGGGAGCTAGCTAGGGAAGGAGAAGAAAGGCAAGAGAAGGAAGGAAGAGGAGTTTCACGCCGATACCTATTTTTGTTGTTCCGGTGAACCTTCAAGTTGTAGGTATAATATCCGAGACCTTGTTTCCCTGTTTTAGGCCATGGTACATTGATTTTAGGTCATGCTAAGTCTGGTCCCACCTCCTTGGAGGAGTGAATGCAAGGACCACCAAAAAAAAGATACTTTACCGAAAAGCCTTTGCTTCTTCTTTCGATTGGATAGAAGCTCATACTCGACTTCAACAACTGGTTTGCCCTTTGAAGCGCCAGTAGTTGTAGCTGTGGGTAAGGCTTTTGTTCAACTAGCTCCGGGTTCCGATCTATATGATCCCTTGCTTGCTTGGCTGGGATAGAACCAGCGTTTAGGTTGTGGCTAGGCGTGGAGGTTGGAGCTCCCTCCTTGACTGACGACTGGTACGAACTTGCTAAAAGCATGAGCGTACAGCCTTCTCAAATGAGGTATGGGTATGAAGGCCTCTCAAATTTGTTCCTAGGATAGCAGGGAAAGACTGCCTGGTAAAGAGGGTTGTAGAAGCGATGTTGTGTATTTTGATGTTTGTGAATTGTTGTGGCATGTTGTTGAGATTGGTATTTACTGTAGGAAGAGTAACTTCGGGGTTGGTGTTATCTTCACATCAATTGTCCCTTGTGGTTAGAAATGATAAGTGCATGATAGAATGGTAACATGGGTTATTTACTCTTGTTGTTTTATGTTAATAAAATACTTAATATGCTAGTTTACATATTTACATTTGATTTCTATAATGCTCATATGATGATGAATTAAATGACGATGATGATAAATGATTAATGTTGAGAGAATCATTGCATTTGCATAACGATCATTCATGGTGAAAAGAAGTGACCTGTGTGGGCATCTAGAGTCTACTTGTGTGGACGACCCACGGGAGTAGGTAAAGTAAGACCTTCTTTGGTAGGCACTCGACGGGAGTGAAGGTGAGGTGCCCATGTGAAAAAGGATGAGCTTAAGGTCCATGTATGAAAGAGAACGGGATTGAGGTCCCCACATAAAAGAGGGAGGGCGTGGATAGACGCCGACGGGTGTTACACTTCACTATACCGGTATAAACAAGAAAAATGATAAGACATGTATGACATTCATGAAAAGATAAAAAGAGATGATGAGTTATGTGCATACTATTAATGAAATGATATATGGAAATGAGATAGTTGTAAATTGACATAAATACTTGGTGACATGTTTTAATATCGTTTATTATTTTATTATATGCTTGCTAAATTATGGACTCACGCTTGCTTATATTGTTGTTTTTAGGTGAATGCTTAAGGCATAATGCATGGCAAGAGAGAAGCTCAAAATTAGTTCATGCACCGGCGTTGTTTCACTCATCACAATAGACAATAAAGATTCATTATTAGCACTTTGGTTTATACAAACTCTTACTTTTGGTTAATGAGTTCCTTTAGAACATAGAGCTATTAGTTTGGTTGAGTCAAAGGAAGTATCTTTGCTTAGTCTCAATTATTTGATTATCTTCATTATTGGATTATCTTTTTTATTGTTATTGCTTAATTAATTGTTAAGATTTGTTCTATCAATATCGTTATGCCTATGCTTAATTTAATATTTTATGAAAGCTTGGTTATTACATTGATGTTAGTAATTTGTGAAAGATAGTTTATTTTGGGAAGAAATGGGTTGATGGTGATATTTTGGGCTCATGTCGGGCCAAGGTATTATACTTGCAACACGATATTGTCATCGATATATATAGATCATGCAGAATAGAGAGACATTGCCCAATGAATACTTTTACTATCTCTTAATCAGGAACATGACATTTTCTAGATTGACCAACTCATGTTTATCATGTTCTTTCATAAAGAAATAGGGATTTCAGGGTACTAGCAAGAGTTGCATTAAATTAGAATTCACGCATGCTAGTGACTTATCAACATATCACTTTCTTGACCTCAACCTATTCTTGATACTATGATGGCATCATCATAAAAATAGGACATATAACACGATCACTTGATACAAGACCTTTGCATGCTAGTGTTGTAATATTCCGAATGTAGCCCTTAAGGACCTATATGTAAATGGTAGAAAAGATATATGAAAAAGGGTCGTAGGTTTTGAAAGATGTTGGTTTCTTAGGCCGAGTTAGAGCAAGTCCAATAATAGAGTCAAGTATTTGGCTATAAGCCAAGTTATAAGAGTCAAGTTATACAATAATCTGTCTTCTACTTGTCTACAAAAGATTTTTTTATTATTATGTGGTACCATGTCTCACATTCTCTTTCCTACTCCTCCTTACATACATTTATTATCTGGACCCACCACTGCATAGGCTCTCGTGTACAACTTGTTGCTTGCATGAGAGCCAAGCTCTCCTCTCTCTCCTCTCTTCTCTCCTCCACATCAGCAAAAATGCTGACTAGCTTGGCTATAAGACTATTGTTGTACTTGCTCTTATACAGAAAATTAGAGATGAAGACGTTTTGATCCTATGTTAAATAGAAAATAGAGTTTATGGGGATGAGATTAGCCGAAAAGCCTACAACTTGAAAACCCTAGCTCTATTTCTTTCCCCGTGCGCCGCTGCTATCATCCAATTCCTCGGCCGCCACGCGTTGGCGTTTCTTCGGTGCTCAGCTCGGCCACCGGCTGTCTGCTACCAGCGACGGCCACACGCCCTGGGTCAACCCGTCCCCATGTGCAGCGGTGCCAGCCGCCTGCGCGCGTTTCCCAGCCACGCGGCGGCGCGCGAGAGGCTGTCGTCCACGTCCAAGAGCTGCGCGCCAGCTCACTCGTGGGCAGGTGCGGGAGGGCACTCTACCTCGGGCCGTGAGCGGGCTGTCGATCGGTTGTCCCTCCGATTGCATCCCGAGCGCGTGTACCCAGCGGTGCAAGACACGCGCGCACGGAAGGACTGCCACGCCGGCGTTTCGGCGGCAGCTCGCCCAAGATGGTACGACGAGATGTCCTGAGCAAGGATATTAAGGCGATAAGGCGAGGCGAGACGACCCATTCCTTCACACCTTTTAAGCGGTAAGGTGCGAGGCGAGACGACGCCTTACACATCCTAAGACGCTAAAGGGCAGCAAATAAAATGAGCATTTTAGCAGCATATATGTACCTTGTTGTTATCAATTCTTGAGTCTATGTTGCACCTATCCCCCATTTCAATTGCTCTCTTCCCATGTAGCATCATTCTACAGTCACAACACATAGCAGTACAGCACACTAAAGTCATCGCACTCGGCCACTCGCACCGACGCACACAGCACAGTCCGTCGCCGCTTCGCTCGGACGCACACAGCCAAATACTCCTCTCTCTGTCTCGCTCACAGCTCGCTCATCTCTCTCGCTCTGTCTCCCACTCAACTGCCTCGGCGCCTCCGCTCGCTCTCATTTCTCTCGCTCCTCTCCTCGGCGAATCCGCCTCCCTCGGTCCCTCCCTTCTCACCGCGCGCCTCCGCCTCGCCCCCTCCCTCCCCTGCTCCCCCTCCCTCTCATCCTCCCCCTCTCTGCTGGCCTCGTGGAGCCAGTGAGCCACCATGGGGAGGCGGGGAGAAGGGAGGGACCGAGGTGAAGGTCGGTAGGGAGGGGGAGCCGGGGAGGTAGGGGAGGAGGAGGCCGGGGAGGTAGGGCATACCTGGAGATGGAGGCCGCCGGCGCGCCGCTTCGAGGATGGTGGCGCCTCGGGGTGACGGGGATGGAGGTGGCGCTAGGGTTCGACTTCGGCTCAGGCTTGTGTGACAGGTTCCCCACTGGCCCCCCTCATCCCATCTTTTTATACTTGCTTTTTCGGGTTCTTGGGGCGTCCGCCTTCGCCGTCTCCTTGCTTTTCTTCGCCTAACCGACGCCTTGGGGGTTGAGGCGGACACCATAGCGACGCCTTGGGGGTTGAGGCGGACGCCATACTCCCTCCTGGCAAGGCGACGCCGTCGCCTTACAGTGCACCACCGCCTTATCGCCTAAGCGTCGCTTAGGCGACGCCTTAATAAGTATGGTCCAGAGAATGTGAGGAGAGAGCATGCAAGCGGGGAAGCCAGAGAAGTTAGGGTGAAAAGAAGAAAAAAAATAGTGGAACTGTTCTAGGTAAGGAGAGAAAGGAAATTAAGAAGGGAACCATAATCTAGGTTTTCATCTTATAGGTAACAAACTAATTTTTTTTTCCTATGATGTTTATTTTATTTAGGGTTTGCAGTTACAGATTAGAGAGAATAACAAGTACTCAGGAGGATTTGAGTAGTAGATCGGTTTGGTCTGCTAATTGGTTGTACTATTTTTGGTGGTTTGTGGGTATTATACGAGAATTTTATCTACTAGAGAGTTATAGAGAATCGCGATAGCTTTCAGTGGAATTTTAATACATGCCAATCGGATGAGTGAGTGTGAGATATTAATTTTATAATTCTGTTGTCCGGTAGGTTTTGTCGTGTTTTGGCATCATGTGTTAAGTTTTAGATTAAAAAATAGAAAATGAATTAATCTAGGAATTTGGTTAACATGAAAATTGTAGGTAACTTTTTAAAGTTTCCAGAAAGTATAAGAACACAATTTTTAGATAAGTAGATTAGAAGACACAAATTTTAGAGGATACTATCCAGTACTGGGTTGCTGCTAAATGCAGTCGTGGGCAAAATACAAATTTGACTAACTTAATGCCAGAATAAAACTTTAGGAATAACTAAAAAGTGATAGAAATTTTTTTTGTAGGTTTTTAAAAAGTCGTTGTTTAATATATTTGCACATGTACATTAAAGATATAAAATTATTAAGTCTACTATCCAGAAGATGACAAATCTGTCTTCTGGGTTAAAAACGGGGGTTTAAATAATTTAATCTGAACTTTTGGCCTATTAGGAAATCATAGAAAATTTTGTATAGATTCTATAACTAGTATGGTTTGCTATTTTATATCATGGGAATCGAGAGGTATCATATTTTAGGGATAGCAAGGGGGACTGTCCAGTAAAGCGAGAAAATGGTGGAATTCGGAAGCGTGTAGGAGCAATGTCGATTAAGAGTTATCTTGTATTGCTATGTCTAGTATTAAGATTAAATATTTCTTTAGGAGGAGTACTTCGGGTGTATTATCACCTTCAAATCATTTTATTGTGATTATGGAGTAATGATGATTATATCAAGTGTTAATGAAGAAATATATTAATCATTTTATTGTATGTTGAGCATTCACGATGAAAAATATGACCCACGGGAGTGGGATGAGGTCCCCATATATAAGATATGAGCAATAAGGTCCTTGCTAAAACTTCAATAATCATTTTGGTGCTGCAGAAAAGAAGTAAAAGCAGTGAAAAAAGAGGAAACAATTCACCTTATGCCTTATGATTTTGATGCTTGAGTTCCTCCCTTGCTTGGACATTTCTCTTTTGCTGCTTTGTCTCGTATTTATTCCTCTATTTTTTAGTCTTGTTCTCCCGTATGTGATGCTTGTGAATTGGCTAAACATACAAGGGGTACCTATCCTAGTAGTTGTTTAGAAAGCGACAAACCATTTGAAGTGATTCACTCTGATGTTTGGGGACCCTGTGAGGTTCACTCTATGTCTGGACATAAGTGGTTTGTAACCTTTATTGACTAGTTTAGTCGCTATACTTGACTTTATTTGCTAAAACATAAAAATAATGTGTTTTTTATTTTTAAAGATCTATTTGCTCTTATGCAAAATCAGTTTGGAGCAACCATTAGAACTTTGGGTTCTGATAATAGTACAAAATATGTTAACCAGGAGTTTGGGTAGTTCCTTACATCAAACCACCTGTGTTAACACTTTAGAACAAAATCGTGTTGTAGAACATAAAAACATACACTTGCTTGAGGTTGCTCGTTCACTTATATTTACAATGAATGTTCCTAAGTTTCTTTGGAGAGAAGCAATAAAAACTACAAGATATTTGATAATCCATATGTCATTTGTGTTTTTGTTATGGCCCAATATTCAAAAAGTATTGTAGCAGTGTACTATAGCGCGAGTTACTATAGCAGGATGCATTGTTCACGTGGTTACTGTAGCAACCGCGGCTTGCAATGTTCACACGGTTACTATAGCAAGCGTGATTAGTTTCCTTTCTTACGAATTAACTTGATTTGGTTAGTTTAGAATCTTATCTTTGGTTAGTTTGTTTTGCCCTCTTCACCTAGTGCCATTCTACTTCAAGTTGTCGCTGTCCGACCTTTCTCTGACAGATGATAACCCAATTGTTGTGCTAGTTCACAACAATTGGTATCAGAGCCACTCACCATGGCTTCTGGTGCTGCGCCATCCCTCTTGGAGAAGTTGAAGGCTAACATGAAGAGCAGAAGGTCTTCAACTATGGCTACCACCGCAGCTCGAGGACGAGTTGCCTCATCAAAAGGGGTGCAATGTTGTGGCCCAATATATTAGAAAGTACTGTAGTAGCGCACTATAGCATGATTTACTGTAGCACGGTGCACTGTTCACGTGGTTACTGTAGCAAACGCGGCGTGTAATGTTCACACGGTTACTATATCAATCACGATTAGTTTTCTTTCTTAGGAATTAGATTGATTTGGTTAATTTAGAATCTTATCTTTAATTAGTTTGTTTCTTAAGGGTCAAATCAAGTTATCCCTATAAAAAGGATGGCATTGTATCTTCTTTAATCAAGGAAAGATGAATAAACATGTCCTAGTCCCTAAAGTCCAGCTGTGGTCTCTCTCCTTGAACGTCTACTCTAGATTTATTCCTCCCTCAATCGGTGCCCTCTTAACCTAGCGTCGTTATATTTCAAGTCGTCGTCATCTGACCTCTCTCCGACGGATGATTACCCCCTTTTTATCCTAGTTCACAACAATTTTGTATCATAAAACTCCTGCTGAGTGTTTTAAAATCAAAAGATTTTGTTATTTCTCCAAAGGTCTTTGGGTGTGTATGCTTTATTCATGACTATTGGAACTATGTTGGGAAACTTGATACTCAAGCTATTAAATGTGTTTTTTGTGGGTTATTCTCCTTCTCAGTAAGGGTACAGGTGTTGGTATCCCTCTGAACATTGTTTCTTTGTGAGTATGGATGTGACTTTTCGTGGATATGAACCTTATTATGACCCAACCAATGACACTGGAATTACTCTATTCCCACTTTAAGTGCAATAAGAGGAGGAGAGTAACAATGGAGGCACTCTTGTGGGCTCTGTTCTTGTTCCTGCTTCAAGTGTATCTATTGGTGGGTCAAATGTGGCAATAACAATTCTAGTTGGGGGGATAGCTAATGAGAGTGGTGGTAATAATAATTCTTCTCATGGAGACATGCAAGCTGTGATTGAAACTTCATCGCCACCTTTACAAAATATAGAGTCCCCTATGCACAAGGTCCTAGGTACCAACTCTCTCTCTCTCTCTCTCTCTCTCTCTCTCTCTCTCTCTCTCTTAGTCCAGTTGCTCCTACTAGCACAGTAGGACAGGGTGATAATCAATTGTCATCTTTTTCACCCCAAGTTAATGATTTTCCTATCGCTTTGAGAAAACCATCTAGATCATCACAAATCCCAACACGCCTCAAAGATTATGTTGGTTATAAGCATGACATTACCAACTTCATTACCTATGAACATTGCAACCCTTCCTTTTGTGTCCATACCAAGTGATTGGAAAGCTACTAAACATGACCCAAAAAGTGGAAGGCTGCTATGCTTGAAGAGATGAGAGCTTTGGAGATGAACAAAATTTGGGAGCTTGTTAATCTGCCACCAGGTAAGCAACCTATAGGCTATAAGTGGGTTTTCACAATTAAACATACCGAAAAAGGGCAAAGTAGACATGTGCAAAGCTTGTCTCATGGGAAGGGGATACGCACAAACATATGAGATTGATTATGAGGAGACTTATGCACTAGTGGCCAAGATGAATTCAGTGAGAACACTTATATCCTACACAATCAACTTGGATTAGAATATTCACAAGATGGATGTGAAGAATGCCTTTTTCATGGTGATCTTCTAGAAAAGGCATATGTGCATGTCCTACCAGGGTTTGAGACGAGTCAAACCACTGGAAAGGTGTTGCGCTTGCATTGCTCCTTGTATGGTTTGAAGCAATCACCACAAGATTGGTTTGGTCGGTTTAGATGGGCCAGGGTTCCAAAAAATCGCTCCTAGGCAGTGACTAGGCACCGCCTAGGCATTCGACGGTGGCCCAGTGCCACGATTTTGGCCAAGGTAGCGGGCTAGGCGGGAGGGCTGGCTAGCAGTCAAAGCTGGTCCTTGGCGGCATTCGGTGGCATGAGGTGTTGCCGAGGCGGGAAGATAAGAAGGCACAATGGCTGACCACCCCGACGCCATCTAGATCCAGTCGTTGCATTAGGGTTTAGGGCTTCGGGCTCCCACGTTGCAACCTCATCGCCATCTCCGCCAACGAGTCAACCTTGCCACTGTTGAATTAAGGTCACCACCGAATCAACCTCGCCGCCTCTGAATCTCAATCTCCTCCGAGCAGCGGCCTGGGGCCGAGCCGAAGGGGTGGCACCGGGAGGCCGTGGTCGAGCATCAAACAGGTGGGCTAGACATGGATCCAGCCAGATCCTAGTAGAGGAAGCCAAAGGGGAGGTCGAGCCATGGTGGCAAGAGCCGAAAAAGGGAGAGCTATGTCGAGCCGAGCTAGGGGAGGAGGCGGTCGGAGGCGTAAAGACCACAAGCGAAGGAGGCGGCTAGAGACGCAGGAGGCCGGGTTGAGCACAGAGAGTTGAGGCAGCGTAGGGAGTGGCTGACGGTGTGAAGGGGAGCCAGAGGGAGGGTTGGACGGAGCAAGGAGCCAGGAGAAATGGGGGAAAGGCAAGAAATAAAGGAGGGGAAGAGATAAGGTAGGAAGAAGAAGGGGAGAAAAAAATTGAGTGGTAGGGGATTCGGCTGAACAGTAGGGGGAGAAGAGAGAGACTACTAGAGAGAAAAAGAAAAAGAAAGAGAATAAACGTGTGCAATAAAATTATTCATCATGAATATTTAATGCTAAGCCTACCGTTGAATGCTTCTTCATGTAATTATCCTTCTATCTTGCTCAATTTATGTATGTTTTGCTTCTTCAGGTAATTATCCTCCTATCTTGTTCAATTTGATGCCTAATACTTCCTCAATTCATCATATTACTCTTGTTCTAGATTTATCTGCACCGTAGCTAAGCCGACCGCTTGGGCACCTCCTGGGTGCCACCTAGTTGCCGCCTAGTCCGCTTAGGTGCTAGGCGCTGGGCCACCACCTGTCTAGTGCCTAGCCGCTTTCTTGAACCTAGAGATGGGCAATGCTAAAAAGAGGTTACCTCCAAAGCAATGCTGATCATACACTATTCTATAAGCATACCTTGGGCAAGATAGTAATCCTAATAGTGTACGTAGATGATATTGCTATTACTGGAGATGATTCTAAAGGAGATAGGTGGATCTTGTCCAGCAGCTACACCTATTGAATAAAACCATCACTTGTGTGGTAATACAGGGATATCGGTGGACTAGAAGCTTTACCAAAGGCTAGTTGCAAGACTGATATATCTTTCTCATACCTTGCTAGATATTGCCATTGTATTCTGTATGGTCAGCCAGTTTATGCATGATCCTAGATCAACCTATATGGAAACTGTGAATAGGATTTTGTGCTATCTCAAAGGCTCCTCATGGTCATTAATCACCAAAACCACATAATCAACAAATTATAGGCCTAGATGCTTATACTCCAATTAGTAAAGATAAAGATGTGTTTTTGACCCATCTTAAACCTGTATTCTCAGGCGGTGCTCCAATGGGCTTCGGCTGGGGGTGTAGCACCCCACATATAGCCAAACTGGGATACTACTATGAAACGTCATAGCTAAAGTAAAATTTAAAACCTTAAAGGTATTTTATTAGAGAACCAATGGAAGCTGAAATAAATGTTTGAAATATGAGACCAATCCACTTCTAATCAAATGAAGAATAAATTAAAATGGCATAAATAGTGGCAAGCCACAGTGCTGAAACTCGAGTGCTCCCACCCATGCATGTTGCTATCACTCCACTGACCTTTTACCTGAGAATAGAAAGAGCAAGCGTGAGATTTGGAAATCTCAGCAAGTACCCAACAACGGTCGTAACATGGAGAGTACAGAACAGATAATGCAACCAAGATAAACAAAGGACAAGTAATGTAAGCAAGTAATTGATACAAGTTAAAGGCAATGAACTTAGGTTACCAGAAACACTGATATCGATCAGAGACACAGATTGCAAAAATAGTGTAAATAAAGATAATTGTTATTTAGTAAGTTATAACAAGTTATAGCAAAGGCGCCGGCGATCACATCCCACATACCTAGTTATACGAGAAAAGTCAGGCACATGCTTATCCTCGACTGTATAACCGCCGATGGGGTGTAATATCATGTGTAATGAGAATATACGGCACCCATATGTTACCAGGTGGGTGCAAATCTCTCATATATGTGGGTAATCCTAGGCCAGGTAACTGTCATTTCTTTTATTAGTGAGTTAACCAAGATGTAATTAGAAAGTCGAAGGTGAATTAAGGTGAAGTAATGAGGGTAAAAGGTGGATACAGTTGAGTAGGGAGACACATGATTTGTGATATAAAGCGATGGAAAGTGAAGATATGATGATAGCGTACTAAAACCTGTCCTAAGGAGCGTACTAGAAGGAGACACACAAGGGTTATCAATCATACAATTTTTATTACATGATAAGTGATTATTAGTCAGATTAATGTACCACAACCAATCAGCCGAGGCTCACAATCAATAATGTGCAATTAAAGGATCATGGAAGCAGGACATATAAATAAGATGCCCAATGTTAAAAAATTACTAGTGGTTAACCTTATATTTGAACATGCTTTTACGCAACCCCATCAATAATTTAAGCATCCATTCCAATCCCTAACTAAGCATAAATTCTGTATTCGAGCATTATACCAACTACAAGTGTACAACACTAACTAGCCCAATGCATTAGAATCTATCTAATTCTATGAATAGCCTACAACTGGCAATCAATACAGTGAAATAATTGAATACTAAGCTAATGGAGACAGATAATCATGAAACGGTAATGTGCAAAAGGACAGGTCGCGGCCGCGAGGTACCTACCTTGAGCACGCTCGATGGACACGCTGCACAACAGATGCAAAATGCGCAACTGCCCAACTGCTCCCTCAACAGCTACGTGTGAACCTACATGATGGAATGGAAGGCAATCGATCAGATACAGATGAATTTGATAAAGGAACAACAAGAGATGAATTTGACTGGAGAGGAAACGGGTTCGCTAGCCCCCACGGCCGTGCGAAACGCCATTCGGCCAAGCGAAACTACGTTTGCCCATGCGAACGGCCGTTTAGCCGAGCGAAACGTTGTTTGGCCGAGCGAACAGTCGTTCAACTGTGCGAAACCACGTTCGGCCATGCGAACGCCATCGGCCGCCGGCCAGCACCGCGTACGTGCGGCCGCATGCCTTGCGCCGCCGCCGCATCGCGCTGCCGCTGCCCGCTAGCCGCCACCGCCACCTTCATGTGCGCCGTCGCCGGCCACCACGCTGCACTCCGCTGCTGCGCACGCCGCCGCCGCCAGCCACCCTCCGCCGTCGGTTGCCAGACACATGGAGAGAGAGAGTAGATGGGAAAACCTAGATCTAAAAAAGCTGCACACAGAAAAGAATAGAGAAGTCTCCCATTTAAAGCCATATCTAGATTAGGGTTTATTATTATTATTACTATTAATTTTATTTTTTTGAGTGATACAGGGGGCTTCGGCTTTCGGTTGAAATTGCACTGTAACGGCTGTTATCTTTTCTGAGGAAAAAATGAGAAAAATAGAAAAAATTGAGAAAAATTAAAAAACCATTATATCATTATGGAGAGTGTAAAAGAATACGGGAAAAAAGAAAAGTGAAAAAACTGAAAAAGCCAAAAAAGTTAAAATAAGCTGAAATTAGAAGTCGATTCATTCTATATGTCTTCTGACTTAAATAAATTGAAAGCTAAAAAAACTAAAAGCTGAAGCTGTTTAGAGTGGGATCTCAAATTATTTTAAACCTGTGTTCTATAATTATTTATACAGGTTGGCCCAACTTCTTAGGATTGGCTACAAACCTATAAGTTTCATATATGATTCCATATCATTGGGTGTTCTGTACATAGAACAGATCCTGAACACAGATTCCAAACTATACTAACTAGGGGCGGATATCGAGCCAACTCTTCGTCTTATCGAACTTTTCCTAAAATTGGCATAATTTGATTTAATATCATTTTACGTATAATTTAAAGTATGTTTAGAAACGAACTAACGAGCCGACCCGAGCCGAGCTATAGCAAAATTTAAATTCATTTGAAATCAACTCATTTTAATATTTAACTAATTAACAAGTATAATTGAAATAATTTTGAACCGAGCCAACAAGCCCCACAAAAAAGCTTTTTTTCCACCCCTAATACTAACCATTGTAGACATGTATGGTCCTTTTGTTTAGCAGGCATGTGTGCAATAGCAGCCTTCTCACCGAAAACGTGCGCATAGGAAACCTATTTTGTCCTTGGATAGCCAATTAGGCAGTACGAGCCATTGATCAACCAGCTCACCTGTCTTATTAACTAAACAGGCACAGTAAGAAGTATGTAAGCCCATGTTTTAAATAACTTTAGACTTTTAACTTTCAGCTTTACAATTTAAAAGCCGTTTAAAATTTATTAATTTTTTAATATAGATTTTTCTATTTTTATTATCTATGGAGATATATAACGGTGTTTTTTTATTTTTTATTTTTTATTTTTTAATTAAAATTTTTAGAAAAACTAACGGTGGGTAAAAATCAAAATCACAGTACTTTTCAGACGGGACAACTGACCCCATTTATCATTTGACCTGAGAATAAACGTCTTAAGTGAGCTGTGATTTTTTTTTTGGCAGTGTCGCATGTCCAATCTTGGTAGCGTGTCAAGTCACAGCTTGAGATGGCAAATACCCCTGAAATTTGGAAAATGTTTAATAGATAGATTGTTCATAAAGTCGATATTTAGTTCTCCTGAATTTGATAGACAAATGCATGTCAAAACAAACAAACATGAAACAACTTAAGGAATGTTGATTGATAATTATGTGTACGACTCCTGCCTCGGATTTGGTATGTACCACTTCCATTAGACTGATCACTTCGGTGCCAAATGCAACAGAACTCATGACGGCCATGCTAGCTACAATGTTTCTGGTAGAACATGCTACAGTACCGTGTCTGAGCTAGCCTATCTGAAACGTCAATTTTTTTTATTCAGTGCTAGTGGACTAATGGCACAGTATTATTGTAACATCGCGCCATTAATTACTTGGCAAAAGTAGAGGATACGAGTTCAATCCACCTCCTTTAGTTTCAACTAAGGCTTAATTTGTGTATGCTTGTTCCTCACAAACATGACTGAACATTTATAGTTCTTGTACCCGTGGACTTGGGAAAGCATAATATATGCACCTCGTCGTGTAAATAAATAAAAAAAAATGCTCACTAAGCCCCTCAAAGAATCATACAACCTTGTCTTCGTTATCACGTGGCATTTATATACGCATAGCGCAATACCTTCCGTTATTTTTTATAATGGAATCCGGCTTAATAACCCGTTTGGAAAAAAAATGCATTGGAATCCGGCTTAATAACCCGTTTGGAAAAAAATATATGCATAGCGCAAATAACAGTCACTGACATTTGACACGTATTTTCGATATGGTTCGTGTCACACGATAGGTAGGAGGATAATACTATTCAACCAACGTGCGTGTACAAGCTCCTAGCTAGACATACGGTCACGGTCAGTGCAATCCTATACCAACACCGTACGTTAATTCTCCCAAACAAATACACCACACTAGCCAGACTAAACCGGGCACCACCTTTGAGGCACCTGCTAACTTTGTCAGGCCGGCTGCCATGGAGCCCAACGGCGAGGGCGACGGCGGTGAACTCGACCTCAACCTCTTCCTGCAGCCGTCCTCGGCGCCCGAGCCTCTGGGCTACTTCTCCTGCACCTACTGCGACAAGAAGTTCTACTCCTCCCAGGCGCTGGGCGGTCACCAGAACGCCCACAAGTCCGAGCGCAGCGTCGCCAAGCGCACGCGCGAGCTGGTGACCGCGGCAGCCGCTCGCCGGCGCGTGGACCAGGGTGCCGACGAGGAGGCGAGGAGAGGGAAGGAGCCGAGCAATGCCGCCCGGGGTTCGGCGGGGAGCTCCTCGCACCAGAGGGCGTCGCCGGAGGCTCGCCGGGACCTCAACGAGGAGATCGACCTGTCCCTGAAGCTATGAGATTGCTCACGTACCGGAGCTTCTTGTCACTGGAAACATATGATCAATGAATTAATCCCTTCGTGTTCTTGTTATGTTTGTTCTCATTGAGCTTCTGTTGATTAATTCGGCTATGCATCGACTGAAACCAATTTCGATCTTGTTAATTGCCCTTCCTCCTTCCTACCTCCTCCTTAATTTCTTCCTTTCTTTCCTTTTATCTTTTTACTGGGACAGGAGTTACTTCTAATGTAAAGCCTAGAAATGGAAAGCAAGGTGAAGATATGATGAGGTGTACTGCTCCCACATGATATGTACAGAAGTTACTGCACAATTTACAAGGATCAAAGTAGTAGTACTCCACTAGCCAGAGATGGACACGGACACAGGGCCACTGGCTGCTGCAGGCATAGGCGTACATATAAATACTAACATAAACCAGAGAAGTGATAAAGTCAGAATATACTATATCAGTATAAGACAGATCATTTATAATTGATTAAAGTATAAGACAGATCATTTATAACTAATTAACTTACAATATAATACCAGTTCATAAGATATTTGAGTAGTTATATTACAGAAAGAGTTGTCCACAGCTTGAGTCTAAGTTGTCATCACCTTGCTTTTTCTAGCCTATATTTCTCTGGGATGATGGAAGCATATGTCGGCTTCACAATGACTGGGCTAGTGGTTCAACCAATGTACAACATTGGTTATCATCTCTATATCGAAATTCATTGCCATCAGATGTTGAAAATGAACATGCCGGCTTGTTGGTTACACATATGGATATGTGCCCCAGGTGTGACTAACGATGATAGTACAATTTCTACGTCTTTATCAACTAGCATTGAAACACATACAATCAGAGGGCAGTCTAACTCAAGATTGCACAACAATAATGTTGCTATTAATCTTGAAAGGTTTAATACTAGAGATAAGATATATAGTTTAGTTTTCATGGGAGTAGATAGATATGATGTGGGTGCAAAGTAGAAGGCTGTTACTCTTCTCTATCGTCGTCTGATTCATCCATAGCAGTGTGGAGAAAATAAAGCCATACCATAAGTTATAAAATATCAAATTCTCATCCCATCCTTACAAATTCACATTTGCAATATTGGAAGGCAAAAAAAAAAAGCAGTGAGTATAGTTATTCTCATCCAAGCAATAATAACATAGCATCAGTTCATGACATAGGATATTCACGAACTGAAAGTTCTATTTCAAAAGACCATGCTGAGAGCACTTTTGAGAAATATGTAACGCCATTAGGTAGTAGCAAAAACTAATTAGGCCCTGTGTTGCCCACTCAACACGGAGGTTAAAGCTATGATAACCATACTCATTGAGTTTGCTGATAACTTCATCAACATCTTCTCTGTGGATGAAATTGACAAAGTCAAATCTTGGGAAAACTCTAGCTAGGATGTTCTCCGCAGAGCACAAAAATAGGAAAAATTGCAACATAAGGTTGAAATGTTGATAGCCATGTGCATAGATTCATGTAATTTTCCCGACATCATCATTACATTTAGGAAAAACTATTTCTTTAGCTAATGAGAACATGTTGCTCCATCCACCGCGTAACATACAATAGACCATGAGGTTGATAATCTCTTGTAGAGAAATATCTAAGTGACATAGCCTAATAGGCAGTAGTTTTCAAATCTAGTGAAAAATCCCATGTCAACTGTACAAGAAAATTTTTTACTAATACGAACCAGATCACAAACATGTAACGGAAATGTAGAAACAAAATAAATAAAAAGAATTTATCTGACTGACCTAGCTCAACATGAAGCAACTTCAAGAATTTACTGACAAATCCAATGTTGACTACATAGGAATTAAATTTCCTTATAAAAATCAGAGCACAAACATGCGACAGGAATATAACAAAAAAAAACAAACATAACTTAGGAATGTGCATGTTAATCAGAAGGCAAGTTTTTAATATCTAACAGAATAAACTGAGCTTTAACGAATGGAATCATGCTAGGATGGATATGTTTAAAACACGTAAACTCTTCGTAATCATATATAGGTATTTGGACACTTATGTTTCTAGGTGATGAATCTACCACTAGTGAATCCATGTAGTATAAACTATTATAGGCTTACAACAATTAAACATCACAACCAAACCTCTTTTAGTTGCACAATAATGTTGATTTTGCCCATCCAAATTAAATTTTACATCCCAAATTTGATGAAAAGCCACTTGCCTCATTTTTTATTTCATCTATAATTTTCATCATTCATGGGCCTACCTACTTGGCCACTTTGATCTGGAAATTGTTCATTGCAACTTATATGGCTGAAACTTGGGAAGGAACAAACGTAAAACTATCTATCCTAAGACTAATTCCATGATTGTACAATCACACTTCAGTTGCACACCAAAGTAAAAAAATACAACTGAACAAAGGTAAAAGTAGTAGTAATTGCATTCAAAATCAGAAAGTTCACATGCCCATTATCTTTAAGATCACTCAAGGTGACGAAGGTACAAACCCCCTCAACTCACTACCAGACCAACGATGTTTCGTGAGGGTGAAAAACTCACAGGAAAATATGTTTCCCCCTCACGAATAGGTATCCTGTGAGTACCCCGTCAGGGAAGAACCCACAGGATAATTTCGACAGGAAAAAAACATTTGCGTGAGAGTATACCTCCAGGAAAATAATTCCTAACGGGATTCCCTGACGGGCCAGCACAGGAAAAAATAGTGTTTTCCTCACATCTGCATGGTTCTGTTTCGTGTGTGGTTAACCGACAGGAAATTAAAACTCACAGGAAAATAGTCAATTTTCGTGTGTGACAACCTCCAGGAAAATGACTAATTTTCGTGTGTGTTCACCTCCAGGAAAATTGTTGAATTTTCATGTGTGTTCAACCTCCAGGAAAACTGATGAATTTTCTTGTGTGTTGAACCTCCAGGAAAACTAATCAATTTTCCTGTGTGTTCAACCCCCAGGAAAACTGAACCCACACTGAATAGGGAAATCTGAACCAGCAGGGAAAAAATGACAGCAAACCACAATATATTCTCAGAAGATCATACATTCAGATCAATAATTAATTCTCAGAAGATCATACATTCAGATCAATAATTATCTCCAACATTCAGATCAATAATTATCTCCAAATCATACATTCAGATCATACATTCAGCTAGCTGACAAATCATACACAAAATTCAGATCAATAATTCCATCCATCACATATCATATTGACTTATATCACATCCACAAGACCAAAAGTCCAAGCAAGTTTCTTGAAGTCTAGCTTCTAGATCTGTCACAACAGGTTGAGCAAGTAATGCCCAATCCATATCTAGGCATTAGTGAATATAAACAAACATGCATCACATAGTATCTTTTGTACTGACCAAAAGTTCAGAACTCTACCAAGGTTGCTACCAAAAGGTGAATCCTACTCTCATCATTTTCTGCATGTTATCATTTTCCTTCCAGTACACTATGACTGGGATGGGTTAGCTCTGATCTTGCCGGTGGAATTACCCTCCCGTCTAATGACATGCTGCATGATGCTGTGCCTAGAGGCGATGTTGTTCTGAGAGTCGATGTTGTTCTCAGAGTCAACGTTGTCCTCACTGTCCATGTCTCCATAAGCAGTGCCGTCGACACCATTTGCACGGTGTTGGTGAGATCCCGCATGTGAAGATCCAGTTCGCTGCAATGAATTAAGACACATATAGGAAGAAATGGAATAATAAAGCAAATATACAGAAGTGTAAAGTAAAAAAAATGAATGCAGACCAAGAGTACACTAAACAGAAATTAATTTACTTCCATTACAGCAAAAAGACGACCCTGTGTTGGTGTTGTTTCCATTACAGCAAACAGAAATTAATTTACTTCCATTACAGCAAAATGAATGGTCAGGTTAATTATTGTGCTCATCAAGCACGTACAGCACGTACAGCAGCCAACTCGATCCTATGTTTTTTTCGTGCTCATCAAGCACGTACAGCAGTACATGCCAACTATGTACATATATAGTCGCTTGATGGACAGAAAGTACAGTGCTAGCTAGATTAACTATATAGTACCAGCAATCAGGTCCTACTTTACAAGTGAAAACACATATGTTGTAAAGTCTCTGTCAAACCACAATTCGTCTCCTAATTTATTTGTTTATTTTCTCAAATGCAAAAACCAATGCAACAGGTTAATGCAGCTAGACAAATATACAAGCAGTGAAGAGTCTGAAGGTTAATGCATAATTAGGTTGGGACTTGATCCCACCCTCCGAACAGTGATAAATATGTAATTTGATAAAGAGTCTGAAGGCAGTATCTGAAAACTAGATCAGATTAAGAACATTGAATATCAGTCAAATGTATATATATGGCACGAGCACGTAGTTTGTGTTTTTGGAAATTTCCCTTTCAAACATTGAAAACATTACTGATATATATAAGCTCACCATCCAACTATGAAATAAATATACTGTGTTAGACCTCCCAACTTGAGGTACCAAGGAAACTATGAAAAGGTGCCAATCCAGTATACCAACCAACAGGAAGGGGTGCATTTCTTGCTACCTTACCATAAACTTACAACTAAGAAAGAGGCTATGCCTAGGTGTTACAATAATCAACAGGAAGCCTGTGAATTGCCGCATTGTATGTTGGCATTCTGCCATATCAAAAATAATTAGTTCCTTGATGAAGTTGTTCAAATCAAAAAACAAAAGGGCACCAAGATTGTCAGGTGATTGTTTTCCCTAAAGACAATTTTGCAACAACAACACAACTAACCTGAATATGCGCAGGTGACATCAGATCATCATCAGTAGGTGGCATCAGATCTTCATCGGCAGGTGGTTCCTCTCCAATCTTCTCATAAAGCACCTAAAAGAAGAATTAAATTAGAAATACTATACAAAGTTAGATAGAACCAAAAATATTGAAGCATGACATCTATATAGTTACCATGATAAGTCGTTGGTGAACTTGTAGCTGGCGATGAAGTTGAGCATTTTCACGTACCAAGTTTCGATGAGATTGTGTGGTTGATGGCCTACAGTTTCTAGCTTTTGCGGCTGATATAACATCAGCCTTTTTGACAGCACCATTACCAATTGGAACACGACCATGAGGCAATCCCCCACCAATTGTATAAAGAGCCTTCCCATCTAATCCATTTTCCTCTAAATTCTCATTTTGTTCAGAGCTAACAGCTATGTTGTAATCATCCTATCAGCAACATAGATACTCATTTAATCACAAACAATGGAAAATTGATATAACGCAAAGAATGGTAAGATAAAAATGTATGTGTACCATGATTTTTTGTGCTTTATGGCTGCTCACTGCACCACTACTTCCTGTGCTATCCATATTTTTGCACCTGATTTCATAACTGCAAATGTGTTGAGACCAGTAGCCTTCTTAGGACCAAACTTGTGGTTCTACAAGATCAGCCACCATACATTAGAGGGAAAAAAGACCTTTAAACAGAAGTAATAGCAAAAGATATAGTGGTTAATAAATGGATTTAAGTACCAGCCATTGTTGTGTCTCAGTAAATGGACACGATCCACCTTTGTTTTGAGCATTATCTACAGATTTTGCCCTTGAATCCTGGGCCTTCTTTCTCTTTGTGAGGTACTGTTCAGTGGCCCAATGGTGTGCAAGAAGAGGCCAGTCTTCCTGGTTCACCCAACTAACCCAGCCTATAATGTATTCCTCTTCGGAAAGTTCTATAGGACGAGCTAGGTCATCATCAGGGTTCTCTCCAGCCATTTTGTAATGTCCCTCTTGCCTAACAATTGTCTCCCCATGTGATGTCCATGTTTTGTAATTTTCTTTAAACCCATACTTACACAAGTGCATCTCTATAACATTCCTTTTGTGCATCACATAGTTGCGACACATGGCACATGGACATCTAATAGTACTAGAAATAACTAAACCATTTATGGAGAAGGCATGATCCAAAAACCGGTTTGTTTGTTCAATCCATTCATTAGAGAGTGCAGAACCATGACCCCAACCACTATACATCCACTCTCGATCTGCCATTATATATTTCTGTTTCAACAAAATAAGTTTGCCATTTAGTAAAAAAAATATTGATGTCACACCATTACTTAGCCTACCAGATACTAAGAAACTTCCATGTGCACCTTTATACTAATAAAATTGAGCCAAATCAATGTGACAAGTTGTAGAGTAAGAAAAGGAAAATATATAGATGATGCTAAGTATCTGTTTTGTTAAACAACTCCTAAATATTATTATGACACACCCAATTAGAAGTATTCAGGGCCTTTATGTGATAATGGCACTAAGCATCTTTTAAACAAATGGCATAATCACAAAGTAAACAAAGATCATAAGGTCCATTACATAATTTACATTGGGTCATGGAGGAACTTACTAGGTTCTTTTCGAAGTTGCTCGCCCAACAGGTCAGCTTTCTTCAGTGTTCCGGATCGTCACACCGACTCAAACACACCTTGTTCCGGCTCACAAATAACTTGCTGAAAGAAACACACATTTACCAACATCAGTGCACTGCATACATATGCAAATGTTGAAATACTAAGTTTCATAAAAAAAGAAAGAACTGTGCCGGCGGTGGAGCCAGAGAAGGGCGAGGTGGTGGAGCGCAGAGGCATGGCCGGCGGTGGTCCGGAGGCGCGGTCAAAAGGGAGGCGGCGCGGTCACAAGGGAGGCGGCGCGGTGGAGCCGGCGGCGCAATCCGGAGAAGGGCGACGGCGCGGTCAGGAGGGAGACGACCGGTGGAGCCAGAGAAGGGAGGGGTGGTGGAGCGCGGAGGCGTGGCCGGCGGTGGTCCGGAGGCGCGGTCAAAAGGGAGGCGGCGTGGTGGAGCCAGCGGCGCAGTCACAAGGGAGGCGGTGCGGTGGAGCCGGTGGCGCGGTTCGGAGAAGGGCGGCGGCGCGGTCAGGAGGGAGATGAGCGGTGGAGCCAGAGAAGGGCGGGGTGGTGGAGCGCGGAGGCGTGGCCAGCGGTGGTCCGGAGGCGCGGTCAAAAGTGAGGCGGCGCGGTCACAAGGGAGGCGGTGCGGTGGAGCCGGCGGCGTGGTCCGGAGAAGGGCGGCGGCGGGGTCAGGAGGGAGACGAGCGGTGGTGGAGCGCGGAGGCGTGGCCGGCGGTGGTCCGGAGGCGGATTGAGGCGAAATGAGGCGGCGGCGGGATGGAGAATGCCAGGCGGCTGCGGGATGGGAAAATAGATCTGGGAGATAGTGGGAGGAGAGAAGGTGGGACTTAGGGTTTTTAGGTCACTTGTTTTTCCTGTGTGTTTAAACCCTCAAGAAAAATATCGATAAAAAAATAATTGAAATAATTTCCCCTCCTTGATGTTGCTGGCGGCAAAGGCTAATTTTTTTGGCGCGGGAGTGAATTGTTGGTGAGCAGATGACATAAACAATTTTTGTGAAGGTGGATAACCTGCAGGAAAAAATTTTCCTCAGGGGTATCGAGGGCCTCCACAATAATTTAAATTTTCCTGTGGGTTCAAACTACACCATCACTATAATTATAATTTTCATGTGAGCTTACGTTAAACCGTCACTATAATTATAATTTTACTGTGAGCATAAGTGAAACCATCACTATAATATATTTTCCTGTGTGTTTGTTACGGGCCCGTCACAAAAATAATAAACCCTCACGAAAGATTGCTAGTCTGGTGGTGACTTACCTGAATCACTAACATTCAGATCATTCTTAAAACTCATAGAACATGGGCATAAAAAATTCACTCATTGGTCAACATATCTTATGACTGGATTCATCTTTTGGGAAGACAGTAAAGGTCGCTGGAATAACTCTTGAAACATAGTGAATTACGTCTACAATAAGCAAAACAATTTTATAATCAAGCAAAATCCTAATGTTGTATGAAAGAATAGATGTCTACCATGAGAACATGATTTTTCTTTAGCAAAAATGAAGCGATGATATCTACTGCTATGTATAAGGTAGGAATATGAGGGCTACTGGCAATAGAAACTAAAACAAAATGCATCATCAATTGGACACATATAGCTAATAAAGCTAATGTGGTCACTATTACAAAACAAGCTATACTGGACGCCTCATCACAGACGGTTCATGGGGAACCGTCTGTGCTGTAATTACCATAGATAGTTTTACAAATGTGACCGTGTACCGTCTATGATATGCAATTATCACAGTTGATTCTTGTTAATAACAGTCTGTGATACTTCACAGATGGTTATTAATATGAACCATTTGTGATAATTGTAGACATCACAAACAATTTTTAATTAGAACTGTCGATGTTTTAGTATCGATCTTACGTATGATTTGTTTAGGTTTGGGGGAACTCTTGATGTCCAAGCTATGATCATGTGGAGAAAAGACACAGGGATTTTTATACAGGTTTGGGCCTTCTCCTGGAAGAATAACAATCCTACTCCTATGTAGCTATTGCTCAATGAATTGATTACAGTGGAGAAAGTAATACATAAAGCCTTGCTCTACTTCTATTCTCCCTTGGATCTATCCCAATTGTCCTCTTCCTCCTCCCTGACGTCCACCTTTATATAGCTTGTAAGGCGGTGGCCATTTCTCCTTGCCAAGAGATGCCTTAATGTTTTGAATGATAACAATCCGACGGGAGTTATTAGAGATGTGGTATCTCACTCATTGTGCAGCGGTTTCTACCAGGGAGAAGTTATGCGTATTTATTCCAGAGAATAAATACACATGGTAACCACCTCATCAGATAGGCTCATGATACAATGAGTTGTCGTAGACAGGTTTGTCAGAGTTTGGCTTAGTCGTAGGAGCATCTACGACCACAAGGTGGTCGCGGGATAACTTACAACTATGTCATGGTCGTAGGAGAACTTACGACTATGGGTAGTCATAGAAAAGGCTTACAACTAAAGAGTTGTCATAGAAGAGCTTACAACTAAGGTGTTGTTATAGAAGAGATCATGACTAAGGAGTTATCGTAGAAGAGATTACGACTAAATGGTTGTCGTAAAAGAGCTTACGACTAAACGGTAGTCGTAGAAGAGCTTACAAACCTTGTGAAATCTCTCCCTTATAGATAAGAGGTATGCTTAAGGTGTATAATAACATTATAATATCATTTACAGATAAATAATAATTTGGACATTGTTATATCCTCATCATCTAACCCCCCAACTTTAAGTAAAGATAACTTACTTGAGAAAGAGTGGTCATAGATGAACGGAGATCGAAAGCACAGTCTTCTCGATCTAATTTGAACGGAAGTGAACTTAGTCAAAAAGGTAATTTCTCTTGAGTTGTAAAGACACGTAGGCTTGCCGTCACTTAGAGTGCTTAGTTGAGGCAGCGGGCGACCGACTCAACTTTGCCGAGACCCCTCAAGAAAGAGAAGAAAGCCTATGGACTAAATTCAACTTCACTGTTCCATCGGTGGGTGTTTGGAAGACACTCGAATAAGCACGTCAGCGGGTGGACGCATTTCAGGCTTTGTTCGCTGATGATCCTAAACTGTTCGATGCCAACCATGTCACCTACGAAGTTTTGAAGAAGGAGATAGCATGCTACCTCCACCATTATAAAAACTTCGAAGCAATTAGGTTTCTTTTTATATCTTTTGTAAGAATCGACTGGCCATGCTATTTGGCCATATGTAAATACAAGCAGCTAAATTTGTATTTACTGTCTTCTATATATGTAAACGGTCTTACTATAACAACATGACAGCATTACTAACTGGCAAAAAAAAACAATTCAGCAATACATGTTTACTCCTTAGGCAGGCATTATTGAATTTGCATTAATGTATTTAAGAATGAGTTATATATATATGTGTGTGAATTTGCATTTATATATATATGAGAATGCATTCAGAAGCATCTGTATATTTATCATAGATGGTTCTACTTTAGAACCATCTGTGATGTGTATTCACAAACGGTTATTATTATGAACCGTCTGTGATAAGTAATTATTACAGATAGTTCATAATAATAACCATTGTGAAATCTCAAATTATCATAGACTGTTCTTGTTATCACAGATGATTCTTAATGAGAATCATCTGTGATTATTGTGTACCACAGACGGTTCATGGTTAGATGTGTCCGAGATAAGCTACGTTATTAAATACTTAGCTAGACCGGTCCCGACACATCTGTCTCCATTATGCTGCATTGAAGGAGGTGGCCGGCTTTGGAGAGTTTAGTGAAAGCATACCGCTTGTAGATTGATTTATTCTTGGTGATTTGAGGTAGTATTTGCTTCTAATTATATGCTTTGTAATAAAGAGAAACGAAAGCTAGGTCTAGAACTAGCTTGGTAGTTTGCTCCAATTTAAAAATGGGTCACTACTCCTAGTCTACTTAAATTAGATATGGGCAATTTATTAAGATGAATAACAATTATGTGTAAGTATTAGGCTAGCTAGATATAATAGTATTAATAATCTAATTTGATACTAATTTGTTACATACGTAGCGTAGATGGACCAAAACTAGCTAGATGCACGTTGAGAACAGTGTGAGTGAAAAGTACATTAATGACGTGTCTGCTTTAAGAAGAGCAGCTGAGCAAGATATGTTGAAAAAGGGGATGGAATATTTGTACTGTCCATGCATTAATTACGATAGTCTAAAGATATTTACCAACTCAGTGCAGATCGAAGCTCACTTGATTCGAATGGGTTTAAAAAATGGGTATACATGTTGAACCAGTCATGGTGAAGAGACGATTATACATGAAGGTAGTTATAACATCGTCGAGGGTGACAACGATATGTCGGTTGTGGACTATATTTTTGATGAGGATATGTCACAGAAGGACAATCTAGATCAGATGTTACACGATGCAGAAGGGAGCTATAGTGAGAGAGAGTTTGGTAAATTCGAGAGCTTGATGGAGGACTTGGAGAAACCTTTGTTCCTGGGCCTCCCCACCACATGCTGGAATTACAAATGAGTGCGCTCAAACTAGTTAAGAGCGAGGTCATCAACCACGTCTTCGGGTGTCGCCTCTTTCAAAAAAAAACCTCGCAAACGAGCAAGTGTCCAAACATCTGGTAAGATATGTTAAACTACCTAGTTATTAATATGTCCATAACTTCATGGGGTCCAAAATGACATGATTGCCTCTTGCAGCAAACATTGACCACTGAATCTTCCCAAGATCCTTTGAAGCAGTCAGTGATAGGGATATACTATCCACGGCCTTGGGAAACAAGGAGCACCTGGGTCACATTTGAGGTCTGGGGGTTTACATATCTTGGAGGCACGGATTCCCCAACGACTTCGAGGCGTATGGGAGTAGGAAAAGATCCAAAACTGAGCGTGAGGAATGTACGAAACAGGACTTTCATACACAACTTGAGGAGATAACTACCTTACTTCAAGGAGAGATAGATTCATTGAGGGAAGAATTGAGATAATTCCGCAACCACTCACAAGCCATCCCCATTATTGAAGAAACCACTCCCCCTCAATGTCAGAGTAGCTACGCATCCACGCCACTTTCTGAACATAGCGACACCCACGTACCTATCAACGACATCCATGTAATGTACCTCTGTAGAATGCTACATAGAAAGACCTAGTTGACATCTTAGCTCATCGTGTATTGTTATGTAGGAGCTCATACCATGCATCCTTAGAGTCAGGCTTGTTGGCACCATTCCCGTTGACGCTGGGTGGGGGATGGCACATCCATGCCTGCCAGGGATGCTGGTGCATGGTGCCCAGCTAGGGACTGGTTTCGCGAAGGTCCAAGTGCACATGATTAATGATGTTTTTAGGGTTGTCCCATTGGAGAAGCCCCAACAAAGAAATCATGACACTAGAGAATACCGTCCACACATTCATCCAATGGCCCAAGAGTGACATTGCCCTGGACCCTTCCGTGTCTCAATCTCCACACGACCATACCTATGAAACAGAACTCTCTATGACTCCACCTTAAGCTCCGCTTCAGAAGGCCACCACATCGATTCCTGTGGAGATGACATCGAAGATGTATCTCACGCAAGACACTCAGGCCCAATCAAAGATGATTAAGGCACCTACCAAATTTTGGTAGTACAACCTCAGAATGCCATTGGTCCCCGAGTCATAATTATCTAGTCTTAGACTGGTTTGCTAGTCTTTACATGCTTGGTATATGCAGAGGCCCAACGACCAAAAAATGCTAGAGTGGATTCATTGTCAGATACACAGAGGTGCATTTCCACAATGGTACAGGCTACATCGTTGTGGACTTCCTAGACTTATTCGAATTATTTAACCTTGACGCCCTCAATGCATCACTTCTATGATACTGGACACTATAAGTGTGTACAATCAAGTTCTAAATTCACCTAATACTAATAAATATTATAACTCATTACTTATGTACAGATACATGATTCAAGAAGCTCAGCGCCGCTGAGAACTGGTGGATTTCCTCGACCTACACATGATCTCTGAGCAAAGCATCAAAGATAATGCATCCTTCATCGAAAACTACATAATGAAGCGATTGCTTACTCACAACGATAGGACTACATTCTAGCACCCTACAACCAGAAGTAAGTGCTTCACTAGTTGCTATACAAGTTTCATTTGTGCTTTGTACACAATAAAAACTTAGGTTTAATGACTAGGCGACATACATGACTAGCTTTCACTGGATTCTGCTTGTGATTGTACCAAAGTGGAGCAAGATAATATACCTTGATTCCCTATTCAATAACAACCACAACTTCACCCTTGTGGAACAAATAATCAACAGGTATGCTTCATACATAACTCTATTGTGGTCTTCCCTTCGGTTGCAGTGGTCGAGGCTAATTTTTTGGAATCACGTTGGTCGTTCAATGCTTATATTATCAAGGGAAGGAGACATAAGGAATCCAGCACCATACTGATCCACAGAACACAATTTTCTAGTACCTGCAACAACACAATCCTACATCACACTTCGTAATAATGTCTCTAGAACTGACTATACATATGTACGTAATTCTATTGTTGCAGTGCCATTAGCAGCTACAGGGCAACGTATGTGCATTCTACGTTTGTCGTAACACACATAACTCTATTTACGTATACAATGAACTATCATAGACGGTTCTGTGGTATAAACTGTTTGTAAATGTCAACTATCACAGACGGCTATGATCAAAACTCGTCTGTGATATATATATATATATATATATATATATACCTTTTACACCTGGGTGTAATTACACCCACCTCTAATATACCACCTAAACAAATTTGAAATACTCCTTCTTTATCACTTTAGGTATATTTGTATACTAATTACAAGATACTCCAATGTGAACCACACGAAAAACTTGTAAAGGAGTTCATAGTTTTTAGCGTATTTTGTAAATACCCTCGTATACGCGCATAAAAAGGAGTATGTCGAAAAAATGTACATACCACCTAGATGGTCTTAAATACTCGTATACTACATGTACATACCATCCGTTATGCGAGATATTCCCTACATTGCGAGATACGATAATATAGGGTGTAATTATACCCAGGTGTAGAAAAGAGGCTTCATATATATATATATATATATATATATATATATATATATATATATATATATATATATATATATATATATATATATATATATATATATATATATATATATATCACATTACAGATGGTTCTATGTATGAACCATCTATGATATGTATATTATCATAGATGGCTGCTACCAAAACCCGTCGATGATATGTATACTAGCATAGACGGCTGCGATCAAACCCCGTCTGTGATATGTAATACATCACAGACGGTTCATACATAGAACCGTCTGTGATGTATTACATATCACATACAAGTTTTGGTCGCAGCTGTCTGTGATAGTAGACCTTTACAGATGGTACATAAACTGTCTATTATAACCGCATGTTATCACAGACACATAAAATCTGACAGTTTAGAAACTGTTTGTGATGACGGTTTAGATCTGTCTGTGATGACCATTTGTGTGGTAGTGTGAAAAATGCTAGCTCACGCTATCTTGCTTAAAAGAAACATCAAACAAAGAGTAACTTAACATTTTTCTTTTGTAACAATATTGTATTAAAAGGTGTTGCAAAATTGTGTGTAGCATAAAAAAATTTAGCACCAAGTGAAATACAAAATAGCCCTATTGCAAAATTGGGTATGTTTTGGCTCTTACAAAAAATAATTCATTAGTGGTCTCCTTGCTGACTTCATAGGTGTTTCATTGTGCTTAATAATGAAAGTTCAAAGAAAACAAAAGAGGGATACCTGATAAGGAAGAGATGTAATGAACAAAAAAACACCAATATAAGCTCAATCTGATAATAGCTAGATAAGCTATAGTAACTAAAGACCACATTAAACTGCTACATCTAAGACCAAAACATAAACCCTTAGAAGCTATAGACTTATAGAGCAATTGAGTATATAAACAAAATCAACTAGCTATGAATAAATAGCAACAGAGGTATCAACCATTAAAAATAAACTACATCCAAAAAGGCTAAAGTAAACATTTGACATCCAGCTTCAAGTCTACAACTTCCAAAAAAGGTGCATAACTGGAAAACACTTATAGATGCAACTATAATTATAAGTGTCATTTCATAAATATAGAAGGAACATTTTTATTGACACTCTGTGTAATCTTCATAGAGGAAAACACTATATCATAACTCAAATAAATGAAAAAAAATATCTTTGGCTCTTATTCTTACTACTTTCAACATAGAAAGTGCAAAAGAACTGCATGAAAGCCCAAAATCTCTATAAACCATAGTTTGTCTAAAAATTTGCAAACTCAAACAAGAAATCAATGGATGTTAAGTAAGTGCATTGAATTGTAATACACATAGACAAATACTTAACCTTTGGAGTTGCTGACTTACATTGCAGAATAGAAGCAAAAAATATAAAAGGAGTAGGAAGACAAAAGACACATTATCTTATTCGCTAGCCATCTTAGATTTAGCAAGCGAAGCATACTTAGCAACAACCAATCCACTATAAAAATATTGATTTAGTGCACACTACTCAACTTGAAATCAAAGTGAGGTGAACATTATAAAACCTGCATAACTAGTTCTATGTCCAAAATTTAACCTTTGTGTCATCGGACTCATGGTACTCTATCATCTACATAAACTCAATTCATAGCCATGTGAACTGTAACCATTTCCTCTCTTCTTTTTTTAACAATTCACTTACATAATAGCACATTTGTAATATCCTAAAAATACCATCTTTAGAACATCTGCGTAATTAGAGAAAGGGAGATACATGAAAATAGGATGCTTAGATTTTTTTTTAGAGGAGTCATTTCCTTGGAGCAAGTCATACAAGAAGTTAGAGATCGAGTCGATTGGTGCCGAGATAAAAGGGAACATGGAGAGAGGAAAGCCCTAAACCTAGAAAAATCCCTAGCCAACATTTTTTCTTCAGGCACAACAGTTCTTTTCTTAGGGCGCCACAGATGTTACAGGTGGTGCTGTCAACCACCACCTCTCACTAATTGCCATGAGCTAGCAAGGTCTTGTTGTCGCGTGTGTCGCAATGTTTCTATCACGCCATTGCACCCACAAGCTAGCGTGCCAATCGAAGCCAAAAGTCGCCCCCTCATTTTTCAATCGCCTGGGGGATTTCAATCGCCGTCACGTTGTTGCCACGCGCCAGACTGACTGCCCTCCAATCACCAGCGCTCGCTTCTGGGGTAAAATTGGGGGTTTAGATGAGTTAATGTGGTTTTGTGGTCAACTAAGAAGTTGTAGAAAATTTTGTGTAGATTCCATAATTGATATGGTTTCCTATAATATGATGTGGGAGTTGAAAGTTATGATGATTTTAGTAACGGGACAGCAAGGGTGGCTATCCGGTAAAGGGGAAATTCTGGATTTGGGGAACGTGTAGGAGTGTTGTCGTTTAAGCGTTGTATTGTATTGATGTAGCTTGTATCGAGTTTGGGTGTTTACTGTAGGAGGAGTAACTTCGGAGTTAGTGTCATCTTTTAATCAACCCAGACGTCACAACTAGAGAGACAAGTGCGTAGTAAAATGATAGTTGATGGTTGATAATTGTTTATTGTTATTGATTTATTCATGTCATGCAATATTTGGTCATCTTTTGTTCAGTATGATATTAATTTGATGATGAATGTGATATGTGGTAAAATGATGGAAGATTGAACTCATGTCATGACATGTGCATTACAAGCTAGGGTAGAGAGAAAGTCAAATAGTTATGAGTAAAGTTATTTGATTATTCTGGCGTGCTCTTGAGTAAGACTTATAGAGGTAGACACCTCCACGGGATGGAGAGAAAGACCTACTTCGGTAGGCACCTTCATGGGATGGAGATAGAGGGTGAATATCGACAGGTGTTCCTTCTGCTATACCGATATAAGTTATAGAAAGAGACATGAGCATGTGCATTGCACTGCACTAAAAGAAACTAAGATGAGAAAAGAAAATGGTAGAAATTAAAAAGTGAAATGAGTATGTTGTTGTTCCTGTTATTTTATTGTGTACTTACTGAGTCGTGGACTCACCCTTACTTTATTGTTGTTTCTAAGTAAACGTTGAAGGCGACATACATGGTGGAAGTAGAACATAGAATATTACACTTTTGTAGCTCTTTACTCCACATAGAGATTTATCACTTACTGTCATAATCACCTTAGTACTTTTCATTGCAATAATTAGGTGGTTTATGGATTCGCTTAGTACTTATGGTTCTTATTGGTGCCACTTGAAGCATTCCTTGGCTTAGCCGTATATTTGGTTTATCTTGGTAACTATTTGGTTCATATTAAGTTCATTTTTTGGTTTACAATATTGCTGAAATTTTGCTTAGTGTCATGATGAATGATTATTTTTGAAGTCTAGTTGTTGGTAATGCTTGTTTATTGGTTAAATTTGGTAGCGATAGTAGTTGTGGTGATATCTTGGGCTTTTGTTAAGATGATGTATTACAACATTGAAGCATATCACTGATCAAGATAATCTGCATTGAAATTATAGGGAGAGGATAATACAAAACTTCTCAGCAGTAAAAGAAAATTACATGGATGAACTACCATCCTTTCATTTGGAGCAAAAGAAAGAATCTACATGGAACATGAAGAAAGTATGCGAAGTCCACACACCTGCATGTAAAATTAGATATCAAAGTTATAACTATGATAACGAAGGGAAAATAGCATAAATAATAGCGAATTGTGTTTTCTTTTACCTTCTCAAGAAAACCCCTAAATCCAAATGCAAGGTCTACAATAATAGGATTTGTCAATGTCACAGAAGCAATAAATTCCAAAAGGAAAATAAACGTTCTCTAGAAGCAATCACCCATATTTGAGTACACGTTTTGAGCTAAAGGGCAATTTTGGTTAAATGGCCTGCTAGCACATCCTAAAATCTTCATTCCAAGGACAAAAAAAATTTAACCTAATTTCATGATCTGCTGAAACATGAACTATTTTATGTTTGCTATATGATTGAAATTTTTAGTCAAACATGACCAGTAGAAAAGAACCTCATAACATGTGTTTGTTCAAACAATAATATTATTAAAATTAAAATAAGTAACACTTTGCCTTCACATGTTATGAAGTAATCTCCTCCTTCGAACTTTGCTAGTAAGTGGCAGCTGCTGCAACAACAATCTTTCACCAAAACCCAAGGTACACCTCAAACCATTGGCAACCACCTCAAACCATTGGCAACCACCTACCCTAAAAAATACTATCATTTTTCACAATTTCCATTTCTAACACACGTACTTCAAAAATATATAACGTGCTAAAATTAATGAATGGTAGAAAAGAGTGTTTGGGCTTCATGCCTACACGATGCGCTGTCAAATAACTCTTTCTCAATGCTTAATGCATAAAAAATGTTGTAGAAACAGAGGTAGTGGTAATGCATGATAACAGGGACTCCAAAAAAGTAAAAATGGCACGAGTGAATACATACAATCAACCAATCTCACATTACAAATCATGAATAGCAGCAAGCAGTTGAGGAACCCTATGTGCACATTAAGGGTGGGTTCTTTTTAGCTGCAGTTAATGGCTTTTGGACCTAGTATGAGTGTTTGTATGAATGAACCGAATGCCAATAAGCCACTTCAAAAAAGCTGTCTCGATAAGCCGCATCGAAAAGACGGCAAAGAAGTCATCCTATTTGTTTGTTTAGGGAAAGCCATAAGCTATAAGATAAAAAGAAGGGGGGGGGGGGGGGGCTAAACTATCATCCACCTAGATACGGAATAAATGAAACGCTCTCCTTGACATTTTGTAGTAGTAATAATTTGCCATCACCTAGATCTAAAACCCATCAAGTAAAGTCAGACCTTTTATTTTGGAGGTGCTTATCTAAAGTTGAAGAGGAGACCTGCATATTGATTGAAGCCCTAAAGAATCTAGGAGAGGAAAAGCAAGAGGAAGAGTGATAAGAGAGAGCTCACAGGGGTAAGACATGGCTGACTGGAGGTCCCACGAGTTCATGGTGACACGAATTGATGGCATGGACGGCACGACGCGGTGGCACCGTGTGGCGGTGATGAGTGGTCACCACAACAGCGGATCTAGCGCGACATGATGTGAAGGCAAACCCACAAGGTGAACCGAGGAGGGAATGACACTGCAGTGGTATGGGGAGGACACGGAAGAGCGAACCGGAGGAGGCGACGGTGGTGTAGGGCGGAGGAAGAGGAGGCGGGTGCGATGGTGGCATGGGGAGGTGCGGAGGGGAAGGCATAGCGGGGAGTAGAAGGCGGCGGTGATGGTGGTACGGGGATGTGAGGAGTTGGAGGCGCTATGGGGTGGGAGGGGAAGACGACAAAGATGGGAAGAAAGTAACAGCAAAGAAGAGGAGAGGAAGGCGGGAGATGCAGTGGCGGCACTGACAACAGTGTGTGGGGAGAGGAGGAGGTGAGGGGACAGGAGAGGCGGCGGCGGATGTGGGAGAGCAGTGCGGACACGTTTTTTTTTATCTAGCTAGGGTAACCATCTTCCTCAGCTGATCCTATCCATCCAATGCTGATCTAACGGCCAACAAAAAATGTGTGACGATGTCTAGCTAAGCCTCATCAATAATTCTTGCAAAGCAAATCTGTGGATGGTTTGGTGTATGTGTGTGGTCCAGTAGGCCTTTCCACTGTAGTTAGGGTCATCTTGTCGCTGCCACTGCTTGCTCTGTAGCCGTGATGCACGTTACTTATTACTTCCCTCTGTCGTTATTGGAATAGTGATACCAACTGAATAACTGTAATAATTTGAGGTTATGGGGCGGTAGCAATAGGTGGTTGGTCTAGTGTTCATGGGGCACACACTGGGGCCATGCGGAGACAAAGGAAAGAAAGAAAAAATGGAACAAATTTCCATGAATTTCTTGTGCCTGTAACATGTCCATCTCGAAACTTCAGTGTCTCTCGTGGTTGAAGATAAATACCGTGTTATTTACTTTTAATGGCACTATTTCCTTAGAGGATAATGGTATTATTGTCGTGTTGCCACGCCGTGAAATATCTCTTCAAGGACTGGAATGCTCCCGAAAGTACCATGTTGTTGTCAGCAATAGTTTTTCTGTAATGACGGATTCTTTAATTCTTGTTAGATAGAACACGTGCGAGATTTTTTTTTTCTGATTTATAAGTAGTGATGTGCACAAACTGAAACGAGCAAACTTGATAAGTGATTTTTTTAGTTAATTTGATTTTTAGCTTTTTCTTTAGATGATTTCTTTTAATATCGTAGAATTTGGTTTTATGGTCACTTTTATAGAATCAGGATTACTAAAAGCCAAGTGCATATACAAGCAGGGGAAAATTCTCGGCCTTTGAAAAAAGGGGTCTGGTAACTGGCCAAAATTTTCAATTTTTCAATTAGAATTTTTGTGAAAAAGTTGAAAAAGTGGATATGCACTAGATATTAAATATACATGAAATACAGATGAAAATACAGATAAACTTCAGTGTATTTTCAAATTTGAAACTCAAATATAGGTCCCACCCCAAACCAGCCAGATCTATCGCTAACCAGGGGGTCACCAAGATTTTCGGTAACCAGCGGTGTGCTGAGATTTTTCTCCTTGTATACAAGATAAAATTATACTACTCTTTTTAGAATAATACACAAATGAAGTAAGAATGATCGACATACAAATATAGTTCAATTATTTTGTAGAGCTATCACCAATATGTTTATTTGTCATGTCAATTTACTACTCCCTTCCAGTTACAAATACAACCTGAGTCATCTTACACTACTACAAAAGGCCTAATAGTAGACGCCAAATCACAGACGGTTTTGTGAAACCGTCTGTGATTTACACTATTACAGACGGTTTTAATTTGGAGGCCGTCTGTGGTATTTGTGGCGGGAAAAAGGAGTATCACAGACGGTTCTTACCGCTGAACCGTCTGTGATATTATAATATCACAGACGGTTTTATAATAAAAACCGTCTGTGATATTCCAGATTATCACAGACGGTTTTATAACAAAAACCGTCTGTGATATTCCAATATCACAGACGGTTTTTGTTATAAAACCGTCTGTGATAATCTGGAATATCACAGACGGTTTTTATTATAAAACCGTCTGTGATATTATAGTATCACAGACGGTTTTATAATAAAAACCGTCTGTGATACGTTTCCCGCCTTGCAATCCCTCAAAATTTCATATTTTCCCGCTTAAGTCCGAGTATGGTTCAGTTTTGAGACACTTTCAGTAAAACGGGCATAACTTTTGCATACGGTGTCCGTTTTCGACGTTCTTGTACTCGTTGGAAAGCTAACGACGAGCCCGATCCAAAAAAAACGACCGGCTTGCGCCCGTCGCCCTCCAAGACCCCGAAAATCGGCCATCTTTGGACCTAAACCTGCGTCGCAAGTTTTTTGTTTCTGTTTTTGCCCTTTTTCTTGGTCTTATTTTCGGAATTTGGATTTTTCTTCAACTGCAAAGTTGTAGATCTCGTTGAAACCTTTCAAATGAGTATATATAAGTCATATAGAACATTGCTATTTTATCTTTTCATACTAGTTGTTTGTATTACATCGGTATATAAAATTGTATGCTCTAATTCACAGACGGTTCTATATGTAGAACCGTCTGTGATATTCATTCATCACAGACGGTTCTATATGTAGAACCGTCTATAATAATCTGGCAGCTGGGCCAGTCGATCCTGCACCTCACCCCACGGATCGTAGCTCTACCTCTCTGTCTCGGCGCCAAAAAATTTCGAACTCCTGCCTCTCCCTCCCCTATAAATATAATCCAAACTCAGCCTCTTTGCTGGTCTGTTCTTCCTTGTTGTCCTCTTCCTTGCTGTTCTCCTCCTCCTTGCTGTTCTCCTCCTCCTTGCTGTCCTCCTCCTTGCTGTCCACATCCATGCAGACGACGCACAAGTCTACGGCGATGATAGTGGACGTCAAAGACATCCAGCTCATGCGTTGCATCAGGGGCGAGAAGGATGGTGGGCGTCAAAGGCATAGAGGATCTTTGCTTGTTGTGTAACCTGCTCGTTGTTCTTGTTGTGTAATATGCTCGTTGTTCTTATTGTGTAATCTGCTCGTTGTTTTGGAATATTGTAATGGTAGGCTCTAATATTAATAAAAATGGATGTTTTATGTTTGTGAAATGAATTGAGATATGAATTGGATATATACATGTACATATTGATCTGCTTGTTTCAAAGGGTTTGTCTAGCATTTCCCGAGGCTAGCCAATAAACAGAAATATGTTTAGGAGTAGAAGGCAATATCACAGACGGTTTTTAGTTAAAAACCGTCTGTGATTTATACATATCACAGACGGTTCTTAACTAAAAACCGTCTGTGATAATTATATATCACAGACGGTTTTTAACTAAAAACCGTCTGTGATTATAACTATCACAGACGGTTTTTGTTATAAAACCGTCTGTGATATTTGCATCACAGACGGTTTGAAAACCGTCTGTGATGACCTCGTATTATCACTGACCCATAATTTCAGACGGTTCACAAAACCGTCTGTGATGACGTTTTTGAACCGTCTGTGATGACCTTTTCTGTAGTAGTGTTACAAACCCATCATGCCAATCAATAACCTGAAACCTGAAACATATATCCCATTTGGTTCGTTCTATACACAGTAATTTCCTCATCTTTTGCCAAAAATAATATAGTAATATGATATTTCTATTATAAAAAATTGCACATAAATTTATATACATATCTAAAATGATATACAATGGTATAAAAACCAGCTTACGGTATAACGTTTTGGAAGGATCCGACTGGATAGGCTAGAGCCTATTAGATCGGATTCTGGTCGCATGCCTAGGTTTAATCGGATTTACTCCCCGGGCCACAAGTCCAAACGAGCTGAAATAACTAAACCCACGGGCTACCACATGCATGCCCTAAAACAACAGTCTTATAAGTGGTATTAGGCATTCTTCCTCAAAAAAAACTAGTCTAATAGGTGAGATCTCCCTCATATTTAATAAATTATATTTTTCATTTTTTTATCACCGATATAGGACTATTCCAAACAGAGCCCTGGTATTTCAACGCGATCTCAACCACATCTCTCGCCCCTTCAGCCCACGCACAGAACTGCCGTGAACCATCTCCCCCAAATCACGCATCACATGATCCTTTCTCACTCTCCCGATCTTGATATCATAGCACATCCATCTTCAGCAAATCGGCCTGGCGGAGCGGTGAATAATGACACAGTGGGTCAGCGTTCGAGCTGCGCACGGGAAGGCCCAGGTCAGTCCGTCAGTGCACGGTCACAAGCGAGGCGACAACAGCTCAGCGGGCGCAAGAACGGTGCCGGAGGGCACATGCAGGTGAGGGTGGCGCCGGCCGCCGGCGCTTCCGGGCGGGCAAGGTGGCGTAGTAGGGAGCAGGCGCCCGCGGGTGTGCGGGGTGGCACCGGCAGTGGTTCAGTGGGCGTGGGGCTACCGCCCGCCGGCGCCTTTGCCAACACCGTGCTACCTTTGGTCTTTTATGAAATTTGTTGATTTTTTAAAACTTTACTGAAACTTATCTGATTTTTTTATAAAACTTGACTGAAATTATCTTGAAACTCACCAATATTTCAACCTTTGTTGAAACTCTATGAAACTTGATATTTATTTTTTAAAACTTAGATGATACTCTCCTGAAACTTGAAGAAGATTCAATTTTGAAACTTGAAAATCAACTTTGAAACTTGATGCTTCAGATTTTGAAGCTCTCAACAACGCACTGAACGAAATTGTATGAAACGTGCTGAAGCTTAGCCCAAACTGAAACTGTACAAAACGTGCTGAGACTTTGCCGAAACACGAAACTCGGTTGGAACTTAATTTGCTAGCAGCTCCCATTGATATATGGAGGAAGTAGCTAATCAGCTACCCTAATATAAGTCGGCTGATTTAAATAGGTTTATTCTCAACGCGTTGTCAGCGACGTTGCCGGACTGCTACGAACAATTGTACACTACAGACACGTCTATGAATCACAAGAGATTTTGGAATGCACGGAATTGAAGACTAGCTTGCCAATGAGGTGCTGAGCTTCACCCACCAGAAAGCGACTTGTCAAGAGTCCAAGCCAAGCGGCAGCGCTTCATAGCTTGAAGGATTCGTACCCAAAGCAATAGATGGCTCTTCTGTCATTGTAGCACATAATGGCACATGATCGAGACATGTTCCCTAGCTCCTTCCACTTGAAGGAGTGCATGCATGTGATATATGTGTGGCATCGATAGTTCTATGGATCAAGGGTCTTTGGATGCGATCTTTTTTGGTCAATTGGATCTAGATCAAATGGCCCACGTTCCCTCCCAACCCTTCTTATCCGATCCCATCGCCCTCCATCCCTCACACCTCCTGCACCGCTTCCCCCACCCCTGTCCCGCCACTGCCCAGCGCACCACCTCCCTACCTCCTCTCCACCTGCTACTGCCACCTGCCTCCTCCCCCATCGCTGCCATCGCACGCTTGCATCTCCCCACCCTGCCCTCCATCCATGTCTCCGACGATGATGATGTCACCATCACCTCAGCCAATCTAAATCGAGATCCCAATGAACCTAAACTTTTAATCCGGTGAACCCTAGCCCTAATATGACGAACTACCACCCTAACTCGCCACCGTTGTTGCCGGAGAGGAAGAACCCGCTAGCCGGTGCACGAATCTTCAAGCAATATCTTACAGTCAGAACACTACCACATATGGGGTCATCACAGACGGTTCGTAATCCTCATCAAAGATGATTTCTAAAAAGCCTAATTTATTGTGTCAGTAATAACAGGTGGTTATCACCGACGGCTTCTAAACCGTCTGTGATAAGTCACAACACAGACGGTTCTTTTGTCTGTGATATATGACATATCACAAATGGCTAATACAAAAAACTGTCCGTGATGGTCTACATATCATAGACGGTTTTTTGTTACAAATCGTCTGTGCTATTCTTTTAATAGCTTTTTTTATTTTTTGGTTAGGCTTAGGAAATGCTAGCCATGCTCTCTAAAAACAAGCAAGCAGATCATAAATAATTGCAGATCTTATAACACATGACAATCATTACACAAATCTTACAAATGAATTATAATTGAATTAATTGCAATTGAACCAAATGTTTGAACATCTATTAATTGTTGTCGCTGAAGTTGAACTCTCCCTTCGGGTTAATGACCTTCGTCATCAAGAAGGTGAAGGGTTGTCCACGAATGTCGGAGAGTTCGTTAAGATCGAATGTACTTGAGTTAATTGTCATATCCCGTCGCTAGGAGGAGTAAAGTCATGAGCATATATATAAATTAATAATTAGGAAATAATTATTGCCATATTGACAAATCCCTAGATCATTCATCTTAGCGCCCATAATTTTTTGCATATGGCAGCAAACATAGAATGCACATACGTTGCCCTGTAGTTGCTAGTGGCACTGCAAAAATAAAATTACATACATCGATATAGTCAGTTCTAGAGGTATTATTATGAAATGTGATATAGGATTATTTTTGTAGTGGGTACCGAAAATCACTTCCTGTGTTGTAGCGTGGCACTGGATTCATTGTGTTTTCCTCTATTGGCAATGTAAGCGTTGAACGACCTATGTGATTCTAAAAAGGCGAATTAAAACTACAATATGACCTGGAAAAAGAGACTAACAGCTGCTGAAGGTGAGATTTTAGGATCAATTCATCAGGTAGGATGAAATGAGAGAAAGGGAGGATGCTCCAACAATTCCTCTCTACTAAATTCTCCAGGCTTCTCACGGGTTTCAATTTCACCATCAAAATCTAAGCTTTTTCACCAATGGTGGTTTTGTAGAAGGTAATGTCGATGCCCAATATAACAGATCTTCCTCCTCAGTGCCCTTGACAAAGGATCTTTGTCACAATGCACACATGCAAAATAACCTCTTGTTGTCCTACCTGATTAAGTGCTCACAGCTAGATAATCATGGATGCACCATAATATTGCAGCATGCAGATATAACTTCTTACACTTGTATCGGGATACTCTGCACACCAAACATGCATGCTTGTTTGCATACTCTTTACGGTACATGATACAGTACTCTTTCGGACATGCATCTATTCTTTCTACTTCCATCCCAAGAGTCAGAGAACCTTCTTATAATTATCACTACTACAAAAGAGGCTATACTAGACGGCTACATCACAGACGGTTTGACAAAACCGTCTGTGATTGACACTAACACAAATGGTTTTAATTTGGACACCGTCTGTGTTAGTGGTCGAGTATCACAGACGGTCCTTACCAATGAACCGTCTGTGATACTTTAGTATCACAGGCGGTTTAAAATAAAAAACCGTCTGTGATAATCTGAAATTATCACAGACGGTTTTTTATTAAAAACCGCCTGTGTTGTGTAGACTATCACAGCCGGTTGTTGTTAAGAACCGTCTGGGAATGTTCACAGACGGTTTTTTACAAGAACCGGCTGTGATGTCCCTTTGTCTGTCATATTCTAGATCAGAGGTTAATATATAAGTACACATTGCTTCTAATAACTTAACTACAGAACTACTGAGACAAGAGGTCACAAATTAAAGGCAAATTTATTAATTTCAATTAGAGGGAAATTCATTACATAAGTCGCACAGGTAAAGAGTTTCCCAGATTGTAATCTTTTGGGCTTCGTACGCTTCTTCTTCGACTTTGGGACTTGGAGGATCAGCCGCTGAATTCTCGAACGCTGTTAAGATTGCCCTTGTCCTCTGCACTTCCTCGTGCAGCCTGGGCAAATGATCAGCAGCATCCATCATGTCGTACATGATAGCATTAAAACATTCCTCACAATCTGCTGTTTCTGCATGAGCGGCAAGGCTATCCATCAGTCTGTGCAATGCGAGTAGAGCTTCTTCCGCATTGCGCACATTGTGGAGAAGAACCAGGGTGAGAGCTGTTTCCCTTTCTTGAGCGGCAGCGAGACGCCTCCGTCGACGGCGGAGGATCAGGTCAAGCTGACGGATGCAAGAAAGTCGGGGAAGGAGAGCAGGGCGGGTGCGGAGAAGCTGCTCCAGATGCAAATTGCTGGCCGCCTGTGTAAGGTTCCGGCCGAACAATTCGTGATGAACAGATGAGAGGAAGGAGATGATCACAAGAACAGTAGTAGAAGCCATGTTGTATTGTATATTGTATTGTACGTACGTAGAAGACCTGGATTAGGAGCGCATATTTAACCTTTAGCACAAACGGTTCGTATACCCAAACATTAATGATATAGACGCTTCGTATAACGATCGAGAGACGTTAATTAGACGATCGAAACACGAAGCGTTCTGGCATCGAAACACGCGCGAAGCAGTTCTGGTATGAAGCTTATGACAGACGGTTTTTCATAAAAAACCGTCTGTGATAATATACTGGACGGCTACATCACAGACGGTTTAAACTGGCAACCGTCGGTGATATTTTCACAGACGGTTATTATCACGAACGGTCTGTGATAATTGAGACATCACAGACGGTTCTTATTAATAACCGTCTGTGATAACTAACATCACAGACGGCTCGTATTAAGAACCGTCTGTGATATTTATTATCACACACGGTTCGCGTTAATAACCGTCTGTGATAATTACATACCACCAATAATTGGCGTGTGATATCACGTGTCACCAATAATTGGCGTATACCCAGGATTTCGATCTCACCCGTCCATTCTCTCCACATCGAATGGCTGGCACCAGTTCCTCCCACGGCCAGGCCCTTATTAATAACTCCCCATCAACCTTTCCACCGGTACTAGTCACGCGTGAGTTCATCCACTATCTAGCTTCCTGCATGCATCTCCCCTCCGCTGTGAGCTAGCACCTCCATCGCGGCACGTTCGGTTCATACTAAACAACACACTCTTGCCGTAAGTGTCGTAAGTGTGTCTTGTTTAGTGTGGACCGTCGTGCCGCGAAGGGTTTGTTAGCTTGATATCCTGTAATAGATCGATCTGAATGTGTTGTTGAGTTTTTGTGCTTGCCTCTATATTTGCATGTTCCTCGACGATGCCGACTACTGTCGAGATGTTGCCTGAAGCTAGCTTCCTGCATGCATCTCCCCTCCGCTGTGAGCTAGCACCTCCATATCGCGACACGTTCGGTGCATACTAAACAACACACTCTTGCCGTAAGTGTCGTAAGTGTGTCTTGTTTAGTGTGGACCGTCGTGCCGCGAAGGGTTTGTTAGCTTGTTATCCTGTAATAGATCGATCTGAATGTGTTGTTGAGTTTTTGTGCTTGCCTCTGTATTTGCATGTTCCTCGACGATGCCGACTATTGTCGAGATGTGATGTCCACTCCGACAATCCTTCTTTTTCCTGCAAAATTCAAGGCAATTTTATTACAAAGTTCAAAAAAAGACATTTCCAGATTTTTCAGCAGCCGACGTTGCCGACTTCTTCTCTGAGCGACTATCCATCTGCTTTTTCCCACTTCTTTTCTTCATCCGAGGCCTGCAGCTGTGTCTTGAGGAATGCCACATCTGAAGACCCAAGAGCTGGTCAAGAACTGGTCTTCAGATGTGGCATTCCTCAAGACACGCAGCAGGCCTCGGATGAAGAAAAGAAGTGGGAAGAAGCAGATGGATAGTCGCTTCGGCATCTGGGTATCACAGACGGTTCTATTAACGAACCGTCTGTGATAAAACAATCACAGACGGTTATTAAGACGAACCGTCTGTGATAGTATGCATCACAGACGGTTCGTGTTAAGAACCGTCTGTGATAATGTAGACTATCACAGACGGTTATTTATGTGAACCGTCTATGATAGGCAACAATCACCGACGGTTATTAAGTTGAACCGTCTGTGATATTGCTTGTATCACAAACGGTTCATATTAGTAACCGTCGGTGATAATTCACAGACGGTTATTAATACGAACCGTCTGTGATATATCATTTTCACAGACCGTTTGTGGTTGGAACCGATAGGTGTACCTCTATCTCGTCACGAGGGGAGGTTAGAGGGTATAGGGACTATCGGGAGGAAAGCAATAACTCCGGATCAAAATACGTATGCTCAAGCCCATTTCATGGTTTTACAACACATGACTGAAGTGACCCCATATATTGAAGAGCACAAGGACATGCTACGTCAGGAGAATGCAGGCCGATCAGAAGTTTGGATCACGAGACAACACAACCGTCAGTTCAACGAATGGTTGAAGGCGCAATTGACTAGGAGGTCGTCAAATGAAACACTACAATGGTTGGCAAAAGGGCCAAAATTTACAATTGTGACATGGCAAGGATACGACATTAATGGCTACACATTTTATACAACAGATCAAGATAGAAAGAGCACAGTGCAGAACTCAGGTGTCCGCATAGATGCCTATGATTCGCACGGCAGTACCGCTGGCCGAAGCTCGTACTACGGGCTTGTAGAGGAGATTTGGGAGCTTGACTACGTAATTTTCAAAATTCCTCTATTTCGGTGCCGTTGGGTCCAACTCCCACGGGGTGTAAAGGTTGACAAGTACGGCGTCACTACCGTGGACCTCGAATGTGTAGGATACAAAGACGAACCATTCGTACTCGCGAGGCAAGTTGTTCAAGTATTTTATGTAACCGACCCGGCAAATAAGAAGCGCCATGTAGTTCTTCAGGGAAAAAGAAGGATTGTCGGGGTTGAGAATGTTGTGGATGAGGAAGAGTACAATCAATTTGATGATTTGCCTCCATTCGGAGACGGCATCAGGCTCGATGAAGAACAAGGCGATGAAGCAAGCTATATGCGTATCGATCATCGTGAAGGGCTTTATTTAAAATGATATAGCCAAAGTGTAATAAATGATATAGGTTATGCATGTGTTTTTCATAAATGTATGTATGTTCCATTGTAATTGTAAAATGACTAAGGAACCCATGCATTGTAATTGTAAAATGACTAAGGAACTATATGAAATAGTTATATTTATGGTTATGCTTGCGTTTTTCATAAATGTATCTATGTTCCATATTGTAATTGTAAAATGACATAGGAACCTAGCTAGCTGCGGGTATTTATAGTGAACTATCACAGGCGGTTTATCAAAAGAAACCGTTTGTGATAACACATCACAGACGGTTCTATCGGCATAACCGTCTGTGATATTCCTTATCACAGACGGTTCTATATATAGAACCGTCTGTGATAATGATATCACAGACGGTTATATTGATAGCACCGTCTGTGATAATGCATATCACAGACGGTTATATTGATAGAACCGTCTGTGATAGATCATCTTTAAATACCCGCAGCTAGGTCTGCGCGCGGAGTCCGCTCTGCCGCAGTCTCTTGTCTCCACTCTGCAGCGCCCCTGCTAGCTAGGTTTTGCTCCCTCCCTCCCGACGCCGCCGCTCCCTCCCTACGCCGCTCCCTCCCGAAGCCGGCGGTCCCCCCCGACGCCGGTCCCTCCCTCCCGACGCCGCCTCTCCCTCCCTACGCCGCCCCCTCCCGAAGCCGGCGGTCCCCCCCGACGCCGGTCCCTCCCTCCCGACGCCGCCTCTCCCTCCCTACGCCGCCCCCTCCCGAAGCCGGCGGTCCCCCCCGACGCCTGTCCCTCCCTCCCGACGCCGCCGCTCCCTCCCGACGCCGCTCCCTCCAGAAGCCGGCGGTCCCCCCGACGCCGGTCCCTCCCTCCCGACGCCGCCGCTCCCTCCCTACGCCGCCCCCTCCCGAAGCCGGCGGTCCCCCCCGACGCCGGTCCCTCCCTCCCTACGCCGCTCCCTCCCGAAGCCGGCGGTCCCCCCCGACGCCGGTCCCTCCCTGTGCTTCACATGTTAGCGTTATGATATATATATGCTTCACATGTTATATGCTTCACATGTATATATATATATATGCTTCACATGTTATATGCTTCACATGTATATGCTTCACATGTATATATATATATGATTCACATGTTATATGCTTCACATGTATATGCTTCACATGTATATATATATATGCTTCACATGTATATACCTTGATTCCCTCCTTAGGAGCAACCACGACTTCAGTCTTGTGCAAGAAGTACTTAACAGGTAAACTCATTTCCTCCATACGTAACTCTATTGTAATATTTCTTTTGTTTGCCACGGCCGAGGATAAGTTTTTTGAATCACGTAGGGCGTTTGCCGATTATGTTGCTCAAGGAGGAAGACACGACAAATCCAGTGACACGCTACGACACAACACGCGATTTCCGGTACCCGCTACAACACAACAATCCTATATCATACTTTGTTATAATGCCTCTAGAATTGACAATACCGATGTATGTAATTCTATTTTTGCAGTGCCACCAGCAGCTACAGGGCAACGTATGTGGATTCTACGTTTGCCGCCATATGAAGGAAATCATTGCTACTAAGATCAATGATCCAGAGGTTTGTCAGGTCCTTCCAATAATTATTACTTTCTGATTATATATATGTATTTGTATTACACACACATGCTAATTAATGACTTAACATTGCTCCTAGCGACAGCGGGTGCACTTGGACGAAAGTGCATATGATCTTGACAATCTCATGGAGATTCGTGCAATCATCTCCCAATTCTTGCTAGGAGAGGTCATAAGTAGGAAGGGAGAGTTCTACGCCGGCAATGGTGATAATTAGATGTTGAAACATTGGATTCAACTGTACAAATCAAACAATTCCTTCAAATGATTTCATTTGTCAGATTTTGTGTAACGATTTTCATTCTATATATATATGTATGTGATCTGCTGTGTACGAATTTTGTTGTAATTTACTATGAGTTGCAATTAACTTATATCTGTCATTTATCTGTAATCTGCTTGCTTGCTTGCGTTCAGAGGGCATGGCTAGCATATCCTGAGGCTAGCCAAAAAATATCAAATAAAATGGATGATGCACTTGGTATCACAGACGGTTCGTTGTTAAAATCCGTCTGTGATACAATATCACAGACGGTTTCAAAGAGTGCCGTCTGTGGTGTGAATGATATCACAGACGGCCTTTACTACTGACCGTCTGTGATACACAAATATCACAGACGGTTAGTAATGAAAACCGTCTGTGATATACAAAATATCACAAACGGTTAGTAATAACAACCGTCTGTGATATTGTATATATCACAGACGGTCTTTATTACTAACCGTCTGTGATAGTCTTGTATCACAGACGGTTTTTTATAAAAAACCGTCTGTGATAGTCTCGTATCACAGACGGTTTTTTTAAAACCGTCTGTGATACAAGACTATCACCGACGGTTTTTTACAAAAAAAACCGTCTGTGATACTCGAATATCACAGACGGTTAGTAATAAAGACCGTCTGTAATGTTTTTATCACAGACGGCTTGGGAACCGTCTGTGATAACCACAACTATCACTGACACCTAGACACTGACGGTTCAAGAACCGTCTGTGATGACGGTTCCGAACCGTCTGTGATAGGGCTGTCTGTAGCAGTGTTAGCTTGATACGTAGTTTGGGTAACATGTTTCCCTCTAGAAGCATGTCCGCTAAGAGAGCTAACAACGCCGTCAAACTTTTGTCGAATAAACCATTGCTTGCCTTCAAGTTTAGCAGCTCAAGCACGGATGACAACCTTATGTTTTTGGCTTGTAACCCGGGGGTCCTCCATCAAGCCTTTGAATTTACCTAACTCTCTCTCGTTATAGTTCCCTTTTGCATCGCGCAACATCTGATCTAGATTATTATCGTGTAACCTATTCTCATCGAAAGAACAATTGACATCCAGTATATTGTTGTCTCTCTTGACAGTGTTACTACCTTCCTATATAATCTGCTCTTCACCATGACTGCTACAACATGTATACCCCTTTTTGAAACCTCCTTCGAATGAAGTGTGCTTCTATCTTTGCTAAGTTGGTTAACATCTTAAGATTTTTGCAATCAATGTATGGACAATACATAAATTTCACCCCCTTTTCAACATATCCTACTCAATAACTCTTCTAAAAGCAGACACGCATCGATGTACTCATCACTCACACGGTTCTTAACGTACATCCAGTTTTGGTCCATCTACACTACACATATAATAAATTAATGTTAAATTAGATTAATGCTCTCCTATGTAGCCATTAATGTACATACGCTAGCTCTTACACATAATTGTCATTCACCATAATTTCTCCATCTAAAATAGTTAGCTATGATTCATGAACCAATTCAACAAGAATTAAAGTAGATAGGAGTGATACCCACTATTAAATTGGAGCAAAAACTATCAAGCTAGATCTCTCTTTTTCTCTAACTGAAAGTGCACAGATCTAGCTGGAATATAATATGTTTTATTGCATATAGTACCTTAGATCACCAAGAACAAATATATACACAATCACCCTTCCAAATCTCTGATCTTCTTCCACCAAATCGCCTAAAAGCACCGTCGCCTAATAAACAGAATATCTGTCGGAACGAGGGTACTTAATAACGTAGTGAATATCACAGAAGCTTCCATTCAAAACCCGTCTATGATAAGTAGGGCATCATAGATGGTTTTTACACAAATCATATGTGATGTATCACTGACAGCTTTTAAAAAACCGCTTGTGATATGTCGGATATCACAGACAATCACTACTAAAAAAAGGGTCATCACAGATAGTTCGAAACTGTCATCATAGACAGTTTTCTAAACCGTCTGAATTTATGTGTCAGTGATAATCGGAGGTTATAACAAATAGTTTGTGAGCCGTCTATGATAAAAATAACACAGACGGTTTGTAACTAGAACTGTATGTGAAGAAAACTATTACAGAAGGCTCGAACCAAAAATCGTCTGTGATACTCACACATCACAGACGGTTCTAGTTACTAACCGTCTATGATTGGTGAGTATCCCAGATGGTTGGTATATAGAACCGTCTGTAATAGTCCTTCATAGACAGTTTATAGCACAAACCGTCTGTGATAGTTCATTCTATACATAATTTTTTTCTATTTTTTGGTTGGCCTCAAGAAATAATGTTGCCGGACTGCTACGAACAATTGTACACTACAGACACGTCTATGAATCACAAGAGATTTTGGAATGCACGGAATTGAAGACTAGCTTGCCAATGAGGTGCTGAGCTTCACCCACCAGAAAGCGACTTGTCAAGAGTCCAAGCCAAGCGGCAGCGCTTCATAGCTTGAAGGATTCGTACCCAAAGCAATAGATGGCTCTTCTGTCATTGTAGCACATAATGGCACATGATCGAGACATGTTCCCTAGCTCCTTCCACTTGAAGGAGTGCATGCATGTGATATATGTGTGGCATCGATAGTTCTATGGATCAAGGGTCTTTGGATGCGATCTTTTTTGGTCAATTGGATCTAGATCAAATGGCCCACGTTCCCTCCCAACCCTTCTTATCCGATCCCATCGCCCTCCATCCCTCACACCTCCTGCACCGCTTCCCCCACCCCTGTCCCGCCACTGCCCAGCGCACCACCTCCCTACCTCCTCTCCACCTGCTACTGCCACCTGCCTCCTCCCCCATCGCTGCCATCGCACGCTTGCATCTCCCCACCCTGCCCTCCATCCATGTCTCCGACGATGATGATGTCACCATCACCTCAGCCAATCTAAATCGAGATCCCAATGAACCTAAACTTTTAATCCGGTGAACCCTAGCCCTAATATGACGAACTACCACCCTAACTCGCCACCGTTGTTGCCGGAGAGGAAGAACCCGCTAGCCGGTGCACGAATCTTCAAGCAATATCTTACAGTCAGAACACTACCACATATGGGGTCATCACAGACGGTTCGTAATCCTCATCAAAGATGATTTCTAAAAAGCCTAATTTATTGTGTCAGTAATAACAGGTGGTTATCACCGACGGCTTCTAAACCGTCTGTGATAAGTCACAACACAGACGGTTCTTTTGTCTGTGATATATGACATATCACAAATGGCTAATACAAAAAACTGTCCGTGATGGTCTACATATCATAGACGGTTTTTTGTTACAAATCGTCTGTGCTATTCTTTTAATAGCTTTTTTTATTTTTTGGTTAGGCTTAGGAAATGCTAGCCATGCTCTCTAAAAACAAGCAAGCAGATCATAAATAATTGCAGATCTTATAACACATGACAATCATTACACAAATCTTACAAATGAATTATAATTGAATTAATTGCAATTGAACCAAATGTTTGAACATCTATTAATTGTTGTCGCTGAAGTTGAACTCTCCCTTCGGGTTAATGACCTTCGTCATCAAGAAGGTGAAGGGTTGTCCACGAATGTCGGAGAGTTCGTTAAGATCGAATGTACTTGAGTTAATTGTCATATCCCGTCGCTAGGAGGAGTAAAGTCATGAGCATATATATAAATTAATAATTAGGAAATAATTATTGCCATATTGACAAATCCCTAGATCATTCATCTTAGCGCCCATAATTTTTTGCATATGGCAGCAAACATAGAATGCACATACGTTGCCCTGTAGTTGCTAGTGGCACTGCAAAAATAAAATTACATACATCGATATAGTCAGTTCTAGAGGTATTATTATGAAATGTGATATAGGATTATTTTTGTAGTGGGTACCGAAAATCACTTCCTGTGTTGTAGCGTGGCACTGGATTCATTGTGTTTTCCTCTATTGGCAATGTAAGCGTTGAACGACCTATGTGATTCTAAAAAGGCGAATTAAAACTACAATATGACCTGGAAAAAGAGACTAACAGCTGCTGAAGGTGAGATTTTAGGATCAATTCATCAGGTAGGATGAAATGAGAGAAAGGGAGGATGCTCCAACAATTCCTCTCTACTAAATTCTCCAGGCTTCTCACGGGTTTCAATTTCACCATCAAAATCTAAGCTTTTTCACCAATGGTGGTTTTGTAGAAGGTAATGTCGATGCCCAATATAACAGATCTTCCTCCTCAGTGCCCTTGACAAAGGATCTTTGTCACAATGCACACATGCAAAATAACCTCTTGTTGTCCTACCTGATTAAGTGCTCACAGCTAGATAATCATGGATGCACCATAATATTGCAGCATGCAGATATAACTTCTTACACTTGTATCGGGATACTCTGCACACCAAACATGCATGCTTGTTTGCATACTCTTTACGGTACATGATACAGTACTCTTTCGGACATGCATCTATTCTTTCTACTTCCATCCCAAGAGTCAGAGAACCTTCTTAGCTTGATACGTAGTTTGGGTAACATGTTTCCCTCTAGAAGCATGTCCGCTAAGAGAGCTAACAACGCCGTCAAACTTTTGTCGAATAAACCATTGCTTGCCTTCAAGTTTAGCAGCTCAAGCACGGATGACAACCTTATGTTTTTGGCTTGTAACCCGGGGGTCCTCCATCAAGCCTTTGAATTTACCTAACTCTCTCTCGTTATAGTTCCCTTTTGCATCGCGCAACATCTGATCTAGATTATTATCGTGTAACCTATTCTCATCGAAAGAACAATTGACATCCAGTATATTGTTGTCTCTCTTGACAGTGTTACTACCTTCCTATATAATCTGCTCTTCACCATGACTGCTACAACATGTATACCCCTTTTTGAAACCTCCTTCGAATGAAGTGTGCTTCTATCTTTGCTAAGTTGGTTAACATCTTAAGATTTTTGCAATCAATGTATGGACAATACATAAATTTCACCCCCTTTTCAACATATCCTACTCAATAACTCTTCTAAAAGCAGACACGCATCGATGTACTCATCACTCACACGGTTCTTAACGTACATCCAGTTTTGGTCCATCTACACTACACATATAATAAATTAATGTTAAATTAGATTAATGCTCTCCTATGTAGCCATTAATGTACATACGCTAGCTCTTACACATAATTGTCATTCACCATAATTTCTCCATCTAAAATAGTTAGCTATGATTCATGAACCAATTCAACAAGAATTAAAGTAGATAGGAGTGATACCCACTATTAAATTGGAGCAAAAACTATCAAGCTAGATCTCTCTTTTTCTCTAACTGAAAGTGCACAGATCTAGCTGGAATATAATATGTTTTATTGCATATAGTACCTTAGATCACCAAGAACAAATATATACACAATCACCCTTCCAAATCTCTGATCTTCTTCCACCAAATCGCCTAAAAGCACCGTCGCCTAATAAACAGAATATCTGTCGGAACGAGGGTACTTAATAACGTAGTGAATATCACAGAAGCTTCCATTCAAAACCCGTCTATGATAAGTAGGGCATCATAGATGGTTTTTACACAAATCATATGTGATGTATCACTGACAGCTTTTAAAAAACCGCTTGTGATATGTCGGATATCACAGACAATCACTACTAAAAAAAGGGTCATCACAGATAGTTCGAAACTGTCATCATAGACAGTTTTCTAAACCGTCTGAATTTATGTGTCAGTGATAATCGGAGGTTATAACAAATAGTTTGTGAGCCGTCTATGATAAAAATAACACAGACGGTTTGTAACTAGAACTGTATGTGAAGAAAACTATTACAGAAGGCTCGAACCAAAAATCGTCTGTGATACTCACACATCACAGACGGTTCTAGTTACTAACCGTCTATGATTGGTGAGTATCCCAGATGGTTGGTATATAGAACCGTCTGTAATAGTCCTTCATAGACAGTTTATAGCACAAACCGTCTGTGATAGTTCATTCTATACATAATTTTTTTCTATTTTTTGGTTGGCCTCAAGAAATAATGTTACCTATGCCCTTTGAAAATAAGCAAATACAGTGGCAAACACAATAGCACATTCCATTTCCATTAAGATTAGAATCCACCATTACAGCATAACAAGATAACGAACCTAACTCTTTAACATGGCTAGAATATATAAGAAGCAGATATCCTAGCAGATAGTAGAAGCTGGATGCAGCGCACGATGTCCTTGATGCCTGCAACAAGGAAGAGAGGGGAGGGCATCGGATGGTGGTCGGATATCACCGGCAATGGAGAGGTGGAGGTAGCATCACCTTTGTGTCACGACAGTGAGACTGCATAAGACGCTCTTACGACACTTACATCAAGGGGTGTATTGTGCAGTCAACCATGGTGTCACAACGGAGGCGCTAGCTCACAGTGTTAGTTGGTGTCATCGAGGAACAAGCTAGGAGTGGATGAACTAGCTAGGAGCAGCAGTGCACCGTGGTGTCACAACAGGAGGCAGAGGAGCTAGCTCACGGTGATAGACGGTGTCGTCGAGGGGAGGATGCAAGAAGCTAGTGGATGAACTCACACGTGACTGCTGGTGGAAAGGGAGAGGGGGAGTAATTAATAAGGGCTGAGCAATGGGAGGAACCTATGCCTGCCATTCTATGTGGAGAGAATGGATGGGTGAGATCGAAATCCTAGGGGATACGCCATAGATCGATGACGTGTCATTATCAGAGACGCTTTGTTATACGAACCATCTGTGATACGTTTGTTATACAAACCGTCTGTGATAAGGCACATATCAGAGACAGTTTGTTATATGAACTGTCTATGATATTAATATCAGAAACGGTTTGGTATATGAACCGTTCGTGATAACGCTTAAATCTGCGCGCCCTAATCCAACTCTTCTCAACTGTCCTCTCCCTCATCTTCTTCATCAAATTTCTCAATAATGGCATCCAATATTCTTTTAATCTCCTTCCTCTTATCTATCCATCATGAGTTGTTCGGCCGCTACCTTACACAGGCGGCCAACAATTTACGTCTGGAGCAGCTCCTCCACTCATGCTCTGCTCTCCTTCCTCGACTCGCTTTCATCCATCAGCTGAACCTCATCATCCATCATCAACGGAGGTGTCTTGTTGTCGCTCAAGAAGGGGAAATCGCCCTCAGCCTTATTCTTCTCTGTAATGTGCGCAAAGCGGAAGAAGCTCCTGAGGCAGTGAAGAGACACATGGATAACATTGTCGATCAAACAGAAGCAGCCGATTCTGAGGAAGCTTATCATGGTATCCTCTTTGAGATTGTGTGCCATGCTAATGATTTGCCCAGGCTAGAGGAGGAAGTGGAGAGGGCAAGGACAATCTTCATGGCATTTGAGAACTCAGCGGCTGATCCTCCAACTCCAAAAGTCGAAGAAGAAGCATATGAAGCCTGGAAGACTAAGATCTGGGAATCTCTTTTTTTGGGACTTTTGTAATAAATTTGGCTTGAATTTGTCTTTTGTAAAAGTGACAAGTCACACTGGCACACTTATCTGTTCTAGTTCAGTAACTTCTGTATTTTATACACAAAGGACAAAACACAAAAGATTGTAAATAAAAGTTGTCTGTGATAGTTTCGTAGACGGTTCTAATTAAAATCGTCTGTGATAATGTGTATGTCACATACAACTTTTAAACCTAGCCGTCTGTAATAGTTTCATAGATGGTTTTAATTGAAAACCATCTGTGATAATGCGTATATCATAGATGGCTTTTAAGCCTAACCTCTGTGATAGTTTTAGAGATGGTTTTAGCCATGAACTGTCTGTAATAATTAAAGTACAGACAGCTCCACATGAACCATCTGTGGTGAGACGTCGAGTATAGCTTATTTTGTAGTAGTGAGTTTTTATTACTAACCATCTGCGATGTATCATAGATGGTTTGTGTAAAAAAACCGTCTGTGATAAGTTGGTTGTCACAGACGGTTTTTACCATCGGTTGTAACATAGATGATCACGCTAGTAAAATATCTGAGATAACTGTGCTACAGCTTAATATTGACGGATTCTGTAGAGCCGTCCTAATGAGGCGTCTAATATGATATTCTCTGTAATAGTGAAAATTCGATCCCCCCCCCCAAAACATCTATGAGTGAGGTCTAATATGCAACAATATATTTCCATAGGGTCTTTTGTTCTAAGAATTTTTATACTACATGGGCCTTTTGAATCCATATACATCCGGTGTTTCTTTCTTTTTCTCTTTTTTAAAAAAACAGTGGATTCTAAAGACTAAAAGCCCCATCAATAGCTGGTACACATTCTTCTCCTTCATGGTTAATTAGATCCTTATGATTTGCATCAAATAGCACACGTGGGGATGCATAGGTACGTAGAACAACAGTCGAACCTGGCCTTGATTTGGCCATACAGCTAGCTAGTGTCCCTCATACAGAATTAACCTTGTTTGATTCGACAGCACATAACGAAAGCGAAGTATCACCAGGGACCATGGGTGCATTATTTCCGCTAACAAGTGGACTGAACAAGATGGAAAAAGAACAGGACGTACTTGGGATAGAATATGTAACGGCTGATTCTCTAGCTAGCTAGGGACATGCTACTAGTAGTATCTTTTAATTTGCATCCTCCGTCTCCCTTCGACGATCGAGAGACATACGCATGCAGTTCTTAATTTGTAATTTGAGACCATGCTTTTATCTATCGCCAGACTTTCTCGACTTTGATTGCTGCTACCAATAGATATTTATCAGTAAAAGACTTTACCGACAGATAAGCTGTCGGATAATGGGTCTATTGCCAACTTGTTTTCGGGCCATAGGCAAAAAAAAAACCTATGGTGTAGTGACTATATATATATATATATATATATATATATATATATATATATATATATATATATATATATATATATATATATATATATATATATATATATATATATATATATATATATATATATATATATATAGGACGAGTGTTTCATGCACCATGGTGCCTAGGCACCAATATCAATACCCGTTGATTTGCTTCGAGATTCGCAACGTTTGATGTGGGTATCTTCATATACCCATAAAAAAGTATATTTGAGATGTCAAACTCTGAAAAAATTTAAATTTAACTTCAGTTTAATTAGTTTGAACTATTTTTATGGTATATACTCACTGTAGTTGCATTGCACTCAAAAGTAGTTCAAACTAGTTTGAACTGAGTTCAAAACTAACTTACCATAAATATATCAAGGGTATAAAACATTTTCATACCCAAACTCAAAAAAATTATCAATCATACACGTGTATCGGATGTTGGTGCCTAGGCACCATGGTGCATTATGTAATTTATATATATATATATATATATATATATATATATATATATATATATATATATATATATATATATATATATATATATATATATATATATATATATATATATATATATATATAGTCACTACACCATAGGTTTTTTTTTTTTTTTGCCTATGGCCCGAAAACAAGTTGGCAATAGACCCATTATCCGACAGCTTATCTGTCGGTAAAGTCTTTTACTGATAAATATCTATTGGTAGCAGCAATCAAAGTCGAGAAAGTCTGGCGATAGATAAAAGCATGGTCTCAAATTACAAATTAAGAACTGCATACGTATGTCTCTCGATCGTCAAAGGGAGACGGAGGATGCAAATTAAAAGATACTACTAGTAGCATGTCCCTAGCTAGCTAGAGAATCAGCCGTTACATATTCTATCCCAAGTACGTCCTGTTCTTTTTCCATCTTGTTCAGTCCACTTGTTAGCGGAAATAATGCACCCATGGTCCCTGGTGATACTTCGCTTTCGTTATGTGCTGTCGAATCAAACAAGGTTAATTCTGTATGAGGGACACTAGCTAGCTGTATGGCCAAATCAAGGCCAGGTTCGACTGTTGTTCTACGTACCTATGCATCCCCACGTGTGCTATTTGATGCAAATCATAAGGATCTAATTAACCATGAAGGAGAAGAAAATTCGGATGGAAAATTCAAGAATGTGTACCAGCTATTGATGGGGCTTTTAGTCTTTAGAATCCACTGTTTTTTTAAAAAAGAGAAAAAGAAAGAAACACCGGATGTATATGGATTCAAAAGGCCCATGTAGTATAAAAATTCTTAGAACAAAAGACCCTATGGAAATATATTGTTGCATATTAGACCTCACTCATAGATGTTTTGGGGGGGGGGGATCGAATTTTCACTATTACAGAGAATATCATATTAGACGCCTCATTAGGACGGCTCTACAGAATCCGTCAATATTAAGCTGTAGCACAGTTATCTCAGATATTTTACTAGCGTGATCATCTATGTTACAACCGATGGTAAAAACCGTCTGTGACAACCAACTTATCACAGACGGTTTTTTTACACAAACCATCTATGATACATCGCAGATGGTTAGTAATAAAAACTCACTACTACAAAATAAGCTATACTCGACGTCTCACCACAGATGGTTCATGTGGAGCTGTCTGTACTTTAATTATTACAGACAGTTCATGGCTAAAACCATCTCTAAAACTATCACAGAGGTTAGGCTTAAAAGCCATCTATGATATACGCATTATCACAGATGGTTTTCAATTAAAACCATCTATGAAACTATTACAGACGGCTAGGTTTAAAAGTTGTATGTGACATACACATTATCACAGACGATTTTAATTAGAACCGTCTACGAAACTATCACAGACAACTTTTATTTACAATCTTTTGTGTTTTGTCCTTTGTGTATAAAATACAGAAGTTACTGAACTAGAACAGATAAGTGTGCCAGTGTGACTTGTCACTTTTACAAAAGACAAATTCAAGCCAAATTTATTACAAAAGTCCCAAAAAAAGAGATTCCCAGATCTTAGTCTTCCAGGCTTCATATGCTTCTTCTTCGACTTTTGGAGTTGGAGGATCAGCCGCTGAGTTCTCAAATGCCATGAAGATTGTCCTTGCCCTCTCCACTTCCTCCTCTAGCCTGGGCAAATCATTAGCATGGCACACAATCTCAAAGAGGATACCATGATAAGCTTCCTCAGAATCGGCTGCTTCTGTTTGATCGACAATGTTATCCATGTGTCTCTTCACTGCCTCAGGAGCTTCTTCCGCTTTGCGCACATTACAGAGAAGAATAAGGCTGAGGGCGATTTCCCCTTCTTGAGCGACAACAAGACACCTCCGTTGATGATGGATGATGAGGTTCAGCTGATGGATGAAAGCGAGTCGAGGAAGGAGAGCAGAGCATGAGTGGAGGAGCTGCTCCAGACGTAAATTGTTGGCCGCCTGTGTAAGGTAGCGGCCGAACAACTCATGATGGATAGATAAGAGGAAGGAGATTAAAAGAATATTGGATGCCATTATTGAGAAATTTGATGAAGAAGATGAGGGAGAGGACAGTTGAGAAGAGTTGGATTAGGGCGCGCAGATTTAAGCGTTATCACGAACGGTTCATATACCAAACCGTTTCTGATATTAATATCATAGACAGTTCATATAACAAACTGTCTCTGATATGTGCCTTATCACAGACGGTTTGTATAACAAACGTATCATAGATGGTTCGTATAACAAAGCGTCTCTGATAATGACACGTCATCGATCTATGGCGTATCCCCTAGGATTTCGATCTCACCCATCCATTCTCTCCACATAGAATGGCAGGCATAGGTTCCTCCCATTGCTCAGCCCTTATTAATTACTCCCCCTCTCCCTTTCCACCAGCAGTCACGTGTGAGTTCATCCACTAGCTTCTTGCATCCTCCCCTCGACGACACCGTCTATCACCGTGAGCTAGCTCCTCTGCCTCCTGTTGTGACACCACGGTGCACTGCTGCTCCTAGCTAGTTCATCCACTCCTAGCTTGTTCCTCGATGACACCAACTAACACTGTGAGCTAGCGCCTCCGTTGTGACACCATGGTTGACTGCACAATACACCCCTTGATGTAAGTGTCGTAAGAGCGTCTTATGCAGTCTCACTGTCGTGACACAAAGGTGATGCTACCTCCACCTCTCCATTGCCGGTGATATCCGACCACCATCCGATGCCCTCCCCTCTCTTCCTTGTTGCAGGCATCAAGGACATCGTGCGCTGCATCCAGCTTCTACTATCTGCTAGGATATCTGCTTCTTATATATTCTAGCCATGTTAAAGAGTTAGGTTCGTTATCTTGTTATGCTGTAATGGTGGATTCTAATCTTAATGGAAATGGAATGTGCTATTGTGTTTGCCACTGTATTTGCTTATTTTCAAAGGGCATAGGTAACATTATTTCTTGAGGCCAACCAAAAAATAGAAAAAAATTATGTATAGAATGAACTATCACAGACGGTTTGTGCTATAAACTGTCTATGAAGGACTATTACAGACGGTTCTATATACCAACCATCTGGGATACTCACCAATCATAGACGGTTAGTAACTAGAACCGTCTGTGATGTGTGAGTATCACAGACGATTTTTGGTTCGAGCCTTCTGTAATAGTTTTCTTCACATACAGTTCTAGTTACAAACCGTCTGTGTTATTTTTATCATAGACGGCTCACAAACTATTTGTTATAACCTCCGATTATCACTGACACATAAATTCAGACGGTTTAGAAAACTGTCTATGATGACAGTTTCGAACTATCTGTGATGACCCTTTTTTTAGTAGTGATTGTCTGTGATATCCGACATATCACAAGCGGTTTTTTAAAAGCTGTCAGTGATACATCACATATGATTTGTGTAAAAACCATCTATGATGCCCTACTTATCATAGACGGGTTTTGAATGGAAGCTTCTGTGATATTCACTACGTTATTAAGTACCCTCGTTCCGACAGATATTCTGTCTATTAGGCGACGGTGCTTTTAGGCGATTTGGTGGAAGAAGATCAGAGATTTGGAAGGGTGATTGTGTATATATTTGTTCTTGGTGATCTAAGGTACTATATGCAATAAAACATATTATATTCCAGCTAGATCTGTGCACTTTCAGTTAGAGAAAAAGAGAGATCTAGCTTGATAGTTTTTGCTCCAATTTAATAGTGGGTATCACTCCTATCTACTTTAATTCTTGTTGAATTGGTTCATGAATCATAGCTAACTATTTTAGATGGAGAAATTATGGTGAATGACAATTATGTGTAAGAGCTAGCGTATGTACATTAATGGCTACATAGGAGAGCATTAATCTAATTTAACATTAATTTATTATATGTGTAGTGTAGATGGACCAAAACTGGATGTACGTTAAGAACCGTGTGAGTGATGAGTACATCGATGCGTGTCTGCTTTTAGAAGAGTTATTGAGTAGGATATGTTGAAAAGGGGGTGAAATTTATGTATTGTCCATACATTGATTGCAAAAATCTTAAGATGTTAACCAACTTAGCAAAGATAGAAGCACACTTCATTCGAAGGAGGTTTCAAAAAGGGGTATACATGTTGTAGCAGTCATGGTGAAGAGCAGATTATATAGGAAGGTAGTAACACTGTCAAGAGAGACAACAATATACTGGATGTCAATTGTTCTTTCGATGAGAATAGGTTACACGATAATAATCTAGATCAGATGTTGCGCGATGCAAAAGGGAACTATAACGAGAGAGAGTTAGGTAAATTCAAAGGCTTGATGGAGGACCCCCGGGTTACAAGCCAAAAACATAAGGTTGTCATCCGTGCTTGAGCTGCTAAACTTGAAGGCAAGCAATGGTTTATTCGACAAAAGTTTGACGGCGTTGTTAGCTCTCTTAGCGGACATGCTTCTAGAGGGAAACATGTTACCCAAACTACGTATCAAGCTAAGAAGGTTCTCTGACTCTTGGGATGGAAGTAGAAAGAATAGATGCATGTCCGAAAGAGTACTGTATCATGTACCGTAAAGAGTATGCAAACAAGCATGCATGTTTGGTGTGCAGAGTATCCCGATACAAGTGTAAGAAGTTATATCTGCATGCTGCAATATTATGGTGCATCCATGATTATCTAGCTGTGAGCACTTAATCAGGTAGGACAACAAGAGGTTATTTTGCATGTGTGCATTGTGACAAAGATCCTTTGTCAAGGGCACTGAGGAGGAAGATCTGTTATATTGGGCATCGACATTACCTTCTACAAAACCACCATTGGTGAAAAAGCTTAGATTTTGATGGTGAAATTGAAACCCGTGAGAAGCCTGGAGAATTTAGTAGAGAGGAATTGTTGGAGCATCCTCCCTTTCTCTCATTTCATCCTACCTGATGAATTGATCCTAAAATCTCACCTTCAGCAGCTGTTAGTCTCTTTTTCCAGGTCATATTGTAGTTTTAATTCGCCTTTTTAGAATCACATAGGTCGTTCAACGCTTACATTGCCAATAGAGGAAAACACAATGAATCCAGTGCCACGCTACAACACAGGAAGTGATTTTCGGTACCCACTACAAAAATAATCCTATATCACATTTCATAATAATACCTCTAGAACTGACTATATCGATGTATGTAATTTTATTTTTGCAGTGCCACTAGCAACTACAGGGCAACGTATGTGCATTCTATGTTTGCTGCCATATGCAAAAAATTATGGGCGCTAAGATGAATGATCTAGGGATTTGTCAATATGGCAATAATTATTTCCTAATTATTAATTTATATATATGCTCATGACTTTACTCCTCCTAGCGACGGGATATGACAATTAACTCAAGTACATTCGATCTTAACGAACTCTCCGACATTCGTGGACAACCCTTCACCTTCTTGATGACGAAGGTCATTAACCCGAAGGGAGAGTTCAACTTCAGCGACAACAATTAATAGATGTTCAAACATTTGGTTCAATTGCAATTAATTCAATTATAATTCATTTGTAAGATTTGTGTAATGATTGTCATGTGTTATAAGATCTGCAATTATTTATGATCTGCTTGCTTGTTTTTAGAGAGCATGGCTAGCATTTCCTAAGCCTAACCAAAAAATAAAAAAAGCTATTAAAAGAATAGCACAGACGATTTGTAACAAAAAACCGTCTATGATATGTAGACCATCACGGACAGTTTTTTGTATTAGCCATTTGTGATATGTCATATATCACAGACAAAAGAACCGTCTGTGTTGTGACTTATCACAGACGGTTTAGAAGCCGTCGGTGATAACCACCTGTTATTACTGACACAATAAATTAGGCTTTTTAGAAATCATCTTTGATGAGGATTACGAACCGTCTGTGATGACCCCATATGTGGTAGTGTTCTGACTGTAAGATATTGCTTGAAGATTCGTGCACCGGCTAGCGGGTTCTTCCTCTCCGGCAACAACGGTGGCGAGTTAGGGTGGTAGTTCGTCATATTAGGGCTAGGGTTCACCGGATTAAAAGTTTAGGTTCATTGGGATCTCGATTTAGATTGGCTGAGGTGATGGTGACATCATCATCGTCGGAGACATGGATGGAGGGCAGGGTGGGGAGATGCAAGCGTGCGATGGCAGCGATGGGGGAGGAGGCAGGTGGCAGTAGCAGGTGGAGAGGAGGTAGGGAGGTGGTGCGCTGGGCAGTGGCGGGACAGGGGTGGGGGAAGCGGTGCAGGAGGTGTGAGGGATGGAGGGCGATGGGATCGGATAAGAAGGGTTGGGAGGGAACGTGGGCCATTTGATCTAGATCCAATTGACCAAAAAAGATCGCATCCAAAGACCCTTGATCCATAGAACTATCGATGCCACACATATATCACATGCATGCACTCCTTCAAGTGGAAGGAGCTAGGGAACATGTCTCGATCATGTGCCATTATGTGCTACAATGACAGAAGAGCCATCTATTGCTTTGGGTACGAATCCTTCAAGCTATGAAGCGCTGCCGCTTGGCTTGGACTCTTGACAAGTCGCTTTCTGGTGGGTGAAGCTCAGCACCTCATTGGCAAGCTAGTCTTCAATTCCGTGCATTCCAAAATCTCTTGTGATTCATAGACGTGTCTGTAGTGTACAATTGTTCGTAGCAGTCCGGCAACGTCGCTGACAACGCGTTGAGAATAAACCTATTTAAATCAGCCGACTTATATTAGGGTAGCTGATTAGCTACTTCCTCCATATATCAATGGGAGCTGCTAGCAAATTAAGTTCCAACCGAGTTTCGTGTTTCGGCAAAGTCTCAGCACGTTTTGTACAGTTTCAGTTTGGGCTAAGCTTCAGCACGTTTCATACAATTTCGTTCAGTGCGTTGTTGAGAGCTTCAAAATCTGAAGCATCAAGTTTCAAAGTTGATTTTCAAGTTTCAAAATTGAATCTTCTTCAAGTTTCAGGAGAGTATCATCTAAGTTTTAAAAAATAAATATCAAGTTTCATAGAGTTTCAACAAAGGTTGAAATATTGGTGAGTTTCAAGATAATTTCAGTCAAGTTTTATAAAAAAATCAGATAAGTTTCAGTAAAGTTTTAAAAAATCAACAAATTTCATAAAAGACCAAAGGTAGCACGGTGTTGGCAAAGGCGCCGGCGGGCGGTAGCCCCACGCCCACTGAACCACTGCCGGTGCCACCCCGCACACCCGCGGGCGCCTGCTCCCTACTACGCCACCTTGCCCGCCCGGAAGCGCCGGCGGCCGGCGCCACCCTCACCTGCATGTGCCCTCCGGCACCGTTCTTGCGCCCGCTGAGCTGTTGTCGCCTCGCTTGTGACCGTGCACTGACGGACTGACCTGGGCCTTCCCGTGCGCAGCTCGAACGCTGACCCACTGTGTCATTATTCACCGCTCCACCAGGCCGATTTGCTGAAGATGGATGTGCTATGATATCAAGATCGGGAGAGTGAGAAAGGATCATGTGATGCGTGATTTGGGGGAGATGGTTCACGGCAGTTCTGTGCGTGGGCTGAAGGGGCGAGAGATGTGGTTGAGATCGCGTTGAAATACCAGGGCTCTGTTTGGAATAGTCCTATATCGGTGATAAAAAAATGAAAAATATAATTTATTAAATATGAGGGAGATCTCACCTATTAGACTAGTTTTTTTTGAGGAAGAATGCCTAATACCACTTATAAGACTGTTGTTTTAAGGCATGCATGTGGTAGCCCGTGGGTTTAGTTATTTCAGCTCGTTTGGACTTGTGGCCCGGGGAGTAAATCCGATTAAACCTAGGCATGCGACCAGAATCCGATCTAATAGGCTCTAGCCTATCCAGTCGGATCCTTCCAAAACGTTATACCGTAAGCTGGTTTTTATACCATTGTATATCATTTTAGATATGTATATAAATTTATGTGCAATTTTTTATAATAGAAATATCATATTACTATATTATTTTTGGCAAAAGATGAGGAAATTACTGTGTATAGAACGAACCAAATGGGATATATGTTTCAGGTTTCAGGTTATTGATTGGCATGATGGGTTTGTAAGATGACTCAGGTTGTATTTGTAACTGGAAGGGAGTAGTAAATTGACATGACAAATAAACATATTGGTGATAGCTCTACAAAATAATTGAACTATATTTGTATGTCGATCATTCTTACTTCATTTGTGTATTATTCTAAAAAGAGTAGTATAATTTTATCTTGTATACAAGGAGAAAAATCTCAGCACACCGCTGGTTACCGAAAATCTTGGTGACCCCCTGGTTAGCGATAGATCTGGCTGGTTTGGGGTGGGACCTATATTTGAGTTTCAAATTTGAAAATACACTGAAGTTTATCTGTATTTTCATCTGTATTTCATGTATATTTAATATCTAGTGCATATCCACTTTTTCAACTTTTTCACAAAAATTCTAATTGAAAAATTGAAAATTTTGGCCAGTTACCAGACCCCTTTTTTCAAAGGCCGAGAATTTTCCCCTGCTTGTATATGCACTTGGCTTTTAGTAATCCTGATTCTATAAAAGTGACCATAAAACCAAATTCTACGATATTAAAAGAAATCATCTAAAGAAAAAGCTAAAAATCAAATTAACTAAAAAAATCACTTATCAAGTTTGCTCGTTTCAGTTTGTGCACATCACTACTTATAAATCAGAAAAAAAAAATCTCGCACGTGTTCTATCTAACAAGAATTAAAGAATCCGTCATTACAGAAAAACTATTGCTGACAACAACATGGTACTTTCGGGAGCATTCCAGTCCTTGAAGAGATATTTCACGGCGTGGCAACACGACAATAATACCATTATCCTCTAAGGAAATAGTGCCATTAAAAGTAAATAACACGGTATTTATCTTCAACCACGAGAGACACTGAAGTTTCGAGATGGACATGTTACAGGCACAAGAAATTCATGGAAATTTGTTCCATTTTTTCTTTCTTTCCTTTGTCTCCGCATGGCCCCAGTGTGTGCCCCATGAACACTAGACCAACCACCTATTGCTACCGCCCCATAACCTCAAATTATTACAGTTATTCAGTTGGTATCACTATTCCAATAACGACAGAGGGAAGTAATAAGTAACGTGCATCACGGCTACAGAGCAAGCAGTGGCAGCGACAAGATGACCCTAACTACAGTGGAAAGGCCTACTGGACCACACACATACACCAAACCATCCACAGATTTGCTTTGCAAGAATTATTGATGAGGCTTAGCTAGACATCGTCACACATTTTTTGTTGGCCGTTAGATCAGCATTGGATGGATAGGATCAGCTGAGGAAGATGGTTACCCTAGCTAGATAAAAAAAACGTGTCCGCACTGCTCTCCCACATCCGCCGCCGCCTCTCCTGTCCCCTCGCCTCCTCCTCTCCCCACACACTGTTGTCAGTGCCGCCACTGCATCTCCCGCCTTCCTCTCCTCTTCTTTGCTGTTACTTTCTTCCCATCTTTGTCGTCTTCCCCTCCCACCCCATAGCGCCTCCACCTCCTCACATCCCCGTACCACCATCACCGCCGCCTTCTACTCCCCGCTATGCCTTCCCCTCCGCACCTCCCCATGCCACCATCGCACCCGCCTCCTCTTCCTCCGCCCTACACCACCGTCGCCTCCTCCGGTTCGCTCTTCCGTGTCCTCCCCATACCACTGCAGTGTCATTCCCTCCTCGGTTCACCTTGTGGGTTTGCCTTCACATCATGTCGCGCTAGATCCGCTGTTGTGGTGACCACTCATCACCGCCACACGGTGCCACCGCGTCGTGCCGTCCATGCCATCAATTCGTGTCACCATGAACTCGTGGGACCTCCAGTCAGCCATGTCTTACCCCTGTGAGCTCTCTCTTATCACTCTTCCTCTTGCTTTTCCTCTCCTAGATTCTTTAGGGCTTCAATCAATATGCAGGTCTCCTCTTCAACTTTAGATAAGCACCTCCAAAATAAAAGGTCTGACTTTACTTGATGGGTTTTAGATCTAGGTGATGGCAAATTATTACTACTACAAAATGTCAAGGAGAGCGTTTCATTTATTCCGTATCTAGGTGGATGATAGTTTAGCCCCCCCCCCCCTTCTTTTTATCTTATAGCTTATGGCTTTCCCTAAACAAACAAATAGGATGACTTCTTTGCCGTCTTTTCGATGCGGCTTATCGAGACAGCTTTTTTGAAGTGGCTTATTGGCATTCGGTTCATTCATACAAACACTCATACTAGGTCCAAAAGCCATTAACTGCAGCTAAAAAGAACCCACCCTTAATGTGCACATAGGGTTCCTCAACTGCTTGCTGCTATTCATGATTTGTAATGTGAGATTGGTTGATTGTATGTATTCACTCGTGCCATTTTTACTTTTTTGGAGTCCCTGTTATCATGCATTACCACTACCTCTGTTTCTACAACATTTTTTATGCATTAAGCATTGAGAAAGAGTTATTTGACAGCGCATCGTGTAGGCATGAAGCCCAAACACTCTTTTCTACCATTCATTAATTTTAGCACGTTATATATTTTTGAAGTACGTGTGTTAGAAATGGAAATTGTGAAAAATGATAGTATTTTTCAGGGTAGGTGGTTGCCAATGGTTTGAGGTGGTTGCCAATGGTTTGAGGTCTACCTTGGGTTTTGGTGAAAGATTGTTGTTGCAGCAGCTGCCACTTACTAGCAAAGTTCGAAGGAGGAGATTACTTCATAACATGTGAAGGCAAAGTGTTACTTATTTTAATTTTAATAATATTATTGTTTGAACAAACACATGTTATGAGGTTCTTTTCTACTGGTCATGTTTGACTAAAAATTTCAATCATATAGCAAACATAAAATAGTTCATGTTTCAGCAGATCATGAAATTAGGTTAAATTTTTTTTGTCCTTGGAATGAAGATTTTAGGATGTGCTAGCAGGCCATTTAACCAAAATTGCCCTTTAGCTCAAAACGTGTACTCAAATATGGGTGATTGCTTCTAGAGAACGTTTATTTTCCTTTTGGAATTTATTGCTTCTGTGACATTGACAAATCCTATTATTGTAGACCTTGCATTTGGATTTAGGGGTTTTCTTGAGAAGGTAAAAGAAAACACAATTCGCTATTATTTATGCTATTTTCCCTTCGTTATCATAGTTATAACTTTGATATCTAATTTTACATGCAGGTGTGTGGACTTCGCATACTTTCTTCATGTTCCATGTAGATTCTTTCTTTTGCTCCAAATGAAAGGATGGTAGTTCATCCATGTAATTTTCTTTTACTGCTGAGAAGTTTTGTATTATCCTCTCCCTATAATTTCAATGCAGATTATCTTGATCAGTGATATGCTTCAATGTTGTAATACATCATCTTAACAAAAGCCCAAGATATCACCACAACTACTATCGCTACCAAATTTAACCAATAAACAAGCATTACCAACAACTAGACTTCAAAAATAATCATTCATCATGACACTAAGCAAAATTTCAGCAATATTGTAAACCAAAAAATGAACTTAATATGAACCAAATAGTTACCAAGATAAACCAAATATACGGCTAAGCCAAGGAATGCTTCAAGTGGCACCAATAAGAACCATAAGTACTAAGCGAATCCATAAACCACCTAATTATTGCAATGAAAAGTACTAAGGTGATTATGACAGTAAGTGATAAATCTCTATGTGGAGTAAAGAGCTACAAAAGTGTAATATTCTATGTTCTACTTCCACCATGTATGTCGCCTTCAACGTTTACTTAGAAACAACAATAAAGTAAGGGTGAGTCCACGACTCAGTAAGTACACAATAAAATAACAGGAACAACAATGAGAGACCATGTGGTCATGCTCCATGAGAGTGATGAGTAATTGACAAAGGTTTAGGTCAGTCGAGTTTGGTTTGAGTGGTTCGGAGTCGAGTCGTTGTGTGGCGCAATCGGGCTCGGTCGGACTTTGGTCAAACCTGGTCATTTGGGCTTAGGATGCATATTCTAATGTTTCGACAGGTTTGGACTTCATATGTGGTAAGTGTGATGGTATTTACGCTTTCATGTGTCGAGCGGTGCTATGTGATGTGTTTCTTGTCTGTGTGACTGCAGGACTTCGGAGCTAGGTCATGGTGACGCGTGGAAGGACCGGGACTAGGCACAGGAGGTGTTGAGGTCCAGACGGTCGGGTACGCCGAGGATGATCGAGGCTGGTGAGGTGGTTGTGAGTCGGGAGACGAGGGACCGGAGCTGGTGCTACCGATGGTGGACACGACGGGCAATGGCGATGACTGCAGGACGTCGGGTGGAGTCGTGGCGAGACACGGTGGACCGGACTAGGCGCAGGTGGCGCTGAGGTCAGAACGGTCGGGATGTGTCGAAGACGATGTGGACTCGAGGTGGTTGCGAGGCGTGCGAGGCAAGGAGCGCGGAAGCTTCCCGGAACGTGTAGGAGGGGCGAATCGGGAAATTCGCAAGGCTGCACGAGCGGGAGCGGGCTCCGTTGGATATAGCGGGCGTAACGGGGCGGAGACCCGTTAGCCAGGCGCTATAAAAGGAGAGGAGGGGCTGCATGCCCTCCTTGAGCACTTGGAGGGAATTAGGGTTAGCCCTAGTCAAAAGAGGCTTTAGGAGGTGGTTTTCCTTTAGTCTTTAGTGGTTGGAGAGGCAGAGTCGTGCTCCCTCTGTCCTTCATCGATGTGTTCTATGTGAGTCTCCTCTCTTGTGTGTTCTTCCTCCCAAGATGTGGTGAGAATCTTGGTGTTCTTGAGGATTGAGAGGAGATGGATTGAGTTGAGAGTCTTGTAATCATGTCCTCTATCTGTAATCGTGTCATCGGGACTCCTCTGTATTCATTGTGATCCAAGAAATGAAATCTGAAGTTTGGTTCTTCCCGTTCGTAGCCTCTGTTCTTCATTTCCTCATTTCTTGATTTTTGTGGTTTTGAGTTCTTGCTTGCTGAGATTGGCCAAAATGGGTTGCTCTAAGATGGGATAGTGCCTTAAGATCATTTGATCAAGTTCCCATGAGCAAACCTTGGTTTAATCTTAGATTTGCATTTTTGGCCTCCCCTGTTCATGTTTTGCCTTCCTAGGTTTTGGTGTTGTTCTTATTTCCCTTGTTGAGATGGCTTGAAATTTGGTATGGAGAGTCCAGAGGCTATTAATTAGCAACCCTCAAAATTTCATAGCCAAAGGATCAACGGTTGGGGAGTAATTTGATTTTTGGATCGGGTTGTGCAAAAATTCAGATTTTTACCCATAATCTGAAATTCTTGCTTCTTGGTTTGATTCTCTTGTTTCTCAAGGCCCCCTTACTATTTAGTTTGTTGTAGTAAGGCCGTGGATCAAAAAGTTTGAGAACAAACCTTCTTTTTAGCCAAAAATCCGAAGTCTCAAAGTTCCAGCCTGAAAATCCTGTTTGCTGTTTTTCTCGAGAGGTACTACCGCTCCTCGAGAGGTACTACCGCTCAGAGGTACTACCGCTCCTCGAGAGGTACTACCGCTCAGAGGTACTACCGCTCGTCCTAGCGGTACTACCGGTTATGTTCGGACCAGTCTGATCGGCAGCGAAGAAACGTTCGGACAAGTCCGATCGTCGTGCGGTACTACCGCTCCTCGAGAGGTACTACCGCTCCTCAAGAGGTACTACCGCTCAGAGGTACTACCGCTCGTCTAAGCGGTACTACCGCTTGCAGTCAGATTTTCTCTGATTTTATTTTTCTTGACTGCTTCTGTTTGGATCTGGTTTTTCCTTGTCTCTGTGATTTCCAGTGAGTGCTTTTTCTATCTTCATAGCTCCCATAGCTATTGGAGAAGAAGCTTAAGTGAGGATACTTGTTGGGGGCGATTTTTAAAGATCGACATTCACCCCCCCTCTGTCGCCATTTCGGTCCAACAATTGGTATCAGAGCCGGTTAGCTCTAATTCATAGATCTTAACCGGTCTCAAGAGCCATGGCGACGGACAAGTACTCGACCAAGCCGCCCGTGTTCGATGGCATCGATTACCCCTTCTGGAAGAGCCGAATGGAGACATACATCCAGGCTCAGGGGTATGCCATCTGGCGGAAGGTCAAGGTACGATTCGCTGTTCCTGCCGATGAGAACATCAATGCCGGGAACATGGCTGATGTTGAGGCGAATGCAAAGGCAAGGAACATCATCATCCAGGGGTTGAGTCGTAGCGAGTTTGACCGTATATCTCACCTGTCGTCCGCCTACGACATCTGGGTGACCCTCGACGCATACCATGAGGGCACCACCCAGATCAAGACGGTTCGACAGGACCAGTTCAAGCGCGAATACAACAAATTCGAGATGCTTGCTGGTGAGTCCCTGGACGAGTGCTTTTCGCGATTTCACAAAATCTTGAGCAACCTCCGAGCGGTCGGTCTCACATACCCCGACTCGGACAACGCTCGTCAGATGCTCGCGGCACTCGATCTGCGCGTGTGGGAGATGAAGGTGACCACCATCAAAGACACGACAGACCTCTCGACCCTGACTCTTGACGCGCTGTACTCGCGCCTCAAGACTCACGAGATTGACGTTGTCTCTCGTCGGTCGAAGTCACAGTCGATGGCTTTGGTCACCGATCCCAGTTCGGCTTCTGGTTTTTCCGCCGATTCGCTTTGTGGGTTCTCCCTAGCTGCTCTATGTGACGTAACTGATGATCAGTTAGAGCAGCTAGAGGATGAACAGCTGGCCCTCCTAGCTCGGAAGTTCTCCCATGCTTACAAGAGGAGGAGGGACAGAAAGAGAGGCGGACCAGTCATTTGCTTCGAGTGTGGTGGCCCCAACCACATTCGGGCAAACTGCCCCAAGCTGGAGAAGGGCAAGAACGACTACGGCGGTTCGAGCAAGATCGACTACACTGACAAGAACCGCAACAAGAAGCCTCCAGCTCCGACGCCGGGAAAGAAGAAGTTCCGCAACTTCGGGAAGGCCAAGAAGCTCTTCCACCGTGTCCTCACCGCCTTCGACGACCTCGACCTCAGCGAGGTGGAGGGATGGAGCGACGACGACGGGACGGGTGACCAAGAGCCCAAGGACGGCGGCAACGACTTCTCCGGCATGTGCTTCATGGCCCTCGAGGGCGAACTCAGCGACAGCGAGCTGTACTCCGACTCGGATGAGGTACTCCCTTCTTATGACCAGCTAAATGATGCTTTTCTTAAGCTAGGTGGATTTCATGCTAGAGCTAGGTCTAGGTGTACCGAGTTAGAGAAGGAAGTAGATAGACTGTCACGGGAGATTACTTCACTTACATCTGCTCCCTCCCGTGACGACTGTGATACATGCTGTGCCTTGCTTGATGACATGGAGAAATTAAGGACCTCTCATGATAGTGTGTCCTCAGAGCTTGATATTGTTAAGGTGGAGAATGTTAGTCTGCTTGCTGAGTTAGAGTTGAGTAGGATGGCTGTTACCCTACTTACTACTGATGAGACTACTTCTCCCACCTCATGTGAGGTTAAGGACATTGCTGCTAGAGGACCTTATGCCATGCTCCTTAATCTGCCCGAGTCTTGTGAAAATTGCAATAATTTAAAGATGAACCTAAAACGGGCAGATCACAAGATTGCTGAGTTGCGTGCTTCTTTACTTGAGCCTATTGATTCATGTTTGAACTGTCCAAAGTTAACTGCTGAACTTGAATCTGTCTCAAAACAGTTTCAAGAAATGATTGACAACAACAAGAAAATGGCTCAGTATGCGACTAAGGATTCTGTTAGCTCACCATGCATTAGTTGTGATAAACTAAAACTTGAACTCGTTGCTTTGAATGACAAATGTGTGAAGCTAACTAAGGAATTACTAGAGAAGCCACAATCTGGTTGTGATGTGATTGATGGTGTGGGGGAGAAGCCCCAGGGTAAGGGTGAGACGCCTAGAGACGCGAACCAACCTGCTAGTAGTAGGACTGTCCCCTCAGGGTCGGCTGTGCATGCACAAGCCATTCTCTCCTCTACTGTTGGTTCTTCTTCTGCTCCCTTACCTCCTGCTGTTCCCTCTTCTCCCTGCTCTTCTTGCACCTCTCTCTTTCGGGAGTGTCAGTACCTTATGAACACTCTCGAGAGATTTGTAGGCGGCAAGAAGAAGCTTAATCTTATTCTAGACCAGTCCAAGATTTGCAGATTTAATCAGGGTCTAGGATATGACTATTATGAGGATATGAGGAAGCATCCACCTGCTGTGCTCAGACCCATAGCACCAGGTGTGATCAAGACCGAGCCCAGGACCGAGAAAGTCCAATTTAAGTCAGCGGGCTATGTCCAGGGGATTTCTGACAGCAAGGTGATTGCACCTGCTGCTTCGGCCTCTCAGAAGGCGAAGCCTGACCGTGCTACTTCTACCTCTCAGAGGATGAAGTATCACTGCACCTTCTGTCAGAAGGATGGACACACGGTTGATCGATGCTTCAGGCGCGCCAAGATCGCGCGTAGAGACCGTGTTGAGTCTCCTAGGCGTATTCAGGGTCAGCCCCAGATCCTGAGTGCACCTAGGACCAGCACGAGGTCTAGGTTTACTGCTGTTGATGGGTTTGGGCAGCATCGAGGACTTGGTTTTTCTGAGTCTTCTGTTTTTCGTCCTCATGCTGCTCCTGGTCATGACTTCCGCCGTCCTGAGGGTACATCTCGTTTCCCCCGTCGAGACAGTTACCCGCGGCGTGTTCAGCGTGTTGCCGGTGTTCCGACTCGCTCTCCCGTAGCAGTCGGACCCCGCAACAGCTTCAGGTCTGCTCACAGACCTTCTGCTTCCTTGAGTCATGGAGAGCGTAGGGTAGATAGAGGTCAGTCGTGCTTGACTACTTCATCTGCTCGACGTGTTGTTCAGTATTGGGTGCCAAAATCACTTTTGATTTATCCCAGTACTGAGACTTTACTCTCTGTTTGACTCAGGTTCGCCGGGCAGGGAAGGGAAAGGTTTGGCTTGTAGACTCCGGTTGTTCTCGTCATATGACCGGAGACTCCCGTTGGTTTTCTTCCCTTGCCCGTGCTCCAGGTGATGAGACGATCACCTTCGGAGATGCTTCATCTGGGCGCGTCATCGCCAAAGGTACTGTGCGCATTAATGATTCTTTCATCTTGAAAGATGTAGCCTTGGTTAGTAAGCTGCAGTATAATTTGCTCTCAGTCTCTCAGCTTACCGATGACGGTTTTGAGGTGAGCTTTAAGAAAAACAATTGCAAAATTCTTGATTCTTCGGGTAGTCTTGTTTGCGGGATTTCTCGTTTTGGGAGGATCTTTCGTGCTGATTTTTCTGAGTCTTCTGGTGATCCTCTCAGGTGTTTAGTTGCTTCTGAGTCCCGCGACCTTTCCTTCTGGCATAGGAGACTTGGTCATATAGGCTTTGACCATTTGACTCGAGTTAGCGGTCACGATCTCATTCGTGGTCTGCCGAAACTCAAGATGGTCAAAGATCTTGTTTGTGCTCCATGCCGGCACGGCAAGATGGTTGCCGCCTCTCACCCTCCGGTCACAGTCACTATGACCGATGCACCGGGACAGCTGCTCCACATGGATACAGTGGGACCAGCTCGAGTGCAGTCAGCAGGGGGAAAGTGGTATGTTCTTGTCGTGGTCGATGACTTCTCGAGGTATTCTTGGGTGTTTTTCTTAGCCTCGAAGGATGAGACGTTTTCACATTTCCGAGGTCTTTTTGGTAGGCTTTCTGTTGAGCTCCCGGGTGCCTTACGAGCGATCCGCAGTGACAATGGCACGGAGTTCAAGAATTCCTACTTCGAGAGTTTCTGTGGTGAGACAGGTGTAGAGCACCAGTTCTCTTCTCCGCACGTGCCACAACAAAATGGCGTTGTGGAGAGGAAGAACCGTACCTTGGTCGAGATGGCCAGGACGATGCTTGATGAGTACTCTACACCGCGGAAGTTTTGGGCTGAGGCTATAGCTACCGCGTGCCATGTCTCAAATCGAGTATTTCTTAGGGCACACTTGCACCGCACTTCTTATGAGTTGAGATACGGGCGAAAGCCCAGCGTCTCTCATTTTCGTGTTTTTGGTTGCAAGTGTTTTATCTTGAAGTCTGGGAACCTAGATAAGTTCGAGTCACGTTCCTGTGATGGGATCTTTCTAGGCTACTCGACTTCTTCGCGGGCTTATAGGGTCTGGAACTGCGAGTCTAGCAAAATGGTAGAGACCTGTGAGGTGACCTTTGACGAGGCCAGTCCGGGGACTAGGCCCGATATCTCAGGTTCTTTAGAGCAGTCCGAGACCATCTTTGTGGATGATGAGGATGATGGAGACGACGGTTGTCTACCTGATCCTGTCCCTCATCCACCCCTTGAGGTGCCGTCTTCCACCGCACCTCGAGGTGATCAGCCCATGCCTTCTGCTTCCTCCGGAGCTAGTGGCTCTGTTCCTACCTCTTCTGCTCACGAGGTAGAGGCCACTTCTTCATCTCACCCTGGTCCTCCTAGACATATCCAGAAAGCTCATCCTTCAGAGCAGATCATTGGAGACCTTTTCGAGCGTGTTACCCGCTCAAAATCTGGCTTATCTCAATTCTGTCTTCATTCTGCTTTCATTGCCTCCTTTGAGCCCAAAGATGTTTCTCATGCTCTTTCCGATGAGTCTTGGGTCAATGCCATGCATGAGGAACTAGAAAACTTCGAGAGAAACAAGGTCTGGTCGCTTGTCGAGCCCCCGCGAGGTCACAATGTCATTGGAACTAAGTGGGTGTTCAAGAACAAGCAGAGCGAGGATGGAGTGGTTATTCGAAACAAGGCTAGATTAGTAGCTCAGGGGTTCTCCCAGGTTGAGGGTCTGGATTTCGAGGAGACCTTTGCCCCTGTAGCTCGACTTGAGGCCATTAGAATCCTGCTTGCCTTTGCAGCTTCTAAAGGTTTCAAGCTTTACCAGATGGACGTCAAGAGTGCCTTCCTTAATGGCTTCATTGAGGAAGAAGTCTATGTCCGACAGCCTCCTGGTTTCGAAAACCCCAAATACCCTAACCATGTCTTCAAGCTTTCCAAAGCTTTGTATGGACTTAAGCAGGCTCCTAGAGCTTGGTATGAGAGGCTTAAGTCCTATCTGTTGAGTCATGGTTTCGAGATGGGTAAAGTTGACAAAACCTTGTTCATCCGCCGTCATGTCAATGACCTTCTGCTCGTCCAGATCTATGTCGATGACATCATCTTTGGCGGCTCTTCCCATACTCTGGTTTCCCAGTTCTCGGATGTCATGAGCACCGAGTTTGAGATGAGTATGATGGGTGAGTTGACTTTCTTCCTTGGCTTCCAAATCAAGCAGACTCGGGAGGGTACATTTCTTCATCAAGGAAAGTACACCCGTGACCTCCTGAGGCGCTTCGACATGAGTGATGGTAAGCCTGTGTCGACTCCCATGGCTTCTACAGCCTATCTTGACCCAGATAAGGATGGCGAGCCAGTTGATCAGAAAGAGTTCAGAAGTATGATCGGCTCCCTTCTTTACCTCACTGCCTCGAGACCAGACATACACTTCTCCGTGTGTCTGTGCGCTCGTTTTCAGGCTTCTCCTCGCGTATCTCACCGACAGGCGGTGAAGCGCATCTTCCGGTACCTTCGAGCTACCATTGACTATGGTATCTGGTACTCTTCCTCATCCTGTCTTTCCTTGAGAGCCTTTTCGGATGCAGACTTTGCCGGCTGTAGGATAGATAGGAAGAGCACCTCTGGCACCTGCCAATTCATTGGCACTTCTCTTGTTTCCTGGTCTTCGAGGAAGCAGTCCGGTGTTGCACAGTCTACCGCAGAGGCCGAGTACGTTGCTGCAGCCAGCTGCTGTAGCCAAGTACTTTGGATGGCTTCGACCCTGCGGGACTTTGGGTTGGTCATAGATAGTGTTCCACTCTTCTGTGATAACACTTCTGCGATTAACATTGCTAAGAACCCAGTGCAGCACTCCCGGACCAAGCATATTGATATACGCTTCCACTTCCTTAGAGACCATGTAGAGAAGGGTGACATAGTGCTCCAGTTTGTGGAGAGTGACCACCAGTTGGCTGACATCTTCACCAAGCCTTTGGATAGTTCGAGGTTTTCAGCTCTGCGGGGAGAGCTTGGGGTGGTTTGTCCTTATGGACTATAGTGAGGGGGAGCTTTGGGCTTTACTGCTTTTCTCTATTGATTATGCTTCTGTCTCATTTCTGTTGCATTGCATTCAGGGTGCATTTGGGTTTAGTCCTCCTAGCATAGATTAGAGTGTTTCTCTTGTCTAGCTGCTTAGACTCCTACTCTTATCTTGTGCTTCCAGGATTAGCTGCTTCTTATCTCACTAGGTCGAGCTCACTCACTTCTTGTAGGTTCTAGCGAGGGTTGGGCCACCCTCGGGTAGACAGGGTACGTGTTTGCTCTCTAGTGTGTGATTTTCTGTCAGTTGTTTGTCCTGGAGTCATATGGGGTAGATGAGAGTCAGTCTGAGCCATAGTTGCCTCTATATCTTTTCTATGCTTTAAGGACAGCCTGTTTGCTGTTTTCTTTCCCAGCTTCTCGGCTTATTGCTTTGGTTCAGGGGGAGTTCATTTGGGAGCTTCTGGAGCTTAATTTTGACATAACTCAACTTGAACTAAAAGCTGCATCTCATGTTGAGGGGGAGCTGGATTTTCTGCATTTTCAGCATCTAGCATTGTAATATAACTGCATTGAGCCTTGATTATTATCCTATTATGACATGCTTTAATGCTTTACACCTTGCCATGACTTGTGCTTAGCTTGCTAGATTTATCATGACTTCATATGTATGGATTAGCTTCTGTCATGATAAGTTCATTAAAATTGCTCAACTTAAACTAAAACTTGTCATGTTAGCATTCGAGATTAGTCTTTCTTGAGCTATCCCTTTATGATTCATGCCATGTCAAATAGGCTGAGTAGAGCGTTGAATCTATATTGAGCCTCAAACTGAGCTGTTTTAGTCTCTTGATGATGCATAAGTTAGTACAACATGTTAAAATGCAAAAAGATCTCTTTTGTGCGAAAAAACTGACTTCACCAATTCTCTCCTATGAGACGGCTTGCCATTGCACTTGGCATGAACTTAGGGGGAGTTTTGGATGACCTAGACTATCTTCTTAAGCTCATGGCTTGGAGTAGTCGCATAAGGCTTGAGACCTAGCACATGATAAAACAAAAATCTGGTTGGCAACAACCATGAATTTCAAAAGAAAATATGTCATTTGTGCTCCATTTGCTTAAGCTTCAAAAAGAACCAAGTACTTTAACCAAAGTTTCAATCTTGAGCTTATAGCACTCTATTTGGACTCAATGTTAGCTTCCTTGTTCCGCTTAACTTATTGACATGGCCTGCATCATCCTTGGATATCTCTAGTTAGACTTTGCTCATTGATGACTTGACTTGCTCGCTAAAATGCATTACATTTCAGATTGTCATCTATGTGCTCTAGCTGGCTTACATATATGTTGTCATGATCTAGATAGCGTTTTATTGAGTTATGGCTTGGTGTATTACATTATGGTCATTATGGATAATTCTCATGGCTCTAAATGCTTAAATAAACAAACTTCAGCCATATTCATCCATCATATCATATTCCCTCTATTGCATCTTGATGCGTTTATTGCCAAAAGGGGGAGAATAGAGAAGAAAAAGTCTGTTGGGAACAGTTTAGAGCTTTGGAGATCAATTTGCTATTTCAGTTGTTGCTCTAGTGTTCCTTCTGTCGACATGGTCATTAGCTTCATTTAATTCTGTGAACCATGTTGGATTCTTTAAACTCAAACTCAACTTCATGCTTTTTCTGAGTTTGTCAATATACTCATCAAGGGGGAGATTGAGAGACCATGTGGTCATGCTCCATGAGAGTGATGAGTAATTGACAAAGGTTTAGGTCAGTCGAGTTTGGTTTGAGTGGTTCGGAGTCGAGTCGTTGTGTGGCGCAATCGGGCTCGGTCGGACTTTGGTCAAACCTGGTCATTTGGGCTTAGGATGCATATTCTAATGTTTCGACAGGTTTGGACTTCATATGTGGTAAGTGTGATGGTATTTACGCTTTCATGTGTCGAGCGGTGCTATGTGATGTGTTTCTTGTCTGTGTGACTGCAGGACTTCGGAGCTAGGTCATGGTGACGCGTGGAAGGACCGGGACTAGGCACAGGAGGTGTTGAGGTCCAGACGGTCGGGTACGCCGAGGATGATCGAGGCTGGTGAGGTGGTTGTGAGTCGGGAGACGAGGGACCGGAGCTGGTGCTACCGATGGTGGACACGACGGGCAATGGCGATGACTGCAGGACGTCGGGTGGAGTCGTGGCGAGACACGGTGGACCGGACTAGGCGCAGGTGGCGCTGAGGTCAGAACGGTCGGGATGTGTCGAAGACGATGTGGACTCGAGGTGGTTGCGAGGCGTGCGAGGCAAGGAGCGCGGAAGCTTCCCGGAACGTGTAGGAGGGGCGAATCGGGAAATTCGCAAGGCTGCACGAGCGGGAGCGGGCTCCGTTGGATATAGCGGGCGTAACGGGGCGGAGACCCGTTAGCCAGGCGCTATAAAAGGAGAGGAGGGGCTGCATGCCCTCCTTGAGCACTTGGAGGGAATTAGGGTTAGCCCTAGTCAAAAGAGGCTTTAGGAGGTGGTTTTCCTTTAGTCTTTAGTGGTTGGAGAGGCAGAGTCGTGCTCCCTCTGTCCTTCATCGATGTGTTCTATGTGAGTCTCCTCTCTTGTGTGTTCTTCCTCCCAAGATGTGGTGAGAATCTTGGTGTTCTTGAGGATTGAGAGGAGATGGATTGAGTTGAGAGTCTTGTAATCATGTCCTCTATCTGTAATCGTGTCATCGGGACTCCTCTGTATTCATTGTGATCCAAGAAATGAAATCTGAAGTTTGGTTCTTCCCGTTCGTAGCCTCTGTTCTTCATTTCCTCATTTCTTGATTTTTGTGGTTTTGAGTTCTTGCTTGCTGAGATTGGCCAAAATGGGTTGCTCTAAGATGGGATAGTGCCTTAAGATCATTTGATCAAGTTCCCATGAGCAAACCTTGGTTTAATCTTAGATTTGCATTTTTGGCCTCCCCTGTTCATGTTTTGCCTTCCTAGGTTTTGGTGTTGTTCTTATTTCCCTTGTTGAGATGGCTTGAAATTTGGTATGGAGAGTCCAGAGGCTATTAATTAGCAACCCTCAAAATTTCATAGCCAAAGGATCAACGGTTGGGGAGTAATTTGATTTTTGGATCGGGTTGTGCAAAAATTCAGATTTTTACCCATAATCTGAAATTCTTGCTTCTTGGTTTGATTCTCTTGTTTCTCAAGGCCCCCTTACTATTTAGTTTGTTGTAGTAAGGCCGTGGATCAAAAAGTTTGAGAACAAACCTTCTTTTTAGCCAAAAATCCGAAGTCTCAAAGTTCCAGCCTGAAAATCCTGTTTGCTGTTTTTCTCGAGAGGTACTACCGCTCCTCGAGAGGTACTACCGCTCAGAGGTACTACCGCTCCTCGAGAGGTACTACCGCTCAGAGGTACTACCGCTCGTCCTAGCGGTACTACCGGTTATGTTCGGACCAGTCTGATCGGCAGCGAAGAAACGTTCGGACAAGTCCGATCGTCGTGCGGTACTACCGCTCCTCGAGAGGTACTACCGCTCCTCAAGAGGTACTACCGCTCAGAGGTACTACCGCTCGTCTCAGCGGTACTACCGCTTGCAGTCAGATTTTCTCTGATTTTATTTTTCTTGACTGCTTCTGTTTGGATCTGGTTTTTCCTTGTCTCTGTGATTTCCAGTGAGTGCTTTTTCTATCTTCATAGCTCCCATAGCTATTGGAGAAGAAGCTTAAGTGAGGATACTTGTTGGGGGCGATTTTTAAAGATCGACATTCACCCCCCCTCTGTCGCCATTTCGGTCCAACAAACAACATACTCATTTCACTTTTTAATTTCTACCATTTTCTTTTCTCATCTTAGTTTCTTTTAGTGCAGTGCAATGCACATGCTCATGTCTCTTTCTATAACTTATATCGGTATAGCAGAAGGAACACCTGCCGAAGTAGGTCTTTCTCTCCATCCCGTGGAGGTGTCTACCTCTATAAGTCTTACTCAAGAGCACGCCAGAATAATCAAATAACTTTACTCATAACTATTTGACTTTCTCTCTACCCTAGCTTGTAATACACATGTCTTGACATGAGTTCAATCTTCCATCATTTTACCACATATCACATTCATCATCAAATTAATATCATACTGAACAAAAGATGACCAAATATTGCATGACATGAATAAATCAATAACAATAAACAATTATCAACCATCAACTATCATTTTACTACGCACTTGTCTCTCTAGTTGTGACGTCTGGGTTGATTAAAAGATGACACTAACTCCGAAGTTACTCCTCCTACAGTAAACACCCAAACTCGATACAAGCTACATCAATACAATACAACGCTTAAACGACAACACTCCTACACATTCCCCAAATCCAGAATTTCCCCTTTACCGGATAGCCACCCTTGCTGTCCCGTTACTACAATCATCATAACTTTCAACTCCCACATCATATTATAGGAAACCATATCAATTATGGAATCTACACAAAATTTTCTACAACGTCTTAGTTGACCACAAAACCACATTAACTCATCTAAACCCCCAATTTTACCCCAGAAGCGAGCGCTGGTGATTGGAGGGCAGTCAGTCTGGCGCGTGGCAACAACGTGACGGCGATTGAAATCCCCCAGGCGATTGAAAAATGAGGGGGCGACTTTTGGCTTCGATTGGCACGCTAGCTTGCGGGTGCAATGGCGTGATAGAAACATTGCGACGCACGCGACAACAAGACCCTGCTAGCTCATGGCAATTAGTGAGAGGTGGTGGTTGACAGCACCACCTGTAACATCTGTGGCGCCCTAAGAAAAGAACTGTTGTGCCTGAAGAAAAAATGTTGGCTAGGGATTTTTCTAGGTTTAGGGCTTTCCTCTCTCCATGTTCCCTTTTATCTCGGCACCAATCGACTTGATCTCTAACTTCTTGTACGACTTGCTCCAAGGAAATGACTCCTCTACGCGTCATTAATGTACTTTTCACTCACACTGTTCTCAACGTGCATCTAGTTTTGGTCCATCTACGCTACGTATGTAACAAATTAGTATCAAATTAGATTATTAATACTATTATATCTAGCTAGCCTAATACTTACACATAATTGTTATTCATCTTAATAAATTGCCCATATCTAATTTAAGTAGACTAGGAGTAGTGACCCATTTTTAAATTGGAGCAAACTACCAAGCTAGTTCTAGACCTAGCTTTCGTTTCTCTTTATTACAAAGCATATAATTAGAAGCAAATACTACCTCAAATCACCAAGAATAAATCAATCTACAAGCGGTATGCTTTCACCAAACTCTCCAAAGCCGGCCACCTCCTTCAATGCAGCATAATGGAGACAGATGTGTCGGGACCGGTCTAGCTAAGTATTTAATAACGTAGCTTATCTCGGACACATCTAAGCATGAACCGTCTGTGGTACACAATAATCACAGATGATTCTCATTAAGAACCATCTGTGATAACAAGAACAGTCTATGATAATTTGAGATTTCACAATGGTTATTATTATGAACTATCTGTAATAATTACTTATCACAGACGGTTCATAATAATAACCGTTTGTGAATACACATCACAGATGGTTCTAAAGTAGAACCATCTATGACAAATATACAGATGCTTCTGAATGCATTCTCATATATATAAATGCAAATTCACATATATATATATAACTCATTCTTAAATACATTAATGCAAATTCAATAATGCCTGCCTAAGGAGTAAACATGTATTGCTGAATTGTTTTTTTTTTTTTGCCAGTTAGCAATGCTGTCATGTTGTTATAGTAAGACCGTTTACATATATAGAAGATAGTAAATACAAATTTAGCTGCTTGTATTTACATATGGCCAAATAGCATGGCCAGTCGATTCTTACAAAAGATATAAAAAGAAACCTAATTGCTTCGAAGTTTTTATAATGGTGGAGGTAGCATGCTATCTCCTTCTTCAAAACTTCGTAGGTGACATGGTTGGCATCGAACAGTTATGCTGTGCACATTTATGCTGTATCTTGTAATCCTTTACCTTTTGGTAAAAATGGTTTTGTGAGGAAACTACATATTGCTGGGGGCTTAATTTCTCCTATTGCATTTTGTGGGGCAAGCTAAAACATGAACAGGCCCGGCCGGCTTGTGCACGTAACTGGCTTATGCTCCCACATAGCTCGCCTTATAAAGCCAAGCTAAGTTTGGAACCCATCAAATAAAAAATCTCAAGCCACCAGAAGCTCCTAACCCACCTGCTTCTTGTCCTGGGAGAATCATCGGGAGTAGTTGCTCTCTGCTCCTATCTAGCTGCCCACAAAGTCATGCAACTTGATGGATCATATCCCAGGCAGCCATTCGCATATTCCATTGTAGATTAGTACAGAACCCAAAAAGCAGCACAATTTTACACAAAAGATCAAACCAAAAATAGTTCATAAAATGTCCTTTCACAAAAAAGAACATATGTGCGTACGTATGATGAAATGGAACAGGTAGAAGATAAAAAGTTGGGAGCTAAGCCCTGCCGGAGTTCACAAAAAAGAACATATGTGCGTACGTATGATGAAATGGAACAGGTAGAAGATAAAAAGTTGGGAGCTAAGCCCTGCCGGGTGGTCTCCACGGTGCTATCTATACTATTACCTAAATTAGCTGTCGACCACAACCAGAAACTGTTCATAAATATAGCACTGTAGATACTTTTTTTAAAAATTGCCCCTCAGACACCTGTTTTTGCAAAATGGCCCCTCTTTGGGCTTGGAAGGTGTGGCAGGTGACACGTGTCACTTGACATGCCCCCTTGCTTGGCAGGAAGCGGACGCCACGGCAGCGCGCTCGGTCGTGGCAGAGGATGGCATGGCGCGGCAGGTGTGCAGGGCTGGCATGGCAGGGAGGCTTGTGGTGTGGTAGGCAGGGCTGTTGAGCCCCCTGGCTTGGTAGCTCTACTGCCTGGTCCATGCCCCTTGGTGGTCGTTTGTTCCATTAACCTACACAGAAGGATGTTTGCCTGATTAACCTACATAGACTCACTGTTTGGACAGGATAACAGTTCTAGATGGGTCGATGAAGCAACTCCATCTTTTAAGTAGTGCAGATACATTGCTGAAAAATGTAAGAATGGATCATGTGAAGCCTAACATAGCACCTCACAATGAAGGTGTGAATTAGAATAGCCCTAGGGCGAAAATGTGGAATCATATGGCACCCACATGGCGTGGTAGTCATTCGGACAATGTGGACATGGCTGGTTGTCATGAACAAGTCATATGGAGCTTCAGGATCACTCATGCTCTATTGACTACAACCCGGACCACTCCTACATCTACCCCTCCGACTGCACCTCTGTTCATACAAGCTTTTGAGAAAAAGATCCCCTTGAAGGTAGGACTCTACTATGACTCCGAGAGTTTGTCTTATAAGCCCACACCTTCTCTTATTCGAAGAACAGAGAAATTGCACCGACGGGGGTATCTTTTTTGGATGAAGGATTTCATCGCCGAGCTCATATTAGTTGATGATAGGGCAGAGGAGAAGGAAGAACTGTTGGTTAGAGCCACCATAGCAATAGAGCCAATGGTGATACCTAACTCATCAATCATGGGTTTTGCGATAGTAGTTGCTGACCAGATCGAAGACTCGATGGCCACCCCAAGGATCCAACTGCACCAGAGGAGAGGACTGCTTCGGTGGTTGATGGAGCACTATCTTCTGAGCAGGTGGTTGTGGAGGCCATCTCCGACCACCCCATAGAGGAATCAATTAAGGATAAGTGTATCTAGTTGGAAGACTCAAAGGGTCCGACCAGTCCTACTAGTGCTGTACTAGTGAAGTTTATCAATAAGAAGAAGAGGAAGGCAAGCACTCTGGACTATGCTTAGCCCCGAGCAGATGAAGGAAACATCAGAGGTTGTTACAACTGGGGAACCTTTTGTGGCTCCAACCCCATCAAAGGATATTGAGGCGTGGGAGAAGTCTTAGCAGGATTTGGTCGCTGCTAGGAAGAAAGTGGATGAAGAGGAGGGATTATATATGCTTTCTCCTTTCTTTGAAGGGCCAGATTGTTCTTCTCAGACTAAGAAGTCTCCATATCCAAGGGACACCATTGACTGAGAACATATCTTCAATAATCAAAGGCTCAAAGAGCTCTGGTGGAGGATATTTCACATTTGAAGTTGAAGACGGGTCCCAAAATTATTTAATCTCTTCCCTTTTTTTATCTCTCTTCCATGTCACCTAAATTCTGATGTGGTATACATAGGCTTAGTATCAAGGTAATTACATTGTTGTAAGTGCCCTTAGTGACTAATTCATGTTGCATCAATGATAAAAGTGAAACCGTTCGCATCTCCACTCAACAGGGTGTGTCGCGTTTGCATCGGGGGAGAGAAGCATAGTAGTTTGCAGTGAGAGCAATGCATAATTGTTGTGGGTAGATTGATCTATTCTTGTAGCTCCTTAATACTTGTGCTGAGATAAAATGCGCCTAAGAAAAATCAACATAGGGAGTAATTACTAATACAAAGTAGATATCTTTACTTTTGTAAATTTGACATGAGTAAAAAGGGCTATATATATATATATATGCAAAATCTGTAACGCTCCCATTTCTGGAGCCGTTAGGATACCCTTGCAACTGCCTAGGATTGTTCAGCTGCGAGTATTGTAGATAAGTGTATACCATTGCCAACACAAGCTTAAGCATAAAAACCAAACCTTATTACAAAAGTAAGGCTTAGCAGCCAAGTTTTACATAGCGGGGTATACAACCAAAGCTTCATTACAATACAAAAAAACTCTATAGGCATGCTTGAGTATAGAATAAACCCTAACACCAGGCGTCGTCTATATCATAGAACTCAGCGTCGTCTTCATAGATTCCTTCATTTTCTTGGCAAGCGTTTTGTTTATGATTTTAGCAAGCATGAGTACAACCAACCGTATTCAATAAGTCACATGGGAAAATGCTATATAACTAATTGTAAGGATTTCCAAAAGATGGAAGTATAGGGGTTGTTAAAGTATTTGTGGATGCAATTTTATTTGTAAACATTTTATTTTTAAACACAAGATAACAAATCATAAACTTCTTAAGGAATTTGGGGGTTTCAAAACTTGATTACCAGACTTCCACATTTCCAAAACAATTCCAAATCTATTTATGCTTCGCTATTGGAATCACCCATTAAACACAACTTCATATACCGGAAGCACGGTATATTTGAATACCATTTGTAAATGACCCTGTAGAGTTGCTCAACTTTACCTACAAGATTCCTCAACCCTCATGACTGAGTTGAGAAAACAAGGTTGTTTCACTGCTCATCTCTTTATGTAGCCTCTACCCAATAGATTATGGACCCCGGTCACGGAATACGGCGGCCTGATAGGGCGGAGCCTACCGTTGTGAAAGTATGATTTTACCATTTCCATACCACATCCCTACACCGGGTTTTCCCTTTTTTGGAACAATATATCATGCATTTATGTAGATATTCAATCGATTTAAGCAGCTACTAAATCAGGTTTGACAAGTCAACGTTTGTGGTTGAGCAGTTACTATGTTCTTTACTTGGCATAAGAGTCTAGTCCTTATATTTTCACTGATGCAACTTCCATTCACAAACTCATATTTCAGTGTTCACTACATTGCCACCTTTCCGGTCCAAGCCTCCACCATAGGATAAGGTCATGGGCCTGGGCCAACTCATGGCTTCCTGTGATACTTTCTTATCCTAGAACCACTTTTAAAATTCTATCAGCAAAATACCAAGACTCTTAGTAGTAAAAAGTTTGTTGGGTTCTTAAACTACCATAATTACATTAATAATACTTTTAATATTACTAAGTTTTGCAAGGTGAATATGGCCATCAAATTAAACAAGACTTTTTCGGGTGGTAGGACATAACTAGTATCATGTCATTATAAACATTTATTGTACAGCCGTGGTTGAGGTGGTTGAGGGAGGCAGTGGTTGAACACCCGTGGTCAGAATGGCTGTGGTCGTGCACAACTGTGGTCGTGAGCCACAAGGAGAGGGTGGCGGCATTGCTTTAGCTCCGGCGGTCGGGGAGTTCAGCGGTGTCCGAGCTTGGCAAAGTGGTTGACGGTGATCTCCTAGGTGTGGTGAAGCTCGCACGGTCGTCGGTGAATCCGGAGGTGACCCCGAGCAGCGGTGATTGCTCACCGAAGTGGCGTCGGGGCTTAGGAAGCGCGATGCAGGGGTATCATGTGCTCCTGGACCATATGACTCGGATGCTGCAGTGCCGGGGTGAGGGACTGCGCACGCGTCGACCGCGCGAAGTCCCGTGCTTGCGGAGTGGGCCAGAAATGGTATTGCATATAACTACTATTTCTGATATTGCTATGCTATACAGGGTCAAAAATGACAAAACATCTTGTACATGGACATGAATGATATTTCTTGGGTTTCCAGCTTGGTCTGTTTCGTTTGTCCTCTCTTCCAATGCTACACAAACATAAGTAAGATGGGTTGCTAGGTTATGAGCCAGGCTTGTTAAACTCCAAACCTTTTGGCCAGTTCGCTGTGTAGCTTTGCTGACAGAAAGGTGGCCCCTTGTCCCGATTGATACATCGCTCTCGAAATGTGTTGTCGAATCTACACAGTGAGGTGGCTGCGAAAAACAATCGCAAAATTTATATGGCGAAAATTTGCGGCTGTGGCTGCCACAGAGCACTGGCCTGCCGTGCTTATTCCCGTGACGAAACTCTACTTCAAATTAGGCACTATGGACGAGGTGGAGGAGATATACTACAGTCATTTTTCAGAGGCTTTACTGTCAGCGCTCCGATGCATGATTTGTTTTCCAGCATTATGTATGATAATAGCTTTTTGGCTTTTAGAAGCATGCATGTGATATCTCATTTATCGTCATAGATCATCTCAACCAAACGATTAAGCTGTTACGCAAGGCAAACCTGGCTGGGTTCAAGTTGTAAATTTTTGGCTTGTATTCGTACTGGCGACAGTAACTAGCTTTTAAACAGTATACTTTTAAGACAGGGTCAATAGAAAGATTGTAGTAAAAAATACATTGAGTTCAGCTGTATCGGTCAAAATCACATGCTACTATTTTCCTATACGAACTACCTCTCACGAACAAATAAAATTTAAATATTTAAGTTATAAATCATCCGCCATCAGCTTGGACTATGAATCTGTTCCGTATAAAATTTCGGATGGGGATCGCAATGGAGTATTGGAAATGTTATGCAAGGCCACAAACTTATACACACCATTGGTGGAGTGAGGCAACGTATTTGGCAGTTTTGAGGAGACATTCGCATTTATGTGCAAGCGGTAGGCCTAGAATGTGCAGGCGTAAGTCCAAAATATGGCTATGGCTTCAGCTTCTGGCTTCAGTTTATTTTTACACTATTCATAAATTTTGTCTTTTTCTGAACTTTTGACTTTTTTTTAGTTTTTTTACCGGTTCTTTTTTCCTCGTATTTGTTTATATTATACGTGATGGGCTAATATGTTTTTTCTATTTTTAAATTTTTTTAATTTAATTATGGTAAATAAGTCTCTGTCAGCTACAGTGCTTTTTCAGTCAGCTACAGTGTTTTCAGCCATAAGCCATGAGGCTTTCAGCCGAACCGATCACCACCTATGACTAACCTGGCCAAATCGATCGAACCAACACAGCATGCAAGTAACTGGGTAAATGGACTCTAAATCACTATGTACTAATAGTAGGTTATTAATTACCATGTAAAATCAGGTATATATGGTTGATAGTTAATTATAAATATGTATGTCATGGTTCGGTTGGTTTCAGTTTATTTATGACTTATACCTATAATATCTACAATAACTAACTTTTAGACGGTGTGTTTTTTCAAGTCGAAGTCAATAGAAAAATTATAGTAAAAACTGTACTGAGTTTAGCTGTACTGGCAAAAATCGTATGTGACTTTTTCCCTCTGTGTATTGCCTCTCGTAAACAGTCAGAATTCAAATATTTAAGGCATGAGCTATAAGCCATCAACCTAAAAGAACACACCACATGAATTGCACAAATAAACATGCACATGACCCAATTTTGAGTGAAAAACTTGTAAAATGCTAAAATATGCATTGCCATCAGACTTATGACTAGGGCTGTAAAAAAAGCTCGAAACTCACGAGTTAATCGATTTCGGCTCGTTTTAGGCTCGATTCGAGCACGGTTCGAACTTTAAACGAGCCGAACTCGAGCTTAATCTCGAGCTCGCGAGCTTCATCGAGCCGAGTTCGAATAGTTCACGAGCCTCGATTAGAGCTTAAATAGTAATACATATTAATTCATACCGAGTTTACTCGAGCCGAACTCGAGCTCGAACTTTTCTTATTGTTGAAAATTAATGAATATTTGAATTATTTTGACTGTTACCGAGCTTACTAGAGCCGAGCTCGAACTTAAAATTTTCTTGTTATTGAAAAATAGTGCATAATAAATTATTTTAATTGTTATCGAGCTTCAACGAGCCGAGCTCGAGCCCAAGTCCAGGCTCGGACCCCAACTCGAGCTCGGCTCAAGCTTCTATCGAGCTCGAGCCTGGAAGGCGAAGCTCGTCCGAACTCGGCTCGTTTATAGCTCTACTTATGGCTGCATAAATAATCCCTGATACGGGAAGAAAGTGATGGTCTGGTGCCATTATTAAGGGTGTTAAATTTGCTGTTTCTGATAAGAGCGTTGTGAAGCTGTAAGGCGAGACCTTGAGGAGAAGCATAATCCAAACATTTCCAATATATTAATTAGGAACCTATTAATTATATTTAAGCATCTTGATAACCATAAAATCATACTTACCACAACAGTGATTGACCGTACATGCAAACAAACTGAGCAATGCCACCAAGAAAGATATTTGTACCATGATGGACCTACCACGGGTGTTGTCAAACGTCAAGCTAGCATATTTTTTACGAAAATTAGGTAAAATATTTTGTACAGAAAAAAGGAAAAATATTTTGAGGTGGTTAATATCTTGTCATCAGCAGAAATTGATCAGTGGTAAATTTACAGTAAATAAAAATATATTCGCGCACGTGTTGTTAACAAGTCCAAGTTTTGTTGTCTTGTCAGCAAATCTACAACATACATATGCTTGATGGCTATGTGATGCATGATGGTTAATTAGGGATCTTTTTGTTTTTGAGTGGTCATATTTGATTGGTATGGGAAAAATTAATCTTTTATTCTCAAATGTTCGTCTCCCCATCTCTCTTTTTTTGGGTCTTTTTTCAGTGTTACTTTTATGGTGGGGTCACCATGATGGCTACATCTGTAATGCATGTGGATTATTTGGGTTGAAAGGAACAAAGCTGTCGGTAACGGGCGAGAGGGAAAGAGCTTGAAAAAGTGGTGTCAGCCAATGCATGTGTGATGGGTCGACTCGGATAAGGCCATTTAGAAGACACAGCTACAAATGTGAAGCATAAAAAGTAGTAGTACAATTTAAGTAAACCACGAGCTAGAAATAAAATATCATCTAATAGTTACCACAACTGCATAAGAGCTCAAGTTAGCATGCGCGCGCGTGTATATACACACACATACACTTAGTAAGCATGCACATGAAATTCACGTCAAAAGCATTGATTATATGTTCAGAAATGAAATGCAATTTTTTTTCATACCTCATGACCGAATTTATCATGAGTCATGTAGTTAGGCACACCTTATGACAGACAGCCAATAAATTCTGTCACATTCTTGAACGAATAGGATAGGTATGCTAGACCGGAGGTCGAGGAACAAAACCCCTGGCGAAGCATGGTCATTTTTGGCCCCCATAGCAGAGAAATTCCTCTTTTGCCCCCCTCCTGCGAAATTCTCCCTTTGACCCCCGCGCGAAAAATGCATATATGTATGCATATATGCATATATGTATGTATATGTGTATATGTATATATATTATAAATAACAGGGGCACTATGGTACTCAGGCTCCATGATCGAGATTTTCCATATAACGGAGTATATATATATTTGTTTAAAAGATTATGACAAATTAAATGAACTAAAGAAATAAGTATAACTCGTATTGAAAATGTGCAACTACATCGCTTGTGAATTTACGGACACAAAAAACCTCCATATATATATATATATATATATATATATATATATATATATATATATATATATATATATATATATATATATATATATATATATATATATATAGGAAAATTACATAATGCACCATGGTGCCTAGGCACCAACATCCGATACACGTGTATGATTGATAATTTTTTTGAGTTTGGGTATATATATATATATATATATATATATATATATATATATATATATATATATATATATATATATATATATATATATATATATATATATATATATATATATATATATATATATATGGAGGTTTTTTGTGTCCGTAAATTCACAAGCGATGTAGTTGCACATTTTCAATACGAGTTATACTTATTTCTTTAGTTCATTTAATTTGTCATAATCTTTTAAACACATATATATATATATACTCCGTTATATGGAAAATCTCGATCATGGAGCCTGAGTACCATAGTGCCCCTGTTATTTATAATATATATACATATACACATATACATACATATATGCATATATGCATACATATATGCATTTTTCGCGCGGGGGTCAAAGGGAGAATTTCGCAGGAGGGGGGCAAAAGAGGAATTTCTCTGCTATGGGGGCCAAAAATGACCATGCTTCGCCAGGGGTTTTGTTCCTCGACCTCCGGTCTAGCATACCTATCCTATTCGTTCAAGAATGTGACAGAATTTATTGGCTGTCTGTCATAAGGTGTGCCTAACTACATGACTCATGATAAATTCGGTCATGAGGTATGAAAAAAAATTGCATTTCATTTCTGAACATATAATCAATGCTTTTGACGTGAATTTCATGTGCATGCTTACTAAGTGTATGTGTGTGTATATACACGCGCGCGCATGCTAACTTGAGCTCTTATGCAGTTGTGGTAACTATTAGATGATATTTTATTTCTAGCTCGTGGTTTACTTAAATTGTACTACTACTTTTTATGCTTCACATTTGTAGCTGTGTCTTCTAAATGGCCTTATCCGAGTCGACCCATCACACATGCATTGGCTGACACCACTTTTTCAAGCTCTTTCCCTCTCGCCCGTTACCGACAGCTTTGTTCCTTTCAACCCAAATAATCCACATGCATTACAGATGTAGCCATCATGGTGACCCCACCATAAAAGTAACACTGAAAAAAGACCCAAAAAAAGAGAGATGGGGAGACGAACATTTGAGAATAAAAGATTAATTTTTCCCATACCAATCAAATATGACCACTCAAAAACAAAAAGATCCCTAATTAACCATCATGCATCACATAGCCATCAAGCATATGTATGTTGTAGATTTGCTGACAAGACAACAAAACTTGGACTTGTTAACAACACGTGCGCGAATATATTTTTATTTACTGTAAATTTACCACTGATCAATTTCTGCTGATGACAAGATATTAACCACCTCAAAATATTTTTCCTTTTTTCTGTACAAAATATTTTACCTAATTTTCGTAAAAAATATGCTAGCTTGACGTTTGACAACACCCGTGGTAGGTCCATCATGGTACAAATATCTTTCTTGGTGGCATTGCTCAGTTTGTTTGCATGTACGGTCAATCACTGTTGTGGTAAGTATGATTTTATGGTTATCAAGATGCTTAAATATAATTAATAGGTTCCTAATTAATATATTGCAAATGTTTGGATTATGCTTCTCCTCAAGGTCTCGCCTTACAGCTTCACAACGCTCTTATCAGAAACAGCAAATTTAACACCCTTAATAATGGCACCAGACCATCACTTTCTTCCCGTATCAGGGATTATTTATGCAGCCATAAGTAGAGCTATAAACGAGCCGAGTTCGGACGAGCTTCGCCTTCCAGGCTCGAGCTCGATAGAAGCTTGAGCCGAGCTCGAGTTGGGGTCCGAGCCTGGACTTGGGCTCGAGCTCGGCTCGTTGAAGCTCGATAACAATTAAAATAATTTATTATGCACTATTTTTCAATAACAAGAAAATTTTAAGTTCGAGCTCGGCTCTAATAAGCTCGGTAACAGTCAAAATAATTCAAATATTCATTAATTTTCAACAATAAGAAAAGTTCGAGCTCGAGTTCGGCTCGAGTAAACTCGGTATGAATTAATATGTATTACTATTTAAGCTCTAATCGAGGCTCGTGAACTATTCGAACTCGGCTCGATGAAGCTCGCGAGCTCGAGATTAAGCTCGAGTTCGGCTCGTTTAAAGTTCGAACCGAGCTCGAATCGAGCCTAAAACGAGCCGAAATTGATTAACTCGTGAGTTTCGAGCTTTTTTTACAGCCCTAGTCATAAGTCTGATGGCAATGCATATTTTAGCATTTTACAAGTTTTTCACTCAAAATTGGGTCATGTGCATGTTTATTTGTGCAATTCATGTGGTGTGTTCTTTTAGGTTGATGGCTTATAGCTCATGCCTTAAATATTTGAATTCTGACTGTTTACGAGAGGCAATACACAGAGGGAAAAAGTCACATACGATTTTTGCCAGTACAGCTAAACTCAGTACAGTTTTTACTATAATTTTTCTATTGACTTCGACTTGAAAAAACACACCGTCTAAAAGTTAGTTATTGTAGATATTATAGGTACAAGTCATAAATAAACTGAAACCAACCGAACCATGACATACATATTTATAATTAACTATCAACCATATATACCTGATTTTACATGGTAATTAATAACCTACTATTAGTACATAGTGATTTAGAGTCCATTTACCCAGTTACTTGCATGCTGTGTTGGTTCGATCGATTTGGCCAGGTTAGTCATAGGTGGTGATCGGTTCGGCTGAAAGCCTCATGGCTTATGGCTGAAAACATTGTAGCTGACAGAGACTTATTTACCATAATTAAATTAAAAAAATTTAAAAATAGAAAAAACATATTAGCCCATCACGTATAATATAAACAAATACGAGGAAAAAAGAACCGGTAAAAAAAACTCAAAAAAAGTCAAAAGTTCAGAAAAAGACAAAATTTATGAATAGTGCAAAAATAAACTGAAGCCAGAAGCTGAAGCCATATTGATCAGAGCCATATTTTGGACTTACGCCTGCACATTCTAGGCCTACCGCTTGCACATAAATGCGAATGTCTCCTCAAAACTGCCAAATACGTTGCCTCACTCCACCAATGGTGTGTATAAGTTTGTGGCCTTGCATAACATTTCCAATACTCCATTGCGATCCCCATCCGAAATTTTATACGGAACAGATTCATAGTCCAAGCTGATGGCGGATGATTTATAACTTAAATATTTAAATTTTATTTGTTCGTGAGAGGTAGTTCGTATAGGAAAATAGTAGCATGTGATTTTGACCGATACAGCTGAACTCAATGTATTTTTTACTACAATCTTTCTATTGACCCTGTCTTAAAAGTATACTGTTTAAAAGCTAGTTACTGTCGCCAGTACGAATACAAGCCAAAAATTTACAACTTGAACCCAGCCAGGTTTGCCTTGCGTAACAGCTTAATCGTTTGGTTGAGATGATCTATGACGATAAATGAGATATCACATGCATGCTTCTAAAAGCCAAAAAGCTATTATCATACATAATGCTGGAAAACAAATCATGCATCGGAGCGCTGACAGTAAAGCCTCTGAAAAATGACTGTAGTATATCTCCTCCACCTCGTCCATAGTGCCTAATTTGAAGTAGAGTTTCGTCACGGGAATAAGCACGGCAGGCCAGTGCTCTGTGGCAGCCACAGCCGCAAATTTTCGCCATATAAATTTTGCGATTGTTTTTCGCAGCCACCTCACTGTGTAGATTCGACAACACATTTCGAGAGCGATGTATCAATCGGGACAAGGGGCCACCTTTCTGTCAGCAAAGCTACACAGCGAACTGGCCAAAAGGTTTGGAGTTTAACAAGCCTGGCTCATAACCTAGCAACCCATCTTACTTATGTTTGTGTAGCATTGGAAGAGAGGACAAACGAAACAGACCAAGCTGGAAACCCAAGAAATATCATTCATGTCCATGTACAAGATGTTTTGTCATTTTTGACCCTGTATAGCATAGCAATATCAGAAATAGTAGTTATATGCAATACCATTTCTGGCCCACTCCGCAAGCACGGGACTTCGCGCGGTCGACGCGTGCGCAGTCCCTCACCCCGGCACTGCAGCACCCGAGTCATATGGTCCAGGAGCACATGATACCCCTGCATCGCGCTTCCTAAGCCCCGACGCCACTTCGGTGAGCAATCACCGCTACTCGGGGTCACCTCCGGATTCACCGACGACCGTGCGAGCTTCACCACACCTAGGAGATCACCGTCAACCACTTTGCCAAGCTCGGACACCGCTGAACTCCCCGACCGCCAGAGCTAAAGCAATGCCGCCACCCTCTCCTTGTGGCTCATGACCACAGTTGTGCACAACCACAGCCATTCTGACCACGGGTGTTCAACCACTGCCTCCCTCAACCACCTCAACCACGGCTGTACAATAAATGTTTATAATGACATGATACTAGTTATGCCCTACCACCCGAAAAAGCCTTGTTTAATTTGATGGCCATATTCACCTTGCAAGACTTAGTAATATTAAAAGTATTATTAATGTAATTATGGTAGTTTAAGAACCCAACAAACTTTTTACTACTAAGAGTCTTGGTATTTTGCTGATAGAATTTTAAAAGTGGTTCTAGGATAAGAAAGTATCACAGGAAGCCATGAGTTGGCCCAGGCCCATGACCTTATCATATGGTGGAGGCTTGGACCGGAAAGGTGGCAATGTAGTGAACACTGAAATATGGGTTTGTGAATGGAAGTTGCATCAGTGAAAATATAAGGACTAGACTCTTATGCCAAGTAAAGAACATAGTAACTGCTCAACCACAAACGTTGACTTGTCAAACCTGATTTAGTAGCTGCTTAAATCGATTGAATATCTACATAAATGCATGATATATTGTTCCAAAAAAGGGAAAACCCAGTGTAGGGATGTGGTATGGAAATGGTAAAATCATACTTTCACAACGGTAGGCTCCGCCCTATCAGGCCGCCGTATTCCGTGACAGGGGTCCATAATCTATCGGGTAGAGGCTACATAAAGAGATGAGCAGTGAAACAACCTTGTTTTCTCAACTCAGTCATGAGGGTTGAGGAATCTTGTAGGTAAAGTTGAGCAACTCTACAGGGTCATTTACAAATGGTATTCAAATACACCGTGCTTCCGGTATATGAAGTTGTGTTTAATGGGTGATTCCAATAGCGAAGCATAAATAGATTTGGAATTGTTTTGGAAATGTGGAAGTCTGGTAATCAAGTTTTGAAACCCCCAAATTCCTTAAGAAGTTTATGATTTGTTATCTTGTGTTTAAAAATAAAATGTTTACAAATAAAATTGCATCCACAAATACTTTAACAACCCCTATACTTCCATCTTTTGGAAATCCTTACAATTAGTTATATAGCATTTTCCCATGTGACTTATTGAATACGGTTAGTTGTACTCATGCTTGCTAAAATCATAAACAAAATGCTTGCCAAGAAAATGAAGGAATCTATGAAGACGACGCTGAGTTCTATGATATAGACGACGCCTGGTGTTAGGGTTTATTCTATACTCAAGCATGCCTATAGAGTTTTTTTGTATTGTAATGAAGCTTTGGGTTGTATACCCCGCTATGTAAAACTTGGCTGGTAAGCCTTACTTTTGTAATAAGGTTTGGTTTTTATGCTTACGCTTGTGTTGGCAATGGTATACACTTATCTACAATACTCGCAGCTGAACAATCCTAGGCAGTTGCAAGGGTATCCTAACGGCTCCAGAAATGGGGGCGTTACAGATTTTGCATATATATATAGCCCTTTTTACTCATGTCAAATTTACAAAAGTAAAGATATCTACTTTGTATTAGTAATTACTCCCTATGTTGATTTTTCTTAGGCGCATTTTATCTCAGCACAAGTATTAAGGAGCTACAAGAATAGATCAATCTACCCACAACAATTATGCATTGCTCTCACTGCAAACTACTATGCTTCTCTCCCCCGATGCAAACGCGACACACCCTGTTGAGTGGAGATGCGAACGGTTTCACTTTTATCATTGATGCAACATGAATTAGTCACTAAGGGCACTTACAACAATGTAATTACCTTGATACTAAGCCTATGTATACCACATCAGAATTTAGGTGACATGGAAGAGAGATAAAAAAAGGGAAGAGATTAAATAATTTTGGGACCCGTCTTCAACTTCAAATGTGAAATATCCTCCACCAGAGCTCTTTGAGCCTTTGATTATTGAAGATATGTTCTCAGTCAATGGTGTCCCTTGGATATGGAGACTTCTTAGTCTGAGAAGAACAATCTGGCCCTTCAAAGAAAGGAGAAAGCATATATAATCCCTCCTCTTCATCCACTTTCTTCCTAGCAGCGACCAAATCCTGCTAAGACTTCTCCCACGCCTCAATATCCTTTGATGGGGTTGGAGCCACAAAAGGTTCCCCAGTTGTAACAACCTCTGATGTTTCCTTCATCTGCTCGGGGCTAAGCATAGTCCAGAGTGCTTGCCTTCCTCTTCTTCTTATTGATAAACTTCACTAGTACAGCACTAGTAGGACTGGTCGGACCCTTTGAGTCTTCCAACTAGATACACTTATCCTTAATTGATTCCTCTATGGGGTGGTCGGAGATGGCCTCCACAACCACCTGCTCAGAAGATAGTGCTCCATCAACCACCGAAGCAGTCCTCTCCTCTGGTGCAGTTGGATCCTTGGGGTGGCCATCGAGTCTTCGATCTGGTCAGCAACTACTATCGCAAAACCCATGATTGATGAGTTAGGTATCACCATTGGCTCTATTGCTATGGTGGCTCTAACCAACAGTTCTTCCTTCTCCTCTGCCCTATCATCAACTAATATGAGCTCGACGATGAAATCCTTCATCCAAAAAAGATACCCCCGTCGGTGCAATTTCTCTGTTCTTCGAATAAGAGAAGGTGTGGGCTTATAAGACAAACTCTCGGAGTCATAGTAGAGTCCTACCTTCAAGGGGATCTTTTTCTCAAAAGCTTGTATGAACAGAGGTGCAGTCGGAGGGGTAGATGTAGGAGTGGTCCGGGTTGTAGTCAATAGAGCATGAGTGATCCTGAAGCTCCATATGACTTGTTCATGACAACCAGCCATGTCCACATCGTCCGAATGACTACCACGCCATGTGGGTGCCATATGATTCCACATTTTCGCCCTAGGGCTATTCTAATTCACACCTTCATTGTGAGGTGCTATGTTAGGCTTCACATGATCCATTCTTACATTTTTCAGCAATGTATCTGCACTACTTAAAAGATGGAGTTGCTTCATCGACCCATCTAGAACTATTATCCTGTCCAAACAGTGAGTCTATGTAGGTTAATCAGGCAAACATCCTTCTGTGTAGGTTAATCGAACAAACGACCACCAAGGGGCATGGACCAGGCAGTAGAGCTGCCAAGCCAGGGGGCTCAACAGCCCTGCCTACCACACCACAAGCCTCCCTGCCATGCCAGCCCTGCACACCTGCCGCGCCATGCCATCCTCTGCCACGACCGAGCGCGCTGCCGTGGCGTCCGCTTCCTGCCAAGCAAGGGGGCATGTCAAGTGACACGTGTCGCCTGCCACACCTTCCAAGCCCAAAGAGGGGCCATTTTGCAAAAACAGGTGTCTGAGGGGCATTTTTTAAAAAAAGTATCTACAGTGCTATATTTATGAACAGTTTCTGGTTGTGGTCGACAGCTAATTTAGGTAATAGTATAGATAGCACCGTGGAGACCACCCGGCAGGGCTTAGCTCCCAACTTTTTATCTTCTACCTGTTCCATTTCATCATACGTACGCACATATGTTCTTTTTTGTGAACTCCGGCAGGGCTTAGCTCCCAACTTTTTATCTTCTACCTGTTCCATTTCATCATACGTACGCACATATGTTCTTTTTTGTGAAAGGACATTTTATGAACTATTTTTGGTTTGATCTTTTGTGTAAAATTGTGCTGCTTTTTGGGTTCTGTACTAATCTACAATGGAATATGCGAATGGCTGCCTGGGATATGATCCAGCAAGTTGCATGACTTTGTGGGCAGCTAGATAGGAGCAGAGAGCAACTACTCCCGATGATTCTCCCAGGACAAGAAGCAGGTGGGTTAGGAGCTTCTGGTGGCTTGAGATTTTTTATTTGATGGGTTCCAAACTTAGCTTGGCTTTATAAGGCGAGCTATGTGGGAGCATAAGCCAGTTACGTGCACAAGCCGGCCGGGCCTGTTCATGTTTTAGCTTGCCCCACAAAATGCAATAGGAGAAATTAAGCCCCCAGCAATATGTAGTTTCCTCACAAAACCATTTTTACCAAAAGGTAAAGGATTACAAGATACAGCATAAATGTGCACAGCATCAAGAATGAAGTATATGAATATTGTAGAGAACACCGAAATAATGGCGCCGAAACAATCACAACGAGAGAAAGATTTAGCGATGCCAACGACCAAAATTCTTTAAGCATAATCTCAAAAGAGTATAAGGGATTGTTGCTTTCTCACAACCTTCCCGAATCTTTTAAAACCCTCAGATCTTTGTCCTATACAAGAATCAATGCTAAAAAATAACCTAGCATCTAATTCTCTCGCACACCTCTTTCTTTGGATGAGTTAGTTTATGGCTTAGGTTTACTATAACCACCCATCATGGCTTTATATAGTTCACCCTACTTTCTCCTCCAAAGAAAAGTCAGAACGCTAATCTTATTAGGATTCATATAAAAATCCTATAGCACACATCTCCAACTCCTAACTGATTAGGGTTTGTACTTTTCTGCTTATGGCTTCTCCTAAATAAATGAACGGAATGGCTTCTCCACTACCGTTTCGAAGTAGTTTATAGGAACAGTCTTTTTGAAATGGTTTACGGCATTTGGTTCATTCAGACAAACACTAGCACTAGAGCCAAAAACCATTAACCGCAGCCATAAGCCATCAACCATCGCCGAAGTGAGCACACTATGAGTCACCATACCCTCAGCAGAACTATATATCAAGCCTACTGGCCTTCTTCCTCTCCACTTAACCTAAAGACTACTACTGATCATAAAGCTCTTCATCATCACCTCAAGAAAATGAGAGACTAACTAATAGATTGCAAAACAATTCATGGGATCGAGAACCAAGCCGTCACAGAAGGTGAAAGAATGGAGCCGTTACCCCTACACTGCTGCTCTGGCGACTCTCACGGTGACTGCCCAGGTTCCTAATTCTTCCTCGGTTTTCTCATCCTTGGCGCTAGGATTCTGACCTTCCTCCTTTGAGGGGGTGAGTCATGTCTAGTGTGGATTTCTTCTCGGACTGGGACTTCTCTCCGGGGAAAAAGTTTGAAGATTTCATTGGTTTGAAGTTTGGTTTGGTGGTTTCCTCCTCTTCTAGTTTTTGCTACTTGCCTCTTTCTCTAGGTTCACTTTTCGTCTTTCAGAGGCCTCTGTTACCAAGGTGTTGTAATGTTATCTAGGGGGATCCCTTCAGCTTTCAGGTCAAAAAGGCTTATGATTATGGCTTTCGGTTCTCAATTGTTTCTAAGCAAGTGGGTTTACTAGTTCATCATCTTCAAAGCTGTGCTTCTAAGAATTTCACATATCACTTTCATCCCTAGAGAGATGGAGGAACAGATTTCCGGAAGGAATACCGTTTATGGCTTATCGAGCATCAAAACGAATGGATGACAATATCGTCGCGGAAGAAGAACAGGTCTGAAAGTTGTCCTTCTATTCGTAAGAAAGTTTCCTTTGCCGAGCAACCGGTGATCAAGTTTGTGGAAAATTCTTTCTTCGTTAACATTGGATCTATTCCGGTTCAAGTTCAGTCTACTTCTACATTCAAATAGTTCTCTGTTAGGTCCATTGGGGCTTGGACCAATAATCATCCCCTACTTGAGCTGAAGAATTCTTTTCTCAAACGGGCACTACCCTTGCAGTCTGTGCCTACTCTGGAAGTGAATGAGTTCAAGGCAACTACCTGTTCCCAATGTTGGCGATTCAGACACTCGGCCGTCTCTTGCTTTAATCAAATTCACTGTTGGGCTTACTCCAATTATGGACACAAAGCATCAAACTACCTCTCCTCATGCTTGCTGGCTAATTGGAGGAGATGGGTTCCCACTCAATGCCCTAATGTTGCAAGGTTGGCCCAGAGAAAAAGCGGGAGTACTAATGGATCGGCTTGGGCAGCAGGCAAGGCTTCTCATGTAACTGCCGATTCATCTCCCCTTACTCCACTTTGCCTCATCTCCTCTCTCTCTCTCTCTCTCTCTCTCTCTCTCTCTCTCTTAGAGCAACTTCCTCACCAAAACCTTCTTTGCCTTCCTCTTCCTCCCCCAATGGCCAACTTTCAAGTTATCAACCCGGCTTTTTTTCTTCCAATGGGTCTTTTTATTGAGGATGGAGACCAATTTCATCTCCCACAAACAGACTTGGTGCTGCAAGAGTCTCCACAGCTTCAGCATGAAGACTTTTCAATTACGACCATGGTTCCACCCCTTAGGAGGACAACATTGTGCAAGCGGTGATGGATATTACGGATTTCATCCAAGGTGCGCTCGAGATTCATGTGGTAAGGTGCTCCCCCACCCTCTTGGAGTCGGGATCTTTTAGTTTAGTTCAGCAATTTGGCAAGATATGTTGATCTTTGGGAACCCCCACCATCTAGATGATCTTCATAAGATTAAATTTCATAGACACTCAAGTGATCGGATTAAGGGGAGTGTACTTGTTAAGGTTTTATATCCCTCAGTTGAAGCGGTCCCTAGGAACTTGGTCTTAAAAAAGAGTGGATAATTGGGGGCGGAGAGTCTTGGGTAGTTCAAGTCTTTGTTCTTAATTTAGATTTCCTATATGCAGGCTCAGGTGACGAGGATCTCTCAGAAAATATCATTAATGCTAACTAAAATGAAGCTCACAACCCTCCAAATGAGCAGGCTCTTCTTGACCCTCCCAATGATGATCAATGGGGCTAGTGGGACCTCAACAACAAGTACCAGGAGATTGGAACCATCTCCCAATTAATCAAGAAGTGCAGCCCCAGGAGTCTGCTTCGGTCACCTCAAATATCATTCTCATTGCAGAGCCATCGGACTCGGAGTCTCAACAATCAGAACAAGATCCTTCTCAAAACACAATGAGGGTACTCACCTTGATCTAATCCCAGTTGGACAGTGTAGCTACTCAGCATCAGACATCAACGATAGATTTTTGGACTCTCAAGCACCTAGAACTGATTTATTGCACTTCATCACTCAAGTTATTGCTTGCTTCCAAAATGGGGTCATTTTCCTACCTGCTAGACTGCCCTCGGTTTCTTGGGGCTGGCCATGTTTCCTACATAGGGCCATCATGAAGTTTCCTGAATACAGGTTGAAAGATCCTGGTTCTTGGCTTTCAATCCTTAGGTCCAACTTCCCTAGGATCCCTCCGAGGCGATGTTTAATAACACCACTCTAGCTCTTTGGTCAGCAGGACATTCTCATATGTCTCCCCCCTCGTCCCCTGACTTCCCTTCGTTTCGGTTGGGCACTCAGAGCACTTCTTTAGTTCACATTGAGGAAATTTTGGAACATTCTGCTGACTTTGCAGCTACGTTGGACTCTCGGGGTGATCATCCTAGTCCAGGATGTAAACAAGGTGCACCTCTGTTGGTTCACAATTTGATAAGAAGCCCACACCTAAACAAGCAATCCGAAGGTTATCAACACTCTGAGCTTGCTGGTAATAAGAGGCATAAGTCCAATGTGCCTCCAACTCTCTACAAGCATTCGAATGATCGTAATCTTCAGCATCTCAAGCCCCTAGGGTGGAGAAAATTTCATTGGACCAACTTCACAAGCAAGTCCTTTCTGCAACCTCGACTTCACAGGAGGGTACCTTAATGCTTCTTAGGGTTCCGGTGGCCATTATGCGTGACTAAGGATAGCTCCTGTGCTAACTTCCCTCTGGGGAGTTAAAGGATGAGAACTTCACTGCATCGCAAGGAAATGAAGACAAGGACTGAAAGATGGAAGCACTCGCTGCTATTTATTTTGAGTAGTTCAACCTTTCTTTCGTTTTACAGTAGGATCACATCACTCTTCTCTTTTTGTCATACTTGCTATAGTACTCTTTTGGTTTTTTGGGATATTCTTTTCTAGACAGCAATGCTATGCATTTTGTTACCTTGCATCAAACTTTATTTAACAATGAATCAATTGTCAAATTTTAGAAGCTGGAAAATTCTTTGTTGGAACATTAGTGGCCAGAACTCCCCTAAGAAATGGAGATCAATAAGAGAAAAAAATCATAGGTAATGCTTGCTCGGTTGTCTGCCTTCAGAAACTAAAAAGGTATATGTCGGTGTTTTGATATCGATCTTACATATGATTTGTTTGAGTTCGGGGGAAGCTCTTGAAGACTCAGCCTATGATCATGCAAAGTAGAGACAAAGGAATTTTTATGCAGGTTTAGGCCTTCTTCTGGGAGAATAATAATACTACGTCCTGTGTGGCTATTGTTTAGAAAATTGATTACAATTGGGAAAGAAAGTAATGCGAGAAGTCTTGCACTACTTCTATTGTCTCTTTCTCGGTCTTCTCCTCTCCTCTTGGTCTCTCCTTCGTCTCTCCGATGTCAACCTTTATATAGTTAGCGAAGCGACAGCCATTTTTCGATGCCAAAAGACGCCTTAACGCTTCGGGTGATAACTGTCCGATGGGAGTTATTGTTTGAGAGACGTGATGGCACATTCATCATGCGACGGTTGTTGTTAGAATGATATCATATGCGGTTGTTAAGAATAAGCGCATGTTCTAACCACTTTGTCAGATGGACCCACAATATAGTAAGTCATCGTAGACAAGTCAGTTGAAGATAAACCAATCGTAGGAAGGTCCAAGACCACGAGGTGGTCGTAAGATGACTTACGACTATATGGTCATAGAAGAATTTACAACTATGTGGTCATAGAAAGACTTATGACTACCCTATGAAACCTCTCTCTTATCGATAAGGGGTATACTCAAGGAATATATTGACGTATTCATTTTAGGATTATTATATCCTCATCATCTAGCCCCCAACTTCAAGCGAAAGTAACTTACTTAAGAAAGAGAGGTTGTAGACGAAAAATAGTCGAAAGCAAAGCCTTTTCAATTCTCTTCAACCAAAATTGATCTTGGTCAACAAGGTAATTTCACTTGAGTTGTAAAGACAAATAGACTTCAAATAGAGAAATTAAAGAATTCTAATTGATTTTCACTGATTTGTTCACCAGAGTGGTTCCTGAGATACTCGTTCCGTTCCTGAGACAGGTAACTCACTAGGTTATAAAAGCTCGCCTTAGGGTAACTTTAGGTCTCCTTACTTTTCCCATCTACTCGATCCACTTCGAGCTTTCTGCCGCCGACCAAGTTGTCTTCTTCCTTCAATCTCTTCTAAATCCAAACTAACCACTCAGGAAAATGACTAAGCCATCATCCACTTGGCCAGTGTTAGAGATGGATAATGCAAAATTGAGGGCATTGGAGGATGCTGAGAAGATTCCTTTGCGGAAATTTGTCAGATGGATCAAAGCTATCAGACAAAACTAGCCATCGTGGGAGATTACACAAATCCCAGTGTTCCAGGCATACTATGAGTGCGGCCTTCGCCTTTCAGCTCATCCCTTTCTCACAATCGTACTTGAATACTTTGGAGTTGAATTGGTCAATTTGGTTCCTAATTTGATCACGATGCTTAGTGCATTCGTGTATTTGTGTGAAGCTTACTGGGGGATTCCTTCAGATCTTGAACTCTTTTGGTATTACTACGAATGAGTCGGTAGACCAGAATTGCCGATAGCTACAATCTAAAGCTCCACGATGGCAAGACAGAGTGGTACATCCAAATGTTCACCCAGTCTTCATAGCCGGGCTGGAAGAAGAGGTGCTTTTATTGGGAGACAACCAGTGAAGACAGTCTTTCCTTTGTGGGGAAGGCTGCTGAGAACAACACTTTTTGGAATTCAGTCCCCAAGGACCTTAGTTGGATAGCCCCTTACATCTCAACCATCAAACAGTTGAGGGACAAGGGACTCACCGGCTAGTATGTGGTGAAGGACTTTGTCACCCATCATATTAGGCCCCTAAAGTGATGAGCACATCCTATGTGGATGTATTTAGGAGCCTCAAATATGACCAGAGACTACGAGGATGATAAGTAATCATCGTACTCATTCTCATAATTAGATTCTGAGCACTATGTGTTGGCCACTTCATCTGTATGAACAGATATTGATTTGGGGGAAATTGACTCCCAGGTCAAAACTATCTGTAAGAGTGATTATTTTTAGGATTTCTCCCACGCTCATCAGAGAACTAACCTAGTTCATCACTGGAGGTCTCCTCGCCATCCTCATGAGGGGTGGCAGTGTGTGATCGGCAGGGAGCATCTTGAGGCATTCTTCCATGAGAGTGACGAGAATTTGTGGGGAGGGCAAAGACCTCCTGGTAGAATCTCCAGTTCTGACGGAGGGCTCCTGGCTTAAAGAATCCTCCAACGAGAGTGCATCACAGCTAGGAGTAAACCTCGCTAGGAAGGGGAACTCCGGGTAATAACTATATCATATTGGATCTATACTCTACGAAGGTATAGGCGAACTCACAAGGAGCCCACACACTCTCTTTGCATATTCCAGTGGAGAGTTACGACCACCAAGTGATGATGGTGTCCTGGAATGTGAGATTTCGGGACTTGTTGAGCATGATCGAGCAGTCGCTGGGGGACTCGAGCACATGGGGGCAGGCCCATCATTGTGTTGTGAGTCTTGTTCGTGGTCGGATTAACCCTTGCCCTTAGGGGAAACTGGTTCCTCCATTGGGCGTGCTGTTATGGGGGATATGGATCCCTCCTCGGCCTTTCCCATGGTGTGGTCTTCGAGGCCTTGAGATGGATCTCCAGGGACAGCCTCACTGTCAGAAGCAAGCATCATCTACTCGAAGTTGTAGCAGACATCCATGTCGAGATCTGCGTAGTCGGCTAGATCAGACCAGTTCTCCTCGTTCCACTCTACTGTCATGAGGCCTCTATGCTAGGCCCTCTCGCCCCAGATGTAGTGCACGAGCTGGATGTCTTTGACACCCACCATCGCCAACGCCAACTTGAGCGTCACTTTGGTAGCCAGTTGCTTTCGTAGCGCCATGCCTCCTGTAGACTTGCGCATCGTCTGCTTTGTGCAGGCTATTAGGGTAAGGGTCGAGGAGGAGGAAGGCGAGGAGGCTAGGTTTGGGTGAGTATTTATAGGGGAGGGAGAGGCGGGAGTGCAAAAATTTTTGTCACGGGGACATAGAGGTGGAGCTATGATCCATGGGATGGGGGTTGATGGGTTTCTATTGGCTAGGATTGGGTTGGGGAGGATCAACGGGCCCAGCGGTCAGATTATCATAGACGGTTCTATATACAAAATGTCTATGATACTCACCCATCATAGATGGTTGGTAGCTAGAACTGTCTATGATGTACGAGTATCATAGACAGTTCTATAAACCAACCGTTTGAGAGCTGGACAATATATATCGGTGCAATGTAAATAGCTAGTCTCCAAAGATAAATTAGCAAAGTTGTATATGGCTTATATATACTGATTTTAAAGGTTTTGATGAGATCTATAACTTTGTAGTTGAGGCAAATCCCAAATTCCACAGGGAAGATCGAAAATTTTGCCAAAAACAAAACCTGAGAACTTGCAACACAAATTTGGGGCTAAAGATGGCCAATTTTTGGGGTCTTAGAGGGTGACTAATGCAATTAAGTCATTTTTCTGGATCGGCTCATCGTTAGCTTTCCAATGAGTACAAGAATGTCAAAAATGGATACCGTATGCAAAAGTTATGCCTATTTTACTAAAGGTGTCTCAGAACGGAATCCTACTCAGACTCAACAGGGAATTATGAACTTTTAGGGGATTGCGAGGTAGAAAACATATCATAGATAGCTTTTATTGTAAACCATATGTGATAACTTCATTATCACAGATGGTTTGTAATAAAAACCATCTGTGATATTTGGTAATATCACATGTATCATAGATGATTTTTAGCGCTGGCAGCAACACTGACGGTCTCTAAACCTTAACCATCTATGATTGCATTCAACACTGACAGTTTTGGTCACCTATCTATGATAAGGTGTCTAGTATAAGCCTTTTTGTAGTAGTGATAAGTGCACGTTCTGACCACCTTTTTAGATGGACCCACGATGTAGTAAGTCATTGTAAACAAGTCAGTCAGAGATAAACCAGTCACAGGATGGTCCACGACCGTGAGGTGGTCGCAGGATGACTTACGACTATATGGTCCTAGAAGAACTTACAACTATGTGTTCATAGAAGGACTTACGACTACCTGGTCGTAGAAGGACTTACGACTATGCAGTCATAGAAAAGATTACGATTGAGGAGTGGTTGTAGAAAGACTTACGACTACCCTGTAAAACCTCTCCCTTATCGATAAGGGATATACTCAAGGAATATAATGACGTAATCATTTGTGGATTATTATATCCTCGTTAGAACATTTTGACAATTCCTTTATTCGCAACTTCTCCACTAAAAATCTAGATAAGTTTCGCTTTTCTCCCTCTAATGGTGCTTCTAGGGGCTTTCTAGGTCTTTGGAATAGCTCGGTTTTCATCGAAACTCCTCTTTTTAGCACTCATTTTGGCCAAATAATTGGATTTTTGTCAGTTCAAAATGCAGACAAATAGACTCTTGTAAATGTTTATGGGCCTTGTGAGGGGCAAAGAAGAGAAGAGTTCATTCACTGGATTTTAAACCTCAACATTCCTGCACATCAGAACTAGATCCTCATGGGAGACTTCAATTATTAGGACTGTGCAGAATAGAAATAAGCCGTGAGCCAATCTGAATGATATTACAACTTTCAACACCATTATTAGTAGCCTTGGTCTCACTGAACTACCCCTCAAGGACCGGTCCTATACTTGGAGCAATATGCAAGAGGATCCTTTATTGGAACAGCTAGCCTGGTTTTTCACCTCAAATGAATGGATTGCTTCCTTTCCCCACTCAGAAGTTCATGTTCTTCATAAGACACTTTTGACCATGCACCTTGTGTTGTGCACATTGCCACGATTATTCCTAAATCTAGTCTTTTTAGGTTTGAAACCTGTTAGACAGAACACCCAGGATTCATGGAAATTGTTGCTCTTTCTGGAATTTGCTAGTTTGGCAAACCAATAGTGCCTCCAGAATATCGATGAAATTCAAAATTCTCTAAAGAGGTCTTAAGAACTGGAGCAAAAATATCTCCCAGCCCAACATTCTCATCCATAATTTTCAGACCATAATCCTCTTCATGGATAATCTGGAAGATCAGAGGGGTCTATACATCGAGGAAAGAAACTTCAAATTCATTATTAAAAATCATTTTTCTAATGAAAATACCAAGTACTTTCATCTGCTTGCAACAAAATGCTTTAGAAGGAACTCCATTTGTTACTTAACACTCGAAGATGGGACACAAGTCTCCACCCATCAGGACAAGGTAGCAGCTATCTGGAACTCATTCAAGTTAAGAATGGGGGCAACTACCTAACCCATAATGTAATTTGATCTAACTGAGCTAATATCGGCTTCTCACAATCTTCTACATTTGGTGGCAGACTACATTCAGGATGAGATAGATGAAACAGTCAAAATGCTCCCAAAAGATAAAGCTCCTAGACCAGATGGATTTAATGGTTTATTCATTCAAAAGTGTTGGAGCATAATTCACCAGGATTTCTAGTCTCTGTGTTAGGATTTCTTCAATGAAGCAGCTAACATCCAAAGCATCAACGGCTCTTATATTACTCTTGTCCCAAAGAAATTGAACGTGGAGACTTTGAATGACTTTAGACCAATCTCCATGTTCAACTCAGCCTTAAAACTTCTCACAAAGCTCTTGGCAAACAGACTCCAAAAAATAATTGTCAAACTAGTCACTACTACAAAACAAGCTATACTAGACACCCTATCACAGACGGTTCATAGGAAACTGTCTATGCTATAATTATCATAGACGGCATTACAAGCGTGACCGTGTACCATCTGTTATACGCAACTATCATAGACAGTTCTTGTTAATAACCATCTATGATAGTTAATAGACGGTTATTAATGTGATTCGTTTGTGCTAATTGCAGACATCACAGATGGTTTTTAATTAGAACCGTAAGTGATAGTTCACAGATGGTTATTAATACAAACCATTTGTGATAGTTGCATATCAAAGACAGCTTGTGGTTGGAACTGTCTATGATATGTATTTGTACAAATGAATGGCACTTTGTCTACTTGATGCACGCCTCTTCGATCATTTCAGCTCTTGATGCGTCTCTTTGTCTCACGCACCATATGTATTCTTTATTGTATAAAAATGATCGCCTGCCACCGAAGATTAATCATATTGCTGATCCTGTACGAGCACCTCGCCGGCCACTCGCCTATCTTCCTTGTCTCTCAAGAATAAATAAATGGCTCCGTACTCTTCGTTGTCGTCGGCATTAATGGCCAACCTGTCCATACTGTATGAGCACCTCACTGACTGTACAAAGCATAAGAATGACTTCGATTACAATGAGGGCATCGAGGTGAAGTAAGGATCTCTTGCTAAGATGTTGTGGTATCTACCTGTAATTCCCTATTTAAAGTGTTTATTTGTGAACCGAAAGGATGAAAGATTGCTGCGTTGGCACTCAGAGAAGCGTAAGAAAGATGAAATGATAAGACACGCTGTTGATTTTGCCCAGTGGACGAACATTGATAGGATGTTTGTGAGACTTCGGTGCAGAAATGAGGAATATAAGGATTGGGTTGAGTACAGATGGAATGGATCCTTCCGGTAACATGAGCAGCCGACATAGTACTTGGCCCATGAATGTATGCATGTACAACCTTTCTCCTTGGCTGTATATGAAGCGGAAGTACATTTTGAAGTCACTACTTATCCAAGGGCTGAATCAACCTAGGAACGATATTGATGTGTACCTAGCACCATTGATGGAAGATCTTGTCATACTGTGGAATGAAGGGGTACATGTTGTTCTGAACCATCAATAATTTTTCTGCCCTTGGTAACCTATCGGGGATGAGTACAAAAGGAGCCAAAGCCTGTTTACACTGCTTAGATTATACCGAGAGTGTGTGGTGAACAACTGCATAAAACTATATATATGCATGCTTCACCGTAGGTTCCTTCCAAGGTATCACCCATACTGCAAGATGAAGAAATAATTTGATGGAAAAAAAAACGATGACTCAGCTCCAAGACCTTTTAGTAGGAAAGAGGTCTACGATATGGTTAAGAATATCGATGTTGTGCTTGAAAAGGGACGTAAGTTGAGGACCCGTCAGAAGAACATGTAGAAGAAGAGGCCAATATTTTGGAACTTGCCTTATTAGGAGCACTTAGAAGTTCACAATTGCATCAACATCATGCACGTAGAAAGAATATATGTGATAACTTGATTGATCTTTTACTAAACATTCGTGACAAAACAAAGAATGGCGTCAACGCACAGCGTAACTTGGTCACTATGCACATTAGGACAAAGTTAGCTCCAAATGAGATGCATAAAAGTCGGATGTACCTTCCCCCAACTTGCTACACTCTATCTAAGTCCGAGAGAACTGAACTGTGCCATGGTGTGAAAGTTCTATCCGGTCACTCCGCCAGCATGAAGAAACTTGTTTCTATAGAAGATTTAAAATTAATTGGTATGAAGTCTCATGACTGTCATATGCTAATAACACAATTGATTCATGTTATAATTAGAAGTATTTTGCTGAACAAGGTTAGAGTGGCAATCATGAGGCTATATTATTTCTTTAACATAATTGCTTAGAAAGTCATCGATCCCGATAGACTATATGGTTTTTTTGAAAATCTATCTATGTTGTAACTTACCATAGATGGTAACCATCTGTGATGACTCTTTCTGTGGTAGTGATCGAGTTCACACAAATCAGCATGGGTTCACCAAGATGAGAACAATACAGGACTGTCTAGCTTGGGCCTTGGAATGCATCCATCAATTCAAGCACAGTAAAAAAGATCTTATTTCTCAAATTGGACTTGAAAAAGCCTTTAACACTATGGAGCATAAAGTGATACTAGCAGTTCTTAGGGCTAAAGGCTTCCCCAACAAATGGATATCCTGGATTGCCTGTATCCTTTCTTCTGGCTACTCATCAGTTCTTACAAATAGAGTATCGAGAAACTTACATTGCAAAAGGGGGGTAAAACAAGGAGACCCGCTTTCCCCACTCTTGTTTGTCCTAGGGGCTGATCTTCTTCAATCTATAATCAATGAAGCGGCAAGAACGGAACTTCTTAAACACCTGATATCGCCCTAAGGAAATGAGGATTTCCTGGTGGTGCAATACGATGATGACACCATCATCATGTTGGTTTGTTCTAGACAAGTGCTCTGTCTAAGGCGGTTACTCCAGACTTTCTACACCTCCACTGGTCTCAAAGTTAACCTACATAAGTCAGGCATGATTCCCATTAACGTCCCACTTGACAAAGTAGCCAATCTTGTAGGGGTGTTTGGCTGCAAAATAGGATCCATGCCTTTTCACCTACTTAGGCCTCCCGGTTGGGACAATAAGACCAAGAGTGAAGGATTTTTTTACCCTTGGTAGATAGAGTGGAAATGCATCAGCTAGTACAATGAATTTCCTATCTTATGGAGAAAGATTAACTGTGGTCAATGCTATTAGGAAGATTAACTGTGGTCAATGCTGTTATGTCCCTACAGTCCATTTATCATATGTATATGCTCATATTACCAAAAAAGAAGTAATTGATCAAATTGATAGAGCGTGGCATCACTGCCTTTGGAGAGGCTCTTCAAACCTCCAAACTCGTTGTAACTCCTTGGTAGCATGGGACAAAGTATGCAAGCCGAAGAACAAAGGAGGACTTGGAGTCCTTAATTTAAGAACCCTTAATGAGGGTTTGCTTATAAAACACTTGCACAAGTTTTATGAAAAATCTAAAATGCCCTGGGTCAAATTGGTTTAGGGTAAGTACTACACAAATGTGGTTCCCCATGTATTAGTCTCTTGTGGCTCTTTCTGGTGGAAAGATGTGATGAAGGGTGTCACCCAATTCCGAGGAATTGCAATGAGGAAAGATATTTTGTTCTAGAAGTACTGCTGAGATGGGAATCTTCTCTACATCAAGTATTCGAGATTGTTTTCTTATGCATGAAACCAAGACACTTCAATCAAAAACATCATGCAATCGCTAGAGCCTCGCGATCTTTTTCAGCTCCCACTGTTGGAGGAAGCGTACCAAGACTACCTACAGTTGCTAGATTTCACAAATGAAGATGTCATTAACAATGATACTCTTGATCAATGGACTTATATCTGGGGCAACTCATTGTACTCCTCACAGAAATAGTGCACTCAATAATTCAAATTTATAACAGTTTCTCTGGTCTTCCCGTTGGTATGGAAGAGCAGGTGCTTAATGAAACAAAAGGAAAGGCTTAGCTGCTCTTAATGGATAGACCTAACACTAAAGATATGCTAAGAAGGAAGAACTTTAGTTATGATGGCAATGTGCATTGTGATTTATGCAATTCTCAAAGTGCATAAACCATTAGTCATCTTTTCTTTGATTGTCCCTTCTCTGTGCAATGCTGGAATGAGATTGGCATACGGTCTTTAGATACAAATATCTCAACAAGAATTCTTAATGCGAAGCTAGCTTTTATGGTTCACTTCTTTATGGAGAAGTTTATCTTGGCCGTCTCGATAATTTGGAAAATCAGAAATGATTTTAACTTCCAGCAACAGCCCCATAGCTTCAATGTTTAGGTGCCGCTCGATTGAGCTGAAATAAGCTGGTTTATGACTGAAATTGTACTATAGCTAGCTTAAATTACACTGTAGCTGATGGTAGCTTATTTGACATAACTAAATTTTAAAAAAATAAAAATAGAAAAAACAAGCTAACCAGAAATGAACCGGCAAAAAAGCTCAAAAAAGCAAAAAAAAGATGAAATTTATGAATAGTGAAAAATAAATCAGAATCTCAAGCCAAAATAAGCAGGGTCTTAGAAATCCAGGTTTAGACTAAAGACTTTCCTATTGTTGCATACGGCAGACCAGCAATTCGTGATTTGCTTGTTTCTTTGGCTTTAGTCGCTCTGATCTTGTTCTATTTTTCTTGTTCTATGTCTTCCTCTTCTCTCTTTACTCTTTTGTATCTTTTATTTATATTAATATAGTGCAGTAGGAGTCTCTTCTATTTTCCGTAAAAAAAATCAAGCCATCCGTCCTGTTTGAAATCAATTTGGCCAGGGAGCATTGAAATGACTGACATGCACACCAGCTAGGATGGCATCTACATGCATGAGACAAAGCTACCACACTGCAGTGCAGCAGGGTCTGGTCCCGACCGCCTCGATTAAGGCTCGCGCGCATACGTTGCACAAAATTACTGGCCGTGCGTCAAGCCAGCCGATCGATGCAATCCAAGGTGCCTGTTTGGAACGGCTTTAAAACCTTCGGTCAAAAACACTCGAAACACGTCGATTTTTTAATTTTCGTCTTTTTTACCGTTTGCTTTTTTAGTTTTCTTTTTTCTATTTATTACTTTGTATTATTTTAAAATATATAGTGGTATTTTCTATTTTTCTCACAATTTTTACTATTTTTATTTTTAATTTAGAAAAAAATTAACAGCTGTTACAGTATATTTACAGTTAAAAATCAAAATTAGACTTAAGGGTTGTTTGGAGCGGCGCCTGATGCATCCTGCACAATTACTTCCGGCCAGTAGCTATCTAGTAATGCATGCATATATGCTGCTGGTTCAGTAGTGGTTCTCTTGATCTCTCGGTCCGACTGGCCGGGACCAGCTGCTAGCAAGATAGCTAGCTCTATCAAACGTTTGTCTTGTGCATACGTACACATTCAGATACTACATGGCAAACTGATCGAGCTACTACCTCCGTTTCGCTATACATGTTTATAGCCTATCATACGTACGAAAGAAATCATTAAATCAAAAAAATACCAAATGAGAAATGATTATATATATATATAGGAAAAATACTAACTACTCCCAGGTGTAATTACTCCCACTCTTCCTGCCATCCGATTGCATTCAGATCTGTGCATTCTTTAACGGGTTGTGGACGAAAAAAGTTCAATTTCTCTAGTATGCCCGATTCATGCTGGGTACAACTCCCGATTATTTTGCCTCCCGATTTTGTTGGCTATTTTAAAATTCAAGATTAGGTCGGTATGGATACCATTCGTTCCCAAAGACGTCAAAAATAGCACTAGCGACTGCCATTAGAAGAATCACCAGTGAAAAGAGGTATGCGATACTAGTCTACTAGTTTTGATTGTTATTCTCTTTTCTCGATCATTCAATCTAAATCTTAGGCTATGTGTCAGGTGAATCTCACTAGTGTGGAGATGGTGGTATCTTCCTCATGTAGATTGATTTGGTTGCTTTCATGTCTTACCATGCGCCAGGCAGCGGCGTCGCCTACCTGTCTGGCTGCAAGCGCCGACCGCCGTGGCGAGATGGTGCGGCCGTAAGACACATATAGGAAGGTAAGCGGAGATGTATGCATCCACCTAACCTGGTTTATTATTGATTGATTTTTTTTTTCTCCAAGGGTGTGGAGAATTTTCTATCCCTTTAGAATCACCCATTCTAAGTTTAATCTGAGGTAATACGTTTATTTGGTTGATGAGCAGATTTCTTTTTTGATCCGAGGATATTCTTGATTTATCACAAATTGGGAGCATGAGGTGCCGTCCGCCCCCATATTCCTGTATCAGGTTAGTTTATCATCTTGAGTTAGTTTCTTCCATTGGTTACTTGGAATTTTGTGTTGGAGGTTTAATCTTGTAGTTGTTGCCTATCGGTTTGTTTGGTGTACTCATCAGATTTTTCTCATTTTAATTGCGAGATTGTAGATTGCTTGCTTGGCGATACCTCTGACCAACAAATGGCACCACGTCAACGCGCCGGATGCTCCCAAGATGATCTCTACGGTGAGACGCCAATGGCATCGGTACAGCTGCCAGGCGAGAATAGTATGAGAGCATCATCGCCGCATGGAATGGACAGAAGTTGGAGGTGCATTGGAAATACTCCATACTTATCCACCTATGAGCACGTGAAATTTTACGTATTCCCTAAGTACATGTATGTACACGTGATATACTATGTACATACTCCCCAAAAACATGTACCAAATGGACTGATATACTCCCTCAAGTGTATATACTAGCATGGCCAATGAACATTTGACTTGTTACTATAAGGATAATGGAAATTAGGATCATCATATCCTCTTAGAAATCCAATCTAATTTTGGAGAGGTGCATAAATATCTCAAGCGGAAACGAGTCATATACTCCCATGCACAGGTGCCATGCATATAAAAACACTCCCATGTAGAGGTGTCATGCTTACACAGAAGGAGTATGCACGCTTACAAAAAGGAGCTAGTATACACGTTCATATATAAAAAGGGAGTATTTATACGTAAAGAAAATAAGTATGTACATACACATATAGTAAAGTAGTACGTACCAATGTACCATCTTCAATAAGAAAAGTAGCATCTATACGTACGAAAAAGGAGTATGTATACGTACGGAAAAAAGGAGTATGTACAAATGCACTAGGGAACAATATACTTCAAGCCCCTGATACGAAGCATCCTTATGCACGACGTCAAGCAATCTTAGAAACTCAAAAAAACATATACAAGTACATGATTGATTTTAAAAAAGTATACTCAATAATCTAATTTAAAGTATATGTAGTCCATACTCCAAATACAAGTATATATACTCCATCTACACTAATTAAAAGTATATATACTCCATACTCCAAATACAGTATGTCAAATCGTACTTTCGCTGTCATGGCTATCCTCGTTGATTTTCTTATGTATACCTTGACTCATCTCCAGATTTCAGTCCATTCAGTCCTCACGTTGGGGAGTATCTGCAATGTGATTGAGTATTTAAATTGTGATACATCATTAATATCCGAGATACTTACGGCAATCAGGCGATCCGACATTTACGGCATTAATTACCGCAACCGGTTGATGGGTTTCTTTGCAGCATACACGGGTCTGTTTGGAGATTGAGAACATTATAAGTCTTCAAGTCGACCCAATAACCCAAACTATCTCGTGGTATCCCGAGATAGATGGACGGTAGATATGATAGGTGTAACTACACCTAGGTGTAGAAAAGAGGCTTCTTATATATATATATATATATAGGAAAAATACTTTTTACTCCCGGGTGTAATTACACCCACCTCTAATATACCACCTAAACAAACTTGAAATACTCCTTTATCATTTTAGGTATATTCATATACTAATTATAAGATACTCCAATGTGAACCACACGAAAAAATTGCAAGGAAGTCCATAGTTTTTAGCGTATTTTGTAAATACCTTCGTATACGCATATAAAAAGGAGTATGTCGAAAAAAATGTACATACCACCTCTGAAAAATTGTTCATACCACCCAAATGGCCTTAAATACTCGTATACTACATGTGCATACCCTCCGTTACGCAAGATACTCCCTACGTTGTGAAATACGACATAGGGTGTAATTACACCCGGGAGTAGAAAAGAGGCTTCCTAAAATATTTAAATAGCGTATCACAATCACTTAACCTCTTCTAAAATATTTAAAACTAGAGAAAGAAAAATTGTAACAACTTCACGCTAAATTTTCTCAGTGAATAAATATATTGAATAAGATACTTTCAAAACTTTGAAAAAAATATAAATATAGTGAAACAGAGTGAACTAATTATTTAGGCTTCCATCAGTATCCTCACCACCTACTGCAAGAACATGCGTACCTACATACGTGTGCAGGAGCGGACCTGCCCTTCGGGCGAGCCCGGGCGGCCGCCCGAGCTCCCCTCGCTGGACAAACGGACCCCCCCCACCCCGGTGGAAACCCCCGCCGGACCAACCTCCACAAGCCAAGTAGGTCACCCCTACCCATCCTTTTCTTCTCCCCTATAGCACATGAGCAAACACAGCACAACGAAAGCCTCACCGGCCAAGTAGGGCGACCCATGGCCGAGTCGAGCCGACGGTAGCCAAAGCCGGAGGCTAGGAAAACAAGGGGGAATGGAGAGGAAGAACGGGGGATACCGGTGGAGGAGCACGCCGACGTCAAGCCGACAGCCGGCGTCGCCAACCCGGAGCTGGCGCCGAGCGTCCAGCTGCGCGCCTGCGCGTGTGCAGGAACTGAGACGGGGAGCCAGAGGGGAAGAAGAGGGTGGCACTATGGGAGGCGGCGGAGGAGTTCACCAGCGGCGAGCACCGGGCCGACGCGCCCGAGAGCCCCCATGTGCGCCTCCTATTTGCCTGGAGAGAGAGAGCCAGAGGAAGGGTAGCACTAGCAGTAGTAGTGTGAGTAGTAGTGCTAGTCAGGGAAAATTAATTCGGCCGGCAAAAAATTTCGTTGCCCAGCGAAATGAACGAAATCCCGAAATTTCGTTCATTTCGGCCGAAATTTCGGATGAATCATTCAAATACCACTTGAATTTTTGATAGAAATTAATAAAAATTTAAACAAATTTTATATAAATTTTAAATAGAGATAAATTCGGCTAAAATTTAGCCAAATTACTTGCCTTTCGTCACCCACCGAAATGGCCGAAATTTCGGCATTTCGCCGAAATTACGGCCAAAATATTCAACGCTGGTGCTAGTAGTAACAGTAGTACTACTAGTAAGTGTCGTGCTTGTGTTGGTGAATAGGTGTGTACAGTGAGTGATTAAGTGAATGAGTAATTAGTGTAGGCTAATTAATATAGATAATTGCTAAAGCTTTTTATAGAAGGCTGGAACATCAATTTTGGCACAACGGTCTGCAAGATAAGCTTTTGAGACGGCAGCTGCCCGGTATAAGACAACATGACCGTCAAGGCTAAAAACAAGAGATTCAATGATGTAATCTTTAAATTGTGATAACAAGACTGATCTTTTAATCACCGAGATAATGAGGATAGTGCCCGGTTTAAGAGTGTTGTATGTGTCGGGTTTGCGCGTAGAAACGATGCCGTTCGTATGTGTGCATGTATTGCAATGGTGTATTGAGTCTGGATGAATGCTTGTTCGGATGGAGGTTCTGGTTTGGTGCCGTCCACATGTCGCTCTGCTTGGTTAAAATGAAAGTGCATGGCAGAGCGGTAGACAGTAAATGTTATGGAATATGTGATGTTTACATTATATGACGTTGCTTATCTGATGATGATGGTGATGATGGAACATGGTAAGTAGTAATGCTTACCTGCTAATGATGGAATATATTTATGACAATCAAGGGCAGTCTACTGTTTATTTCACGCTTCCAACTTCAGCCTACCTAATTTTTTTCTTGGGTCCACTACTGGACTTCGTCCTACCTAGATTTTTTTCCTAGGTCCGCCACTGTACGTGTGTGCATGTCGGATCAAGCAGGCCATGCCCAAAACCAAGTAGCCAACACACACCGCCCAAGCACACAAGAACATAAAGGATCATCACTAACTAGCTAGACAGTAGCATGATCTGCACGCCCACACATGTGATGTAGTACTGTCCCGGAGAAGATGTACTGTACGAGGCGAGCAGGCTTCCTTAACCTCTCCAAAAGAGGGCGAACAATCGTGACATGGCGCGCGCGCTCCAGCCCACTCGCGCGCTGCCGGAGCGAGCTATCGCTTGTTTTTGCAGCGAGCAAACGATCGAGCGCGAGTCGTCCTCGGCGAGAGGAGCCGTAGGACGTACGCGCCCCCCACAAGCTCAGCTCGACGGCTACGGCCGACCTAATAATGCTGACTGGAGCCGGGATCGATGGCGAGCGCTCGGCCGCGCGCCGGAGACCACGTCATGGAACGTACGAGCCGACGGCGACGGCCGCATGATCGATATATGCGTTACAGGACGCCCCGCGCCTCCTTACCTCTTTTGTTTCGTTGCAGCGATCGAACGTCGTAACATCAGCGCTAGAGAACGGCTGGGGCCTGTTGCAACTTGCGCGCCTTAGTTCCCTGTCTATTCCTTGTCTGCGCCATCGGTGTATTCCTTGCTTAATTACTGCTTTGCCTGGTAAGCATTTTTATGTTGTTTTGCTTATGGTTTAAAATTTCATTCTCTTACCGCAGTAAAATATAAGAGAGCGACCAGTGTCTGTATGCATATTATGCATTTTACACACACTTTTCCCAGCGGCGGTGAAGCCAGAAATTTTGAGATGGTGTGCTGATAGCCTAAGATTAATTAAGTAGTTCAAGATTTGTCTGAGTGCAAATATAGTATGCTTTGATTTACATGTTTGGCTAAACTAATACTAGTATTTACTTTTTTTTTTAGAAAAGATGGGGTTCAATTGAACCCAGATAGCTCAGGCCAAATCTGCTCCTGCTGCCTACCATTCACCATCCATCCATAAACTAAAAGTAGTATGTACCATAGATATCCCTATAACATAATTTATGTATGTGTCAATTCAGCTTTTTAGTTAGTAGGGGTGTGTGTGTGTGAGTAGAAACTAATTTTGTTTTTTGTATGCTGTCTAGTTTTTGTTAAATCTAAGTTAAATTTCCTGTTCGTTGGATTGGCTTTTAGACAGTTTTATCTGATTTTGATCAATGCTTCAAAAAAGTGAATTATACCCAAAAAAATCAGTAACCTTGTACATAATAGACATCACATATAAAAAACAATGAAACAGACTTAAAGCTCTCCAAATATGCAACTCGAGCAAAACCGAACGGGCGTAATTAACGTACACAACATTTTTAGGGATGAGCAATTTATTTTCTGCGAGGAGTTCTTCCGTTACCACAGATCTAGCGAACGGAAACGTGCGCGCCGTCCGTCCACTGGCTCCAGTAACCTGATCCTGCGGAACAGTGCAACACCCGTTAGGTGCTGTATTTAGTCCTTGCTTAGCACAATAATTTCTGTTGCGAATTAAGCTCTCTTTCTCTCTCTGTCCTCTCTCTCTCACACACGCGCACACACGCGTACACAGTCACGCAGGGTACTGTACTCTAATGGAGCTTAATAGGGAGCAGGCTGAGCTCAGCCTTGAGCTCACCCTCCTCCACTCCTCGGCCGTGCCGGAGCCCCCCGGCTTCTTCCTCTGCATGTACTGCGACCGCAAGTTCTACAGCTCGCAGGCGCTCGGCGGCCACCAGAACGCGCACAAGTACGAGCGCAGCCTGGCCAAGCGCCGGCGGGAGATCGCCGCCGCGATGCGCGCGCAAGGGGCGGGCGCGCCTGCGCAGGACGCGAGGCCCGGGGACGGCGCCAGTCTCGTTGCTGCGGCCGAGAAGGTGAGGGTGGAGACGCAGCAAGCTGCTGCTCTGGTGCCTGGCCTGGCACGCAACAAGGGCTCGTCGGAGTACAGCGTCGAGCGCGCCGACGAGCTGGACTTGTCTCTCAGGCTATGATCTATTCGTTCCTTCTTGTGCCTTTAATTGATCATCCACATGCGCTCTTTCGGTATGTCAGTGCATACTGTGATGAGTACATGTCAACTGTTTAATTGGTGGTATATTAATTAATTGGACGCACATATATGTCAAATAATTTGTTTGTGTATCTCTCTTCTAGTTGAGTCTGTCTGGTGGAATTTGTTGGCAAGAAAGACAGTTGATTTGTCGATTTATTCAAAGAGCACGGAGATTTGGTGTGTTCTTCTGTTGTTTCATCTTTCTTCTCAGTTAGCTCATTTATGTTGGCATATCTTTAATTGAAGTGGCTTTTGGGGACTTTCTCAAGTGGTTCAAAATTGTGTATATTCCATGTGAGATTTCTCTCATTTAACTTACAAACAAATACATAACTATTTCTACTCCTCCACCCAAGCATGCTTTGTCAATATTCAATAATACTTGTGCAACCGCAACTAGTGCTAGCATAAGATAAGACATACTAGACTGGGTTTTCCAGGCTTCCAGCTAGATAATTCGCCCCGCCCCGCCCCCCCCCCCCCCCCCCCCCCCCAAAAAAAAACTCATGTTCTAGCTTGAAATTATTTCTTCCGTTTATTTTTATAAGGCACAGTTTTTCTTGGCACGGTCTTCAAAATTGAACTTTGACCAGTAGTTTCACTTACGATGTATTGTTAGAAACTACATGATCATATAAAGCTCTTTCAAATACGAATCTAATGGTACAACTTTTGTATAACCAAACGTATATATACACTGTTAGACTAATTGTTGGTTAAAACATACAAAGTTTGAAGCTTCAAATACGTGCGCTCCTTGTATAAATCATTGGGGAGTAACAATTTAGGTTGCTATGTTTCCAGTTCTGACGAAGAATGATGACTGGATATGAAAATACAACTAGGAGGAAGTGTAATAATACTGAATCAGCCTATTGTTTGCCGGTTGCCATACTTTTGCTCTTATTTGATTAATTTCTGGCAGTGCTCTCATATGGTCAAATGCGCGCACTACATACCATACATGTTCTCGTTCTAGATGACAATTTATAATTTTTAGCTGCAACTTATTACTCTAATATAGGGCGGGTTCTTTTGGTGCTGATGATGGCTTATGGCTTATGGTTTAAATATTTAAATTATGACTGTTCGTGTGAGGTAGTACGCAGAGGAACATAGTGGCATGTAATTTTCACTGATACAGCTCAACTCAATATACTTTTTACTATAATTTTTCTATTGACCTCGCTTTAAAAACACATCATTTACAAGTTAGTTACTATAGACAGTATAAACATAAGATAATTTTTAAATAAAAACTAGTTATATAGTAATTATGAAAAGAAGCCGAAGCAAATTAAAAAGACGACTGAAAAGTATAAAAGAACGAGCCGCTACACTATCTGCTTGTATCATCCAGAGTGCTGCTGCATCACTGATGAAAGGACATACACATGCAAAAGATTTACATTCCACTGCCCTCTCCACCGGCCGGCTAGCTCCCTCGACTCTCTCTCTCGCCCGCTAGCCAGTCTTTTAAGAAGCTCTCTATCTCTCTACTGGATCAGTCTATAACTCTAAATAAGGAAAAGGTCGTGGATAAAGAGAAAAAGCACAACGAAAAGTACTTGATTAAGGTACGTTTCTGAAATAAATTAATTATGTGTCTAGAACGTCCTGTTAATGAAAAATCTCTTTTAATTTTCTGTAAAATAAAGGAAAAAGTTTCTGAAAGCGTGTATTGTAGTGGCCAGTCTGAAGTCTGAACTTGGAGAGCTGGAAAGCTAGATGATGCCCAACTCGTCGTTAATTGAATTGCAAACACAGTTGATCTGATGAGATATATATATTAGACCTTAATGCCTTTTATTTTACTTTCTGAAAAGACATTTGAAATGTTTCTACTGTTTAGCACAAAGCATAATACGAATTAATTATTCGTCGCTTCTAACGGAGATCAAGTTTGGTTCGATATTTTTTCTAGAAAATCAACAAACATCTCTCCCTAGATATGTAACATATAATTTTTGGGAGTTTTTAAAAGATCTTTAGGTTAGGGGTGCATGGATTACATCGAGAGGAAGGGATGCATCGCTCAGATATGTACCTCTCTGCTCCCCTGCCATCCACCATATATATGGAGCTCAAAATACACTTGTAGTTAAAAACGTTTTAGAGCCTACCAACGAGACTCCATTGTGAAAATAACTGGACTATCCTGACAAAAGGTTCAATATTGGATTTCCACAATAGGTATGTTGGGCTTATTTTGTTTCTAAGTACTGTATATGAAAGTATTTTCATTATTATTTTTTGCTAGCTAGTGAGATGTATGAAATGTTAATCCCTAATACCTAATTACTCTTCCAACTTTATTTGTAATGAAGGCCGATGGAAATGAGGCTGACGTGTACAAGATTGAGGCTATCTTTGAGGCACAAGAATTTAATAGCATGGAGAGAAAAACATTTGTTGTGAGCTAATGGAAAGGCATACTCTTCAAATTTATTCCTTTATTTCAAACATGCCGAATCTCTTGTTTACCTCTTTAAGATAAGGTACAACCCTAAATTTGATTTTAGTTCTAGTCGAGCTACAACCTAGAGATATTGAATTCCACCTTCAAGAATAAGGAACTTGAATTTCATCTGGATTTTTGGATTCTCATATAATTCAGCAGTTGATTGCATTAATTAGTTAATTAACTAGCAAATTTACCATGCAACTGCGTGGCTAGCTACTATAGTACATATGTTTTTATTTGCAGACGACTTATATTTATTATACAACTCTAATACTTGTGATTGAAAATATAGTTGTATTTCTTGTTACAACTGTATTAGTTTTAATATAAATCATATTAATTTGTACAGTTATAATTTAGATCCATCAAAATAAGTGGTGTAGATCTTTTTCTTTCTTCTTTGATTAGTATAGAATTTCTTGCCGTTGAGAGCAAACATAGGGACTTTTTTTCTATAGTTTTAATAATGTAATAGAATATTAGTCTATTGATGGCGAATAAGGCTAGCAGAGATTAATAGAGAGAGGGTCAAACTAATTAACTGCATCCCATCTCTTTCATTCTCAAGACTAACGAATGGGATGAGTTGGTTACCGCTCCTATCTTTAATTCTTTGACAAAGAGAGGGTCACGGAATATAATCAACCTAACGTATCGTTGGCGCAATTTAATTGATTACACACGGCCCTTTAGCCATGTACCCCAGATTATTTTCAAATTCAGTAAGTAATTGGTGTGTTATATCAAATTATATATAGGTTACAAAACCGACTCAAAACTTATCACCAACTTAAGCTTAGTCATTTGTTACACCTCATATCCAGTGGAAGGGAAATGTCACACATTACAATGGATTGAGCTGTACAAAGAGCCAATCTGAACACTTCCGGTAAAATGGCAAACTGGACACCAACCTAAAAATATCATATATAGGCCGACATCAATCCTTTAAATTTAGGAAACGAATTAATAATAACATTCATCTGCATTGCATCTATTTAATAGATAAACATTGTTATCAAAATAAAAATCCTTTTCTCCCACGTGGTTAGTACTGGAAGCAGTACTGCTGCTAGCTTTAAGATTGAAATTCTCAGCGTTATCCGTCAGCTTAGATTCCTGAACGTCTATATATGGGAAATATATATGTGGCTGCCCAGGGGTAACTACCCATCCGGAATTTTTTAGCAGCGCACGGATCATATTGATCGATATACCAGTCAAGCTTCCAACAGTAGTTCTAGATCTACACTTTCTTCCTCGAAGCCAAAGCATACATACAACATTATATTATTCAATCTGCTTCCTATATAAGGATCTGTCTGACAAAAAATATTTCATGAGCATGCATGCTATATATACAGTGTAGGATCAAGTATGGTGAGTCAGATAAGGTAAATGACTTTCTAAAATCTTTCATCTGGTATTAGCAACATAATACAGTGGAAAACATAAGCCCACTAGTTTTACCAAAGCCAAGAACCAAAGATCACAAAGTCACCTGAGACAAACAGTCTCACCGGTTTGACCGTCGGTCAAAGGATGATCGGACCACACAGCCAGTCGAACTGGATGTCGGCTGCAGTCTGACAGCTCAACCGGTCGGACTGGATCTCAGGGGTGGTCTGATCGCTCTACAAACATAAGAAAAAATAGTACTGCCCACGACCAAGAAAAATGCTAACTCCTTAACTATTTATCCAAACAAGATGAAACTTGATACAAAACCCCCCTAGAATGTTATGAACCTATTTTAATCATTGATTGTGAAGATCATAGTCAAATTTCAGACCTTTACCTAAAACATGAAAGATTGCACCAAAACCAGACAAAAGAGAGAAATTCCGACCTGCACTTGCTCGTGAGTACTTGATGATCTAGATGATTTTGCATAAGTTCTCATATGTTATAGCAAGTTAGATCACAACACAAAAGAATGAGAAACCGAGAAAAACCAAGAACTCATCAAAAAAAACTTAAGAAAGTAAGGAAAATTAAACAAGAACACAAAGGGAATACGGTAAACAAGTTTGATCTCAATTTCTACAAAAGAATGAAGGATTACAGCCACTCCACACTTTGGAGGATAGACCTCTCACAAAAGCACACACAAAGGTTTTAACAAAAGAAACCTAACCCTAACTCTATCTCATCCAGCACAAGAGATATTTTCTCTCAACACATATAAGGGCTTATATAGTAGAGACTCCTCACCTCACATCTAACCCTAACAACCAGTACACACTTAGTGGATACAACCACTTATAATTGAAAATTCTGGTAACCCATACACAAACAGATTTTACACACACTTGCACGCTTTTAAAGTGCGACTTCCACATAGTTCTAATAGCCTAATAAGACGCTTCATCCTCCATGACGTGACCTAATCCACCTTAGGACACCGTCGCGGTTTTGCAAACCGCTCCTCCACTCAATATTGGACAATTTACACAATTGCCACCCACCAGTCTTCACAATTAATGTTTCACCTCGAAGCAAACTCCAAAATAAGGTCCATGATGTCCAATGATTTGCTGCCAAGCCTATACGCTTCCGGCCTCCTCTCGGATCCCCTCCACTTTAAACTGCCCAAGCCCAATAACACATCACATACATGCACATGCCTCATCACATTCTTGTTTTTCTCATGTGCTTCTCCACTTGAGATGTAGCCTCACCTGGACTTACACGACCCTCCATGGCCTCGGACTCCTCTCCTAGCCTCGGTCTTGCCATTGACCGCCAACAATTACCAAGCGTCTTACACATCAAAGAACAACCAATCGTCTCAAGCACAAGTCACATGCACTTGCTTCTCGTTAGCAAACACCACATGGTACTCTCACCATAATTAACATAATGAATAAACTCCCAACTAACACCTGAATAGACTTCCACCAAAACTAACACCTTGCAAAGACTCACAAAAAGCTCCTAGAGAAACAATACAACCGAGACACAGCTCAGCTCACTTAACTTAGCACAGGCAGTCAGACCTCCCAAGTCAACATCAATCAAACCCCTGTAACAGGGGACCGGTCTAACCGCAGCAACCATGCCAGTCAGACCGTTCGACACCCTCCAGTCAGACTGTCATCAACTGGCTAGTCGTACCACTCTCAAAACCTTCACGCAACAAAACAAAGACCTCTCTGAAATAAACGTACCACCAACAAGAAATCGGTCACACCGGACCTCTGGTTGGACTGCTGCCCACGGCTGGTTAAACCATTGGACACCTGATAGCAAAACTAAAGAGTGCAAAAGATATTAAATCAAACTCCAGCTTCGACAATGAAGTACAAGTAAAGTCATATACTCATCATATAACATAGGATGACCTTCACATAATCTCACATATAGGTTACCTCGATCATATAAGAAAATTCAATCTCAGTGAAAGTTTATAAGATGGTATTTATGGGCCTGTTCTTTTTAGCCTCTAAAAGCTGTTTTTTTGCATTTCTACAATAAGTAGCTTCTAAACATAGTATCTTTTCAAGATAGGGTCTACTAGTTAATTGTAGTACATACTGTACCAACTTCATTTATATCGGCAAAAACCGCACGTGGGTTTCTATTACTCTATAATCTTTTAAACAAACAACCCAAAAGTCACAAGTCGCAGCCAAAAGCCATAAGCTTTAGCCAAAAAAAACAGACCCTATATATGATAGAAAGTGTCATGTTTCACTTTTCATCTAGAAACATATGTGGTAGGTAATTATGGGCAGTGGGCGATCCACTGACCTAATTAATAATTCTCAAATCATACAATAAAATAACATCAGCCCAGCAAATAATAAGATGAAAAATATGAGAACAAGGCATATATATAATGCCACCGATGAAAAATAATTGCATGAACAAAATGACAAAAGAATCTTGACTACACACTCCATCTATGAACTTCTTCTATCGTCGATACTGATCCTTCACCTTTGCAACCCCCCAATAATGGAATTCATGGCCAATCTAGCTCTGTGCACGCCGAATTGCCAGTTCTAGCCCCCGCCCGGGAGGAATTCCGAATTTGGCCCCCTTACGCGTTCAATGGCCGCACGAGGTCGCTGACGCAATCAGAGACCTCGCGAGGAGAAGATGGTGTGACCGGAGACTGTATGAGGAATTCCGGGTTTGGCCCCCTTGCACGTTTAGCGGCCGCACGAGGTCACTGACGCGGTCAGAGACCTTGCAAGGAGGAGATGGTGTGACCGGGGACTGTATGAGGTGGCCCGCCCGCCACGCGCCCATTGGCCTCTCCTCCGTAGCCGCCCGTGAAACCAAACTGGATGGGGCGAGCGTGACAATAAGCATGCATGTAGAGGAAGACGAAGACGTGGGACTCTTCGCATGATGGGCCCCATAGGGGAGGAGTGGCTGGAGGGCCACCTCGTGCGGTCTCCGGTCGCGCCATCTCCTCCCACGGTCGAAGACCACGTCAGCTACCTCGCGCGGCTGCTGAGCACGCAAAGGGGCAAAACCCGGAATTCCCCAGGACAGAGGGTAAAACTTGCAATTCAGCGCGCGCACGGGGCAGATTGGCCATGCTCTCCCAATAATCAGAGGTCCGATCCCATACACGACCTGTCATGAATCAGAATTCGTACGTCCGAGTGGTCAATTACAACAGGCCGTACGTACGCTGCACTTGCATCGAAACAAAAATCATTGCATATGCAAGTTTTTTAAATATATACTGCGGAGAAATGACGAAGAACCGGCATATTGCTTCCATCAAAGTTCAATAAGACTACTAGTACTAGCTGTACTGTAGTAATTAATTACTTTAATATGCAATGTCTCTCAGGTTAATTTGTATGAATGCATGGCTGAAGTTTCTAGGAATGTCTAGTTTAGGAGCATTGCGCGCAATGTAATTAGCTTGAGATACGAAGTTGACACCTGGTGATCAGTATGCTCACATCTAGAACCATGTATATTAATGGTGAAGCAATTAAATCGAGTATAACATGTAGGTGAACGTTGCCAACAGACTGTGCGCGATCATCCATTAATTAATTCAATTTGAGATAACACTCTTCTGTCGGTAGGAACCGGTAGTTATCGCGCAATACCTGTCTCATCTGCCGCCTGTAAGGTATACCTTAGTACATGAGTACATCGCTAAATGCAAAGAGTTACTAATTAAGAAAGTATCATTATGTAGTTAATTTGATATGGGGATTCATGGGTGTGATGTCGATTATCAGAGGTGCGCGCCCAGAAATTGACGCTAGGATATCGAGGATATCGAGCGGACAAGAATATATATATATACCGCGTACCAAACTGTACATAATCCTTGCAAGATTTTCTCGTCCATTCTGGTAGTTCTTGGTCTAGCTAGCACAGGCCGAGGTCGTCACAGATCGATCCAATTAATGCAAAATATTGTTAGGGGGTGCCGATATATTAGCCTTGCTGAAACATTAATTATGTGTGTGTGTGTATATACACACACAAACAAAGATTTATGCAGAACTAGTTTTGAGTTATTAGTATACATCAGAGCATAAATATTATCGTGTCACTGATATTATAAGTAGAAACCTGTCAGATACTGCTTAATTTGTGTATCTCTATTTGCAAATAGAGCTGGCATGCCATTGCTCTTTCACTATATAAAGCCTGTGCATGTACTTATCCTGTGTGTATTTGTCCTTCAACTGTATATACCCAGTATGCACTTATCCTCTATAGAACTAGTATTTATCACTCTAGATATGCTCTCTATAGAGAATAAAGATTGTACATGTAGAACGTGTCCTAACTGATTGCAAACAATGTTAAATCCAATCGATCAATTACTTGGGAACTAGTTTATACAAAAGTAAGAGGTCACCACATGTTTCTGAAATAAATGATTCGATGATACATATCTTCATTCCACTTCATCCTGATCTGCAGAACTCTCATGTATAGTTGTGATCTCCTACAGAAAGTGGTCATTGCGCAGATTAAATATCGTCTCCTGAGAAACGAACATTAGTGTTAAGACACGCAACACCTTGTGGCTTGTTGAGACAGTCATGAGCCTGTTGTGTACCATGACGGCGCAACAGTTTGCACTACGTACACAAGGTCAACCGGCTAACTCAAACATAACAATCAATGGAATCGAGATCGACATGCCAACGACGTCAACCCTTAAAAAGCCTTCTTCTGGTAAGGGACCACACATCGTAATGGTCCAAAACTCCAAATGAAGGAGGATTCCAGTGCTATATATTATTCACATCTCAATGAAGCTATCAGTGAACAATAATGGAGCTAGCTAGCTCAAAGTTCAAAGGCGTCATACAGCAAGCAACCTGCTTGGTAGCTTGCTCAATAATGCCCCAAATCCGAGCAACATACCATGCGAATCATACATGAAGACGTACACGAACGCCGATCCAGTATGATCAGACTAGTCAATATATAAGGTACGTAGTACAAACCAATTCGGTACGTGGTCCTATATGTGCTGGGAGCACGTACGTACGAGCTACGAGGCATGAATTAATGGACCACCGTACCATCTGGTCCATCACGTACGCAAGGCTGAGCCTGATGGATGGATCGGTTGGTGCAGAGCAAAGCTATGGGCGTGATCAGCGGCTTAGGCTTCTGGCTTATTTTTTACTATTCATAAGTTTCGTCTTTTTTTGAATTTTGGCTTTTTGTTGAGCTTTTTTGCCGGTTCTTTTTTTTCCCGTATTTGTTTGTATTATACGTAATGGGCTAACATAATTTTTTTATTTTTAAATTTTTTAAATTTAATTATGCTAAATAAGCCTCTGTCAGCTACAGTGCTTTTTTCAGCCAGCTATAGTATTTTCAGCCATAAGCCACGAGCTTTTCAGCCATGTTGATCGCCCCCTATATTAGCCACCTTCTTTTGGTAATTTTGCTTTTGGCTACTTTGAAAATCAAAATAAGGGTCTATTCTTTACCTCACAAGCCGGCGGTTTTTGACTTTTGCTACAGTACCAGCCAAAATCGCAAGTGGGTATCTGTCTCTCCGTAATCTGTACCGTAAACAGCTAAAATTCAAAACTTTCAGCCAAAAGCCATAAACCGCAGCCGAAAAGAACAGACCCTAAATGAAATAATTTTTTAAAGCGAATCCTTCGAATAGTTCTTCGGCCTCAAAACCATATGCTCCACTTTTATTTCCACCGTCGGCTATTATCATCTTAAAGGAAATAAATAAAAACTATGAGTCACATAAAAAAAACAGAGCGGTAATCGCACGATCCAAAGCTCCAAACCAACCACACAGCCATTAATCGCGCGCGTACGAAACGATGAATCGAACAGATGAAAACGTACGTGGATACAACTAGCTAGCTAGTCGTTTATTCTGCGGCGTGCCGTGCCATGCATGCGCAGCGGCAGGCATGCATATTGCAGCGCTGCAGGCGGTGCAGGCTAGGGCGGCCGCGCGCGAGGACGAGGAACGCATGCATGCGAGCACTTGTTCGCTACGCCGGCATTACGGTGGGGGCGGAGCGCAAGGATGTGAGCCTCAGGACCAGTGGTGCTAATGGTACGCACGTAGCTGCGTGCGTGAGTAGATGGCACTATGGCAGGCAGGCTTTGGGTAGTGCAGGCCTGCGCCGGCCGGCCGGGTTAGGGTTACCCACAAATAGCGCCTGGCCTTTGGTGCCGTGCAGACAACATAAACGCTCCCTTGTAGCCATGCCATATGTTGCAGCGGCAGCAGCATTTATCCATTTACTCTGCCTGCTATTTCCAGTGGACTATTAACAGTGAGCTAGAAGGCAATCAGAGCTAGCAGCAGCATATATCCATTTACTGTGCCTGTTACTTCCGGTGGAGTTTTAACGCTGAGCTAGAAGGCAATCAGAGTAGCTAGTCCTCTTCATAGGTGACTTCATTAACCCTAATAGTACACCTCCACCTGTGACTGATCAAGCTAGAGCTAAAATCCATGGCACCTACCTGTTGTGACAATCTAGAGCTCTCCAGAAATCCATTCCCCAATACAGCTAACCCCACCTGAAAACCTCGATCAAACCTACCCTGATGTATCAGGGACAAGCGACGCTAGCTTGTAACGCAATATATAATTGCAGGATATTTTGACTCAACCACAACTTGGCCCTGATCAACTCGGCTTCGGTTTCTGGCTTCTGGCTTATTTTTCACTATTCATAAGTTTCGTCTTTTTCTGAACTTTTGGCTTTTTGTTGAGTTTTTTTGCCGGTTCTTTTTTTCCCATATTTATTTGTATTATACGTAATGGGCTAGCATATTTTTTTATTTTTAATTTTTTTTAAATTTAATTATGCTAAATAAACCTCTGTCAGCTACAGTGCTTTTTTCAGCCAGCTACAGTGTTTTCAGCCATAAGCCACGAGCTTTTCAGCCGAACCGATCACCACCTTAATTTGGGGCTGAGCAGTCACATGCCAAAGGCGCTTCCAGCTACATTACTTCCAGAAAACATAAAGTTAAAGACTGCCCAAACGGACTGAAGTGCTCTGGGCATCCGTGGACGGATTGGGATCCTCTGCCTTCGCACACTGTGAAGTCACGGTGACTTCACGCGATCTGAACCGTCCGCGGGAAAAATAACGGCCCAGATCAGCTGTTGCTACAGTATTTTTACTGTAGCTACAGTAAAAAAAATAATGTACCAACATCTGATCTGGGCCGTCATTTTTCCCGCAGACGGCTCAGATCGCGTGAAGTCACCGTGACTTCACTGTGCGAAGGCAAAGGATTCGAATCCTCCGTGGACACAGGTGGGGCTTTCAATTGCAAGATCAGAGCAAATAAAGCGTACACAAGCAGTAGTAATGGTAGTACTGAACATAATGCCCACCTTTTTTGTTTTTGGGAAATGCTAAACAGCATTTGAGTGGTTTTTTTGACTCAAAGCATTCGGATTTTTTTATGTACGCATATTCTCTAAAAAATATGAGTCCTTCGAACCACAAAAAACACTCAAATCCCCCTTTTCCCATATATGCACCCCCTCAAAAAAAGTGAGTGCTCCGAACCACAAAAAACACTTAAATCTCCCTTCTCCCATCTATGCACCCCCTCTACAAAATCTGAGTGCTCCAAACCACAAAAAAACACTCAAATACCCCTAGACATCACCTTTGTTTTTTGGTCCCCGTGGGGACCAAAAGCTGGACAAAGGTAACAGCTTAGGTCTTCTCAATGGTTTGGTGATATGTGTTATGAATAGCATTTGTATTCATCATGAGGCTAATGGTCAGTATATATATACATGTACAGGTGTAATATATATACAGATAACCCCTTATATAACGAAGAAAATACACAGGTATAATACACATCTAACATCCTCTCAAACTTATGGTGGGTCAACAACATGAAGTTTGAAGAGATATAAGCTGTGCTGGGCTCTGGTTTGTGCCTTTATGAAGTCTGCCAACTAAAACTCGAAAGGCACATACTGAAGAGCAACAACTTGGTTCTGCACTTGTGCCCGCATATAGAAAGTATCAACACTAATATGCTTTGTATGCTTATGCTTCACCGGATCTTTAGCAATGCTAATAGCACATGTACTGTTAGACAAAAGAGGAGTCGATGCAGAAACAGAAATACCAAAATCCTCAAGTAACCACCGTAACCAAGTAACTTCCGCAATCAAAGCCATAGCTCACAATTCAGCCTCAGCACTCGAACGAGAAACTAATGTCTGCTTCTTGGTCTTCCAAGCAATGATAGAACTACCAAGAAAAACGCAATAAGCAGAGAGAGACCAGCGATCAAATGGATCACTAGCTCAGGTGGCATCAGAAAATGCCTGGTGCTGTAAAGAGCTGGAGCGAGAGAAAAAGAGACGATGAGAGTTAGTTCCACAAAGTATCGTAGAACACGAAAAAGATAACTATAGTGGAACTGAGTGGGAACAGAAACAAACTGACTCAAGATATGCATAGGGTACGAAATGTTAGAATGGGTGACACCAAGATAAACACGGCTCCCAACAAGGTGGCGATAGCGAGTAGGATAAGTAAGAGGTTCACCATTAGTGGGACGAAGATGAACATTAAGCTCCATGAGAGTCTTAGCTGTGAGCTGATCAGTAAGAGAGGAACGATCAAGAAGATCCTGGATATACTTTTCTTGGGACGGATAGAAACCCTCAAGAGTAGAAATAACATCAATCCCAAGAAAGTTGCGAAGAGGACTCAGATCAGACATAAGAAACTGCTCATGAAGACGCTCCTTGACAAAAGTGACATACTAAGAATCATCTCCATTAATGATCATATCATCAATATACAAAAGGAGAAGTGTCCGACCACAAGGCGAAGTGTGAATAAAAAGAGTAGGATCATGAGCACTGATAGAGAAACTAGCTGTAGTGACAATAAAAGAGAAACGATCAAACTAGGCACGAGGAGCTTGCTTGAGGCCATAGAGAGATCGGTGAGGGTGACAAACCATACCCTTAGGAATAGAATACCCAGAGGTGACTACATGTAGACCTCCTCACATAACTCGCCATTGAGAAAGGCATTCTTGATGTCCAACTGAGAGATAGACCACTATCAAACAAAGGCCACAACAAGAAGAGTGCAAATGGTGGTTACATGAGCAACAGGAGCAAAGGTCTCATCGTAGTCACGATCATGCTCCTACTAAAAATCACGTGCTATAAGACTTGCCTTGTAGTGCTCAAGAGAACCATCAAAGCGAGTCTTAACCTTATAGATCCACTTACACATGATAGGAGTAACACGCATAGGAAGAGGAACAAGATCCCACGTGCCAGTACGCTCAAGGGCAGCAATCTTCTCTGCCATCGCATGCTGCCACTTCTGATGAACAACAGCATCATGGTAAGAGATCGGTTCGGCAAGAGCAGCGGTAGCAAAACCAAAACACTCAAGAGGCCGAATAGACTGGCAATCGCGTAGAGCATAGAGAGGAGGAGAGGCCAAAGAGGATGACCCAGGGCACATCAGAAGAATCCTCAACTCATGAACGATGAGTATAGTAGAGAGGATAAGAAGGAACAAAGTCAAGAGTAACCTCGGGAGAGGGTGCCAGTGGTAAAGAAGGTGCCGACTGGGAAGGAGGCACCGGAGGGATCAAAAGCTATGGTAGAGGAGTGGTGGCTATGGGGGTGGAAGGAAACATCAGGAAAGAAAGTGGCTCAGCAAGAGATGCTGAAGTAGAGGAAGTAGAAGGGTGAGGATAGAAAGGACGAGACTCATCACAAGTAATATCCCAAGAAATCCACATCCGTCGGCCAATAGGATCCTAACAACAATATCCCTTGTGCTCAGAACTATAGCCCAGAAAAACACACTCAATAGACTGAGCGATCAACTTGGTGTGCTCACGAGGTGCAAGAAGAATATAGCACACACACCCAAAGAGGCAAAGACCGGAATAATCAGGAGTCTTACCATAGATATGCTCAACTGGGATCCCACCCTAAAGAGCAGAGGAGGGCTGAATGTTGATAAGAAAAGTGGCTGTAGAAACAGCCTCAGCCCATAAGTGTGGTGGAACAGCGGAAATAAGCATGAGCTATCTCGAGAAGATGATGATGCTTGCGTTCAGCCACACCATTCTGAGCATGAGCACCGAGACAAGAAAAATGAGACAGAGACTACCCTACTCAGCAAGAAAACCGCAAAGAACTCCTGACAAGTACTCTCCAGTGAAATCAGCATGAAAATACGAATAGGAGAGTCAAACTAAGTACGAGCCATGGTCGCAAAAGTCTTATAGGTGGATAGAACATCATTACGAGATGACATAAAGTATATCCACGTATGCCGAGAAAAATCATCAATAAAAATTGTATAATATCGATGACCTCCTTTTGAAAGAAAAGGATCTAGTCCCCATACATCATAATGAACAAGATCAAAAGGACGCTGAGATACTGACTCACTAAAAGGATAGGGAACTCTGACAATTGAGAGAAGCATCGCCAAACACAGACCCTAAAAGACCACAATGAAGTAATGAAGACATACGTGATCCACAAAGATGTCCTAAATGATGATGCCACTGAGCAAAGGATGCGGTGGAGGCTACAGCAGATGCGCAGGCAGTAGTGGAGGCGACAAGACTGACAAGGGCAACAGAAGGAAGATGAAGCTATTCAAGCTCGCAGAGTCGTCGCAAGTCACGGCGGCGAGGGTTAGTACCAACCAGAGTCCTCGTGTGGCAATCCTGAATACAACAAGAATCAGAATCGAGAATAATACGACAATGATGATCAGTGAGCTGACCGGTAGATATGAGCTGCATGGTTAGTTTTGGAACATGAGAAATAGCAGGAACATGAAAGTATGAATATAAAAGAGTGCCTCGTCCTGTGACAGAAAGAGATGTATCATCTGTTGTTTGAACAGTGATAGGAGCAATTAAAGGACTAATGGAAGTGGGACTAGTGGAATCAGATGTCATATGAAAGAAAGTACCAAAATCAAGAATCCAAGGTAATATACCTAAAGAAGGAAAAGTAGAAGGTGGTCTTTCACCGAAAGACTAAGCAGCAGAACTGGACGGTGCAGAAGCAATCATGCGACGTAGTAGTGTGAGAAGCTCCTAAGTGTCAGAGGCACTAGGACTCCTCTGAGAGGAGGAACCTCTAGTGCTCCTCAGAGAACAGCCACCATAACCAAAATCCTTCTTTTTGTTGTAGCATAACTGCTCCACATGTCCATCTTTATTGCAATAGGTGTAGTGAGTCTCCTACCAACAGCAGCTGTCATTAGTGGAAATTCAACTGGTGATAGAGAAACCGGAGGCGCAGCAGGTGTAGAAGCTGGAGGAGCCACTCAAACCGGCAAAAACGATGATGACGACAGTAGACTCACACCACGAAGGTGAATCTCCTCAGTACGAACAGCTGCAAGAGCCTCTAACAAAGTCACACGAGAGTGACGAGTCTACTCAAACTCAGATTGGAGATATGTCAAAAAGTTGTAGATGCGGTGAAGCTCCAGGTCAGACTACTGACACTGACAGCACTGATAGGTGCAGCAAACATCTGGTCCCAAAGAGTCAATTTGAAACCATACCACAGACAACTAAACATAGAACTCATCCACAGTGGCATCTCCCTGTAGCAATGACTGCTCCTGATTCTAAGGAATCACCAGATGGCTCGTAGCGATTGTGTAAATGTGCCCACATTGCCTGTGCAGAATCTAAGCCAACGACATCACCAGTGAGATGCACCTCCATCCTAGCAACCATAATAACAGAAGCACGAGCATCCTCGTCGGTCAATGTCTTGTAGGCAGCATACTGAGTCTGAAAAGTCTCCATATCATCCTCAAAAACCTCAGATGCATTACGAGCGTATTCAAAATTATCCTTCGGAAGCACAGGCTCAGCAGGTGGAGCAGGGCGAGGTGGACAAGGTAACTCGCCAGTAAGAAACTCCCAAAAACACTGACCATGCATGTGAAGGCGCATGTGCTAAAACCAATCCCGATATTGAGACCATCGAAGATCATAGGGCAACGAGGAATAGAAACGGTGCTTGCAAAAAAGACATTTTTTTCTCCTTTTTTTCTCATTTTTCTCTTTTTCTTTTCTTTTCTTTTTGTTTTTGCTTTGCTTACTTCGGCCAATCAACAAAAAGACCACCGAGGCAATCGGTCAGTCAAAAACAACCGAAGATGATGACCGAGTAGCTGAGGCGGCGATTGAGATCCCCCCACTGGCGTTGGCTTGGCGACCGCGACTGACCTCAACGACGGCTAGGTGGCGGTCTCAGCTGGCAGCAGAAGAATCCACCGGATCCGATGGAAGACCTTGCGAGATCCGACAGACGACGCTAGATCTAGGCAGCGATGAGACCCTGCGTTCGCCGAAGCGACGAATAAAGATGCGGCGTCCACAGGGCAGCCGTCATCCGGAAGGAGGTGACGGCATCTGAGCTTCCTCAGGCATCGGTGACGAGGACGGACAACGTTTGAGCATCAACGCCTACAGATCGAGGCACCGAGGGGGTCGAAGCGACCGCCGTCGACCGAGACGGAGGCAGCAGATGGAGAGCCGCTGGTGCAAAGCCGACCAAGCCTGATAGATCTATGTGACAGCGTGGTGAAGAGACTCCAGGCGATGATGACGACGATAAAAACCAACCAGAGGAGCAGCAAGCGACGGTGGTAGAAGTTGGAGAAACGAACCAGCAACACGAAACCTTAGGTATGTGTTCTGATACCATGTTATGAATAACGCTTGTATTCATCATGAGACCAGTGGAGCCAGTATATACACACATACAGGTATAACATATATACAGATAACCCCTTATATAACGAAAAAATACACAGGCATAATATTAATCTAACAATATGACAGGACGAGACGCGAGCAAAACAAGCTAGGACCATGGCGACCATCTTGGCGCCTCAACCAGAGACATGGGATGAGGATTTCGGGTCCACGGTTACTTTTGCCGTGTGCACCAGATTACATCATACACAGCGATGTTGAGTCATGGAAAACAACACAAAACTAGATGTGTACTCAATCACAATTGCAGGCTTCAGCGTCCTGCTTGAGTGGTACCCTGGAGATGCCCACGTGGTGGATGTCTGACGCATCGGCGGTTAACATTCCCAGGATAGCGAGGGAGAATACTCCCAGCGGTCTTGAGCTTGATGCGTAACTTCCTTCGTACATGTTGCTGCTTTTCACTGCAACCAACATTTCGGACTTCTCTCTGAGATCTATGACATGCTCAACAGAGGTTGAAGTAGGCACGCAAAGTGGTGGTCTCGCCATTGCAAGAAGAGGCGCATCTAGCTGAGAAAGGAAATTAAAGGAGTTTAGAATCACAGAAGAATACAGGAATATCAATTATGATGGCATTGAAATGGGAGTACTTCTGCAATTTCGTTACAGCATGCACAAAGTTTGACAATGGCGGAAAGTATGTCGAATCACTTATTGGCCACTTGCAGGCAACAACGGTTGCAGCGTAAGACGGACAACGAGGTGCAAAGGTTAAGAGCAGCCTATGATTGGCCACGGACCAGACAATTTCCAGTTAAATAACACTTGACCACAAGTTTTGATGGTTTTGTTTTTATATATACGTATTTGCTTGCAAGAAGAACCTTGGCCAAAATCACTTAAATTTGTTAAGAATTCAGACTGACTTGGCACAAAATCTGAAGTGGCTGGTTTATCAAATAGTGGTCCCTGCCGCTAAAACCAGTGCCAACCATTCCAGTAGCTTTCGTACGAAGGTCGATGCTGCATCCATTCCAGTAGCTCTCATACAAGGGTTGATGCTACAAATGCTGATACCGACTGAACAAGACACTATACCTTGGTACAATCAAGGCCGTGAACAATTCTAACGCAACTTCCCCAGTCATCCACAGGAGGAACTGCACGGTCTTTGAAAAATCGCATCACAACCTTCTCCGAGATTAAGTCAGCAAGTAATGGTCGGGTTTCTTGAAATGGAATCATATACTTCTCGACAGGATCATTCAAGATAATCTAAGATGTCAATAGACAAAACATCAGATATAGCCAAGAAGAGTGAAGAAAGGGATATAAAATATGAACTTGACAGACAGCCTGTGGAAATACATGGCGTCTAACAAGAGAGTTGGTGTCCAGATAGGGTTTCAACTTTAACAGCCACCTGGTTTAAACAGATAGAAACAAACTTAAAAATGATCATGCTTTCACTTTGACACATTCACTTTGAGACATTAAATTTATAGAACTCGCAAAACAAAAGGAATATTTACTATATGCTCCTGGCACCTAGTGCCAACATTGAATTAAATTCCCAGTTTCACCCATTCAGATAGATCAACCAAGTGCGTTTAATTTTTTATCAGACCTTCCATAAATTTTTGCGTACAAAAACCATGATTTGTCACCGACACATTGGTCATGTACTTGAGACACCAGACTGGCATTGCATAAGAAAGAAAACAAAAGTGACAAGACGAATATAGTTCACAGGTCTTCATCTGTTACTGGATGTGTAATAACCAGTCAGATTTTTATCCTCAGAAATTGACAGGACAGCTCCATTAAAACTAGCTATAAGCTGACTACAGGGGTGTGATTCAGTTTTGGCTGCATAATATTACGAATATCTAATAAACTAGAACATGCAATTTCACACCACCGAAATGTGGAGCATTACGAAGGAGAATTTCCTGATAGATGGAATGGTCAGGTCACCACCCATAATGGAAAGCAGATTCAATATTCCTGAACTTTAGTTAGTGAAATCAACAGAAAGTTGGCATAATACACAAAAGTGAGCTCAAAAACATCAGAGATTAAGCTGACATTTTAAGCTGAGTAGAAGTTATGAAGTTCACCTGTGTAGTATTATGAACCTTTAATGCATGAAAACTAGATGAAAATGCAAATTCGATCTACAACAACTTTGCAACATAGGCATTTAGAAATTGAGAATGGGAAAGGACATAATGGCAGACTGGGCCATCTAATTTTTCAAACTAAGATCAAAACAGAGACAAATAACCTCTTCAGCTGCAGCAACGAATCACAATGATCACAGTAATTGAAATTATATACAAAATGAACGCTACAACTGTTGTATAGCGAGAGGCCTCAATAACAGAATCTACGACAACTTTCCCAGGCATGTTTTCCAACCCAACTAGCAATAAGAAACATGCCAAGAGCATATAAGTTTATGGCAGAACATTACAAATTCATAATAGCTACTCTATGAATGAAGCGAAATACAAATACTTAAGAGAGAAAATACAAAGCAGAAAAAAACATACCAGGCCTACTCTACTTGTCCAAAAGAAATATTCCTTCTCATTAACCATTCTTCTTAGAAGTCCTCTAGCCATATCTATCTGTAAAAAAGATTAATCAGCCAGCCAGGCAAGTAGTAGGAACATGCTATGTTGCACAGACACGGACATGGGGACGCGACACGACACGGACTGGGCTAAATGGGCTGGGCCATGTCTGCAGTTTGTCCAATATGTGTCAGAAATATAATTATATAAATTCATTGTTTTTTGCACGGCAATATTCGGACACGGACCAAATACGTATGTGGGCCGAGTTGGAGCAGTGTCCATGTCGGACACTGTGTCCGACACAGACACACTGCCTCCTTGCTGTGCCCATGCTTCATAGGGAACATTAACATTTGAAAATCTTAAGACTATTTTAGCATAGAGAAAAACAAAGACATTCAAGGAGTTAAGAAATCTAGAGAGAGCAGCGCAATCATGAACGTTGTGTTGTGGTGTTACTGTTGCATCTGGTAACGCAAGCCTATTTTTTTTAAAACACCCCTTAGTTTTCCCATGATTTTGATAGCACATAACACTAAGCTTCAAAAAGCATGCAATTAAGAAAAAAATATAAATCATATTGTATCCATCTATTGTTGTATTAAAAATGGGAAAAAGTATACTCATAGCAGCATAATGAAACCTCACGGACCTCAGAAAACGCTGAAAACAGCAATGCATCTGTGTGTTACTCGCTGGACTCTTACTCTTGGTGATAGCAAGATCCTAACTCTCATGGAGAGGATGACACTAGGAGATGGGGCAATTTTCTTCTTGTTTATTGCTCACACAATGCCATGCCAACCTGAGGGGTTGGAGATACATACTTATAGGCTGAGAACCAGCCAAGCATATGCTAAGATGCTATCCTAGATGCTGTCCTAAAGCGGTCAATATGCTGTCCTAAAGCAGATGCTGTCCTAAAAGCAGATGCTGTCCTAAAAGCAGATGCTGTCCTAAAAGGAGATGCTGTCCTAAAAGCAGATGCTGTCCTAAAAGCAGATGCTGTCCTAAAAGGAGATGCTGTCCTAAAGCAAAAGCAGATGCTGTCCTAAAAGCAGATGCTGTCCTAAAAGCAGTCAAAAGACAAAAACTACCACAGCCCCACAAAGACCACAGTACAGAGACTTATTCAGCATTCTCCCCCTAAGTCTTGTGCGTCGTCTTGTGGGAGGGTTGAACCATCCTGATCTTGGAGCAGAGCTCAAGGAACTTGATCCTTCCAAGAGGCTTGGTGAGCAAATCCGCAAGCTGATCCGTGGTGTTGATGTAGCTTGCCTTGATGCTTCCTTCATCCAAGCAGCCTCGGATGAAATGGTACTTCACCCGGATGTGCTTGCTCCGTTCATGAAAAACGGGGTTCTTTGCCAGGGCTAGGGCGGACTTGCTGTCCACCCTGAGCTCCACTGCTTCAGTGTCCCCGCCGAGGAGATCACCAAGCAGTCGAGCGAGCCAAAGGGCCTGAGTCGAAGCGGTGGAAGCCGCTATGTACTCGGCCTCACAGCTGGACAGGGCCACCACCTGCTGCTTGACTGACTGCCAGCTAACGAGGCACTTGCCGAGGAAGAAGAGAATCCCGCTTGTGCTCTTGCTGGTGTCGATGTCGCCTGCGTGGTCGCTGTCGCTGTACCCGATGAAGTGCGCCGCGCCGGGACACCTCGGGTAGTGCAAGCCGTAGTCGGAGGTGCCCGCAACGTAGCGGAGGATCCTCTTCACGGCCTGCTGATGCTCCGTCGTCGGTCGCTGCATGAACCGACTGACGTAGCCGACGGCGAACGCCAAATCTGGACGCGTGTGGACGAGGTAGCGAAGGCTGCCCACGATGCGCCGGTACTGCGTCGCGTCCACCTCCTCCGCCGTGCTGTCGCGGCTTAGCTTCAGCCTTTCCTCCATTGGAGTGTGGGCTGGGTTGCAGTCGGTGAGCCCGCCCAGCTCGACGGTGCGCTTGGCGTAGGCGGTCTGACGAAGGGAGATACCGGAGCTGTCCTGGTGGACCTCTATCCCCAGGTAGAAGGAGAGGAGCCCCAGGTCGCTCATCTGGAAGACGGTCTTCATCTCCGCCTTGAACGCCTCGACCTCGGCCTCCTTGGAGCCGGTGATCACCAGGTCGTCGACGTAGACGCCCACCAGCAGGGCGTTGCCGCCTTTGCCCCGCCGGTAGACCGCAGCCTCGTGTGCGCTCTGCTGGAACCCCATTTGCTTGAGGGTGGAGTCCAGCTTAGCATTCCAGGCTCGTGGTGCCTGCCGCAAGCCGTAGAGGGCCTTGCGCAGGCGGAGAACCTTGCCCTCCTTGCCGGGGATGACGAATCCCGGCGGTTGGCGGACGTAGACCTCCTCCTTCAAATCGCCGTTGAGGAAGGCGGACTTGACGTCCATGTGATGGACGCGCCAATCCTCCTGGGCTGCAAGTGCGAGGAGAAGACGAACGGACTCCATGCGCGCGACGGGTGCGAAGGCGTCATCGAAGTCGACCCCCTCCTGCTGCACGAAGCCTCGTGCCACCAAGCGAGCCTTGTGCTTGACGATGGTGCCGGCTTCATCCCGCTTCAGCTTGAACACCCACTTAAGGGTGATCGCGCGGTGACCGGCAGGAAGATCCGCCAGCTCCCACGTCCGGTTCCGCTCGACGGCGTCCATCTCCTGCTGCATCGCGGCACGCCATGCCTCGTCTCTCTCCGCCTCGGCGAAGGAACGGGGCTCGCCGTCGTCCTGTGCGAGGTGCAACTCCGCCTCGAAGTCGCGCTGCGCCAGTCCAGGGACCGGCTGCTCGCCGAGGAGGTCGTCCACGGTACGGTAGCGCAGAGTCTCGTCGTCGTGGTAGGCGTCGACGCGATCCTCGTCGTGAGACAGTGGAGTAGCGAACTCCACCGTGCGCTGCTCGTCGTGGACCGAAGCTGTTGGGGCCGATCCCGATGGTGTGGCCGCCGGTGCAGGAGAGTGGTGAGCCGGTGGTGAAGAGTGGGGCGTAGCCGGTGCCGAAAGTGGTGGAGCACTCGCCGGAGCTGGTGGCGAGCAAGGTGTCGAGGTGGACGAGCTCGGTGAAGACGAGCTGCTAGCTCCCCCGGCTCTCTCGAAGTGGACGTAGTCGACAACAAAGTCCCTGAGAGTCGAAGTCGAACCGTCGTCCACCGCCTTGTCCCACGTCCAGCCTCGCCCTTCGTCGAACACAGCGTCACGCGAGATGCGGACGCGCTGTGTGACAGGGTCGAGGATGCGGTAGGCCTTCGAGCCCTCCGCGTAGCCGATGAACACTCCCGGAGTGCTCCTGTCGTCAAGCTTGCCGATGTGGCCAAGCTCCTTGGCGAACGCGAGGGAGCCGAAGACCCGCAAGTGGGAGACCGCCGGCTTGCGCCCATGCCAAGCCTCGTACGGCGTCCTGCCGTCGAGCGCCTTGGTAGGCGAGCGGTTGAGGATGTAGACGGCCGTCACCACCGCTTCTCCCCAGAAGACAGCCGGCATCCCCCTCTGCTTGAGGAGGGCCCGAGCCATCCCCACAACCGTCTGGTTGCGCCGCTCGACGACGCCGTTCTGCTGCGGGCTGTACGGCGCGGAGTAGTGGCGCTGAATGCCCTCATCAGCGCAGTACGACGCGAATTCAGCCGCCGTGAATTCGCCGCCGTTGTCTGTGCGCAGCACGCGCAGCTTGCGGCCGCACTCTGCCTCCGCAACAGCCTGCGTGCGCCTGATGGCGTCCGCAGCCTCTCCCTTGCTGCCGAGGACCATCACCCACATGTAGCGGGAGAGGTCGTCGACGAGCAGCAGGAAGTAGCGTCGTCCTCCTGGTGTGGCCGGTGTCACCGGGCCACACAAGTCCCCGTGCACGAGCTCGAGCCTCTCCTTGGCTCGGAAACTCGCCTGCTGGGGAAAGGGGAGTCGCCTCTGCTTTGTCAACACGCAGACGTCGCAGAGCTGCTCCACATGGTCAAGGCACGGCAGGCCTCACACCATTTCCGTGGCACTGAGCCGCTTCAGGGCCTCGAAGTGGAGGTGCCCAAAGCGCTCGTGCCACTGCCACGCCTCGTCGTCCCGACGAGCAGCGAGACAGATGGGTTGTGCCACCTGCACGTGAAGAGTGTAGAGTCGATTTGCGCCTCTGGTTACCTTGGCAAGAAGGCGGCGTCGAAGATCCCAAATCCGCAGCACCCCGTGCTCGATCTCGACACGCGAGCCGTTCTCATCCAGCTGTCCCAAGCTGATGATGGAGTTCCGCAGATCGGGGATGTAGTAGACGCCGGTGAGCAACCGGTGCTCGCCAGTCTTGGCGACGAAGACGACAGAGCCGACGCCCTTGATCTCCACGGCGGAGGCATCGCCGAACTTGACGGTGCCTCGAACGCCTGAGTCGAGCTCGGAGAAGAACTCTCGCCGCCCGGTCATGTGGTGGGTGGCGCCGGTGTCGAGGCACCACCCGTCGGTCTTGTCATTGACGGGACTGTCGCCGAGGAGGGCGTGTGCTTTTGGCTCGTCAAGATGGAGGAGAGCCACTGCGGCCGGTGCCGCTGGAGGTAGTTCGATGCTCGCATGAGCAATGAACAGGACCGGCTGCTCCTCCTCCGCTTGTGCGACGTGGGCCTGGCCGCGTCGTGGTTGTCGACACTCCCTGGCCCAATGACCAAGCTTGCCACAGTTGTGGCAAGAGTCGTCTCGTGCCGGCTTTTGCTTGCCAGCATCGCCGCCCTGGGCGCCTCCTCGCGCCCCTGCCTGGGCGTCTTTGCGTGGCTTGCCGCGCTTGCCATGCTTGCGGCCGCCTGTCGTGGAAGAAGGCTCCCCCTTCTTCCTGTCACCTTGGCCGGCAGCCCACTGCTCCCGAGTGAGGAGAAGCTTCCCGCCAATGGTGACGGGTCCCGAGAGGCTCTGTGGCTCATCGATGTCGACGACCTTGAGGCGACCCAACGCCTCCTCGATGGTCATCGTGGAAAGGTCCAGCAGAGACCCGATCGAGCGAGCCATCTGCTTGTACTTCTCGGGGACACAGCGGAAGAGCTTCTCCACAGCTCTCTCCTCGTTGTAGGTGTCGTCACCGAACTGCACCAACTTCTGCAGCAGAGTGTTGAGACGGAGAGCAAAGTCATCAATGTCTTCACCTGGCTTGAAGGCCAGGCTCTCCCACTCCGTGCGTAGTGCCTGCAATGTAGACTTGCGGGCGCGGTCGCTGCCGATGCGTGCTGCAGCGATGGCGTCCCAAGCCTCTTTGGCAGTCCGCTTGTTGGTAAGCGAGAACTGCATCTCGCGCGGGACTGCAGCGATGAGAGCATCCAGCGCCCGTCGATCCTGGTCGTAGTCGACGTCGCCGTACCAGACTGCATCCCACATATGCCGCACCTGGAGCTTTACCCTCATCACCGCAGCCCACTCGACGTAGTTGGTCTTGGTGAGGGTAGGCCACCCGCCGCCGGAGCCGACGTCCCTGACGACAGCCTGGTACTCGTGGTGACCACGGTACCGAACCGGGGAGAGAGAGCCGCGTTGCCTGTGAGGGCCGCGCTCTCCGTCGACCCGTACGCCGCCGCCGTGCATGCCTCCTCCAGGAGCGCCACCGCCGTGTGCGCCTCCTTCAGGAGCGCCGCCGGCGCGTCCGCGCCTGTCTGGGCTGCCGCCGCGCTCGTGGGCGTGCGCGGCTGCCCATTGCGCCGTTCGCCCTTGCGCTGCCTCCCTCTCCAGCAGCTGAGGGTCCGCGTCGGCGCTGTCATCAACAGAGCCGGAGCTGCTGTTGCTGCCGCGCAGAGCCTTGACCTCTGCTGCTGCCGCACGCGCTGCATCTGCCGCCGCCGCTGCTTCCACCTCCGCCCTGGCTGCTGCCAGCTCCGCCGCTGCCAGCCTTGACGCCCTTTCCGCCGCCGCAGCGGTCTCTGCCGCCGCTCGCTCGCGCTGCTCTGCCGCGACGAGCTCGGCCGTCTGCTGACGCCGCATGCTCGAGGCGACCGAGCGCTGAGACTGCCCTGCGGACATGGTGCGCTACTGGGGGGCTGTTGCATGGAGAGAGGGCTGCTTCTGACGAGCTGCTGCCCGTCTCCGGAGAGGAGTGAGCGGGGACAGCCGGAGCTGCTGCTGCTACCGGCTGGGGCTGCTGCGAGGCCGGAGAAGGAGATGAGCAGGAGATGCTCAAGCTACAGGATACTAAGGCTCTGATACCACTTGTTACTCGCTGGACTCTTGCTCTTGGTGATAGCAAGATCCTAACTCTCATGGAGAGGATGACACTAGGAGATGGGGCAATTTTCTTCTTGTTTATTGCTCACACAATGCCATGCCAACCTGAGGGGTTGGAGATACATACTTATAGGCTGAGAACCAGCCAAGCATATGCTAAGATGCTATCCTAGATGCTGTCCTAAAGCGGTCAATATGCTGTCCTAAAGCAGATGCTGTCCTAAAAGCAGATGCTGTCCTAAAAGCAGATGCTGTCCTAAAAGGAGATGCTGTCCTAAAAGCAGATGCTGTCCTAAAAGCAGATGCTGTCCTAAAAGGAGATGCTGTCCTAAAGCAAAAGCAGATGCTGTCCTAAAAGCAGATGCTGTCCTAAAAGCAGTCAAAAGACAAAAACTACCACAGCCCCACAAAGACCACAGTACAGAGACTTATTCAGCACTGTGTTCTTGATAGGAGCCAAAGACAGTGAATAATGTACAGGTTTGATACAACATAATAATATACTTGGATAGAAGAGCGTTGAAGTTGGTTCATTGGATAAGAACTCTCCCTTCAACGGTAGATACCCTTTTAAAAGGAAATACTTCTATACATCACTAGCAGGGGTGTCAATGTAAGCATACCAACACAGAAGGCATTACTTTTTTGTTACCTAGTAAGCATCCCAATACCAAAGGTATTGTTATTTTACCTAATCTAATCAAAATTTAGTAAAATTAGCAGCCAAGTGTCCAAAGTATTGCATGGATAACAAATCAGAATCACATTGTCAAGGTGTCAAACAATGAAATTTCGTACTAAATCTCATGTCTACCTGATTGTTATTATAGCAGCTTCCATTAATAGCTCATCTGCCTCTTCTTTTGAAAAATGGCTGATGGATCCAAGTATCCAACTGAATCTGGCCACATGCGTTTGTTCAATCTCTTGACCATATCAAAATCACCTATAGTAGCAAAAGCTCTCATGATTGAAAGATAAAGATGAGGTTTGGGCCTCAAGTCTTTGTTGTTGCCAGCCTGCTTTATTATCTCACCAAAAATACAAAGGGCCCCTACAATAACCACCAAAAAAATCAAAAGCATATTAAAATAAATTTCAGTTACAAGCAGTAATATATTTTATCATGTACAAGATTAAATTCTAACTCAGAAATACTATTTATAAGTACAATGTACAAGGAGATTTTCTGTCATAGGTGACAAATAAATGTGCAGCAAGTGTGTCACAACTCAATGGCAGTTTTTGGCCCTTTCTCACAGTCTATGATCTAATAAACCATAAAATAGCACTTATTTTCTCTCAGTATGATGATGATTGTTGCCTTGTCCACATTTTGTTCACCTAAACCATTGAGATAAGATTGGCATCCTGGACCAACCAGGAATTAGGAATTATATGAGAAATAATTCTCAATTGTTACAGCTAGATGAAGGCAAGTAAAGTAAAGTAAAGATAACTTATCAAAGTGCTACAATGGACCAAAATATTTAAGCCATGGGTCTGGAAAACCAGGTATCAGCCAATTCATATCCAATTGCTGGTAATGTTATCTGGTAGGTTATCAAAGGTATGTAATAGTAATGTGCAACTAAGAGCAAGTAATCCATATTCATATATCTTTACTATTATAAAAATGTGAGTTGGTGATCGTCGGTCCGTTCTCCCTCCTCTCTTCTCAGCCGTCCAAATCCGCATATAGGTAGTTCTTCCATTCCTCATAGAAAAAGTCAGGCCGACGAGTGGGCCACGCTCCTCTTCTCTTCCCCCGCATCCTCCGCCTCCTGCAACCACTCCACCTCCCGCAACCGTCGCCTCCTCTCTCCCGAACCCTCATGCCACGCCTCCTTCTTCTCAGCGCCGCCACCAATTCCTTCCCCGTATGGCAGCGTCTGGTCGCAGTCCCCCAACTTCCCCCAGCAACGTCGCATCCCCTCGTCGCCGCCTCCCTAACACATTTGCCCGCCGCCTCCTCTCCCCATCTGCCCGCCGCCGCCTCCCCACCTTCACCTCCCACAACTGTTGCCTCCTTCTCCCCCGAACCCTTGTGTCGCGCCTCCTCCTCCTCGGCGCCGCCACCAATTCCTTCCCTGTGCGGCAGCATCTGGTCGCAGTCCCCCAACTTTCCCCAGGGCGCCGCCACCAATTCCATCTCCCATTGCCCCTCCAACTAGCGGCACGACGCTCAACGACAGCGGCCGGTGGATCAAGCGCGCTCCGTCACCCACCCTTCGACGGACATTGACGAAGTCGGTGGCGGGACGAAGTCCTTAAAAAGCGCGCTCCGTCCCCCACCCTTCGGACAGGCGTCAACGAAGTCAGCGGCGGGACGAAGTCGTGAAAAAGCTCGCTCCTTCCCCCACCCTTCGGACGGGCATCGACGAAGTCGGCCGTTGGACGAAATCATTAAAAAGCGCGCTTCGTCCACCACCCTTCGGACGGGCGTCGACGGCGGGACGAAGTTGTGAAAAAGTGCGCTCCATCCCCCACCCTTCAAACGGGCATCGACGAAGTCTGCGGCGGGACGAAGTCGTGAAAACACACGCTAAGTCCCCCACCTTTCGGGCGTCAACGAAGTCGGCGGCGGGACGAAATCCCTAAAAAAGCATGCTCCGTCCCCACACCAGGAATCCGAGCAACTTCCCCGTTTGCACCCCAAAGACGCATTTATCCGGGTTCAGCTTGATGCCCGCACGTCGGAGGTTGTTGAAGGTTTCTAGGTCTTGGCCATGGGACATGGCTCACCTGCTCTTGACCACTACGTTGTCGACGTATGCTTCGACGTTCCTCCCAAGCTGGGCGACGAGGGCAATGGCTACCAGCCAGGTGAATGTGGATCCCACATTTTTCAGGCCGAAGGGCATTCTGGTAAAACAGTACGTGCCACCAGGATTATGAAGCTTATCTTGGCCTCATCCTCTTTAGCCATATGAATTTGGTGGTAGCCAGAGTATGCGTCCAGGAAGCTCACTAGCTCGCATCCCGCCGTGGCATCCACCAGCTGGTCGATCTGTGGGAGAGGGTAATTGTCCTTCAGGCACACCTTATTGAGGTTCGTGAAGTCGACGCACATGCGTCACACGCCGCTAGCCTTCTTGACCAGCACTGGATTGGTGAGCCATTCTGGGTGGTGCACCTCACGTATGACGCCGAACTGGAGTAACTTCACGGTCTCAGTCTTGGCGGCTTGCTGGCGCTCAAGGGACATGTGTCTCAACTTCTACTTACTTGGCTTGGTGTCAGGGCGTACCACAAGGTTGTGCTCGATGATGGAGCGGTCCACCCCCGCAATGTTGGTCGCTGACCACGCAAAGACATCCGCGTTGCTGCGAAGGACCTTAAGGAGTTCCTGCTCGACCTCCGAGGCGAGGCCCTAGCCGATGGAAACTTGCCGCGAGGCATCCGTGCCCTACAGGGGGACCTTTTTGACCCTGCCGTCTGGCTTGGGCGCCACGCCGGAGCTAATGGCGATGGTGGCATGGGTGTGTCAAGGGAGTCCCTGACCGCGCGCACCTTGCGGAGGGGACCTCGTGCGTCGAGTTCTATCCAGTGTGCGAGGTCCTGGTCTCCGAACACGGTGACGATCCCCTGTGAGCCCAGTAACTTCATACATAGGAAGTTATGATGTGGGACTGCTCCAAAGGTGTTGAATGTCGCCCTTCCCAAGATGGCGTTGTAAGGGTAGGGAAGATCAACGGCGTCGAAGGTTACGTCCTGGCTTCTCTCTTGGTCACCCTGACCAAAAGACATTTGAAGTTGCACCTGGCTTAGGGCCCACAGAGGTTGGCCCCTGAAGCCCTGAAGTGGGACCCCTGGAGGCTCGAGTCTGCTCCGAGGGATCGCCATCTAGTCGAAGGCGCTAACGAACAAGATGTCCGCGGAGCTGCCTCCATCGACAAGGACGCGGTTGACATCGCATCCTGCGATGCGGGCCTGGACCACCAAGGGATCCTGGTGAGGGAAGTCGGCCATCGTGAAGGTGATGTTGGCCTGTGCCCAGTTCGAGGGCATTTGGGTGGGGTATGCAGCGACGTGGTGTAACCAACGGGCGTAAGCCTTTCGCTACCGTTCGGATGAAAATTCTAGCGACGAACTCCCCGTGATAACATTGATGACTTGACGCGATTCGCCATCTGGGCCCTACATGCATAAGGCGGTGGGGGCAGGTTGGACTACAATTTTATTTCTCGGTAAAACCGAGGCTCTTCTTTTTTATTCCTAGCAGCTAGCATCTCCGGACTACTCGATCCATCAATAGAACGAAAGGTCGAAAGTAGAAGTTTCCCGACCATTGAGATCTTCCTTTTTTAGGCTAATCTCTAACAATAGAAACAGGACTTGATGCCCTCGCAGGTGCAAAAGGAGCACCGGAGCTCTCACCTCGATGGCTCTGTCTCTGGCGACGCTCTCGCGAAGCAATGTGATGGTCAGGCAATGCCAAGCAAGGTAGTAGCTGTGGCCGTGCATCTCGCGCCACAGCCCCTACTATTTTTCATCTCGACGGCCCTACCCCTGTCTTCTCCTCCGCGGCTGCGACCTTTGCGGCCACGACCCCGGCTAGTCAAGGTGTTATTGATGTCGCCCCACCCTCCATGTCAAGGACATATTTATGCCGCTAGTTCTTCCGCTGATTGAGGCTGGAGCCATTCTTCGAAGGGTCGTGCGTGCGCTTTAATTCGAAGGCATCGCCCTGGTGCCGCTGCGCGTCCTCTTCCACTCATGCATATTGCTCCATCTTGTCGAAGAGTTTGTCGACAGACTTTATAGGCTTGTGCGCATTGTATTCGGACAATGGCCCCGGGCGAAGACCTCGCACTGCTGCATTGATGATGGTGGTCTCGTTTACATCCTTGACTTGGCAACAGACCTTAGCGAAGCACTGGAAGTACTCCCGGTGCTTCTCCGAAGGTTTTGCCTGATGGCAAAGAGCTGGTCTGCATCCACCCGCTCGACATAGTTTCCCTGGAAGTTGTTGTACATACGGTCCCGGATCTGCTCCCACGCGTAGAGTTTGGCGCGATGGTGAAGAACCAGGAGAGCGCTATCCCTTGAAGGGCGAGCGGCAATTCCTTTTGTCCAGTCGTTGCCTCCGGTTGCTTTGATAGCCATCTTGTAGACGCGTACAAACTCTCAGGGGTCTGTATCGCCCTTGTACGGTTTGATGGTGGGCATTTTGAAATCTTCCGACCATGCGGACTGCTGTAGGTCGACGGACAGAGGAGAATTTGGATCTACGCGCCAGGGTACGTTGCGAGTGGCGGTAGGGACCTCACGGCTGTTTGCCTTTTCGATGGTGACCTCGACAATTGTTGTGGGTGCTTGTTGGCTTTGAGCCTCTTGCATCTCTCTCATTGCGCTCTAGAAGTCTACTAGCTCGTGCTGCAGCGTTCCGAGGGCCGCCACTAGAGTGCCTCCGCCGCCCAAGCAGCAGGGTCTGCTGGTGCGGAGGCCTGTGCGGTGATGTTGTTGGTGATGACGGCTTGAGCACCGAAATCGCTAAGCATGTTGGTGCGGTAAACATGGCGATTGGCGACAGTTCTGGAGCGCTCGTCGAAGTCAACGTCGTCTCGGCACGGGCTCTGGGGTCTCTCAGCGTACCAGCGCGGGCGTCGAGGTCGGCGGATGCACCGGCGTGGGTGTCGAGGTTAGCGGACGTGCCAGCACGGGTGTCGGGGTCGACTGTCGTGCCGGCGTGGGCGTCGGGGTCGGCGGTCGTGCCGGTGCAGGCGTCAGGGTCGGCGGTCGTGCCGGCGCGGGCATCAGGGTCGACAGTCGTGCTGGCGCAACATCGTGGTTGGCGGACGTGTCGGTGCAAGCGTCGAGGCCGATGGTTGTGCCGGTGTTAGCGTCGGACCGATGGTTGCGCCGGTGTTGACATTGGAGCTAGCTCCTGGCGCCGGCACTAACCGCTCACCACCCGCGACCCCAAGGTGTCGCTGCCATGTTGGTGGTGGGCCCTCGACCACCTGCCCCTGCGCACTAGCCTCGGCGCGCCGCCGCCACCATGCTTCTCTTTCGCTTAGATGTCATCGCTATTTTCTTGGGCGCCATTGCTTCTCTCAAGCTTGTAGCTTGCTCGTCGGTCCCCACAGACAGCGCAAACTGGTGTGGTTATGACCCAAACAATAAATAAGGGGACTAGTATAGAGAGTATAGCAAATAAATTGGCCTAGCTCTCTCCTTTGCCCAGGCCGTATATACACATGGCCATAAGGCCTGATTACAATAATACCCTCTACAATAACGTACTATGTCAGGGATATAGATGTCTTTTTATATGTCTCATTGGGTCTTTTGGCCCAGCAGGCCGAATTGATTTAGCTGGGGGCCACCCCTACAACATACATACTGCCCTCTAAATAGCTTTAGTAGGCTTTTGGTATAAAATGTCTTCTCATTGTCATAACTATAAGTCCATAACCGCTAATGGATAGTATATGTTTCACTTCTGCAATTACCAGTATGGCCACTGAGAACAAAACTGAGGTACCTTGAGCAGTTTAGGATACCTACATTTTAGAAAGGGCGATTGTTCCTTGGTCTGCTCAACTGTTTCTTAAGAAGGGAAAATATTGGCTGTGTTAATCATATTACAATTCACATAAAAGCTTGAGTGTAAATACTTACTGTTCTATTGTACAGGAGTGGTAAAATAATGTCCCTTTGTTCGTCGATTAGTTTTTTCTTTTCTTTTATAAATGTGAAGCGATATACCTTGCTGGATACACTTGTTGTTAAAGATTGCATTGATAATTAAGAGTTGTTGGAACTCACATTGTTCTTTCTTCTCCCCCAATTCCAGTATTCCACCGCTACCACTTATAACTGACAACTACCTCATGAATTTCTCCATCCAACTCGAATGCCAACCTCTCACATGCCACTATAGAGCGGAAAAACAGTTCAAGACAGTGCGCGAGAACAAAATGTGATATACCTTGAGTAGGATGCCGTAGGAGACCCCGTCGACGCCGCACCCCCTGGGCCGGCGCATGTCCTCGAAGAGGCGGAGGAAGAGGTCGACGTCGCCGCAGCGCACGCAGGCCTCCAGCACGGCGTTCATAACGATGGTGTTGAGGCCCCAGGCCCCGCGCGCGCGCCGCTTGGCCGCCTCCACCTCCTCCATGATCTGGGCGAGCTGCCTGCGGCGGGTGAGGTCGACGATGCGGGAGGTGAGGCGGCGGAGGTCGGGCGGCTGCGGGGGCTTGTTGTTGGAGGGCCTGGGGCGGCGGCCGGGCGGGCGAGGGGAGGAGGCGGCGGCGGAAAGTAGTGTTTGTGTCAATAGTTTAGCCCACAATACTGCCACTCATCTTGGTTTTGTTGTGTAATTTGTGTCTATTGTGCTTTTTCATGTGATATCACTCAGGCCCTATACAAAACGGCTTTTCTGAGAGGTTTTGATAGCAATTATTAGTACTTGATTGAAATGGGCTCCGTAGCGGTCGTTAACTTTTGAATAAGGCATTCAATTAAAGCAAAATTAGAAAAAACACCTATCTTCACAAACAATATAAAGAAAAAAAAAGATAATCATGTTAATAAACTAATGTATTTAAAATAGCTTTTAGTTTCTAAAAGCAAAAAAACCATTTGAATGGTGCCTAAGAAAAAGAGTCCACGGGAGAGTTAAGAGTAGCAATGTTGTGGGGTCGGGGAAGAAGGCAAAGTATTTAAGAAAGTCATTGTTGGGACGCGATACAAAAGATTGTAAGGGCATCTCCAACAGTATGAGTTAGTTACTAGCTCTAAGACAACTTCTCCAATAGTACTAACTTTAGCACATAGCTCATAACATAAATAGCCCCACATGACACTCTCACATAATCTTGGAATGTGTGTATGAGACTAGCTCTTGATCAAGAGATAGCTTTTCTCTCTCTTCTATTAAAATATGAAATAATATGCTTAGAGCTAGCTCATAAGTCACTGTTGGAGATGCTCTAAGCGATAACAACGTGGTGTGAGTACGGAAAAGATGGCTGGAACTCCTTGCTGCCATTAGAGATGGAACATGTGGTACTTATGTGATCCACCTCGCCATCGCTAGAGACCATTAGGAACGTGTAGATCCATCATTAGAGTATTTTTCATTGGAGAGGGAAGCTATAGTAATGTTTTTTAGATGGAATCAAGTTGTCTCCCTAGAGCATTACTGCGCACGGGAGTTTTTCCACATCATACGGATAAATCTTTTTTTAGGAAAACACTATGAGAGAGAGAAAGGGAGGAACCCAAAACACCAAAAACAAAATCAGCTAGAGCTAATTTAAGAGGGAAGAATACCGTGTAAAACCGGCTTGACTCTATGGAGCAGCAAAGATGCCTCTAATCTAAGTCTAGAAAGCTAATCCAGGAGACTGATCAATATGGCTTCAGCTTCTGGCTTCAGCTTATTTTTACACTATTCATAAATTTCGTCTTTTTCTGAACTTTTGGCTTTTTTTAGTTTTTTTACCGGTTATTTTTTCCTCGTATTTGTTTACATTATACGTGATGTGCTAATATGTTTTTTCTATTTTTAATTTTTTTTAAAATTTAATTATGGTAAATAAGCCTCTGTCTGCTACAGTGCTTTTTTCAGCCAGCTACAGTGTTTTCAGCCATAAGCCATGAGGCTTTCAGCCGAACCGATCACCACCTATGTCAATGTTGTTGAAAGATAAGTTCGTTCCTTACTATCATACGAATAATTCTTACTCCCTCTGTTCTTTTTTATTTGACAATTTTGATTTTTCACAATCTTTGACTTACGAATTTGACCACTACTTTTTATAACTTTGTACTAAGATATACTAATAAAATTGTAATATTATGAAATTATTTTTAATGATAAATCTGATGATATAATTTTATATAGTTAATTTAGATGATTTTAAATCTATAAGTGGTCAAACTTAAAAAGTTTGATGGCACGGATTCTATTAAGTCAAATAAAAAAGAGTAAGTTCTAATAATGATGTTCTTTAAGAAAGTACAATTAGATTTCGTTTGGAACCCGACACTTTTTTTTCTAGAATCCAATAATAATTGAATTGTATTTAACATTTAATTAAAAAAATATTGTATTGCAAACATGTTCTTGGCTAGGTTCTTTTGGACTTTTATGCTTATGACTTTTAACTTATGCTACAATAATTAACTTTTAAACAAAGTATCTTTTTAAGGTGACGTCTACAAGCCGATTGTAGTAGACATTGTCCTAACTTCATCTATATCGGCAAAAATCACACATGATTCTCTATCCATATACTCTCTCATGAACACCCATAATTCAAAATTTTAAACAAAAAACCATAACCCAAAAGAATCCACCTTATCTGTTGAGTATGAACAGGCCCAAACTTGACTCATTATGACTTCACCTGACAAATAGCCCCATTTTAACCGGATTTTTCCCAAACTTGTTATAGAAGAGTCGGATTCGGCCTGCTATCCCTCACCTCTCGTCCTCTCGGGCCTCCAGTGACCCCCTCTTTCTCGAAGCCGCCATCGCCCTCACTTGCCTGCCGCTGTAAGGGTGGGAAATGATGTGAAATATCCGTATTATCCGTTACCATATTTGATATGATACGAATACAGTAGAATTTTTTCATCTGATTAACAATTTCTCTCATATTCGCACTCTTATTCGAATTTGCATAAAAAATTATGAATATAGTATAGAATTTTATCATCTAAAATGTTATTTTATCCGGACTATTCGTATTCGACGAAATAATATACATATTTTAATTGCAAAGCGACTAATTAGTTTGATATGGTTTTTAATTCAATATTAATTCGTGTTTCTTTATGTGAGTAATTGAATTAGAATGATTAGGGAGATTGGATCATATACCCTCCCTTTAGTTGGGAAATTGAGAATTTACCTTCCACGTTTCAATGACACGTGGGGTCATCATAAGTCACTGACACATAGGTCAGGAGGGTAAATCTTTAATTTCCATCTAAATGGAGGGTATATGATCAATTTTTTCGTTAAGAAATTATATTTAAGAATATTTAAGTTCATATTCTTTTATAAAGTACGATTTCCAACCCTGGCCTCTGCCGCTTCCAAATCCACCGACGGTGACCTCCTCCCCCACCCATCCATCCTTCCAGGCTATCACTCCCTCGGTGAGCGATGTTCTTTCCGTCTTTCCACCAAGGGATCCGTGTGATTTTACCCTAGGTTCTTGACCCACTCGCGCTCGTCAGGCGAAGGCGGCGGACGGGAGGATGATGGGAAGCAACAGCGGCGGCGGCGGAGGAGGAGGTGGGATGGTTCCGAGCATGGGCGGGCCCATGGGGGCTGCCGGCGGAAGCGGCGACGGGCGGCACGACGACGAGGCCGCCCTCACCGAGTTCCTCTCCTCCCTCATGGACTACACCCCCACGGTACGGTAACACATTCTTGACCTAATACCCTCTCCTTCGGCCGATTTCGGAGTTCTGTGTTTGATTCGGTAGCGCGGCAGATTCCGGACGAGCTGGTGGAGCACTACCTCGGCCGCAGCGGCTTCCACTGCCCTGACCTACGCCTGTAAGTACCACCCCCCCCCCCCCCCCCCCCCCAATATCTCTCCCAAGAACACTCCTCTCTCCCCCAGGATGGCTGAATTGGCGGTTAAGATGAGACTTATTCGCTGCCCTGGAATCATTGAAACTAAGCTCGAGCTGAAATTTGCATGATCTCTTGTACACATGGTGACAATCCGATGGAGCCACTTAGGGTTGTTTGTAGCGCTTTGCTGGTTGCTACCCCAGTCGGGGGGAGATTTTGTTGTCTCCCCCTTCAACCTGGTGATTATTCGTCCACATGAATGACATGATCCCTTTTTGTTTTCTAACTTCTTGTTCTACAGAACGAGGCTGGTTGCTGTAGCCACTCAAAAGTTCATTTCAGATGTTGCAAGCGATTCTCTTCAGTATGTATATTTACAATCTCACTCTTTTTTCCCCCAACTCAATGCAATTCGTCTGTGAAATTATATGTTATGCATAAGGATGTGCAAGTAAATTTCTTTTCTGCGAGTTTATCAGCTTCCAGTCTAAATCTATGTCATACAAAGTCATCCTCTTGTCAGAAGATTTTCCCCTTCTTATCCATTAAATTGTGTTTAGAATAGTCGCATCTTTTCCAGCCTTGCTAATTGCTATCATCTATGTTCTTTTCCCAAAAAAAAAAAAATTGACACATGCCACTGCAAAACTAATGATATTTTTACTATGTGCTGTACGGCTCTTGCAAACTACCCACGCCACAATAGTGATGGATTTTTAGCCCTTTAAAGATCTCATGTTTTATTAAGAATCCATTATGTTCTGGTAGCGTTTCCCCTAACTAATATAATGCAACCTCTCTTGAAATATTCTATGTCTTCCCAGGGTTTCATGGAACCCACTCCTATCTTTCAATCTGCACCACTTCCGTGCCCTCCCCATTTTACTTGATCAACTACGTTACCGCCCCCTCCTCCCTGACTTCTTCTTGGTAAGGTTTGAGTGGTCCAGAGCTTGTTGCAATGTGGTGCTGAATCTCGGGGAATGGCCAGTTCAGCTGCTTCCCACCTTCCAAGCTCTTACTCCGGATCCTCCTGACCAAGTCATGGAACCAAACATGACATCTTAATTCCTAACCGTATAACAAACTAGGCTAAGTAGTTTGATTGCAATATGTATTTTGCTAGTCTAAAAAATATGTATTGTACTGATGAGATAGGAGAAATTAATTACAATGTTGGCTTGATCTTCGCGTATTTAAAGTGAAGCTGTTTTTGGTGTGGGTATGTCATAACTCATAACAGTTGCACTATACCTTGCACACTAATATGATATTACATGATTCTTCCCCTTGAACTAGGCACTGCAAAGCCAGGGTAGCAGCACCTATCAAAGACAACAAGAGCAAACAACCGAAGGTGATATTACTTCATAGTTGAACTTTCATGTTACTCCTAGCATGAAATCTTGCATACCATCCTTACCGCTTGCTGATAACACATTTTATTGTACTTCAGGATAGACGTCTTGTATTGACAATGGATGATCTTTCTAAAGCCTTACGTGAGGTAAAGCATTTTCCTATTACATCTGAGCTTTACTTTTTATGCAGTAGCCCACCATTTGCAGCGTCTGTTCTCATGTTTGGAGGCTCACATTATTTGGTTTGGACACAAAATAGCAATTAGCCAATTACTTTTATTAGGACTTGAACCCCTGCACCGATAAACTCATTGAAATTTGTTGGGGGAGTGGCCCCCACCTTAGCCCAATTGGAAAACTGGGCCAAAAGGTCCATTAAGTATGTAACCGTGTGGCATGCCCAAAGGGGCTATTATAGGGGAAAGGATATGTTCATTCCTACTATTGTAGACCCCAATAGAGGCATTTGTGTAAGCTAACTCCCCATGGCTATAAGTACGTGCCTTAGGGCGCCATAGAGGAGAGGGTATTAAGATTTTTAGCGAAAGGACTAGGTAATAGACTACATATTGTGCATACATATTCTACATCTGCTCCCATTGTGAGCTTTGGGCTCCGGGTAGCCTCTTTGTGGCCTCCGCGTAGCCCCCATCATCCACTATTTGGTCTATAACCACAATAGTTAGCACCGTCCATGGGGAGTGGTGTAGAAGCTACAAGTCGATGCAAAGAAGTTAGGATGCGATGGCACCAAAGAAGGCACCAATGAAGGTGACGAAGACAGCCCTTTTATGGCCTCCTCCCCCTAGCCCCCATTATCCACTGTTTGGTCTGTAACCATAACAAAATTCACCATGGTAGAATGGCTTAACTAATCCTTTGAGACCAAGAGGATTGCTTAATGTTGCCATGTTGGTTTCTCGTTTCCCTAAAGGGCTAAAACCAAATATGTCATATGGATTCAATGCTCCGACATACAGCTCACCAAAATTCGTAAGGACAAACTCAACAATTAGCGGCAGCTAAGAACATCTTACCAGAGCAAAGGCATCAACTTTACATGAAATCAGCATTTAAGCACAGCTGCACAGGCTTGGGATTGGCTGTACACTAACAGGTCTAATTGGCAAATGATTTCCTATAGTTTCTCCTAAGAATGTTTGAGGCATGCCTGATCCTAGCAGCAGTGACATCGAATTCTATATGGCTTGTATCTTCATAAGAGTTAACTACACGAACAGCTTTTGTATTGGATATTGTGCAATGCATATAAGGCCATAAACAAATTAAAAATATATTTTTTCCTCTTTACTGGACTGATGAGACCATTATCACTCTAATTAGCACAGCAAGGGAGAGAGGAATTTGAATGATACTAGAAAAGTAAAAAATCATGGCTCATCTCCCAAGTAACATGGGTAATAGTGCAATCACTAAAATGATGGAGAATAGACTCAAGTTCAGCAGATGAAGCAACCTTCACTTTGCCAATCCAACCACGCATTTTCTGATCATCTTTAGTGAGAATGCTTTTATCCAAAATCAGCCACAAGAGGACCATTATTTTCAAGGAATTAGGCACTTCCAGAATCTAAATTTGTCATACAGACTCGCATTACCAGTGTTCAATTCCCTACAAGGTTTATACCAAGAAGACACAGTATATCTTCTGTTCATACCAAAGCAGTTTTGTGGGTTAGAGCAACTCCAGCAGGGCCCCTACTTGAGCCCTCATCCTACTTTTGAGGGCCGAGGGGCAAAAAACTCACTCCAGCAGGCCCCTACTTAAGCCCTCAAAAGTAGGGGGCCTTCAAATCTCCCCCTCGAGCCCTCATTCCTGGGGGGTCTGGAGGGAGCCCCTACTTTTGAGGGCTCAAGTAGGGGTCCTGCTGGCTGGAGTGAGTTTTTTGCCCCTCGGCCCTCAAAAGTAGGATGAGGATGAGGGTGGGTCCTATGTGTTATCCCCTCTAAGAATGAATTTGAGGGTCCTGTTTTGAGGGCTCCTACTGGAGTGTAGCCCAAAAAACAGAGCCCTCAAAAGTAGGAAGAGCCCTCAAATAAAAAGTAGGGGCTCTGTTTTGAGGGCTACTGCTGGAGTTGCTCTATCTTTAGTTGTATGCCACTAGTCAGGATGGCATTGTTTACGCACCTCCTCAGGTTTAGAATCAATCTACCTTCTACTCAAACCTCACACAAAAGGGCATCCTTATCGGGTCTATCATATTGCTCAAGATGTTGGACCGAGGGAAATACTCTGCAGCCACCAGCTACACATCCTCCGAAAAACTAAAGTTTTGTTAAAAGATACCAAATTTTCATGTGGTGTGCTTGTGTCGCGTACCTCTAATTTGAACTTTATAACCCGCCCCCACCCACCACACACGCACACCACAACAAAAAAAACTTTTTTTTAACTCTCATCACATCATTGTTAGAAGAATAGAGTATCTGCTACCCCGTGCAATTCCTAAGATCTTTGTCGTGCTCCGGCTTAGTGGGCCTCCCTAGGCCACGAGCAACACTATCCTTCTAACAATGATCTGATGCATTTTAAAGGGGAAACTAGCATTTCTGACTCGCATGGCAAATACCAATATCGATGATCAATTTACTCCTAACTTTACGGCAAACATGATCATTTTAGGCTAAAATCCTATTTGTTTTACATTATCACTGACGGTAGCTGTTGGACATCGTTCCAACACATTCATGTATGATATGTTTAAAACAGTTTACTCAAACAAGGTGGTGCACCGGGCTATACTAAGACAATGCAGCGCGCGAGTGTATGCTTCATTTCTGATCTGCACTTACGTGAAATTTTCCTTGCAGCATGGTGTGAATTTGAAACACCCCGAGTACTTTGCAGACAGCCCTTCAGCAGGGATGGCTCCTACAACAAGAGAGGAGTAGAATCAATCGAGTCCAGCCCGTATCAAGTGTTATACAAGACATGCTGAATGAACGGTCATGTTGGCATCCTTGCCCAACTTTATGCAACGTTGCACTAACATAACCTTAAAAGTATGTACTTGATGGCTGTTCTTGATGTATTATCGACCATTAGCATGTGATTGCCGCCATTGGTTGCTTCTGTACTTACTGTGATACTATTAGCTCTGTGCAGATTAATCTCTCTCAGTTACCTTCACATCTGAGTGATGGCATCTTTACAGTCGAAAGTGTCGATCCAATCAAATTGACTTTATGTAGCATTTTAACTACGATTCCTGATGGTTGGCTAGCAACAACCTTTCCTAATTTAAACTGACGGAGGCCTGGAGAATGATGATCGGAAGATCAGATAAGTCTAGTTTATCTTTTTCAGTCTCAAATTGCAGGATCACAAGTCAAATTTGCATACACTATGGCTGCCATCTAAATTAGCGAAAGAACAATTCACAACAAGCATTGCTGCAATATGCAAAAAAAAAATTGAAATGAACTAGACATATCCTGTCGTTGACTTGTCATCAAAGAGCTAGTATTAAATCGGCTATGAACTTCATAACACAGTCGCATAGCGCAGCCCGAGTAGAAACTAAATAAAGGACCATGATTACACTTAGACTAGTTGAGTGAGCTCAAAAAAATGCATATAATTTTTAATGAGTAATCTCATAGCAAAAACAATCCAAGCATCGGTCATTTGGTTTGGGGGATTGCATAACTTTCAGGCCCTGAGGCGGAGCCATAGCCATCTGTTTGGGGAATTCAAAGCCTTCTTATTCCTCGTCACTGATTGATTAATTAGTGAAGGTTGTAATCTAGACTTAGTCATTTTATTGTCGTTGTAATAAGCCTCAGGCAGCAGCCAGCAGGTGCTGCACCCAGCCAAAGTGGACCATTTAGGCGTTAGACTGCATCAGGACTCAGTCCATCAGAAGGTGGAGTGGAGTACTCCGTGGCATAGTTTCAGGAGAAAGAATCGGGAGGGAGTTAGTGATTTAGCATTGTATTCAGAACTTGTCTGTTGTAATCAATTGCATCGGAAATAACAGAACAGATAGTATCTCTTAATATTGTGTGCATTCAGTTGTTTTTCCCCTATTGTCGGCAGGGCTGTTGCTCGTCCAGCACATTCAGAGAGAGAGAGAGACAGAGCAAATACCGCGAGCGTTTCAGAGGAAAAGCAGCGAGCGATACTCCAGAAATCCAACATTCTGGTATCAGATCTTTTGGTTTTTGCCCAGGTTCATGGCGTCAAGCAAGGAGGGTCAATCTCATTACAGTACCCGATGCTGACAAAGGAGAACTACACCACTTGGGCCATACAAATGAAAGTTTTTATGCAAGCACAAGGGATCTGGGAGGCTGTTGAAGTCATGGTCGGCACGGTCGTCGAAACCAAGAAAGATAAGATGGCGTTGGCCGTCATCTACCAGGGATCTCGGAGGAGGCCCTGCTGGTCATCGCCGAGAAGCAAATGGCGAAGGAAGCATGGGATATGCTGAAGACTATGCATTTGGGATTTGATCGCGTGAAGAATGCAAAAGTGCAGACGCTCAAGGCGGAGTTTGAGCTCTTGCACATGAAGGAGACGAACTCAATCGATGAGTTCGCCATGAAGAAGTCTTCGATTGTCAGTAAGGTACGTAGCCTCGGTGAAAAGATGGAAGAAAACTATATTGTGAAGAAGTTTCTTCGCTCGATGCCTGAGAAGTTCCTGCCAATTGTATCCACAATTGAGCGATTTGGCGACATTAAGAGGATGTCATTTGAAGAAACCATTAGACGTTTGAAGACACATGAGGAGAAGACAAGGCTGTATCGGAAGAATACAGAGAATGACCAAGGGTAGATGCTGCTCACACATGCAGAGTGGCAGGCTCGCACCAAGGAATGGCAGAGCCGCACCAAAGAGCAGGGTGCAAGCTCGTTCACTAGCAGTAGAAGCCGATCCTTTCGGGGGCGCGGCCGGGGTCGCGGCGCTGGCCGTGGTTGGAATGGAGGACGAGGCCGCGGCAGCAGCCAGGCCGAGCGTCAGGAAGGCAGCGGACGCGGCTTCAAATCGGCACGTGACAAGAGTACGATAAAGTGTTTCAATTGTGATATTTTTGGGCATTTTGCATCAGAGTATCGGAAGCCAAATCGTGATCAGCATGAGGAGGCAAACCTCACACACGCACAAGATGAAGAACCAGCATTGCTCTTGTCCACTTGTGATGGGAGTGTTCATCACGAGGTACTGCTCAATGAAGCTCAGTTTGTGCCCAAGCACCGAGAGGAGCAGGAGATGAAGGCTAACTTAGATTTATGGTACCTTGACAACGGGGCAATCAATCACATGACCGGAGAGAGGTCCAAATTCAGAGAGTTGAATGAATCAATCATTGGAAGAGTGAAGTTTGGGGATGGCTCAACTGTGAGCATCAAAGGCAAGGGATCCATCCTCTTCAAATGCAAGGATGGAACACAAAGGCTCCTAGATGAGGTATACTACATACCTAGTCTCAACAATAATATAATCAGTCTTGGACAGCTTACTGAGGCTGGTAACAAGGTGGTGCTTCAAGGTGGTTTTCTCTGGGTATATGAACTCAGTGGAAGGCTCCTTATGAAGGTAAAGAGGACCCCAACAGACTGTACAAGATCATTCTTGAAACCTGTAATTCAATCTGTTTGCTGTCCAAACTGGATGAACCGGCTTGGCTTTGGCATGCTCGCCTTGGGCATTTCAATTTCAATGCCATGAAGATGATGCACGATAAAGAGATGGCTCACGACCTGCCCAAGATCAATCACCAAAGTCAGCTTTGTGAGAGTTGTGTGGTGACAAAGCATGCAAGAAGCCCATTCCCAGCTCAAGCACAATTCAGAGCAGAGAAGCCACTTCAATTGGTCCATGCTGATTTGTGTGGCCCTATCTCCCCACAAACACCGGCAGGAAATCGATATTTCTTCTTGTTGGTTGATGATTTTAGCCGAGTAATGTGGGTTTATATGCTGAAGACCAAAGGAATATCATATGCCTCATTTAGGAAGTTCAAGGCACTGACTGAGAAAGCATCTGAACACAAAATCAAGGTGCTCAGGTCAGATCATGGGGGAGAGTTCTTCTCGCAGCTATTCACAAGTTTCTGTGAAGATGAAGGCATTGAGCACCACTTTACATCGCCTTACACTCCGCAGCAAAACGGCGTCGTGGAACGGAGAAATCACACCGTGGTGGCTATGGCAAGGAGCCTACTGTACGCAATGGGACTGCCACCGGAGTTGTGGGGGGAAGCAGTGTGTCATGCGGTTTATTTGCTGAATCATGTGTGTTGTGGTTACAGACCAAACAGAGAGAGAGATCGTAGTGGAGAGTTGGGAGAGAGTGATAGTAATGGCCTGGGTCCCCCCATGGCATGTATTCCATATATATACACACATGGGGAGTGCTTTTACAATTATACCCTTACATCTGAGTATCCCCTTCAGGGGCACTTATGTCATTACACATGGCCTATTCTGGGCCTTATAACCTTCTACCAGGCATGCTGGAATTAGGTGGGGGCCACCCCTACAACAGGAGCCTCTCATGGTGAAGGGCTTCACAGGGCCGAAGCCATGTTGCCGAGTCCTTTGGCCCCCTCCGTCCCTGCAGCCTGTGAACTTTTTTCGAACTTAACCGGGGGCTGAGGCCGTAGCCGAACCCGACGCCTGGATTGGTGGTTGAGGTAGATGCGCGAGCGCTCCGTCCCGAGCTGGCACCTGATCGAAGCACGCGTGCGCGCTCCGTCCCCCCTGCCGTGGTGGGATCGGGGTTGCCCGGGCCGAGTCGGAGGTGTTGCGCCGGCATCGGTAGGCGTAGCGGGCCCCTGAGTCGTCGCACATGCGTCAAGTGATAGCGGACGCGCTGCGACGCTCCTTCTTCTGGCCGTCCACGTGGCGAAGTGTGCTTGGCGCGGTGCAGGCCTTGAGGCGTCGTGGCCATCTTAATGTGGCGACGGACTTCCGGTGGTTAGACCTCCGCCAATTGGACTTCCGCCGGTTGGCTCCCCCGGTGATGGGGTATATATACGGCGCTGGTGCGACGTTGTTCCTGCATCGTGTCCTTGGATAGAGGCTGCTCCCCTAAAATGGGCCCCTTCCGTGCATCGACATTCCCTAGCGACGCTGAGCGGCTTGGGGGATGTTGATGTACAGATGGAGGTCCATTTTTCTTGGGAGCTTGGTTAGCGTCGGTTATCGGTAGCCAGCCGCGCTTCCTGCCCTCACACTGCGTTTCTGCATACGACGGCGAGGTTTGCCCTGTTCTCCTAAACAGACCTACCTTCAGTCAGGGTTCCTGATGGAGCCCGTCCGCATTACTTTGAAAAAATGTTAATGCACTGAAGGTGGCCTGTTAAGGAGAACAAGCCAAACTTTGCACGACATGACCTTTGCTTCCGCCATGTGTGGGAGGTGCCAACGGGCGAGTTCGTGCGCGTGGGTCCGCTCCTCGAAGCCAGGGTCCAGGCCGAAGCCGCGGCTGCGGCCAAGTTGGTGTGGCGATCGAGGAGACGGCCTCCTATGCGCGCGTCGTGCTCCCGTATGAAGATGGCAAGGTTTGACCTGTTCTCGTAGACAGATATGCTTAAGTTCATATGCATCCGCTGATTGTGCCAACTGGCGCTATTATCAAGGGACGTTGATGTACTGAAGCTTATCTGTCTATGAGAACCCGTCAAAACCTGACGCACATCCTCCCTTGCCTTCCCAAAATACGGAAGATCCAGGCGCCTGAATCCCTACCGGTTTACGTCATGAGGTTGTCGCGCGGGCCTTGGCACTGAAGTGGCCGCACGTGCGCGCTCCGTCCCCTACCCTTCGGATGGGTGGCAGCGGAGCTGGCGCCCAGCCGAAGCAGACGCGCGCGCGCTCTGTCCTCTGCCCTTCGAACGGGTGGCAGCGGAGCTAGCGCCCAGCCGAAGCAGACGCGCGCGCGCTCCGTCCCCTACCCTTCGAACGGGTGGCACCGGAGCTGGCGCCTAGCCGAAGTAGACGCGCGCGCGCTCCGTCCCCTGCCCTTCGAACGGGTGGCAGCGGAGCTTGCGCCTAGCCGACGTAGACGCGCGATCCTTGAAGCCGAGGCCGGGACTGGAGCCTGTCGCGGCAGAGGCTCAGCGGTGATCCTGAGTTGCAACTTCGCATCACGAACACCGCCACGCGTGCGGTGATTGCGATCTCACGATGCGGTAATGCGCTGTAAAGGTTCCTGGAATCGCGCCGGCCCGCGGTTTGCCAGAGCTAGGTTGTCGTACCGTGCAACTCGCCTCGGCACGTGTAGGGCACGCGGCGGCTTGTAACCGGTGCGCGGCGGGATGTGAGCGGTTGCGTGATTGCAGCTGCTCGCCCCTTCCTTAGGGAAGGGGGACACGGGGCGGGCGGGGAATGGCGCGGCGTCGAAGCCGTTGTGCTCCCGTGGCCCATTAATGCGCTTTTAATGGCGGCTGAAGTCGTGTCGACGCCTGGCCTTGAGTGCTCCAGCTATCTCGTGCGGGGTTTGCCACGCGGCGGGAGGCCATTGGAGCGTCGTGCTCTCACGGTCCTTCCCGCCGTGGTCGCGCCTCTCCGTCTTCGGTTATGGGGGATTGTGCGGGACGGACCTCTGTGCGACTGCGGTTGCGTCCCGCACGCGGACCGTCGCGACGTTTCAGGATCGGGGCGAGGTGGCTTGAAATAGCCCTCGTAACCGCGTCCCCGCAGTTCTACACCCCCTTCTCGCTTGCATCGCCTTCTATATTCCCGTAGTATTCTCACCGCTATACTCCTTTTGCGAGAGGTGATGGCATCTGGCGGCAGGTGTAGCTAGGCGGCCGGTGCCTGCGGCATCCGCCGGCGGTCTTCGCCGCTAGAGGTGAAATACACGCTCAGCGAACGCGACCCGGCGGTGGCGGAGAAGCGGTGGCTGGCGGCGAAGGAAGGTTCGTTTTCCGGCGAGTTGGGCCCCTCGCTCGTGACCGAGAAGACGATCCAGGGGCTACTGCGCGCGGGGAGGCTGTCCGAGCGCCAGTCGGTGCGATTACCCACCGCCGCCGAGACGGAACCACGCCTCGAGGAGTCGGAGGCGGTCGTGTTCGTCGCCTTCTTCGACGCAGGGCTCCGCATCCCGGCGGCGGCTGGAGTTGGCGCAACTGACTCCGAACGCCGTGGCCCGGCTGGCGGTGTATAGTTGGGCCTTGCGCTCGAGAGCGTGCTGGCCCAGCGTTTCGTTATTTGCCTACCTGCACGAGGCACGATGCCAGCCCAAGGAGCGGAAGGACAGGACGCTGTCGAGCTTCGGCAGCGTCACCTTTATTCTCCAGTCGACCTGCGGTAAGCTCTTCCCTGCGAACTCCACTCGCGGGAAGTGGGAGTCGCACTGGATGAAACGGTGGTTCTATCACCGTGTGGCGAGCGGGAGCGGCCTCGCGTGTACGGGCCGGCCGATCGCGTTTAAGACCTCGCCCGGCCGGACACTTGACGACGAGGACAGGCGGAGGGCCCGGCGGCTCGTAGGCGTGGCCGCCCGCTTTAACATGCGCGACCTCGCCGAAGAGTACACGATGTACGGCGTGGCGCTGCTCGCCTGCGACTGGCGTCTCGCCGCCGAGAAGCGCCGAGACGACAATGTTCTGCCGTGGGTTTGTGTGCTGCCGGCGCCCCCCGGTCCTCGTAAGCCTCCACCATCCCTCCCCTTGGCTCGCGCAGAGTGCATTACCTTTTGATGCTATCTCGTGCGTTGTTTTAGGGATTCGCCTGGAGGATGCGGAGCAGGCCGTGCGCGTATACCGGCAGGGAGCACGAGCAGCGCGCGTCCGCTACTGCCGAGGCGGGGCTGGGGCGAATAAACCGTGTGTGCGAGGCCCTGGGCCTTGTCGTGCCGGACCGCGCTGAACCGGCCCCGCAACACCAAGACGACGGCGCACCGAGGAGGAAGGCGCCGTGTCGCAAGAGGGGCCGAGGCGGAGCGTCTGCCGCGCTTGATGTAACGGCTGCCACTGCTGCTGCCAGCGCTCCCGAGGGCGCGGCGGACGCGGAGTCGGATTCGGCGAGGTACGCCGACTCGGGCTTGGATGGCGCGGACGCCGGGGGCAAAGGATCTTCGGCGGATGCCCTGGACGGCGGGCTCGCCACGAGCAGCTGGAGAGGAGAAGTCTCGTCACTCGCGGCGGTCGTTGAGACAGGATCCGAGAGGACCGGCGGTGCTGAGGTAGAGCCTTCGGCCGTGGCCGCCATAACGTCGGAGACGTCCTCCGTGGGGGCGCACGAAGCTGGGTCTTCACCAGCAGCAGCGGCCAAAACCGAGTTGCCCCCCGCAGAGGTTGCCACGGAGGGGGCTTCGCCTCCGGGTCTTGCAGCCGCGGGGGCCTCTCCGGCAGTGGCTGCTAGGGTGGCGTCGTTGCCCCTAGCTTCGGCTAAGCGGCCGTGTCTGCGGCCGGAGCTCCACCGGACATCGAGGGGATTCGTCGTGGCAACGGGCATCGGGAGCTTGTGGGACTCCGATGCATATGCCGAAGTTCTTGCGGCTCGCGCTCCCTCTGCCCCCCAGGCCGCGCCGTCCGCCGCGCAGGAACGGTCGGCGCCGGCCTCGCACGCGGAGGATTCTGTTCTCGGCAGGACCACACCTTCCGCGGGGACTTGCGCTACCGTTACTCCGCCTGGTACTAGGGGGGCGGGCCCCCGGAGCCCTCCTTCCACTACCGAAGGTAAGGTGGTTTGGCTTCCCTGGTGTTTTGTTCATTGCGCCTTGCGGTGCTCACTTGCGTCCCTGTCTGCAGCATCGCTTATTCCGGAGGAGCCTTTGGCGGAACACGAGGGTCCTGGTGCCGGCGGCGCGAGCATCGTGCGCCTCAGTCCGGCGGACTTTGTTCCCCTATCTGAGACGCTGAGGGCGTGGTATGGGATCGTGGATGACGCGGCCGCCAGCGTCAGCCAGCAGACGCTTCATACCTACGGGGTGGAGCGTCTCGGGGACGCCTTCGAGGTGTCGGGGGTGAGGGTAAGTGCCTACTTATGCGACAATGCTTGGCTATGCTGAGCTTGCTAAGTTGTTTTGCCCTACAGACACTGGTGCTGGGGCAGACCCTGCAAACGGCTTATGTTCATGCGCAAAGGGCGCTCGAAGATAGACTGCGGGTCGCCGAGGAGGAGCTGCGCGAAACCACGGGAGCCCGTTCTACCCAGGATGCCCGCATCCGCCAGCTGGAAGCGGAGTGCGCTGAGGTGAAGGCGCACGCCGAGGGACTCGTCGCCTCGGCGCGGGAGTCGGCCGTGGAGGTGATGCGGCGGGAGTTTGCGGCGGAGCGGGACGGCCTTCTGCAACAAGTCGCCTCGCTAGAAAAGGAAAAAGGCGAACTCGCCTTAACTCTAGCGGAGCGTGACCGGACGCTTGGCGAGGCTTCGGTAGTTGCATGGGATGTCATGCAAACGCTGGAGAGCCATCTCCAGGGGCTTGTGGCCAAAGTGCCGGACCACGCCTTTGGGCCGGAGGAGCTGTCGCGGACCCTTCGCTAGATCAAAGATGCCGCTGACGCTGCGCGTGGTGCCGCTACGACCTTCGGCAACCACTGTGCTTACGCGGTGTCGTGTATGGTGTGCGCGCTCCTGCGGCACCGTGGTTGCACGCACATCGCCGAGCTGGAGGACCCCTATCTGGAGATGCCCGGCGGGGCTGGAGTAATGTCCGGCGCCGTCCGCGCCGTTCGTCGCTCCATAAAGTACTTCTACGAGCGGATCTGGGACTACGCCGGGGTGGCCGCCGCACAGGTCGAGCTCCGGAAGTCCCTTTACGGGGAGGGGAGCCTCGGCCAATTTCTGGACGGGGTCCCCCGACGCGACGAGGACGGCGTTGGGACCTCCGAAAGGCGCCGAGAACTCGCAGGTGCGACGCCGAGGTGGCTAGGTGTAGGCGTGCGTTGTAATGTCCGCCCCTTTTTTGTGAATAAAAGGCGCGCTTGTTCTACGAACTGACTATTTGACCTGTGCCCCGGGCAGCTTCCTTGCTGGGGACGACTGCTTGCGTCCGACCTTGCAACCCGGCGGCGCCTTCGACGCTGGCAAAGGGCCGAGGAGTCGCTGAACTTTTGGGCGGGCCAATCTTCTTCGGGCGAAGTCCCGGCCTTTGCGCGCGTTAAGGACGAGCTCGCCGAATAATGGCTTAGAGAGGCAGATATGCTGGCGGGCCTCTGTAGTTGTAAAATTTTCCTGATGTATACATCTGCTGGCAATTAGGATATGCGCTGTGCTTCGGGTGGTCTGACAGTAGCTGTGCGGGGGCCCCGCCTGCCTAGCCGAAGTGGGCACGCGAGCACTCCCAGGGCCTTGTTCCTCGGCGGAGGCGAACCTCGACGCTACGACTTGTTTAGAGTCCGTAGACTGGCGCGTGCGGAGGCGGACCTCGACGCTACGACTTGTTTAGAGTCCGTAGACTGGCGCGTGCGGAGGCGGACCTCGACGCTACGACTTGTTTAGAGTCCGTAGACTGGCGCGTGCGGAGGCGGACCTCGACGCTACGACTTGTTTAGAGTCCGTAGACTGGCGCGTGCGGAGGCGGACCTCGACGCTACGACTTGTTTAGAGTCCGTAGACTGGCGCGTGCGGAGGCGGAAGTGCGCGCACGCTCCACTCCCCTACCCTCCAGGGCGGGGGTAGCCTCTGGTGTACCTCGCGCTCCGCGTGCGCCCTTCCTGAGGGCAGCCTCTGACTCGCTATGTCGCCCCCTTGGAGCTCTTGGGATTGGACTTCGGTGGCACACCTCGCGTTCACCTCCCGTGGTGCGCGAAGGCGAGCCTCGACGCTCTGTCGTGATGCGCGATTGATGTCCATGCCCTCGCGTTCCGCGGAATGCACCGAGAGCACCCGCGCTTTATCTATACTCCGTAGAGTGCGTGGGGTCGACATCCACGTCATATTTATACTCCGGAGAGTACGCACAGGGACGAAGTCCCTGGCGTGCGCGGGGTTCGCGTCTTGTTTATACTCAGTAGAGTGCGCAGGGAGAACATCCGCGTCTTATTTATACTCCGTAGAGTGCGTGGGGTCGACATCCACGTCATATTTATACTCCGGAGAGTACGCACAGGGACGAAGTCCCTGGCGTGCGCGGGGTTCGCGTCTTGTTTATACTCAGTAGAGTGCACAGGGAGAACATCCGCGTCTTATTTATACTCCGTAGAGTGCGTGCAGAGGCGTCCCCCCACACGTCTTTGTTTATACTCATGCCCGTGTCTTTGACGGAGAGTGCACACGCGAACGTGCGTCTTTGTTTATACTCATGCCCGTGTCTTTGACAGAGAGTGCACACGCGGACGTGCGTCTTTGGTTTATACTCATACCCGTACCCCTAGCTACGGAGAGTGCATACGCGAACGTGCGTCTTTGGTTTATACTCATACCTGTACCCCTAGCTACGGAGAGTGCACACGCGAACGTGCGTCTTTGGTTTATACTCATACCCGTACCCCTGGCTACGGAGAGTGCACACGCGAACGTGCGTCTTTGGTTTATACTCATACCCGTACCCCTGGCTACGGAGAGTGCACACGCGAACGTGCTTCTTTGGTTTATACTCATACCCGTACCCCTGGCTACGGAGAGTAAACACGCGAACGTGCGTCTTTGGTTTATACCTCGGGAGTACGTGCGTAGGCGAAGCCTCCGCGCGCTCTCGCCGCGTATTTTTGCACAATGATAACAGGTGGCGACAAACGGAACTTTATTTCATTCCCGTTTGCGCGGGTAAGCGATTACACGTGGCGGAGGTACTAACCACTTGTCTCTGGCGCGGCCGGAGCCTCTAGTAGTTGCGCTAGCTGTAGGGCTTGCCGAGCCGTCCCCGGATGACGCCGTGGGTCCCCGCGCTGTGGTGCCGATTCTAAGTGTGCCGTTGGTCGCCGCGACGGGGATATCTGGTGCCGTGCTCAATGCGCCGAGCCATGTCCTGGTCGCCACGAACGGTAATGATGGCCCGCGGCCCCGGGAGCTTCATGCATAAATAGCCGTGATGCGGTACCGCCCCGAAGGAGTTGAGGACCGGATGCCCCAGTATGGCATTGTAAGGGTATGGGAGATCGACGACGTCGAATATGGCATCTTCGACCCTTGCATTGTCATCCTGGCCGAAGGAGACCTGAAGGCATATTTGGCCGAGCGCCCGTAGAGGTTGTCCTCCGAAGCCTTGCAACGGGACTCCCGATGGGCTGAGGCGGCTTCGGGGGATCCCCATCTGGTCGAAGGCTGCCGCAAATAGAATGTTCGCGGAGCTGCCGCCGTCGACTAGGGCACGTCCCACGTCGCATCCCGCTATTACGACCCGGACGACCAGGGGGTCCTGGTGAGGAAGCTCCATGCCCTGGGCATCGGCGGGGGTGAACGTGACCTCATGCTGTGCCCAGTCCGGCGGTGTCTGTGCTGGATATGCCGCCACGTGGTGTAGCCTCCGTACGTAGGCCTTCCGCTGCCGTGCCGAGGCAAACTCCAACGAGGAGCCTCCGGAGATGACGGTGATAACCCTGCGGTGGGTGGCCTTCGGAGCCTGTAGCTGCAGAAAGCCCTCCTGAGGCTGCTGCACATGGGCCTGAATCCGCAGAGGACCCTCGTGGGGCTGCGTCCCTTGTGCCTGGATGTGCACGGGGGCTTCATATGGGTGCTGTACGTGGGCCACCACGGGCGGGCGTGCTTCCAGGTTCCTGTCCCTGGTGACACTCTCGCAGAGCGCCGCGATAGAGGTGCACGTGCGCATGTCGTGGTTGCCACGACTGTGGACTGCGCACCACAGCCCCTGGTGTTGGTCGTCGTAATCTCCACGGCCTCTATCGTCGCGGCTCCGGCCACGGCCGCGCCCCCGACCGCCCCGACCTATGGGAGCGCTTTCTTCGGAACCACCTTCGATGTCGAGGACGTATCGGCCCCGCCTCGACTTCTGCTGGCCGCGCTTGGGCCTATCGGACGGCTCGTGCGGGGCATCCTTGCGCTCAGGCGCGTCCTTGGATGACTCCGGCTTACGTTTTCCCTTCGAAGGACCGTCCTTCGGCGGATCTTCGGTTTTCGCCGAGGCGCCGGCCTGGTTGGTGTCAGAGTCGTCGCCTTGTCGTCGCCGTGCGTCTTCTTCCGCCCTGACGTATTCCTCCATTTTGTCAAAGAGCTTCGTCACTGTCTTGATTGGCTTCCGTGCGTTATACTCGGCCATCGGGCCCGGGCGAAGGCCCTGTATAGCTGCATTAACGACGGTGATTTCGTTAACGTCTTTGACTTGGCAACGTATCTTTGCGAAGCGCTTGAAATAGTCCCGGAGCTTCTCCGAAGGTTTCTGCTTCACGGCGAAGAGCTAATCCGCGTCGACCCGCTCAACATAATTTCCTTGAAAGTTGTTGTGAAGGCGGTCGCGGATCTGCTCCCACGCGTAGATGGAGTTTGGCTCTATGGTAAAAAACCAGGAAAGCGTCACTCCTTGCAACGCGAGAGGGAGTCCCTTCGCCTTTGTGGTGTCATCTCCGCCCGCGGCCTCGATTGCGGTTTCATATACGCGCACGAACTCGCGGGGGTCCGTGTCGCCTTTATAGGGCTCGATGACACTGGGGAATTTGAAGTCTTCGGGCTACGCCGCCTGCTGTAGCCCTGCCGAAAGCGGGGACTCTGGATCGACGCGTCGCAGCGGCACGCGGTTGGATGTGGGGGCGTCGCGGCTGTCCGCCCTTTCCGGCGTGGGCTCTGGCGCGACCACCGGCGCGGCCTGCTGGCTCCGAGCCTCTTGTATGTCTCGGACAGCCCCACGAAGATCCCCTCACTCCTGCTGGAACGCTTTGAGGGCCGCCAACAGGGCGCTTTCCACCGCCTGCGCGGGTAGGGCCGCCGGCGCGCCTAGCGGGCGGGTCGGCACGAGTACGATCGCCTCGCGAGCTACCGGTTGCGCCGTTGTGGCTACCTCCAACCGCCCGGTCCGCGCTGCCGGCGAGCGTTGCGGCGAGGGCGGCGAGGCTGGTTGCTGTCGCGCCGGCGGGGTCGGTCGTCGCAGCAGCGCCATTGACGGGGTTGGCAGTCGCAGCGCCGGCGGCGGGGTCGGTCGTCGCAGCAGCGCCGGTGGCGGGGTTAGTTGTCGCAGCGCGAGCGTCGACGTCTTCGACCACCGTGCCTGCGTCGTCACCCGCGCCCGCAACAGCCGATGCCGAAGCCCTGGTGCCCATGCGCCGCTCCGACCCAGCCGCCTTCTTTCCCTTCGCCGCCGCCAACGAGGCTTTTTTCGATGCCATCCTTCTTCGGACTTCAGGCTTGCTCCTGTCCTCCCCACGGACGGCGCCAACTGTTGTGGTTACAGACCAAACAGAGAGAGAGATCGTAGTGGAGAGTTGGGAGAGAGTGATAGTAATGGCCTGGGTCCTCCCATGGCCTGTATTCCATATATATACACACATGGGGAGTGCTTTTACAATTATACCCTTACATCTGAGTATCTCTTCAGGGGCACTTATGTCATTACGCATGGTCTATTCTGGGCCTTATAACCTTCTACCAGGCCTGCTGGGATTAGGTGGGGCCACCCTACAACAATGTGCCAACTAAAGCTCTGAATGGAATCACACCATTTGAGGCTTGGTCTCGGAGGAAACCACACATAGGACACTTGCGAGTGTTTGGTTGTGTGGCATTTGCAAAAGTTCTCAGTGGACAGCTGAAGAAACTAGATAATCGCAGCAGGAAACTTGTGTACCTCGGCAATGAACCTGACAGCAAAGCTTATCATCTTTATGATCCTCAATCTGGTAAGGTGGTTGTAAGTAGGGATGTCATCTTTGATGAAGAAAAGAAATGGCCTTGGGGAGCACAGGCCATGGAAGAAAATCTTGGAGGAACATTCACTGTGGAGATGCAGATCCAAGAAACCCAGGATTTTGAGGAAGTGCAGAATCTGCAGCCACCACCATTCTCCATGCCAAGCCAAAAGGCGATGACACCCACATCGAGCCAGACGTTGCCTGTACTGCAGCAGCCCCTCGGTGTTTCGCCTACCTCATTGCCGGGACAAGCAACACCAGTGTCAGCTTCATCCTCACCGCTAGCTACTCCTAACTCATCAACATCCAGTGAAGATCGGCCAAGAACATATCGATCATTGCAAGAGATATATGCAGAAACTGAAGAGGTTGAGGGTGACCAGGACCTGTACCTTCTCAATGCAGAGGAGCCAGCCTCGTACAATGAAGAGGCCCATGATCACAGTGGAGGAGAGCCATGGAACAAGAAATAGAGGCTGTTGAGAAGAACAAAACATGGCAGTTGACCGAGCTGCCTTCTGGACACAAGGCAATTGGACTCAAATGGATATTCAAATTGAAGAAAGATTGTGAAGGGAATGTCATCAAGCATAAGGCAATAATTGTGGCAAAGGGCTATGTCCAGCAGCAGGGAATTGACTTTGAGGAGGTTTTCGCTCCAGTAGCACGACTTGAAACCGTGCGTATGATTCTTGCACTTGCAGCTTAGCATGATTGGGAGGTCCATCATCTTGATGTTAAATCGGCTTGCCTCAATGGGGATCTCCAAGAAGAGGTATATGTTTATCAACCTGAAGGGTTCGTGAAGAAAGATCAAGAGCATCTCGTGTACAGGTTGTCCAAGACTCTTTATGGCCTTCGTCAAGCGCCAAGAGCTTGGAATTTTCGGTTGGATAGTTGCCTAAAGAACCTAGGTTTCAGCCGGTGCAATCAAGAGCCGGCAGTCTACACAAGGCATAAAGATTCAGGTAATCTGGTTATTGGAGTGTATGTTGATGATTTGATTGTGACATGCACAAGCAAACTTGAGATTGCTCGATTCAAGGATTAGATGAAGAAGGAGTTTGATATGAGTGACTTGGGACTCCTCACCTATTACCTTGGGATTGAGGTAAAGCAAGGTGGAGGATCCATTACCATAAAGCAATCAGCTTATGCTAAGAAGATCCTCCAAAAGGCAAACATGGCAGACTGCAATTCCACCCAATAACCCATGGATCCAAAGTTGCAGATCAGGAAGGATGAAACGGGAACCATGGTGAGTGCTACCGAATATAGAAGCATCATTGGAAACTTGAGGTATCTCACTCACACCCGTCCTGACATTGCATACTCAGTTGGAGTTGTAAGTAGGTTCATGGAGAGGCCTACAGTTCTGCATATGCAAGCAGTCAAGCAAATCCTTCGATATGTGCAAGGCACAATACACTTTGGCCTTGTATATACCAGGATGGGAGAAGCGGAGAAGGTGGTAGGCTACGCAGATAGCAATCTGGCCGGTGATTTGGATGACAGAAAGATAGCAATCCCGGTGATTTGGCATATTATTGGGTGTGTATAGGTATCACCCGGATGTTTTCTTCCCAACAATCATCCACATTTCAGACCGTTGGATTAGAGATCCAACGGTCACTTTTTTTTGGAGGGGGGAGAATTTTTTTTGGAGGGGGGTGAATTTTTTTTGGAGGGGGTGGGGAGAATTTGTGACCCTTGGATCTCTAATCCAACGGTCACAAATCTGGATGATAGTTAGAAAGAAAACATCCGGATGATATCTATCAATACCCTTATTTGAATGGTAATCTAATCGCATGGGCATCATAAAAGCAAAAAAACAGTAGCTCTTTCTAGCTACAAAGCTGAATTCATGGCAGCGACAACGGCAGCATATCAAGGGATATGGCTGCAGAATCTTCTAGAAGAGTTGGTTCATCCTCGTCTGGAACCGGCCACCATGCTTGTTGATAACAAGTCTGCAATATCACTGATGAAGAATTCGGTTTTCTATGGGAGAAGCAAGCACATAGACACCCGTTTTCATTTCATTCATGAATGTGTTGAAAATGGGTCGATATTTGTGAGTTATGTCCGTTCTGAGGAGCAGCGTGCAGATATATTGACCAAGGCGCTTCCGAGGGTGAAGTTTGGTGAAATGCGTGAAGCACTCGGCATCAAAAGGCTGTTCTGAAGTCTAGATTAGGGGGGAGAATGAAGGTTGTAATCTAGACTTAGTCATTTTATTGTCGTTGTAATAAGCCACAGGCAGCAGGTGCTGCACCCAACCAAAGTGGACCATTTAGGCGTTAGACTGCATCAGGACTCAGTCCATCAGAAGGTGGAGTGGAGTACTCCATCGTGGCATAGTTTCAGGAGAAAGAATCGGGAGTGAGTTAGTGATTTAGCATTGTATTCAGAACATTGTATTCAGAACTTGTCTGTTGTAATCAATTGCATCGGAAATAACAGAACAGAGAGTATCTCTGAATATTGTGTGCATTCAGTTGTTTTTCCCCTATTGTTGGCAGGGCTGTTGCTCGTCCAGCACATTCAGAGAGAGAGAGAGAGAGAGAGAGAGAGAGAGAGAGAGAGAGAGAGAGCAAATACTCCGAGCGTTTCAGAGGAAAAACAGCGAGCGATACTCCAGAAATCCAACAATTAGTGTGTACTTTTTCATGGCTATTGATTGGAATTGGATCCTAGCCTTGTCCATATAACAACTCTTAAACCTACTACAAACCTGCGAAGGTCGGCTCATACTTCTATCAACCGTACCATGCATGCTTGACTTTGAATTGTTAATTCGTCAAACATAACCAAATTTCTTCCTCCTTGTCTCGAGAAAGCAAATTTCTTGCTAATATTTTTGAAGAAACTCAACACACCATTAATCTTTTCAATGCAGCTTGGATTTCTGAAAGGGACCAGCCCTAATATCATAAGTAGGCCACCAACCCACCATCAGGTATTAAAAACCTTACATACTCTGGTCACACTCCAATTTATATATGCATGACAGTGGACATGCATTTTATAATTTCTACTTCCTCAAGTCATCAATGTTATCGCTTGTCTGAACTGAATAAGGAGAGAATTTTGACTTCATATCAGGCATTTCTGATGATGATATAGGGGAGATTTAACAAAACATGGCCGGCGCAATGATATCATTTAAGAAATTAGACAATAACTGATGTGTGTAGTATATAAGGTGAAAAATGTTTGAATAGGCGCGGCAGAGAACATTGCACAGTTGAAATTCTGTTGTGCGATTAACAGCGATTGGTTTAACTGTTTTTCACTACGTCAAGTTGATTGCGCCGCACAAGACAAAAGGAATCGAGCTCAGTTCGTTTAACCTCTGTCACATCCAAATGAGTTAAACACTTAAAGCTACATGGTTAACCTCATAAGTAATTATCATGATGACGGTTAACCTCATAAGTAATTATCATGATAATCATCATACACGCATAGTCACAGCTCACAAAGTCTGATGATGATATAGTTTGATTGCTCACTTAGTTGCTTTGGATATATTTCTAGTTGCAATTGCAAATAATGTTCAGTAAAAAAAATGACACACTGATGATAGCAAGGTTTCTAGTGCCGTTGAAAAAAAAGAAGAGTTTTTGACTTTATCGTGTAATTACTAGCTAATCTTTTGAATCTCATTCTACTGGGTAAGAGGTGATGACATGACAGCATGCCATGAAGTCATGAAGGTGTGGCCTCTACATGCTAAAAACCTAATACTTTATTTTAATAAAGCAGTACAGGCCAAGTACCTTCAGTTGCAAGAGATCCCAAACAAAAAGATTATTACTGGTGCATAGAGGACTAATGCAGCAGCACAGTGATTATACTAGCTGCATAAGCGCGGCGCACGCTGTGCTAGCTACCGTATGGACCAAAGTAAAAGAAACGGTAATTCGCAAGGAGCTTAATAAAAAAAATTGAGGATACATGCGTAATTTTGGAAAAATTAAAGGTCTTTTTTTGTAAAAAATCGAGGACTTGTAAGGACCTGTACGTAAGTAAATAAGGACCTATATGTAATTCCGGAAACCTACGGGTCGCTATCAAAAAATTTTTTATGAAAACTAGCAGGGACCTTTTCGCGAGGAAAAATGACCTTTACGTAATTTTCGAAAAACTCAGGGAAAATGCCTCCCCTGGCCGTACGCAAATTTGGGCGACACGCGCCGGCCGAGGGAGTGTGGGGCGTGACGTGGACGCGCTGGGGGGCCGGAATCCCCCCAGCTTTGTATAGGTTATTATTCATTTGCTGCTTGAGCTTATCCTAACAATGGCCTTCTTCTCCCTGCCATTATTGACAAGATTATGCATGACAACATGCTGATGAGAGGAACTAAACAATGGTAAAGCACACCATGGGATTCCAAAATCCAAACACTAAGCCAAGCAGAGACAAAGGAGAAAAACACCCACATCTAGCTAGCTCCTGCCACTTTACCCTCTGATTGCTTGCCTTTGGTACCTTAGCCAAGTCCTCCCTACTTTAATTACTTTTGAGTAATTAACACGATCATTCCGGTGTCTTTGGCGCATTCTTTTTGGAAAGATGGCAATGATCCCTGCCTTTTCAGTGCCATCTACCTATCTTTTCCTCTCATTTTCAAGGGCAAACCAGGTCAATGTGAGGCTCTTTTGTGCCGGCCGGTATCAGGAAAACCCCATGGCATCGCAGGGTGTTCTCATTTGGTGTTGTTGCAGTGTGTGTGTGGGGGGGGGGGGGGGGGGGGCAAATTGGTGTGAAGCTGGAGCCACTTGCATGTGTAGGCGACGCCGCAAATAGATATGTGAGGGTGTGTTTCAAAGAATTTGGAGGTATATATGTGAGAGTGAAAGCTACCTATTTGTTTGGCCCAGTTTGCAAGGCAGAAATCTCAGTCATTGTACTGAAAATAGAATAAATCCTCCGAAATTCCTCTCGGAACCCCTCCAATCCAGCAGCTGACGAGAGGGCAAAAATATTTTTGTTTGATCAGAGAATCGAAACATCGATTTGAACCTATTTACTGCCAATTTTTTCTTCATATAATACATTTTATAAATTTGTTTTTTACGAAACAAAATGTCTTTCTTTTTGGTTCAAAGTTTTTACTACAACATGCAGCTGCTAGGAGCAATAAAATTTGACCATAGTTAGTGTCTAATTACTGCAACATACTTCTAGCTTGCTAGCCACCACACTAGAGTAAGTATCATCCACATGTAGTTAGTGTCTAATTATACTTCTAGCTTGCTAGGGGCAACAAAATTTGGCCGTAATAATTGGAGCATCATATTGTTCGATCGTTTAACACAACATGCTGTTAGGGTAGCTACTTCCATTCATGTTAACTTGAATTCGATTGGTATAATGGAAAGCAAAGCTGTCGATGATAGTGACCACAGCACTATGGTGACAGATTTGTCACGGTGTATAGATCAGCTTCCTGGCTAGGTTCGTCTCGTTGAAGAAAGTGATAGTGATCTTGTCCCATCCTCTCATTTGTAAAAGGGAAAACTGCTTGCAAAAGTTGTCACATGGCCGGTGCAAGGACCCGCATGCTTCTAATTGTTTTAACCAATAAATTACGACTAAAATAATTAATTAAGCAACTAACTAAATGAATTATAAGAGAACTATTTCTTTTAAATACATAACAGACCAAATTAATATAATCATTCCAAAAACAAGTTCAATTAATAAATACAAGCCACCTTACAAATTACAAGTTACAGATATGAATACATCTCAGCAGGATTTCAAGTAACACATATCAAGTAAAACTTTTACATGGCCTATTCTTTTTTGCTTCGGCTTTTGACTTTTAGCTGTGGCTTATGATTTTTGGACTGTTCATGTGTGAGAGAGAGTACGGAGTAACAGAAACTCACATACAGCTTTAGCCGATATAAATGAAGCTGCTACAGCGTGTAATACAGTCAACTTGTAGATTCCGCTTTAAAAAGACACTCTGTTTGAAAGCTGGTTACTGTACAAAAAAACCCAGAAATAGCTTTGAGAAACTGAAAAGAATAGGCCAACAGTCCAATTTACAATAAATGGTCAATTAAAATACAATTACATAATATACGTTATCTAAATACAAATACAACAAGTCTCACAATAATAAATAAATAAATTCACATATACAAATTCATTTCACGATACAAATCAATTCAAAGTTCCAATTACATGCATTCCCAAATAAACACAACTAATTACACCAAATCATTCATCCATACTCATTCATATACAGGAATATATTTCATGCACATACAAGGATACATGTCATGCGTCGCAATATAGTTGCAAGTAAATGTATCACCGGAACAAGAGTTTGTACAAATGACGATGACCTTAGGATTATTTGCAAGGAGAAATAGTAACCAGAGATAGAAAAGAACAAGAGAAACTTATTGATAGAGACCATTTTTGCCATCATAACCCTTTTCAAGAATAATACCATAGGGCAATTCACTCATTGAGATACCAGACCATTCGGGGCTAGTCGGTACCTCTCGCAGTCATAGGATTTCATCATTCAGCACTAGAAACAAACCTAAATAATTTCCAAACACATTTTCATAGCTAGCCAATCCCAGTAAAAACAATTTACCGGAGTGCACAATAACACACCGACAACTGTGAGTAATAGCCCAACCCCTATGACACCCCAGTAGAAGAGATTAGGACTAGCGAGACACCGAGAGAGAGAGAAAGAGAGAGCACATTCCAGTCCATGGCCAACACAGAGATGAGACCAAGTAAGCCATCTCCATCCTCATCCCCATCCACACATCCTTGCCCCAAAATCAACACCATCGAAGCTGAGGACTAGGAGGAGGGATCACCAAGCCTCGCCACAGCCAGATCGACAAAGGAGCAGTGAAACCAAGCCAAGACCAGAAGCAGCCAAGTAGAAGGTAAACTAAATCCCGGGAGAACATGTGAGGGAATCACAACCATCGGCACCAAGATCAGCATCATCACCAGATCACCCAACCCCCGACCTGATCAACCTGAGGTATCCCCACATCCCATTCCAATCCCTATCACCACCATTGTAGGACCACATGCCAATGCAACCTCACATACACATGAACCACACTAGAGCAAGTATCATCCACATATAGGAAATGGAGTAGACAAGGGGAGGATCGGGGAGAGTAGGCTATACCAGAGGGAGATCTAGCCATGACATCGATGTGCTCACTGTCGGCCGTCGCACACACCCGATGGCATTCCACTGTGCTCCCCGACGCACACGGAAGCCCTAAGCCCCATCACGGTGCACCCAGGCCAAAGTAACACCACCTCACCAATATCATCACTGAACCAACAACACAAGCCACAAATCGAAATCAGAAACTTAGAAAATGAAATCACCAAGTGATAAATAAAAAAGGGAGCAAGGGGGAAATCACATCTAGGGTGCACGAGGAGTGAGCAGCGTTGGCAGATCTAGCTAAGCATCGACTAGGGGAGGTCGAGGCAGGTGATGGGCAAGGGCGATAGTAGCGGGGTAACGTAAGTGTCGTAAGAGTGTTTTGTGCAGTGTCACCGTCGTGACACAAAAGTGACACTACCATTGCCTCTCCTTCATTGCAAGGCACCGTGGAAGCAGCTAGCTACCAAGATGGTGCTCAAGTCAGCGTCAATGACATCCAGCTCGCGCGCTGTTAGGATCTCTCCTTCTTCTATGTTTTTGCCATGGGTTCATAGGATTAGGATATGTGTTCTTGCCATGTTTAAGAGTTGGATTCGTAGGATTAGGAGATGTGTTCTTCCCATGTTCTTACTGTGTTAGTTAGGTAACCTGCTCATTATCTTGTGATACTATAATGGTGGATTCTAATGGAATGTACTGCTGTGTTTGCTTGTTTTTAAAGGGTATAGTTAACATTTCTTGAGGCTAGCCAAAAAACAGAAAAATTTAGGTATAGTATGAACTATCATAGACGGTTTTGTGGTATAAACTGTCTATGAAGGACTATCACAGATGGTTCTATATTATAACCATCTATGATACTCACCCATCACAGATGGTTGGTAGCTAGAACCATCTGTGATGTTAGAGTATCACAGAAAATTTTTACTTTGAGCCATCTGTGATGTTAGAGTATCACAGACGGTTCTAGTTACAAACCGTCTGTGTTGTATTTATCACAGACGGCTCGTGAGCCGTCTGTGATAACCTCTGATTATCACCGACCCATAAATTCAGATGGTTCAAAAAATCGTCTGTGATGACAGTTTCGAACTGTCATACTAACAACTTTGGGTATGACCGACTCGAGCTAATTATGCAGTTTTTAAGTGTATGGTGATCAAGTGCTTGAATATACATACATGGGTTGCAAACAATGACACTATGTGTATATATAATATTGTTTGAGGGAGAGAATAGCAGTAATTATATACGTTCCCTGGCTAATTGAGTTGGCCAGTTACTGATGATAGCTCTTCCCTACATATGATCTTCCCAATCGGAATACAAAAATCTAGTGTATAGCCAGATCAGTGTACTCTGGTACTGTACGTTGTGATGTTCTCAATGATAAGAAAATTGCTAGTTAAGTTTGCCGCAGCTATCAGTGCATATGTGTATGCCAGATCATGCTGTTTCCCAATGATAAGGATTTGGTTTTATACATGCCTGTGTCGTCGATAATATAAACAGATACCGTTGTCGATGCGCTATTGGAGTACGAACGCGGCTGACTTTTGTTTTTCTTTGGTATACGTACGTCGGTTGTCATGATAAATACTACAAGTATCTTGATAGTTATTCTAAAAAAAATATCTTGATAGTTATGGCTGATGTGATTCTGAGGCGAAGTTTCAAGAGGTTATTTAATCCTAAATTTCCCATGTGAAAATAATGTTTAAAGAGAAACTGAGACTTCTATTAGTGGGAGGTGTGGCCCCACCATGATCCGAGTCCTCTTCGACTCGAATTTAGATGTTTATTTCTTCTTAATTAAATTGATACTAATATCATATTTTTTAATTATTGCTAGAGCAGCGTTGTTTTAGTTTTTAGAGGGTAATTAAAGTAGCTACTCGTCTAGAGTGCCTGCGGCTATATACATGCTTAGTTTTTTTTTTGAAGAGACATGCTTGGTTGGCTAGCTTATCAGTTAAATTGCGAACTAGTGAGCTGTATTGAACTATCGTTGTAGTTCCGGGAACCGCACTAGAGGGATGGATAAAAGCCAACGCTATTAAGGGGGTGTTTGGGACTGCTCCACAAACTCCACCGTGGAGTAGCTCCACAAAAAACTGGAGTTTGTGAAGTACCTCTTTAGGTGCTCTCACAACTCCACCTTTTTTCCTCGAACAGGGTGCGTGGAGCTGAAACCGTTTGGCTAAAAAACGTGGAGCGGAGCTGAAAAACGTGGAGCGGAGCAGTCCCAAACACCCCCTAAATGTCTTTTGAGTATCTGTTTTCAAAGTGAAATCAAAACTCTTCACTATAATAGCTATATAAAGTTATAGAGATCAGAGATAAAGCATCCATAAGGAAAGTTTCAAGAAAAATCAAATCAAATGAGTCTGGACTGGTCTGGATGGTCTGACCGGGTAGGGTTGGTCTGACCTCCCCTCCCAGTGGTCTTCTCAGCCTTAGGCGGTCTTATTTCTCTTACATGAGTGGTCTAACCTCTCAATAAAATCAACATAACAGCTAGAGAGAAATATGCACAACTTTCGAACCGTAGCTTCAAATAACTTGAAATTTGGCATGCACTTTCTCTAGGATGCCAAAAAACCTATTCCAATCAAAAAAAATTAAGAAGATCATTGCCAAGCTTTTGACCTTTTTTCATTTGAATGAATGTTGCACTAAAAACTAAGTAAAACACAAGAACTTTAATCAAGACTTGTTTATGGGTGAAAGATGGTCATTATGACCTTATATCTACCACCACATGTCCTAGCAAACCTAACAACAGTAAGAACCCAAGCAAAAGCCCTCAAGATCAAACCTCCAAAATCGCCATTTCTTGAATCAAAACTGGATAATCATAAGAACTTACTATGGAAGGTGCCTAGATAGATGTGATCTAATCACCAAAAGATATCTTCATTACATCCACATCCTTGGTGCAAAGCAAGACACTACTACAAAAGAGGCTATACTGAACGGTTATATCACAGACGGTTCATACGGAACCGTCTGTGCTTAAACTATCACAAAGGGTTTATACTAACAACCGTCTGTGATATTTCACAGACGGTTATTAACACGATCCGTCTGTGATAATTGAGACATCACATACGGTTCATGTTAATAACCATCTGTGAACTTTCACAGACGGTTAGTAACACAAACCGTCCGTGATAATTTAGGCATCAGAACCATCTGTGATAATTTAGGCATCACAGACGGTTCATGTTAATAACTGTCTGTGAAAGTTGCGGACATCACAAACGATTCGTATAAAAACCTGTCTCTGATATTGTGGACATCACAGACGGTTCTTATAACAAACTGTCTGTGATATTGAGGACATCACAAACAGTTTGTATGAATATCCATCTATGAATTATCACAGACAGTTATTAATACGAACCATCTGTGATAATGTTCGTATCATAGACCATTTATGGTTGGAACCGTCTGGGATAATCTGTGCTATTAAATACCGGACGTACGTGGTCTCGACACATATCTGTCTTCATTGCGCTGCATCGGTGGAGTGAGGCGGTCGGCTTTGGGGAGTTTGGTGAAAACATATCGCTTATAGATCTATATTCATGTTCTTAGTGATCAGAGGTTAGTACTCAATCGCTTCTAATAACTTATATGCCTTGTAATTGAAAGAGATGATAGCTAGGTTTTCGTTTAGATCTAGATAGCTAGCTAGTTAGGTTTAGAAAGATAATGGTACTTTGCTCAATTTTAGAAGGGAAAATCTGTTCAGTAGCACTGAAAATACATCGCTTCCGGAAAATACCACTAAAAGAATCGGGCTCCGGAAATTACCACCAAAAAATTCAATTCGCTCCGGGATCTAGCATTCTGGACAAAAATGCCCTCTCCGTCCCCTCCCTCACCTTCTCTCCTCCTGCGCCGGCCCGTCCGCCTCCCCGCCCCCGCCTCCTCCTCGCCGCCGGCCTCCCCGCCTCCTCCCTCCTCATGCCTTCGCCTACCTCCACCTCCTCCTCGCCCCCGCCTCCTCGCTCCTCTCCCCGCGGCGCCCCGCGCCGTCCGCCCCCTCTTCCCCCACCACTTCACCGCCGGCCTCCCCGCCTCCTCCCTCCTCACGCCGCTCGCCTGAAGTCGCCGCGCCACCGCACACCGGCTGCCTCCGCTCGCTCGCAGCCGAGCCGCACGCCGGCCACCATCGCCGCGCCTCGGCCCGCAGCCGACCGCGCCGCGGCGTGAGGAGGGAGGAGGCCGGCGGCGAAGAAGTGGGGGAAGAGGGGGCGGACGGCGCGGGGCGCCGTGGGGAGGCGGGGGCGAGGAGGAGGCGGAGGTAGGCGACGGCGTGAGGAGGGAGGAGGCGGGGAGGCCGGCGGCGAGGAGGAGGCGGAGGTAGGCGACGCGGACGGGGCGGCGCAGGAGGAGTGAAGGTGAGGGAGGGGAGGGAGAGGGCATTTTTGTCCAGAATGCTAGATCCCGAAGCGAATTGAATTTTTTGGTGGTAATTTCCGGAGCCCGATTCTTTTAGTGGTATTTTCCGGAAGCGGTGTATTTTCAGTGCTACTGAACAGATTTTCCCATTTTAGAATGGGTTAGTACTCCTTGTTTACTTCAATATATTTTTCTTAATAATATTGTGTCATGAATACGTGGCTAGCTAGCTATCTACCTAATATAGATGTGTGTAATTAAGTAGCTAGTCTGATTTGTTATAGTAGTGCTAATAATCCAATTTGACACCCATTTGTTACATGTGTAGCGTAGATGGACCGAAGCTGGATGTACGTTGAGCACCGTGTGAGTGAAGAGTACATTAATGGCATGTCTGCTTTTAGAAGAGCGACCGAGTTGGATATGTTGAAGAAGGGGATAATATATATGTAATGTCCATGCATTGATTATGATAATCTAAAAATGTTTAGCAACTCAGCGCAGATCAAAACTTACTTGATTCGAAGGGGTTTCAGAAAAGGGTACAAATGTTGGACCAGTCATGGTGAAGAGAAGATTACACAAAAAGGTAGTTATGACATCGTCGAGGGAGACAACGATATGTCAGTTGTGGACTGTGCTTTCGATGAGGATAGGTCGCAGGATGACAATCTAGATCAGATGCTACATGATGCAGAAGGGAACCATAGTGAGAGAGAGAGAGTTTGGTAAATTCGAGAGTTGATGGAGGAGTCGAAGAAACCTTTGTTCCCAGGCTACAAGCCACAACACACAAGGTTGTCATCAATCCTAGAATTGCTGAAATTGAAGACAAGCAATGGTTGCTCCGACAAGAGTTTCGTAGCATTGTTAGGTCTCCTAGTGGACATGCTTCCAAAGGGAAATGTGTTGTTGAGAAGCACCTACCAAGCCAAGAAGATTTTTTGTTAATTGGAAATAGAAATAGAAAGAATACATGCATGTCCAAATGATTGTATCATTTATCGTAAAGAGTATACTAGCTTGCATGTTTGTCCGGTGTGCAAAGCATCCCGATACAAGCGTAAAAATGACTCCGATCCGATGATGGGAAGGACATCGAGGTGAAGCAAGGACCTCCTGCTAAGGTGTTGTGGTATATTCCTGTAATTCCCTGTTTGAAGCGTTTATTTGCAAACCGCAAGAATACAAGATTGATGCATTGGCACTCGGAGTAGCGTAAGAAAGATGGAATGATAAGACACATTGCTAATTCTGCCCAGTGGAGGAACATCGATAGGATGTTTGTAGACTTCGGTGTGAAACCGAAGAATATAAGGTTTAAGTTAAGTACAGATGGAATGAATCCTTTTGGTAACATGAGCAGCCGACATAGCACTTGACCCATGACTGTGCATATACAACCTTCCTCCTTGGCTGTGTATGAAGCAAAAGTATATTTTGATGTCACTACTTATCCAAGGACCAAAGTAACCTAGGAACGATATTGATGTGTATCTAGCACCATTGGTGGAAGATCTTGCAATACATTGGAACGAAGGGGTAATGTATGGGATGCGGACAAAAGAGAGAACTTCACTCTACGCGCCATGTTATTCTGCACCATTAATGATTTTTCCTACCCGTGGTAACATGTCAAGGTTGAGTACAAAAGGAGTCAAAGCCTGTCTACACTGCTTAGATTATACCGAGAGTGTGTGGTTGAACAACTCGTGCAAAACTGTGTACAAGCATTATGGTAGGTTCCTTCCAAAGTATCACCCATACCGCAAGATGAAGAAACAATTTGACGGAAAAAAGAGGATGACTCAGTACCAAGACCTTTTAGCGGGAAAGAGGTCTATGATATGGTCAAGGATATCGACGTAGTGCTTGGAAAGGAACATAAATTGAGCACCTGTCGGAAGAACATGTGGAAGAAGAGGGCAATATTTTGGGTCTTTCCTTATTGGGAGCACTTAGAAGTTCGCAATTGCATCGATGTCATGCACGTAGAGAAGAATGTATGTGACAGTTTGATTAGTCTCTTACTGAACATTCCTAATAAACAAAGGATGGTGTCAATGCAAGACGTGACCTGGTCGCTATGAACATCAGGACCGAGTTAGCACCGATAGAGACCGATAAAGGCCGAACCTACCTTCCCCCAGCTTGCAACACTCTGTTTAAGTTCGAGAGAACTCAACTGTACCAGTCCTTGCATGGTGTGAAAGTTCCGTCCGGTCCCTCCACCAGCATGAAGAAACTTGTTTCCATGGAACATTTGAAATTAATTGGCATGAAGTTTCATGACTGTCATGTGCTAATGACAAAAATTCTACCTGTTGCAATTAGAAGTAATTTGCTGAACAAGGTTTGAGTGACAATCATAAGGCGATGTTATTTCTTTAATGCAATTGCTCAGAAGGTCATTGATCCCGATAGACTAGATGCTCTACAAACCGAGGTGGTGACAACTCTATGTCATCTAGAGATGTATTTTCCTCCGTCATTTTTTGATATCATGGTCCATCTCATTGTCCACCTTGTGAAATAGATAAAGATATGTGGTCCCGTGTTTCTACGTCATATGTACCCATTCAAGAGGTACATGGGAATTTTCAAGTCTTATGTATGCAATCGATCTCGACCGAATGGTAGCATCATCGAAGGTTATACAACTGAAGAGGTCATTGAATCCTGCTTTGGCTACATGGCTCAGGTCGAACTGATAGGTGTACCTCTATCTTGTCATGAGGGGAGGCTAGAGGGTATCGGGACTATCGGAAGGAAAGCAATAACTTCGGATCAAGATACGTATGCTCAAGCCCATTTCATGGTTTTACAACACATGACTGAAGTGACCCCATATATTGAAGAGCACAAGGACATGCTATGCTAAGAGAATGCAGGCCAGTTAGAGGTTTGGATCACGAGACAACACAACCATTAGTTCATAGAATGGTTGAAGGTGCGATTGACTGGGAGGTCGTCAAGTGAAACACTACAATGGTTGATAAAAGGACAAAAATTTACAATTATGACATGGCAAGGATATGACATTAATGGCTACACATTTTATACAGCAGATCGGGACAGAAAGAGCATAGTGCAGAACTCAAATTTCCGCATAGATGCCTATGATACGCACGTCAGTACCTCTGGCCCAAGCTCGTACTACGGGCTTGTAGAGGAGATTTAGGAGCTTGACTGTGTAATTTTCAAGATTCATCTATTTCGGTGCCATTGGATCCAACCCCCACAAGGTGTAAAGGTCGATATATACGGCATCACTACTGTGGACCTCGAATGTGTAGGATACGAAGATGAACCATTCGTACTCGCGAGGCAAGTTGTTCAAGTATTTTATGTAACTGATCCGGCAAATAAGAAGCGTCATGTAGTTCTTCATAGAAAAAAAGGATTGACAGAGTTGAGAATGTCATAGATGAGAAAGAGTACAATCAATTTGATGAGTTGCTTCCCTTCAGAGACGACATCAGGCTCGAGGAAGAACAAGGTGATTAAGCAAGCTATATGTGTGTCGATTATCGTGAAGGGCTTTATATAAAAGGAAATAGTCAAGTGTAATAAATGATCCCACATAGCCAGCACGTATTTGGAAATTGTTGCTATGTAATCATAATTAGGAAACTCGGCATGTAATTATGGAGCTATATTCCATTGTAATTGTAATTGATTTAGTAACTAAGAAATAGTTATATTTATAATTATGCTTGCGTTTTTCATATTGCATGGCCAGCATATTTTTTGTGGCTAGATGGAGCGAACTATCATAGGCAATTTATCGGAACAAACCATCTGTGATAATATTATTACAGACGGTTGTTTTATAGAACTGTCTATGATAATTTCTCTATAAATATACCCCAAAGATAGGTTCTACTTGCAGAGTCCTCACGCACTCCATCTCTACCGCCCTTGCTAGATTTTGCTAGATATGACTGCTCATTCGTGCACGACGTCGCCTCTCCCTCCCGACGCCGCCTCTCCCTCCCGACGCTGCCTCTCCCTCCCGTCGTCGTCCACCTCTCCCTCCCGACATCTGCCACCTCTCCCTCACGCCGTTACCCCTCCTTCTCGACGTTGTTCGCCTCTTCCTCATTTGTCAATCTTATGGTCTGTCTCAATAGTTGGCTAATTTGTTTTGTGATCTTCAGTTGTTAGCTAATTTGTTTTATGACCTTTACTACTCATGGTATATGCTTCACTTGTTAGCTACAAATCTAATACTAAAATTGGATATTCAAGCTTGAGCTCTAAATTTTAATATTACTGTCATTTGTCAATCTTGTGGTCTATCTCAATAGTTGGCTAATTTGTTTTGTGATCTTCAGTAGTTGGCTAATTTGTTTATGACCTTTAGTACTTCATGATATATGCTTCAATAGTTAGTTACAAGATCTAATACTAAAATTGGATATTCAAGTTTGAACTCTAAATTTTTACTATTACTATCATTTGTTCTTGTGGTCTGTTTCAATAGTTGGCTTATTTGTTTTGTGATCTTCAGTAGTTGGCTAATTTGTTTTATGACTTTTAGTACTTCATGATATATGCTTCACTTGTTACCTACAAGATCTAATACTAAAATTGTATATTCAAGCTTGAGCTCTAAATTTTTACTATTACTGTCATTTATCAATATTGTGGTCTGTCTCAATAGTTGGCTAATTTGTTTTGTGATCTTCAGTATTTGGCTAATTTGTTTTATGACCTTTAGTACTTCATGATATATTCTTCACACATTAGCTATAAGATTTATTCAGAATGGCATATTACTATTCCAAAGGGACCTTGTAGCTATAATATATGCCACATAGACCTTCAAAGGGCATGAAGCAAGTTACACACTCCAGTGTGTCAGGTTCAATGAACTTGAGACACTAGTGTGTGTAATTTAATTCAGAGAACTTTGTTTACGCTCATAGCTCACTACAGTTAGTTTTTTCTTACAAGAGAGATGACATCCACATAGTCATCATCGTCATCATCTAGGTCTCATGCTCCCAAGATCGGGATAACTAAGCGTGGCCGAGGAGTATCAAAAAGGTCAGAGGGTCGAATGACCATAACAGTGGTCTCTCCGGATGGGGTCCCTCTGCAATTGAAGAAACCAGTGGCAGTATTTCGGACTACCTATGGGATAATTGGAAGGCAACGGGTCCCCGTCACCATAGCAAGCTAGAAAGATTTGGCAAAGGATTAGAAAAATCAGCTATGGAAGGAAATAACAAATTTGTTCAAGATCCCAGCAGAAGTACAGGGACTCGTGCAAAGGCAGGCGCTCCTCACGATGGAAAAAGCATGGAAGAACTTCAAGAGCACTCTTGTCACATAGTACATGGCCAAGGATCTCACGCCCTTCATGAGGTATCTTTTTGTGTCGCTGGAAACATGGGAGGTCTTTATGCAGATGAAGACAACGACCAAAGTTGAACAACAAAGTGCGGAGCACAAAGCTCTTCAGTCACAAAACACTCACCCTCATAGATTCGGCACCGCTGGGTATGCGGGTAAAATCCCATGGTGGAGGATGCAGGATGAGGTCGCAATCCGATCGGAGGCCTCCTTGCCATTTGCCGTGATTGCAAATGAGCGTGCCTGAAACTAGTTAAGAGCGAGGTCATCAATTACGTCTTCGGGTGTCTCCTCTTTCAAAAACCCTGCAGACAAAGAAGTGTCCCAACGACTGGTAAGATATGTTAAACTACATAGTTGTTAATACCTCTTGAACTTCATGGGTTCGAAAATAACATGTTGCCTATTGCAGCAATCATTGACTATCGAATCTTCCCGAGGCTCCTTTCAAGAATAAAGGGAGAGAGATATGCTATCACAAGCCTTGGGAAACAAGGAGCACCTAGGTTGCACGCAAGGCCTAGGGGTTTACATATCTTGGAGGCACGGATTCCCAAATGACTTCAAGACATATAGGAGTAGGAAGAGATCCAAGGCCTTTCGCAATGAACAAATAAAATAAGAGCTTCATGCATAACTTGAGAAACAAACATCTACCTCACTTCAAGAGAAGATTGCCTCACTTTGAGGAGAGATAGATTCACTAAGAGAAGAACTGAGACAAGTCCGCAACCAATCGCAACTCACCCCCCCGTTAATGCGGTAACCAGTCCCCCTCAACATCGGAGTAACTGTGTGTCCACGCCAATTACTGAATATAGCGATGCCCATTTACCTATCGATGACATCCAGGTAATGTATCTCTTTAGAATGCTACATAAATAGATCTCCCTTGTGGACGCCTTAGCTCATTGTGTATCGTTATGTAGGAGCCCACGCCTTACATCCTCAATGTCAGGCTTGTTGGCTCCATTCCCATTTATGTTGGGTGGGGATGGCATATCCATGGCTGTTAGGGACGCTGGTGCACGGTGTCCAAGTAGACACCAGTTTCGTGAAGGTTTGGGTGGACATGATTAATGATGTTTTCAGGACCATCCCTCTTGAGAAGCCCCAAACGAAGAGATTATGACATTAGGGGATGCTGTCCACACATTCATCCAATGGCCCAAGAGGGACATCGCCCTCTACTCGTCCATGCCACGATCTCCATAACCAGTGGCCCAAGAGGGACATCGCCCTAGACCTGTCACATCAGCTCCGGTGGCTCCACCTCCTACTTCGGTTCTGAAGCATGTTGCATTGGCTCCCATGGAGACGCCAGTGAAAATATATCGTAAGCGAGGTGCTAACACCCAACCGAAGAAAATTAAGGTGCCTCCTAGGCCATGGAAGTTCATTCTCGGAGTGTCATTGGTCCCCGAGTCACAATTATCCAGGCTTGGACTGGTTTGCAATACATTGCATACCTGGTACATGCAGAGGTCCAACATGAAGCCAAACTGGCATAGTGGATTCACTATGAGATACATGGAGATGCATTTCCTCCACGACTCGGGCTACTTCGTTGTAACTTTTGAAAACTTATTCTTACTATTCAACCTCAATGAATTCAATGCCTCACTTCTATGATGCTAAACATTGTAAGTGTATTGTACAATAAAGTTCTACATTCACGTCATACCGATAAATGCCATTACTCTTTGCTTATGTATAGATACATGATCCAATAAGTCCGGCGACGGTGACAACCGGTAGGTTTCGTCGACCCACACGGTCTCTGAGCAATCCATCAACGAAAATGCATCTTTCGTCCAAGATTACATAACGAGCGGATTGATTGTTTATAGTGACAAGGAGTACATCATGGTCCCTTTCAACCAAGGCCCAAGGGTAAGTACTTCACTAGTTACCACACAAGTTTCATTTGTATTTTATACGTAACATGAACTTAGGATTAATCACTATGGTGACACACATGACTAGATCTCACTGGATTCTGGTTGTGATTGTACCAAAGTGGAGCAAGGTAATATACCTTGATTCCCTACTTAGGAGCAACCACGACTTCACTCGTGTGCAACAAGCAATTGACAGGTAAACTTATTTCCTCCATACATAACTCTATTGTAATCTTTCCTTCATTTGCAATGGCCGAGGCTAACTTTTTTGAAATCACGTGGGTCGTTTACCGCTTATGTTGCCTAGGGAGGGAGACACAAGGAATCCAGTGACACGCTGTGATATAGGACGCGATTTCCGGTACCCTCTATAACATAACAATCCTATATCATACTTTGTTATAATGCCTCTAGAATTTACAATATCTATGTATATAATTATATTTTTGCAGTACCACCAATAGCTACAGGGCAATGTATGTGGATTCTACGTTTGCCGCCATATGAAGGAAATCATAGACACTAAGACAAATGATCTAGAGGTTTGTCAAGCTTTCAATAATTATTATTTTCTAATTATACACACACACATGTTAATTAATGACTTAACATTGCTCCTAGCAACAACATGTAGAGTTTGACGAAAGCGCATTTGATCTTGACAAATTTGTCGACATTCGAGGAAACCTCTCCCAATTCTTGCTAGCAGAGGTCATAAATAAGACTGGAGAGTACCACCCCGGCAATGGTGATTAGATGTTGAAACATTGGATTCAATTGTAATCACTCAATTGTGCTTAATCAAATAATTCATTCAATTTCAATTGTCATGCTATATATGTGATCTGCTTGTGTTGTTTTTATATAATGATTGTCCTGTACTATATATATGTGATCGTACTTGTTTTCAGAGGGTATGGCTAGCATATCCTGAGACTAGTCAAAAAAAGCAAATAAAATCACTATTGAAATAGCTATCACAGACGGATCGGTGTTCCAAACCATCTGTGATATATATAACCCATGCGGTTTCAATCACCAAACCGTAATCGTCTGTGATATCGTTCATATCACAGACAGTTAATACAAAAAAAATTGTTTGTGATAGTCGAGTATCACAGATGATTTTTCTAAAAAATCGTCTGTGTTGTAAGTTATCATAGACGGTGTGGGAGCTGTCTGTGATAACCAGTTATTATCACTGACACATAAACGCAGATAGATCAGAAACCATCTATGATGACAGTTTTGAACCGTCTGTGATAACACTATATGTAGTAGTGGGATTAAGAGGGGAGAAGGATACACCAAAACCAAGCCACATCAAGATTTCAATACTTGAGCAAAGTGGAGAAAGACTTCAACGAATTTAGGATATCTATTTATACTTGGATATGAATATTTACATTCACTTCCTAGCCACTCATAAAGCCCAAGGATGATAAAAAGTTCAACACAAAGAACCATAATTCACCTCTCAAAGGTTCTCTAAGACGCCTAAGCTCCTCCACTTGGCTTCTTAGAGAGCTAACCCTAACTCTTAACTTATCTCCTTATATAGTGGAGGCTTACATGCACATCTTAAGACCAAGCAACCATGCCAAACATAAGTTTCATGCACTTACTCATGTTAGTCAAAGCAATACATTATACAACACAACACAATACAACCAAACACCGACACACATATCATACACACACTCAAACCACTCTCATATTCATTCCCATCAACATTCTAGACATGTCTGGCCTCTCGAGAAGCTGGTTTGACCGCCATGCCACGACCAGTCGGACCATCTAGCACCTGTCTAACCACTCTCTCATAGTGGTCAAACAGCCGACACTGGCCGGCTAGACCGCTATCTCCATAGCAATCAGACCGCCGGACACCTGACAACAACTCTGAACATTGTAATAGACACAAAATCAAACTTTGATAACGAAGCACAACAAAGTCAAATACTTATCATACAATATGGGTGACCTTTATATGGTCTCACAACTGGCAAGATAAACTGTACATTCAAAAGTATTGTCCATAACATATAAGCATAGGAGAAAAATAGCCTTGAAAAAAAGGAGAGCAAAAAAGAAGAGCCGAATAAATCTAAAATTCACTTTATATTTAAGGAAATACTCTACGTACGTACTATATATGTATTTTAGTTAGCTGCGTCATTTCATACGTCGCTTAGCATTGCCTGTCAGCCGCCGTTACTAATTTAATTGTTCACCTTTAATTCTTGAATCTGCAATTTGAATAGAAACACAGCTAGTGGTTGACTAATGATCAATCCCTTATGGTCAGTCTCCCATAGAAGTTTTGTGTTAAGGTATAGCTTTGACTAAAAATCTAGCTCGTGTTCAGACTCCTAACGAGGTCATAGCCCACGTCTTCGTATTCTTTATATATGACTTTGTGGAAGATATTTTTGTGTGAATAATTATTTGGGGAATACTTGAGCGGCCCTGCACGGCAAGTGTGTTGCAAGATACAATGACCAGTCATATGGTGGACCTGGTTAATTGTAATTAAGGATTTTTGTTATGGAATTGTTTTGTGATTATTAAGAGAGTATGTGTAAGAAAACCAAAAATTGTGTGAATACAAAAAGAATACAAAAGGCTAGAGTCTTTTTAAACACAAATTTGTAAGAGTTTAAAACATGACTCTATGGCCCCGTTCATATTGGCTTTTAAAAGCTACTTTTCTACATTTACAGTACCTAACTTTCAGATGAAGTGTCTTTTCAAGACAGGGTCTACTAATCGATTGTAGTACACACTATAGTGACTTCATTTATATCGACTAAAATCACATGCGAATTTCTCTCTCCGTACGGCTCTCTACAAGCTGTTACTATTCATAAGCTAAAGTCAAAAACCATCAGCTAAAGTCAATATGAACAGGCCGTAACCTCCCCAGTCTCCTAAACGTATTTGATCATTTTTCTAACTACATGTTAGTAAACTTTATAAAAAAATTATAACATTATAGGTGTAATTTTTATGACAAATGTAGTAATCTCATTTTTCATACGATAAATTTATTTATTTTTGCATGTATATTGCGATGGTAGCACCTTAGGAGCCTAATTTACTCAAGTTTTAAAAACATGTTCCCGACAGTAACATAGGGAGTAATTAAGTAAAAACGAAGTGCAATTGTTAATGTCAATCTTTTTGAGTCTTTTATCTGTCAATGATCTACTCGTTTAACACTGCATGTCTGTGATGGATGGATGCAGCGGCGGCGTACGTGCATGGAGGTAGGTTGGCGATCGATTTTGGGTGAATTGATTTGGAAAGGGCAAGGGCATTCATCAGGAATCGCAGCCTATTCTGTAACCCTCTGTCTATCCGATCATTCCCGTCTGGCTCATTCAGGTGACGTGGCAACACAGTGCGACGTGGCAACGGGTGGACGGCCATGTAAGCAAACAAGTCCATGCTGGGCTGCTTTGGACTTAGGGTGGTACACCAAACGCACTTCAAAGATCCAAGTGCGCATTTTTGGGAGTAAAGAGACCTAGATGGTACAGGCACACAAGGACGTGCGGTATATTTTACTCGATAAGAAATTAAATGAACCGAGGTGCAGTACAAAGTATAATTTTTGTTTTTTAGCTCAAAATTTTAAAGTTTTTTACATATAAACCCCTGGAGAAAAGATTTGCAAAAATGAACCCCTAGCACGGTGCCAACTCACATGGTGCCTAGGGTACACGGCACGGCGCCATATGCTTTGGCGCCGTGCGTGGACACATAGGATCCACGGTGGCACAGCACGGCGCCAAAGCACATGGCGCCGTGCCATCCATACACGGCGCTAACGGTCGTGGTGCCGTTTCCTGGGACTTAAGACCGAGCGCAGCCCCCGGCCCCCTCACTCCACTCCTCTGTTTGAACAGACCGACACAGAGAACAGCCGCCGCCGCCCCTCTCTCCCCCCTCAAAATCCACCCCAATCCATCGATTTTTTTCGCGATTTTGCTTCCAAACCGAGCTAGCAAGGTGAGCTCCCTCTCCTCCTTTGATTTTTTGCAGTAGATATGGATTATTTGAGGTACATTTCGTAGTGCAAAATTTGAAACCCTAGATGAAATTAGTTGGATTTGGCTTGGTTTTAGGTTCGATTCGCAATAGATATGCGTAATGTATTAGTAATAATGTGTATAGATCCGTTTTTAGGTTGAAATTAATTGGATTAGGGTTTTATTTGGGTAACTAGCTAACCTAGGGTTAGAAATGAGAAAAATTATAAATCTTATTCATTTCACATTTTAGGTTGTCATGGGCTTCACTCGTTTGCCACCTCCATCCGGTGTTCCCGTGCCGATGTGTTATTGCGGCGATCCTTGCAAAGTGGAAAGGTCGGATGATCCGGATACATATAGGCAGAGGTACTGGATGTGCGCCAACTGGGCGTTCGATCCGCCACGTGTCGCCGTTGTCCTCGGCAAGATGGTATGTTGTATTGTCGATTCATCGAATTGGTATTAATTCTGTTGGTTTAACGAATGCGTACATTTGCAGGAGCCTCCACCGCTTTGTGATTTTGAGCAGTGGATCGACACTACGATCGCTGAGGATGACAAAAAATATCTTGACGCCAATAAGAAGTGGGATGAAGAACGAAAGGAGAGGTGGGAAAGGAAGAAGAAACAGGAGGAGGCCGCGAGGGAACACCGTGAGGAGGAGCGTAGGAGAGCCGCGGCAAAGCGCAAGGGAGAAAGGCAGAAGAAGCTAGAGAGAGTGCGGCGTGCCAAGGCAGCCCTTGAGCAGTACCCTGATGCTCAGAGGAAGGGGAAGTGGCCTCGATGCACTCAATAGGTTATTGCTATGTATATTTAATGTTTGATGTATGCGGACGTATGTATTTTCTGAAAATTTATAAACTATGTATGTGGACTATGTATGTATGTGGACGTATGCACTCAGTATGTTATTTTAGGCTGTGCTTATTCATTTGGTGAATGTCAATTAGTATTGTTTGTGCGGATGGAACGAAACAACTAGGCCGAGCTTGCACTTTTAAAGCAAGTGCAGTAATCACGGCGCCAAACACCCTGGCGCCGTATATAAGTAGCACGGCGCCAAACACTCTGGCGCCGAGATATTGAAATATGGCGCACAAAACTTTGGCGCCACACGATGGCACCAAAGGTCCTGGCGCCGTTGTTCAATACCTTGGCGCCAGAGTGTTTGGCGCCGTGCTACGCAAACCTACAGAAAAACAGCAAAGAGCTGTCTGTTTCTGCATATACAAAACACATGCACACATATACATACATTCACATATAAAACACATACGCATAACTCTCAATAAAGTCTAGATGCATACATTTTACATATATATATATATCTCAAATCATACATACATACATACATACATATATGCACACATACACATATAAAATACACATACACATACATATATGCACACATACATCGTCATGCACACATATAAAATACACATACACATACACACAACTCTCATCATCATGGGTTGGAGGACACAGTATGGGAATCATCGTGAGCTTGCCGCGGTGCTCTCTGTCGTAGAACTCATCCACCAGCCGGTACTTCGCCATCCTGTGCATTCAAAATTACGTTAGTGATAAAAATAACAAAATATCTAAAAAATTATGCTCTCTAGACCTAACGCTGCTAACCTGAGTGGAACGATGTTGACACGTCCGTGAATTGTGACCCATTAGACCACACATACCGCAGTATGTCTCCTGTGGGTCCTCAACGAAGGGATTTGCCCTACCCCTCTTGGTAACTGGCAATCCACGTGCCCCCTTAAGCAGCCCGTTGAAGCATTCTGCCATGTTGCTAGTCATGAACCCATACCTCCTTCCCAATGGGTCATGATCCCTTGACCATTTGTGCACATCCCTCATTAAACCCCTTATCCAATCACGACCCTCGGCATTAGTTTTCGTTTTCAACTCCTCTAACTTCTCATCGAACAGTTTTACCTCCCTCTGGCGACATACCTCCTCGAAAAGTGCAAAGTTGGCCTTCACCCCATCTTTTTTGAACAAGTTCTCTGCAAGGTGCCTTGTGCACCAACGATGATGTACAGGTAAATGTCCTGGTATTGCTTCCTTAACGGCACTCAAGATCCCAGCGTGCCTGTCAGACAACACACATACCTCCCTCCCCAGGCCAACCACATGGATCCGTACAAGCCGTAGAAACCAAGCCTAGCTAGATTTGTCCTCCTTCTCCACCAAAGCAAAAGCCAACGACACAAGCGAGTTGTCCGCATCACAGCCAATAGAAATCAGCAACGTTCCCTCATACTTGCCCAACAGGAACGTCCCATCAATTGACAGAACAGACCTACAATGTTTCAAAGCCTTGACACACTGACCAAAGCACCAGAATGCTCGAAAAAAATTTGTCTTCCGTTAACCCATACATCGGGCTTAGGCACGTACTCATACTGCATTCCTGCATTGGCCACTTTCATTGCATTCAACATGGCCGGCAAACGCTCATACGCCTCCTCCCAATCACCATAAATCAACTTCAAAGCACGTTGTTGCGCCCTCCATGCTTTCCCATACTTGATTGTGTAGTGCCACTTTAGTTTAACGGCCTCTATCACTGCTGCCACGCGCATCGTCGGCATGTGCTTCATCATGGGGTACAGGCGGGTTGCAACGAACTGAGAAGTCAACTGACGATGTTTCTGGCTGGGCTCGGAAGACCCACAGCTGTGCGGTCCATCCACAGTTGTAATCTTAAACCTCTCCGTACCCTTCACCTTCCTGGCACAGACTTTTCATGCACACCCTGTGCTCTCACATTTGATGGTGTACCGACGTTTGGCGTATGAGTTCTTAACCCGGTATGGACGGTTGTGCACGATCGAGTACTCTTTCAACCACATCTTCAATGCCGACATATCCTCAAAGGCATGACCCTTCTGAATTATGATACTAGCCCCAGGCCTAGGTACGTCCCTATGCATTTGCCCTCCATCCGCGATAGCCCTATGTGCGTTGCTCAGGTCATTATAATCGGACACTAGTGGATCACGGCCAGGAAACATTCTTCTCAACATCTCAATTTCGCTAGACGTCAAACTTGTGACTGGTCTGTCATCATCTAAGTCCACAGCCCTCGCGTCTTCATAAGCAGCCTCGTCTCCTGCAAGCTGTACATTCACCCTGTTAGATGCTACACAAACCATGGGTTCCTCAAACACAGTCTCCTCGTCGAATCTACCAACAAAGCGGTCATCGACATCCTCAGAGTCAGCTTCTACCTGAGTCAATGGAACCTCACATACTTGAGCCGAGGATACAACTTGCACCTCGACCTCTTCATGATCCGGTGACCCAACCAACGGTGAGTCATTGGGATCCAATGCAGCCCTAGGAGGTGATTGATCTCTCACCACCCTCTGCACAAACAAGTCAGGTGCTCTGACCTCTGAGTCCAAAACAATGGCCACATAGTTATCCCATTCACCGTCGCTGCCAATCGAAACCAATCTCTTTATACGCGGCCCCTTTGACGACCCAACATCAATCAATCCTTGTATAACGACATCGCCATGCTCATCTGTCCATCCCAACCTCTCTTTCAAGCGATAAATGACCTCACCATACGACGAACGTGAACTAAATAGCAATGTGGTCTCTTCCATGCCCTCCAAATCAACACCCCATTGTCATTTCTCTTCACAGTACCACCATGGTGCAAAGTCACAACCTTATCCATCTATAGCACAACAAACAAACATACCTCAGTCATTACGTGCAATAATCAAACCCTAGAAACAAATCTATACACATTACTACTAATACATTACGCATATCTATTTTAAATCCATCCTAAAACCGAGCCAAATCCAACTAATTTCATCTAGGGTTTCAAATTTTGCCCTACGAAATGTACCTCAAATAATCCATATCTACTGCAACAAATCAAAGGAGGAGAGGGAGCTCACCTTGCTTGCTCGGTTTGGAAGCAAAATCGCAAGAAAATTCGATGGGTTGGGATGGATTTGGGGAGGGGAGAGACGGGCGGCGGCGGAGGCTGCTCTCTGCTCGGTTTGTTCGAACAGAGCACTGAGGGGGTGGTGGGGGGCGGGGGCTGCGCTCGGTCTTAAGTCCCAGGAAACGGCGCCATGACCGTTAGCGCCGTGTATGGATGGCACGGCGCCATGTGCTTTGGCGCCGTGCTGTGCCACCGTGGATCCTACGTGTCCATGCACAGCGCCAAAGCATATGGCGCCGTGCCGTGTACCCTGGGCGCCATGTGAGTTGGCGCCGTGCTAGGGGTCCATTTTTGCAAATCTTTTCTCCAGGGGTCCATATGTAAAAAACTTTCAAATTTTGGGCTAAAAAACAAAAAATTTTACCAGTACAAATGCATGGAATAGTCTGATGTAAAGGCATGAGTGGCACTCAATAGTAGATATTGCAAAATAATATCTTTACACTTCATATCACATATATAGAAACAATCATAGACATTACTTTCCTAATACATAGTATCTGTCAATGAGAAATTATTTATTCTTCCACGTTTCTCTCTCTTCCCCCTCAACTCTCTCATCCATCTACCGATTTAATATTATGGACACAAACTCTACTTCCTAATGCAAAATTTAGTTGTTTCTTGATATTGGATTATGTGCTTATGCAACACCTTATGCAAGACATTACTTTTTTCTCTCCTCATCTTTTTGCCATGTCATATCTTATGCTATGTTAGGGTTCACAATTTCGGGAAAATCTTGTTCAAATTTTAGAAATTTCGTTTGTTTCGCTACCCAACGAGAAAAAAATATTTCAGCCAAATATTTTCGTTTAAGTTTGAATCATAAAGGGTTAAAAGACCATGAAATCCCTCACTAAACACAACTTTTCTTCTAGCCCAATAGCTAGTCTCCCCACGCTTGGCCCTCAGGTCCGATCCCCCCAACATCCTATGCTCATTTTTCGTGTTTTTATGGAGGTCCACTCTGACATATGGATCCCACGTAAGTTCTATCATAGGAAAATTAAAAGAAGCTGACTCGAGAATGGAACACGCAACCGCTCATTCACGAAGACAACCCCCCACCACCGGACCAAAGCACAGGAGACGCTCATTTTACTTGCCATTTATCCTTAGTTTTAAGGTTTAAAATTCAAACAGCGTTTGAATTTTTCGTTGGAATTTTGAATGAAATTTCGTTCTTTCGTTCATCTCACTGCCCTCCAAGATTTTTTCCAAAACGAAACTTTAAACCCTGTGCTATGTACTAATTAATTCTTTAAACATTGTATATGAGAAGTATTGGAAGTGCCTCCAACTAGTTCCAATCATTTGAATTTAAAAGCTTTGGATGTAACCTTGTTCAATGCAGCAATAGGCAACTACGAAGTTAAGTAATGGCATGTGTTGCATAGTATACAGTATCACATCTATTTTACAATATTTCACAGTGCTTGTCGACGCAAACTGGAAACCATTAATTACATGTAACGACTGTTGCTATCCCCTAATCGTAAGCATCACATCAAGCAGGCAAGAGGGCCATATACAAACGGCACACTCGCTAACCTTCCACATCAGGGCTCCTCCCTATAAAACTCCCAGCCCTAACGGCGCAGCAGCAGCCACCGTCGCCTCCATCGACACGTCCGGCGGCCGCGAGCGAGGAAGAACTTATAACTGAACTGAAGGAGCTAGAGCGAGAGAAGGAGAGAGAGATCGCCATGGGCAGGGCGCCGTGCTGCGATAAGTCGAGCGTGAAGAAGGGGCCGTGGGCGCCGGAGGAGGACTCCGTGCTCAAGGCCTACGTCGACGCTCACGGCACCGGCGGCAACTGGATCGCGCTCCCCCACAAGATCGGTACGTGTGTATACGATGGTGCTATGATCTGCCTATATATGCATGCACCTCTACAACACCAGCTTACGCGAAGAAAGAACGTGTTTGTAGGGCTCAACAGGTGCGGCAAGAGCTGCCGGCTGCGGTGGCTCAACTACCTCCGGCCCAACATCAGGCACGGCGGCTTCACCGATGAGGAAGACAGGCTCATATGCAGCCTCTATTTCACCATCGGGAGCAGGTACCCATTTCTTTAATTTCGATGTTCTTGATGATCTGTAGCATATGCATACATAAGCCTTTGCAACCATTGCAACCTACTGGAGTAGTAGAGCGCTAGCGCCTAGCTGAGTGATTCCATGGATCATGCACGGCAGGTGGTCATCCATCGCCGCGCAGCTGCCGGGGAGGACGGACAACGACATCAAGAACTACTGGAACACCAAGCTCAAGAGGCGCCTGCTCGGCGGCGGCCGCCGGCCCAGGGGCGCGCTGCAGACACAGCAGCGCCTCCTCCTGGCGAGCTCAACCGGCAGCGGCGCCGCGACGTCGCACAGCTCCCTCGCCGCGGCGCAGCGGCGCCATGGCGGCCGCCTGCATGACATCCCGGCCTTCACCTTCTACAACAACCTGGCCGCGCCACCCCGGCCAAACCAACCATCTCTTTCTGGTCTATCCAGTACTACCACAAATGGTTACTCCGGGTTCTGGTCTCATATCCAAAGCGGTAGTATCTACGCTAACGTAGGCGTGCAAGAGGGCACTTGGGACAGCAGCGGCACTCCGTCGCTGTCGACGAGCACGGGCGAGACGACGGCGGGCGTGGAGAGCTCGAGCTCCACGCCGACGGCGAGCTCCGCGATGTTCGGTGACATGGATGACGAGATCGACATGCTGCTCCAGCAGATCAGGTGCTTCGGGGATAGTGACGACCAGATAGGTGGGGAAGCAGCAGCCGGGATAGATGATCACTTCTTCAGAGCAATGATCGACGAGACAGGAGTGGACGGCAGCGTTGGTTCTTGGAGCTCTTGTCCTACTCCAGGAGTGGACTCGGTGTTCCAGGACTATGTACAAGGGTACAGGCAGTAGAAGCACTTGCAATTGCAAACATGAAGTACGCATTTGCTGCAGTATCTAGTTTGATGGTAAGATTCTGAATATCCGGCATTGATCGGTATGTGTATGTATGCTAGCTAGTTCAGTTGTTTCTTTTCTGAAGATTTGGCTTGATATATGTGTCGTCAATGCTGAAGCAATACATGTGGTTTTAGATTGGGATATGCGTTAACTTTCCCCATGAACTCATGCTTTCAACATCAATTTAATACAGAGAGTACTATCAGCAAGCATGCAGTGCCAGCGCTACACTGCTAGACAAGTTCCAAGAGGGGGAGGATAGTTAAAAGTACACAGCTTTTATCTCAGAAAAGCATGTTGAGGGGGATTCCCGGATTTGCCTGGCAGTCCTGTATAAACAAGTAAACAACACAGTACTCGCCGCATATGTATGTGTAGTTTGCCTATGTACGTACTTTGCATTCGATATGTAACAGCCCTCGAAAACAGCATCAGGTGGTGGTACCTTACAATACAACGGCGTTTGATAATTTGATGGAACTTCGGGAATGCGAAAAGCAACACGCAAAAATATTTACTTGTTCATTTCAGAACCGCGAGCATCAGATAGGTTCCTCTTCCCAGCTTTCATTAGTTACCAACAATGTCTTGTAGAAAGCTATTCTAGAGAAACAAATCATAATTAAGCACATGCTCCTCTTCCACCAGAAATTTGCAGTGTGGCATTGTCGGGCTAACTCGTGAAAATAAATCATTAGTGGTTGGCGCTCGTACTTCAGATGAAATTGAAAGCAGGAGATATGTCGACAATCAAATGAATAAATAATTACATTGAGTAGTTATGCGCTCACCATGGAGTCCTTTGCGTGCTTCTCTGTCACAAACGGATGGTGCTCGCACTGTCAAGAGATAAAGAAGCTACTCCATTACCCCCTCTCAGAATGCATGTATGCAAATGATGATTGATCAGGACCCTGAACAGCAACTTCCCTACCCGGTATACCTTCTCCTTCTGGTGGGCTTCCCACATCAGTGTCTGAATAAAAATTCTCAATAATGTGATTAGATATGCTCCATGGGCTCTCAATTGCACTATCAACATTTGCCATTGTGGGCTCATCTTTATCTGGAGTATTAGAAGAACTATCGTTCTCATGGAAGAGCTTAGAGAGAATGGCAAGCCATCTGTGCCATGAACTCTGGCTGCTGTCACTGCTCAAATTGTGTCGGTGATTATAAAGCGTAATTGCAACATGCAGGATTAGTGCCAGCAACGAAGATGCCCCGGTGATGATGAACAGCCCAAGAAAGCTGTGCACTGTAAGGCTGCTTGAAGTTTGGGAGTCATCTTTGTCAGGGCACACTATATTATGATACAATTTTTTTCTCCAGTTCGACCATTTTGTCACTTGATGCGAAATTCAATATTCCCCTTGAAATATCAGGAGTGAGTGGAGAGCCTCGAGGGAATGCCTGTAGAAGTAGAACAGAAACAAGGATTGGAAAATGTGTTGATTGTCAAATTACAAGCTCTGCAAAATGACACTGGGGCAATTTGTGCCTTTAAAATGGTAAATATCTTTACTACAAACATATTGAATGAACTTCAGACTTCAGAGGAATACAAAGATAAAGTCTAAGCAAATTAAGTGACAATATGAAAAACTAGATTTACTCATGTTATTATTTGATACTTCAAGAAACGGGTAAGCCTTTATGGCAAAACTTTTTGTCAAACATGACTATGAATATTATGCACCCCCCACTCCCCCCCCCCCCCCCCCCCAAAAAATGATCACGCATTTCATCCCTACTTTATATATGTTATGAGCTTGCTTACATTATAACGGATAAACACCGCTGAAAGGATAGCCGGGAGGTGGTGGCATGGTTGGGAGAGAGGAGACTTAAACTGGGATGAATCTTTTGTTTATCTCTTGCTTAACCGCAAGGAATGAACCATTGCTTACATTATAATGGGTAAACACCGCTGAGAGGATAGTCGGGCGGCGGTCGCATGGTTGGGAGAGAGGAGACTAAGACTGAGATGAACCTTTTTGTTTACCTCTTGCTTAACCGCAAGGAATGAAGCAGCTACTCATATATAGATGAGGTAGCCTTCCTAACAAATAGAACTAATTGGTCTGTTGCTAACAAAGGGAGATATCTTGCCTAACAAACCAACTAGTGGATAATACTAATTGATAGATTGCTAATGGTTGGGGTTGTAGTTACTGTTTGTAAGCAATAACCAGTAGGTGTTGAGTTGGCGGTGGTTTGCCACGAGTTAGGGAGCATCTTCAGTCCACTTAGTGTTGAGTTGTATGGGTCGTTGCCGGTTCGGCCGACAACCCACTCGTATCTGAACGCTTGTTGTTTCTTCTTTCTTAATGCAAAGACACAATACGTTTGCGTGTTCTATATATAAAAAAAATAGAGTACTAAATAATAAAACCTTCCTAAATCCTAACTTCCATGCGTGGTGCAGCCCTGCTGATTCCGTCCATTGCTGCCCCTTGTGCGGCCGGCCGGCCATAACCTTGTGCACACAGCATGCTGCTCTGCTGCACCCCGTCCTATGGCCTCCCCGCCATAACAATATACACCGGGCAATTTCAGGAATTTGAGAGTGCAAGTTAAAGACTAGCTGAAACTCTCTTAAAATCAATATTTTGCTCTGGTGGTGACATAAATTTACAAAATATGACCTAGTAGTATATTGCTCCAAACAAGAAAATAACATCAAAAAACTGATTCAGATTTCAGCATCTAGCTGTCCCCAAAATTTACCATTGTACAAAAATTGGAAGAAGGTACTTACATAACCAAATCCATCGAACTTGTAAGTTGGTCCAACCATAGTATAGTTGTGGCAATACTGTGAAAGAAACACCTTGAGGTAAGGTATCTCATCAACAATGACGGCAACTCTTCCAGTTGATAAGGCCTCATTGTATTCTGCAGGAGAGTTTAAGGTGTTAGTCGCTGGACTCTTGCTCTTGGTGATAGCAAGATCCTTACTCTCATGGAGAGGATGACACTAGGAGATGGGGCAAGTTTTCTTGTTTATTGCTCACACAATGCCATGCCAACCTAAGGGGTTGGGGATACAAATTTATAGGCTGAGAACTAGCCAAGCATATGCTAAGATGCTATCCTAGATGATGTCCTAAAGCGGTCAATATGCTGTCCTAAAGCAGATGCTGTCCTAAAAGCAGATGCTGTCCTAAAGCAAAAGTAGATGCTGTCTTAAAAGCAGATACTGTCCTAAAGCAGTCAAAAAACAAAAACTACCACAGCCCCACAAAGACCACAGTACAGGGACTTATTCATCATTCTCCCCCTAAGTCTTGTGCGTCGTCTTGTGGGAGGGTTGAACCATCCTGATCTTGGAGCAGAGCTCAAGAAACTTGATCCTTCCAAGAGGCTTGGTGAGCAGATCCGCAAGCTGATCCGTGGTGTTGATGTAGCTTGCCTTGATGCTTCCTTCATCCAAGCAGCCTCGGATGAAATGGTACTTCACCCGGATGTGCTTGCTCTGTTCATGAAAAACGGGGTTCTTTGCCAGGGCTAGAGCGGACTTGCTGTCCACCCTGAGCTCCACTGCTTCAGTGTCCCTGCCGAGGAGATCACCAAGCAGTCGAGCGAGCCAGAGTGCCTGAGTCGAAGCGGTGGAAGCCGCTATGTACTCGGCCTCACAGCTGGACAGGGCCACCACCTGCTGCTTGACTGACTGCCAGTGAACGAGACACTTGCCGAGGAAGAAGAGAATCCCGCTTGTGCTCTTGCTGGTGTCGATGTCGCCCGCGTGGTCGCTGTCGCTGTACCCGACGAAGTGTGCCGCGCCAGGACACCTCGGGTAATGGAGGTCGTGGTCAAGGGTCCCCGCAACGTAGCGGATGATCCTCTTCACAGCCTGCTGATGCTCCGTCGTCGGTCGTTGCATGAACCGACTAACGTAGCCGACGGAGAATGCCAAGTCCGGTCGTGTGTGGGCGAGGTAGCGAAGGCTCCCCACAAGACGCCGGTACTGCGTAGCGTCCACCTCCTCCGTCGTGCTGTCGCGGCTCAGCTTCAGCCTCTCCTCCAATGGAGTGAGAGCTGGGTTGCAGTCGGTGAGCCCAGTTAGCTCAACGACGCGCTTGGCGTAGGCGGTCTGTCGAAGTGTGATCCCGGAATCATCCTGGTGCACCTCGATCCCTAAGTAGAAGGAGAGAGGCCCCAGGTCACTCATCTGGAAGGTGGCCTTCATCTCTTCCTTGAATGCCGCCACCTCCGCATCCTTGGTGCCAGTGATCACCAGGTCGTTGACGTAGACACCCACCAGCAGGGCATTTTCTCCACTGCCCCGCCGGTAGATGGCCGCCTCGTGCGGACTTTGCTCGAAGCCCATCCCTTTCAGCGTGGAGTCCAACTTGGCGTTCCACGCCCTCGGTGCCTGTCGCAAGCCATAGAGGGCCTTGCGCAGGCGGAGCACCTTGCCCTCCTTGCCGGGGATCGCAAATCCCGGCGGCTGATGCACGTAGACCTCCTCCTTCAAGTCGCCGTTAAGAAATGCCGACTTGACATCCATGTGATGAACACGCCAGCCTTCCTGGGCAGCTAGCGCAAGGAGGAGTCGCACGGACTCCATCCGTGCGACGGGTGCGAAGGCGTCATCGAAGTCGACCCCCTCTGCTGCACGAAGCCTCGTGCCACCAAGCGAGCCTTGTGCTTGACGATGGCGCCGGCTTCATCCCGCTTCAGCTTGAACACCCACTTAAGGGTGATCGCGCGGTGACCGGCAGGAAGATCCGCCAGCTCCCACGTCCAGTTCCGCTCGACGGCGTCCATCTCCTGCTTCATCGCGACACGCCACGCCGCGTCTCCCTCCGCCTCAGCGAAGGAGCGGGGCTCGCCGTCGTCGCATGCCAAGTGCAGCTCCGCCTCGCAGTCGCGCTGCGCCAATCCAGGGACGGGCAGCTCGCCGAGGATGTTGTCCATGGTACAATAGCGCAGAGGCTCGTCATCGTGGTAGGCGTCGACGCGGTCCTCGTCGTGGGACAGCGGAGTAGCGAACTCCACCATGCGCTGCTCGTCATGGACCAAAACTGTTGGGGCCGATCCCGGTGGTGTGGCCGCCGGTGCAGGAGAGTGGTGAGCCGGTGGTGAAGAGTGAGGTGTAGCCGGTGCCGAAGGTGGTGGAGCACTCGCCGGAGCTGGTGGCGAGCAAGGTGTCGAGGTGGACGAGCTCGGTGAAGACGAGCTGCTAGCTCCCCCGGCTCTCTCGAAGTGGACGTAGTCGACAACAAAGTCCCTGAGAGTCGAAGGCGAACCGTCGTCCACCGCCTTGTCCCACGTCCAGCCTCGCCCTTCGTCGAACACAGCGTCACGCGAGATGCGGACGCGCTGTGTGACAGGGTCGAGGATGCGGTAGGCCTTCGAGCCCTCCGCGTAGCCGATGAACACTCCCGGAGTGCTCCTGTCGTCGAGCTTGCCGATGTGGCCAAGCTCCTTGGCGAACGCGAGGGAGCCAAAGACCCGCAAGTGGGAGACCGCCGACTTGCGCCCATGCCAAGCCTCGTACGGCGTCCTGCCGTCGAGTGCCTTGGTAGGCGAGCGGTTGAGGATGTAGACGGCTGTCACCACCGCCTCTCCCCAGAAGACAGCCGGCATCCCCCTCTGCTTGAGGAGGGCCCGAGCCATCCCCACAACCGTCTGGTTGCGCCGCTCGACGACGCCGTTCTGCTGCGGGCTGTACGGCGCGGAGTAGTGGCGCTGAATGCCCTCATCAGCGCAGTACGACACGAATTCAGCCGCCGTGAATTCGCCGCCGTTGTCTGTGCGCAGCACGCGCAGCTTGCGGCCGCACTCCGCCTCCGCAGCAGCCTGCGTGCGCCTGATGGCGTCAGCAGCCTCTCCCTTGCTGCCGAGGACCATCACCCACATGTAGCGGGAGAGGTCGTCGACGAGCAGCAGGAAGTAGCGTCGTCCTCCCGGTGTGGCCGGTGTCACCGGGCCACACAAGTCCCCGTGCACGAGCTCGAGCATCTCCTTGGCTCGGAAACTCGCCTGCTGGGGAAAGGGGAGTCGCCTCTGCTTCGTCAACACGCAGACGTCGCAGAGCTGCTCCACATGGCCAAGGCACGGCAGGCCTCGCACCATTTCCGTGGCACTGAGCCGCTTCAGGGCCTCGAAGTGAAGGTGCCCAAAGCGCTCGTGCCACTGCCACGCCTCGTCGTCCCGACGAGCTGCGAGACAGAGGGGTTGTGCCACCTGCACGTGAAGAGTGTAGAGTCGATTTGCGCCTCTGGTTACCTTGGCAAGGAGGCGGCGTCGAAGATCCCAAATCCGCAGCACCCCGTGCTCGATCTCGACACGCGAGCCGTTCTCATCCAGCTGTCCCAAGCTGATGATGGAGTTCCGCAGATCGGGGATGTAGTAGACGCCGGTGAGCAGCCGGTGCTCGCCAGTCTTGGCGACGAAGACGACAGAGCCGACGCCCTTGATCTCCACGGCGGAGGCGTCGCCGAACTTGACGGTGCCTCGAACGCCTGAGTCGAGCTCGGAGAAGAACTCCCGCCGCCCGGTCATGTGGTGGGTGGCGCCGGTGTCGAGGCACCACCCGTCGGTCTTGTCATTGCCGGAACTGTCGCCGAGGAGGGCGTGTGCTTTTGGCTCGTCAAGGTGGAGGAGAGCCACTGCGGCCGGTGCCGCTGGAGGTAGTTCGATGCTCGCATGAGCAATGAACAGGACCGGCTGCTTCTCCTCCGCTTGCGCGACGTGGGCCTGGCCGCGTCGTGGCTGTCGACACTCCTTGGCCCAATGACCAAGCTTGCCGCAGTTGTGGCAAGAGTCGTCTCGTGCCGGCTTTTGCTTGCCAGCATCGCCGCCCTGGGCGCCTTTGCGCGGCTTGCCGCGCTTGCCACTCTTGCGGCCGCCTGTCGTGGAAGAAGGCTCCCCCTTCTTCTTGTCACCTTGGCCGACATCCCACTGCTCCCGAGTGAGGAGGAGCTTCCCGCCAATGGTGACGGGTCCCGAGGGGCGCTGTGGCTCATCGATGTCGACGACCTTGAGGCGACCCAACGCCTCCTCGATGGTCATCGTGGAGAGGTCCAGCAGAGACTCGATCGAGCGAGCCATCTGCTTGTACTTCTCGGGGACGCAGCGGAAGAGCTTCTCCACAGCTCTCTCTTCGCCGTAGGTGTCGTCGCTGAACTGCACCAACTTGTGCAACAGAGTGTTGAGACGGAGAGCAAAGTCATCAACGTCCTCACCTGGCTTGAAGGCCAGGTGCTCCCACTCCGTGCGTAGTGCCTGCAGTGTAGACTTGCGGGCGCGGTCGCTGCCGATGCGTGCTGCAGCGATGGCGTCCCAAGCCTCTTTGGCAGTCCGCTTGTTGGTAAGCGAGAACTGCATCTCGGGCGGGACTGCGGCGATGAGAGCATCCAGCGCCCGTCGATCCTGGTCGTAGTCGACGTCGCCGTACCGGACTGCATCCCACATATGTCGCACCTGGAGCTTCACCCTCATCACCGCAGCCCACTCGACGTAGTTGGTCTTGGTGAGGGTAGGCCACCCGCCGCCGGGGCCGACGTCCCTGACGACAGCCTGGTACTCGTGGTGACCACGGTACCGAACCGGGGAGAGAGAGCCGCGTTGCCTGTGAGGGCCGCGCTCTCCGTCGACCCGTACGCCGCCGCCGTGCGTGCCTCCTCCAGGAGCGCCACCGCCGTGTGCGCCTCCTTCAGGAGCGCCGCCGGCGCGTCTGCGCCTGTCTGGGCTGCCGCCGCGCTCATGGGCGTGCGTGGCTGCCCATTGCGCCGTTCGCCCTTGCGCTGCCTCCCTCTCCAGCAGCTGAGGGTCCGCGTCGGCGCTGTCATCAACAGAGCCGGAGCTGCTGTTGCTGCCGCGCAGAGCCTTGACCTCTGCTGCTGCCGCACGCGCTGCATCTGCCGCCGCCGCTGCTTCCACCTCCGCCCTGGCTGCTGCCAGCTCCGCCGCTGCCAGCCTTGACGCCCTTTCCGCCGCCGCAGCGGTCTCTGCCGCCGCTCGCTCGCGCTGCTCTGCCGCGACGAGCTCGGCCGTCTGCTGACGCCGCATGCTCGAGGCGACCGAGCGCTGAGACTGCCCTGCGGATATGGCGCGCTACTGGGGGCTGTTGCGTGGAGAGAGGGCTGCTTCTGATGAGCTGCTGCCCGTCTCCGGAGAGGAGTGAGCGGGGACAGCCGGAGCTGCTGCTGCTACCGGCTGGGGCTGCTGCGAGGCCGGAGAAGGAGATGAGCAGGAGATGCTCAGGCTACAGGATAGTATGGCTCTGATACCACTTGTTAGTCGCTGGACTCTTGCTCTTGGTGATAGCAAGATCCTTACTCTCATGGAGAGGATGACACTAGGAGATGGGGCAAGTTTTCTTGTTTATTGCTCACACAATGTCATGCCAACCTGAGAGGTTGGGGATACAAATTTATAGGCTGAGAACCAGCCAAGCATATGCTAAGATGCTATCCTAGATGCTGTCCTAAAGCGGTCAATATGCTGTCCTAAAGCAGATGCTGTCCTAAAAGCAGATGCTGTCCTAAAACAAAAGCAGATGCTGTCCTAAAAGCAGATGCTGTCCTAAAAGCAGATGCTGTCCTAAAGCAGTCAAAAAACAAAACTACCACAGCCCCACAAAGACCACAGTACAGGGACTTATTCATCATAAGGCAATCAACTTTGACTCATGAATTTTCAACCTTTTCAAAAGACCAGGCATGAAAGAATGATTGAGGTAGCCAACATTTGCCCCTGTCCTGATAACTCCACTAAATTGGTGACTGTTGGCTGAAGCTGTTCCACTGTCAGAATTGTGCTTAAGCTTGCAGTATAACTCTGCTGCAATATCAGCACCACAAAAAGCCAAACAACAACTGCAATTCTTGATAAGTTGTTCACAATCTTCTCCCTGTGAGCAAATACAAGTGTCGAGAAGGAGAAGTAGAAAACAGATCCAATTTGACTGACTGGGGGGCCTCTGAATCCTTGATTTGTTCTATGCTCAATAAACCAAACTACAAAACCTGTGAAAACAAACAAGGCTCCAGTTCCTAACCATAGGTCAGCTGTCAATGGCTTTAGGAATGTCCAAGCAGTCTTCTGTCTCTGGTCCTGGACTGGAACCAGCATGCGGACCCCTGACTCGGTATAAGGATGAGTGAAGTCCACATATGAAGAACGGTTGGCCAAGATTGTTACATCACCTACCACTGCATCTAATTCCTGCCGGCAGTTCAAATATAGTGAGTTCAGAAACATTCAACGAAAGCCTACAAGCCTTTACCAGTTCGCACAATATAAATCAACAGTTACGCTAAACTATTAATCACCTGGGAAATGCATGGGTGCAAAAGCATTTGTCAACAAATTAAGAGGGGCTAACGCTTTTTTCTTAGAATTCAGTGGATGAATTTATGCTTTTGCAAATTGTAGTTAGTAACTAATAGTTTATCAAATTAACAATTGGGAGACTATCTTCTACTTGGAGTATTCAGAATTTCAGATACAATCACCACTTGCTAAGATGTAGACCAGCTGACAGTGTAACAGTTTCAGCAATTGACTTAACACCATCTAAATGCCTAAAATAACAATCAAGAACATCTAGAAAATACTCAATTAAATTGATTATACAGCAGCAGGAAATGATTCAGACTTCAGAGCATGTGCTTTAGATAGGAACTGAAATTATCAAGGTAGACAGACTTTTGAAGCATACAGATAACACATACTCACATAATACGAAAGCTTTAACAAACAAGTGCGGAGATATTATCTTACATGTTTACATACTAAAGAGTCAAGACCAATGATCAGTCAAATAATTATATACTAGTAAAGTAGTAATTTCTATATTTGAGAAGAGCAATAAATAAAGCATAAGTAAGTCCAGGCCATTTCTGATCATCTCATGAATTTAATCACTCTGAGCCAGCTTGAACTCCAAGCTTATCTTCCCTGGCTTGGAGATCAAAAGTTCAAAATAAAAGGCATAATGGAACAAAGCAAAGTCCATACTTACTTCAAGATAAACTTTGTAGATGAGGTCATCGTAAGTTCCATTACTTCCCCCTTTCCCGTCTCCAAACTCCACATAGCGATGGGGTATTTCGTAGGGTAATAATTTAATAACTTCCTCGAATACATCGATGCAGAACCCTTTTACAGTGCCATTTTCATAACTTACAAAGTGGCCAAACCCTTTCGCAGGCACACCTATTTTGAGCGTTTTATTCGTTGGCAATAGCCAACCTCTAGGTGCAGTTTTATTGCCTCCTGGCCACATGATGGTGTCAATATCAGCCTTCATATTTAGATTACTGGAGATGTTAAATCCTGGAGTCCAAAAACCAACTACTCTTCTCTCCTGGCCAACAATATTGATTATCTCATAATTCACCGATAGTAACTGCATGTCCTGAAATGAAGAATTCCCGCTCATGCCCGAGAAATTGATCTTCAAGAGTGCGCCTTGCAGTTTTTCAGCAGCCTTTGAAGTACCGATTCTATCAAAGTCAGTGGACCCACTGTTTGTTTCAGACGGCATAAAGTCTGCATTAACATATCCAGTCATTTCTGCTGCTAATGCTAACGCCCATATGGTATCATACACATAGAGACCAGACACTGTGGGCTCACTTAATGAGGTGCCTGGATTTTCCAATCGATATTTCTCACGCCATCTCTGTCTGAAGTTTTGAAGTTCCACAGTGTCTTCAACATGAGGTTTGAACCCAATAACTCCTTGCATCACATCAAATGCCGGAGAACCAATCACATCAAAGATATCTGTCAAGCCATACGCTGTAATCCAGACAAAGCCCTGGCCATCATCCCTTCATCCTTGGCATGCCTGAAAAACTTGAGGGCTAACTGATACGACATGCGCATGGCAAATACACTTGTCCAATTGCCTTTTAAGCTTGCGATGGCTCTCTTTATCTCATTGTCTGTAGCTAAAGGACGGATCTTTCACCTGTACAAAACACGAGTGTCAACTTGTCTGAGGGCGTCAACAAGGTCAGGAATGAATCTGGTATTGGAATCGTCGTCCTCAAAGACAGGGATGATTTCCCTCCAACCGTATCTCTGAACGAGTGAGGCGATAGCTTCTGCTTGCGAGGAGTCATTCCATGCCGTCCTCATGAAGTATGGAGTTTGGCTGGACGATTGAGATGGGCTATTTGCGGAGAATGAAATGATTGGAACCAATGATTTGTTCCCAAGCTCTGCAAGCAATTTGGCCTGAGTTGATGCCTGTGGCCCAACGATTGCTTGCACACGGACATTTTTCAGTAGATCAATACCTGTAATTAATGCTGACGTTACTTGTAAGACTTTATGTTTATCAATGGAAAATGGGGTGAATCCCATATAAAAAAATGCTGATGTTACTTAAATAAAAGAGATTATACAACAAAGGCTCACTGTCAAACACTTGCAAGGAAAACATATGTAAGTTCACACTGGTACTGAAAACTTTCGGTGCTGTTGTACTCATTCATAACACAAGATTAAATTGTCTTAAAACCTGCGGCGGATCAAGGAAATTTTGTGATCTAATCCACTTCAAAAGGTTCAATGCACACAATGTCAGACCTACCTTAACTTATAGAAAAATACCAGTAGACAAAATTAGAGCAATTTTATATGTTCGCTCGATGGTTAAAATTTCCCAAGTGTCCATAAAATCAGGGTAAAAAAAACGCCCCACTCGCCATACTTCAGCTGCAATGCCTCCCCGACATGGCTGGAGACTGGAATCGCGACACAGTCGCGAGGAAACAGCACCATGGAAGGCGGGTTTCCCTTTTCGCAAAACTAGTCGGGATTCGAGAGCTGCAAGACTTGCTTGCTAATTTACTCGCCGTGGCCGCGCGACAAGTTGGGGCACGGAGGGGAAGCAGGGAGGGTACCTTCTCTCCGTGCCGCGGCGTTGGAGCCGAGGGCGAGCCTAGGAGCGGAGCGCCGACCGCCGGCGGGATGGGGAAGAGAAGAGCCGGAGAAAAGGGCGGCCGCCGCCTGGACGCCGTGTCGCACGCAACGGGACGCAAGCCCAGCGATCACATTGGGCCCGGGCCGGGGGCCTGATGGACACGTTCTGGACTAATCAGCCCACGGAAAAGATTCGGCCCATGTTGGGTCCACGCGACGCGTGCCGGATGTTCGTCGTGGTTCCGTTGTTCTTTTTTTTTTTTGAGAGAGAGAGAGAGAGAGAGAGAGAGATCTTACCAAGGCCAAACCGCCCCGAAAGAAACCCGAGAAAAGCCGTGGGAGATCGGGGATGGAGCGGCTCTAAATTACACGGACCTTATTCTAATGCGTGTATCTAGTTTATTCTAATACGTGCGGAGGATGTATTTAGTTTATTCTAAGTTGTACCGTGTCGTCAGTAAAGAAAATAGTCATGAAAATTTCTAAAAATATTCAATAATATTGACACAAAATCAATTTATCATGTCACAAAATTTCAAATCTAAATTCGATCAATTCATAGAAAAACAAAAAATGTCAAATCTTTCTGAAAATGAAATCCAAAAATAAAGGGAAGGGAAAGCTACTATTTACCGAAATTTGTCTCTCTTTTTTTGTTTCTCCTAATAACCGCTGTATTTCTAGTTGAATTTTTTTAGGACTATTTACTTCGTATTTTGAAGGGGATACTGCATCACAACTTTAAGATTTACCAGAACGTTCTCTATGCGCGTGCATGCATGCATCTTTTCCTCTTCATGATTCCTCACCCTCTTGCTCGGGCTGATCGATCATGGCCTCATGGGCGTCGGAAGCAGCGGCGGTGCACTGTTATCGGCGGGATGGCGGCTATCAGCGTCGGCCGCCGAGAGCGAGCAACACACGTACGGCATGTACACGCATAATTTACTAGCCATAAGCTGAGCAACGAGCGAAAATGGCATTCAGAGCGCGTGATCAAGCTGAGAGATGCGCGCACGTACCTGCCGACGCGGCGTCGACGGCGTCGGGCCCGGTGTCCCGCAGGTGGAGCCTGAGCCTGGTGCTGTAGTTGGCGTGGCCGGCGTTAGCGTAGAAGTCCTCCAGGGCCATCTCCAGGCACGCCCAGCTCATGTTCCCCAACCATGTCCGCCTGTCCAAGATCACCCCGACGTCCACCTGCTTCGCCTCACCTCCGCCGGCAGCAACCGCTCCCCGAGTAGTACTGCCGAATAGGCAGAAGAGAAGGAAGAAGAGCAGAAGAAAGACGGAGCCCGAACCGAAGCGGACACCGACCGCCGGAACCGTACCAACTTCCATGGATGATCTTAATTATCAGCTGTTGACCAGTAACATTTCTCTCTCTAAGCTTGCACGCAACTGAGTGTGATATCGCCATGAAAGTCTAATTGTGCAAGCTCCAGGTAATTTCGGGGTTGACACCAAATTACAATCCGATAAAATGCAGAGATCACCCAGGAAAAGAAAATACCAATATCCAATCCATGGGAGCCGGCCGCGTGTGGACACTGGACAGTTCCCAACCGTGGCCTTCATTTTCATTGCTAGATAGATACTTCGACAGTCTTGGTCATGGAACACTGGGGGGTCGCCGTTGTTGACTGAGAGGGCGTCCAGCTAGGCCATTGGAATAGTCAGCTGCAATTGCCAGTCTATTAATTTCGCACGGAGTACTCCAGACCAGGGTTTAATCTTTCAGACGAAATTTCGCTGAAATGACGAAATTCTGGCTCTTTCATTATCTCTGAAAGCGCAATAATTCGGTTGAATTTTGGACGAATTATCACTATTTAAATTTCATCTAAATTTTGATTCAGTTTCATCAAAAAAATTTGAAATTTTCGTCCGAATTTTTTAACAAAATAGACGAAATTTCGTCCTTCATTCCTTTCAGTGACTGCCGAAACTTTTTCGACGCCGAAAGATTAAACCCTACTCCAGACCGGGGCTGGGTAGTGACTTGTCAGCTTGTAACAAAGCCAGTTTTTGTGAGACTACAAGACTAGTTTGAGAAAGCTACAATGTAATGGTAAGGAAACCAGCCACTAGCAGATTAATTTGGGAGTTGCTAGCTTCTAGATGTCCGATCCGGATACTAGCTCCGTATGATTGAACGCAACATTCTTTGTATATGTATGCAATCTTTCTGGACTATGTATGTAACAAAAAAATGATAAGAATCTCAATGTTACACTAGTTGTTGCTAATTGTTGCATACATGAAATCAAAATATTGCATACATGAAATAAAAAATATTGCAGCAAAAAACAAAACAATGCAAATAATTTAATCACCGTCGATGTTGGAGAAAATTGATCATTTGCCACTTTGAAGAATGGGCTTCGCAAAATTGCCACTTTCAAAATTGGCTTCGCAAAAATGCCATACAGTACATTTACCTCTTGATTACCATGCCATTTGAGCCATTTAACTCATTTAATATTTTTTTCTAATTTCAGGGGCTGGAAAAGACATTTCTACCCTTGCTAAGTTTTGCATATTTACAGTACATTTACCTCTTGATTACCATGCCATTTTTTCTAATTGCTAAGTGATGCCATACCAGATGAGATGAGATGGTGAACACAATTGGAAGTTTGTATTGTTAGATGTGAACTCACAAATTATTTTCTTTGAGATGTATCCTATTTAATTTGTGAGATGAACTCATTTTTACCCTAGTGTCGTTCTGCTCGGCTCGGTTTGGTCCGAGAAAGGAAATGATCAATTTTTCTCGAGTTGAGTTAGATTTGCAGTTGTTTAGCGTTGATCCTGCCAGAACCGGAGCAACAGACACCCAGCATTGCTCTCTTCTTTTCTTCTTTTTTTTTTCTGGACACGGTATTGCTCAATTCAATGTGTAGATGAAGCACCACATTTACAAGCGAGATTGCTGAATCAACGTAAGTATATGCAAATGGAGACGAAAACTCTGTAGAGCCCTTTTTAATGGTATCTGTCGATTTGCAGAGTATATGATACACAATATTTTTCTCGTTAGCTTCCAAATAATATCTCGTGCTGTACCAGAGGCTGCTGCGAGTTAGGACATCTCGATGCCGTTGTTTTGCAATATGCACGAACCCTACAAGAAAATGAGAAAAGAGCACCCAGTATTGCTGAACTCAATGGGGGAGAGGAAGCAGCATGCTGGCAACAGTATACACAAATATATGCAAATTGAGACAAGGCACTGTAAGAACCTCTTTAATAGTATCTTGCCGATTTCCAAAGTACAAACTAGTGATGCAAGTAACATGCTGGCAACAGTATACACAAAATGCAGTGCAAAACTTAACAAGGGTAGAAAGGTCTTTTCCAGCCCCTGAAATTAGAAAAAAAATATTAAATGAGTTAAATGGCTCAAATGGCATGGTAATCAAGAGGTAAATGTACTGCATGGCATTTTTGCGAAGCCAATTTTGAAAGTGGTAATTTTGCGAAGCCCACTCTTCAAAGTGGCAAATGATCAATTTTCTCGTCGATGTTGTAGACGTTGAAGCCGATGCATAGCTCAGCCTTGAGCTCGCTGTCCAACGAACACTCCAAGGTTGATGGCGCCCTCACAGCCGTCCGCGGAGTAGTTGGGCGGGCGAGATGACACCGGAACTCGTGGCAAGCTCGGACGTGGAGATCCGGTCGTCGTCGCTTTGGATCTGGCAGTGCCGCCCGAGGACTGCCAAAGAGGAAGTCGATGACGATAGCTGGATTGGGTGGCGCAGGCGCTGGGAACAGGTGGCTGGGGCTCATGGTCGTCATCGTACATGGATTCGAGCAGGGATAGACTGCCGGGGAGGAGACCAAGAGAGAGATGGAGATGGATGGATCTGTCGTCTGCGGTGTGGAGTGGAGGAGAGCGAGCGAGTGAGCACGAGTGCGATCGGATGTGAGGAGTATTACTTCTAGTGACGAAGGGAAATTGGACATTCGAGCGAACGGCTCACGCGTCGGACGTCCGGGCTATATCAATTCCCAATTAATTTCACTATTGAAACTTTTGCGAATTTTCTTCTTGCAATTTACATTTACTTCACTGCAATCACCACCGGAATTATCCACTACAGAAATTTCCCACGGCTAAGTTCATGCAATGAATCTGTTCGGTCTTCTGTTCATCGTCATCAATCCCCACGATCACATTGCGCCGGTGCCTGATGGGCTGATGGGCGGGAAATGTTTGGAACTAACCTGCCCACGCAAAAATTACGCCCATGCAAAAGATTTGGTCCGCTTCAAAAAATCCGAGAAAAATCATGGTGATTGTTTGGATGGAGTGGCTGAACATCCCCAGAAATGTTGCACTCAATTTAGATCTGCAGAGTGAGTTATTGAAAGGAGAAATTTCAGATGAATGGGAGCGCGCCTGCTGTGCAACCAAAATGAGTGCTCCTTTCTCCTGTGTTTGTTCTCATGAGATTAGTACAAGACTACTTTCATGAGATTAGCGAACTGAATTCACTACTGAATCTTTTGCGGATTTTACAATGTACAGTTACGTCGCTACAATGGCACAGGAATATTTCACTGCAGTAATTCCCCACGGCTTAGTTCTTACGATTAGTCTTTGCAATTTACAGTTACTTCACAGCATAGACACGGGAACATTTGTGCTAATGACACATATGATCGACCGGTAATTGTCGTTTTACTGCAAGAGCACACAAAAAAGTCAGAAAATGGCAGTTGATCAGTTATTACTGGTCTCTGCTATTCTCTCCAGAGCCGTCAGGATTTCGAGCTAACTCCTGCTCGGCCTGGCCGCCGGCGGCCAGATCGATATCACCGGTCGCCGGGCTGGCCTTCTCCACCGACGACTCAACGCAGATCGGGCTGCCGGCCTCATTGTGCGTCATGCCCGAGGAGACGCTCGCGTCGTTCCGGCTGGCCACGGAGTCGCGGTCCTTGGTCCGGAAGGTGTGCGCCGAGAGGTCCTTGTCGTCGAAGAGCTTGAACCTCCGGAGCCTGCACTTCCAGGACAGGTGTGACGCGAGCTCCCGGATGGGCCGCCGGTTGGCCGCGACGAAGGTGGCGAGGTGGACGGCGCAGCAGAGGAGCGAGGTGGCGCCGGTGATGAGGAACAGGCCCCAGAAGCTGTCGAAGCTGAGGCTGTCCGACGTGAAGGGCCCGCCGCCCTGCGCCGCGCAATCGTCGGCGTCGCCAAACCACTTGCGCTCGATCTTGTCCATCTTCTCGCTCTCGGTGAGGTTCAGGATCGCCCGCGACAGGTCCACCACGTACGGCGACCCCTTGGGGAACGCGAAGCCGAAGCCGCCGGTCTTGTTCTGCTTGCCGGCCATGGTAAAGTTGTCGCAGTAGGTCTTGAGGAAGATCTTGAGGTAGGGGGTCTCGTCGACGATGGCGCCGATGGTGCCGTTGAGCAACGCCCCGTGGAAGCTCTGCATGGAGCGGTACGGCACGAGCCTGGCCTGCGGGAAGCCCGACCTGGTCATGGACCCAGGCATGAAGGAGTTGTTCATGATCCCGACCTTCTCCGCCGTGGCCCGCCACAGCGCGCCGTAGTTGCTGATGGTCGGCTCGATCTGCGGGACGGTGAGCATCGAGGTGAGGCTCGCCGTGTAGCTGGACTGCAGGATGAGCACGACGAAGATCCACACCACGACCGCGATCCTGGACAAGTTGCTCCGCAGGTTCTCCCTGTGGGCGAAGACGAGGGTGGAGAAGCCGAAGTAGAGGAGGGTGCCGATCTGGTTGGAGGGCGGGCCACGGAACTCGTCGTTGACGCGGTGCTCGACGGCCCACACGGCGAAGCCGGTCAAGACGAAGAAGGCGAAGCTGCCGAGCCAGAGGTCGTAGCGGAGCGGCTTGAGGAAGACCCACGTCCGGTTGCTGCTCCGGCGGTCACGCAGCGGCACCACCATGGAGATGCCCGACGCCATGTACGGCAGCGTGAAGTCCACGTCGTTCGACCGCTCCGCCGTTATGGTGATGTCCGCCACCGCCGCGTCGAACTTCTGCAACAAAGGCGCGAGGGGGCACACAAGGTTGAGCCGAAAATCGTTCGATCGAAATAAAAAAGCCCAGGCCCAGATCGCCAAAGCCCACTACGTAGGGCTTTGCAAAGGCCCAGCTATTCTTCTCCCGGTCTCGATCGCATTCCGAAAAGAGAGAGAGAGAGAGAGAGAGAGAGAGAGAGAGAGAGAGAGAGAGAGAGAGAGAGAATGAATTAATGGAGCTAATGCATGTTTCACGTACATGTACAACTTTTTCTACGTCACAGTGGTGACTGGAGTTAGTGGACTTGTAAAGAAGTCACTGTACATATATTTAGTAAACAGATGTTGTAAGTAGTATAATGAACTAACTATTCGATCGAAACCAGATCGACAAGATCACCAGGAATCCAGGCCATATGGTATCGTAAAGAGCGATTTCTGATTTGCTGAAGCCACAACCACCACCACTACTACTACTGCAGATTCGATAGGCAAGTTGTTCATTGCAAGACTTGTAGCATTGTTCATTGTTGTAGCAGTAGCAACAGCAGGGAAAAAGACTGCAGGACTTGTGGAGTCGTAGAAAAGGATGGGGCAGTGTGGCTAGTACGTAGTAGATCACGCATACTCCTAAAGATGCCAAGGAGAAAGACCTTGAAGGTTTCAGGTCACTTTTCTACCGGTCCAATTTGGAAAGTGTCCAAGTTTATTAATTAATTTAGTGTAATCACCACCGATTTCGGTGGCTTACGTACTGCCCAACTCTTTGGTGGTCAAGAGCGAGTCATGCGTGGAGGATGTACCTTACAGATCGAGCAGAAAGGCACACGTGTGACACGTCCACAAACCTAATTGGAGAGTGTGTGTCTATATATATATATATATATATATATATATATATATATATATATATATATATATATATATATATATATATATATATATATATATATATATATATATATATATATATATATATATATGTATGTATATGTATATGTATATATATATATGTATGTCTATGTGTATGTATATATGTATATGTATATGTATATGTATATGTATATGTATATATATATATATATGTATATATATATATATATATATGTATGTATATAATAAAGATTGTTTATGTGGTATATTAGGGGTGGGAGTAATTACACCCGGGTGTAAAAGGTATTTCTATATATATATTACCAACATGCTAATCAAAGTCAGATTATAGGTTTCTGCTAATTTGGGCAGATTCTAAGAGACTGGACTTTATGGACTTTAGTATACTACTTAGTCATCAGTATCTGCTAAATGAGGGATACACCCTACATGGCTACATGTATATGCCACTTTCACAAGTTGTAAACTTTTATTATGAGGATACGACGCACTCTAGTTAAATACAAGAAATAAACCATATAAACAAACTTTTTTTCTTCTAATAACATGGTTGTTTGGAGAGAGAAATTTTCATCCCTCATCCCCTTTTAAACACAACAAATCTAAAAACTACTTTCAACTGTTCACTTTGCTTGCACCTATATATTCTACCATACACACATACCAACAATTAAACACAATATACACTAAGCAAATTAGAAAAACAAACACTGCCAAATTAAATTGTTTCAGTGCTGCGACTAAATCAGTGTAGCTAATGGCTTGAGGGAATGTTTGGAACATAGGAATTTCATAGGAAACAGTTTAATTGTTCCAAACGGTTACAAGCATAGAATAGGAACATAAAGCTTGGTAAGTCATTGTGCACTAGTCATTGTGCATGACCAGTGTCTAGTCCATGGTTACAAGTCACAACAAACTTTGTCTGATAAGGATGTCACACAACCAACTTTGTGTGATAAGGATGTCATCGAATAGGCAATTGGCTAGGAATGTTCTTTTTAGTCAAAATATGATAGACTTTAATTAAAAATAATAATTTAATTCATTTACATAAATAGTTGTATACAAATATATACGTATGGTATCATACCATTATATTCATTACTCCATCTTTGAATATAGGTTATCGTGGGATCTGTGCAGCCAACCTTTTTAAACTTTAACCATAGTTAATATATGTAAAAGTAACAGATGATCTCATGAAAATAATGTCATCGAATTTTTCTTGCAAATACTTTCACAATATAATAATAATAATAGTAATAGTAGTAACAACAACAACAATAACAACAACAGATAATATTAATAATGCTAGTACATTATAATAAAAACTATAGTCAAAGTCTTGTATTATTTTATGGATCCAATTTATGTTAAACTTACATATCTGACAAAAACTAGCAAAAAGATAAACTGCATATTGAAGAATGGGATCGAACCAAAGCACAAAATTTACATTCCAGGAAGCCTGTTTTGGAATCTGAAGTCAATATACCCTCGTGTGGTCTATGGATGTAAATTACGGGTACAAATCCTTTTAAATAAAATGGGTGTGTATAGCTATCACCCGGATGTTTTCTTGCTAACTATCATCCAGATTTGAGACCGTTGGATTAGAGATCCAACGGCCTCTTTTTTTTGGAGGGGGAGATTTTTTTTTGAGGAGAGGGAGATTTTTTTTGAAGGGGTGGGGGAGAATTTATGGCCATTGGATCTCTAATCCAATGGTCACAAATTTGGATGATAGTTAGGAAGAAAACATCCGGATGATATTTATCAATACCCAAATAAAATTATGGCACTGGTCAGTCGGTAAACCACGCAAGAGTGAGACCTACATTTCAAATAAGCTACCAAGATACATGTTGTTTCTGTGCAAGTGCAAAGGGACTATTGCCCAGGCTAAGAAGTAAGAATGCGTAGGCTAAGAGTGTGTGATTAAGAACAATCAAATCATATTGCATAATTTTATCTACATGTAATACGAGTAAGTAATTAACTACTTACCCCGTTACCAACCTCCTGGACCAGCTTGTCGTAGGGCATGGACTCCACCTTAACGTACTCGAACGGCAGCGCGTACGGCAGCAGACGGACCGCCGCCTCGAACACCTCGATTACAAACCCGCCGGCCGCCGTCCGGTTCGTCTCCGGGTCCACGTCTATGTGCACGATCGGCCGGTAGCCGGGGTCAACAGTCCCCGGCACCGCCATCCGCAGTTTCCGCGAGCTCGTCTGCTGCGCCCACCCTTTCGGCACGACCGCCGATTCTCCAGGCCAGATGACCGGCGCGAGCCCGGCGTTCTCGTTGGCACCGTGGACCAGATTCCGAGTCAGCCCGTCCTGCCGCGTCCAGAACCCAATGCCCCTCTCCTTTCCATGGTCCACGATGTTTACCACCCGAAAGGCTGCCTGCACGGCGAGCTCGCCGTCGACGATCTGGAACGTGCCGCCGAGGCCCTCGAATGTCGTGTTGGTGATTGCTTCGAGGAACTTCTCTCCTGAGCTTGACTTGCCGAGTGTGGAGAGGTCGGTGGGGCCGCTCGTGCTGCCCACCAGCCCCGGAGTTGATAAGTCGCCGGGGCTAAGTCGCTCAGCCGCGGACGCGACGGCCCATGCGGCGTCGTACGCCCACACGGCGTAGCAGCCCATCTCGGCGTGCGCCAGCTCGGAGTTCGGGTGGTCGCGCATGAACTTGTGCGCCCACCGCCTCTTGATGTCGCGCAGCCGCGGCGTGTATGGCACGTAGGGCGCGAGCCCGATGACTCCCTGCAGCGGCTCGATCGAGGTGAGGAGGCCCGTGAGCCCGTCGGTGATGACCCACGCGTAGCCCTCGACCATCATCCCGGCCTCGGTGGCGGCGGCGAACACGAGATCAGCGAGCGCTGGGCGCGTGTGCACCACGAAGGCACGCGTCTGCTGGGACTTCAAGCGGTACAGCGCCGCCGCGACGGCGTCCCGGGACGCCTCTGCCGGGAGCGCACAGCGGTATGGCACCTCGGTTTGTGCGCTGGTGAGGGCGTCCACGAGGAATGGCACGAAGGCGGCGCCGTAGTCGTCGTCCTGGTAGATGGGCACGACGCGGCGCCACCCGAAGTATTGTGCGAGCGCGGCGATGGCACTGGCCTGCTCGGCGTCGCTCAGCGCGGCGCGGGCGAAGAACCTGGCCGTGGTGAACGACACCGATGGGCTCGTCGCAGAGAACGACACGACGGGGACCTCGACCCTCGTGGCGAGGTCGGCGACGAACGCCGACTCGACAGACGACTGCGGCCCGAGGATGGCGCGCGCTCCCTGTCTCGTCATCAGCTGCAACGCTGCACGCACGCACAGACCAGGCGACGTCATCTTCTCCAGTCTCCACAGACCAAAAAGGAAACCTTAAACGACCATGTCAAAGCCCCTGAGGTGCAGCGGAGAGGGACAGGAGCGTGTCCATACCGGCTGACGCAGCCGCGACGACGTCGCCGCGGGAGTCGTGCTGCACGATCCGAACACGAGCGGAGGAGTTGGGGAAGGCGGCGTAGAAGTCGGCGAGGGCCATGGGGACGGTGGTGCTGGCGATCTTCCCGACCAGCGAGCCGGCGTCGATGATGAGCCCGACACTCACCGTCGCCGCCGCGGGCGGCTGCGCCCGCGACGACGTCAAGGCGAAGCCGAGGAGGAAGTAGTGGAGGAGGAAGAGAGGGCTGGGAGTGTGCCCGGCCATGGGGAGATCGATCGAGGAGGGAGGCTGGACCGCCGGAGAGCTAGTCAATCACTTGGGTGAGTGAAATTGTTCTGCCCGTGCCGTCGTCGTGGCAACTTGTAGGTCACTACGTACACGTCTACGCGCGGGGTTCGGTTGCTGATTTGGTGGCTTTCGTGTGTGCGAGTTGAGGCGGGAACTGGAGAAGGTAGCGGAGGCCATGGATGGGCTCGCGGCATCCATGACCATGGGTGTGGTTGATCAGGGCCTACAATTATTCTGTTGCAACATTACAGGCCTAAACATATCTGGGCCTCACTGCAGTGCAGAAAAGATGGCCTCGCAAATCATCATTACTATTATAAAAAAAATGGGTTGGTGGTCGTACATCTTTTCTCCTCTAACCGCCTCATTATTAACTTCTCATCACTCTTTACTTTTTAACTGATCAGAGTACCTCTATTCCATAGTATGATTCTCTATGTATCCAACAAATTTCGTTGCAACGCATGAGTAGGTAACTAGTCTACACGAAATTTACGACTAGGCCGATGCATAGAAATCTATTCTTTTTACCTACATGTGGTAACTAGTTAGATTTCAACCCGCCCGTGACCATTAGCCATCGGCTGGACTAGTCACCGGTTGCTATTTTGTAGACAAATCTTTGCTACCTAGAAATACGAGTTGATGACGATCCATTCTTTTGCTCCTCTTCACAGTTATCTGATCTGACCGCGAGATAGGATCTGGGTGTCTATCTCGCGCCTCTCCCCACCCCTTGAAATTGAAGATAATTACCTACAAACTCTATCCACCTACCCCTATCATCTATGCGATGACGATCCATTCTTTTGCTCCTCTTCACAGTTATCTGATCTGACCGCGAGATAGGATCTGGGTGTCTATCTCGCGCCTCTCCCCACCCCTTGAAATTGAAGATAATTACCTACAAACTCTATCCACCTACCCCTATCATCTATGCAAGGCCCCTCTAGAATACACAAACACCATCGGGGGCCGGCCCTCTCCCACTCTCTGAAATGGAATTGAAAGCAAAAATTCTGTAACATCTCACATGATATTGTCTTCCCTAATCTTGGGCTACTTCAAACTGCTGCCTTGCCCCCCCCCCCACCAACAATGGTACTCTAGTCTAGAAAAGAAGGAACACTGGTAGCATACTAGCATGTTAGGGCCACATGAGTTAAGCGGTAGGCGCCGGCAACAATCCAGATGACAACGATGGCTCAATAACGTTGATCGAGTTCAACAGCTGGTTCCACAATAGGAGTAGGTGAACAAATTTGCAGCACCCAACCGGACACGTCGAAAGGTGAGTTCTGGCCTTTCGGGTGTCACGATGACCTGCCAATGTGGTTGCGCTGGTTGGTCGCACGCGTCCTGCTCGCCTTGACCCAAGTCGCGGAGCCTACTCCTTCGACTTGCATGTGCAACCCCCGTTGTAGAAGCCACAAACCACGTCCATCTGCTTGAGCAGTGCATCCCCAACGTCCTCACCTCCACCCCCATCATCTTTGTCGTGCCATCCTCCACCTTCCCCCACAACGCTTGCCCTAGTAACCACGTCGAGTGTTGCTGTTTCAGTGGCACGGATGCACGCTGGCGAGGAGCAACGTCGGTGGGTGCCACAATGGCACACCATGGGTGGAGGACGAGGAGATGGATCTACTCTGGCTCAGTGCGTTGTTGTAGTTGGAAGTGAATAGGGAGGTGGCCGGTGGTTTCTCGTTGGTGGCAAGAACCATAGAGACACTTGGAGATTCCATGACGGCGAGCGGCCAATCAGGGAGGTAGCAACACTCATGTGTGCTAGTGCGAGTCTATGAGAGGAAGCCACCCAGGTCCATATGTCGTCGCCACCGTATTTGCCTGCTTCCCCTATACCGAGGAGGATGACGACACCCTCAACACCATCTTCCGCTCTTTGACGAGCTCCTCACGAGCGCGACGTAGCTGCTCTTCTCTAAATATATGTGTCACCTTCATTTCTTTTTGTGTCTCCATGTGCATGTCTGCAGAACTTTGTCAATCTTGAACAAGGAGGCATTCTTGTATGGTGGTGTTGCTTGTCGAGGCAGAGTTGACGCAGCAGGGCCAAAACAAGCTTGCACGAAGTCAATGGCATGCTACCGAGGCCTGTTCTAAATCTAACCAGCCCCGCTGCCATCACAACACTAGCCAGTTCGTGCGCGGACAACTTGTCACCGGAGTTAGTAAGCCATCATCCACCTCACGGCTGCACGGTGAGCCCATTCGCACCAAACTACCCTGGTACCATTAAAACCCTCACCAATCCATGCTTTTTGAGATCACGGAGCATTGGTGATGCCCTAAAGATAGGATCATCGGATGCAGATCATGAGTACGTATAATACAAGATTTTTATACATGAGTACTTACAGAGAGTATAGTCATATCATCAAGCATCTATGTAAAATCCATTTCCTCCAATGCAAACATTTTTTTGTATATGCTTAGATATTGTATTATCTATTAATTAGATATATTATATACGTAAACACCAGTTAAGTATCGATGTCTACGTAAGTATCATTACTATAATATAAACACCTTATTAGTCCTACGTGGCTAGAAAAAACAGTTTTTAGTTACTAAGCACCTCTCTAAACCCATTGTAAACGACCTGCTTCCACTACACTGAAGCCACATTCCTGCCTAGCCGAAGGCATGAGATGCGAACAGGGCAATGCGAAGCAACTCACTTTGGCTGGCTCACCGATAGTTAGGTTGTGGGCGTCTGCCGTCAGGAGTTTGGTGTGTTATTGGTGGCCCAGTGGCCAGCCATACAAATGCTAGAACGCACAATTAGTACAGTACATTATAATCTTGAATGCATCAGGACTAAGGAAAAATAATGGCAGAGACATGCGCATTCTGTTCAGGCACGTCCACACTGTCAAATCCATCAACCTCATGATATTGTACAGCATTGCGCTCCTGCAAATCACCAAAAACTTTCTCCCCAATTCTCCTACTGTAGGATCGATTCACACTAAGATAGGCAATCAGAGGGGGGGTGAATGATTGCGGAAGCTAAAAATAAATTTTAAGACTCTCCCCTAAACACAAAACCTATTTAAGCCTCATTTAATAATTCTGGACAGAATAATATACTCTCACTAAAACTGATCCCGATTAAAAACCATAACTCCGATTGACCTCAAATTTTTTCAGAATAAACTAGAGACAGTTATTGAACTAACCCAATTGGAATTACGTCAATCGGACCTCTAGAACTTGAGATATAAAATAAACAAGATCGCTGATACAGATAGTGACGAAAATAAATTAAGCCCTAATTATGCAACTAAGCAAAATATGAGATCGCTTGCCTGACCGATGGCTGAACAATGTCGTGCGCTTCGTGATCAAAAATATGCCATGCCAAAGGAAACGTTTGGCCACCCCAAAAGCCGTATATATAATTTTCTTCCACGGCTGCTCGGTACAACTCTTGCCATGCCACCGCATGCATATATATACACACACAGCCTAACTCCAACTAGGCCTTAAAATCCTAATCCAACTCCAACTAGGACTTAGAATCCTAATCCAACTAGGACTTAGAACCCTAATCCAACTCCAACTAGGACTTCGAACCCTAATCCAACTCCAACTAGGACTTCGAATCCTAATCCAACTCCAACTAGGACTTCGAATCCTAATCCAACTCCAACTAGGACTTCGAATCCTAATCCAACTCCAACTAGACCTGGGCCTTTTTACCTCAACTAAACTTTTGGCCCACTAATTTTCAAGGGACCCGAAACCCTTCCTAACACAGGTTTTTCACACTCACGACTTTTCTAACACGTCACGTGTCGAAGCCTCCAGGACCGCACCTCCAGGACCGCACCTCCCGTAGCTTCTCCACGTATCATCCACCTTCGATCTCCATGCGCCCCAAGCATGAGCCCGATCATCTCGTGACCTCCTTGACCGTCTGAACCTCAGATCTCCCCATCCTAGTTCCGGTCCACCTCGTCACCGACCATGATCGCCTCCATGCTCAACCTGCACATGCAAAGACCAAAGAACATTCTTCCGGCACAAGTTCGTCTCAACTTGGCCAACATCAGTCCGCACACATGCAACACAACTCGCATAACACCGCTAAACGAAATCACCAATTATTCATCATAACAAATTAACCATTGTCAATTATTCATCACCAAAATATCATAAATCTAGCCACATGGTCTAACAATCTCCCCCTTGATGAATACATTGACAAAACCACAAAATTGTATGATGAACTAGCTTCAAATAGATATAAGTGAAGAACCAAAGCCGAAAAAACATTTTAAACCATAAGTCTCAAATCTCTCCCCCTCAACACAAGAGAGGTAATTTTATTCTCCCCAAATTCTTTAATTTCTCGCAAAGCACACCAAATTTCTCCCCCTTTGGCAATGTAATCATCAAGAAAATTTAAAGAAAGAATAATTCTAAGACGGAGCAATGAAAGTAAAAATCAAGAAGCTTTGTAGATTATCCAAGTCATTGTGCATTTATTTAATAAAGCAACCAAGACACATTTTTGAGTAGAGCTATCTAGATCATATCAAGCCATATATCACATAGCAATGTCAAAACAAATTTTCAATATGATTAAGCAATTTATATCAATGACAGGCATATCAACAATGACCAAACCAATTATAGAGAGCACAATGAGATATCACAACGAAAAGTCAAAACCTAAAAATGAAGCAAATTTTAACTCTAGACGGGCTAGCAGTCTCATGTAACAACTTATTGCTTCACACTCAATTTTTAGGCATGTGGCATGCTTGTAGCATACTTCTTTTCATAATGACATACTTTTCTTCTTCTTCTTTTTGATGGTGGCATGCTTGAAGCATACTTCTTTTCATTTTGCGCACTTTTGTGCCATTTTTTTTTCACCATGGCATGCTTGAAGCATACATCTTTTTAATTTTTTCTTTATATACTCTCTTTTTTTAATAACATGCCAAATTGAGTGATCATAAGAATTGGAACATGAAACATGCAAGTCTCATAACCAAGAGTTAAAATAAGACTCACAATCAAGCTAATCCTTTTCGATGGACATCGCAAAGTAATAACTATAATTAATCTAGTCAAAATATTCCGCCATGTCATACTATTAATTCAAATGTAGCAATTTAATTATAAACAGTCCTGATCAAAACTACACAACATATGAATAGATATGATAAAGAAAGCTCTACTACTCAATTGATTTCAATGACTTGGATTTGATGAGTTATTTGACAAGGATAATAAACAAAGCTTTCAAAATTTTTAAACAACAAGCTCCCCCTTAGAATAATCCCATAAGATGTAATACTTCCAACTCACTTCACAATTGAGGAAAACGAGAAGTATCAAACGATTTCATGTGCAAATTTACAACTTGAGAATTTAACAAGATGTAAGACAATATCACCTTTTTCACATGGTCTTTCAAAAAGTGAAATCTCTTGTAAACCATCAAAGGAGTGAAGAACCATCAAGTGTTCCAATCAAGCGATGATAAAAAACAGAACCCAATTTAACTCATGTTCTCCATCCTTGTCAGCTGTTCTTACATGACAGGAAACATCGGTCTCACAGTATTGGGGTTAGTAAAATAAGATTTAGGAATCCAGTACTGTGACACACGACGAACAGGAGCAACAAAGCTAGAACCAAAATCACGTGTATGTGGATGATTAGAATGCCGAAAAGAACGTGAATCATTTGAATTAAATCCCAATCTAGCATGTGAAGCAGATTTAAAGCCATCATGAAAGTTCTCAAAAAACATAGCTTTCACATTAGTTCTAGGAACAAAAGATATTGCATGTTTTTGTCTCAAAGCATTCAATCTTTCCTTTCTCTCTTTCTTGATACGTCTAAAGCAAAATTCATTCAAGTGTCCATCTCTTCCACAATAGGTGCAATGAAATTTAACATAACCAAAATTCTTTTGAGATGATGAGCTAGCACCTACATTATTATTTGATAAACTTTGCACAAAGCCAGCTGATTTAAACACAGTTTGATTTGGTTCAAGTTTCACTTCAATTTTTCCGGGTTCAAGAGACTTAATAACCTTAGGAGGATTATTCTTGGCATGCTCAACAAAATTAAATCCTAAACCTTGATTTTTCACACTTATTTTTGACTTATCTAGAATCATATTCAAATTTTTCTTACCAAAAGAAAATCTCTCTAAAGTGTCTTTCAGGTACTCATTCTCTTTAGCTAGAGTGGGACAAGTTGCGCATTTGACATGTTCATTCACAAGATTTTTAGAAGCACTAGACTGAGTCAATCTTTCTTTTTCAGCAAAATCATTAAGTTGTCTAGTTAAAACTTCTATTTCAATGTTAAGCTTAGGACAATTTGAGCAAGAAGATATCTCATGATAAAGCATCTGTTGAATTGTTTCCTGAGATGAGTTAAGTCTAGCTTCTAATAATTCACATTTAGAACAAGCTTTAGAATGAACATTTGAAATACTTGATTCTAAACATGAAGAAGAGCTAAACTTGAGCTTTTCAATTTCATCATTAGCACATTTCAATTTTTCATCACAAGAGTCATGTGCTAATCTTAATTCATCAAATTTAGCAGTTACATCTCTAAGTTGATCCATGTTTAAGGCATTAAGAGACCTAGCATTCTCTAACTCAGAATGTAAAATTTGACATGACTCACAAGATTCATCATCAGGAATTAAAACTCTAAGTCTTGCAATTTCAGAATTTAGAGATTCAATTAAAGTATCATATTTTTTAATCTTTTTATCTTTCTTTTCTAGCAAAGTACCAAGTTTAGCAACAGCTTTAGCTAAATCATCATAAGAAGGTTCTACCTCATTGTAGTCGTCGCTGTCAAGATCATCATTGTCGGTGGAGCTTTTGCTACTTGCCATTAGACACAACCCAGTTAAATTTTTCTTACCTTTGGGAGTATCATCCTCGCTGTCCGTGTCCACATCACTCAAATTAATTTGTCCAAGAGCGGCAAGAACACGATGCACCACCTTGCGATTCATATAACCCTTCTTTTTATTCTTCCTTTTTTCTTTCTCCATCTCTTCTTCCTTCTCATTCTCTTCCCTTGCAAATCTTGCTAGAAATTTTGGACATTTGAGACGAATATGATTGAGATCACCACACTCAAAGCACCTTTGAGGACCAAAATTTCCTCTTTTTCTTGATCTCACATTCTGTAAGGCTCTTGTGAAGCGTGTAGAAAAGAGTTCCAAAACATCTTCCGGGAGTTGCTCTAGCTGTTCATCGGTTAGTGAAGACAAAAAAGACAAAGCATAGCTAGTAGAAGAATTATCACCATTAGACTTGCTAGATTGTGAAGCTAAAGCAATTGATTTATTACTATTATTTTTTCTGGCAAAAACATCTAATTCATGAGTTTTTAATTTAGAATAAAGTACATCTAATGTAAGTGTACTCATGAGAGTAGATTCTCTAATGGATGTAACCTTCATCTCCCATATCGACATATCTAATGCTCCAAGTAATTGACGTGCATTTTCAGCATCAGTATAAGTAACATTAACAGCACGTAGGTTACTAAGAATTTTATTAAAGCGGGCAAAGAGATCATCTATTGATTCACCAGGTTTCATCTCAAAACGCATGTAATCTTTTTTGTACATATCTTGACGTACCTCTTTAATAGTAGATGAACCCTCATGATAATCACAGAGTGCTTTCCATACCTCATATGCGGATTTAAGATGCACAACACGATCAAAGTCACTCCTTCCTAGTCCTTGAATTATCAGATTCCTTGCCTTGCTATTTGACTCCACTTCTACTATATTCGCTGCTGACACAGCATCATTCTCAGGCACTTGATAATGCTTGTATACCTTCTCCCATATTGCAAAGCCTTGAGCTTGAATGTATGCCTCCATCTTCGCTTTCCAAAACTGAAAATCAACACCATCGAAAACACAAGGTTTTGTGGAATACCTATCCGTCGACATGTTTTCTAATCACCGGTTAAGATCAATTAGAAAAATTAACCTGCTCTGATACCACTTGTAGGATCGATTCACACTAAGATAGGCAATCAGAGGGGGGGTGAATGATTGCGGAAGCTAAAAATAAATTTTAAGACTCTCCCCTAAACACAAAACCTATTTAAGCCTCATTTAATAATTCTGGACAGAATAATATACTCTCACTAAAACTGATCCCGATTAAAAACCATAACTCCGATTGACCTCAAATTTTTTCAGAATAAACTAGAGACAGTTATTGAACTAACCCAATTGGAATTACGTCAATCGGACCTCTAGAACTTGAGATATAAAATAAACAAGATCGCTGATACAGATAGTGACGAAAATAAATTAAGCCCTAATTATGCAACTAAGCAAAATATGAGATCGCTTGCCTGACCGATGGCTGAACAATGTCGTGCGCTTCGTGATCAAAAATATGCCATGCCAAAGGAAACGTTTGGCCACCCCAAAAGCCGTATATATAATTTTCTTCCACGGCTGCTCAGTACAACTCTTGCCATGCCACCGCATGCATATATATACACACACAGCCTAACTCCAACTAGGCCTTAAAATCCTAATCCAACTCCAACTAGGACTTAGAATCCTAATCCAACTAGGACTTAGAACCCTAATCCAACTCCAACTAGGACTTCGAACCCTAATCCAACTCCAACTAGGACTTCGAATCCTAATCCAACTCCAACTAGGACTTCGAATCCTAATCCAACTCCAACTAGGACTTCGAATCCTAATCCAACTCCAACTAGACCTGGGCCTTTTTACCTCAACTAAACTTTTGGCCCACTAATTTTCAAGGGACCCGAAACCCTTCCTAACACAGGTTTTTCACACTCACGACTTTTCTAACACGTCACGTGTCGAAGCCTCCAGGACCGCACCTCCCGTAGCTTCTCCACGTATCATCCACCTTCGATCTCCATGCGCCCCAAGCATGAGCCCGATCATCTCGTGACCTCCTTGACCGTCTGAACCTCAGATCTCCCCATCCTAGTTCCGGTCCACCTCGTCACCGACCATGATCGCCTCCATGCTCAACCTGCACATGCAAAGACCAAAGAACATTCTTCCGGCACAAGTTCGTCTCAACTTGGCCAACATCAGTCCGCACACATGCAACACAACTCGCATAACACCGCTAAACGAAATCACCAATTATTCATCATAACAAATTAACCATTGTCAATTATTCATCACCAAAATATCATAAATCTAGCCACATGGTCTAACACCTACGAAGTGCTAAGTTTATCCCTCCATGTCAGGTAGCTACGCCGGTTTTGGTTTACAGCACTGGGCAGAAGGGCCGCATTCTCAACAGCGATGTTGGAGTCTTGGTCTATTCTGTATGACACATCAATACCTTCAAGGTGGAGGTGGTACACGACACTGGAGCACGGGTCGACGGCTTGGTGATCCTCTTCGTTGCTGCGATCCTTGTCAGCTTTGCTACTGCGATTGTCAGCCCCGCTCTCCATGGGCACCTGGTGGGGGCGGATTCGCTGGGACAGCGATCTGATATCCCAGGAGAGCACCTCCTTGATCAGATCCTGGAACTCCTCTGCTGAAGCGTAGAGCGATTGTTTTTGCTGAAACAAATTTTCAATTGTAGGTCAGAAACTGTATTTACGTTGTAATTAACCTAAAGAACATAACTCAAAAGTACAGACCCATCTGTAACCTTCTTGCTCTTCTAGCCTCCCCGTCATCGGCGCCCACTCCGGGTCCGACGGCCACCTCCTCGCCACTCCTTCCTCCCTTGACCCTGTCGCGAGCTGCGCTGGCGAGATGCCAGCCCATCAGCATCCTCTGCCTCGAGCTCTCCCTAGTCTCCACGTCCGTCCTTCGCCAAGGTTGTCCGCCGCGGGACAACACCGTCACGGGTTAACGAAGGTGCGCGGAAGCCGGGCGAGCGAGCCAGGGAGGCTGGGCCCTCTGCTTTGCCGACGCAGTGCCGGGCCGATGAACCTCTTCAACTGCGCGGCGCAGACGGCTGGTAGCAAGTCCGACGGTGCAGGCTCAGGCACAGGCCTCGTCGTCTCCCTCAAGCCCCCCTGCCACCTCAACGCAGGCGTTGCTGTGCAGGCCCGCCGGACTTCCTTGTGGACAAGTGCTTCAACTGTATGTCCACCTCGCATCGCCACGCCGACTGCACTTTGCCGCCGCGTTGTTTTCGATGCAATGGTTTCTACCATCTAGCTAAGGACTGTAAGAGGACAAGGTCATCATCATCCTCCTCCCTCGGGTTAGTCAGGAGTGTGTAGTTGCTCCGAGGTCTGCCAGGCTCGTTTCCCGTAGGTCATGACGGCCTCTCGCCTGTCCTGCCAGCTGTGGGTGGCCTCAACTTGGCCGCTTGCCCCTTCGTCACCCACAGTCGTTTCCCAAGGTACGCGCCTTTCCTCCCCGGTAGAGCAGCCAACAGTCAGTGCTTGCCACATTCTGTGGTTTGCCGAGCTTGCGACGGAAGAGCTTTGGCTTGCAAACGCCCTTGTCACCTACCAGGCCAACTCTGAGAGGCCCCTCAATCCGGACTGTGTCACGGAGGCTGTTAATCGCGCCTTGCAAGATGCCGAGCGTGACACATTCTCCGTGTGCCCTCTTGACTAAACTGCACTCCTGCTCACCTTTCGAAATGGTGCGAACCAGGATGCAATCCTCCATAGTTCCGGCATATTTGTTGGCAACAGTCGGGTGTTCTTCAGACCCTGGACAAGGCGGTTTCTCGTTGACTTCTCCTGCTTGCAGTTCCGAGTCTCTGTTCAGCTCGAGGGATTCCCGGCTCATGCATGGCTTAAATCCACGCGGAGTCCATCCTATCATCTTGCTAGGTGGAGTGTGTTCTGGACTCAGAGGCCTCACCAATGTCAGCCGTCTTCTGCGTCTAGGCTTGAACTGCCGACCCCGCCTCCTTGATGGCTTCCGTTAGGGTCTTTATCGCCGAGCAACCGCCTGTTGTCCAGCACGACGACCCAACCTTGCAGTGCATCTTCGCCGGGGCGAAACCGTATCTCCGGGAGAAGGAAGGCCTGGTCTACAATGTGGCCGTCCACATTGTGGAAGTGGCAGATTTCCGTTTGTGAAATCCGTCCTCCGACGAGCCCTCGCCGCCGTTTGGCGACTTGGAAGATGGTCACGATGGGGACCCCGACAGGGGTTATGGCGAATCTCTTGGCCAAGGCCCCCTGGTTAAAAAGTTCCGACCCGCTTCAAACCTTCTTGGTGGTTCCCACCGGAGTGGCTCCACCACCGGCCCTCATGGGCGCTACCCACTTGCCAGCGAGCCTCCTGGTGACGCAGTCCAACGACAACGAGCCTAGGAAGCTCACAATTTGAAGTCCACGTGGGAATCCCGCAGCACCAAGCTCGAAGGGAGAGACTTCAATGCGGGCCAGTCCTCACGTGAAACCCACGTGTAAGAAACGCACCTCGGTCAGAGAAGCGCTGACAAACCGCAAGTGGATCTCAGACCTGCAAGGACCTTTTACCGCTCCCGCCATCCTTGAATTCCTTCAATTGTGCTCGAGGTTAAACCAGGTGCAATTGCAGTCGGGAGTTCAAGATGTCGCCCAATGGCGCTGGACCGCTGACGGCAAATTCACTTCCAAATTGGCCTACAATGCATTTTGTCAAGGATCAATCCGCTTCCCCTGCGCTCTGCAATTGTGGTCAAGCCCGGTGCCGCTGAAAGCAAAGCTTTTCACCTGGTTGGCCCTTCAAGATCGAGTATGGACCTTTCGCGATTGAATAGCCGCTCCATTCCCGCGCCTTTGCAACCAGCACGAAGAGACGATCGCCCATCTGCTGGTCAGCTACCCGGTCGTCAAACAACTTTGGTTTTCCATTCTCTACTGGTTGTCGCTTTGCAACACTTACTCCTTCGCCAATGGCTCCCTACAAGATCAGTGGATAGCGTTGAGACTCCTTGTGCCCAAGGCTAAGCGCAAAGGTGTAGATTCGCTAGTCATCCTCTTGACGTGGACAATGTGGAAAGAGAAACAGATTGTGGCATACCCAGGGCTCATTCGATTTTCAGGAACTCGTGCTCCGCACGAAGCAAGAATTTGGCTTTTGGTCATCCCTGCACAAATCCAGTCTTAGCAATCTTCTTTCTAGAGCTGTCGGAGATCTGTGTTAGCAAGCGGTGAGCCTAGGGTTTCTTTTCCTATTGTTTTCGCTAGTCGATCCTGTGCCTTTTGTCGCTACTATTCATTTTGTCGCCGCTAGCTCTTTCTCCTCATCTGTAACCTTGTAGTATGTCCTCTGCTCCTCTTCCTTGGATGGCAAAGCCTTTCTCTAGACTGTGTACTTGGACCGCTTATTTCTCCTCTTTTTAATGAATGAAACGCAACTCTCTTGTGTTTTCGAGAAAAAAAAAACTAAAGAACATCATTTTGGTAAGGGAAAAGTGTGTAGAAAGAATCAACATTATTTTGCAAAAAAGTACTATAGCACTTACTACATGCGCCCAACAACTGGAAAGTGAAGAAATGAAGTGCTCTGAAAAGTGGATAGACTCCACAGCTAATGCACCATCAACCTGGTTGGACAAAATATTCAGCATTACTAGGCAGCGGACAATCCAGGAAATCCAAGAGTAAATCGATTAGAATTTTGCCATAAAGATTCAACAAGTGAGCCTGCCGCCATGTAGCGAACGAACTCTATGGTGATACTTTGACAGGAGCACAAAAACTTAAGACATGGCTACATTGTCTAAACAAGATAGAACTATTAGATTTTCAAGATTCAAGCCTTCCTCTCTGAAGTAACATTCACTATCCAACTTCGAAGCAGGGGAATTTGTAAGACAAGAAAAACGTGTACAGCTGCCTAACGGTAAAGCAGCAACTACACATAATTTCGGTCATGTGGGGTCAGTGCCACTTGTCTTTAGGTAGGAGAAATCACCGTATGAATGCTAGCTAATAAGCATTTATCAATCTAGATGGCATACCATCATTTACTTCTGCTCATATGCAGAATGAGCATGTTCTAGAGAGAGATAAATTGTAAAGATCAAGAGAGTAATTCATGGACTATGACGCAACGTAGTATATACCTCTAACCAATTTGGAATAGCTGCACCTTGGACACTATCAGAATATGGCAGATATGGTTTAATATCAAGAACGGGCTGTACATAGAGGAGCAATGTATTAGGAAGAGTTAACAGCTGACATGGCTGAATTATGTCAATTCATTGTGTAAAGATGGAGAACATAAGCACTTAATATGGTACCGTGGCATCAACCAAATCTACTCCAGAAAGCAAAATTGCATGTCCATCCACCGCCTCCACCTATAAAAAGTTTAAGTAACAAAAAATAAATCAATCAAGGCACAATGGCATATGCTAAACAAGATCAATCAAAATACACAACAGTCCATGTGAACAACAAACATTCACACCCTGCTGGTCCATCCAACATGGTTATACAGAGGCCTATACCATTCAATTGATACGTATGTAGCATCCCGCATGTTGACAAATGCGGTAACACGTGGAACCATCGCAATAAATAAACAATGACTAAGATACAAAATCAGGAGGAATTTAAAACTTTAACACAACTAGATTATTCAACAGCAAAAGTAGTCATCGGTGGAAGCAAATAACATGAGAAAGTAATAAAAACCACAACTGAAATAAATGATGGCAACACCACAGTGCTGGTAAAACGGGTCACCCATGACTCATGCTCTCATGAGAATATAGTCCACTAGCCTTATACTTAACAGAAGAGCAAGTGTAAGATTGGAAAATCTCAGCAAGTACCCTAACAATAGCAAATGCAAATATGACACGCATAATAATAGAAAGGATATACTTATTCCAGGGTTCCAGGCAGCTACAAATCCGATGTAGCTATGGTACTCACTTAAGAAGCTATGACATATTGAGCAATAACAAAAAGGAATAAGCCTACTTTACACCCCCCCCCCCCCTCATAAACCGTCATGTGGCACCTAAATGTTCAATTTTTGCTGACCAATGGCACGTGGATGCCACTTATCTTCATTTCTTTACAAAACAGCAAAATAAAATAAAAAATACAATGGACCCACATGTATTGTCTAACGTGCTTCTTCCCATCACTTCCTATCTCCTTGCCAGCTGAACTCCCTCGAATCAACTCCAAATCACCTCCTATTTGGGCTTGAAGTTGGTAGTTGGAGGGAGTTGATGATGCATACAAGGAAATTGGGAGCAGCAGGTTATCCAATCTCAGTTTGTGCGCATTTGATTTTTGTGACTGTTGTAGCGTCATGGTGCAGGCAACACCGCTGTGGATGGCATTAGGCAGCAAGGCTCACACGGCCAGGAGCCCGAGAAGGAATGGTGCTGGTGACCTCCCCTGCTTTCAGGCTGCCACCTCCCTCAGCCGGAGACGCATCGCCATCGATCTCCCACGGTCATCGCCTCCATGCCGATGGCGCCAAGCCGTTCCGCCCATCCTATGTTTCCGCCGCGCCATGGCACATCCACATCGCTGCACCACCACACATCCCCTACATCCAAATTAAAGCTACCAATAGGTTCCCCATACTACACTAGTACTTATGCTCCCACTGGTTCGGCCTAAAACTCTTCGGACCACTGCCAGCGAGCTCCTCCTCGTGGCTGCCATGGACGGCTCACACCGGCACACCGCTAGGCCGCATCACCCCATCTCCACCTAAACTAGGGTGAGCACTGTAGTCTCCAAAACCTACTGGTACTTACCCACCTCCCAATCAAACTGCAAAGCCGCCTGAAGATCACTGTCGGCGACATCGTTTTCCCCATATCCGGCCCACCATCGCCGGACTACCACCAGCCACCTCCGTCCAATTAATCGCTTCCAATAGCTTTAGAATGTCTAGGAAAATGTCATGCTCATGCTAGTCATGCCAGATCATTGGAGTTGCCACCTCCCGACACTGTGCGCCATCGCACACCATCACCTCTGGCCAGGCAGAGAGCTGGCGCCGAGGAGGAGCGCAACGGCAAGCGCAAGGATGGACGTGGTCATCGCGATGAAAGCCGTGCGATAGGACCTCAACGGCGGCCGCGGTGACGATGAGGAGCAAGAGGAGGCAGTGGTGGCTTTGCCTTTCCTCTTAGCAACAGCGGCGCTGGTGGAAGCTAGCGGTGCCGTGGCCGCGAACGGTGAGTGCAAGGTGCGCAGGGGTGGCGATTGACGAAGGAAGGAGGTAGAAGAAAAGGGGTAAGGCTTTGAGATTGGGGTAGGGAGAGAGAGGGGGAGGGGGAAGAAGAGTATTTGAGTATGGAGGTAGAAGAGAGGTATTAGACATACATGTGGGGTCCAACTATTTTTTATTTGCTGATTTATTTAACATACTACCAACCAACGTGCCATATTAGCAGGTCCTCGCCAACTAGGATGCCACATTGGAGCAAAACCGCCTTGGAACGGATGAGGGTTGTGCTTTAGACAGTTTTGTTAGTTAAAGGGTGTCGGTTACCCGATTTCGTAGTTGGAAGTTGAAACTTGAACCAACACCATAGTTCAAAAGGGTAAAGTAGACTTATTCCTAACAAAAATAAGGAATAACGAGATAAAATATAACAATAAGAGGTAATCATGTCATTATAACAAGAGGGCAATTGTGGCACTGATTCTGACGAGCCACATACCATTTGATATGGGATTAGTCGGGCACCCACCACCACATACCATTTGATATGGGATTAGTTAGGCACCCACCTCGACTCTATACCTATGGCTGGGTGTTATTATCCCAACAGGACTGTACAGCTTCTGTACGTTCTAGGTGGAAGGTTGTATACCCATATATGAAGTCAATAAACAGTTGATTGGCACGAAGGTTAATAAAGATATGACGATTAAGAGCTAAGGTTGATTTAGCAAGATATGATTGTTAAGAGATGATATAACACATAATACATGCAAGGAGAGAGGTATTTTACCTTTTAGGAAAAAAACATGGGGAAAAGGGATCCAAATTTTCATAATTAATGGGGTATCTATAGGCAAGGATAGTTCCAAATTTCCAGCCTTTTTATTTTCAGATTCTACTGGCGTCCAAAGGATGGGAAGTCATGAGAGGAAGAGGTTCATTTTTTATCCATCAATTATCTGTTTTGTTCATTGTTGCATGTTACTTATCAACTCTCACTCTCTTGTTTTCCTTCTCCCAAGGTCATTTCCTGTTGAGGACAAGTCGGAGGCCAGCTTTTCGGGCTCCAATAAGCCCAAGTTTCAGGGAAAAGGCATGTCATCTTTGTCTCGCCATTCTAATGAGGAGCATAAAGGGAACGAGTGTGACTTAGCTGACCCTTCGAATTCTGTGGTGCCAAGGGGCATAAGGCCATTGTGTGTAAGAAGAATCCAAAGACCATTCTTCCTTCAGGCCTTCTTACCAAGCACAGGGCCTCCTCTGGAACAACCAACTAGCTTGCCCTCGCACCTTCTCTTGAGGCTCACCAGGAAAGAGGTAAAATTCCAAATTTTTGCATTTGATTTTGACTTCCTATGCAAAAAAAAAAAAAAAAATCAAAAATTTACCTCTTTCCAGACGAGCCCCAGAGAAGGTGCGAGAGCGAGCTGGTTGGCTGTCCAAAAGGAGACCTTGTGTTTAATAAGGACAGGAGGAAGGATGGTATTCGGATTCTTCTTACACAACGGCCTTATGTCCCTTAGCGCCACATAAGTCACAAGTGCCAGCAAAGCCACACTCGTTCCCTTTATGCTCCAAACTTTGGATTTTATATGTTATGTCACTATTTATTTATTGCGATAATGTTACATATGGTACCACATTTGTTAACATGTGGGGTGCTACAATGTAATTCAACTGTCATCAAAATCCAATCAGCATATTAGTTGCTTTTATTATAGTTGAAGTGTCAGTATAGGACGTATAGGCCAAAATAAAAACCATTCCAGATAGCATCCCGGCATGGACATCTGTAGTGCAAACAACGTCCTTCCACACAATGTATTATAAGCAACATACTGATAACTATGATAATTCAAATTACTCTCTAGAAGTTCCCAAATGCTCTCAATCATAAAACTAAGTATGCTTATATGTTATGGCGCCCTGAATCTATGTCCCAAATAGCAATAGCAACTGGATATATATGTTAGGAACTTGCCTGAAGAACGACGCGGATCACGTCGCCGGCAAGCCCACAGCCAATGTACAAACGTAAACATAGAGGAAACAATCTGGTTTTGGTGCTGTCAAACTTGGCAGCTTTTTCAGACTCTATTGCTTTGTTTAAATAGACAAAAACAAGGAAAGAAATCATGGCCTCCAATCAGACCGATACATGCACAATCATCAGAGATCATGCGCCTAAAAATAGCAACTATCCAAACACAGCAAAATAACTAACCTTGCACACAAGGATTATACTCAACAATCTCCTCCTAAGCCTTGTTGTGCTCGCTATTTACATCGAACATGCCGATCTTGGCGCGAAGCTTGTGAAATCTGTCCCTGCCAAGGGGCTTCGTCAGAATGTCACCAAGTTGCTCTTCACTCCTGATGAAATCCACATCAATCAGGCCATTGTCTGCGGACTCCCGGACTAAGTGATACTTCACTTCAATGTGCTTGCTCTGTCCGTGGAGTACCGGATTTTTGATCAAAGCAATGGCGGACTTGTTATCCACCTTCAGCATTGGTACGCTCGGTGTAGCCCCCTGCACTTCAGTTAGCACTCTAGCGAGCCACAATGCTTGACAAGCAGCATTTGCAGCTGCTATATACTCTGCCTCACAGCTGGATTGAGCCACAACCTTTTGCTTCATGGATTGCCAGGTAATTGGGCTGCCGGCTAAGAAGAAAATCACCCCAGTTGTGCTTTTCCTAGCATCAACGTCACCAGCGAAATCAGCATCACTGAACCCTGTCAGCTGTGCCTGATCCTCCTCCTTTCTTCCAAACCAAAGTCCCCAATTTCTGGTTCCCGCCACATAGCGAAGAATTCGCTTTACTGCTGCAAGATGGTCCTCCTGTGGCTCCTCCAAGAAACGGCTCACATACCCAACAGCGAATGCAAGATCAGGGCGGGTGTTAACAAGGTACCTTAGACTCCCGACGATGCTCCTGTAGGCAGTGGCATCCACCAGCGGCTCAGTGCTTTGCTTGCTCAGCTTCAGCCGCGTCTCCATGGGCACTTGACTGGGATTACACCCAGTCATACCACTTCTCTCCAGGAGCTTAACGGCGTAGGCTCCCTGGCTGAGCGAAATTCCTCTCGCGCTCTGCTTCACTTCAATGCCGAGGTAGTAGTGAAGCAGGCCGTGGTCACTCATTTTGAATGCGGCCGCCATCTCCTTCTTGAACACCCGATGTCGTCACAGCTAGCACCTGTGATCACCAAATCATCGACGTACACCCCGACTACTAGCTGTGCATCACCGGTCCGCCTGACATAAATGGCATGCTTCGATGGACTCCTCTTGAAACCGAGCGACACCAGCGTGTCGTCCAGCTTTGCGTTCCAGGCTCGTGGTGCTTGGTGTAGTCCGTACAGCGCCTTCTGCAGCTTAAGCACCTTGTGCTCCTTCCCAGCGATGACGAATCCCGCCGGCTGCTCCACGTATACCTCCTCTTGTAGGTCGCCGTTTAGGAACGCCGATTTGACGTCCATGTGGTGCACCTCCCACCCCTCGTGCGCCGCAAGGGCAATGAGCAGGCGCACCGAGTCCAGTCACGCCACCGGTGCGAACACTTCATCGTAGTCGATGCCATGCCGCTGTGCGTATCCCTTCACCACGAGGCGCGCTTTGTGCTTGACCACTGCCCCGTGCTCATTCCTCTTGACTTTGAATACCCACTTTAACCCGATCGCCCGGCGGCCGGGTGGGAGGTCGGCCAGAGACCAGGTCTTGTTGTCTTCAATGGACTCCATCTCTTCCACCATTGCCTTCCTCCAGCTCAGGCTATGTTCTGCTTCAACAAATGACCCGGGTTCGTCGGAGCTTACTGCATGCAGCTCGTCCGCAACCAGTACCCGTGGTGCGAATCCAAGCGGCGATGCCGGCCCGATGATGTTGTCGATCTTGCGGAATCAAAGTGGGACTTCCTCGTCGTAGTCGGCATCCAAATTGTCGCCATTCTCGCTTGGCGGAGAGGCGAACTCCACTGCCTGTGTCTCCCCAGATCCTCCCGGCGTCGCACCTCCAGCAGCCTGTGGCGATGGTGGTGGTGTTAGCTCTCCTGGCACCGCAGCTCCAGGTGTCTCGATGGCGTCCTTGGCCACCGGAGATGCCTGGTTCACAATGGAGTACTCCACCGTGAAGACGTCGTCGTTCCCGCCAGATGCGCCGCTGTCGCCGCCCGTGCCCCAGTCCCACTGGGCTTGTTCGTCGAATACCACGTCCCGCGTGATATGGACGCTCTTCGCGACGGGGTCGTAGGCGCGATACGCTTTAGTTCCGCGTTCATAGCCGATGAAAATCATCTTGCGACCTCTGTCTTCCAGCTTCTTGAGGTGAGGCGTTGTGTTTAGGACGTAGACGATGCAGCCGAATGTCTTGAGGTGGTGTACGGCTGGCTTCTTCCCGTGCCAAGCCTCGAACGGAGTCATCCCGTCCACGCTCTTCGTCGGGCATCTGTTCAGCACATATACCGCAGTACTCACCGCCTCGCCCCAAAACCATCCAGGCAGCCCTTTCGCCTTGAGCATGCTTCTTGCCGCTGCCACCACCGTGCCATTCCGGCGTTCGACCACGCCGTTCTGTTGCGGACTATAGGGCGCGGTGTGTTGGCGATGAACTCCTTCCATCGCACAGTACTCAGCGAACTCAATGGAAGTGAATTCTCCACCTCGATCGGTGCGGAGTGCCCTCAACTTGCGCCCAGACTCGCCTTCCGCCCGTGCTTGAATCTCCTTGATGGCAGCCGCTGCACGATCCTTAGAAGGAATCGCGGCTACCCACATGTATCTGCTGAGGTCGTCCACCAGCAGCAAGAAGTACTTGTTGCCCCTCGGAGTCGCCGGCGTGATGGGACCGCATAGGTCGCCATGCACCAGATCCAGGAGCTCCCGCGCGCGGTACTCTCCTTGTGCCGGGAACGAGGTGCGTCTCTGCTTCCCGGCTTGACATGCCTCGCACACCCGTTCCACATGGCCGATTTCCGGCAACCCCCGAACCAGCTCCTCCCGAGCCAGCTTCCGTAGCGCCGCCATGTTCACATGACCAAAGCGCGCGTGCCATCGCCAGGCCTCCGCGTTGTCGCGCGTCGCCAAGCACACCGGGGAAGCCATCTTGATGTTGAGCACATACAATCGGTTCGCCGCACGCCTCACCTTCGCCAGCAGACGGCCACTCGGCTCCCGGATGCGCATGATCCCGGTGTCGATGTCGATCTTGTACCCGACCTCGTCAAGCTGCCCGATGCTCACGATGTTCGTCGTCAACCGGGGAATAAAGTAGACCCCGGAGAACGATCGATTCTCACCGGTCTTGCACAAGAACGCGACCGTCCCTCGGCCCTCGATCTGCGCCACCGAATCGTCGCCGAAACGCACCGTCCCCAGCACCTCCTTGTTGAGATCTGCGAACGCCGCTCGACACCCAGACATATGGTTGGTAGCTCCGGTGTCCAGAACCCATGTCTTGGCATCGCGGTCTTCTTCTTCTCCGAGGTGGGCAAACACCTTTTCCTCCTTCAGCCGGATCTGGGCCCCTGCTGTCGGCGATGGGGGCGGAGGCGGCAGCACCACCTCCTTCCGCTGGATCTGGGCGCTTGCTGCCGTCGGCGATGGGGGCGGAGGCGGCAGCACCACCTCCTTCCGCTGGATCTGGGCGCTTGCTACCGTCGGCAATGGGGACGGCGACGCCGGCAAGGGGCTTGCGGGAAAAGAGGAAAAAGGTGAGGCCTTCACCAGCAGCAGCGAGGCCTCCTCTTCTTCTTGTGCAATGTGGGCCTGCTCCTTCTTGGGCTTCGAGCGACACTCACGGGCCCAATGGCCCATCTTCCCGCACCTCCTGCACTCATCACCGGCGGACTTACCAGATTTAGTCGGCTGCCCGCTTGACGACGAGTCTCCGCGCCCGCGGCCGCGCCCGCGTCTGCCACCGCGGCTCGCTGTCTTGCCGCCGGAGCCAGCACCGGAGTGGTTCTCCGTCTCGCGCTTCTTCCGCCGCGCATCCCATTCCTCCTCTGTGAGATACAGCCTCCCGTCATGCTGCAACGACGTCGGCGGTTCTTCGAACGAGTCCTCCGCCGCCTTCAACCGCCCCGTCAGGTCCGCGACGGAAAGTGTTGACACATCGAGCAAAGTCGTGATCGCGAGAACGATCTGCTTGAGCCGCGACGGCACACTGCGGATGATCTTCTCCACGATCTTGGCCTCTTCCACCACCTCGCCTAGTGTGGCGAGGGTCGCCGCCATGCCTTGGAGGCGCATCGCGTAGTCCTCGACGGTCTCGCCGTCGTTGAATGTCGCCAAGTCGAACTTCCGCCGGAGCTGCACCGCGGCGGACTTCTTCACGCGTTCATCACCGATCCGCATCTTCGAGATGGTCTCCCACGCCTCCTTTGTCGTCTTCTTGTCGGCAATCGACGACACCATCTCCGGTGGCACTGCACTGCAGAGGGCGTCGAGCGCCATCATCTCTTCTTGCTGATCGGTGCCGCCGGCCTCGATGACCTTCCAGAGCGCCCGCGCCTTCAACTTTACCTTCATTAGGAGTGCCCAATCGGAGTAATTTGTCTTAGTGAGGACGGGGTAGCTACTCCCGCCGCCCACCTCACGAATCACCCTCTGGATCGCGACGCCATCCCTGGAAGTGTTGCCGGCGGGCTCCCTCTCGTCACCCATCGAGCTCTGGCTCGAAAATGGCTCTGATACCACTTGTTAGGAACTTGCCTGAAGAACGACGCGGATCACGTCGCCGGCAAGCCCACGGCCAATGTACAAACGTAAACACAGAGGAAACAATCTGGTTTTGGTGCTGTCAAACTTGGCAGTTTTTTCAGACTCTATTGCTTTGTTTAAATAGACAAAAACAAGAAAAGAAATCATGGCCTCCAATCAGACCGATACATGCACAATCATCAAAGATCATGCGCCTAAAAATAGCAACTATCCAAACACAGCAAAATAACTAACCTTGCACACAAGGATTATACTCAACAATATACACTAAACTTTTTCAGGTGACAATTCCATCCTTATGTGGCACAGGCTACAGGGACAATAAATCTAAGAGGAAGACCGGGCTGGATCCTAGAAAGAATACTTACCTTTGCTACACTGAGTCCAATTGGATTAGGCCGATGTGGAGATCTAGTTGCCAAAACCCCCACCTTGCCCCCTTTCAGTCTAGGTACTCTCACCTTCCACAAAAACAGAGGAATTCACTAGTTCAGCCCCATATCCACGATAACATTCAGAACAAGAAAAATTTTATCAAGAACTAAAACCAACTAAGGGCCAAAAACAAATCGCACCTTTGCTTTTAGCTTGGACCTAGCAGGGTCCTTCCACATTTTGTCAAGATCAGTGTTGAGATGGAACACATAGAGGATCCAGCAATGCGAGTAACTAGCGAGCCCCTCAAGAGCTTCCGCCGGGACACGGGTCGGATCAAGCGCCACGGTCGCTCTAGCCAGAGGCACCACCAACGGCTGTCTCGGTGTACCATTCCTGCAAAATCAACCATATACATGACCACACGCCTTCACACATACATCACCAACTCTTATTAATCAAGTTCAGTGGATGCTACAAAGCATCACAAATTGGCAGAGAGAAAGATGACAGCAGCACCTCGTTGAGAAGCAGGACTGCACGGTGCCGATTGGCGCCATCCGGTACGACGCCGGAACCTTGTCCGGCTTCGCCTCCCCCGAGCTCGCCTCCTGCTCGCTCAGAGCCCTTCGTAATGACTGCACGAGGCAAAACCAAGCAGTATGAGGGGGAAACGCGCAAATTTGACCTGATAAGCTTCACGGAGGGCCGACCTGCTGAGCGCGGACCCTGCCGCGGCGCTCGGCGGCGGTCTTCTCCGCGGCGTCGGCTAGCGATGCCTCCAGCTCCCGGATCCGCGCGGCCAGGCGACCGCATTTGCGCCTGTAGAGCAGCAGGCCTACGGTGGTAGATACGCTTGTGAGAGAGGAGAGGCAAGTGTTTGACACTTGGAGGTAGGAGGCGAAGGAGAGACGGGAAGAGAGAGAGAGAGAGAGATTACTTGAGAGGATGACCGCGGTGGCCGCGAGGGCGGCGGCGGCGGCGGCGGCGAGGCTTTGCGACCGCGCCATGGCGGCGGAAGGTGCCGAGTCGGAGGGGCCGGGTGAAAATATAAGAGTTAGTTTCGAGATGGCCTAAGAGAGAATCGGCCCAACAGACCACGTGGTATGCTTGGGTCCATTCGATTTAGTAGGCCTTAGCCCAAAAGATGAAGTATAGCCAGCTAGACTTCTCCTTTTACTGCAACAATGTTTAGACCCCGTTTTTCAAAGAAATATGTATGATTTTCATATGAAACAGATTAATTTCCATAGAAATGAAAAGAGGGCATTCTATGCGTGGCCACCTCCAGCCCTAGGACAAAACAAAAGTTGAATCTATGATGGAGTAAGAGGGCATTCTATGGCAGATAGCTGTGAAAGACCGAATATGGCAATAGAGAAAGGTGAATATTACTTTCAAATTTTTCTTTAAGTATTCAATACTCCTTCACTACAATAGCTATAAAGCTATGAAGATTAGAATGAAAAATAACCACCAAACAAGCAAAACAACCCTTTGAAATTTTAGAGAAAAATCAATGAAATCAAAAGTATCTTTGTTAGCACTGACTGTTGTTTACGCTGCAGTATTTCTGATTTTCTCGGAAAACAGAAATTTCAACACAAGTTCAAAAACGAAAATTGATAGAACTTTTGACTCGTAGATCTAAATGACATAAAATTTTGTAAGGATCTTCTCTATGTAATCAAGAACCTATTCTAACAAATGATCATGAAAAATATGGTCAAAGTTGATATCTTTTTCAGTTTGTTGGAAGGTTGCATCAAAATATAGCCAAAACCCCAAATGGTGAATACAACTTGCTCGTTGGTAGAAGATGGCCAAGATGACTTTAAATATGTTCTCACATGTCCCAGCAAATAAGAACATGAAAGAAATCACGTCAAAAACCTTCGGATCAAGAAATTGCACTTTAAAACTAAATCAAGCAAAACCGGGTTTTCTCATGAATCTTGCTATCAAAGTGTCTAGATGGATGGAGATGTATTTCTAAGAATTATCTCCATCTCTTACATGTTCTTGACACAACAAGATCACAAGAAGACAAGAAGAAAGATCAAAACCAACCAAGAGACAAGCACATCAATTAAAAAAAATAGAGACACAAGAGTTGCATAACGATTGATGTATTGCTTACTTGAGAAGGTATGTTTTATAACCACCCCACCCTGGAGGCAAAGAGCACACAAGGCGCTCACTCTCAAACCCTAACTCTAAATATGAGAGCACATGAGAGGGGTTGGATGGTTAACTTTATATGTCTCTATTCCAACCCCCTTTTATAGGTGGGCAACCAGCCACCTATTCACCTTAGTGGATACCATCTACTATTACAATGGGGGAACCGTTAACTCCACAACATGGGTTTTACTCACACAAATTTACTTATGTACGTTTTTCAAATTGTATAAGTGTGCATCCGCTAAATCCTTAGCCTTGATCCACCTTGATCAAACCAGTACCACCTTGACCTAAATCATTCTTCAACGCATCTCCCATACATCGTAGTTTTGATCCAAGATGGTTTTCGATATTTTGGTTAAACTACCAAAATACACTTTCTTAACCCGGCCATCATCAACCATTGCAAGCAATCGCCATGCTTGCCACGTGTAGGTGCACCACTAGCTTGCCACATGTCGCCAAGTCTCTTATGTCCTAGTTCCATCGAACCATGGCTCACTTGTCCCGTGCCAGCCACATGCCGTCCCGCCGTTCAAACTCGCTTTCAACATTTCCTAACTTCTCATGACATGCTTGAGCTCATCGTCTCACCCAGCATTCTCGATCATTCTGGACCTTAATTCTTCTATGAGCCTAGCCCCGATCCTCGCCATTGATCGTAGTTGACTTCAAGCGACCCTGTACATCTAAAGACAAATAAATAGTTTCCAGGCACAAGTTCTTCACAACTTGACCTACATTAGCTAAAACATGTATCATGCAATCTTAATCCAATGACCCAGGTCATCCAAACTCGATCCATGACTCAATTCCCCAAACCTCTATTTTTCTAGAAAGTTGGAAGTACCGCACCTAACACGCGCGGTACTTCTGCACTGCGAAACTACCGTCTTTAAAAACGGTACTTTCGCACACTGAAAACCTCACCTAGAGCTCTCTGAAAAAATGTACCATAACTCAACATGTCACTTCTGCCAAACGGTACTACCGCACAAACGGAACTACCGTACTTATACCTGCGGTACTTGTAATTTTTCTGACACTTCTAGAAGACAGCCTAAATTAAATGCAATATTTGCAAAACTACTTTACCACTCCATGAAATTTGCAATGGTTCATCACAATAGTATCATAGACCTTCTCACATGATCCTTCAAGCTGGTTTCACTAGAGTGCACTTAGCTTCATTGGAGGCGCTAGTGCTCGATCAGTATTGTTGAAGTTGGCGTTTACGTGTGGTCGGCCGTGCCGGAGATAGAGAAGATGGTGAGGGTGGCACATGAATCATCGTGCAAATCCAAGGTTTAGAAATTTGACTGACTCTCAACTCTCGTAAACAAAAAAAACATGGGACAAATTGCTTTGTTTAGCTAGTTTCACCTTTGTAATGAATTGGATCTCCAAACTTGTGTGCCCAATATGCTTTCAAGAAATTCCTACTTCTGTAGTAGTCAACGTGTGAAGGTCCATGTGAGAAAATTGAAATTGGAGGAGTTGGAAATTAGATTTTGTAAATTTGCAGTTTTTTAGATTAGTTTACAGACATGACGATTTGACCAACCAGAGGAGATGGTCAGATTGTCCACCGGTAAGACCGGTTGGTACCAATGGTATGGTAGCCGCCAACGGTTAGACTGGCTGGCGTCAACGGTCTGACCAGCCGGTTGTATTGTTTCAGCTGAAAATTAAGCTTGGGAATTAGGGTTTGATAGGTGCTGGTTGGCCTATCTATTTAACGGGTTAGGATAGAGACTTACTAATTAACCATCTAGCCTTGCCTCGTTATAGCCAAGTATTTTATGGTTAGGATTTGAAAAGTGTAAGAGTTGTGGCGTGCTCTCTTGTTGTCCATATGAAGTGACTGTAAAATCTTCATCCTCAAGTAGTAATACATCAACTTTATTCATCTCTCATGAATTCTTCTTGTTTTGGTTTATTTGCATTTGATCTTATTGGTTTTGACCTTATCTCTCCCTTTTTTGTTCTTACTGGATGCAAAGGACGAGTAAGCGATGGAAATATCTCATGGAAATCAATTCACATCTATCTAGTATCAGGTTTGGCAAGTTTTTGAAGTTACTTGGTTTTGCTTGGATTTGAACTTCTCGAGAGATTTCTTGATCCAAGAGTTTTTGCCTTGATTTTATATGATTTTCTCGCTTGCTGTGATATGTGACAATATATTTAGAGCTATCTTGGCCATCCTCCACCCACGAGAAATTCATATTTTGAGTTTTCATTTTTTTTGCTCAGCTTTGGTGCAATCTTGATAGAAATGTCTGAACTTTGACATGGATTGTTGTGATCCTTAGGTGGAATAAGTTTTTAAGACCTTAAGTAAGGTGTGTGCAAAAATTTATATTATTTAGATTTGGATTTTTGGAATTACACCAAAAGTTGCATTAGCTCGAGCTGATTTTTTCATTCTGGAATAGGATAGCAGTCAAACTAGCGTGTAACCGACAGTCAGACCACCCCTAGTAGCTGGTCTGACCGCTAGAGCTCTGAGTTTTTTTGGCTTTTGGTTTCTTAAGTTGCTTGCTTTGGTGTTAACTTTCAATCCTAATCTTCATAACTCAGTATCTATTGGAGTGAAGGATTAACGAATATTTGAGAAAATTTTAAAGGCACCATTCACCCCCATGTTGCTCCTATAATGTGCATCCTCTTTGAGAACAATAGCATTCTCTGCTTGCCGACCTCATTATGCATCTCCACTCTATTGAAGTTGAATCAGTCAACTCCTCTTATCTCTCGCACACTTGTTCTAGAGAAAACTCATACATTGTTTTCTCTATCTAGAGGTCGTTCGTATTGGTTTTGGCTTCTGACTTTTGCTTAGAGAAGCTAAAGTTAATACGAATGCTCCAATTTCTATAAACTACTTTTATCAGCCACTACTTTGCGCTTTCACACGTTGTGACATACTTTATATTTTATTACTTCCTCTGTCTACAAATATAGGTTGCTGTGGGTTCTATGCGGTCAAGATTTTCAAGTTTTAACCATTAATATATGTTAAAGTATATAGATTGACTATATGAAAATAATATCGTTGGATTTGTCTTGCAAAATTCTTTCATAATATGTTTTTTTATTATTTTGGTACTATATTATGATAATAAATTATAGTTAAAGTTTTGCATTAGAGACCTTAAAAAGTAAAAAATAATCTACATTTGTGGACGGAGGGAGTATGTCACAATTCTGTAAGTCGTATAGTGATCTGAATATTATAGTATCTTTTATTGCACCATTTTTAATATTATAGTATCTTTTATTACACCATCTTTCTTACATAATGCACTACTATTCATTAGACATTACTATTTATAAGCCGCTTCTATCAGTCACTACTATTCATTAGTCACAATGAAAAAACCATCAATAAAAATCAATACGAACTGGGCACTAGAACACACGCAAACACACAGGAAGAAGATGAACACAGGATAATTTTTGTGGCGCAGCAACCACCTTGCACCGTTTTCTCTTCCTCTGCTTTTATTGACTCTTCTAAAAGCAAACTTGGAAAGTAAATACAAAATGGAAACACAAACCGTGGAGGGAAAGTCCCGACCCACAAACCACGCCACATCTTCTAATGACGCGCCATATCTCCTAATGATGATTTACTACCAACTACACCATACCTCTACATGCTAAATGCATGTACACAATGTAGAGATGTAAACGAGGGATCTAAATCCGAATCTAGTCTCGATCTAAGCTCAAGTAGATATGAACTTGGCTTAAGTAAATTCAATAACAGTCAAAACAATTTAATATACACTAATTTTAGCAATAAGAGAAGCTCAAGTAAGTTTGATAATAGTCAAAACAATTCAACATGCATTAATTTTTAACAATAAGAAAAGTTTGAACTTGGCTCGAGTACGCTGGTAAGAATTAACATGCACCAATATTCAAATTCGAATCGAGCCCTAACAAGCTATTCAAGCTCGACTCATTGAAACTCGTGGGTTCAGGATCAAGTTCGAGCTCAGCTTATTTAGAGTTTAAGCCAAGCTCGAATCAAATCTAGAGCGAAGTAAGCTCGAACAGCTTGCGAGCCTCAAGTTTTTTTAAAGCCCTACATGCATGACTAAACAAATTATAAGTACATATCTCCACATCTCCAACATGCACACAGTGATCTCTTCATCTTGCATGTTTCACACGTTCACTATTACATGCAAAGCTAACAACTAGATACAACGTCAAGATTAATTTCCAACGTATTCTCCTCCTTAATTTTGACGTGCCTACTCACCGATGCAGATCATCCATACCTTGTTGTCGCGACGCCTTCACAACGTTGGCTTCAATCCGCAGATCTCACAGCAGCATCAGGATGCTATTCGTATACGTTTTCATCTTGCAGAGGCATCACACCACCGGCCGACATTGTCATCGATCTCACACTGACTTCTCCCAGTGACCTCGCACTGCCATCGTCTTGTAGCGGCTTCACACCGACTCTTGCCAAGCAACTCCGTTGGCAGGCGATTTTTAGACAAACACAACAACGTGCCGACCTGGCCGAGAGCACCGAGAGGGATAAGCCCGGCAATGGCATAGTCACTGAGCTATTTGTAGTAGGTAGTGGCCCTGTTTTTTTCAGCTTCTAAAAGCTGCTTTTCGATTTTTCTACATTAACTAGTTTTTAAATGGAGTATTTGTTTCAAGATAAAGTCTACTAGTTAATTGTAGTACATACTTTACTGACTTCATTTATATCGGCAAAAACCGCATGTAAGTTTTTGTTAATCTGCCATAAACCATAGCCAAAAATCACAAGCCGCAGCTAAAAAGAACAGGCACAGTGTTGTCTGTTGATGCTTGTTAACATCTTTCTGTTGGCCCTTCGCTTGTATTTTGTACAATTCCCTCTTTCTTAATAAAGTTTGGCCGGCAAGTCTGTGGGCCCGGAAAAAGTTCAGCTCGGTTTTAGCTCAGCTGAATCTTTGAATAAGCTCATGTAAGGGCCTGTTTGGATCCACCCAGATTTTAAGAATCTGACTTTTGGAAACTGGGTGGGATCCAAACAGACCAGTTTTTGGGGTAGTTTTTAAAATCTACCTACCCAGATTCTTAAAAACCAAGAAGCTGTTGATACCCAGCTTTTGCCAGTTTTTTTGCACAAATACCCATTTACCCTCATTAAAAACCACGCGCATGGCTGTTTAATGTGCTGTTCAAGAGCAATAAATGTAAGGGTATAATAGTCTATTAGCACCAATCATAAATGAAATCAGCTTTTAAAAACTAGGGGATCCAAACACCCCATCAGTTTTTGCTTAGAAATCAGCTTTTAAAAACTAGAAGTAATAGCTGGTTTTTAAGAATCTGAAACTGATCCAAATAGGGCCTAAGCTTTTTTTCCCCCATCCAGCAAGTTATCCTTAAGCTAAAAGAATGCTATGCTAAATCTTGGTTTTAATAGCTCCTAAAGGAGGGTTAAATTGTATTAAATATTAATGTTTGAAATATAAAATTCGAGATATCTGAAGAATCCTGTTTGAAATGCTGACCGATCTCATGATCTTGGATACTAAACTTGCTCGAGTTCGACTAGTTTAACGCTCTACGGCAAGCTGTTTTTTCTTCTAGGAAACAGAGATCCCAAAGGTGGCAACTGCCAACCAGGCCCCTAGCTATTACTACTCTCAAACTCTACTGAACCTAAACAATCAAGAATAAATCAGCATAAGAAATAGAGCAAAACCTAATGAAGAAGCAGGATTGCACGGCACAAAATCTTCGGACGGTGCTTCTGCTGCAGCCCACTGAGAGCCATGTCGGCGCCTGAAAGAAGGCAAAATTTAGCGGCCGTGCGATAGCTCAAGAACAGAGCAATTTCCCTGCCTAGCTGAGCTCGGACTCCGCCGCAACGGCTCCAGCTCCCGGACCCGCGCGCAAAGCGGCATGTTCTGCTTGGCCTGGGGAGAGAGACTAGGGGTTAGGATACGAAACTTATGGTGTTTAGTTTGACGATGGTTTATGATTTTTTACTGTAGCTAGTTTATTTTTTTTACTATAGTTGATCGTGGTTTATTTGGTGTAATTAAATTTAAAAAATTTTAAAATAGAAAAAACAGATTAATCTATCACGGACAATACGTAGAAATACAAAAAAAGAAAAGAAAAAACAAAAAAAAGCTAAAAAACAAAAAAAAGACATAATAAAGAAATAGCGAATTAAAAACTAGAAGCCAAAATCTAAAGCTGAAACGAGCGGGGGCGAGATGATCGATTGTTCTCTTGTACGGTTAGTCTCCCTAGTACTGTTTAGGGGGCTCGGTCTGTTCTTTTAGGTTACGGTTGCTAACTTTTATTTGTGTTTTTTTAGACAACGGTAGACGACAGAGCCGTCGGTGTGGATGACACGTACGGTTTTGGGCTCTGGAAGTCGTTTAGAGAAGCTGCTTGGAGAAGCTGTCCGTTTGCTTTAACTTTCCGAAGAAGCTGAAATCAAAAACTAAAAAAGCAAAAAAGAATAGTGTCTTAAGTTTCATAGGAAAATAAAAGAAATTACATAAATAAATTACATTTGCAGTACGCTCCGCATGTACACACACCAACACAAGACCTACACTAAATTACAATTGCGCGGGCTAAACATTCTAGTTTTGGCGATTACATGTCATGAAAAAAAATTCAGATCAATACTGGGCGTTAGCACGGTATTAGTCAGGATCACACCTACGTGCAAAGAACATAACTGCGTGAGATGACATATTGCCCATGGCCCATGCAGGAACGCTGAAGTTCGATGTACATACACACCAATACATGTCCTTCTGGAACGCCACTTGATTCTCTTTATAGCATGCGTCTTGCACGGCGAATAAATTCCTTGACATGATCGGATGGACGCACACTTGCCTGAGACCGATTGCTACGTTCCATCTGCCGATGCCACGACAGCGACAGATTAGAAGGATAAAAACGAGAGAGGAGGCGGTTTATGGGAAGGGAACAGAGCAAACGATTCCCAGCATTAGATAAGAACGCTATCCATTTTATTATCCTTAAACCATTCGCCCTGCTCAAAAGGGCTTATTTTGAGTGGCTTATAACTGAAAAACACTGTATCTAACTGAAAAATATTGTAACTGACGGTGGCTTATTTGGCATAATTAAATTTAAAAAAATTTAAAAATAGAAAAAACAAGTTAGCCCGTCACGGACAGTATAAACGAATATGGGAAAAAAGAACCGACAAAAAGCTCAAAAAAGTCAAAAAAAAACCAGAAAAAGATGGAATTGTTTAATAGTGAAAAATAAGTCAGAAACTAGAAGCTCAAGCCGAATTGAGCGAATTCATTTTATTATCTGTTTCATACTAGGGCTGAAATAACAACGGTGTCAGAGTTGCAGGTCCTGCATAAAAGAAGATTAAAAACAATTGCCTGGCAAAAACTTGAGTAATATTTTATTTAAAAGTGCTCCAAATTTAAATCTTCGGATCTAGATTTAATAGACCTTATCCTCCCTTTAATTATATAAATTCTATCACCTCACTTCACCCCAAACCCTACCCTATCTACTTGCCACCTCCCCCCTCACCTTGCCGACATCACCTTCGACGTCAACGAGCCCCACTAGCATCCATCTCCGTTGTTCCCTTCCTAGCCACTTGCATCCCCTCCACGACTGGCACCCCCACCGGCTTGCCATCCTCTCTCCGCCACTCCATCGCCATCCCTAGTGCCGCTATGGCCTATCGGCAAGCCCTACCCGCCGCCGCTTCTGCCTCCCGATGCGGTTGCTAGCGCAGAGGGTGTCGCTTGCCACCTCTTCTGCCGCTGCATGTCCCTATCCAACCTAACTTGACTCTATGCTTGAGCACCGTTCCACTCATTGATCGCTGCCCACCAACCTACTTCGACCCGTAGCACTGGCAACCCCACCGTCGCCTCGCCACCCACAACCGCCTCCTCTCTGTAAATCCAAGGGTCTTCGATGAACCCAATCTGAATCCTAACCCTAACTTGTTGGAGCCGTCACCGGAGCTCTCGCCGGAGATGGAGAAGGAGGTGGAGCATGAATCTCAAGGTAAAATCATGCGGTGAGAAATTCGAATGCTCAATCCTAAAAAACACTGAGCGCTGGTAAGCAATTCAAAAAAAACAAGAATTGAATCGTGATGGCGGCATGTTTGTTATGTTCCTCTAACAACTCAGCTGACAGTTTGTGTATGTACTCCTAAACCAATACAGAATTCTAAGGTGCTGCTTGGTTGGGCTAAAATAAGTTGACTTATGGCTGAAATTGCAATGCAGCTGGCTGAAATTACACTGTAGCTGGTGTAACTAAATTTTAAAAAAATTAAAAATAGAAAAAAAAACAAGTTAGCCTATCACGGATAATATAAATGAATACGAAAAAAGAACCGAAAAAAGCTCAAAAAACCAAAAGCCAGAAAAAATGAAATTTAGGAATAGTGAAAAATAAGCTAAAAGCTAAAAGTTTAAGCCGAAATAAACGAGGCTAGATCTCTCTCTTGCTGTAACACTGACAGAAAAAAAATAAGAACACGTGTACTTACTCCCAATTTGGTGCGAATTATTGGTACACATGTCATATTTCTTGATAAGATTTCTCATAAGCACGAAGAATGTGAAGTTTGGGCATTTGGCCTGGTTTCAGTTTTTGATCAATGAAGGCATACTTGCATGAGCAAGAGCAAATCTTCAAGTACTAACTCTTCAAAAGAAGCACGCGAGATGAGAAACTTCATACTAGAGCATGCCGATTGTGGCACGGCGCACGAATCGATGCTTTCCCCCTTTTGAAGGGAAAGTACCCATGTCTAGTCTAAAGCCTAAAAGGGAATACAATTGCCAATTGCACATTGTGATCTGTGAGACTTTTGATTCATCTCTACAGCAGAAGTGCATCCTTCGATGCCCTGCTTATTTGAACTTTTTTATGTGGTTTATGATTTATTTTCCGCTGCTTGATCCTGTATTTGATTTATTTTGTATTATAGTTGCTGATAATTTTTGGCATAATTAAAACTAAAAATTTTAAAAATAGAAAAAAAACATCTTAATCTATCATAGATAATGCAAACGAATATATGAAAAAAATACTAAAAAACTAAAAAGTTAAAAAAGAGATGAAATTAAAAAAACTAGAAGATAGAAACTAAAACCCAACGGAGAAACTAAAATGAGCAGAGCGTCAGCCAACAGGAATGGAGGCTGGAATACAGGGATAAGTGAAGAACATGCACATGGAGAGCTGGGCCAATGTGAGCAGCAAACACGAATGGCGCCGCCGGCCGATCGATCGAGCGGTTCAACAAGCCAAGATGATGCACCAGAACGCAGAAGCGAGAGCAATGCCCGGGCTATATCAGGTGTTTAATCGTCGACAAGGCCATTTCAGCCGGGGAGAGTAATGGCGGCAGTTGCCCATACATCCGGTTGGGGAAGGCGATGTAATGAGCATTCAATATCATAGCGCCAGTGTCCATGGAATACTGCTGAGAAAATTTACGGCCATGTTATTTTGTTTTTTTAATGGCTTTTGATTTCTCTCAATAATCACTATTTTTTAGACCAATAAGTTGTAGTCTCAAAGAATAGGTCCTACCGGGCTCAGAGATGTATCTAGAAAGACGATGCATTTATATTATAAAAAATTGAATATGATAGTGCTAGTGTTGACCAAATCTAATGAGAAATTTTTAATGCACAACTAGGGATGGCAACAGGTGGAAGGGAGAGATCGCAGGGGGAAGCCCCCGCGGCCCCGCTACCACGGCCCTGCCTTGGCCCCATTAGGCCTACCAAGGGGAGATGGCCGACCGTCGGGGACCGATCCCCACGAGGATCCCTGCGGGATTACAAATAGACTAAATAATTTTTAAAAATAATAATATAACTTTATTTATTAATTTATAATTATTTAAGCATTTTTAAATGTAGCTTCCAAACACATATTCTAATATATATATATATTCAGGTTTTAGTCCAAATATACAAGTAAAAGAATACAATCTCCTATAAAAAAATAATAATTTATTATCAAAATAATATTTTTTTATTTTTATCGGGTCTCCACGGGAGAGGGTGACCCCTACCCCTCTGGTGTATTGGGTCCCCATCCTCCGCAGGGGGAGATCACCCCTGCCCCTGCTCTCACTGGGGAATTACCACCTCTATGCACAACAGTGGTGAACAGTAATTGATAATATTACATATCGTATTTGTCTTTTTTAATCTCACAAACAGGATTGAGTTTGCTTTTCAAATTTTGCATGAATATATACCATGTACTTACCTATAGATAACAATTCTTCGGGATTTTTAAAAACTTGTACAAGCACTTTTAGAGAAATTTTCACTATTTTAATAAAAGTCATGATTTTCACCAAATATCTCCCTGGTACAGCTTGGCAGTCTGTATGAGCCTTTTTTTTTTGTCACGGCATGGCTCCTCGACCAAACGACGCTGAGGAAAACAAGAACGAGACTTCGTAAGCATTGTCGGTGATTGATGGCCCAAAACCTATGCGCGCTCTCTCCGAGGGCTAGTGAATATTAGCTGTAGTTTGTAGTTTTTAGCTAAAAGTAAATATTAGTGATTGGAAAACGTGATTTTGAGAAGGAGAGGACGAGATAGATGTGTGCGCGAGATAGGAGCAAGATAAATATGGTGTGTGATGTGCCCGTGATGCCCTATCTTATCCTCGGAACGAGATATATGAGTAAGACGAGTAAAAAAATCACTTCAGAAAGCTAAGTATTTATATTAATTTCTGGCTTCTCTAAATAGAAGCAAAAAGCTAAAGCTATTACAAATAGACTCCATCTGAATCTGATAACGTCATGCATGGTCATAGACCACCCCATGGCGGCCCTAATGCAGCAAATTAATTTGAGCAAAACTACAATTCCTCCGATGTAGCGAGATTATAGCGCCAAGATAGTGCAATGATTGTGCTTTTGCCACATTGCATGCCTGTCACTAGATCAATTGAGTTGAGTTGAGTTGATTTGCAAGTTGCTTTCCATGAACATCTACGCACCCCCCCCCCCCCGGGCGGGATTCCTTTTCACGGCGCAATTCTCTTGAGCGATGTACATGCATGCACATTGTTAGAGCATCTCCAGTAGTAACCCTCAAAATAGGGCTCCTACTTTTAATTTGGGAGCTCTCCCTACTTTTGAGGGCTCTGTTTTTTGGGCTACACTCCAGTAAAAGTCCTCAAAACAGGACCCTCAAATTCATTCTTAGAGGGGATGACATATAGGACCCACCATCATTCTCATCCTACTTTTGAGGGCCGAGGGGCAAAAAACTCACTCCAGCAGGGCCCCTACTTGAGCCCTCAAAAGTAGGGGCTCCCTCCAGACCCCCTAGGAATGAGGGCTCGAGGGGGAGATTTGAGGGCCCCCTACTTTTGAGGGCTCAAGTAGGGGTCCTGCTGGAGTGAGTTTTTTACCCCTCGGCCCTCAAAAGTAGGATGAAGGCTTAAATAAGGGACCTGCTGGAGTTGCTCTTATCGTAACAAAAGTGTCGTGGCGTTTTAACGTCTGGGCAGAGCCATAGAGTCCAACGACACCCATGTCGTGCCACTTTGTGCATGTGCGTCTACTACTGAGAGCTGATAAGCGTACGTACGTACTAGATGATGGATACCCGGTTTGCAAGCAAGAGAAAGCTAGCCACGGTTAGATTCTACTCAATGCTGATCTGGGGATTTCACAATGCTCAATTATGAAAAGGAACGGGCACTCGAAAAAAGAAGTGACCACGAACTGAAAAAAGGATACCACTTAGTCCATGCATGATTCGTGTTACTACTATAAACGTTTGCACTGTTTCCCCCTATAGATTTCACTTTAATTTCTCTGGGGATCCTACGTGCAAGAGGAGCGTTGGCTCTTCATTAGCGCCTACGTCCTGATGGTTTGTTTGGTCGAGAATCTCCCTTCTTTAGTACCAACCAAGCAGGAGAAGATGCATAACACACAGACAAGCGTAGGAAAAAGTACGCCACTTCGGTCGAGACGTCCGCTTCAGGCAGGAAGCCCCAAGCGACGCGCCAAGCCGCACCGCACGGCGTCCGCACACACCCCGGCCGCGCGCACGGCGTCCGAAGATTACGAGGATTTGCTCGGGCGCGGCGGTTGTTGGGCTGTCCATATCAGGGGTGGGCAAAATACCCGCTACCCATTACCCGTACCCGAATTATCCGAACCCGAACCCGAAATACCCGAACCCGAGGTACCCGATCCCAAATTCGGATAGCGATTCTGATTACCCGAAATTAGTTTGGGTAGTTCGGGTAATATCCCCCGGTACCCGAACTACCCGAACTACCCGAACTACCCGGTAATCATGTCACTTTATTAGTAATTTAGTATATGATTCTCTCTGTTTGAACAACTGCCTGTGATATATTATTCTATGCAAATTGCTGCTGAAATTCTATGCAAATTGCTGCTGAAATTATGTACAAATTATGTGCAGTTTGCTGAAATTCGATGCAGTTTGCTGAAATTCGGGTATATCGGGTATACCCGAACCCGAACCCGAATTATCGGGTACCCGAAATTGCGGGTAGTATTTTTTTGGGGCTAATATCGGGTAGCAGTTTTCATTACCCGAATTTCGAATTACCCGAATTACCCGACCCGAAAAAATCGGGTAACCCGAACGCCCACCCCTAGTCCATATCTCCCGGCCGGCACGACGCGCGCTTACGTGCGTTCGTCGAGCGGAGCAGGTTGACTTGCCTTGCCTTGCCAATGAAGCCGATGATTTTTGACTATGATTGATGAATTTTAGTTGAAAATATTAGTAGTGGTTGAAAGAAATGGTTTTCAGAAGGAGAGAATGAGCAATGGAGAAAGTGAGGAAGATATGTGTGCATGAAACGGGAGCAATAGGAATAGGTTGTGTGATGTGCCTATGATTATTTGTCTTATTTCCGAAGTGTGATGGGAGTGAAAGAAATAGAGGAGTTACTTTGAGAAACTAGATGTTTATTTTGGATTCTCTAAACAGAAGCCAAAAACAGACGCAAAAGTGCCATGGAACATGAAGTGCTACGGTTTCAGGACACATGCACAGTGTGCACCACACACATGATCTGATGGAATATGGAATGGACCGGGTATGTTTGTATAGTGCTCAACTACGATCTGCTTGTAGTTAGAGGTGTCTAAATAGGTCGTGTCTAGTGGGCTGGTCCACAGCCTGGTACTATAGGTATGGCCCATGGCACTGTACGGCACGAGACACATCGGGTCGGACCCGCACGCCACGAGGGGGTGGGCCGTGCCTAGGCCACCACCCCGGCCTAGCGTGCTAGCACAACACGGCATGCATAGTATTAGGCTAGGCATGACATGGCATGACACAGGCACAGCCCAGCACGGCACGGCGGCCCAAGGCACGTTTGGTCCGTAGGCGCGTTTAGCTCGATGGACACGACCCATTTGGCATGAAAATATGACTGGTAGGCATGTTTGGCCCGGGCACGGCATGGTAGGCATAGCTCATATAGCCTGTTTAGCATGAGTAATGGACGCGTTTTGAAATTTATTAGCGTTTTGCAGTTGTTTGTGAGTTTAAAAATACTAAAAGAAATTAAAAAACTAATTTTTTCCATAAATAGGCACCCCTCTCATTCAGCCACACTCAAACCACTAATTTCTTCTCCAAATTCTCTTGTAAAAAATTCGATACACTTTATGATAATTTAGCAAAATTTGAAATAATTTGGGCAAAAATCAGAAAATTCGAAATCCAGACTACATTCAAGAAAAGATGTAACAATACTAATTTTGGAGCAATCCATACTAGGTCCTAAGGTAAACTACCAATCTTTCTGGATAGTTGTGCCTCACCATGCACAAAACTTCAATATTTTGGACTGATGGCACAAGCACAAGCTAATATATTTCGTGCTATCCATATTATCACAGGATATGTTAACCGTTTCTGTCTTGATGGTTTCTTTCGAATTTGCTTTCAGTCTTTCTAGAAGAATATTGGAGGAGAGGACAAGTCTCATAGGTGATATAGTGTAAGTACTTCTCATAGTGAAAGACTAAGAACAAGCTGATGCATGAGCTCAACATTGCATGGTGCATACGGAGTTGGAACACGTGTTAGACAATCTTTATCTAGACAATGACAAAGGCAATCAAGACACCGATGACAACGACGCTTCTTAGAGAATCCATATAGACATTGTACTTTTTCTGATTTTTTTACCTGGAATGCTGAGCTGCAGGCTATACTCTTTTTTCTTTGGCAAAGTTTTCTCAAGTTGAGTTTTTACTTGGCAAAGTTTTTGACGAGACAACTGTTTAAACATTAATAAAACTCATTATTACATTTCTACAATTATTGTGCCTTTTTCTACAATTTATTATGTATTTTTCTATAATTTCTATAATTTATTGTGTCTTTTCTCAATTCTACATATTTTTTTGAACTATTACTTTTTTTTCAAAATTTTCAGGCCGAATAGGCTAGTCATGCCTATTGGCTCGTCAAGATAAACTGCCACGTACCGACCCGACATGGCATGAACCCCCTCTAGGCTATACCTAAGCCATCACCTTGACCCACGAGCTGGCACGACACAACTTGTTTAGGCTAACGGACTTAACAGGCTAAACAAGATGAGCCGAATCGGGCTTGTGCCAGACCGGCCGTGCCATCCATTTAGACAGGAATGGCTGTAGTAGTCTTGCATTGTCTGCTTTGTCTAGGACAGAGACCACGTGTGGCTTAATTGGTCATGATTTTTGAGTCAGCAGGGTTAAGGTTGGACTGACGACTTAATGAGCGTATTGTTAGGAAACCTGAGCCTGGGTTGGAGCCTTGGCCTATGGTGGGCACCTCACCACTAGGCTATAAATAGGGAGTACTATTAGTTATTTTGTACATGCATAAGAAAGAGAAAGCAATAAAGAAAGACTAAGAGTTCTCCCTATCTCTATGATTATCTGTCTTTTGCATACCAGAAGAATCGATCAAACTGATCGCCAGTAATGGTTCCTCAATACATTATCAGCATGAATCACTCCGGTGAATTGAAAGGTAATCGTCGAAGTATTAGTAGATTGAATTATCTACATCTAGATCGCTTTAAATTTCGCAGATTTCACTTTCTAGATTATTTCTGCAGTGCAAATCCACTCTAATCTACCGTGAGTAGATTGAAGTTTCCAGCACAATGTCGATCAGTAAATTACATGAAAGAGTATATGTTGATTGCATTGTAGATAAAAAAAGGAAAAAAAAAGAAAAATCTTGCACGGCCTGCCCCATACAACTGCTGTGCATGAAGCCGCCACCGGCTGCCAGCCTCCACACGCGCCGCTGCGCTCATTGCCGAGCTAGCTCGAAATCCCCGCACGGGCCCGATCGTCGACGCTACCTGAAGCCGCCGCTCGATGCCACCCGAAATCGCCGCTCGGCGCTGCCCGAAGCCGGCCGCAGGCCTCCCCTCCCACACCGGCCCGCACGCCGCCGACTCCTGAAGCCGCGCGCCCCCGCACATCGCTCGGCTGGAGGTCGGCAATCGCCCAAAGTCGATCTCAGCACCCCGAGGCCGTCACCGCTTCCACTTGCGCTTGGCCTCGCCGATACCGACCACCGTCGCTCCGCGTTCCCACACCGACGACGGCCACTGACTCCCACTGACGCCCGGTTTCCCCCGTGGTCGCTCAGCCACGGCCGCTCGCCACGCCAGCATCCCGCACACGGTCACCCACCGCGTCGGTACCTTGCCGAAGCGTCGCTCGAGGCCGATGTTGCTTCTCGGTGCCGCCCGAGCCCTACCACCGCTCGAGGCCGTCTGCCGCGCGCCCTGCCTGAGCCAGCCGCTCGGGTTGCCACCGCCAAAGAAGGGAACAGGGGTAGGGGAAACCCTACACCCCCCATTTTAAGCCGGCCGAAAGCTCAGCCTGGAGGCGGGTGCGCCAATAAATTTGCAAAAGGCCCTCTGAATTCTGAAAATTACAGAAGGGTCATCAGAATTTTCACACGGGTCCTAAATTTTGCAAAAAGGCCCTCAAAAAATCAGAAAATTATGTGAAATTTTCTCTGAATTAAAAATTTGCGTATAGGCCCTTGAAAACTACAGAATTCACTAAAAATTCATATTCTGGCATAAAAGGGCCTCGGGAATTAAAATTTTGAATTATTTTTAGCAATTGAAGCATGTTTATTATTGTCATTATTATTTTCTATGTTTTTTGTATTTATTTACTATTTTGATTAATTGTAATTATTTCAAATTGCCTTTAATCATCTAAATTAATAGTAAAATTTATAGAAAATGCATAGAAAATTCTGGAACATTACGGAAATCTAGAACTGGGAGTTCGAGGAGCTGGCCCAGCATGGCCAAAACTACTTGACTTGGGCTTCCGATATCAAGATAGTACTTAGTGTCACGAAGCTTCGCGCTACCATTTGGATTGGTGCACCGTAAGATGCCCAACCCACCTTTGAGGAAAATGATCAGGCATTTCACTTCCTCAGACACCATCTCCGTCTCACTCTCAAGAATGAGTATATGACAGAAAAGGGCGTGCTAGCATTAAGGACTGCACTCAAGAAGCGGTTCGAGAGGCTAAAGTACACCAACCTTTCTCTGGCAGAGCAAGAATGGATCTGACTGAGGTTTGCTGACATCAAAATGGTCAGGGAGTACAATTCTACTTTGCATAGAATTTGTACCAATCTTCAACTTTGTGGCAAGCAGATCACAGATGACCAGAAGATTGAGAAAACCCTATCCACCTTCCATTCCAATGCAGTACAGTATACACGCAACTATCGTCAAGACGACTATAAGGAGTATGCTGAATTGATTGATATAATGCAGATTGTAGAGGCTCAGAACAAAGTTCTCCGTAAGAACTATGTCACACAGCCACCTGGGAGCTCCGCTAGCCTTGAAGCTAACGCCGGAGCTACAAGGTGTGAAAGTCCATAATGGAAAAAAGGGGAAGGAAGGGTAAGACCGCAGCCTAAAAAAGCAAGTCAGATGCTCCACGTGAAAATAAGGCAAGAGAGCCAAAGCAGGACGGTAAGTCCTATGGTCAGCAAGACCAATCCTGCTACAACTGTGGCAAGTGGGGGCATTGATCGCGGATCTGTAAAGAGCCGCAGTATGTCATCGATGCCTTCTAAGCTCAGAAGAAGAAGGATGGCAAAGGGCAGTATGAAACCCACTTTGCATATGTTAAGAGGGAGAGTTCTGAGCAGCAGCCTGCGCTGATTGGGGTTGAAACCATCCCGGCAGCAGCATCCCTTTTGACATTGCAGCTGCACTGCCATGATTTCTCTGGAAGAGTATATCACCCTCGAGAAGATAGTAGCCGATGTCTCTAATGTCTTAGCAGATTCAGTCTAATGCACAAAATGCATTTAGACTTTAATTGTCATTTACGTTATGTGTGGAAGGAATAAGTTAGGATTTGCATGGATGATAGTCAAACAATTTTATTTTCTCGTGATGGTTGGATGATATTGAATAATTCATTTATTTATTCAGTTTATAATGGTATGATATATTCTGATATTGAAGTATTTTATTTATATGTTGATCGCCTTCTACTACATATTAATAAAATATTTTATATTAGAACATGTGTATCGCCCTATGGAGGAAGTGTGCTTAGTCGACAGCGGCACAACGAATAGCATCTTAAGAGAGACAAAATACTTTCAGTCGATTAGTAAGAATGCTGGCAGCCTTACAATAATCGTCGGTAGCGATGCTTGTATAATAGGTTCAGAAAGAGCCACAATTATACTCTCAATGGGCACAACTTTGGTCATTCAAGAAGGCTTATTGTACCTAGAATCGACCAGAACTCTCCTAAGTTTCAAGGATATTCACGCTAATGGTTTCCATATTAAGACTGAAGAAGAGTGTGGTAAGAAATACATGCTCATTATGAAGCATGAAGAAAATAAAAAAGGGTATTAGAAAAACTTTTTTCATTAGAAACTGGGTTATACTACACCAACATCAAGGCACCTGCAGCCTATACTGCACTGAAAACAATATTTAGAAGCTCTGAACTTTCCTGTCTCTAGCATGACAGATTAGGCCACCAGGGTCTTTGGATGATGAGAAATATAATTAATAATTCATAGAGGCATAATATTAATGTAAATAATTTTCCAAATTATAAAGATTTTGTGTGCCTTGCATGCGCCACCGGAATATTAAGTACTAGACCTTCTACTCTGAAAGTGAAGGATGAAATCCCTGCATTCCTGGAATGCATTCAAGGAGACATTTACGGTCCCATACAGCCACTATTAGGTCCATTTAAATATTTCATGGTGCTCATCGTTGCTTCCTCGAAATGGTCACACGTATGTTTATTATCTACTAGAAACCATGCTTTGCAAAGCTGATCTCGCAGATAATTTGCATTAGAAATATTTTCCCTGATCATCATATAAAGTCTATCAGAATGGACAACATCGGAGAATTTACTTCAAAGGCATTTGATGATTATTGCATGGCAATAGGAATTACAGTTGAATATTCTGTACCGCATGTCCACACCAAGAATGGTCTAGTAGAGGCATTAATCAAGATAATTAAATTTATTGCCTGACCACTTTTGCAGAATTGTAATTTATCAGCTACATGTTGGGGACACGCAGTCCTACATGCAGCAACTCTCAACAACTTTAAACAATTGCCTACAACATCCATTCACCTATGCAACTAGTGCAAGGGTCAACACCGAAAATTTCTCATCTCCGGAGATTTGGATGCAAGGTTTATGTATGTTTATGTATATATACCCCTCCACAGCGCACTGCAATGGGTCATCTCCGAAAGACTGGGATATACGTTAGTTATGAGATAGTATCCATAATCAGGTATTTAGAACCCATAGTAGGAGATTTCATACTGCCTGTTTCGCTGATTGCATATTTGATGAGGATAATTTTTCAACATTAAGGGGGAGGAAATCAACACCTTGATGAAAAATATCGGAAAATTACATGGCAAGCCACGGAAATCCATGTACATGACCTGCGCACTAGTGAAACAAATAGAGAAGTCTAGAAGATCATTGATTTGCAAACATTAGCAAATCAACTACCTGACCACTTTAGTGTTTTGAAGAGCATGACCAAGTCACATATGCCTAAACGCAATGCACGGGAGAGGGTTGAAATACTAAATAAAGTTGAAGGTATCCCTAATCTCGTCCGAAGGTCTCAGAATAAAAGGACGAGAACTCTGGTCCCTCAAACCCTAAGTAACCGGGGACACCTGATGAAAAAAGATAAGAAGGACTTCACACAGCCGATCACTGAAGTTTCCTAGAACCAGAAGGGGAGCTAGTTGAGACCTGGTACCAGTATGACACCTTCAGAAAAGGGCATACTGGATCTGAACATTCCCATAGAGGGAGAAATCTGCATGGATGTGTGCGCACACATCGGAGCTAAAAAACTAAATGGATTTACTACCACAATTGGAAGAAGTGATGAGCAAGTAGAAGCACAAGAAGAAGCAACTCATGATGAAATAGTTATAAACTATGTACGCACGGGAGAATCCATGAATAGGACAAAAGCCAATATTGATATCTACTTTGCAAAGAAAATTGCCACGATGCATCGCTCGCTGAATGTAAGAAAAGATTAGATTGAGAAGATTGGAAGCAGGCAATAGAAACTGAATTACTATATCTGAACAAAAGAGATGTGTTTGGGCCTGTAAGCTGCACACCTCCCCATGTGCACATTGTAGGGTATAAGTGGGTATTTGTTTGAAAGAGAAATGAAAGAAATGAAATTGTAAGTTATAAAGCAAGGCTTGTTGCACAAGGTTTCACTCAACATCCAAGAGTTGATTATGAAGAAACCTACTCCCCAGTCATGAGTGGAATCACCTTTAGATATTTAATCTCAATGGCAATAAACCTGAACTTAGAAATGAAATTGATAGATGTGGTAATTGCATACCTTTATGGAAACTTGGATTCAGAAATTTATATGAAGGTATCTGAAGGTATCCCTGTCCCGAACTAAGAAAGAGCAAATAGAAATTTGTACAGTATGAAACTCAGGAAATCACTATACGGACTCAAGCAATTAGATAAGATGTATAATTGCTTAAGCGACTTTCTATGCAAGAAAGGCTATACGAACAATGAAGATTGTTCCTATGTATTTATACGACAATTCTAGAATGGATTTTGTATAATATTAGTATATGTAGATGATCTGAATATCAACAGTACCATGGAAGACGTAAAAGAAGCAAGTTCTTACCTAGAGTCAGAATTTGAAATGAAAGATTTGGGTAAAACTAAATACTGCTTAGGCCTGCAGCTCGAGCATGTCCCTGAAGGAATATTAGTACATTAGTCAGTCTACGCCTAGAAGGTGTTAGAAAGGTTCGGCTTTGAGAAGGCATATCCATCGAAAGTACCAATGATCGGGATATCTTTACAGCAAGAAAAATATCCATACCGACCTAGGGAAGAGGGGGAGGAAGTCCTGGGACCGGAATTCCCATATTTAAGTGTAGTAGGAGCACTTATGTATTTAGCAAACTGCACTAGACCGGATATTGCATTTGCTGTAAACCTATTAGCAAGGCATAGTGCAGAACCTACCAAAAGGCATTGACAGGAAATAAAGGACATCTTTCGATACCTCCAAGGAAGCAAGGATCTTAGGTTGTTCTATAGAAAGAACCAAGACTTGAATATAACTGGCTATGCAGATGCAGGGTACCTGTCAGACCCGCATACCACAAGGTCTCAAACAGGCTATGTATTCCTGTGTGGTGGAACTACAGTTTCAAGGAAATCATCTAAGCAAAGTCTTGTAGCGACCTCGATGAACCACTCAAAAATCATAGCGCTGTACGAAGCCGCACGGGCATGTGCTTGGCTTCGACGAATGATTTACCACATCCAGCAGTCATGTGGGATGAATATCATGCAAGCTCCCACAATTATCTATGAAGATAATGCAACTTGTGTTGCACAAGTGCAGATGGGATACGTGAAGAGTTATCTCATAAAGCATATCAACCCCAAATTCTTCTATGCTCATGAATTGCAAAAGATGGATGAAATTAAGGTATTGCATACTAAGTCATGTGAAAATTTTCCAGATTTATTCGCTATGCCACTCCCAGCATCTAGTTTTGAAAGATGCATACGAGGAATTGGAATGATGAGATTTAGAGAAGTGCAGAATTCAGGGGAAGATTTTTCTCAAGCTCTTTATTAAAACTTGATCACGAAGATCGAGTACCCAAAGAATAAATGAAATTGGGTGGATTGTACTCTTTTTCCCTTGACGAGTTTTCTTGAAGTTTCTCGGCCAAGGTTTTTAATGAGGTAATTCGTGCAACGTAGCATAACATGTATCATGTACTCTTTCTCTAAATTTTTCCTACTGGGTTTTTATGAAGTTTTGATGAGGCATTAACATGTCGGATGAGTGCCCAAGGGGGAGTGTTAGGAAACCTGGGTCTGGGCTTGAAGCCTTAGCCCATGATGGGCACCTCACCACTAGGCTATAAATATGGAGTACTATTGGCTATTTTGTACACGCATGAGAAAGAGAAAGCAATAAAGAAAGACCAGGAGTTCTCCCTATCTCTGTGTTTCAATCTACTATTTGCATCTTCTGTGATTGATCTGTCTTTTGCATAGCAGAGGAATCGATCAGACTAGTCATTAGCGACGGTTTCTCAACATGTATTAGTTGGTCTCCATGATGGTAAATGATTGGTTGGTTGCTTGTGGGTTCAGTATTGGAATGTCGGCGTGTAGGGTTTAATTTTGCAGCTAATTCAGGAGTTTGATACATGTGGTATCTGGAGTAAGTAGCCAGGTAATCAGATATCTTATACAAGTTTGCACTTTGCAGCATGACCTAGAGACCACCTGCTCAGCTCAGACCTTATGCCATGTTTTGGAACATGGAAATCTCATAGGAATTTGAGAAGATTTGCAGTAAAATTTTTGGAATTCCGAAGAGAAGAGAGGGAACATGTTGCAGTATGAATATATTTGTTCCATATCGTCCATATACAAGTGTTTGATTGCATGGACACCTTACCTAAACGAAGATTCATTAGGGACAACCAGGTTCATTAGCGTAGTTTAGTCCCATACAATTTATTTTATTACAAACACACCCCACTCCCCCTATATAAGGAGGGGGAGGGGTTGTACATTGTGCAAACAAAGCCTCCAAGCAACATGCAATAAATCTGAGAGAAAGCTTGGGACTATATCTTATGTCTCCCGTTCTACTTTTATATTATTGTGAGTCGAGTGCTTGATTGTCGACAATATGACCCCGAATATACAATACATTATCAGTGTTGGACCGAAATGGCGACAGAGGGGGGGGTGAATGGAGCCTTTTAAAAATCACCCCGAGAATCCACACAATTTCTCAACTCTTCGATAGCTATGAAAAGCTGTGAAGAAGATGATTTAAGCTCACTAGACACCAAGCACAATTTTGTCGAGAAACTGAAATGATTTGGTGCCTAAAGAACTAACTTGTCTGAAGATTAAAACAATTTATGCTCTACAAAATCTCAACTCTCCGATAGCTATGAAAAGCTGTGAAGAAGATGATTTAAGCTCACTGGACACCAAGCACAATTTTGTCGAGAAACTGAAATGATTTGGTGCCTAAAGAACTAACTTGTCTGAAGATTAAAACAATTTATGCTCGACAAAAACTTCTCTGGAAAGCAAATAAACATACCAAAAGACTGAGAGCTAAAAGCTTATAACATGGAGCTGCTACCTAACAAAGCTACTGCAGAAGATAAAACACCAATTTGCTCTCTTCAACAGACTCCCAACAAGAAAAGAAAAGGAGACAAGACAAATAGAGTACTGCACGAGGAAGAGCAGTTGAACTGCCTCCACAAAAACCAGCTTAACCGAGAGCCAAAAAGCAAAAGAAAAGGAGGACACATACTGCAAAAATCAAGTGAGACTGACTAGCAAAAAAAACGGCAAGCAACCGCAAGAACTAAAAGACTAGAATACCACTCAAAAGACTAAAAATCTGACTGGAAGAAAGAAGACCGAAAATACTAGCAAGACTAAGAATAGCAGCAAGATGGTGAGAGTTAAACATACACATACACTAATGAAAGGCTAAATGAAAAAGAGACAATTGAGAGGCCATTAATGACGTGAACTAGAAGCATCTCGGCCAAGATGAAGCTATGATCAAAATCCTTTGTCTCCATTTTTTTTAAGTAAACGATTAGGCCAAGATATCATATAAGAAAAAACATCAGAGAAGGAAACTTCACCCGTAAGAACAACAATGAATAGCCAACTAAAAAGAGAACAGAGAACGCAGACCGCACGGAAACAAATTCTAGAAAAGCAAAGCAAGGAGAGCCTACTCAAGATATCTCAAACACATAATTTCTTCGATTGAGACAAAGAGAGACGAATGATTAAATATGTGTTCTTACATCACTCTCATTTTCTTCCTCTCATTTCATGCTCATTTCATTGCATGGAGAGAACTAAATAAACCCTAACTCTTACACCCACTCTCTAAATTTCAGCACAACCTCTCCCTCTCCTTTTATAGCCTCCCACTAATGGGTTTGCACATTCTTTACCCATTAGGTCACCACCTACTCGATGTTTTATCCAAACCCGTTTTCTTTAGTGCAGCTTTGCGTTTTTACCGAAACGCCCCTCGCGCACCTTCCAGGAAGCTTCCTCCTTTCTTACCTTGCAAGCCTCGCAGCCACCTCGAGCCCTCGCCGTCTTCGACACCTCCTGACCGTTCTGACCTCAGCGCCACCTGCGCCTAGTCCGGTCCACCGTGTCTCGCCACGACTCCGCCTCGATGTCCTGCAGCCAACACAGACAAGAAACACATCAAATAGCACCGCTCGATACATGTAATCAAAAATTAGCATGATAAAGTCCAAACCTGTCGAATCAAAGGAATACCCATCCTAAACACGATTGACTAGGTTTGACCAGGTCCGACCGAAACCAAACCGCATCACGCGACAACTTGGCTCGAACCACTCACATCAAACTCAAGCTATCCAACCCACTTGTCAATTACTCATCACAAACATGGGATCACGACCACATGGTCTCTCAATCAACACGTTAACATTCTCGCTATGGCTATTGGGGTACATTGTCTTTGATCTAGCTTGTCAATTCAAGTTTTGACATGATGCCTTTATTTGTAGATTTGTTCTAGATCTACCCTAAGTCTCTGCTCCTTCTCCTGTCATCGGGCTGCCAGGCACATGCCTCTTTGTGCACACCCAAAATTAATGTGGGGGGATTTGCAATTCAAGGTGTGGAACGCGAGGGGATGCGAGTGGCTTGGGGAGAGGGTCGTTAGAGCGGCCAGAACAACAGGGAGGACACGGCAGCCATCACTTACATGTTGGCTCCACACATTGCAAAACTACCGTTTTTCAGGGGAGAAGAAATCCTTCTAACAAGTGACTCTCTAAAAAAAATGTACCACGAATAAATCGGTACTACCACCGGCACGGTCTGACCATGCAACACATGCCAATCTAATCGCTGGCCGGTAGTACCGTATTTACATGTCGGTACTACTTATGTTCGATCGTACCACGCAACACATGCCGGTACTACCGACTTCCGGCTCTGCCAAGGTTGGCTCATGGACCTCACCGAGCTTGGTCTTGTGAATTTCGTCGAGGTTGGCTTGTAGACTTGGCTCAGGGTAGACCTCTCAATGGGTGCCGTCGCTCCAAGATCGTCGTGAGCCCAAGGTAGCGTAGAGACCCTCCATCAACAAATGAGGCATAAGTATGTCATTGGCAAAATATCCAAGGATGAATGTTGTGTATCGGTCCGTTAACAAAGGCTCAATTTTGTGAACACTTTATCTAAACGAAGACCCATTAGAGTCAGCTAACTCATGAGACCCCTTAGTATAGTTTAGTGCTACATATTTATTCTATCACAAAGGCAACCCACATCCTCCCTGTGTCCTGAATTTGGTTTAGAATGTTGGTTGAGGTGAACTGCCTACCGCATAAAAAACAAGCCACGCCCTACATGCTCCAAGCCTGCAAACTGCTTGTCGTCCTGTATGGGGATGGTCTAATTAATGACCGGGTTCTTTTGGGCTTAAAGTTGGTTTATGTTTATACTGTCTACAATAGCTAGTTTTTAAATGGTGTATTTTTTAAGACAGGATTAATAGAAAAATTGTAGTAAAAATGTACTGAATTCAGCTGTACCGTCCAAAATCGCATGTGACTATTTTTCTCTATGTACTACCTCTTGCGAATATCCAGAATTCAAATATTTAAGTCATAAATCATCAGCTTAAAAGAATCCACCTAATATGGCAGACCAAGGGTGTACTGGTCCTATGTGAACAGTTCAAAATGAAATATGTCCACAATAATCGCCAATGTAACCCACACGGAGTAATACTAATCATCCTAACCCACCCATAGCTAGTTCAACCAGAGTGGAACCATTTAGAACGTATGAATATTAAGAAAAAACAGATTGATTTTCATAAAAATTAGAAAAAAAGAATTCCACGTTCCTAATAGAGACGTTTTTTTTTGGTCGACGTCGTGCTAACAAACGCTTCATGTTCTGTAAAATAAACAAGAATGCCGTGTAAGATTCAACAGCCTCAAATATGTGTGTCTTTCTAAATAATAATATAATGTTACTGTAAGATTCAACAGCCTCAAATATGTGTGTCTTTCTAAATAATAATATAATGTTACTAAACACGCCATACTTTCTTTTGTCTGAAAATAGCTCAACATAACACCACCTCCATCCATAGGTGCAAAAGGCAGCTGCAAGTGTCCCACTGCTACTGGTTAAGAGTGTTCCATTTGTTTAGTAATGTTGGTGGAAGCAGCACTGATGTCCATTGGAAGTTTGGAAATTGGAACTCAAGAAAAGATGATCACCACTTTCTCAAAAGGTTTATGCTTCTTCTAGAATGAAAATACGGTAGATTCTTTTGAGTTTATGATGTAACTTTCTGTAGTAACTAATTTTAAACGGAGTGTCTTTTAATATGGGGTTTATAATTTAATTGTAGTAGACACTGTCTCGATTTTATCTATATCGGTCAAAATCGCACACGAGTATCTCTCTTATAAATAGTTAGAATTCAAAAATTTTAACAAAAAATCATAAACTACAATAAAAAAATCCACCGCAAGTTTCTCAGATGTTAGTGTGTTACCAGTTCCACTCCATAACTAATTTCATTTGTCATAAGTGGAACACCTTTCCAAATTTGAAAAGTACATAGCAGCTTCACATTTTTGTAACGATTTATAAACCGTTATAACACGTGCGAACAAATACACCTTCAATCTTACGTTCAAATGGCTATATAACGCACAAATTTCCTCGTCAAGCTACCTATACATTTGAGTTTCAAAAAACAAACCACACAAAAATCACAAAGTTTCTACAAGTATGATCTCTATATTATCATACGTTTCTCCGATGGCCCCCCCTAAACGGATTTAGTTTCTAATTTTTTGGCTTTTGGATTTTTTAAATCAGAAGCTACTTGAAACGCATCGACTTCTAATTTTAGCTTTTTTGTCTTTTCTTTTTTCCCTTTGTTCCTTTTGCATTATCATGACGATATAACAATTTTTCAATTTTATTTTTTTATTTTTCCTATTTTCTTAGAAAAAGATAATAGCCGCTACAGTGTAATTTCGGCTAAAAACCAAAAGCTAGTGCTTGAAGATTATGTGCCTATTCTTTTTCAGCTTTTGGCTTTTCTATAGTAACTAGCTTTTAAACGGAGTGTCTTTTCAAGATGAGGTCTATTAGTTAATTACAGTACATACTGTATCGATTTCATTTTTATCGGCAAAAACCGCACGTGGGTTTCAGTTACTCCGTAGTCTCTCACACAAACAGCCGAAAAGCCATAAGTCACAACCAAAAGCCACAAGCTACAGCTAAAAAGAACCGTCCCTATGTTAAAAACTAGTTGAAGCATCATCATCATAATCAAGCTGTGCAGTATTTTATGATACCGTTGGCATTTGTTGATCACACCGTTGGGGACTAGCGACGGAACACCTCGGATTGTCTCCAGGTAAGTTCTCTTCTCAACGGCCAAAACACGATACAAAAAAAAAAAAAAAAACAAACGTTTGAATCGGTCCCAGAGAAGTTCCATCACCATCACGCCATCCGTGTACTTTTGACGGCCACGCAGTCCCACTGTCACGAGGAAAAGCGCTAATTTTTCGCTCCCTGTTTCTCCAACCCGTGAACCACGGAACACCGAGTCCCCGACCCAACTGCAGCAAGCTCCTGTAGCTAGGGTTGAGTGAGACCACCAAACCAAACGGCATGGCATGCAAAAACGAGATCAAATAAAATAAAACAAGGAAGAGGAAGAGCAGCAGGGCTAGCCTGGAAACCCTGATCCTTGGCTTGCCGAAAGCTCCAAAACCGGCTGCAATGCGTGCCCCTGCTGTCTGCTTGTCTGTCTTTGTTGTGTCCATTTCGCTTGCCCTGAGCTGAAAAGCTTCCTCCTTTGCTTTACCAATAGCCGGCACTCGGCAGGCAGCAAGTATAATAGCAGCTGCGAGTCTTCTCGGAATACCTCATACTTCTAGGGCACTCCTTGTAATGTTGCCTACAGAAATTTTTTAGCCTCGGGTTAATTCCTCTGGTTCTGGTTCTGCCTTCTGGACTTGACCCTGCTGAAATTCGTTTCTAAAAATCTGGGGTTTTTTTTTTCAGAAAGAAAGTTTCTTGGTGTTGGTGGCTTGCTGTTCTTGGGCCCAGGGGAGGGGAATGATGTGGGGATGGAGGGTGAAAAGAAAAGGCTTCACATTTCAACTCTTCTGGTAAAAATCTCTGGAAAAGGACGTGAGTGCTGCCTCCGAACTGGCCGTTTGTTAAAGCCCACATGCCCCGGAGCTTTACCACACTCGCGCCCTGCGGATACCTTCCTTGCCCCCAAGATGCTGCTCCCTCTTGCGGCGGTGGAATGGAAGCTTAGGAATTGAGCTCACGGGGAGGGAGCTCAAAAGGCGGCCAAGAAACACCACCGATTCCCGCTCGCGCAGCTGCATTTCGCGCTCCTGATTGTTGGCGAAGAAAAATCCTGAACGCTCCCGCACGGACGAACTCACGAAGCTCACGCTCGGACAAACTCTCACGGAGTTGGGGCAGCCAAAAGAAAAAGAGACGCAATGATCTTTGCTGTGCTGCGCTGATTTGATCGCTGCACCTGGTGCTCTATTTATATGCAAAACAGAGACCGTACTGGAAGCAAACAAACTCCATATACATACTCCGAATCCAACTCCAAACCGAGTCCTACTCCTATTCAAACTCCTACTCCTAAACCAACTGAAAAGCCAACAGATTACACTAACAATCTCCCCCTAATCCTGTTGTCTTCACTTGACCTCGATCATGCCAATCTTGTTACGCAGCTTCAAGAAGCGGACACGACCGAGAGGCTTAGTGAGAATGTCCGCGAGTTGCTTCTCAGTCTCAGCGAACTCAAGGTTGATTTGTCCTCCATCGACGGCTTCACGGATGAAGTGGAATCGAGTGTCGATGTGCTTGCTTCTATCGTGGAGGACTGGATTCTTGCTGAGAGCGATGGCGGACTTGTTGTCCACCCTGAGTTCCGGCGCCGGAAGCTTCTGTTCTAAGAGCTCCTGCAGCAGCCGGTGAAGCCAGACGCCCTGACAGGCTGCTGTCGCCGCGGCGATGTACTCTGCTTCGCACGAGGAGAGAGCCACAACCCGCTGTTTTTGCGACTGCCAGGAGACTGGGCTTGTGCCGAGGAAGAAGAGGATACCAGTGGTGCTCTTTCGCCCGTCAAGGTCGCCGGCCATGTCGCTATCGCTGTAGCCCGACAAAGCCAGCCCGCCTCCTTCTTCTCTCGGGTAGGTGACGCCAAACCCCCGTGTCCCGGCGATGTACCGGAGGATGTGCTTCACCGCAGCGAAGTGATCTTCCCGCGGATCCTCCATGAATCGACTCACGTACCCTACGGCGAACGTGATGTCCGGCCGGGTATGAGTCAGATAGCGCAGGCTCCCCACAATGCTCCGATAGCGAGTTGCGTCCACAGGCGGTGCCGTTGATGCCTTGGACAGCTTGAGCCTCTCTTCCATCGGTGTGTGACAAGGGTTGCACTCTGCCATGCCACTCTGCTCCAGGAGCTTCCCAGCATAGGCGCTTTGACAGAGCGTGATCCCACTGTCGCTTTGACATACCTCAATGCCGAGATAGTAGGTGAGCAGTCCCAAGTCGCTCATGCGAAACATGGACATCATCTCGCGCTTGAATTTGTCAATGCCTGCTTGCGTTGTCCCGGTGATGATCAAGTCGTCGACGTAGACGCCGATGATCAAAGTTCCTCCGGGTTCCCGCCGCGTGTACAGCGCATGCTCATCCATGCACCGGCTGAAACCCAGCTCCTGGAGGCTGGCGTCCAGCTTGGCGTTCCAAGCGCGCGGGGCTTGACGCAGCCCATACAACGCCTTGCGTAGCTTGAGCACCTTGTGCTCCTGCTTGTCGACGACGAAGCCCGGCGGCTGCTCGACGTAGACCTCCTCAGTAAGGTCCCCGTTCAGAAAGGCGGACTTCACGTCCATGTGGTGCACGCACCACCCTTGGTGCGCCGCCAGAGCCAGCAGAAGTCGCACCGACTCCATTCGCGCGACAGGGGCAAAGACCTCCTCGAAGTCGATCCCCTCGCGCTGCGCATACCCTTTCGCCACGAGACGCGCCTTGTGTCTGGTGATGGCGCCATGCTCATCTCGTTTTACCTTGAAGACCCACTTGAGCCCGATCGCGCGATGCCCGGCAGGAAGCTCGACGAGGTCCCAAGTGTTGTTCTCCTCGATAGATTTCATCTCCTCCAGCATCGCCCGGCGCCAAGACGGGTCACGTTCTGCCGCACCAAACGTGGTCGGCTCTTCTGCACTCACCATGTGCAGCTCGACAGGGGCGATCGGTTCTGGCTCCAGGAACCGTATCGGGGCACCAGCGGGTGCGGGACCGATGATGTCCCGCAACGTCCTGAATCGGTGTTGTGCACCGTCGTCGTCGTCGTGATCGAGCTCGGCAAGCGCCTCAGCCGTTGGCGACACGAACCGCGCACCCGGTGCATGATCCGGAGCGCCAGGTGGTGTGTGCAACTGCTCTCCTGGAGCAGGTACCTCCACTGGATCAGCGATGATCTCGTGTTCGATGACGAACGTGCCCGTGCTAGATGTCTTCTCCAGCTCGCCGGGATTCGCCCAATCCCAGCTGGCCTTCTCGTCGAGCACCACGTCGCGGGAGACGTGGACGCGGTGCGCAACCGGGTCGAACAGCCGGTACGCTTTCGACCCCGGCTCGAACCCGAGGAGCACCATCTTCACGCTGCGATCTTCCAACTTCTTCAGATTTGGGCGAGTTACCTTGGCGTGAGCGATGCATCCAAACGTGCGCAGGAAGGAGACGTCGGGTTTCCTCCCGTGCCAGGCCTCAAACGGCGTCATGCCGTCCAAGCTCTTGGTGGGTGCACGGTTCAGGAGAAAGACGGCGGTGGTCACCGCCTCCCCCCAAAACTCAGACGGCATCCCCTTCGCCTTGAGCAAGCAGCGCGCCATGCCGACGATTGTCTGGTTGCGCCGCTCGACGACACCGTTCTGTTGCGGCGAGTATGGTGCCGTGAGCTGCCGTGCAACTCCCTGATCCGCGCAATACTGCCCGAACTCGATTGAAGTGAACTCTCCCCCTCGATCAGTTCGCAGAATGCGCAGACGCCGTCCGGTCTCGACCTCGACACTAGCCTTGAACTGCTTGATGACGGTCGGCGCCTGATCCTTGCTCGTCAGGAGGCGAAGCCACATGTAGCGGCTGCAATCATCGACGAGGAGGAGAAAGTAGCGCCGGCCACCATGAGTCGCCGGTGAGATGGGCCCGCACAGGTCACCATGCACGAGGTCGAGCAGTCCCTCGGCACGGTAGTAGGCCGCCGCTGGAAATGAAGCACGCCTTTGCTTGCCAATGAGGCAGCTGTCGCAGATCTCACCGGGATGACTGATCACCGGGAGTCCGCGCACCATCCCGTCTTGAGCCAACTTCTTCAAAGCGTCGAAGTTGAGGTGACCGTAGCGTGCATGCCATAGCCAAGCCTCATCATCTTGCCGCGCCATTAAGCACACCGGCCTCGCAATGTTCAAGTTGAGCATGTACAGGCGGTTTTTGGCGCGCTTCACCTTGGCAAGCAGTTGACGTTGCCGATCGCGGATCCGCAACACTCCCCCGTCGATCTCAGATGCGTGGGGTGCGCAGCCCATTTAAGACCTGGGGACCGGGGCACGGGCGCGTACGGGTCAGGGGCATGGGCATATGACGCATGGCGCGTGTGGGCCCGTAGCGGACACACGGCATGGTATATGCGCCAGCACTGGACGTACGGACGTGTGCTAACACTGATGCAAAGATGCTCGCTTTGTGTCGCTCCGAGCGGCGGCGGGTAGGTGCGGGAGCAGCGCCGTCACTGCAGTGAAGAGGAGCTGCTGTTCTTTGAAAGTGCCTGTGGTGTTGGTGTTTAGTAGCGTTGCTGCCTTGGGCTCTTGGTTGGTGCTGGGTTCTTGGAAGCAGTGGCGCCGGCGGGCCTGGGGATGGCCTACCTGTGGGGGAAAGATGCGCGGCGGGGCACGCCGGTGGTGGTGACCATGGAGAACCCCAACTACTCGGTGGTGGAGATCGACGGGCCCGAGGCCGAGGAGCTCCGGGTCGCCATGCCCATGGACAAGGGCCACCGGGGCAGGAGCGCCAGGCAGTTCACCTGGGTGCTGCTCCTCCGAGCCCACCGCGCCGCCGGGTGCCTCGCCTCGCTCGCCGCTGTCGTGTGGGCGCTACCGGGCACCATCGGGAAGCGATTCAGGCGGAACTCGGCCGCCACCGCCGAAGACGGGCCTGACCACGGCCGGGGCTGGCTGCTGTACAGGTTCATCAAGGGGTTCTTGGCGCTTTCCTTGCTCGCCCTCGCCGTGGAGCTGGTGGCTTACTGGAATGGGTGGCACTTCCAGAGGCCGAATTTGCGTGTGCCTGACCTGCGTGTGCAGGAGGTGGTAGAGATTCAGGGGTGGGCGCACTTGGCGTACGTCTCCTGGATGTCATTCCGAGCCGACTACATTCGGCTGCCGATCGAGTTCTTGTCAAAAGCTTGCATTGTTCTCTTCATCGTCCAATCGATGGACCGGCTCATCTTGTGCTTTGGGTGCTTCTGGATCAAGCTCAAGAAGATCAAGCCAACGATTGAATGGGACACATTCGGAGAAGGATCAGGGTATCTGCACCCAATGGTGCTCGTTCAGATTCCTATGTGCAACGAAAAGGAGGTAATTAGCTGAATTCTTCTGCATTTTTGTATAGTGTCATGTTCATTGTGTCGCGTTATGGATGATGGGCTTATTCTTGGGACAGGTCTATGAGCAATCGATTTCGGCAGCCTGCCAGCTAGATTGGCCCAGGGATAAGTTTCTGATTCAGGTGCTCGATGATTCCAGCAACGAGAGCATTCAGCTGCTGATCAAAGCAGAAGTTTCCAAGTGGAGCCAGCAGGGTGTGAACATTGTCTATCGGCATCGGGTGTTGAGGACCGGCTATAAAGCTGGAAACCTCAAGTCTGCAATGAGCTGTGACTATGTCAAGAATTATGAATTCGTTGCCATTTTTGACGCGGACTTCCAACCAAGCACTGATTTTCTCAAGAAAACAATCCCACATTTTGAGGTAGCAATTCTCTGCTGCTTCAATTCTGGTATACTAGATATTGCGCATCAATTTGATACTAATTCCTGGTGGTGATGCAGGGGAATCCTGAGCTTGGATTGGTTCAAGCACGATGGAGCTTTGTGAACAATGATGAGAACCTCTTGACCCGCCTTCAAAATATCAACCTGTGCTTCCACTTTGAAGTTGAGCAGCAGGTCAATGGGGTCTTCTTGAATTTCTTTGGCTTCAATGGAACTGCCGGAGTTTGGAGGATCAAAGCTTTGGAAGATTCAGGGGGTTGGCTCGAGAGGACGACCGTGGAGGATATGGATATCGCTGTTCGAGCACACCTGAATGGATGGAAATTTATCTTCCTGAATGATGTGAAGGTGCATTTGATAATCATAGCATTTCACATGAGCAATTAAATGTAGAGGCTGATTTTACTTAGCACCATCATACAGGTCTTGTGTGAACTTCCAGAATCCTATGAGGCGTATCGGAAACAGCAACACCGGTGGCATTCTGGTCCAATGCACCTTTTCCGGCTGTGCCTTCCGGACATAATTACTGCCAAGGTATGCAAATCCCATTAGCTAAGAATTTGGTACTTGTGCCACAGTTCAAGTCCTTTTTTTTTTATAAATATTGTTAATATTTCAACGCAGATCTCCTTGTGGAAGAAGGCAAATTTAATACTATTATTCTTTCTTTTGAGGAAGTTGATACTCCCTTTCTATTCTTTCACATTGTTTTGTGTCATTCTTCCACTGACCATGTTCGTTCCTGAGGCTGAGCTGCCTGTTTGGGTCATTTGTTATGTGCCGGTTTGCATGTCGTTCCTGAACATTCTGCCATCACCAAGATCATTTCCTTTCCTTGTGCCATACCTCCTTTTCGAGAACACCATGTCCGTGACAAAATTCAATGCAATGGTGTCTGGATTGTTCAAGCTTGGAAGCTCCTACGAATGGGTTGTCACCAAGAAGTCTGGTCGATCATCAGAATCAGGCCTCTTGACAGCAGCAGAAAAGGAGACAAAGAGCCTTTCACTTCCTCAGTTCCAGAAGCAATTATCTGAAAGTGAATTGATTGAGCTCAACATGCGAAAGGAACAGCAAGAAAAGTCACCACTTGACGCAAAAAAGGCTAACAAGGTCTACAAGAAGGAGCTTGCTCTTTCTCTTCTTCTGCTCACCGCCGCAGCCCGGAGCCTCTTGTCTGCTCAAGGGATTCATTTCTACTTCCTTCTCTTCCAGGGGGTGTCATTCCTTTTCGTCGGCCTCGATCTAATTGGAGAACAGATAAGCTGATCTCTCCCCTGCTTTTATCAAAACATCATAGAAAGCACGCATTTGTTCATACACACAGTTATAATCAAGTCCAGTTCATGCCATGGAATTTTACTTCAGCATCGCAAATGAGTCATCATGTTCTTACAGATAAGGAAAGAAAAATTGGTTCCGCAGTACAGATTCAGGGCACAAACCAGGATGGCCCAACAGGAATAAGCTGAAGAGTAGATAGAATTTGTTCATTTGTACTCAGTCCATATATAGAGTTCCAGCAATGTTCTTTGAATCTATAAATACTGAGACACGTACCGTTCATTTGTAAATCGTCAGTATGCAATTCGTTCCTAAGATAAATTGTGAAGAACTTGTACATATTCTGTTGATGGATGGTTGTCATGATCCTAGGTTAAACTGCTGTCTATCTTGTCATCTGTCGGTGGATCTACATTTAGTAGCCAACAGGCAGGCAGTTGGATCTACTGTTGGTGCTGTGTGCTTCTGCTCATCTCATCATCGAGGAGCATCTAGCATTGTTTTCTGGCACGCCGGTACCACAATTGTCCCCTCGTTTTCGTATCAGATACTACAGCTTACAAAGGTATCATCAGCAACATCTGTCACGAGTACTAGTGACAAATGTTGCAACTGATAGGTTCTCTGATTCAAGTAGACAGATCTAAATGGTTCAGATGTGCAAATTTGCTACTCCTAATGCTCCAAATGTGCTTTCAGTTACTGTCATCAGAACTGTACAAGCTGGTGAATTTGTTGCCAGGATCAGAGGCAGAACTAGAGTAAACATCCTGTCCAAAGTTCAAACGCACATGCAAGGGTAGCCATTTTTTTTTCTGCTAGTCTTTTGGAAGCACATTTGTAAATCCATTTGTTGTTGCTTTCCTCTGCCTGTTATTTCACATTCTTTTCTAGCCAAGCTAAACTGCTGCTGCTGAACAGCACTGAAATTTAGGCCCTGTTTTTTTTTCCTTTTTTTTTTGTGTCTTTTCAATGGTTTTTGGTTTCTCTCCACAATTACTATTTACTAGATTAATAAGTTATAACTAAAAGCCATAAGCCACAATTAAAAAAAGGGACAGCACAATTGTCCTGCAAAAGTTCATTTATTCCCTTGAGAAAGCAATTAAACCTCTTTTTACACCATTGCTGCTGTATGGGTCTATCCTCCCTGTCATGTGCTCGGGGGTCAGGACCAGTTCATCTCATCTCTCTGCAGCGTGGTGATGTCATCGAGAGTAAATACAACTCTACCGAACGGCAATATCTGGGGTATGTTTTTTTGGCTTCTCTTTTTAGGTTTTGGTTTATTTAGAAGTCAAAATCCAAATGTTGAAATAGGGTGGTCTCTTAAAGTGGATTCTTTAAACAACTTCTAAGTCTAAAATCATGTATGCCATTTACGTCAGCGCCTTTATGGTTTACTGCCATGTCAAAAAAACGGAACTAAAAGACATGTGATGTAACTAAAAAAACACCAGGACCAGCACCACACTAGTACAATTATTGCACAAGGTTCATGCACAGAGGCATAGAGGTACAGTGCTCACTCCCTAGTCTTTCCTGCTGCAAGGATCAAACTTGAAAAACGTGCTGCTGCTTGCAATAGTGCAATGATGTGTGTAGCACATGTTTTTGACAGAATGTTGCTTTCTTCTGAAATCAATCACCTTGGCCCGATTCTGGAGTGTCGGTCGAGAGAGAGGCTTGGTGGGAGGACTGTTTGCAAGGGAGCAGCAGGGAAGCTTTTGTGTGTAGTACTGCCTAGGCCTGGCACTGGGCTGGGCATTTTTGGGCCGACTCTGCTCTAGCATGAATGACACGTCTGCACGGGCTGGCCGGCACGGTATAAATGGAAAGATTGTGCTAGGCCTCACAATGGGTGGCACGGCATGACACGTCTGCATGGGTCATGCTTGGGCTGGCATGGCACAAAACAAGGCCCACGTGCCCAAAGCAAGATATGAAACAGGCATGGCTGCATGTGATAGGGCAAGGACGCCATTCCACGGCACTACGGTAGTGTGGTGCGCTATGGCTTGCCATGTGGTTGGCATCGTCACGGTCCTCGCGTACAAAGAAAGGGGAGACAACGAAGATGCTGAAGAGTGGAGAATGGAGAGTACCTACCCATCGACACTGAGCGTGCGCGCTGAGTCAACGCCCCGCCATGCCTAGAACCATGGCGGCCCATGCTGACAATGTGTGCCACGTCATGCCGCTCGCTGCCCCATGCGGCCGCTTGCCCACGTGGAACTCCATGCCCGTGCCTCCCTGGTCATCGACTCAATGGCCGCGCCACTGACCACGCGTGTCTACCTCCCCGGATGCAACCGATGCTGAGTGTGCGTTGACCGCGACAGCGACGCGTGCCAACCTTGTTGCGGTACACACGTCGTCCTTGCCAGCTCACACCCTACCATGCTGCTAACCACCCATGCGGCCGCCTGCAAGTGTGGAACTCCACGTCCCTGCCTCTCCAATCAATGACTCATTGGCTACGGCACCAACCACGTGCACCTGCCTCCCCGCGTGCCAGCGCCGACTGTGGCAGCGGTAGTGTGCCAACCTTGCCATGGGGCGCGCGCTGTTCTCGCCATTGCGCGCACCTGTCCTCGCCGCACACAATTTTGGAAGTCAACATTGCCCGGCACAGATCTAGAGGTTAACGTCACACAGATCTAGAGGTCACTGTCTCCACGCTCGCAGTAGAGGAGAGGGAGAAGTCAGGCGGTGCGATGGTGGCATGATGGGAGAGGCGCTGACTGGCAGCAGAGAGGGAGAGGGAGTGGGAGCGGTGCTGCTGTGCTGGCACCAGCGAAGTCTTCGAGGGAGAGGTAGTGTTGCTTGTCGCCAGTTGCTGATCACCATATATACGAAATCTACCAATGTAAACTAGCAAGCTTGAAAGAGAACTTCACGAGAGTTAGTTTTTTTCCTTTGCTTTGACTTTAGATATATGGACTTCGTAAAGGCTGCCTATCTTAGTGTTGTTGTACATTATTTGATTAACAATTTTCAAATAGAAAGTAGAATTATTGCCATCACTCTTGACAATGCATCAGCTAACACAACGGCCAGGGAACATCTCACACCACACCTGGAGACCTATATTGGAGGTTTCGTACTCCACTAGAACTGCATATGCCACATCATTAATCTCAACGTGCAGACAGGTTTGAATGTAATGAAACCTACTTTGGACAAAATATGTGATGCTATCCAGTTCATTACAGTTTCGACCACAAGATACATCTAGAGCTCGTGGAGGTGTTAGCCGACCATAAGCATCTCAACCTCGACTAGTCTATGCATATATATATATATATATATATATATATATATATATATATATATATATATATATATATATATATATATATATATATATATATATATATATATATATATATATATATATATATATATATATATATATATATATATATATATATATATATATATATATATATAGGACGAGTGTTTCATGCACCAAGGTATCTATTATAATTATGCACATTTTTTGTGTTTTCCCATTGTATACCACATTTGCTTTTCCCACCTTTTCTCTTTCCCTTCTCTTCTTCTACATCCTTTTCAATTCCCTCCACTAATTTTCAACCCTCCCTCTGATTTTTCCCTTTCTCCCGTAGTTCAACACACTGAGTTTTACACTCATACATAACTCATGCATATTTCTCAAAGTGCATAAGCACAAACCCGCTAAGGATCAAGGTTCCCATGCATTTGGCCTCCTCAACGTCTCCTTAACTTAAACCACTCTCTCAACGCCCTCCAAGCGCTATGGTTTTGGTCCCATTGTTGTTTTTATTATTTTGGCTTCCCGCTAAAACACCCTCGTTTTGACATGGACCTCACCACTTTGTCGAGCATAGTTCATGGTCATCTCCTTTGCAAGCAATCCCCATGCTTGCAACGTATAGGTTCATTAATGGCTCACACACTGATACACTGGTAAGTCTCTTCGTGTCAGTCCCCCCAACCACATCTCACTTGCACTGATCGTACTATTTGATGAACCGTTGCTTGAACCATTCCTTCAACACCCTAGCCTTTCCTGTGCCTTACTTGAGCCCAACAATCCTGCTCCTTGACCATACCTTAGCTCATCCTCGAGCCCAATCCTAATCCACACCGTCGACCATAGTTGCCTCCAAGCTTTCTTACACATCAAAGACTAAGAAAATATTTTTTGACACAAATTCTTACTTCATGCACTATGAATGCAATAACCTAAGACTCCAAAACCTCTCGAATACTTCAGACAAAACCGATCTGGTCGCCATTGAGCGGTCGTTCTGAAAGCATTTGTCAATCCGATCAAACCTTGGTAATAGGGGAGTCGGTCAGATTACGGCACCCATGCTGGCTTGACCGCTCGACCAACTCCGGTTGGACCACCACCCATTGGCCGGTCAGACTACTCATATTTTCTCTCATGCACGTGAGCACCTCTATAGAAAAACCAGTCGCCAACTAAAGATCGGTCGCACCGCATGGGTGGTTTGATCGCCTCCAAAATCCGGTCACATCAGACATGCAGTCGGACGCCACCCTCGGCTGGTTAGACTGCCCTTAGTGTGATAACAACACCGAAAAGTTTTAAATTTTCATAAATATAAATTTTAACTTGATATGATTATCAAGTGTTTAATACAAATAAATTATTAACGTTATTAACATGGTTCACACGGATGGTCCTCACTCCTTAGTATACATCTCTCCTTCACCGAAATCATTTCGATCAACGAGCGGATTATCGCCACTGGGGCCGAATCTTGCATCGTCTGCCACCGCCAGTGGGTCATTCTAGAAGTTATCGTCGCTCCCATGTTGGATCCAAGGCATACCACTGCCGCCGATCCCCTGCATCAAATGACAGGTTTCATGGTTTCGAAAAAAAAATGACAGGTTTCATGCCTTTCTCTCCTTGAAATATGCATTTTGGAGCCTGAAACAAGTTGAAACTCGTGTAAGGCTTCAACTTTTGAGCTCTAGAACATGGATGAAATTTGGTTGAAACTTCCAAACATGAAATTAACTCCCGTACGCCCTCTCACTGGAACTAATTCCAACATGATACTGTTGCGTAGTCGATCCTAGCTTAATAATTTTTTAGCCGTGTGGCGAATCCGTTAATCATGTAGATAAAAAGGGTCCAATTATACAAAAACAAATAGTAGAAAAGCTCAAATAAAAAATTCGGGCTAAAGGGTTTGTTTCACATAATTGAACAGTTAAGGGACTCACATCAGACCAAAAGATTTGTTTCATAAACTCAAATAATTGGTAGGCTTATATTCAGGGGCGGAGCTCTCAGTATGGCAAGGTATGGCGCTCGCCATACCTTGAATTCCCGGCGATGTTTACCCCCAAATCACTTTGTACCATGGACACATCAAGAAAAATGAAGTTTCACTGTAATAAACTCTCAGCCAGTGGCGAGAGGAAGAAGAACAATAGCGAATGTTACCTGGACGTTCTCCTGGGCTGTCGGCTGCTTTTGGGCTGCTACTTTATTTAATTGTGTGGACGTATTAGTGATTTAGTGTATCACGTATGGGCCTTTTGGCCTTTTCTTTGGCCTGCTGGAGCTATCGGTCTTCTATGAGAACGAGACTACGACGATCGGTCTTCTATAGGACTCGCGAGTCACGACGTTTCAACTTACACCACTCGACGCTTCATGTGATTGTGTCCGGTGTCCCCGCTGCGGCGGCGCCGTCTATCGCAGTATCGCTCACCCTCAGCCATCTCTTGCGGCGCCGCCCAATCAGGCGATCACCGCGAGTGCGACTGCGCTGCGCGAGTCCGCCGTCGCCCGTCTGCGATATCTATGTTATCGATTTCATCATACCTTATTTTTTTTCCGTCCTCCGCCACTGCTTATATTGCATTTTGCCTTTTTTTATTGTAGTTAGCACTTAGGAGAACCCCAATCAACATTTTCCTACATATGACATGCTTTCTCAAAATTTAACTTGCCAGGTAAAAATCGAGGTGTAGTCAAACTGTGGTTGGCAGTAGTTCTCCGAAAGTTTCACTTGCAATCTTCTATACCATTTTTTTTAAAAAAAACTTTTTTCACTATATGAAAGAAACGATGAAAATGTTTAGAGTAATTAATGGGTAAGGCAGAAAATCTTTGTAACTTTGAACGCGTTAGCAATTTGCAGCTATGCTAAGATCAGTGGCGGACCCAGGAAAAAATTCGAGGTAGGGCGAAGTCTAATGGCGGATCCAGAAAAAAACTAGGTAGGCTGAAGTCGGAAGCGTGAAATAAACAGTAGTACCCAAAAGCAAAATAATCTATGATCAAACTATGTTGCAATCACACTAATAAAAGTATGTGAAACGAAATAGAAACAACAACTACGATTCGCATGTTAACATATGTAGATAACGGAAGGCCAATGAAAAATACCTCACTAATAAAGCTTAATCCACAATTGTAGATGAGCAGTAAAAGAAACAACATGTCAATTGTAAAAGATAGATAAATCAGTAGTGTCATAATTCGATAATAGAATATAAAAGATGCAATAAATTCAAGTTGAGATTGTACATGTGCGGCCACCGTTCCGCTTTCCTTGGTACTTCTGCTTAACAATTTGCTAAAATAGCTATTCAAATCCTTTCCATTCATTTTGAATTTAAACAAGTCTCAGATCACTGTTTCTGGAGAGGAAAAAATATAAGTACCCTCATTTTGACAAGCTAGTTTACATATTCTACAATTACAATCTACATAAAATTTGTACAAGCTATCAAAACTAATACTCAAATACACAAATCTGGAATCTAGAAAATATAGAATTTATTGCACCTTGCTAAAATAGAAAATATAGAAAATATAGAATTTATTACACCTTGCTAAAATAGAAATCAGCTCTTGGCTCTTGTCTCGGCAGCTCGGCTTACTCGGTGTCTCGGTCTGCTGACTCTGCTCCTCAAAAGGCACAAAGAGTCAAACTGTCAAAGCCTCCTCACCTCACTGCACTAGAAAAAGAAGTGTATCTGTGTATGAACAGCATTCGGCAACTCCTCACCTCAGTAACTCAGTAACTCACTTCCTTTTCCTCAGTCAGATGGGCTGCAGCCGATCTGGCGATCTGCTCGACGCCTCGAGCCCTCGACTGCCTCCTCGTCGACGCGCGCCCGACGCCGATGGCTGACCCGCCCGCCTCGCGCCTCCTGCCTCCGGTCTCCCGCTCCCAGGCTCCCCGCCGCCTCCCGCTTGGCCGCCTCCCGCGCTCCCCGGCGGGCCCGGCCACCGCCTCCCGGGCTCCCAGCCTCCCCTAGTCGCTTGGGCGCCGCCGCGCCGCGCCGTCCTCCGCCTCTGCCGCCCGCCCGCCCGGGATCTAGGGTTAGCGCCGGCTCCTTTCTCAGTTTCTTGTACTCTTCGACTTGCCGACTTGGTGTTGGCCCATGCATAGTATATCTGTTGCTGAGTGCTTTGTTGGGCCGTGACGCCGTGTATTTGTTGCGTATTTGGGACTTTGGGTGTTGCTTGGGCTGGGCTAATGGACTTGGGCCTTGTGTGCGAAGGAGGAAGTCAAGCCCGGCCGGGGGGTGGGGGGTGCTCCGCCGCCGGGGGGGTGGGTTCCGGCCGGCGAGGAGCTCGGGCGGCCGCCCGGCCTCGCCCGAAGGGCAGGTCCGCCCCTGGCTAAGGTCGCGATCAACATGGCTGCCCAACAGTGCTGATGGCTTATTTGTCACTATTCATAAGTTTCGTCTTTTTCTGAATTTTTTGCTTTTTGTTGAACTTTTTTGCCGGTTCTTTTTTCCCCGTATTTGTTTGTATTATACGGGCTAACATATTTTTTATATTTTTAATTTTTTTTAAATTTAATTATGCTAAATAAGCCTCTGTCAACTACAGTGTTTTTTTCAGCCAGCTACAGTGTTTTCAGCCATAAGCCATGAGCTTTTCAGCCGAACCGATCACCCTCTAAGATCAGTCCTTCTTTCATATCTTCAAGAGATTAGGTTCATGTGGAAGCGAGCCGGTGACACAAAAAAAGTCTCCGGATGTTGATTCTACAATTTATTTTATCAAAGTTATTTCAAAATGTGATAGGAATCATAATCATATAAATCGACGGCGATCCTCGAAAAATGAAAAGACAACGGCGAGGTCGCAATAACATCAGCTAGTCACTTAGAGCACTCCCAATGCAGAAACTATAGATGGTTTCTATGGCATTAAATAAGGTGCCAAGTAAGCAAAATGTTGATGTGTCATTGGAGTTAAGGAGGAGAGATAAGGAAATGGTTTCTTATATAGAAACCATGTCACATAAGAATCAAGATAGAAAGAGCTGTGGTAGATGATAGGAGAGAGAAGATAGATGATTGGATGAAAATTTTATTTATAGAAACTATCCATTGAGAGTATAGTTTCTATAGGTAATGTCTATATTAATTGGCAAGTATAGAAACTACTTCATAGTTTCTGCATTAGGAGTGCCCTTAGCCTTCTCAAGGGGAAAAATCGTATAAGACAATAGTCTATTTCCTCGTCTAGAAAGGTAATAACATGGAGAAAAGAAAAGAGATTTAGTTGGACCACCCTCCATTAATTGCATGTTCCACCTAATAATAAATTTCCTTTTCCACGTCATGCGAAGCCTTATGGACTTGCTGAAGCCAGAATGATAGGCTCATGACGAGCAAACGTTTTTCAATGTTGCAAAAAAAAAGAGTATTGCTATACAACATTTGACCGTTTTTTAGGACAAAAACAGTCAGATTGATCTGGGACGTTAGATCTCCATCCAACGGATCCACCCATACAAACCATCTTATCAACCAACGGTTACTGTAGCTGGTCTGAAAAATCCCCGTCGCCCCGATCTTTCTGCCGCCGCCGACCTCCTTTGCGTCTCCTCGCGCCTTCGCGCGCCCGCTAGTTCCTGCCCACCTGACGGTCGTCGTACCACGCCATAAACGCCCTGACACCACCTGGCACGACCCGTGTGCGTGGCAGAGCCACCGCCGTCCGTGCGCGCCCGCCTCTGCCCCCTTCGCGCCTCTTCCTCTCACAGCCGACCTGCGGCCTCTGACAGCTCCCTTGACTGCCGCCGTCCTTCGCCCCGAAGCCAGCCCGACCATCTTGAGCTCCAAGCCGAGGCGCCAAAAAAATCTCCCCCACCGCCTCCCGGCACAACCGCCTCACTCCTCCTATTTAAGCCGCCCCGGCCCTCCCTTTAGCTCCCCTGATCTCCCCTGCAGCTCTCCGACCACCCCCATAGCCCCCAAGCCGCCCCATTGCCGGTAATTGAGAAAATCCCCAATTTCCAACCCTAGAGCAATGTCGACCTTCCCCTCCTCCTCATTCCAATTCCCTTCGCCTCTAGCATCCTCATGACCATAGAAACCCTCCCCAACCTCCACCTTGAGCTCCCAACCATCCCTCTTCCCCGGCACCGTGAGCTACCCCATAACCGAAACCGGCCACCGTGGCCAACCCAACCCAGACTTCTTGAGCTTCGGCCAACCCTTCCCCGAGCTTACCCAGTCCTTACTGATGCCCTAAGACCGGCCCAATTGCCCCAGAAACCTCCCAGTCGCCCCAGCTTTCAAAAATGGCCGTGGGAGAGACGACCTCGCCACCGGCGAACGCCGCTTCCGCCGCTTCCGCCGGCCTTCCAACGACCCAAAATGAGCTCCCCACGTCCCGACCAACCCGCCCATGCCCTCTACTTGCGTCGCAAAACTCCGTAGCGCCGCCGCTGCTCGCCGCCCGTTCCTCTGTTCCCTGCGCGCGCGCGTCTGGCGGTTGGAGAAGAAGAACGGTACCGGCTGGTACTGTTCACCCAACCCGAGTCACCCCGCGACGCGGTTGGACCCAGCCGCCCGCCCGCACCAGGCGCGCCTGATCGCGCCGCTCGCCTGCGCCTGTTCCGCCCGACCGAGCCGTGGCGCCGCTCCCGTCCCGCCCGACCGAATCCGGCGCGACGCGTCTCGACCCAACCCACTCGCCCGCGCTATGCGTGCCCGACCGCGCCGTTCGTCCGCGCCCGTTCCAGCCGGCCGCACCCGAAGCGACGTGGCTCGATCGAGCTCGCTCGCCGCGTCTGACCCGAGCCCAATGAACAGTACCCGACCGGACCAGATGAACAGTACTAGCCCAAAGCCCAAAATACATATTTATACTCCCCGGATTCGTTTCGAGCCCGCCAACCTAAATCCAAGGCCCATTTCCCCATATAGCCCTCCTACAAGCCAAAAATCCCAATTTATTGGATTTCTTCGAATTTTCTTTCTTATTTTATTTTCTTTATTCCTAGCTCATTCCTTCGGGCATGGAATTGATTTATTTCGCTTGTTTGGCGTTGGTTTCCGAAGTTGAGATTTCGCAAGAGCAGGAGGGAAAAGCTCAAGTCCAGACCCGGCCCACCGAAGAATACAAATTAATTGACATCACTGATCCGCAAGGCAAGTCACACATATTTTTGATCATGTTGAACCTACATTTCTGTTATTTATTTATTTATTGTATTTTCATTATGTTATTTGCGCAATGTTATTTTATGTACAATAACTGCTTAGAATGACATGATATTAGCTATGTCCTACCACCCGAAAAGCCCAGTTTAACTTGATGGCCATATTCACCTTGACAAACCTAGTTACATAGAATGTAAGATTAATATTATCATGGTAGTTAGGGACACATCACATGTTTCTACTGTTAAGGTTTGGTATTGGTCTAGAGTTTTGGAAAGTTGGAAATAGGATAAACGAGGATCGCAGAGACGGATCCGAAGACCTTATCCTAGGGTGGAGGCTGGTTGTGGATTGGTGGCAGTACAGGGTGTACTGAATTTGGGTTTGTGTGTGGATGATGCCTCAGTTAAAAATGTAAGGACTAGACCCTTATGCTGAGTAACGGACATAGTATCCGCCCAACCACAAGCGTTGACTTTGTCAAACTTGACTTAGTCAAACCTGGCTTAGTAACTGCTCAAGTTCAATTGAATCTCTGCAACTGGAAAGGGGGAGACAGAGGGTGAGTTCGTATGGGAGGTGGTTAACCATACAACTGTAGGGCTGCGATAAGTCGGACGAGATCCGTGGGGTCATCCGGACTTGTCGAGATTAAACACCTACTGGGCGGAGTCTATACAAAGAATTGAGCAGTGAACATCCTTGTTGTCTTAACTCTCTGGCCGGAGTTAAGGGATCTTGTGGGTAAAGCAGGGCAGCTTTGCAAAGTCATGACAAATGGTATTCGAATACGCCGTGCTTCCGGTTAACGAAGCTGTGTTTAGTGGGTGAATCCAGTATCAAGGCATAAGTAGTTTTGGAATGGTTTGGTAATGTGGAGTAATGATAATCAAGCTTGAAACCCCCCCCCCTTTTACTTTAATGAAGTACATTTTAAAGGTTTTCAAATAGTTCCAACTAAAACTGAATCCACATAAAATAATAGACTTTATCCCCTTTTTCTTGATATACCGTGCATGAAATTATTATTAAGCTCCGTGTGACTTGTTGAGTACAAGTGGTAGTACTCATGCTTGCTAAAAACATAAACAGAAACAACAAATTTTGATGATGCGAGAGAAGACGATGAGGTGGTACTGTACGAGATCAATGAAGCGTGGAATTAGGGTCGTTCTCCGCTCAGGCGTGCCTGTGGCAGTTTTTTTTTGTAATGTATCTAAAGGCCGTTGGCCTGCTGTAATGCTTGGCTTTTAGCCTTCATATTATATTAAAGTTCGCTTTTGCTCTTAAGCTTGTGTTGGCAATGTTATACACTCGATGGATGTACTCGCAGTTGAACAGTCCTGGGCAACTGCGATGATTTCATAATACTCCCGGAAACGGGGGTGTTACAGAGTGGTATCAGAGCCCGCTTGCTTGACCGTAGGATGACCCTAAGTGTAGGTTTGGTTACGATAGGAATACGATTTCACAAAATCATATTTTTCACATACAAAAGAATTTCGAAAACTATAAGTATTATTGCCGTCTCACCTTTCCTATTTCTATCTTACCCTTCTTAGACAAAAAGCAAGAGCTTTCCTTTTAAGTTTTGTCAAAAGCTTAAAACGCAAGTAGACATTTAGGCTAATTTCATGCTTAACCAAATGAAACCAAGGCTAACCCTAGCTTAAGGAACATTAAAAAACGATGTAAAAAAAGAGAGAAAAGTACGAATATCCCGATCAAAAGCTTTTCCTCCTGAAAAGTTATAAGGTCACTGCTCGAGTAGTTAGCAAATGATACCCGTTTGATATCTTTGATGCAAAGGGTAAAACCATTTAAATAGACGAAGATTTCTGTTTGTATTAATAGCCGAATTGCACTATTAGCCTGTAGGCTGCTATATAAGCAATTTGTGCAAAACTAAATTTCTGATTTTAAGTAAAGAGTATGTTCAAAACTCTTCTCCTATCCCATTTCGTCTTTAATTCTTACCTACTCTGTTCTGATCTCCCCTTACCTATCAGGCAACTCTTGGAAGGAATTAAATGTAAATTTCTGATTGCAACAAATAGGTTAAATTATAGCTATGGAGTTTAGAGAAAGGAGTAGATAACCCATAAGGGATTGAAATATGAGACGATGATGATCGAAGATATTAACGGAATTATGTTAATATTGGAAGAATCTGAATGGTTAAAGTGATAGAATTTGTTGGATCAAAAAAATGTGATAATGATAATTATTGGATTTTAGGCCTAATCAATGATAATATTCTTGGTGGATATTGATGATAATGATTATTGGATTATAAACTTGATTAATGACATTGTCCTTGGTGGATTTTTCAAATAATGAATTAAATGAGAAGGAGATAGCAAGAAGCTTAGTTAATTATAATTATTGAATTGAGTCGACTAAGATTATGAGTTGATAATGAAGATAATTGGATTTTTAGGAAATAGGGATACAATTGATCAGTAGGTTTAAAATAATGATATTGGATTATAACAGGTGTGATATTGGATTTATAGTCATGGTTGAAGTTGGAATTTTTGTAGAATTTATATAACCGTGATATGAGTAATAAAGTTAGGAGAATGCAAATAGGAATTATGTCTTCGGTGGATCGAATGAATTATTATATTTGGGATTATCGACAAAAATAAGGTCATAACTAGGATATAGTGTAGCCCTAGTGTGAAGTAGAAACTAAATTAAAAAGGGCATTGGATTTTTTTAAGCCCATATACAAGAGTAGTATGAGAATAAATTTAGTTTACAAATGTTGGAGGCCAACCGATGTGGGATTATCCTCGTAAGTAAGCAAGAAGATTTTCAAGAGGTGTCCTACAAAAGCAATCAGAAACATCATTTAATCTCACTTCATTTTCTTTCCTACCTCTTTCTTGCTCTTCCCTCGTTTTCGTCTCACTTCCTCTGCCAAGCCCAGAAATGTTACAGGACTGATTCCTAAGTTTTGATTACTGTCAAATGAATTATTACTGGGCAAACTGAAGATTTGATGGTGCAACAGATGGACAACGGAAATCAGGACAGACTATCCATCTTGTCGAAAGCCCTATCCACCATGACAGAAGCCCTATCTGACATAAAAGAAGCTGTGTCTATCATGGAGAAGACCCGTATTGAAGGCAAACAAAAACAAGTCAGAATATTAGAACAACAAGCAAGAATATTGGAGCAGCTCATTACAAAAGCGTCACCAGAAGAACTAGTATCAATGTCAAGTGCGACCGCATTCAAACTTACAACTTTCCTTAAGACTTGACCACCGAAATTTTCATCAGCAACGAAGTCTCTAAGTGCCGACAGTTGGTTGCAAGATGTCGAGAGTAGATTGGAAACTATCCAATGTACGGATAAGGAAAAAGTTCTTTTCGCTACTTATCAACTATCGGAGCCGGCCATCAACTGGTGGAATGCTACCCAATGGACATATCAAAACAAAAATGATATTACATGGAAGGAGTTTGTGACTAGATTCTGCAAGACTTATATTTCTAAAGTTGCCATGGAAAAATATTGAGATTTTCTTAATCTTCAACAAGAAGACAAATCTGTTATGGAGTATTTGCAGCAATTATATCATTTATCACAGTATGCTCTAGACGAAATCGATACCGAAGAAAAAAGGATGGACTGCTTTTTAGAAGGCTTGCAACCTAAGATAAGGCATTATCTCGTGACCATGAAATTTTCAAACTTACAAGCTCTAGTTGATCAGGCTCTCTGGATAGAAGAAGAGAGGTTAGAATATGTGAAGATTTCCAAGCAAAGCGATCTTGTGACTATGACACTCAAGACTTGTTTTCACTGTAACCAGAAAGGACACATTCGCTCCCAATGCCCATGGAAACCCCTACCTAAGGAAGAGGTTTGGATACAAGCTAAAGGACAAACATCAACATCATGTTGCCTGCCCACAGATGAAAAAGGACGTCATCGCAAGAAGGCTCGAGTAGAAAAGAAGACAAATGCACCCTAAAGAAGTGACTAAGAGAAAGCGATAAAGGAGGCAGACAGAAAGTTAGTCAACACCGTTGGTTAAAGAACGGAGTAAGAAATGAGTGTTATCTCATACTTTTGTATAAGCAAAGTACGTTTGTGTAAAGCCCGTGAGTTATCCGTGAGTTATCTGTACACTGGTATAAGGAATAAAGAAGTTTGTATCACAATTCACTGTGAATCTACTTTCCAACTCTGTGTAAGAGAAATACGACAATATTTGAAAGACCACGTAAAGGACGGAAGAACCAACTCAGTTTGGATAGAAAATCAGAATAATACAATGGGAGTATGGACACTAGAACAAATAAATCAGAACCGTCTCAAGAGATGCTAAATGGGAAATTATAAGGAATGTTGATATGTAAAATACCTATAGAGGTTACGGTAAATAAACCAGGAAAGTTTATGGGAAGATACAAGACATGAATGATTTGGTATATACAAGGATGATATACAGGTATAGTAAAAGAGAGAAAGAAAGGGGAGCATGTATAAGCTCGAGTGTAACAAGAAGAGTTCTTAGAGGATAAAGATTGTAGCCTCAGTCCTATTAAAGACTAGATTGACTATGGCTCCAGTTCTAATATTCCCTAATAGAAATTTTCAACCCTACGGTCACACCTCAGAAACAAGGACTAAGATGTATGTTAATACAAGATGGAAGGATTATAACTTGTGCATTGAGATGCCGACACCTGAAGAGAAGAACACTACTTGTGGTCTAGAATTAGTAGCCATAACACATGCACTGGTCAGCTGAGATTAAATTCCCGACAATGAAGATGGTTATAAATAACCAAGGGTTGAGTTGGATAGTCAATGAAAGTGAGTGCCCTGGTATGGTTACTAAGTGTTATCTCTACTATGATAAGTAAATTCAACAGAATCCACTAGGGAATAAGCAAGAAACCTTGGGATCTCACGGTCGCTCCTAATATTGAATGAAGAGGAAATTCAAAGATTCAATCATAAAAGTAACTCACACTTCACAGCTCTCTATACAGTTTGATAGAATAGAGATGAACCCTGGGATTGAAGAAAGAATTTTGATGAGGTAATATGAAGAGAGAAATCTCAGGGTATAACACTCGTAACATTTGCTAGAAAATAAAAGACAGATTACCACAGTCATAACTAGTCTTTGAATGGAAAAGAGGAATCGATAGATACTGGTACAGATCTATGTTACAGACTCCCGAAGACATAAAAAGTATATGAGGTTATGAGTAATCATGAGTCGATTGATTGGTACAAACACTGCAAGGCAAACAAACCTACTGAAGCGATAAAGTTAACAGAACTCTACCTGACCATGGTCGTGCTATTGCATAAGTTTCCAGATGAGATTATCTTAAACCAAGAAGCACAAGACATACACGTACTTAGAGAATATCTTCATGAAGTTGCGAGAGCCCAGATAACTGGAAAGGGACAAGGTACCAACGGAACCTCAATTAATAGCCACCACTGGAAGCTTACCCTGAGAAAAACAAGATCTATGGAAAGGAATTAGGACTGTAATAAGTTTTGTTTTGCACCCATTTCTTTAGCCTGGTGAATCTCGGGGTCGAGATTCTTTTTAAGGAGGGAAGGTTGAAACAACCAAAAATTTGAAAAACCAAATTTGGATTTGATTTGCTTTGGTTTTGAGCTCCATCTCCTCCATAGCCCTAATTCTCACTAATCTCAAAGCATTTTAACCCCTTAACCCTCCCCATCACGGCGTCATAACGGCAAAAACGGGATTTTTCCGCGTGGTTACTGTAGCTGGTCTGAAAAATCCCCGTCGCCCCGATCTTTCTGCCGCCGCCGACCTCCTTTGTGTCTCCTCGCGCCTTCGCGCGCCCGCCAGTTCCTGCCCACCTGACGGTCGTCGTACCACGCCATAAATGCGCCCTGACACCACCTGGCACGAACCCTGTGCGTGGCAGAGCCGCCGCCGTCCGTGCGCGCCCGCCTCTGCCCCCTTCGCGCCTCTTCCTCTCACAGCCGACCTGCGGCCTCTGACAGCTCCCTTGACTGCCGCCGTCCTTCGCCCCGAAGCCAGCCCGGCCATCTTGAGCTCCAAGCCGAGGCGCCAAAAAAATCTCCCCCACCGCCTCCCGGCACAACCGCCTCACTCCTCCTATTTAAGCCGCCCCGGCCCTCCCTTTAGCTCCCCTGATCTCCCCTGCAGCTCTCCGACCACCCCCATAGCCCCCAAGTCGCCCCATTGCCGGTAATTGAGAAAATCCCCAATTTCCAACCCTAGAGCAATGTCGACCTTCCCCTCCTCCTCATTCCAATTCCCTTCGCCTCTAGCATCCTCATGACCATAGAAACCCTCCCCAACCTCCACCTTGAGCTCCCAACCATCCCTCTTCCCCGGCACCGTGAGCTACCCCATAACCGAAACCGGCCACCGTGGCCAACCCAACCCAGACTTCTTGAGCTTCGGCCAACCCTTCCCCGAGCTTACCCAGTCCTTACTGATGCCCTAAGACCGGCCCAATTGCCCCAGAAACCTCCCAGTCGCCCCAGCTTTCAAAAATGGCCGTGGGAGAGACGACCTCGCCACCGGCGAACGCCGCTTCCGCCGCTTCCGCCGGCCTTCCAACGACCCAAAATGAGCTCCCCACGTCCCGACCAACCCGCCCATGCCCTCTACTTGCGTCGCAAAACTCCGTAGCGCCGCCGCTGCTCGCCGCCCGTTCCTCTGTTCCCTGCGCGCGCGCGTCTGGCGGTTGGAGAAGAAGAACGGTACCGGCTGGTACTGTTCACCCAACCCGAGTCACCCCGCGACGCGGTTGGACCCAGCCGCCCGCCCGCACCAGGCGCGCCTGATCGCGCCGCTCGCCTGCGCCTGTTCCGCCCGACCGAGCCGTGGCGCCGCTCCCGTCCCGCCCGACCGAATCCGGCGCGACGCGTCTCGACCCAACCCACTCGCCCGCGCTATGCGTGCCCGACCGCGCCGTTCGTCCGCGCCCGTTCCAGCCGGCCGCACCCGAAGCGACGTGGCTCGATCGAGCTCGCTCGCCGCGTCTGACCCGAGCCCAATGAACAGTACCCGACCGGACCAGATGAACAGTACTAGCCCAAAGCCCAAAATACATATTTATACTCCCCGGATTCGTTTCGAGCCCGCCAACCTAAATCCAAGGCCCATTTCCCCATATAGCCCTCCTACAAGCCAAAAATCCCAATTTATTGGATTTCTTCGAATTTTCTTTCTTATTTTATTTTCTTTATTCCTAGCTCATTCCTTCGGGCATGGAATTGATTTATTTCGCTTGTTTGGCGTTGGTTTCCGAAGTTGAGATTTCGCAAGAGCAGGAGGGAAAAGCTCAAGTCCAGACCCGGCCCACCGAAGAATACAAATTAATTGACATCACTGATCCGCAAGGCAAGTCACACATATTTTTGATCATGTTGAACCTACATTTCTGTTATTTATTTATTTATTGTATTTTCATTATGTTATTTGCGCAATGTTATTTTATGTACAATAACTGCTTAGAATGACATGATATTAGCTATGTCCTACCACCCGAAAAGCCCAGTTTAACTTGATGGCCATATTCACCTTGACAAACCTAGTTACATAGAATGTAAGATTAATATTATCATGGTAGTTAGGGACACATCACATGTTTCTACTGTTAAGGTTTGGTATTGGTCTAGAGTTTTGGAAAGTTGGAAATAGGATAAACGAGGATCGCAGAGACGGATCCGAAGACCTTATCCTAGGGTGGAGGCTGGTTGTGGATTGGTGGCAGTACAGGGTGTACTGAATTTGGGTTTGTGTGTGGATGATGCCTCAGTTAAAAATGTAAGGACTAGACCCTTATGCTGAGTAACGGACATAGTATCCGCCCAACCACAAGCGTTGACTTTGTCAAACTTGACTTAGTCAAACCTGGCTTAGTAACTGCTCAAGTTCAATTGAATCTCTGCAACTGGAAAGGGGGAGACAGAGGGTGAGTTCGTATGGGAGGTGGTTAACCATACAACTGTAGGGCTGCGATAAGTCGGACGAGATCCGTGGGGTCATCCGGACTTGTCAAGATTAAACACCTACTGGGCGGAGTCTATACAAAGAATTGAGCAGTGAACATCCTTGTTGTCTTAACTCTCTGGCCGGAGTTAAGGGATCTTGTGGGTAAAGCAGGGCAGCTTTGCAAAGTCATGACAAATGGTATTCGAATACGCCGTGCTTCCGGTTAACGAAGCTGTGTTTAGTGGGTGAATCCAGTATCAAGGCATAAGTAGTTTTGGAATGGTTTGGTAATGTGGAGTAATGATAATCAAGCTTGAAACCCCCCCCCCCCTTTTACTTTAATGAAGTACATTTTAAAGGTTTTCAAATAGTTCCAACTAAAACTGAATCCACATAAAATAATAGACTTTATCCCCTTTTTCTTGATATACCGTGCATGAAATTATTATTAAGCTCCGTGTGACTTGTTGAGTACAAGTGGTAGTACTCATGCTTGCTAAAAACATAAACAGAAACAACAAATTTTGATGATGCGAGAGAAGACGATGAGGTGGTACTGTACGAGATCAATGAAGCGTGGAATTAGGGTCGTTCTCCGCTCAGGCGTGCCTGTGGCAGTTTTTTTTTGTAATGTATCTAAAGGCCGTTGGCCTGCTGTAATGCTTGGCTTTTAGCCTTCATATTATATTAAAGTTCGCTTTTGCTCTTAAGCTTGTGTTGGCAATGTTATACACTCGATGGATGTACTCGCAGTTGAACAGTCCTGGGCAACTGCGATGATTTCATAATACTCCCGGAAACGGGGGTGTTACAAGAAACTCGTAATTTGTTCCTCTCTAGATGCCCATGAAATTTTCAGTCAGATGGTCAGCCTTGAGCTACCTCAATTCGGTCAAGTCCACTCTCAAAGAAAAAGAAAACCGGTCAAGATAGTGTCCTAGCTAGCTTGTCTCTCCCCCAAATTAAACACTGTGGCTTGACAAGTAATTAGTCCCAAAGAAAATTGAAGGACCCAAGGCCTGGCTCCATAGAGATATCGCCTTCAACACCGAAACTTCCAAAAGGGCAGGGCAAGGCATGCATGCAAGGCAATCCATCCATCTATCTAACCTGAAATGGTCTACGTTACGACGTCCATTGTGCTGTCATCAAAAGGAGTCTCTTCTCGCACGTTGCCAAGAAACGGTGACGCACATACAGATTAAGCATTGGCTCATATGCATGCATATATATGCTTTGATCAAAATTGGTGCAGATGTATAGTCATCAGGAGGCACCTTTATGGCTCTCTATGTTGATCCTTGATGAACAGGACACAGAGGAGCAGGGACACAGAGGAGCAGCCCCACGGTTGGCTCTGTTCTTTTCAGCTTCTAAAAGCTATTTTTCAGCTTTTCTACAGTAACTAGCTTTTAAATGGAGTATTTTTTTTCAAGATAGAGTCTACTAGTTAATTGTAGTACATACTTTACTGACTTCATTTATATCGGCAAAAACCGCACGGGAGTTTTTGTTACTCTGTAACCTCTTGTACAAACAGCTCAAAAGTCACAAATCACAGCCAAAAACCACAAGCTGCAGCCAAAAAGAACATGCCCACAACACTTGGCTCTTTTGACGTCACTTGCTATCTGTAGTCGTCGTACATGCACCGGCAGCCCAAGCTATTGTCATTGGAGATAGATAAGCTATTGTCATTGGAGATAGATATATACATGGGCAGGTACTAGCAGCTACGGCTTCGAGGCGCCGAAGATCCGCGGCAGAGATGTGCCATCTGTAGTGTCCAACTGGCAAGACACCCAATTTTCTGCATTCTTTTTTTCTTGAAAGGAACATTATTAGTGTTGCACTTGCATAGCAGATGCAGATATCTATCTGATTCTGAGCTGGTTTGATTGGTTTCCGGCCATATATAGCAACTTCATGTTTGTTGCGTAATATATGCAGATACTCTTTTTTCTCACGTTTGTTGCACGTCATGGAATTGAACCGCGTGAGCAATTGATCGCCGTCGACGAGCCTTCCCCCGAGGGAGTCGCCGGCGGTCCGGTTGGATAAGGCTCAGGCATCGAATTTTTTGTACGGATAATCCATTTTTTAATCGAAATTACAGAAATATACCCGCGGGAAAATTTTTTACAGAAATAGGCTCCAGTCGCCTAATGGTTGGGCGACTGGAGCCTTTCGCCCAACCAGACAGCGACACAATATAAGTCGCTGCACAGTAGAGCGACTGCATTAAATCGCTCTTCCGTATGGCGACTGGCATGCAGTCGCCATCCCGTTAGGCGACTGGCATGCAGTCGCCATACGGTAGAGCGACGTCCATTGCGCTGTCATCAAAAGGAGTCTCTTCTCGCACGTTGCCAAGAAACGGTGACGCACATACAGATTAAGCATTGGCTCATATGCATGCATATATATGCTTTGATCAAAATTGGTGCAGATGTATAGTCATCAGGAGGCACCTTTATGGCTCTCTATGTTGATCCTTGATGAACAGGACACAGAGGAGCAGGGACACAGAGGAGCAGCCCCACGGTTGGCTCTGTTCTTTTCAGCTTCTAAAAGCTATTTTTCAGCTTTTCTACAGTAACTAGCTTTTAAATGGAGTATTTTTTTTTCAAGATAGAGTCTACTAGTTAATTGTAGTACATACTTTACTGACTTCATTTATATCGGCAAAAACCGCACGGGAGTTTTTGTTACTCTGTAACCTCTTGTACAAACAGCTCAAAAGTCACAAATCACAGCCAAAAACCACAAGCTGCAGCTAAAAAGAACAGGCCCACAACACTTGGCTCTTTTGACGTCACTTGCTATCTGTAGTCGTCGTACATGCACCGGCAGCCCAAGCTATTGTCATTGGAGATAGATAAGCTATTGTCATTGGAGATAGATATATACATGGGCAGGTACTAGCAGCTACGGCTTCGAGGCGCCGAAGATCCGCGGCAGAGATGTGCCATCTGTAGTGTCCAACTGGCAAGACACCCAATTTTCTGCATTCTTTTTTTCTTGAAAGGAACATTATTAGTGTTGCACTTGCATAGCAGATGCAGATATCTATCTGATTCTGAGCTGGTTTGATTGGTTTCCGGCCATATATAGCAACTTCATGTTTGTTGCGTAATATATGCAGATACTCTTTTTTCTCACGTTTGTTGCACGTCATGGAATTGAACCGCGTGAGCAACTGATCGCCGTCGACGAGCCTTCCCCCGAGGGAGTCGCCGGCGGTCCGGTTGGATAAGGCTCAGGCATCATCATATGACGACCTTTTGTGCGATAGCAACAAGAAACAATTGAGATGGAGCGTGGCTTTCAGGGGAACTATTTCAACACTCTGCTCAGTGTTGCTCCAACGAGCATTCGTTAGACAAAGTCGCTGTCTTTTCGCCCCCTCGCACTGCATTGTCAGATACCGACGAGTGCTGCAGTGTATACCGAAAAATGTTCCCTAAATTTTCAGATTGCCATGAAGAAAACTGTTCAGACATGCATCATGCACAGGAGAAACCTATTTTAGGGCATGCAGGAGACGCTGTTCAGATGCGCATCATGCACAGGAGAAGCTCGCCTGTGAGTTACATACGTGCAGCATGCACCTGTCATCTGACTCACTGACCGGTGGGCCCTACTCCGAGCATGCAAGCATCTTTCGCGTAGTTTTCAGCTTGTGGTGTTCAGCACAGAATCAAACTGGTCGGTCATAGCTCCGAACAGGCAGAGACAGTAACATCGATCAACTGATCAACCTGCTGCTTGTCCTGAAAAAGAACAGAATAAAACCAAGCAAGGAATATCAGAACAGTAGATGTCCTGGAAAGGGAAAGATCCGCTTGATTTGGGGATCAATGGACTTGAAGGCTGGAACCACACATTCATCAATCAAATCAGGCAGTTGGATATACCTTTGGTCAAAACAAGTAAACAACACACAGATCAGCCAGAGGACAAAACAACAGACAAGCATGGCAAAGAACACTCGATGATGATAACACACTTCTTTCCCATTATTTCTCACTGTCCCTGCACAACTAGAACAACTGTTTTCTAGGGTATGTACTAGCCAAGTACAAACTACAGACTAGTATACGTTTGTTCCTTTCGCCATGACTAGAACTCTGAAAAGGCTCTCCTTTTCAGTATAATAGTTTCCCCTTATTCACCTCTCTTTTCTCAGGACAGGATGAGCTTCTCCATGCAGCATCAGTCGAACTCACTCACGCTGAGGCCTAACTCAAATGTGACCGGCAGCTGCGAAGCAGCGGCAGGCTGCCGCAGAGACGACGAAGAGTAGGCCAGGCCACGGAGCATGCCCAGGACGTCTTCAGGGTCGTCGAGGTAGTACTTGGCCATGCTCGGCCTGTTCCCGACCGTGCACGCGAAGACCCGCGCCGCGGCCGCCGAGAGCGAGGAAGGGTTGCCACGAAGGCTCGCGACGCTCTCGAACATGTCCTCGTCGGATTGGTCGTCTCCGACGCACAAGATGAACTCCGGCACACTCCCGCGGCTTGCCATGGCGGAGAGGAGCTCTTCCACCGCGATGCCCTTGCTCACCCCCTTGACACGGCACAAAAGCAATAAACCGGTGAGGCAAGAACGATGTAAGTGACAGAATTCAAAGAATGGCAGATGCAGGGCATTGTCAGGTGTGTTCAATTCATACATGAGGATTCACTTCCACGATCTGGTAGCCGCTTCTCACGGTCACCCGCTCCTTCGCGAGCACATTCATCAGGTGGTCGAGGAGTTCTTTGGCCTGGTACAGCCCAAGCTTTGGATCGGCGTCCTGAGAGTGCCACACCATTGCCGTTTCTTTAGCCTCGATGTATGACCCGTCGGTTGCCTCAGTGTAGAGCCTCATCACGGACTCCGCTGTTTCTTTCCACCCGTAGTCAGCCACCAGCTTGCTTGACTGCCATGGAGCATCCCTGCTCCACCTGACATAACAGAACACACAAAAATTTTTAATGGGTCAGCCTTGGTCAAACTGCATTAATAGCAGAAGAATGTAAAGTAGTAGAAAATGTGTGTTTGAAATGCAGAAATTTCACGGTGAACGGTTCAAGTACCGTGTGAATCTAGAAAATTCCCGTGTGCCAAATGGGGACTTACCTAGTGAAGTGGCCGTGCTCTGCGGAGATGCCAAGCTTCTCACATGGAGCAAACCATCCGGCGAGTTCATCCTTGCCCCGGCCGCTGACGACAAAGACGGCGTTCCTTGGATCGGAACACAGTTCATTGAGAACGCCGATCACTTGGTCGCTCGGGGCGTTGTCGGCTCGTCCTTCGGGCGCCAATGTGCCGTCGTAGTCCAGCAAGATCAGCCTACTTCCTGCGCCGCGGTAGGCCGGGTTGACGTGCTCCGGCAGGAGCTTCTTGAAGCTCGCGTCGACGGCGACGACGCGGTAGCTCATCCCGAACCCCATGCCGATGCCCCTCATCGACGCGTGGTCCTTGCAGGCGAGCTGCAGGTCGGCGTCGAAGGACCGCGCCCACTCCACGACGTCGTGCGAGCTGAGGTAGTTGTAGTGCTTCGTGTGCCGCACGTGCTTCTTCTCGCTATGCATGGTGATCGCGGAGTACATGGCCTCCGCCACGTCCTCCACGTTCCAGGGGTTCACGCGTATGGCGCCGCTCAGCGACGGCGAGCACCCGACGAACTCAGACAGCACGACGGCGCTGCCCCTCGGTGCGCCGGCGATGCCGTTCGGTACGGGGCCCTCCTGCCGGCAGACGGTATAGAAGTAGGGTATGCGGTTGAGCCCGTCGCGGACGGCGCTGACGACGCAGCACTCGGCGGCGGCGTAATACGCCACCTTCTCACACATGGGCACTGCGCGGTCGATCAGGACGACCGGCTGGTACGTCGGCCCGCCGAAGCGCGCGTTGATGCGCTCCCATATCTTCTCTGTCTCGCCGCGGACGCCGTCGACGTCGCGGCCGCGGCTGCGCGCGGGGTTGTTGATCTGGACGAGCACCACCAGGCTGCGCACAGCCGGGCGCGTCTCGAGCAGCTTCTCCAGGGCCAGGAGTTTCAGGTTAACGCCCTTGAAGAGGTCGACATCATCCACGCCGACCATGAGTGTGCGGCCGCTGTACTCCTCGGCGATCTCCCGGGCCTTGGCGGTGGCTTCCGGCGACGCCATCGCGGCGCGGAGCCGGCCCATGTCGACACCGACGGAGAGGATCTTGATTAGCACGATCCGGCCGTGGTATCCGATGCCGATGCGGCCGTTGCGGGAGCGGTACGATAAGCCGAGGAGGCGGGAGCAGGCGGAGAGGAAGTGACGTGCGTACTCGAAGGTGTGGAACCCCACAAGGTCGGCGTTGAGGAGAGCGCGGAGGAGATCGTCGCGGACGGGGATGGAGCGGAAGAACTCAGCGGAGGGGAACGGCGAGTGGAGGAAGAAGCCGACGCTGGAGCGCGGGCACTTGCGGCGGAGGTAGGAGGGGAGCAGCCAGAGATGGTAGTCGTGGACGAAGACGAGGTCGCCGTCATCCGGGGAGAGCACCTCGAAGACGCGGTCGGCGAAGCTCCTGTTCGCCATGACGAAGGCGAGGTAGAGTTCGCGGTCGAAGTGGAGGTCGCCGAGGATGGCCGGCGCGAGCGGGAGCAGGTAGTGGAGCAGCGGCCACAGGTAGTGCTTGCAGAAGCCGTCGTAGAACTGATCGTGGACGCATCGCGGGAGGAACACCGGGAGGCAGGAGAAGCCAGAGAGGAGGTGATCCTCGAGCTCTCCGGACGGAACGACGGAGGCGGCCGAGGGGGGCAGGGTGCCGACGAAGGCGACCGGGGCGGGGAGGCCGCGCGCGAGCTGGAACGGGAGCGCATCGGGGTCTAGGGAGAAGGTGAAGCCGAAGGGGGACCGCGCATCCGGCTCTGCGCGGAGGGGGAGGCGGTGGGCCACCACGATGTGGCGGGGTGGGTGCTCCGGCGGAGTCAGGGGCTGGTCTGATCTTGGGGCAGACGACATTGGAGAGGGCTAAGCGAGGGGGAGTGAGGTGCAATCGCCCGCCCCCCCGGGGGGGGGGGGGGGGTTGCGGGAGGGGGTGGTGGGGTATAGCTGTCAGGTCATGTTGCAGAGAAGGCCGTACGGTTTGCGGCATTTTCCATTGAGGGATTGAAGGGTTTTTCTCTAGGGATGGCATGGAGGATTTTGGGAGAATTTTTTGTACGGATAATCCATTTTTTATTCAAAATTACAGAAATATACCTGCAGGAAAAATTTTTACAAGAATATGCTTCAGTCGCCTAATGATTGGGCGACTGGAGCCTTTCGCCCAACCATTGGGCGACTTTAATCCAGTCGCTCAATGGTTGGGCGACTGCATCCAGTCGCCCAACGATTGGGCGACTTAAATGCAGTCGCCCAATGGTTGGGCGACTGCAGTCAAGTCTCCCGTGAATGTTTTAAATTTTTTCAATTTTGTAGTTTTAAACTGGTACAAAATATGCTGGAGTTGTAATAAAAGTTTATGTTCATTGTATATTATAGGTGTGTAAAAAATTTTGGGAAATTTTTTTTAGGAACGATTGACCGTAGAACGATCGGTACATACGATGGTAAGTGATATTTTAATGTTATTGAGAATTCGTGTCTCTGGGCTAGGATTGGGTTGAGGAGGATCGACGGGCCCAGCGGTCAGATTATCACAGACGGTTCTACATACAAACCATCTGTAATACTCGCTATCACAAGTTTTATATATCGATGCAATATAAACAACTAGTCTGAAAAGATAAAATAGCAAAGTTGTATATGGCTTATATATACTCATTAAAAAGGTTTCGACGAGATCTACAACTTTTCAGTTGAAGCAAAATCCAAATTCCGAAAGGAAGGCCAAGAAAAAGGGCAAAAACAGAAACCAAAAACTTACGACGCGGGTTTAGGTCCAAAGATGGCCGATTTTCGGGGTCTTGGAGGGCGACTGGCACAAGCCGGTCGTTTTTATTGGATCGGGCTCGTCGTTAGCTTTCCAACGAGTACAAGAACGTCGAAAACGGACACCGTATGCAAAAGTTATGCCCGTTTTACTGAAGGTGTGTCGGAAACAGACTGAAACTGCTATAACTTTTGATCCCGTGGCCGAAATTGCTCAAATTTTTTTCTAGAGGCTGTTGGATGTATGAAGAACAGCTCCACCAATTGTCACTTTTTTTAGCGAAGGTTTGATGCACTTTCCAAATTCTCAGTAAATCAAAATATTACTTACCATCGTATGTACCAATTGTTTTATGGTCATTTGTTCCTAAAAAAAGTTTCCCAAAATTTTTTACACACCTACAACATACAATGAACATAAACTTTTATTACAACTTCAGCAGATTTTTTACCAGTTTAAAACTATAAAATTGACAAAATTTAAAACATTCACGGGGTCCTGAGTGCAGTCGCTCGAGGGTAGAGCGACTGGATTAAAGTCGCCCAATGGTTGGGCGAAAGGCTTCAGTCGCCCAACCATTAGGCGACTGGAGCCTATTTTTGTAAAAATTTTTCCCGCGGGTATATTTCTGTAATTTCGAATAAAAAATGGATTATCCGTACAAAAAATTCGATTTTGGGAGAGGAGGGGGCATGGACTATGGAATGGCATGGCGAGATGTAGAATGTAAGGGTTCAGGGTTAACATCCGGATGATGTTTAACAAAATCTATTAATTTATGGCTGCTAATGAGCTTCGGCCAGTTCAGACTTTTGGACCAAATCGGACCAAAATTGTATCTAGGCTAGATGAATTTTGGATGTATTATTTTTAGACTAGATTTAGATTGGATTGGACTATACTTTAGGTCTTAGTATTAGTACTAGGAGAGATATCAGAATGCGGATATCTCACTCTTCGTGTAGCGTGTGTCTGTCAGCAGAATGTGTAGCTCTAAGCTAAGGATGGTGAACCATCACGCAACAGAACCTCGAGTAGCTTCTTCCAACTAAGTTTGCGTATCCAGTTTTATTTTGGCAAAATGTACCAGCTGCATGGCAAAAATCCGTGCCGATGCTACCCAAGCAGCCAAGCTGCATGGTTCGGGTTCTTTCTGCCCAATGCAAGAACCGGCTGGCCAGGTCACAGAAGTTCACAGATCTGATCTTGCATGAAAAGCCCCAAAATTCAAACCCAAAAATTTCCTTAATTTTTGCTATTTTTTGGGTGTTTTTGGGGACTTTCCCTTTTTGGAAAGTCACCCCGGTTCCCGTTTTCCTTTCTGGGCGCAGCTACCTCCCTCTGCGGCTGGCGCCCTCCCTTTTTCCGCCTTCCTCCTTTCCCCAGCGCTGGCGCCTCCCTCCCTCCCCGCTTTCTCCCTTGCGCACGCGCTACGCGCCCGCGCCTGCTCCCTCACCGCCTCTGCGCCCTAGCGCCCCCGGTTTTCCCCCCGCCCGCGCCACCCCGCCGTTCCCCGGTCCGAAGTGAACACCGCCTCCTGTGCCACGCGTCGCCTCCTCTGTTGCTTGGTCCCACCTGCCAACCCCTCTCTCTTTTCCCTTCCCCCGCACGCTCCGCCGATGCCCATGCCGTTCAGCCGCCAACTCCCGCGCCTGTTCGCCGCCATTACTGTTGCTCAGAGGCTGGACACCGCTCCATGTCGCGAAGGAGACGCCCCAACAGCTCCCCGTCCTTCTGTTGACCCCGGCGCCGCGCCATTCCTTCTCCCCCACGGGTCCCTCTCCCCTCCGCCGAGGTATAAAAACCCCTCTCCTCTCCCCCTCGCGCTCCCTTGCGCTCTAAGTTTCCCCACCACCCTCACTGACCTCCTGCCACTCCAGAGCACCTCCACGCGCAGCCAATTGGGATCCCTTCACTCCGAGCGCCGCCATTCCCCTCCCCTGCGCTGGCGACCCCCGAAAGGCAATCCACTCCCCTCTTCCCCCATTTGCCGATTCCTTTGCCCCTAAGCATCCCCACGGTCCACTAACGCTATATGTGAACTCCCCTGGCCAGGAGAACCTCTGTGGAACCCCCATCGCTGAAGATCACTGCTGACCCAGCCGCCTCTCCGTGGCCAGCCTTCCACAAAGTTCCCCAACTGATCCCGCCACTGCCAATGTGAGCATAAAGGTCCCTAAACCGTGAAATTGCCCCATTTTGAACTCAAGAGCCTCCGGTGTACCCTTGCGCCGCCATGGGACAGAATCCTCTCCTTCTGCCGCACGCCGCCGCCAGTGACCCTCCTCTCTTCTAAAACCCCAAAATGGGTTCCCCTCTCGGAGGCCCACCCACTGGTGCCCTTGGTTGCCGCCAACGATTCCCCTTGCTCCCAGACCGCCGTCGCCACCGTAGCCCTACCCTGGGAGCACTGCAGCGGCTGCAGGAGGAAGAAGACCCCTCCCCGCGACGTGGCCCCTCCTCCTCCGTCCATCGCTTCCATCGCCTTATAACCTCAGCCGTCCATCTCCACCATACCGCTTCGCTCGTCTCCCTTGCTTCGCTACCGTCCGATCGCCACCCCACTCCAATCCATCCGCCCGCTCCCCCTCAATCTTAGCCCTCCCTCGGGCCACGCGTCAAGCATCTGGGCCGCATGGGCGCGTGTACGTGGGCCGAATTCCCCTTAGCCTACTTCACCGCCGCGCGCGCGCTCGAGCGGGCTGCGCCAGCCGCGTGGGCCGCACAGTGCCGAGCCGCACTGTTGCGCCGAGGCCGGCCCGTTACTGTTTAAATGTTTTTCCATTGATTTCCTAATTTCCAAATCCCAGAAAATTCAAATAAATCCTAGAAAATCTCAAAAACTCCTAAATTTCACCACTTTGCTCCTTTTATTGTCCTGAACCCATTTTTGACCTCCACTTTCCCAAATTCATCCCAGAAAAATTCTAGAAATTCCCTATTTGCATCTTTTTGCATTTTACTCCTTTTTAAATAGTTTATTTTTCCTCACTTGATTAGGCTCAAGCCGGACTTCTGTTATTTTATGTGTTTGCGCTAGTTTCGGAGATCTCGGAAGTTCAGGTGCAGTCTCAAGATCCAGGAGCTTCTACGTTCGAGCTAGCTGAGATCGTCCAGATTAACGGCAAGTCGTAAAACCTTTGATCATATTGTAACCCATGATGTTTAATTATGTTATTTGCATTATGTTAGTTGTGAAATGCTAGTTCAAAGTAAAATAAAATGTTTAGAATGACATGCTATGTAGATAAGTCCTAACACCGACAAATGCCATGTTAAACTTGTAGCCCCGCCTTTGTTAACCCTAGAATTAATTACTTGATAATCTAGATAACTGTAGGTTACTTATTATCACACAAAGTATTTACACTAATAAGGTGGTGGCTGCGGACCAATAGAATTTGGAAAATCTGACTCTAAGGTAGGGTGGTATGGGATACCATATCTTAGAGCGGAGAGTGCCGGCATGCACAAGTTAGGGTAAGGGTGTTGGGGAAGGAGCCGCGAGATGGTCTTCGCCCATCTCTTACCCTAGGGTTGGAATTAGGGTAAGGGTGTTGTGGGGAACCGCGAGACGGTCGACGCCCACCGCTTACCCTAGGTTGGAGGTCGCGGACCTGGCGAGGTTGCGGACCCCGTGAAAATATAAGGACTAGACCCTTACGCCGAGCAAATGATATAGTGACCGCTCAACCACAGGAGTTGACTTGTCAACACTGGTTTAGTAGCTACTCAACTCGATTGAAACTCTACAGGTGTTGAGAAGGCAGGGTGTCGGGAAGTTAGGTTAGGTATGCCGTGCTGCGGGTACCTAACAACGGTAGGGTTCACTCAAAGCGGACGGGAGTTTTCATGTGCCAGACCTGAGTGGAATCTATCGGGTAGAGCCTACATAAAGATTTGAGCAGTGAAACAACCTGACTTTCTTAACTCTGTCGCGGGAGTTAAGGGATCGTGTGGGTAAAGCTGAGCAACTCTGCAGAGTCAAATAAATGTTATTCGAATACGCCGTACTCCCGGTTAATGGAGTTGTGTCACTTGGGTGATTCCAGCAGCGAAGCTTAAGTAATTTTGTAAATGCTTTAACTTGATTAGTTGGCTAATTATCTTTTTATGAAAACCCCTAATGATTAAGGAGTAGTTTTCATCTGGTGAATTTCCAAATGTTTACAAATAAAATTGCATCCACTTAAAGCTAATAAACCAAGTATACTCCCTTCCTTGGTTGATCCGTGCAAGTAGTAAGATAGGGTTTCCTTTGTGACTTGCTGAGCTGGTTAGCTCACGTCTTGTTGAACCCCTCTTTAGAGGATCAAGACGTTGGTGAAGGTCTCCCCGTTGAGGAAGCCCCTAAAGATCTCTTCTTCGACGAGGACCCGTGACTTTAGGTCTTCGCCGTGCTCAAGCTGATCTTGGAAGTCTTTTGTGATGTAATTATATTTTGGGCTTGCACGCCCCGCTGTTGAAAACTGGTTGTTAAACCGTATGTGAAATATATGCTGGACTTTTGTTGTAAGCATGTGATGGTTCACTCTTGCGCAACATTCCATAACTGTTCAGACGTGAATAGTTGCGGAATGCCGTGTCCGTAGGCGCTCCTGGAAACGGGGCGTTACATTGCAGCCTTTTCATTTAGGTGGAACTTGTTTCTCCGTAAAGTGTAAAGCTGATCAGGAATTAGTATTGTCTTGTCCATTCCGATCTCTTCGCAAAACCACCTTGCTCTCCTCTACTGAAACGATTGCATTATTTGATAGACTTATGTCTTTGGATGGGTATACTCTCGGTACATGATCTGGCTATTATATTCACACTACACTTCTACATTTTGCCACTGCGTTTTTACTCTTACGATGCAAAGTTATATTCGAAGCCTCATTCTGTTCCTCCGCGCTAACCTCAAGTTCCTCTGGTAATCAGTCTGCTACTGACGCTCGCCCACTTGCACGTCTTCAGTATTTCTGTGCCATGTCTACAGTAGAGGGCGCACAAAACAGGGAGTAATATAACGATCGGTATCAGTAAGAATACTCTACCTTTAGTAGACATGGCATTTAATCCTTTGAATTAAGGTCCAAGCCTTTATTTGGGCCTGGATTGGATATAGATCAACTTTTTAGTTTTGGGTTATATTGGATTTGATCAAAGTAACAAAATTTTAGGCTTGGACCAGGCTTGAGCTAGGCTTTGGCCCATTAGCATCCCTAAATTAATTTACAACAAAATTAATAAGTACATTAGCAACATATATAGAGTTTACAACATAAGACCGAGTGATTAAATAAATATAAATATCAAGAATAATCTGTAGCGGAAGACAAATAATTAAACAAAAGAGTCCAACGATATGCCCCCATAGTATGCCTTCAACTTCTGCAGCTCAAGCACGAATGACAATATTGTGTATTTCGGTTTATAGCCCAGGAACAATGATTTCTCCAAGCTCTCTATTAAACCCTTGAATTTACCAAACTCTCTTTCACTATAGTTCCCTTCTGCATTACGTAACATCTGATCCGGATTATCATCGTGCAACCTATTCTCATCAAAAGAACAATCAACATCCGGTATATCGTTGTTTCCTTCGATGATGTTACTACCTTCCTGTATAATATGCTCTTCACCGTGATTTCTCCAACATGTATACCTCTTTTTGAAACCCATTTGAACCAAGTGTATTTCTATCTGCACTGAATTGGTAAACATTTTAAAATTCTCGTAATTAATGTATGGACAATACATAAATTCCATCCCCCTCTTTAACATATCCTGCTCGACAGCTCTTGTAAAAACAGACACGCCATCGATGTTCTCAACATACATCCAGGTTTAATCCATCTGCGCTATGCATATAATAAATTAATGTTAAATTAGATTAATGCTCTTCTAGGTAGCCATTACATGTAGGTACACTCTTACACATAATTATCATTCACCATAATATTTGTTAATCTAAAGTAGCCAACTAAGATTTATGAACCAAACTAATAAGAATTAAAGTAGATAGGAGTATAACTGACTCTTAAATTAGAGCAAAAACTACCAAGCTAGATCTCTTTTTTTTTGCAACCAAAAAATGTGTAGATCTAGATAGAATATAATGTATTTCATTATATATAGTACCAATTACTAACATTAGATTACTAGCAACAAATGAATACACAAGCACTTTTCTAAATTCCTGGTCTCCTTTCACCAAATCACCTCAAAGCCACCGCCTAACAAACAAAATATTTGTTGGAACGAGTATTTAATAATGTAGTGAATATTACAGGCTCTTCCATTCATAACACGTCTGTGATAAGTAGGTCATCATAGACGTTTTTTTACAAAAATCATCTGTGATGCATCACTGACAGCTTTTCACAAAAACCGTCTGTGATAAGTACATACATCATAAACGATTTTTATTATGAACCGTCTATGATGTATCATAGATGATTTGTGTAAAACATCATCTGTGATAAGTAGGTCATCACTGATAGTTCTTATCATTAGCTGTAACATAGATGGTCACACTAGTAAAACCATATGAGATAACTATGTTACAGCTTAACACTGACGGATTCCATAGAACTATCTGTGATGAGGCATCCAGTATAACCTTCTCTGTAGTAGTTAGACTCATTTAGGTGTAAATCTATCATTAGTGCTAATTAGCATTCTTACAGATGGGTCTTACATGTCATACTCTCAGATTTTATAACTTCATTTTAATAAAACTTGCATTGTGTCCTACATGTCATACTCACAGTTTTGATTGTATTTTATTATAATTTCACTTAACTAATTAACTCAGGCCCACATGTCATACATGCATTAATTTTGAACGTGTCAGAAAGATTAGCACTAACTTAATCTTTCTGATAGGTAGGGTCCACTGTCAGAGAGAGGTGAGCAGGGCCAAGCAGAGCAAAGTTCTGGCGAGCTCACCAGCAGCAGCTCGACCTTGACATGGGCAAAATGGATTGAAGAGAGCCTGGTGAAACCAAACGTGGTGTTCATTGGGACCATATGGTCACCAGAGAGTGCCGGCGACGACCCTTGTCGTAGCACCATGCTGAGCTACAGCGAAGGCTAGGCAACAACAAGGGATTTCCAAATCTAACTAGTGCATGAGCAACTAGGGACTACTAGAAGTCTACCGAGGGGGTTGACGACGTCGGAGAGGCACTAGAGTGGTTGGATGATGAGGAACAGCAGTGGTGTAGAGGACATCCATGGTGAGCAAGGGAGCTCCATGGCGAGGGAGAGCTATGAATGAGGGTTGCATGAGCTCAAGGAAGAGTCAAGGATGCTTTGAGGGAGAGGAATTAGACTGGATCTCATCTGAGGGGCAATTCAGCGGTGATTCTGGCCAAAGCTGAGGAAGAGACAGCTGAAATCCAACGAGTGCCTGCACGAATTAAGAAATTAGCTAAGGGAAAAATACTCTATAGGATGTGGAACACAAGGTGATGCAGTTAGAAATGAAAAGGTTCGCTAGAAAGTTTGGGCCACAGCGGAGCTTGTCGAAGCATGCACGCCAGAGCTGAGGCAAATGGTGTGTTTTAGGCACGGCAAGGAGGGAAATGCTCAGCTTTTCATGGAAATGAGATGAGTGTAAGATGAGGAAGACTGTGACTTGGTTGAGAGTGCTTTGTAGGCATGGGATAGCTGGGAATAGCTCATGAGTTTCTTGTGAGTTTTAGCAAGAAGAACGGCTCGGTTCTTCTCCACGGTGCACAACGCATGGAAGAAGACAAGAGTGGGGACAAGGCACGATGATGTGATGGTTAGGTGAGGGTAGGCAGCAGTAGGGAGAAGCCACGAGCATGGCATCCAAAACCAGGGGCATCAGTATGACCATGACAGAGCTGGCATGGGCACGTGAGGTAGACAAAACCTCCTAACACATGGGCCCAGTGCGTCAGCAAGAGAAGGAACAATGTCTAATGGGTGGTGTCTAGTCCCACTCATCAGCATCGAGGGTTTTAATAGACATAGAGAAGGTGGCCTTTTGAGAATACGCTTTCACAAATGGAAAGCGGAAAGGGTTAAGTGAAGAAAGCGGTTTTGCTCAGCTGAGAGGTTTAAAGAATTTTTAGACATGACAAACAAGCTCCAAACATTATGAATTTTTTTTGGAGGCTTCTGACATAGTGCATATTATTGTGTATTTTTTCTAGAATTTTATCTCCCTTGTATTTGTCTCAAAAATTCTGTAAAATCTACTATTGTATGCAAGATACACTATTTTGATTTGAATAATTTTAGGAACATGTTCAAAATTTCCTTTCCAGTGTCATGAACTTGTTTTTGAGTTTTTGAAATGGTTTCTATTATAAATTATCCTAGGCCACTTTATGGATTATCTTTTCGTATTCAATTTTGAATTAAATTTGAGTTCTATCAATTGCATATCATTCTTTCCAAAAAAAAGTTGTGTTTGCAAATCATTTTCCAAAGGAACTCAAATAAAAGCCAAAGAAATAAGATGCATGCAAAAATTTTAAATTTTACTCATCTTTAGATTCCCAAGAATTTGGGATGTGACAGTTGTGTTTGGGCGTATCTGGACATGGCTCCATGCGAGTTTGGTGCTTCAAGGGTGACTGCTTGATGGCTTTGATTCATCGCAGGTTCTTTGTGGGCACCATTGTTGCCGTTTGGTGTATTCAGACATGGTTGCACAAGATTTTCGACTTTCAGAGATAATTCACTGTACCTGGCAGACAAAGTTATGAAATGGATGGAACATCATGGTTGCATTTGCATACAGCTATTGTGTAATCAACCAATAGGTTCGTGAATGTTACATGTGTTTTTATATGAATGTTGCAAAGTGTTTGGCTCTTCCGAAGATCACAGGACATGAACTGTGTCTGAGAAGGTAGTTCATTGTAGCCTTACGGTTATATCTGGCAATTATGTCATCGAGTAGTACATTTAATGATGACACGGTTGTTGATCATTGCATTATAATTTGGTTGTTGTCAAAGATGAATGTGTGTGATGACATAGTGTATTTAGGAGAGTAGGTTTCATCGGCGTTATGTTGCTTGCATTGTGCAATATTGGTATAATTTTGTTTGCTGTATATAACTGGAGCAAATTTGTTGGGACTAAGGTAAAAAAAAATTGTAATCTAACACATTCTCAGGAACAAGCAACCAAATTTAGCACAAAACAGTAACAGTAGAAAATAGTTGCAACTTGATATCAAATACAGGAGTGAGTACATAGTCCTCACTCCCATGATACAAACCAGATAACAGGTCCTAGTGTCTGATTTAAATTAAAAGCTACAACGAAATATAGCAAGATGATTTGAGTTTAGAACGGTTGGGAAATTCTAAATTGTGGAAACCAGTGCTTCAAAACTTGCGGAACCTTGAGCTAAAAATTATCTGACGTATTATTCTTCTAACCTCTACCAGCCCTGTTCAGGCTCACCATGCGTGCACTGCCATCACCTCTTGCTGACGAACCAGACTGTGTGCGAGCCCTTCCATCATGGAACCGCGAACCACCACCATAGCCCCCACGGGAACCCTGACCAGCCCTGTCCTTCTGGTACCCACCACCCTGTCCAGAGCCTCCACCCCTGCCAGCGTATCCAAACCTCCCACCACCTTGCCGCCCTTGTGATGATACAAAGTTTTCCTGCCACCTCCCCAAATTGAATGAGTCCTGAGCATCACCCCTGCGCCTTGGTGGTGCCCCCTCAAGAGTACCACCAGTTCTAGCCTCATATGCCCTCTCATTGCTCTCCACAAGGACAGAGAGCTTATCCGCCATCTGGAAGAGTAGTCCCTGCAGCCTAGTTTGATCCACATTGTGGAAAACGATGCACTTGGTTGGCTGGTCCCAACTTGCGTGAAGCTCCTCATGCATCATCATCTTGCTAACAATGCTGTGAGCATGTGGCTCGCTAAGGTCAAACATCGTGGTCAGCTGGTTAAGGCTCAGGGACTCATAGCAAGACGAGTAAGAAAAGAGATAGGTTCTAAGAGCCTCCTCCTTGATCTTAAGCTTCAGCATCTCAAGAACATGCTCCTTATTCCTCAAAAGCCTCCAGATCTCCAGTGAATTGATGACATTGAAAGCCTTTTGGTAGTCACCTTTATTGAGAGCTCTTGTGGCAGCCATTACATGGTCCCTAACATTTTCTGGAGGTCCAACAAAAGTCTGCCTCTCGCTCACTTCAAGGAGCCTGCGGAATGTTTTGTTCATAGGCTTCCGCTTGTCATAAGTACTGGAAGCCATATTGGGGACCTCAATCAGCATTGCACAAATCAAGTGTGTGGCTTCCAAAAGTTCAAGGTTTATATGCATATGGTAAGGCATCTGCCTTCTCCTCTCAAGTCTTTCCTGCAAGAATTAAAGTAACTACAATGTTAGCACTGATGATCACTAGTACAAAAAGAAGTATTTCTATTGTGCACAGCTATGTCAAATCATCAAATCCTATAGCTAAAACGAAGAATTGAAGACCATATATCAGTTCTGGGAAACCCAGAGTCACAGCGGATACCCATGAAGTGCCTAGATCTAGATAAATAAAATACAAAAGCAGCTCAAGATGGAGAAAATGACATTATAAGTGATGCAACACAGGAACTATTTTGTGTACAATCACAATTTAAGTATGAACTTCTGAAAAGATTAAGGAAAAAGATAATCAAATAACTGATATATGCTAGATAATCAAATAACTGACATATGCTACATGCAAGAAAGCACAAATGTACGAATATGGCCTACAGACATGTCACTCTATACCAGAAATAACTCAGCGACATCTTTTCAACCACAAATATTTTATGCTCAGTGACATCTTTTCAATCACAAATATTTTGTGCTCAGTGGCATATTTTCAACCACATATATTTTGCGTGCAGACTAGGTGCCATGTGTGCAGGTATTCAAATGAGGGACAGAGGGAGTGTGTGTTGTGGGGGTCGGGAGGTTCACCTGTTCAGGAGTTTTTTCGTGGTATCGGCTTTGCTGCACACCTTGCGCAAGCAACTCTTTCACTCTCCCAGTTGAATATAACTCAGACAAGCAAGCAACAGCTTCAGTTATCAAACCAGCCCTAAAAGCACACAGCCCCAGTTGGGCCATGACTCTATTGAACAAAATCTGTGATGATATGTCCATAAGTTGAACCCCATCTTGTAAATGACTCATTAAGAGCAAGTCACGAGCCACTGAAAATTCATCAGAGATTGCATGGTGATATATGTCACACAGCATTGCCCGAGCTTTGGTCCTTTCATCTCCATACTTGTAAATTAGAGACATCAATCCATCCATCAAAGCTCTGCTACTGTCTGGGAAAGTAGGCTTCCTAGGCACAACCTCTGGAATCACAACAAATGGTGGTGGTCCCCTATTGTCATCAGCTGATTGATGCTCTTCACCAGCCTCTGCATCTCCATCCTCCACACTTTCCTCAGTCTGCTCAGCCAGTTTTCTCATTGCATCATATACTTCTTGAGGTTTGTAGTAGACTAGTTCAACACGACGCAATGCAACCTTAGCAGCAGCCTTAAGGTTCCCAACCCTTTCCAGGTAATCTTGAACATTCTGTGCAACAACCAAAAACAACGGTTCATCCCTAAGCCTCTGAACATAATCTTTTGTATATGGATCAGTACACTGTAAACTCTTAAAAAATTCAGAGTCTAGTCTCTCCAGGAATGCAACCAGGTCGCCCGTAACATGGATTGTTCCATGGTAGTCGGCACCCTTCTGAGTTTCCTTCTCATCAGGCTCCACTGAGGTATCTACTACAATATTAGGATACTGTTGCAGTATATCAAGCACAAGAAGCATATTATTAACACACTTCTTCCACACGTTGATTGGCATATGACCAATTAAGCTAGGGTTGACATCAAACTGTGCAGAAATCACATGAAAAAGGATTTCTAGCTTCTGAGCAGGTGTTTTTGCCACACGGGTCAAAAACGTTAGCTGCTCAACACGCTCAATCCTCCCAGTGCCTTTCTTACCCCTTGACGCCACAATCTCCTTGAGCTTCTTATCAACAATATCCCATGTAATCTCACTCGGGTCTTTCAAGAATTGCTTGTCCATAAGCTTATCTTTCTTGCTCAACTTCTTTTCCCAGGCTCCACCATCCTGGTCACCCTCCTCATCGTCATCTCCTTCCTCTTCTGATTCGGACATAGCTATCTTATCAGGGTCCACAATCTCCCCATCATCGTCATCCTCTTCCTCCTCATCATCCACATCCTTGTCATCCGCATCGTCATCTTCAAAACTCTCCGGATTCTCTCTGCACTTCTGGATCAGGTCTTCATACTGCTTGTTGTTTTTCTTAAGTTTTTGTTTCATCACATTGAGTGCCTTCGAGTTGCTGCTGCTCATCTTCTTCTTGGCCTCCTTGTTTGCAAGTGCCTCAGCAAGGAAGTCCTCCAATAATACAAGAGCCTTGATATACATATTTGGAAGCTTGGTAGAATCATTGACACGAACCACCTTCTCAAGCTGCTTGTTGAGCTTCTCAAAACTCTCTTGCAAGCTAACCCAGTCATTGATCTTCATTGCATTGCGCATCTGATCGACAGTAGCTTTCATCTCTTCATTGCGCTTGTCCTTCACGGAGCGAACCACGCGGTGATCGGTATCAGACTCATCACTGTCACTTGCATTAGTCCTCAAATAGCGGTTCTGGGGTCCGGAATGTCCCCCAGTATCACCACCTTCGTTATCACTATCACTCTCTTGTTCTGACTCAATCTCCTCCTCCTCCTCCTCTGAGTCACTGTCCCCCTGAAGTTAAGTAGAACAAAGCAATAGGTATTGAACAAGGACAAGATTTACATCCATTACTAAAGTACAGATGCAATAAAGAAGCTGGGGTCAGCGCAAGTGAGAAAGCAAGTACCTGTGTCCAAAAACGAGATGCCATGGCTGTTGCTTGTTCTTTTCCTTCTACTGGCTTCAAGCTCTGCAAAAGTGTACAAGTTGGGATCGAATTGCAATCAAAACAAAATACAGAAGGAAGCATGCTAAGTATATTTGAACCACAGCAATTGACGAAAAAGAGCAAAACTATCCTTAGAAGACACAATTGACACTTCGACAGAAAAGCAAAACTATAGAAGACACCATCGACACTGACAGAAAAGCAAAACTATCCTTACACAACGACTCAGAAGGAGGAATCAATCCTCAAGAGAAACAATAGTTTATCAAAAGCAGCAGTTAAACAAGGCTGACAAAAAAGTAAGCTTACGTGTATGAGCAGAGAGCGAATCCCATAACCTAAAACAGAAACCAACCTAACTGAGCAATCGAGACAAGAAACCACCACCCAATACTCCTAAAAACACAAAACGACCGCATGGAAATATAAATAACCAAACAAACACATAGTTGCATGGATTAATCGGAAGAACTAAATATACCCAAGTTAAAATTCGCATCAATCTGCCAAGAAGGCTGTAGTTTATGCTGACAAATCCATACGAGCCACCAAGAAAACAAGTTTCGAGCCCCCAACCACACGACGCTCGGCCCAATTCTACAGACAAATCAACGCACGAAACGCTCAAATCCACACAGGCCTTGCACAAAGCAAGCCAGATTCGAGGCCAATATCAATTTTTTTTTAACACGAGCAAGCCACGCAAACAGCAAGCCAAGCTCGCAATCCTACAAAACTAGAACCAACAACAATCGATTCCGCGAGAAATTATAACGCGCCAGGCACGCAAGGGATCCAAATCTAACCCACGAATCTACCGGCAGAAGCGTAACATATACATCGAGATCGAAAGAAAGGCTCGAAGTTTACAGCTCCCGGACGAAGAACGCCAGATTCTTGGGCAGAGCCGACGCGACAGGGGCGGAACCCTACGAACTACCGATCCGGCGAGGCTTGGATTTCGATGGAATCGACGGGTTTCAGACGGGACTGTAACGAGAGAGAGAGATGGAGAAGAGGGGGGGCTCACCTGGAGTTTGGAGGCGGCGGCGGCGGCGGCGAGGTCGCGTGAGCTGTGATGGGAGAGGGGGATAGCGGAGGAAACCCTATATCGGACGGTTTATTGGATTTAGGGTCGGAGCCTCGGAGGCGGTGAGGAATCCAGGGCCCACATGTCGGGCGTGTAGAGCCTGAGCCTGGCTATTTGGGCCAGGCCACGGGAAATTGATATGGGCTGATCCTTGGGCCAACGTTTTTTTTTAAGAAAAAACTTTTTTGTTTAAGGTGACTTCGAAGTTTTTTACTTCAACCGGAGTACATCTAAACATGATGGTTGGATTGTCCTTTCTTTTTTTTGATTGCTTAGTCTTGGAATTCTATGAAACATATTTTGATTGTGACTTGTAGTCGAAAGATCGAGCTAATTCCATTTATTCAAGCCGTCTCTAACCCGGCTTAAACAGACAGAGAACGCAGCAATTTTTATAGAGAACAACATAGTACCCCGAGAATTCCTATGTATTCCTGTATTCCAAAAGGTCTGTGAGTAGTAGCGAACTTAAGCTGGCATCTCAGAAAATGAAGAGGTTGACTTGAACCGGTGGTGCATGTGGCACGCTCTGAAAAAAGCTTGAAAAAAAAAAGAACTGATTTTGCGATTGCTCATTAGTCCGCGTGGCCCAGCCCGACATAAACTACGAGAAAACGAACCCAGGGGCTAAGTGACCCTTTTTTCTTGACATTCACTAATTCTGCGGAACCCATGGGCTAAGTGACAAACTCGACCGACCCATGACCGACCAGCGCGCGCCGCTCTTCTATCTCACCGCGAATAACTATGGCCTTTTAAGAAACGGCTTAGGATAGTATTTTTAAATTAATTTATCAGTATTTTATTTATTTGTCGTGTTTTAAAAGCAATTTATCAAAATAGTTTTTTAAAATAACTTATTGTTATCCAATTTATTCGCATAAACACTCGAATTAAGTTAAAAACCATCCTTTAAAGGCAGGCACACGGCGCACGCCGCCACGTTCACAGCTCGTGCGGCCTTCGTCGCCGCTCGCCAACGGCGCGACCCGCGCGGGCTGGGTGGCTCAGCCGACCTTCGGCCCGAGCGGGCGGAGGTTGGCACGCGGCTGGCCCAGCCGCACCCGCACCGACCGTCCGAGCTCGTCACGGGCTCACGGTGGTGGTAGCCGCAGAGCGCGCGCGTCACGCGTAGGAGTTATAATTGGGAAGCGATGGCCGTGGGATTCGTTGGCCCATGCGACGGGGAAGCTAGGTCGCGGCAAGCAAGCTGGCCTGACCGTTCTCCAGCCGCGCGCGCGCGCGCTCGCTCGCTTCACAGCTGTGGGGGGGGATCGTGCTGGGGGACCGAACCCATCACGCATCGGTCAGCCCCATGCATGACCTGCTGTCCGTGCAGTGCAGAGTCGGGACTCTTGTCTCTCTACCCCAGCGATTTCATATCAACACAACTGCTGGATCGATGCATTAATTGGTTTCGCGATCGCAAGCAAGATCCATGATTACAGCCAGCCGGTCTGTCAAGTTGGAGCAACATGCATGTATGCACCCAAGATTAACTGCTTGATGCGGTATATATATGAACATGATCTCATGTGAGCAAGTAGTTTCTTAATTATTATCACCGGAAAATATATATAAAAAGGTATATGTCATGCATCCACGTGGGCATACAATATTCGTGGTTGAATTGACGTGTGATCGTGATCAAATGTTCCAGGCTATACCACTGTGCATCCATGAGAACCTTGAGGCCCTTGACACATCTGCATCTCCTGTCTGGGCTAAACTAAATTCAAGCTCGACAATAACTTGAACCAGGGGCGGATCTAGCGGTGGGGCGGGGGGCTCGAGCCCCCCTACCGTTATCGGACCCTTGGAGCCCCCCTAAATTTTTAGCCATGAATGTATAATGTAGAAGGGGCTGAGGTCGAGCTGAAGGTACTTCAGCCCCTCTAAAATTTTTTCCTAGATCTGCCACTGACTTGAACCATAAACAGTATCCATACATAAAAGCATTGTATATATTAGCGATCTATAAATGTTCGCACTGGTCCATCTCACGTTCACACACGCATGCAGGAACTACTGTATACGTACGCGCTGTACGTGACTGCACATATATATATAGGATTTTTCATATATATATATATATATATATATATATATATATATATATATATATATATATATATATATATATATATATATATGCCCCCATACTCTCAGCTAGAATGATCGATATGCCGTCATATCAATCGCGACCGCCCATTTTATCATTTAGTAATTAGCACATATATCCACCACAGCTCTCTCTCTCTCTCTCTCTCTCTCTCTCTCTGAGAGCAGTGCATGCATGGGTCGATCGATGTAAGTGTGATGGATGGTGTCGACTGCAACGTTGCGCCGGGCCGGGGGTGCATGGTGGGGGCTGGTACGTGAGAGGGAAAACACGCGCGCACAGGGGCGCGCGCACGTGCGTGGGGTTAAATGCTGCCCACGGGGAGAAGGCGACGCGCACATGCAGCGCTTGGACGCGCCTTGCTGTGTAGTCCTGTTCCTCCCCAGCGGCTACAGCCTACAGCTCACTCGCTGCTCCAGTGACCCTTTGGCTCAGCTAGCTGCCGAGCACTGTGAGGACCATATAAGAAGATTCGAAAATATATATGATGAATTATTGCTAATGTATGCCGATATGAAATTTAAATTTGCAAAAGTTTGTAAGTTTTCAGATTTGTTGTTAGGCTAGGGTGGTCTGACCATAGGTCCTGTGTGACTGGATTTTGGGGGCGGTCAGACCACCGGTGTGGTGCAATCAGTTTTAGTTGCCGGCTATTTTTTCAGAGAGGTGAGCGCTTATGTGTCCGAGAGAAATTTTGAGCGGTCCGACCAGCCAATAGGTGGCGGCCCGATCGGATTTGATCGAGCGGTTAGACCGGCCAGTAAATGATGGTTAGATCGATTTTGTTTGAAAGTATTTGAGAAATTTTAGATATTTATCGAAAATAGTCATGGGTTGAGTTTTGGCATCCTAGGTTTTGCCGTCATCTTGCATGGCCGGCATCACTGCAGGGGCGTGCGTGCATGTCCTACTAGGGTCTTTTCCAGAGCCGCGCGTTCAAGCGTAATAGTGGATGGATCGGACGGTATCAGTTGGTTGTGGTTTTGACGAAAGGTTACGACGATCAAGGATATGGTTTTCATGCTAGGGCCCTCTTGTAGAAAAAGTGAGTGTACGCTCGGGTGAAAGTGAAATGTCAGAGCTGATTGCTCGCAGGGGCGGATCCAAGTGCAAGCAGTGCTGTCACAGGACAACAATGCTTTTGGATTAGGTCTGTGTACTCCTCTCATTTTGTATTGATGATAGCAGCCCAGTCTGCCATGTGACCTCAATGCCTCTCTAAAAGCAGCCCACAACCTTTTATTTGGATAATACTTGGTCCGTCGGTGACCATAGTGACATCATTGATATGAAATCCTGGATCCGTCCCTGATTGCTCGTGCTTATGCTTGAGGGCGGCTTGATGCATGATTGATCTCGATTGGCCTACATGTGATTTTGCAATCAATCATCAATCTTAGCGCATGCTATAGTTGAGGGACTGCAGGCGATCAACGTCGCCCTCTCGGAGCACTATCCATAGAAAGCATCTCTAAAGCTCGAAAACCCACCGGCCACTTAGCCGGCGCTAGCTACATCCTCTATCGTCTTTGCAGTTTTGCGAGATATATTGCATTCAATTGTGAAGTTGTCTGCCCAAATCGATTGGGCAGACAGGAACCCAGCTACATAAAGTGACAATTGCATGTATATACTGTTGAAGCATGCAAAGCTAGATAGAGAGAAATGATCATGGGTGTGTTCTTTTTTTGCTTATGGTTTTTAGCTGAAAATTTTGAATTTTACGCTGTTCGTGGCAGATATTACGGAGAGATACTCGCTTTCGATTTTAGCTGGTACAGATATTAGGTTTTTAACATGTACTACAATTAACTTGTAGACTCTATCTTAACAAAATACTCCATTTGAAAATTAAGTACTGTAGCAAAAGTTAAAAGCCGCTTTTAGAAGCCACAAAGAATATACCCCATATTATCTTAAAAAAGTTTAAAGGAAATTAATAGATGTATAAAGCAGAACTCCAAAAAAAAAAAGCATTGTCTTTACTTCACAAGCAGTGAAAGGGGAACATAGAAATCACAAAATGCTGTAATTTGTAGGATCTTAACGTGTCTGTTCTATCAAGGACGATTAATGATCAATTGCTAGCTAGCCCAGTAGTAGCTATCTATTCACACAGTGCCAATCTAGCTAGCATTGTACTTTGCAGCCCTGATTGCCTGCGACAACAGTGTGTCATTAGTGATGCATTACCTGTAATGCGGTCCCGCATTAGACCAAGTGCCCAGAATTTGGACTCGATCGTATCGTTAACTCGATCGATCATATATATGAACTGTTAATATACGATCACCACATTAATCGCCGGCTTTTCAGATTCCACATTCCTGTGTTAATTTGGAGTAGTGATATATAGTACTGGATCGATCTGAATGTACATATGCAGAACCGGCCACGCGTGGTACACGAGCTAGGTGCACAGCACCTGCATGGTACGTTATAAGAGCCCAATCAAACATAATGCATATGCTCCTTTTTCTCTACTCCTTAAAAGTATAAGTTGATGATTGTCGGTATGTTCTCCACTTGTTTCTTCGTAGCCGTCCGATCTTATCAGGAAAGAATCTAGATGCTCCTTCCTATTCTCGCAGTCAGTCTCACATCGCACATCACCTTCCCTTCAAATACCGACTGCACGACCACACATTCCTTCTCTTCCCCACGCCGTGATCCCCAACTGCCCTCCCCTCCCCCCCCCCCACCCTCATGCCCTTACTCCTCATGCCGCTCCACACCCTCTGACGTGACTCCTCCTCCCCGCCTCCGCGCGATCCCAACACTCCTCGCCTCCTTGACACCACCTCCACCCTCGTCGGCCCCCGTCTCAGCCTCCATAACCACGTACATTCCCTCATCCACTCTGGCGACGTTGATGGCGCATCCCTCGCCGCCCGTGCTGCCATCTCCTCCCACGTCCACCCCATCATCTTCACCTGCAACACCATCGCCGCATCCATCGTCCGCACCGGGCGCTACAACGACACCGTTTCCCTCTTCGACTTCTTCCGCCACTTCAACATCATCCCCAATGTCATCTCCTACAACACCCTCATCCTCGCCCACTGCGAAGTCGCCTGTGTCGACTCTGCGCTCCACGTTTTCTGCAAGGTCCTCGACAACACCCCTTCTCCCCCAAGGCCGTCACCTACCGCCACCTCACCAAGGGCCTCGTCACCACCGATCGCATCTTTGGGTCAGAGGTTGCAGGTGTGTTGAATTTGGGGAACGTGATTCATGGAGGAGGAGAGCAACCAGGATCACACAGCTCGCTCCAATGGCTGGATAGGTCTCTTTCTGCCTCCCTTCCCGCGCATGTGCTTGTGTTCCGTTGGATTAATGTGGTTAAAATTGCTTGTGTTGATAGGTGCCTCCTCACTGGGGAAGGAGAAGGATGCAGCCAGGAAGACAATGAAGATGTCAGAGACCTGTGACTTCATCCCCTACAGCGACGACGGTAGCACCAACAACGAGGGTACGTGCACCCGACGCTCATTTGCCGACCACTTTCAACGCTCGGGTGCCATCAATTGCCCATAGTACTCAGACATCACCGACCACCTGTTGGGCCGGGACGCTTGCAACCGCCTCCAATACTTGGACGCTTTTCGGCCGTTTGTGACATTCGGTCACTTTCGACTGCCTGTTGTACTTGGGCATCGCCGACCACCTTTGATACTCAGTCGTCTTCGATTGCCTGCTGTGCTCAAACATTTACGACCACTCGTGGTACTTGGTCGACTCTAACACCTTGGACCACTCACCGCGCTCAGACGTCACCGACCGCCTTCTGTGATCAGTCACTCATAACCACCGTGGATTCTTTGGTCGCTTACGACTGTCCACCGTACTTTGACGGCACTTACCACCTTTGATACTTGGTCGCTCACGATCTCCTACTATTCTTGGTCACTTACGACCTCTGGCTGTACCTGGAAGTTATCGATTGCTTGCCGTGCTCAGGAGCTTACGAATATTTGCAGTGCTTGAACATTGTCAACCGTCCTCAATACCCGGTCGCTTACGACTGATTGCTATATTCAATCATCATTGACTACCATCAGTATACGGATGCCTCCGACCACGTGTCGTATATGAGTGCCTCCGACTGCTTGTCAAAGGCGCGCGCTTTTGACTGCCTACGATACTCAGGCGCTCACGGCCACTCACCATACTCGAGTGTCATTGATCGCCTTTGATATTCAGACTTCTTCGACTACCTTCGGAACATAGGTGCCTTTGACCACCTACGATACCCAGGTACTCACGACTGCTTGCCGTACTCAAGCATCATCGACTGCCTTTAATATTCAGACTTATTTGACCATCTTCGGAACACATGCACTTTCAACTGGCTGTGATATTTAGGCGCTTTCAACCTCCTGCCATACTCGGGAACTTTCAACCACATGCGATACTCAGGTGCTCACGACCGCTCGCCGTACTTGAGCGTCATCGACCGACCTCAATATTCAGACTTCTTCAACCACCTTTGAAACATAGGCGCTCTCGATCGCATGCAATACCCAGGCCCTCACGTGCACATTGATATTCAGACCGCCTTTGATATTCAGACTTCTTCGACCGCCTTCAGAACACATGTGCTTTGAACTGCCTGCGATACCCAGGCGGTCACGACCACTTACCATACTCGAGCGTCGTTGACCACCTTTGATATTCAGACTTCGTCGACCGCCTTCGAAACACAGGCGCTTTCTACCAGCTATGATATTCAGGCGCTTTTGACTCCCTGCCATACTCGAGCATTTTCGACCACCTGCTATACTCAAGCACTCATGACCGCTCATCGTACTTGAGCGTTGTGGACCGCCGTTGATATTCATACTTCTTCGGCCATCTTCGGAACACAGGCACTTTCAACCGCCTGCCATACTCGGGTGCTTTCGACTACCTGCCATACTCGGGCACTTTCAATCGCTTGTGACACCTGAGTGCTTATGATCACCTTCAATATTCAGACTTCTCCGACCACTTGTCAAAGTCAAGTTCCTCCAACCACTTGTCAAAGCCGAGCGTCTCCGACTTCTTGTCAAAGTTGATCACCTCCAACCGCATGTCGAAGTCGTGTGCCTCTAACCGCTTCATGAAGGCAGGCCTCTCTGATCGTTGTCTGAGTCGAGTGCCTCCGGCTACTAGTGGAAGTTGAGTGCCTCTGACCGCTTCTCGAAGATGGGTATCTCCGACCACTTCTTGAAGACAGATGTCCCCGACCGCTGGTCAAAGTTGAGTGCTTCCGACTTACAACCCCAAGCGAGGGTTGACGGCTTTCGACTTACGATCATGGGCGCTGGTCGAGGGCTTCTGATGTATGATGACGCACGTTGGTCAATGGCTTCCGACCTATGATGACGAGTTGTGATCGATGGCTTTCGACCTACAATGACGAGATGGATCAAGGGCTTCCAACTTATGACCACGAGATGTGATCGAGGGCTTCTGACTTAGGACCACACGCGATGGTCAACGGCTTCCAACTTACGACCATGAGCAATTATCAACAGCTTCCGACTTAGGACCACGTACGATGGTCAACGGCTTCTGACTTAGGACCATAGGCAATGGTCGATGGCTTCTAACTTACAATCACAAGCGATGGTTGAGGACTTCCGACGTACGACCACGAGCGAATGACAATGGCTCACGATGGTCGACGGCTTCTGACTTACGACCACGCACGATGGTCGAGGTCTTCCGACTTACGACCACGAGCGGTGGTGGATGGCTTCCAACTTATGACCATGCATGATGGTTGATTGCTTCCGAATTACGACCACTGGCGATGGTCGAGGGCTTCCGACATACGACCACGGGCGATGGTTGAGGGCTTCTGACTTACGATGATGCACGATGGTCGACGACTTCTGACCAACAACGATGAGTTGTGATCGATGGCTTCTAACCTACGACTATCAGTTAGATCAATGGCTTCCGACTTACGACCACGAGGTGTGATCAATGGCTTCTGACTTAGATCATGCATGATGGTCGACGGCTTCCAACTTACGACCACGAGCATTGATCGACGGCTTCTGACTTACGACCACGAGCGAATGTTGATGGCTTCCGACGTATGACCCCGAGTGATGGTCAACGGCTTCTGACTTATGACCATGCACAATGGTCGAGGTCTTTCGACTTATGACCACGAGCGATGATGGATGGCTTTCGGCTTACAACCATGAGCGATGGTTCACGGCTTCTAACTTACGACCCGGAGTGTTGGTCATCGGCTTCTGACTTACAACCACGCGCGATGGATGAGGGCTTCTGACGTACGATGATGTGCATGGTCGATGGCTTCCGACCTACGACGATGAATTGTTATTGAGGGCTTCCGACCTATGATGACAAGTTGGATCGATGGCTTCCAACTTACGACCACGATGTGAGATCAATGGCTTCTGACTTAGGACCAAGCGCAATGGTCGACAGCTTTCAACTTATGACCACGAGCAATGGTCAAGGGCTTCTGACATATGACCATGAGTGAATTCCGATGGCTTCCGACGTACGACCCCGAGCAATGGTTGACGGTTTCTAACTTACAACCACGCACGACAGTCAAGGTATTCTGACTTATGACCACGAGCGATGGTGGATAGCTTCCAACTTACGACCATGAGTGATGGCCGACGGCTTCTGACGTACGATCCCAAGCGAGGGTCATCAGCGTCTGACTTACGACCACGGGCGATGGTCGATAGCTTTCGACCTATGATGACGACCTGTGATCGAGGGCTTCTGACCTACGATGAAGAGTTGGATTGATGGCTTCCAGCTTACGACCACAAGGTGTGATCGATGGCTTCTGACTTAGGACCATGAGCAATGGTTGACGGCTTCTAACTTATGATCTTGAGCGATGGTTGAGGGATTCTGACGTACTACCACGAGTGAATACCAATGGCTTCTGACGTAAGACCCCAAGAGATGGTCGATGACTTCTGACTTACGACCACACGCGATGGTTGAGGTCTTTCAACTTACAACCACGAGTGATGGTCGACGGCTTCCGACTTACGACCACGAGCAATGGTCGACGACTTCCGACTTACGACCCCGAGCGATGGTCGTCGGCTTCCGACTTACGACCATGAGCTATGGTCGAAGGCTCCCAATTTATGACCACGATCGATGATCGATAGTTACCAACTTACGACCACCAACGATGATCGACCGCTCCTAACTTACGACTACGAGTGATGGTTGACAACTTTTCGACCAAGGACATCTTCCGATGAGTTTCAACTAGGATGGCTTTCGACCACGAACATCTTCTGATGGATTTCGACCATGATGGACTTCGACCATGGTCATCTTCCAATGGGTTTTGATCATGATGGTTTTCTACTTCCATACAGAATTAGCTTGTTAGAACAAAATCAATTTGTCTGCATACTTTTCTACCCTTGCTTGAATCAGTTAGCCTTTTACTATATACCAAACAATCTTGCACTATGCCATAATCACAGCATGCATTGATCGAAGGTAAAGAGCTACACCTTCTGCATCTCTTAGTTTTTCACTTTTTCTATCATGCACATGGTACCTTCTACATATCTTAGTTTTTCACTTTTTCTATCATGCATATGATTTCTTTCTACTGTACAGTTAACTAATCTATATAATAGCGGCTCGATGTATTGATTTCATACGATTTTTTAATCCGTAGCAAAGCACGGGCACTAAACTAGTCCTCTAAGAAATAAATTGTTTCCTATAAAGATATGTCCTATGCAATTTCTGCATATTCTACACATAGTCTAAAAATAGAGAGATCAAATTAAGGGCATGTTCATATTGATTTTACTGATGACTTTTTTCTTCTTTTCTTTTCTCTTTTGAGTTGGTTTCAATAGGAAAAACTAAAAAGATAACGAGAAAGTGTTAAACTTCTTAAATTTGATTAAAAAAAGGAGAGGAAGCATATATATGTCAGTCGCTAGCATAATAATCCAACATATATTAAACAAAGATTAAAAAACATCTTGGAACCGAGTGGTGATGCTCACTTTGTCGAACGCTCATGGAAGTAGCATTGTAGCAATTTTTTTCAAAAATAGCCCCCAAACATCTGTTTTCTACAAAAAAAAAGGCCTCCTCCCCAACTCGGAAGGCCCAACAGAGGACACATGTCACCTGCCGCACCCCCTAGCTCGGCAAGCCAGGCTTCTCGCAGTGGCGTGCACAGTGTGGTAGGATGAGGCGCAACGCGGTAGGAGCACGGCAGGTAAGGCTACTGAGCCCGCTAGCTCGACAACTCTACTGCCTAGGCTCCAATACATAGCCAGTGGTTATTTGTCCGATTAACCCGTACAGACTCAGTAAACATATGGTTTCATTATAACTTTACTAGGAGAGGAGCAATGTGGGCTTGGACGAGCCAATGAACCAACTTCATTTGTTAATTAGTGCAGATACATTACTGAAAAATTGTAGGAACGAATTATAATGGCCCTAGGACGAAAATGTGGACCGTATGGCACCCACATGGCATGGTGGTCATCCGGGCGGTTTGGCACAGCTAGTTGTTATGGTAGTTGTAGGCGCAAGTGTAGCTCAGGTTGGCACAACAACAATATGGAAGGTAATCGCTGCCAAGGTGCATGATCTCCTTGTTGTTCTTCTCCCTGATGCTCTACCTATGGAGCTCGTCGTTCTTGGTCCTCTTCGTCTGGAGCTCCTCCCGCAACTCTTTTAGGTAGATGTGCAGTTTGTGGATGCAAACCTTAGCGAGTATTAGATATAATGGATCCACCCACTCGGTGGACTTGTGATCCACTGTCAGCAAGCCAGACGAGATTAGTACAAATGTTCTATGTGTACAAGTATACGTATGTAATAAACTACTTACCATGAATAGAGAGCAGTGTAAGAATCGACATCCTAAGTGCATGTGGTCATCACAAACTTGCACCACCATGTTGTTGGACCCAGAAACACCACCACCAGATCTTCTGTATAAATCACACTACTCTAAGATCAGCTAGTTCATACAGTGAACAATAAAGATAAATATCAACCATAATGATATTTATTAATTATCTAAATATAGGCCTAATAACCAAAGTTTACATCAATGTCCCATAAACCAAAATTAAATATATGCAACGGAATCAGAAACCAAAGCGAAAGGAGCCCATCCAGTCTACTTACATCTAAACGATTGTGGGACAAGGCCTACTCATCAAGGTCCTCGCTAAAGTTGAAGCAATCCTCCTCTGAGCAACAGAATTAAGCAAGGATGAGCACAAAAATGTATTTTGTGAGTTACATAGAAAATGCGATATTAATGCAAGGATAACAAGTGAAGGCACAATAAGGTTATTTGGGCATAAATCCAAATTGGAGTAAATACAATAAATAGATGGAAAAGTTGAATTTAACATAATAAGTAAACAATCAACATTTTATTAAAATAATATCGTTAGTGTAGGTCTATCCTCTATACTAACATATCCATAGGCATCTCACTCAGACCATCTTTTTCAAAAGATCTCATCATCTTTTAATTAACCAAGTTTTCTTTTGAAAAACAATGTCTAATCCATGGAAAACTTTACTCGGCTTGCCCATGACTATGAGCACGGCTATCTAGGATAATTTATACACTCTATAGAAATTATACAACTTTATCCACAAGACATGACCATCCTATATTGCCATACGATTAGCACACTTTCTTGGGTATGCAGTGGAAAGATTATGACAAGGCCTTTATAATGCAAAGTCACCAACCTAATTATAACCCACTAAGGTTTCACCCCAACAAAGAATCCACTAAGTCGGGACCCCCTCTTGTGCCGTGTAGGACTCAGTGGCCTACACTATTCCCACATTCAACCTATAGCGAAATCAAGGTTGGGATCCGTAAATTAGTTAGCCAGGCCTGTTTCATACCAGACTTGTGGTAGTATGATGTGGCTTTATAGCAGTAGCTTACAGATCAGTCCTTAATTGATTTAAACAACCTTTCCACATACCCCTTGTACCACCAAGCACTCACCACCTAACCATTTGCATAAATCTAGACCATTTTTTAGTTTTATTTTTAAACCTTTCACGCAACTTCTTGACTTACTAAAGTCAAGAATACCTTTTAGTAATAATCATTTCATGTGAAAAGGTTATCCCAAACCTAGGATTAATTCTAAACATGTCTAAGACTTTGCTACAAAATTTAGTAGTCAATATTGTATTAATGTACCAACTAGTGGATTTTTATCTAAGTTGTCCAAGGTGTATGGATTTGCAATGTCAAAGATGGACATAACAAGTAAGTATTAAATATACTTTTAAAACTGGAATTAAAATACATTGAGTAAACATTTGCATCCAGAATAATTTAAATTAATTTAATTTTATTTGCAAACTGAGATCAATATGATCAAGGTATGTAACTTGCCTTGCTCCACGAATTGGTGGTGAGAATCGTCGATGAAGTAAAACTCCTCAAAAATATAGTAGTCACATGTGAAAATAGACAATATAAACTAAATACAAATAAACTCTAATACTAAAAAGGAAGCTAGAAATGGGTAGATTGGAATTTTAGATGAATTTAGGAAAAAGAATGGGTTCATTGGAGCTAGAACAGAGGAGAGCATGCTTTCAGGAGATTTAAATCTAAGAAAAAGAGGAAGAAAACACTATTTCAGGATTTTCAGGATTTTTTGGTTTTATTTTTCTGAACAAAATTATGATGTTAGCAGGGAATTTTGGATTTTGAAGGAATTATTTTTTCAACTCAAAAAGTCGTGGTCACTGACATGTTGGCCCAGGTCTCATGGACTGGGTCCAAATAGTACTTGGCCCACGGTGGACTAGGTGCATGAGTTGACTAAGCGGTACATGTGGCTGCTAACTGGGCTAGCCACATGGGTGGGTTTTGCTGATGTGGCAGCCAAATGGTGCATGGCATGGCGACACTCGGGACCTGATGGTTGCCGGTGTTCCGATGCATGGCGGCAAGGGGCGCAAAAGGACAAGGACTTTGGGAATGCGTTTCTACCTGGTGCGGTGCTTGGAGGTTAGCGAAGGTGGCCGGCAGTGAGAGGAGAGCGGCGGCGGTGCACGAACTCTGGCAAAGGGGGACTTCCAGTGATCTTCCTTGACAGCGTGGTGGAAAAGGAGGTTCGTAGAGGCTCTAAGAAGCTTGATGAGGGGTAGGCGAGGCTTGGTGGGGCTTGCTCTACTGGGAATTGCTCGGCGGAGTGGAGAGCAAATTTTGGAGGGGGAAGGGGCAGCGCTAGGGAGCTCTGGGGCTCAGGAGAGGGAGAGCGAAGTGTAGATTTACGGTGTGAAGCCAAGGGTTGCCGGAGGGGGTTTTATAGGGCGGAGGGGGCTCACGACAGGGGAATCCCTTGCCAGAATTAGCGGCGGTGCAAAACCAGAAAGAGGAGAAAAGGAAAGAATGGGGGCGGAGAAGGAAAGAGAGCATGGTGATCACTAGATCTAGATGACAAGCAGGAAGCTTTTCCATTGGAGGGAGTGGCAGAGAGTGAAAACGAAGATGGGACTAGATTTGGCGATGTTGGTGCATAGAGAAAGAAGGAGGAGGAGCAAGAAGCCCCTAACATGCGGGCCCCACATGTCAGAGAGTGGGAGCGAGCTATGCGGGTAGGCCAGGCCGAATGGGCTGCACGTGGGAGGCCAAGCCGAGCAAAGGGAGAAAGTGGGCCACGGGAAAGAGAGAAAAGCAGGCTAGGCCTAGGAGGGAGATGGATTTTAGCCTGAGGAGGGTTTTGGGAATTTAATTTCATTTTTTATTTTAAAAATACTAGGAAAATCCAACGAAGGCTTAGAAAATAGCAAATAGAGTCCAAAAATTCCAAAAAAAGATTCATAGAAATTACTAATGCTATTTGGACTTAGGAAAATTATTACAAACTTAAAGTTGGTATTTATTTTTATACAAAAATTATTTTTTAATTCAGTCAAAGGGGAAACATTTTAAAAAAGCAAAAAATAAGAAAAAAACTTAGTAAAAACCATATCAACATTTTTATTTTTGCTTTTAATTAAATTAATTATTATTATTAAAATAAAAACATGGGTTGTGCCACTCATCGAGGTTATGCTTGTATTGTGGCTAAGGCTCAGGAATGTGTGGGTAGTTATGGAGGGGATTTCTAAGGGTGTACAACTTACTGATTTCAAGCGGTAGATTGGAGATTGGGGGTTGGGGTCCAGGGGACCATAGATGCTCGTGTGTTTGAGGTAAGGGTTATGGCCTCGAAACCCAGCCCGTGTCTGCCATCCCCTCCCACGCTATGAGCTTCCAGCCCTATCTGCCATGCTTCTATTAGCGTAATGTGATTCCCTGCAAGACGACAAAAAAAGGATGTTTGAGTGTTCGTACAAAATTATGAAAAAGAATGTGGCAACATCAGGACTGAACTTAATTCAAAACACATATACTTTGCACTGCCAAACATTAATTCATTGCGAATTACATTGCAGGAAATGTAACTTTTACTACTAGTCAAAAATAACTTTATTATCAATAACCACTAACTTTGTATAAAGTTACTGCGAAGTACATATATATAAAGTCACTATTGTGCGTGAGTGAAGTTGCTGCCAAATACATATAAAGTTGCTTCCAGTTTTATAGTGTTACAACTGGCAATAACTCTACATGTGTTTGACAGTAACTTCACTCACGTACGGCAGTACTCTCCATACGAGTTATTTGCTATTGACATACATGTTTCTCTCTCCTCTCAATGCATGCATGTTGGCAGTAACTTCACTCACACACGGCAGTAACTTTATGAATTACGGATTATAACTATAAGTAACTTCATGAATTACAGATGATAACTTTATGTGCATACGTAGTAACTTTACCATAATTAACAAACGCTAGTAACTGTCCATGGGGTGGGATGGTGGAGTGGTTTGCTGGTTGGATCGGTCAGGAATGCACATTTATTCTGAGGGTAGCCACTGATTACACTACACCATGGCACAGCTTTACCGACACTTAGCTGCCAGCAATAATTCGAGAATACCGGCAAGTCATTTGTCGGTAAAGATCGGTGACAAAACATCCGTCGGTAATTCTAACTTCAATGTCACTACATCTGTCAGCAATTGTATGTGGCTTTACCGTTTACCTATATGTCGGCAAAAGAGAGGTTTGTGTCACATTATCTGTCGGCAAATAGTTTTTGACAAACAATGTGTCGGTAAATCTTTGTATAGGCAAAAAAAATAGATTAAAACCTGAAGCGGGAAAGAGGTGAGAAGATGGCGGTAAAATTTTCGGTGCACACCAAGAGAAAAAATATCTAACCTAAAATCTAACCTAACCTTCCCTCTTCTCTCTCCTTTTCCCCTGTGCGCGCCGCCAATCGATCCTCTTTTCCCCTCCTCTCGTACGCGCGTGCCCTCCTCCATCCATCGCCGCCCTCCTCGATCCAGCGCCTCCACCCTCCTCCTCCGACCACCAGCGCCGCCCCTGCTGCTCGATCCTCCTCCGCCCCTCCTCCTCCAGAGCACCGGCTGCGCCGCCCCTCCTCCTCCAGACCTCCAGAGCGCCGCCCCTCTTAATAGAACTGCATATTGTTTTCATATTATTTTCGTATGTATTTCAATTGCTTTCCATTATGATATACATTTCTTGGCTTCCATAATGTTATGTTGATTCATAGGTGTAATGTGAGGAACAACCTAATGATTGTACTATTGTAGCTATGAACAACCCAGAACTGAAGAACAAAACTATTGAAGTAGGTGACTTATATTCATCTGTTTGTGGAGAGAAGGAGCCCGCTGGGCGTGTTCGTGTTATCGGTCTAGGACCAACTCCACAAGATATTGGCACACCTGGAGCTAAAAGCTACAAATCAACTAGGCTTCAAATTAAGATTGAAGCTCGTCGCCAAGCTGACCAGAAAGTTGAGCTGCTAACTGGCCGTGTAGACCAAATGCAACAAGAGCTAAATGAGATGAAGAAATTGATGCTTGCTGTCCAAGGGTCCAATTCACAGCATGGATCTAATTCTCATCGTCTTGTAAGTGTTGTCCATGCTCTTGTGTTGAAATTTTTTGTTGATAATTCCATTGCATTTAACTCCAATTTGATATCTAATAGGACTCAAGGCTTCAACAAGAATTTGGTGACAATGAACAAGATGAAAACACTGAGGTTGAGTTTGCCTCAGCTGAAAATCATGTCTTAAGTGATGATGAAAACATTGTTGTCCATAGGCAAGTTTCATTCCCAAGGACTAATGCACGGAATAATGCAACTGTACTAGAGAGCAATACAAACCCTCGCCATGATTGTGAACTTCAAGTAATATTTCTTTCTCTATATATACTCATACATAGTAGACAAGTATTGCTGATTTCTATTGTTAACCTTTATGGAATGGGTTGTGTTCTTTAGGCTAGTAGAGATGTGATACTCTATGGGCTTCTTACACTTAGTCATGTTGCTAAGGCAACAATTATTTCAACTGACCCAAATACATTGGTGGGACAAGTTCCTCTTGGGAGAAATTATTGTGAGGTGGTTATTGATGTTGTCATCAAAAGGGATGCAACGCTACCTCGCCCATATGATGGCATGGAAACTATGGCTGATGCTCACATGATGTGCATCGCGTGGCCATATGTCAAAGTAATATTCTATCATAAATATTATTTCATTTTCTGTCATTACTTGCATTCATCTAGCTGCTGCTAACTTGCTATATATGTTTAGATGAAGATACAGAAGAAGACAACTAAGTTGCACCAGCGTTCAGGTACTTGAATTTTCAGTTCTATTTTGCATAAGAAAGTTAGAATTTTGGTGTCTAACTAGTAATTGCATATCTTGCTTCGAATATTCAGTCAATTGCATATCCATTGCATATAAAAGTGGTGTTTTATTTCAAATCCTAGTGATTACTGGAGGGTAACACTCAATAGACAATCCAATATGACCATGTACTAACATATACAACACTAAATCCGATACTAGCTAAAGCATCACTAAATGGTTTTTCATTTCTTTTCAGGCAACAACACTGCTATTGCAGCCCCTACCAACAATAGTGGAAGGAATTAGCAAGGGCAGCCAGATGAATTGCTTATTTTGTGGTAGTGAAACTTTTGTGAAGCAATGGTAGATAAATGACTACAAGGAAAGTTAGATGAATTAGCAAGGGTAGATAGATTACTCAGACTTTTGCTGCTAGGTTGTGGACACACTCACATCTAATTGTTACTTAGAAAAACCTTCTGAGTTGTTGCTTTTGGACAGTGGGTTATTTAGCTGAAATGGATCATATTTAGGTGTTATGGTCTTTTGAGCAAATTCTGGAATGGTTGTTGCAAATTCTTGAATGGTTGTTGTGGTATTACTTTGTGGAGTGTTGTGGATTAACTGAAATTCTGGAATGGTGCTATGCTTTGTGGAAAGTGATGAAAATATATATTTGTTGAATGTCGATGCATGTATGTATTGCCTTGTGGACAAGTAATTATTGATGAAATTTGATCTATCTATGATGTGTATCCTTCTGTTGGACTGCTCCTATATATAGGAATCAATAACAAATCTTGTATTGATGAATTACTGACAGATAATAGGATTTGTTGTTTCAAATTTTGAACCTGTCAGTCTAGTTTATTGATATATTATCTGTCGGTAGATCTATATTTACTGATACTTTATCTATTGGTAATGTTTCTATCTGTCGGGAAATCATATCTGTCGGCAAAAGTTGCAAACCACTAACACATTATTTGTCGGCAAAAGTTTATCTGTCGGCAAAAGTCTTTCCCGACTGCATTTATCCTGGCAGATATCATCTGTCGGGAAAGGTAATTACCGACACATCGTTTGTCGGTCTATGGTATCTTTGCCGACAAATTGATTGTTACCAATTTTGGGACATGGTGTAGTGTTAGTGTGTGTAGTGAAATGTAGAGGAATTTGCATCTGTCCCTGTTTCTGCAAGCAGTGCATGCCTCAGTGCAAGCCCACGTTCCTCTCTAGCAATGCTTGAATGAGTCACATGTCGTGTCCCTAAAAACCAGTCGATCTTTCTCTTTCCTTTTGTGTTGACGGTTCCAAGCTCGTAGCAGGACATTCATTAGATTACTCAAAAATGTTTTCATTAAACATGCCAGAAATCATCATGCAATTGCTTCAAATATCTAGGGGCGAATACGTGAGATGTCCTTAATTTTTCGGCGGTACGTTTTACTCTTCTCAAAACCAGAAGCTTTAAATGGACCTCTCAATTTATCCAATCTTAAGCTGGCCACGCGTGTGAAGTAATTGGCACTTGGTGACAGTGAGAGATTGTCAGCAGGCTGCAGCTTGTTGCAGTTTTCACGCTGCAAGTTGACAAAGTTCACATGGAATTTCCTCCAATCATTGCAAATAATGCTAACCGATCGATGATTGTGACTAGGACAAGAAGTCTTGTCTTAAGCTAGCGTTGCAGGTGAGCAAGAGCAGAGGGCAACTTTGGAGTCAGCAGCGTACATTCGTGCAGTGTGCTTAGCTGGTTATAGGGTCGTAGCGGTCGATAGACTATACGCATACAGGGGCATAAATCACACCACGAGAAGAAACGAATGCACCAGACATGCATGGAACGTTAAAAGCGATTGGTTAGCTAAGTAACAAAACAGCCAAAAAAAAGGATTATCAGGAAGTACTGATGAAATGGTACACTAGATTTAACTAAAAAAAGAACCTGAATGGAGAAATTTTCAATGTACGACGACATAGTCGAACTAGTTGTCAAAGAACACCTTAATCCTGTCTTAAGGCCCTGTTTGGAACAAGAAATGTCACAATAAATAGTTCCCTTCTTACGGGATTCAGAAAATTTCCAGCGTTCCGTACAGAGCCTAAAGGCCCTAAACCAACAAAAATCGTGTCTTCACAGAGAAATTGTAAGAGGGTGTATTTATGCAATCAACACATGATGACCAAAACAACACGAAATAAAACTTTTAAAATTGAGAACATGTAAACCACAGATAGTTTTTCCTGATTTAAATTGTACATGTGAGAGCGAGACAAGCATAAGAACAATAATGCGAAATAAGGGAGCAAAAACCAACATCCCCTTGCTATTATGGCTGAGGTCTCCATTTGGATTAAACTATAATCACCTAGCAGCCAAGCTTATAACCAAATCGATACAAATTGCAAATAGTTAAGGCACCGTTTTGTGTGAGCGCCACACAATTCATGGCTTATGAGAGCTACCCTTACAGCTCACTCTACAGGTTAGAACTTAGTTTTGCCCACATGGGCCAGTGAAATATCCCTTGGCTCTCTTAGGCTATATATACCCCCTTGATGTGTATTACAATACACATCCTTAAAACAAAATAAGCTTGTAACACAGCAGCTTAGAGAGAGAGAGAGAGATGAGAAGGAAAGCCATGTTCACAGTGCGGAAGACCAAAGGGGTGGCCTCGTTGAGGCATAGGAGGCCCTTCCAGCACATGGTGCTGAGGAGGCTAAGCGAGCTGAAGAGGATAGTCCCAGATGCTCATGACGCCAATGTCAACATACTGCTCCGGCGGATGGCCGAGTACATCTGTATCCTCGAGCTGAAGGTGATCGTCTTGCGGAGGCTCTCGGGCATCTATGGCGTCTGAAGGATGTCACACCTCCATCTCAGTCCACTGCAATGTCCATGGTTAGAGGTTTTGAGCTCAAAAGTTGTTGCAATTGTACATTTAAGGGGAGGAGATAACATTTCTTGCCTGCTCAACTCTTGTACCCCCCCCCCCCCCCCCCCCAGTAGTAGTATGTTTGTGGCTCCTATGTGTGGTTAGTGGTTACACATGGGAGTTTGTTTGGCAGGAGAAGCCAGCCATTGTTACTGACAATGCTATGGCTGGTGTTGGCCAGAAGAACAACGATCCAAGCACTTGTATTCATCTTATGGATTTGTTGCTATTCAGCTTTCCTTTTTCACTATTTCATGGACACGAGTAATGAACACTTTACATACAGTAATTTCGATCCCCTTTTATCACATTATAAATAATGGAGGTATTTTTTGGCAGCGGGAGAATAATGGATTTATTACCCTCAAAACAAAGAATGCTGATTTAGTGCCCAAGAGCGTACCTGCAAGAGCCTGTAAACGTAAGAAAATCCCTGTCAGGAACTTATTTGGAGCTCTGGGACAAACCCACAATGAAGGCAAGATGAAGAACAAGATACTGTTTGTCTTGGATAACAGCAGACAACTATGCTGCTTACAAAAATGTAAAAAAAATGTTAAAGCATGATTTGTCTGATTTTCTGTTGCAGCTAAATGGAAGTGAATAGATGGTACAACATAGATCTAGTCAAAGGTCCATTGCTTCAAGTACAACCGTAAGATTCGAACCTTTTTAACCATGGAGAATATATGCTAATAAGTCACATCAACACATGATATAGTGATGATGACAGAAGTTACGTTCAGGACAGATCTTACCTTAGTACAATCCTACTTATAAAGCAACCAAGAATCAATGTTTGCCAAAATTTCTCAGGCTTTTCAACTTTTAGCAAGGAAATAATCCTTGACTGGTCTCGCTCCAGATCATCAGTAACCATTGTCCACTTGCTACTTAATAAAGTCTTAACTCCTCATGTGAACACACCCTAACCAGGTGTCTGAAAGCAACATGCAACAGAACTATAATAATGCTCAACAAATTATAATGATGGATACACCACCACAAGTACAATGACGGTTACAGCAGTCCAATATATCAAGTCTGCGTTACATGTTAACTCCATATTTTTAATAGGGGAATACCATCACACCCCAAACAGAATTGCACAGATATTGTAACATCTGCCACTGAAGAAAATCTTTGTTAGCAACAATCTTAATAGCGCATAGCTGCATATAATTGAGGTGGCACAATATGGAGTAGCAAGAGTGCAGACAACACAGTGACTAGTACAAAATAAAATTAGAAAGAAACAAAGCAAGCAAAAAGACTTTGCAACAAACATTGAAATTAAAACGGCAAATGAAGATTAATGTGTTGGTCTTCTGATTTGTGAAATCTCATTAGCTTCACTGCTTCAGTCAGTAAGTGTTACGGTCTTACGGATGCCACCTATCTCCCTAATTTGACTCTGAGTAGGTATAGAATATTTTTAAGTCCAAGTAGGTCTAGGATTAGGGCAAGTTTTTTGGTTTAGGATATCTACTAGTTTCCTAGTAGGTTTAGGATTTATGATTCATTCAAAATTTTGAGAATGAAAGATCTATTAATCTTAACAATAAGAATTCCTACAATAATCCCTGGTTCATACCTTCCTTTCAATGTGCAGACAGTAATTCAATCAAATAAAAAAAATGAGAAAGTCATGCTTATTATGTAGGTACAATTATACAGCCAAAAAAGCCTTTCCACCATTAGCAAGGCCATTCAAATGTCAGGCTTTAAGCAATGTGCGTGCATGTGGTCTGTCTAATTTTTTACTCCAACTGATGAGGTAATTCATATGGAACATTTGATGCTACTCCGGACAATTAACCAGCATCACTATAAACCTGTAGGTTACACTAGGAAAATGTTAGGCATGATTCATGGCCATGAAAATGTACTTTATAATGTTCAGCACAATTGGTGGTCATATATCAACAGTGTTTAATAGGACAAGATCTCATTATTGTCTGCGCTTGCCCCCACGAGCTCATGATTTGTACGACTAACCTTATTAGACCCAAACAAATATCACATGGGTAGAGCATTACTGAAATTGTCTCAAGAACTAGGTTATGCACTTTTCATGCTACCAACTATCACTAGAAAGGCAATGTAACAAGCTCACAAAGAAAGCACTACTAGCATCAAACAATGATGGGAGACAGGGAGTACAGGCTCTTAACAGGGCATCACAAAATTTATAAATATCTCTTGATGGGGCATGGAGGGGTATAGGCCATCCCAAATTCTCAATTGATGAGCTCATTTGGGCACATCAAATAAAGAAATACATAGATTATAAGTGGAAGACTTGTGCTACTCCTATATTGCCAAGACTTGTGCTACTTCTATATTGCCAAAGGATGCAAAGTTGCAAACACAACAAGAAATGAAGAAATACAATGTAAGAATTTGTGCCGTGTGACCTAGTTAAAAAGGATTTATTCATCATATACCCTCCCCTTATATGGAAATTCAGGATTTACCCTCCTAGCCCACATGTCAGTGACTTATGATGACCCCACATGTCATTGAGGTAGGAGGGTAAATCCTGAATTCCCAAAATAAAGGGAGGGCATATGATCAACTTTCCCAGTTAAAAAAACAATATAACATAAATCAGATTCTGCCACTTTGCATTCAAGGCTTCAAGCAATTCCATAAGCTTCTTCTCAGATCTTAACAAGCTACATTTGATCTATGAACAAATCAGACCATGGATATTTGCAAGGGTAAAAAAAATTCAACAGAAAAGAAATTGTACAATCTCCACCTATGCATTGACAGAATGAAGAAAAAACAAAAATGAAGCTTAAGCTACAAGTCGCATCTGCACAAACAGTTCTTACAGATGATTCTAGTGAGCGGTGAAGACTGAAGTCACTTCATCGCAAGCCTCTGTTTTATACTCCTATATCTGCAAAGCAACAATATCTCAAAATATGAGAAGCAACTGAGATAGCTGGGCGGAAATGGAATCAAATGGTGAAAAGAATAAAGGAAACATGTGCATTAGCAAATAAACCCACACCCAAAAAAATGGTACAAAGTTTCCAAAAGAAGGAAATTAACATGGATTGTATCACGCAAAAGATCTGAACATGAAAAATAACCCACTGCTGAATTTATGGAGAAGTATTAAAAGCTAAATGATCTGTGAAAGGCTCACCGCTCACAGCATATTCACGTGCACTGGATAAACTATTAACCTCGTTATCAAAACATACAGAAGCACAGTAGACCATAGAGTTCAAGTAACAGATAGCACCAGTCTAACTAGCTCTCTTCTGTTTCGGATATGTAGTAAACTATGAGTAAGCAGCATTGGACTGCGGATAAGGAACGGTCCTTGCCTATCCATGCGGGGAATTTGCCTATTCTTCCTAAGTAGTTATTGATTATTGCCACACAGCTATAAGACAGACACTATCAAATCAAACTGCTTGCAGTCCTCATGAAGCAGGAAGCTGTCAGATTATCCGATCTATTACAACACTCTGGAAAAACACGGGGGTTTATACGCACATCTCTCTTTGCATTGCGTCACTTGATTCGACACAAATTATCTCAAATCATATGCATACTGCTTCCAAAAACGTGCCAAGGTAAGCAACTCAAAGTATCGCAACTCCCTCAAAACAAACCATAGCACTAGCAGGCACCGAAACCCCCAGACCAGCAGGTTTAGTTACACGCAGGGGCGAAGCCAGGAATTAGATATAGGGGGGGGCAATATGGACAACAAGTAGAGTAGAACCAATGAACCATGCCGGATTTACTGATCCAATAGTCACATATCAGAGTAATATGTTTCGCAACTTACAATGTAAAGAAAATTATATCTTTATTAACTTAAATTTAGCTCTACGACTAAAACAGGGTCTAAGCCGATTAAAACAGGGTCTCTAGATGTGATGTGAGAGCAACTACTGAAGTGTGTACTTATGGTTTTTGTTTACATTTTTTGATACCACAGTGAAGGTAAAGATATTGACGTGGACAGCTCATATATTTTTAGACTCAAGAAGTCATTTAAAAAAACTGCTTTTAAAAAACACTCTATTTATTTTGATTTTCGAAGAAATCAAAAAACAAATCCACGAGAACATGTCCATTCTATTGCCGTAGAAATTCGGCCAAAACATTTTCTTGGCTTTTAATTAAAGGTTCCTAGCATTATGTACTCCACCAGCTAGTAGTGCTTGAGTGATCTTCAATCACACCTATGACTAGCTACAACAGTTTCTAGTCAACTTACCAACCTGCATTAATCATCCTAAGATTAAGAACACAAACATGCATATCCTACAGATCACGGTACACACCACCTTGTAACCCGCATTTACAAAGATCAGTAGATACAAAGCTAAAACAAGAAACAAGACAAAGAGGATTTAGGCTGCATATGACTGGGTTTTAAACATACTTTACATTTAGGTTAAATTGGAAGGGACCAAACCACTAATTAAACACATGTAATTAACTATATAACTTACACTTACACGCGCGAGAGCCGCGCTTGCATTTGGGACCTCGATGCAAAAATACAGAGAAGAATACTACGCCCATCCAAATCCCTAAGCCCCAAACCACCACACGCATCTGGTAATCTACGCGCCAGTTCCTACTTCCTAGCCCAGGCTGTTGGGGGGAAGCACGGAGGAGTACGAACCGACGGGGATGCGGCAGAGCGCCGTTCGGGGAAGGAGCCGGAGGCGACGGCGAGGCCGGCCGGCCGTGGGCCGCGACGGCCGCCGCGGGGTGGAGCGTTCGGGAGGAACGGTCGGTCGGAGCCAGGGAGTTTGGACTTGGGTTTAGTTTTGGGCTCGTTGTTGTTGGGCCCAACTTGCACGTCTGACAATAGGAAATTAGCCCGGCCCGACTGATATAATGATGTAGTAAGATGTTTGGACAATTGGACGTAGGGAACGAGACCAGTTAAGGGTGATCCGTTAGTATTCTTGTAACGCCCCCGACTTTTGGGAACAGGGACGTCATACGGACCGCAACAGCCCAAGAGTTCTGTTGCGGATCACAGAAGTATCATGCCTGCTTACAAGCCATTTAAAAAGTGTTAATTGGATTAAAGTAAGACCTAATGGCCAGCTTTAACGACAATAAGGGCATCCAAGCCCAAAACTTAACTTACATACAGAAGAGCCGAAGAAAACTCCACAGGAACGCTTGAGTGCGGTCGTAACCCTAATGCGAAATCTTGAATTGCTCCCTTTTTCTTCTGGTATCTGTTGGGGGAAAATTAGGCAAGCCTGAGTACTACCACCCCGTACTCAGCAAATCACATGTGGAAATACTATATAACTAATTGCCAGGGTTATCAAAGGAAGGGGAATATAGTTGTTCTATTAAGAGGTGGATGCAATTTTATTTGCAAACAAATAAAATTAAAACATTTGCTCCTTAAGATCAGGGGGGTTTTCTGTTATCAGGTAAAATCTCATCATTACTCCAATTAACAACATCAGAAACTCTACTTATGCCTCGTTGTTGGAATCACCCAATTAACACAGCTTCATTAACCGGAAGCACGGCGTATTCGAATACCATTTATTTCACTCTGCAGAGTTGCTCAACTTTTCCCACACAATCCCTTAACTCCCGCGACAGAGTTAAGAAAGCCAAGTTGGTTCACTGCTCAATTCTCTATATAGGCTCTACCCGGTAGTATCACTTAGTCACGGCCACATATTAAACACTAACTTCTTCCTGCCGTTTAAGTGCACACTACCGTTGTTAGGTACCCGCAGCATACCTAACTCCCCAACATCCTATCATCTCATCCTGTAGAGTTTCAATTGAATTGAGCAGCTACTAAATCAGTGTTGACAAGCCAACCCCTGTGGTTTGAGCGATCACTGTGTTTGTTACTTGGCACAAGGTTCTAGTCCTTATATTTTTCACCTGAGGCACTCAACCACAGCTTCCCCTATGCTCAACAGCACTCACCACCACCAACTCAAACCAGCCTCCATCCTCGGGTAAAGCGATGGGCTAAATCCGTTACCCGGAGCCCCACCAACCTCTTTACCCAAAGTTCAACCCTAGGATAAAGAATTGGGCTAGATCCGCAACTCGGAAACCCCAACCTCTTTACCCTAGGTTCTGTGCGCGCCGGCCCTAGGATACAGTGTCCCATACCACCCTACCCTAGCTCCGGATTTTCCAAATCTATAGGCCCGCAGCCAACACCTTAGTAGTGTAAAGATTCTTCATGAAATGTACATATCATACAGTTATATATGTTATCAAGTAATTATAACTAGGGTTATCAAAGGCATGGCAACAATTGATCATGGCATTTGCAGGTGGTAGGAAGTATCTAAATATCATGTCATTCTAAACATTTTATTTTACGCAAACTACCATTTCGCAACTATCAATAATGAAAATATATAAGTAAATAATGTAAATTTCATGGGATTTAATATGATCAAAAACATGTGACTTGCCTTCTTTTCGTTGCTCTTGATCAGCTTCAAACCTTGTTGTCCTCCGGCTGACCAATTCGCTTGGTCCGTTCACTGGCGCAGAAAACGAAGTCCAATAGGTTCCTGCTTTGCAGAGTGCAAGCTGGGAACAAAATCCAAATCAAAAACAAGAAAGAGTATAAAAAGAAATAGGTTGGATCGGGAGGTCGGGATTCAGTGGGACTTGATAGGCGAACATGGTTGAATTTGAATAAGATAGAGTCCAAGTGATTAAAAGAAATATATGAATTGGACGGATCTTAGAAATAAAAGATAGACATTTAGAATTGGATGGTCGATCCCTGAATTAGGTGGATTAAAGTTGTATCAAGATTTAAATTGGCCAAAAGGAAGGTTTGAATTTATTTGGGGTTGATTTTGATGGAAGGGTGAAATTTAAGTTAATAAAAGTTAAATGTGTGGAAAGCGAATTTATAAGGCTAAATCTGTGAACTGATGATATTTGGATTTTTAGAATTTAAATTTAAGAGAATGGACACTAGATTTGAATTTAGACTATTTTACTGGTTAAAATGGTGTATTTTGGTATTTTTAGGAATTTTCTGTGTTTTCTGGAATTTTTAATGATTTATCTAACCTTTTATATTCAAATGAACAGTAACGGGCAAGGGTACTGTTCAACTCGGGTTTACACTGTTCAATGCGGGCGGAAGCACTGTGCTTAGCGGGCGAGCACTGTGCTAGCGTGGCCCACCGTAATTCGGCCATCTGGCCCAATTCCCTCACGCGCGCGCGCTCGGCCTGCTGGCGCTCTCGGCCCGGCTCCTCTCCTGCGTGCGTGCGCCCGCTCTCTCGCTGGCTCGTGGGCCACGGCCTGCGGCCAGCCCACGCCCAAGCGACTCGTGGACGAAGTGAGGCCGGACGCTGGTGATCGGAGGGTTGGGAATCTTCAGAGCTCCCCAACCGTCTGATGGCTTGTAGATGGACGGCCGAGGCGTTGTCTTCTACCTCCGGCCATCTCTCTCCTGGCAAAAACAGAGGAGCGGCGGCTCCGATGAGGCGACGCCGGTGGGGTTTCTCCGGAGGGATGGGGAGTGCACCAGGGAGCGGTCTAGGCTTGGTAACCCGTTTTGGTGATTTGGAGGGAAAATGGACAGATAGCGGTGGCTGGCGGTTGTGGAGAAGACGGCGGCTCTCGCAGTGTCACCATGAGCCCCTAGAGTCTCTCCGGAAAAAAAATTAAAAGGTATTTACCCATCTAGGGGATGTCAGGGTCATAACGGTGGTGGTGTTTTGGATCGGGCATGGCTCAGTGAAGCTGGCCACGTGAAGGGTATTACGGCCGAGGGGGATCTCAGCCGCCCGGGCTGTAGATTAAAGCTTGCATTCAGATGAGTGTACCGGTGTGTTTAGTAGGCACTAGAGGTTATACAAGCGCAAGGAATTGAAAATTAATTGAGTGAATTGGGAGATCACCTTTAGGGCTTGCCGAGCGCAAGGAAGTTGATCGGTGGTGATTCCGTGAGCTTGAGTTCAAATTGATGGCTCCGGAGGGCGCATGGGAGTGGCGCGAGGTACTCTGCGATGGCCTGGGAGCTCACAGCGCATAGGAGAGCGATGGCAACGGGGAGATGGCTCGAGAGAGCTTCCGGCGCAAGGAGAAGAGAAAGGGATGGCTCTGGCGTGAGGTAGAAGATGTGAGGGAAGTTAGTACTGCTATCCTCTGCACAATTGTACGACTCCTTGACCTGGCTCACACTGGGAAATATCAAAGGAGAGAGAGGCTACGGCGGGGACCGAGCACATGGCGGTAGCGCGCGGAGCGAAGGAGAGGCAGGGTGGGAGGCTGCGTGGTGGGGCCAGCTAACAGTGGATAACGCCGGGATGAGGTGATGCCAAGATATTTTCGGCTGGGGACAGGGAAGGCGGTGGCGCGGGCGATCGGGAGCGAGGCACAGAGACAGCGGGGAGGTGGCTTTGCGCGTGGGCGCACGCAGGAGGAGGAGGCGGAGAGGCCAAAAATAGAAAGCGTATTTCCAAGAAAACTTCCAAATTGGGAAAAAAAGAAATTCAAACAAATTCAAGAAAATTTCAAACTTTTGAATTTTTCGGGGTGTTTCAATTCTCATTGGGTTCTGGCTCGTATTTAGGTAAGCTAAGGTTAATACGTGCATGTCAACTTCTATAAATTGTTTACTTTATACTTTATATGTTGTAACATACGTTGCTGTTTATTATGTCACAATTCCGTAGATTACATAGTGATCTAAATATTATAATGTCTTTCATTGTACCGTCTTTCTTACGTAATATACTCAGTAAAAAGTTAAAAATCATAAATCAATTTAGCCCGTCTTTTATATGTTATTGGGCCGCACTTGCACGTCTGACACTAGGAAATTAGCCCGGCCCGACTGATATAATGATGTAGTAAGATGTTTGGACGTAGGTAACGAGACGACCAGTTAAGGGTGATCCGTTAGTATTCTCATTGGACTCTGGCTCGTATTTAGGTAAGATAAAGTTAATATGAATATCTCAATTTCTATAAATCATTTCTATCATCACTAATTTATACTTTTATATATTGTAACATACGTTACTTTTTATTATGTCATAATTCTGTAAATCACATAGTGGTATAAATATTATAATGTCTTTCATTACACCTTCTTTCTTACATAATATACTCATTAAAAAAATTAAAAATCATAAACCAATACAAATATTACAATTTCTATCTGTCACTCCTATTTATCAGTAAAAATCAATATAAACGACCCATTAAGATTCGGCCCAACCGTGAGCGGGTAGCAACAACCAACAGCCAACCAGGCTGCACGCGCGACCACTATTTCCCGGTTCCACTTGTTGGGCCGTGTATCCTTCATCCATCGTTTGTAGTTTCGTGCTAAGGATGCCCATTCTTAGTGAGGGATGGCAATGGGGCCGGATCCCGACGGCCTTTTTTTTTTTTTTTTGATAAGGGATCCTGACGGCCTTGCCCGTGCTCCTGGACTGATTCCTCGCATAGACAAAACGGGGCACAAACCTCCCCAGCCTCGTAGGCCCCACGGGGATGGAAAAACAATTCAAAAATAGATTTAAAAATTATCATATAACTTTATTAATTAATTTATATGTATTTAGTTTTTTTCTAAATATAGCTTCAAAAGTTATTTTGATTGAAGTCACAAAATAATATATTTTTATCCTTATCAGATCATCATATCAAAAATTAAATTACTAATTTTATTTTAAATTTTAATTAATTTTTTCTTGGAATTCCTGTACAAATTAAATTACTAATATTTGTTTAATTTTTATTTTAAATTAAATTTATTTATGGATTTTACTTAGGAATTCATATGAAACCAAATTACTAATTTTATTTAATTTATTCTAAATTTTAGTTATTTTATGATTTTATTTTGGAATAGTATGCAAATCAAATTGTAAATTTTCTATTGTTTTATATTTCAAATTTCAATTTTATTGGTTGGAATTCATACACAAATCCAATTGCTATTTTTAAAATTTTTATTGTGATTTACAATTATTTAGATATTTTAATTTGGAATTCAGATCATAATCAAATTGATAATATATTTTGTTTTTATTCCAAATTTCAGTTATTTTGTTGTTGGAATTCATATACAAATCTAATTGTTATTTTTTGTTTAATTTTTATTCCCTTTTTATTTAATTTTAAATAGGAATTCATATAAAAATCAAATTAATAATTTTATTTTACTTTTATTATGAATTTCGGTTATTTTGGATTGTATTTGACATAGATTATTTTTTAATATAGATCGTTATAATCTGAACTCACCATGATTAATGGGGTGAATTTTTCTCTTTTCCACTAATTAACATAGAAATTTCTACCGATTAAGAGCGAAGGAATGATTCTTTTGTCTTTACTTTAATAATATAATAGATTGAAGAGAAAAAGGAAATTAACAAAGAGTTGTGTGCTGCACCCGGTTTGGGCCCCTTGTAAACGTGCTCGATCAGACAGGGCGGATGCCGTGCCTAAGCGCGGCCTCCCAGACAACGTCGATGAGGTCGACATCGATGGCGCCCACCTCGTGGTGCGTGTACCCCTCCAGGAAGTGCACCACCCCGCCCGCGTGGCACGCGTGCACGACCCCACGCTCCAGCGAGTACTCGCAGGTGCCAAGGCCCTGGGCGTCCTTGGGAACAAGAACAGAGAGAAATTAAGGTAACAGAGCTCGACGGCGTACATACGTGGAAGCCGTATCTGGGGACGGCCCAGGTGTGGTGCAGCTTGCCGCGAAGCTTGTAGAAGGAGATGACGAAGGTCTTGGACCACACCCACATCATGAGCATGACGAGGAACGCAAACGGCCACATCGGCAGGAGGAAGACCTGCACCGAGAAGGGCGTCGACGCGAAGGTCCGCAGCACGAACGGCACGTGCAGCGACTGCATCACGTCCACCATGTGCGCTAGGAACACGAAGTCCGACACCTTGTCCACCCCTGCACGACGCGCACGCACAATCACACACGCATCACGGCACGGACCAGCGTGATGAGGCCGTTCCGCCAGCGCGCGGGCGCAAGCCTCCTTCCCGCACGGACAGTTGGCGCGCGGGTTTAATTCGTGAAGACTGACGAGATGGCACGGCTGGCTAGCCGCCGCCGCCGCCTATCCTGCTTGCTTTACTAACCGATTCTGTTTTGACATGGCAGGGCGTACCTTAAACAACTCCTGTATTTTAGAATTTGATTTTTAAACGAAATGACTTTTTAGATAATTTCTATAAATTATTTATAAAATTTATTATATAAGCTATTTGATCGGAGCAGCTTCTCAAGCAAGCCTGCTTTACTTTCTCAATCATTTGTAACCAATCAAAAGTCAGTAAGTCGTAACTAAAAGCTGCAACACGTTGAGCCAGCAAGCTAGCCCCAGCCAACTAACAATTAATCCATCCATCCATCCATCCATCGTACTCGTCGCTTTCTCTTGGTCCCCTCCAAATTTTCAGGAACTCGTTCTGTTTCGTGAGAGAGCTGTTACGCGCGCGCGCGGACGGACAGACGTTTCTCCCACGAAACCGCGGAGATCCGCGGGGCTGGCTGGACCAAACCACGGGCGCGGCTGAAAGGCATGTGTGCTGAACTGCTGCCATGCCTACTTGCACCTCCCGCGCGCGCCGTGTCAGAACCGCGACTAAGAGACGAGCTGTGTACGAACGCGCCGGTTCATTAAGCGCTTTAATGGCTACGGATGGCATATCCCACTCGGTGTCGCTGTAGAAAGCGTAATAGTGACACTGACTCGAAGGGGCCTCCACAAATTAATTAAGAGCCCGTCTCTTGCAGTCTAAGGCTCCACTCCAAATGATTTTGGTTTCTTTTTTTCTTCTAGCCTTTTAAGTCAGAATCCATTTAAAACATGTTGGTTTTTAATTTTGGTATTTTAAGCTTTTTTGCTTTTGGTTATTTCTCTTTGCATTGTCCATGTAGATATAACGGTGTTTTTATATTTTTTTCTTTATTTCTTAATTGAATGACTCAGAAAAAAAACTAACAACCGCTATAGTCTAATTTCAACCAACAATTAGAAACCGTAGCCAATAGCCAGTTGGAGCGGCACCTAATCATTAATTCATTATGCAGATGACAATAAGAAGCTTGTGCGTTTCAACCATTAGCTAGTAGGTGTACGTCCTATTCGAGCTTAACTGCATGCGGTTGCGAGTGTGATTTAAGAAGATTATGCGTTTCAACCAGTGAAAGCTAGTGGGTGTACATCCTATTCGAGTTTTTTCAACCAACAGCTAGAAACTGTCGCCAGAACCGCAGCCAACAGCTAGTTGGAGCGGCACGTAATCATTATGCTAATGAAAATAAGAAGCTTCTGCGTTTCAACCAGTGAATCAGCTAGTAGGTGTACATCCTATTCGTGCATAACTGCATGCGGTTGCGAGTGAGAGTGCCCTCCTAGATCTCTAAGAAGCTTCTGCGTTTCAACCAGTCAATTAGCTAGTAGCCTTTTCAACCACAGCTAGTAGCCACAGCGAAAAGCTGGTTGGAGCGGCATCTAATTATTATGCAGATGAAAATAAGAAGCTTCTGCGTTTCAACCAGTGAATTATCTAGTAGGTGTACATCCTATTCGAGCTTAACTGCATGCGGTTGCGAGTGAGAGTGCCCTCCTAGATCTCTAAGAAGCTTCTGTGTTTCAACCAGTCAATTAGCTAGTAGCTTTTTCAACCACAGCCAGTAGCAACAGCGAAAAGCTAGTTGGAGCGGCACCTAATCATTATGTTGATGAAAATAAGAAGCTTCTGCGTTTCAACCAGCGAATCAGCTAGCAGGTGTACATCCTATTCGAGTTTAACTGCATGCAGTTGCGAGTGAGAGTGCCCTCCTAGATCTCTGACGAAACGCATACTTCGTGCCGCGCTTTCTTAGCCGATGCTAAAGCCCAAAACTAGCCATTTTTGTAGCAAAAACTTGGTAGCTTCCTAACGGCAAGCAAGTATGTCCATGCGTCCGTCACGCACGCTCGTACTCACCGGCCGGCGTGTGAAATTCTTGGTGATTTACCTGCGCTCGTCGTCTTCTGCAGCTCCCAGGACTGGCCGTCGAGCGTGCCGCCTAGGAGATCAAACAGTGGCATGAACAGACAGAAGTTGGCCTCCCTGTTAGCGTGGTGGATCGTGTGGTACCTGCAGGCACAGGAACGAGATAGAAGCATCAGCACCGGCCGCAACACTACAGACGGGAGAATCAATCGGGAACAGCCGGATCAAAAGGTGCCAAACAGTGCAATTACGCAGAGAGTACGTACGCAACGACCAATGATCATTAACCACGTGAATGGATGGAATATATATGGATAAAAGTGAAGAGTGAAGCGGTTGGCATGCTGGCAATAAAGCAAAGCGGCAGAGCAAATCTACTTGCTCCGCGTGCGGGTTCGAGTTGACTTTGGGTGTTCTTGATAGTGAACTAGTAGATAATTATATCTGATTTTTCAAAACAATTTATCTATTTCTTTAGTTTATGTCTTATTCTAGAAATAAGGCAAGAGGTTATAGACGTACCATGCACTTTACTCCCTCGCTGCACTCTACTCCTCTCGTTTTTGTCTTAGGCACATATCGCTCTATCACTTTTCTCACTATTTTGTCTAATCTTTTTAAAAATTACTTTTTTCAGTTATTGCTATTCATTTTCAATAAAAAAAACATCCATCACAGGCAATATGAACACTGTGTGGCAAAGTATACCATGGTCTGATAAGAGTCCCTAGATAGGGGGAGGACCTATTCTATCTGCACTGCAGATAAGGTAGAACATGAACACGATAAAACAAGCGAAAAGCCCAGTTTAGCCACCACATGCACCCGACCAGTTTTGCGAAACCAGGCGCTATCTGAAGGTAGGTTTGGTTGAATGTATAATCTAAGGGGGGTCAGGATTGATATGCACGAGGACATGTTCGAAACTACTGAATCAAATTACTAATTTTATGTTTGTTTTTTATTTCAAATTTCAGTTATTTTGTTGTTATAATTCATATACAAATCTAATTGTTATTTTTGTTTAATTTTTATTCCATTTTTTATTTAATTTTACTTAGGAATTCATATGAAAATCAAATTACTAATTTTATTTTACTTTTATTCTGAATTTCGGTTATTTTAGGATTGTATTTGATATGGACTATTTCTTTTAATATAGACCGTTATAATCTGAATCCACCATGATTAATGATGTGAATTTTTCTCTTTTTCTCCAATTAACATAGAAATTTCTACTGATTAAGAGCGAAGTAATGTCTCTTTTGTCTTTACTTTAATAATATAATAGATTAAAGGGAAAAAGGAAATTAACAAAGAGTTGTGTGCTGCGCCTGGTTTGGGCCCCTTGTAAACGTGCTCGATCAGACGGGGCGGAGGCCGTGTCTGAGCGCGGCCTCCCAGACGACGTCGATGAGGTCAACATCGATGGCGCCCACCTCGTGATGCGTGTACTCCTCTAGGAAGTGCACCACCCCGCCCGCGTGGCATGCGTGCACGACCCCGCGCTCCAGCGAGTACTCGCAGGTGCCGAGGCCCCGGGCGTCGTTGGGGAGCCGCATGGCGGCAAGCTTGCCGTAGGTGCAGTCCCGGCGGAAGCCGATGATGGGCGGCACCACAAACTGGTGGAAGTGTGTGCCGGCCGGCGCCCATCGCTGCTCCCGCGGCGACAGCCACTTGCCCACTATCCACGTCTTGCAGTGCTGCGCCGATCGGTACTTGGTCACCTGCACCAGGTACTGCTGGTGCTCCGCCGGCGCTTCCTTCTGGATCTTCTGGAATCTCTCCGTCGACAGCGTCATCATCTGCAACAGAAAAAATAAGTATGTCCCAAACGTACGCCACCTCTACTGGTTTATTTTAACACTGGAGTTGTGTAGCTACCATGAGTCCATGAACAGATCAAAAGAATTAGTGTAGTAGTTAGTTACCATGACGCGGACTCTCTTCTTGCAGAGGTAGAGCGCGATGGCCCTGCCGAGCTTGGACGTGGCTCCGGTCAGGAACACCTCGGTGGTGCCCTTGGGGATCTCGTTCAGGATCACTGCCGCGGTCAGGGTGTTGCCGTGGACCACACGCACGCGGAGGTCAGGGTGCTTGTCCACGAATAGCGTGCCACCGCCGTTGAGCGCTTCGTTCTGCACATTATTCACTTAAGCCACGCCATGCATTTCAGCAAAAACGTAGGTCCATTGCCGTGCGCGCGCTTGGCTTCTGGCGTTAAAGATTAGGTAGAGTAGTAGTACGTTTGTTACCAGGGAACAAACCTTATTAAGAGCTGCAAGGCTAACGACCTTGACGCCCATTTTGTCGGCCCTCAAAATGGCAAGCTCGATCTGCCTGTTGATGCCGTCCTTGGCGAAAGGCAGGAAGTACTGTAGACAAAATGGATCAGCAAAAAATCATTCAGCTAGAAGCAATCACAATGAAAGAACAAGAACAGAGAGAAATTAAGGTAACAGAGCTCGATGGCGTACGTACGTGGAAGCCGTATCTGGGGACGGCCCAGGTGTGGTGCAGCTTGCCGCGGAGCTTGTAGAAGGAGATGACGAAGGTCTTGGACCACGCCCACATCATGAGCATGACGAGGAACGCGAACGGCCACATCGGCAGGAGGAAGACCTGCACCGAGAAAGGCGTCGATGCGAAGGTCCGCAGCACGAACGGCACGTGCAGCGACTGCATCACGTCCACCACGTGTGCCAGGAACACGAAGTCCGGCACCTCGTCCACCCCTGCACGCGCACGCACAATCACACACGCATCACGGCACGCACAATCATACTCGTCGCTTTCTCTTGGTCCCCTCCAAATTTTCAGGAACTCGTTCTGTTTCGTGAGAGAGCAAGTACGCGCGCGCGCGCACGGACGGACGGACAGACGTTTCTCCCACGAAACCGCGGAGATTCGCGGGGCTGGCTGGACCAAACCACGGGCGCGGCTGAAAGGCAAGTGTGCCGAACTGCTGCCATGCCTACTTGCACCTCCCGCGCCGTGTCAGAACCGCGATTAAGAGACGAGCTGTGTACGAACGCGCCGGTTCATTAAGCGCTTTAATGGCTACGGATGGCATATCCCACTCGGTGTAATAGTGACACTGACTCGAAGGGCCTCCACAAATTAATTAAGAGCCCGTCTCTTGCAGTCTAAGGCTCCACTCCAAATGATTTTGGTTTCTATTTTTTTCTAGCCTTTTAAGTCAGAAGCTATTTAAAACATGTTGACTTCTAATTTTGGTATTTTTGGCTTTTGTTTTTTTTCTCTTTGCATTGTTCATGTAGATATAACTGTATTTTTTTCTTTATTTTTTAATTGAATGACTCAGAAAAAGCTCATAACTGTTATAGTATAATTTTAACCAACAATTAGAAACCACAGCCAATAGCCAGTTGGAGCGGCACCTAATCATTAATTCATTATGCAGATGACAATAAGAAGCTTGTGCGTTTCAACCATTAGCTAGTAGGTGTACGTCCTATTCGAGCTTAACTGCATGCGGTTGCGAGTGTGAGTGCCCTCCTAGCTTATCTAAGAAGATTCTGAGTTTCAACCAGTGAAAGCTAGTAGGTGTTCATCCTATTCGAGCTTTTTCAACCAACAGCTAGAAACTGCCGCCGGAACCACAGCCAACAGCTAGTTGGAGCGGCACCTAATCATTATGCTGATGAAAATAAGAAGCTTCTGCGTTTCAACCAGCGAAACAGCTAGTAGGTGTACATCCTATTCGAGCTTAACTGCATGTGGTTGCGAGTGAGAGTGCCCTCCTAGATCTCTAAGAAGCTTCTGCGTTTCAACCAGTCAATTAGCTAGTAACTTTTTCAACCACAGCCAGAAGCCACAGCGAAAAGCTGGTTGGAGCGGTATCTAATTATTATGCAGATGAAAATAAGAAGCTTCTGTGTTTCAACCAGTGAATTATCTAGTAGATATACATCCTATTCGAGTTTAACTGCATGCGGTTGCGAGTGAGAGTGCCCTCCTAGCTATCTGACGAAACGCATACTTCGCGCCGCGCTTTCTTAGCCGATGCTGCATGCACGGTGCCTACCCGCCAAAAGCCCAAAACTATAGCCATTTTTGTAGCAAAAACTTGGTAGCTTCCTAACGGCAAGCAAGTATGTCCATGCGTCCGTCACGCACGCTCGTACTCACCGGCCGGCGTGCGAAATTCTTGGTGATATGCCGTGCATCTTTACCTGCGCTCGTCGTCTTCTGCAGCTCCCAGGACTGGCCGTCGAGCGTGCCGCCCAGGAGATCAAACAGTGGCATGAACAGACAGAAGTTGGCCTCCCTGGTAGTGTGGTGGATCGTGTGGTACCTGCAGGCACAGGAACGAGATAGAAGCATCAGCACCGGCCGCAACACTACAGACGGGAGAATCAATCGGGAACAGCTGGATCAAAAGGTGCCAAACAATGCAATTACGCAGTGTGTACGTACGCAACGACCAATGATCATTAAGCATGTGAATGGATGGAAGAAGAGTTAAGCGGTTGGGATGCTGGCAGAGCAAATCTAGTTGCTCCGCGTGCGGGTTCGAGTTGTCTTTGGATGTTCTTAATGGTAAACCCGTAGATAATTATATCTGTTTTTTGAAATAGTTTTTCTATCTCTTTAGTTCTTGTTTGATTCTAAGAATAAAACAAGAGGTCATGATACATCATGCAATCTACCCTCTCGCTGCACTCTACTCCTCTCGCTTTTGTCTTAGGCACACATTTCTCCATCACTTTTCCCACCATTTGCCTAATCTTTCTAAAAATCACTTTTTTCACTTATTGATATTCATTTTTAATCAAAAACCATCCGTTGCAGGCAATACAAACACCTTGCGGTGTGGCGAAGTAAACCATGGTCTAAGAGCATCTCCAGTAGGGCCCCTATTTGAGCCCTCAAAACCAAATTTGAGAGTTTGAGGCAAAAATAGAGGTCCAGCAGGGCCCCTACTAGAGCCCTCAAATTTGAGGGGCCCCTTAAATTCCCCCTTCAGACCTCATTCCTAGGGGGCCCCTACTCCGGCCCTCATTTTTCAGCTTTCCTCGTTTTTTCCCGTACAAGTGAAACAAATTTAAATTCGGAACAAATTTGAATATTCGGAACAAATTTAAATTTGAATATTCGAAACAAATTTGAATATTCGGAATAAATTTGAATTTAAATTTGAATATTCGGAACAAATTTAAATTCAAATTTGGATATTCGGAACAAATTTGAATATTCGAAACAAATTTGAATTTGAATTTAAATATTCGGAACAAATTTGAATTTAAATTTGAATATTCGGAACAAATTTGAATTTAAATTTGGAACAATAAAATTCGAAACAAATTTGAATTTAAATTTGAATATTCGTATTTGAATTCATAAATTTAAATATTGTCCCTCATTTTGAAATCATAAATATTTTATTGTGTATTGTGCTTTTGTCTCATACATATGCATATAGTGTGTGAGTAAATAGAGGGAATTGAGAAGTAGGGGCCCTGTTTTGAGGGCTTCTGCTGGAGTGCAGCCCAGAAAACAGGACCCTCAAAAGTAGAGGGAGCCCTCAAATTAAAAGTAGGGGGCCTGTTTTGAGGGCTCCTGCTGGAGATGCCCTAATAAAGAGTCCCTAGCTGGGGGAGGACCTATTCTGTCCGCACTGCAGATAAGGTAGAATATGAACACGATAAAACTAGCGGAAAGCCCAGTTTAGCCACCACATGCACCCGACCGGTTTTGCGAAACAGGCGCTATCTGAAAGTAGGTTTGGTTGAATGTATAATCTAAGGGGTCAGGATTGATATGCACGAGGACATGTTCGAAACTACTGAATCAAAACCACCGGATGCTATCTCCAGTGTGAATTTTGGGAACTGTATCCAATTGGGAGCGGGGAAAAACTACTACGTATATATGGAGGAGCAAGGAACGTACGTCGGTGTGTAGATGAGGTATCTGAGGACCGGGAGCGCCCGGAAGAGGCCACCGGGGAACACCTCCACGTTGCAGTGCCCCATGGCCCTGAGGAAGTCGAACCCCAGCACGTAGGCGAACGCCAGCCCCATCGAGCCGAGCCCCGCGGCGCACGCGCCCGCGAGCGGCACCGCCGTGAGCACGCTCAGCACCATGTGCTCCAGCGGCGTCGCGAACCCGGCTGCACGCACCAGCAGCCGTACGTGTTAATCGCCAGCTGATTGACCACCAAACCATGGAAGAGGAAAACGATCAAGAAGCTTTGATTGATCTCTCTTACTCACCTGTGAATGGTTGGGGCACCTTGCTGGAGTGGTGGAGCGAGTGGTAGCATGCGAAGAGGTGGTCGCTGTGGAAGGCCCTGTGCGCCACGTAGAACAGGGGCTCCGTGGCCACAACGTGGAGGACGGCCGCGACGACGAGGCCCCTGGCGTCCCAGAGCGGGAGGTGCCGCAGCGACGGGAAGGCGTAGAACGCCGTGGCCGCCATCAGTATCTGCAGTATCAGGAAGTTGTCCCTGGAAACACACACGGCCGAAGCTTAATTTAGGACATCGATAAAAAAGAAAACATCCGGATGATGTTTATCAATATCAAAAAAAAAAGCGGAGGCGTTCTTGATTGATCATTTGCACCGTGTATGCATGCGTTTGTGTGAGCACGTACCAGTCCCACTCCTTGTCGATCTGCTCAATGTCGACGCCGTCGCGGACGATGCGGCGGCGCCGGGTGGCGAACAGCATGTTGCTGAAGGAGCTCCAGAGCTGGTAGGTGAGCGCCCTGAGGGCGAAGAGGACGAGCAGGAGGAGGAGCCAGTGGTCTGGGCTAGCGCGCTCCCACGCCCGGGAGGCCACGGCCTTGGAGACCAGGGGCCCGTACAGCACATACTGCATATTTGCAGAAACGAAGAAGAAAGCCAGCAAAAGCCAGGCCGCATCAGAAACCACAACACGCGCGCATAGAGGAAAAGAAGAGAAACAAAGACATCAAGAGAAACGGAGACACATGAATATACCTTGAAGAAGCCAAAGTTATCCCATGGCCAAGCAGACAAGAATGCAACACCCATGAGTCCGCGCCTCTGCCCCGGCTCGTCGCTCCTCCTCGTCCTCTCAGCTCCGCTCTGTTCTGTTGTAGGGCGGCTAGCTACTAGCTAGTGATTTGGTCTGGAGATCGAAGCTGCGCGTAGAGGGAGGGAGCAGGCGAGAGGCGTGGTGGAATGAACTGAACAGTACAGCAGTTGTGCAGGTTGCACCACGCGGCTGGTCATGCGCGCTGCGTCCGCATGTTTATATACATGAAACTTGTCACCGAGGGTGGGGAAGCAAAGGGGAAGGTAGGAATCCAAGCAGGCAAGGAAGTAAGGTTGAGTGTTTTTTAGGGTTGAGAGCACTTAGATTTTTATACGTTGGATCTCTATTCAACGCTCTAGATTCGGATCACTCATATTTTTTAGAGGGGGTGATATGGAGGGATCTATTGGATAGAGATCCAACGGCCTAGATTCATTTTTTTGAGGGGGTACGACAGATCCGTTGGAGAGATCCAACGTCCCAAAATCTGAGTGCTCTCAATCCCAAAAACACACAAGTGCTTCTTAGCACTTCCCAAAGAGTAATTGTAGGACTACCAATGCCAATAGAGAAGGGTGGATAATGTTTTATCAAAATTTTCTCTAGTGATCTAGAAATCTTTTGCTCCAGAGCTAGATAACTAAGAAGATCAGATTTGACAGTCTAACTTCAAACCACAACCCAAAATAATAAAGCCTCACAAAATCAATACCTAACTGGTCCGATGGTCATTGCAAATGCAGTTTGACCAGTGGGTAGTGACCGGGTACAAGCTGGCAGTTTGTCTGGCTACAAGTCGATGGTCTGATCAGATCTAGGAGCAGTTTGACCACTCCTCTATTCTCATAATAGAAAATCAGATCGAGTCAAAACCACTTTTGTTGCGAACTTCAAAATCCATAATAAAATAAAATCAAACTTTGCACACACCTTACAGAAGGTCTCAAGAATCTATTACATCCAAGGATCGAATAGATCTTGGATAAAGTTCTAACTTTTCCTCAGAACTACATGCAAGGTTGCACCAAAACTGGATAAATATCAAAACTTGAGAAACAACTTACTCGTGGTTTAAAAATGATTGAGATAGCTACATATGTATTCCCATATGTCACGACAAGCAAACCAACCAACGAATCAAAGCAAAAAAAATCCTTAGATCAAGATTTCTCAAGAAGGGCACCAACTCAAGCAAGAACTGGGTGCAACTGCTGGCAGCTGGGGGGGCGCAAAGCGGTAGGTGGGCGAACAGCGCACGACGCACCGATAGCACCACGCCACGCACGCCCCTCTGGGGAAGGGGCGAGAAGCCGTGGTCGTGCGACTGCTGACAGCCCACGACGCGCCAACCGCAGCCTGCCGCGTGTCCCCCCTCCATCGGGACAGTGCGTACGGCGGCAGCAGCCTGCTCCTGACAACTCAAGGGCCGGCGCGATTCTCGCCACCATTAAAGCGCACTATCAGGCCGCGGAGCTACCTAGCCAAGCTGGCATTGCACCAGGCGGAGCCCCCCGCCCCGACCGACCACCCGGGGTTAGGCGCGGGGGGGCCTCGCCCACCCCGTGCCCCGAAGAATCCGCGGCGCAAGACCTGTCTCCGCTTCCACTTCAACGCCATCGACACCTCCCACCTCCCCAGCGCCCCCGACTTCGCAACAAGCACATGCCTTCGCTGCGGCTTCGACTTCGGCCTCGGTACCAAGCGGCCCTGAAGGTGAGGACAACCTCGGTAATCCTCCCAGCGCCCCCGATTTCGCAACAAGCACATGCCTTCGCTGCGGCTTCGACTTCGGCCTCGGTACCAAGCGGCCCTGAAGGTGAGGACAACCTCGGTAATCCTCCCAGCGCCCCCGACTTCGCAACAAGCACATGCCTTCGCTGCGGCTTCGACTTCGGCCTCGGTACCAAGCGGCCCAGAGGGTGAGGACGACCTCGATAATCCTCCCAACGCCGCACCCTCGCGGAAGGACAAAGATCATATCAAGCAGGCAACCCACCAAGCAATTCGGAAGTTCACAGGCCGCAAGGACGGAGGGGGCCAAATGGCTCGGCAACATGGCTTCGGCCTGTGAAGCCCGTCACCATGAGAGGCTCCTATTGTAGGGGTGGCCCCCACCTAAGCCCAGCCGGCCTGCTAAGAGAGTTATAGGGCCCAAAATGGGATATGTGTAATGACATAAATGTTCCTGAGAGGGATACTCAAATGTAAAGGCATTGCTGTAAAAGCACTCTCCATGTGGATATATATATATATATATATATATATATATATATATATATATATATATATATATATATATATATATATATATATATATATATATATATATATATATATATATCATACCAGCCATGGGGAAACCCTAAGCACTTGCTCCCCTAACTCTTCACTACCATACTCTCTCTCTCTGTTTGGTCTGTAGCCACAACAAATGGCTATTTACCATGCATTTAATGCACTGAAACTAGCCATTATCAAAGCTCCTAGTAGTACCACCCACACACAACCCGGTCATACCAACTGAAATGGTAGTAACGCATTCCACATTATGATAGTACCATGTTGCCGAGACGAGAGAAACGCCTAAAAAGCGGCACACTAGAAAATTGCAACCAGAAACAAATATGCGGTCATATCGTAGGTGCGGTTATACTGCTAATAAGCATGGTCATATCGCTGCGATAGTACCAGAGGAGAAATGCTGCAATATCTCAAGAAAATCAGGTAGGCACTAAAAGAAGCTTTCTGCTAAAAGGCTACGCTATGCTGAGCGATAGTATTGTTGCAAACATGATGGTAGTACCACGCCTAAAGATCAGAAAACTAGACATCTTTGAAAAAGGCTACTGGCATGAGAAGTCAGGTAGTACTGATGCAACGGTACTACCACTACTACAACAACGAACATACCATTTTTAGAAATTTTAGAGCAGAGAGGACTAAAATGCAATACCAAATGCAAGCATGCACAGAGATTGAGCTATGTGGCACCAAAGCACTGTCAAGGTACTAGCCAAGAACCTCTCTTAATAGTACATCTAACCTAACAATCTAGTCTTAATTCAACAAACGCCAAGGTTGGTAAAATATAGAAAAGGGGCCATTATCCTACTTTATACCTTTGCTTTGAGTCATGACAACCAATAACCATCTTTGCATGCTCTTCTATGATATCTTCCAAATTTGGGATTAAACCTTTCAATCATCGCAACAAACATGTTAATCTCTTAAACATGATCGTCATTAATTATCAAAATAATTTTTAAGAGCCTAGATGCTTCAATATTCCTTACCTTCTTTGTGCTACGCTTGAGCTCAACCATCTCACCTAGTATCTTTAACTATTCTGAACCTCGGATCCTACATGAGTGTAATCCTGGCCCTCGCTGTTGACCAAATTGATTCCAAGCTTCCCTACATATCCAAAGATCAAGAAATCATTTTAGGCATAAGTTCTTCACAATTTGATGCACGTTAGCTCAAACATACTTCATGCAATATGAATGCACTGATCTAGGACCAAATTATCCAAATTTCTGAAAACACTACTGAAAAAGAGGTGGTTGGTCTGACTATTGTGCACTACTGGTCATACTGCTACGCATAGTCGGTTTGATAGTCTGACCGGTTGCACCAGTTTGACTGCTCAGCAGACCTGGTCTGACCGTCAAGGACTAAAACCAACAAACTAAAAATTCAAATCTTTCACAAATTTGAATTTCAACTCTATATGTATTGACAATGATTCACCAAAAAATTTCTGAACTTTCTCCCATGTCCCTCGGTATTACCAAAATGGGATTATCCAGTAATACGTATCCACCACCACCAGCCTAGCTCTCTAACCAGATGGAGTTATAGGGCATGTTCTTTTCAGCTTCTAAAATCTGCTTTTCGGCTTTTCTACAGTAACTAGCTTTTAAATGGAATATCTTTTCAAGATAGGGTTACTAGTTAATTGTAATACATACTGTACCGACTTCATTTATATGGCAAAAATCGCATGTGAGTTTCTGTTACTCTGTAATCTCTCACACAAACAGCCCAAAAACCACAAACTGCAGCTAAAAGCCACAAACTTCAGCTAAAAAGAACATGCGCATAAATAGGTAGGGAACCAACAAGTTTAAACGGATGGGGATCGATCGATCGATAGTGTTATGGGGGAGACATATGAGTAGATAGGAGGCAAAGCTGCAAGTGGAGCTTCCCTTTTTTCAACCTGGCTACGCGTATGAGAACGAGGCTGCAGTCTTCAGTCAATTGATCTCCACGGTTTTCTTCAGGCCCTTGGAAAGCCTCCACACAACGAGTCGTGTGGTAGCAGTACAACACACAACTTCCACGTACGAGTGACGCTAGATCCATCAGCTCGTTGATTCCTGCGTGGGTAAGGTCGAGAGAAGCCGCGACGTCGCCGAACGAAAACCGTCCATCTTCCGGGGATAAACCGCGTGGCGCCGAGCGATGGATCACGTACGGGGGCGTTGCACGCAGCATTCACCGGCATTAATTCGGCACGCAATCTAGCCATCCCGCCGGCCGGCCGGTCGCCGGGGCCGCCAACCACCGGGGCCGGAGGGGGTTCATTTCAGCATTGATGGTCGCCAAAGCTTTCAGCAACAGTAGCCAGTCGTCGATCGAGCGCTGCTAGCTAGCTAGCGTCCTAGCTTATTTTGTCCGTCTCGTCTCGGAGACTTTTTTGTTTGTTTGACGACGGCGCAACGAACTCTCGCCCTCGTGGCACGTACACACGCTTTTACTTGATCAGCTGCCGCCCGCGCACTCCATTGGTTGGGCTCAGAAAGATCGATCGGGGACGTCTGCAGAAATGGGATACGCCGATCGATCACCAGCTGACGGCTTAATAGGCGATGCACATGCATCTCTAGCACATCATATAGCTAGATGGATGGCAATGAATTTTCTGCATTGAATCACGAGACAACACGTGTGCAATTCCTCCTTCCACGGCCCATCTCAACTAGGGGCTCGTGTTTTTTCTTCTTCTTTTGCCATGAAGAGAGAGAGAGAGAGAGAGAGAGAGAGAGAGAGAGGGACATCAATCAGGAATAGCTAGGGTAGTTACAAGTGTCGAATTCCTAGCATATTCGGTCAATTCATGCGCTACCCTATTCTTATCTGTATGAATTTTCTTGATAACAATCTTTCCTCTTCGTTTGAGCGCCAGCCTCACTTCGCGTATTAGGAATGAATGCTTTTTTGGCATGTCCTCCTCAGTAGACGTTAGTAGTTGCACTGCAGTCTGTCACTCTCACAATCACTTTGAAGGATCAAACGAAGACGTATCCACAACATTTCCGTATGAAGTCTGTAACGCCCCTATTTCTGTGATCGTTAGGTTCACCCGTAACTGCTTAGAACTGTTCAACAGTAAGATACTTTAATGAGTGTACATCATAGCCGACACAACCTCTTTCATAAAAGCCAAACTTTATTACAAAGATAGAGTTTAACAACCAAGTTTGATACAGCGGGGCGTGCGACCCAAAATTATATTACATTAGAAAAGAACTCTATAGGCGAGCTTGAGCGAGGATAAATCCTAAATTCAGACTTCGTCTACGTCGTATGAGTCTTCAAAGTCGCCCTCAATTGTTTCTTCATTATTATCTTCCCACGCTTCCTCTGTTGATATTTTAGCAAGTATGAGTATAACTAACCGTACTCAATAAGTTACATGGAGAAATCACTATTTAACTATTTGCCAGGATTATCAAGATATGGGGATATAATGATTTCATAACGATATCTTTGGATGCATTTTTATTTGCAATCATTTTTAAATATATAATGACAAACTTAAACTTCTTAAGGGAAATGGGGTTGAAACAAGTTAAGTTACCAGATCGAAACATTATTAAAGCTATTTATGCCTTACTATTGGAATCATTCATTAAACATAGCTTCATTTACCAGAAACACGGTGTATTCGAATACCATTTATTATTGATTCTGCAGAGTTGCCCAATTTTATCCACAAGAATTCCTCAATCCTCATAACTGAGGTGAGAAAACAAGGTATTTCACTGCTCTCCTATTTATGTAGCCTCTACCCAATAGGATCGAAATCATACGTAAGTCGGCAATCCGTTAGCCAACGCGGAAAACTATAACCCGACCCTATGCTCCTACCGTTATTAAGTATGATTTTACCGTTCCCATACTACTTCCTCCTTACGCGGGCTATTCCCTTTTCAGGAACCCCAATTGCTCTATAGATATTCAATTGATTTGAGTAGCTACTAGACTAGATTTGGCAAGTCAAAACTTGTGGTTGAGCGGTCACTATATTTTTTACTTAGTATAAGGTTCTAGTGTTTAGTTTTCGTCACCGAGGTAGGCAACCACATTCCAATGATCCAGTGCACCACGGCACTGCCACCATACCAAACCAAGCCTCCTCCCTAGGATAAAGTCGTGGACTTTAACCATCTCATGGTCTTCCACGTGTTGTCCTTAACCCTAGTATCATTTTGTAATACTACCGGCAAGACGCCGAATTCCTTAGTATTATAAAACATTTGTATTAACATTCTAACATGGTATATTTTTATAGCAATTATATTATTACTAAGGCTTGTCAAGGTGAATATGTCCATCAAACAAAATAGGGTTTTTCTAGTGGTAGGACATAGCTAATTATCACATCATTCTAAATATTTATTTTAAATAAATAACAGTGCATAAATTATAGTAATGAAAATACTATAAATAAATAAAACAATGTAGGTTCAACATGATAAAAAAATATATGTGACTTGTCTTGCTGTTCAAATTCTTCAACTGGCGCTGAGTCTTCCAGGTCCTACGTATTCGAGTGCCAGCGCAAATAAAAAGCGAATAATCAATTCCATGCTTAAAAGAGTGAACTAGGAGAAAGAAATAAAATAGAAAGAAGTAAAATCCAGAAAAACCAAAGAAAAAGGGATTTGAGTTTTATCGGAGTCTACGATGGGAAAATGGAGCTGAAAATGGTGTAAACAGGCTCGAAACGAATAGAATGGATGTATATATGTACTTGGGTCTATGATGAACAGTAGTGGATATTTACTATTCATGCGGGTCTGGTACTGTTCCTATTAGATTTGGTTTGCTATAGTATTGAGTCTATTATTTATACTAGGTTTGGCTTTGCTACAGTGCTGGGTCTAGATTTACTGTAGTGGCCGAAACAAAGCTTCTTCGCGCTGGTGATTCCCGATGCTACGGTGATCCCCGATGAAAACTGACAACATGAATGGGTTGCTGGGGTTGAAGGGAACCCATTTTTGGTCTTGGGGTAGTCAAAAAGTATGGGATGGCCAGCGACAAGGTAGGGAGCTCTTGGGGCATTACCATGGCACAAGAACTATTCACGGGTTAAAATAACGAAGGCATGGTTGTTGGAGCATCCTTGGGTTGAGGGGTGTTGATGGTGTGGCAAGCTCGGGCTGTGGTGACGTGCCCATGGCGGGGTGTTTCCGGCCGATAAAAAGAAGGTGGCCAAGGGGGTAAGGGCTTGGAGAGTCCAGGGCATGGCTTTGGTATAGCTCGTGGAACCACAAGGGAGCTATGAGCGAAGTTAATTAATTGAAGAATGGCAATGGAAATCATATGAATTGAGGTAGGGGCTTACCAGAGGGCTCCAGTGGTGGTGGCAGAATTGACCAACACTAGGGGGACAGGGTAGCCTGGGGAGGGCTATTGGTTGCCAATGACAACTTTAGGGGTGCTCGCGGGCTTATATAGGCAGGGTAAGGCGGTTCGGCACAGTGGTGGCCTCCGCTTGGGCTTTGGTGCGTGGACAGGAGAGAGGGTATGGGAGGCTTCGAGGCGTCTCGGTGAGGCGGGAAGGTTGGCAGGAGAGCTGGCGCCTTGGATGGGAAACGATGTTATAATGCTATAAGCCATGAACAGAAATGGTATAGAAGGTGCTAAGTTACCTATATCGTTGAACCCATCAATGATCCTCCAGTTATACTAGCTCCAAAGTCAATTTTCTTGGGTGGGAAAGAATCACGGGAAGGATATCAAATCTTTGGCAAGCAGAGGTGTTAGACCATGTGGCTATGTTTAAAATATTATTGTGATGAATAATTGACAATAATTAATTTGTGATGATGAATATTTGGTAATTTTGTTTAGCGGCGTTATGCGAGTTGTGTTGCGTGTGTGCGGATTGACGTTGGTCAAGTTTGGACGAACTTGTGCCGGAAGAATGTTCTTTGGTCTTTGCATGTGCAGGTTGAGCATGGAGGTGATTATGGTCTGTGACGAGGAGGACCGGGACTAGGATAGGGAGATCCGAGGTTCAGACGGTCGAGAATGTCATGGGATGATCGGGCTCATGCTTAGGGCGCATGGAGATTAAAGGTGGATGGTGCGTGGAGAAGCTACGGGAGGTGCGGTCCTAGAGGCTTCAACATGTGACACGTTAGAAAAGTCGGGAGTGTGAAAAACCCGTGTTAGGAAGGGCTTCGGCTCCCTTGAAAATTAGTGGGTCAATAGCCTGGTTGAGTTAAAAAGGCCCAGACCAAATTGAACGAGTTGTATTAGGATTTGAGTTCGTTTGTAAATTGATTTCAGATTTATGGACATGCTATAAAAAGGTTAGGGCCGACGGCCGTGTGCTGTACGGTTTTTGGTGGCAAAAAGAAATAAAAATCTGATTGATCTCCACGCCGTCGCTGCTTTATCTTCTTACGGCGTTTTTGATCTCTTCTGGATCTCACGCCAATGGTGGTCATACGCCGGTGATCGATTGGGAGCAGGCGCACGGTCTTTTTGCGTGCCTCGCGCGTAGGGCTGGCAAAAAAGCTCGGGCTCGTGAGCCAGCTCGGGCTCGGCTCGGGCTCGTGGAGGCTTGGCTCGGCTCGTGGATGAAACGAGCCGAGCCGAGCCAGCAAAAAAGCTCGGGGTCTAAACGAGCCGAGCCCGAGCCAGCTCGCGAGCGGCTCGGTTGGCTCGGCCCACTCCCCCATTCGGCCGTTCGGCCCATTCCTTTTTTCCTTTCTGCCCGCAGCGGCGCAGCCCGTTCCCCTCTTTTTCTCCTCCCACCGACGCCTCTCTGCCTCACGCGGTCACGCCTCCACTTCTTCTCCCACCGACGCCTCCCTCTCTCTTCCTGCCTCTGCTCGTTCTCACCGAATCCCCCGCCGCCTCTTACTGCGCCTCCTCTCCACGCCTCCACTCCGTGCTTCCTCGCCGCGCCTCCACGCCGCCTCACCGCACCTCCTCTCTCCTTCCTGCCTCATCCTCTCGCTCCCGTGCCGCCTTCTCACCGCCTCACCGACGCCTCCTCTCTCTTCACCGCCTCCCCCCCGACGCCGCCTCCTCCTCTCCTCAACCATGGCGCCGCGCCTCCTCTCTCGGCCATGGCACCGCGCCATCGGCTCAGATCCACCTGGATCCGGACCAATCATCGGTCCTACTGCAGTAGATCTGCTTTTATTGGCTTTCTTATGGATGGATTGGAGTCTACACCTCACCGATTTGCGGTGGCTTGCAGGTTCTTGGGGTTTCCCGTGATCGGTCCTACTGGCTTCCGTGATAGATCGGGTGGTGGACTGGTGGTGAACAAAGATGGGAACAAACCCGGTGCTACCCTTCCTCTCCTAATTAGTTTACATGCATTTTATTTATTTGTCATCTATTCTACACTCTTGCGACTGGTGGCCGAGCCTAGGGTTTTCGGGCGGCGGTACTAGAGGTCGGGGAATGTGCATCCTTTGGCTATTTCCCCCTCTAGGGCGTGCTCGGGCTTTGAGGTGGCCGCCGGTTGTTTGGATGCCAATGGTGTCTGTGGACTGTGGGTTCTTCTCCCGCGCGGTCGGAGGTGGTGGGGGCAGCTGGGCGCGGCGCCGAGACGAGGAGGAGGAGGAGGAGCGCGAGGGAGAGAGGAGCAGTCGGCATGGTGGCGGTGCTGGCCGGCGTGTGGGCTGCTTATTATTGGCTCGCGAGCCCTCGCGAGCTGGCTCGAGCCGCATCACGAGCCGAGCCGAACCCACAAAAAAACTTGATATCCCAACTGAGCCGAGCCGAGCCTCTATTCCGTCAAGCTTTCACGAGCCGAGCCGAGCCTGGCTCGGCCAGGCTCGTTGCCACCCCTACTCGCGCGTGTGCGGAGACGTGCTCAAGGAGGCGCACAGGTCTTCACGTTTCTTCACATGCAGCTTGACGTCATAGTCTCACTTCAATCGGTGTGCTCTCTCAACGTCTTGTCTTCTTTATGAAGTGCTTGAATTTTCTATTCCGTAGTAGACAACAACCACTAGAAAGTTAGGGGAGAGAGAGAGTAGATAGTTTGGCTAAAGTAGCAGTACGTGAGTTTAGAAGGAAAAATTGATTAGCTTTGGTTGGATTGCATCGATCATTAGTTTTCTTGGTTTTCGGTCACAGTAGTGCTCATGATAGCAACGTTTCTATTTTCTATTGATTTACTGCTAGTATCTAATCAAGTTCTATTAGTAATTGATTTTGTTTTTTTGCATGCATGCTAGTGAAAGGGTTGCACAGTAACGGTAGTACCTACAAAAGTGACGCTTCTCATTTTTATTCAGCTGCTACATGTTATAGGCAAAAGCAGTAGGCTACATCCAACGGCTCGGCTGAAAAGCTCATGGTTTATGGCTGAAAAAAATATTGTACCTGACTGAAAAAAACACTGTAGCTGACAGAGGTTTATTTAGCATAATTAAATTTAAAAAAATTTAAAAATATAAAAAATATGTTAGTCCATTACGTATAATACAAACAAATACGGGAAAAAAAGAACCGGCAAAAAAGCTCAACAAAAAGCCAAAAATTCAGAAAAAAGACGAAACTTATGAATAGTGAAAAATAAGCCAGAAGCCGAAGCCGAGTTGATCAGGGCCGGTGCTACTGTACTTGTCTACAGTCACTCGAGAAAGGAATATTTCTTTTGCTGTCTTTTTGTGTGCTTGTTGTTCATAGGTTAGAATTTCAGAAGATTGCAGACTTAAAAAAAATCTTGTACGTGCAATCATTCACTGCTCCCTTCTGATTGCCATCGATGATCCTACAAGCAGAGGGATCCATTTGAGTTCTCCATTGTTGAACCGGATCTTCGGAGTTTCCCAGGTACTTTGTCTGTGTTATCTTTTGATATGAATGGTAGACGGGGAATCTCCTGCTCAGTTGAGATGTAAGATGCTGTTTCTTGTCTGACGCATTACATTATTCTTAGAAAATTATAAACCAAACATACTTTATTCTTATTTTGCAGGGAACATATCTCATCTTCTGCTAGTGTGTTGGCCCAGTTGATAATTATGACCACCAAGTACCCGAACTCAGCAAATCGTTTACAACTGCTTCCCTCATATGTTGTTTACGATCACGTCTTTCTGATCTACACGGTTCGACCACGTTGTGAATTATGACCATTCCTTAGCGTTACGACTAGCACGTCCTCGTAATGATCATGCCTTCCTGCTCGTACTCGTAATGACAACACCTTCTCTGTTACGTACATACTTGTAGACTTCGACCATGAACACATTTCCTCGTAATCTTCGAATGCTTCGAGTACTTGTTTAGCGAGTACTCAGTACTCGATACTTCGACTGTGGGCTCCAAAGCACTCCGCTTTTCTTTATTTCCTCTTCCCCTCTAGATCACCTCTGATCACTCTGCTTTTCTCGTTTACATTGCTCTGCTACTTATACTCAATATACTGACTACTAAACGGACTCTACCACCAACTCGGTTTCTTATTCTATTCTCTACTGTATAATTGTATACGGGCTGACTTATACGTATACTTTTTAAATACCAAACTAGCTCTCCAAACATAAACCGAATATACCAAAACAAGATTACCCTGATCAACTCGGCTTCGGCTTCTGGCTTATTTTTCACTATTCATAAGTTTCGTCTTTTTCTGAACTTTTGGCTTTTTGTTGAGCTTTTTTGCCGGTTCTTTTTTTACCCGTATTTGTTTGTATTATACGTAATGGGCTAACATATTTTTTTATTTTTAAATTTTTTTAAATTTAATTATGCTAAATAAGTCTCTGTCAGCTACAGTGCTTTTTTCAGCCAGCTACAGTGTTTTCAGCCATAAGCCACGAGCTTTTCAGCCGAACCGATCACCACCTAACTCTTAACATAGTGCTCTCCTCAGAAGTCCTTGAAGGAACTTTGGTGATGACCTTGCCGGCTGGTATCATCACCACTGCGGAGCTCAAGGCTGAAGGCAATAACCATTGGCAGTCGCTTCAGACCTATGTGACCATTGCAAATCACTTCGTCCTGAGAGGAACTGGTATCAGATTCCGTGGAAGTGTCCTTGACTGCAACAATGCAATGCAGCAGTTGTTTTACCAGGTAAATCTTCTTTCTTCTCTGATCATTGCAATAGTTCATTCCGTGAATTTTCTTTCCTTGCTTGAGAGAATATGCTGTTTTTCAGCCTAGTAAATAATTCTTGCAGTGATCATTGCATAGATATTCTTGTGAGTTGTAGCCATGATTTACATATTTTGTTTTGAGACTCTCCAAATGAGCTCTTTTTTCAGATCAAATTGGTGGCTGGCAAAGTGGTTGATTGCCTAGAAGCTATATAGATAAATAAATGCTACGCTTTCTGCTTCACAAGAGAATGTTCAAACTAAAATGTGAGATCTGTTTCTCTTGCAGGGCCCAAGCCACGAGACAACCTTATCCATCACTGTAAACGACCTGGGAAACAACGGATGCTACCCGGACTGTTCAGAGATGATGTCGACGCCATTGCCCACTGCGAAGACTGTTCGCCTATTCAAAAGGAAATCTATGAACTCAAGAAGAGCTCTCTGTAAGCATCAATGCCCATGATTTTGTTGTTGTTGTTGTTGTCTGGTCATTTGGTGGTGTTACTTCTAGCACAACCTTTTGTGCTAAATGTCTACACACTCCATTTCCTCTTAAAATGCATGAATGCCCTGAAAGGCAAGCAAAGAGATCGCATCGACAATGAAACGTGCACACCGGAACAAAACCCATCTCATCAATATGTGAGTATCTCTCTATCTGGAACTTTCACCGGACAAAATATCACGTTTTTATGCTTGTTTTTTTATCCTTGAAACATCAGTGAGGGAATTGAACTGTGAGGTTGCCTGGAATTGAAAATGACTTGTGTCTAATTGCCGTTCGTTTTGGGACTTCAGGTCTTCCAGGCCATGCAAGCAGGAACTGGAACTACAGCCATCCTCTGGGATCAGAAACGACGGAAATCAAGATGCTCAGCTTGTAGTAGACTAGTAATAGTTGCTTAACAATTTACCCTAGCATGTTCTCCAGAATCCAAAATTTCCTTCTGTTCATTCCGAAACATTAAGTTTTCTTGAATCTCACTCGTTCAATGCTGAATGCCCACCACAGAAAAAATCCTGTAAATGAACAGAAGGGAAGATTTGGCATAAACTACTATCAACATACGTTTCTATTTTTGTTCTATAACTGTGATGACATTTCGTCCTTACCAGTTCAAAAGAAACCGGTAAATATAGTATGTGCATTGGCGAATAGATTGCTCAAAATTGAAAGATGACTAGATAAAAGTATACAAAATGTGATGGATAATTGCCAACATTTTTATTGCAACAATTACAGATGGTTGTTACGTTTTCTGGATGTACCTAGAGACTGACATAATTGAAACAAAATGAAACAGCCTCAGACTAAAAGCTTCTTCAAACAGCGATATTCAAAAGAAGCACCTACTCACGTTGACAACAAATTTTCCGTCAGTCAGAAGAATAGCCACATCTTGCTGACTTCCTACCTGGCCTGTTCGGTTGGATTCATCCTGTGGTGATTTATTCATAACCTAACCGAATGCAGTGGCGGCACACACTCCCGTAGTGTCACACAGAAACCATAATGGGTATTACCACATGGTTCTCCACCAGAAATGGATAGAATGAACTATGAACCACTGAACAAACTCGCTGGGACCTACAACACGAAATGTTCAAAACATCATTCTAGGTTAATCAAAATTTCAATATATCAGCATTTATTCAAAATATAACTAAAATGTAACTGTCAGAAGAATCAAGCCAGTTATCCCAATGGAGAAATTTAGCTGACAAATGAAGTGTTCAGTTTCATGGGAGTTTCTAGCTTGCTTCCCTCCAAAGAGGAAAATTGTATTGTGTTTCTTAAACAATAAAAAAAATGAAGAAATACAAAGCTTTCAGTTTGGAAACCAACCAAACAACTATATTTTGGAGTTTCCTGTAAGAAACAGTTACTAAACAAACTAAACAGGTGGATAAAAATTAAAATACCACATAAGTGAGGAAATTTAAGTTACCTTTACATTGTGTGGCATGATCTTTATGTCATGAGGTGGATGAAGCCATGATTCAGCAGCATATGACAAGTTCTCAAGCCTGCTGGTGTAGATATCTGCATATTGATGAATGTGATAGGCAAATGATGATTCCCTTCCAGTGTCTGTAAGGAAAGTTGCACCAAAAGAGCTATTGAACAGATCTCGCATCCCAGATCGACAATGATGTCTTTCTGCATTCAACTCATCAAGCAATGCTCTGTAAACTTGGCCTTTCTCGGTGCTAACCACAGTTGCATGAACTTTACCAAGTAGATCATGTAGTATACTTAATTTTGCCTGCAGTGTAGGATATAGTAAAGGTAACTTGATAATCCATGTGGATGGAAAATTATGGACTAACACACTGTATATTTGATAGAGGAAGCAAATCATAACAAAATGAATAAAAATAGTAAATGTTATTATTATGTTCGATGGAGCAATTTGTGGTTCAACTGATTGTCCCAGTGCCATGTTTTAGATGATATGTGCTGATAAGTTGTGTCAAATTTTGAGCGAAATTTTGCTAGTCACAACTGTGCGTCTTATTCATTATGAGAAGTCATATATATACACGATTAGTTGAGCCTCATGGACTACATAGACCAGATGGACTGAGAGAGAGATAGACACTAATATGTACAAGACTCTTAATACCCCCCCTTAAACTCAAGGTAGGTCAAGAGGATCTCAGGCACTGAGTTTGAGTAGATGAAGCCGATGTTATTCCCGAGTTTGAGCCTAAGAAGTCCGTAACTTGAAACACTAAAGGCACATACTAGAGGTTGATGATCGCCTAGCGATAATACGACCTTGTGAATGATGCATCAACACCAATATACATTGTCAACTCATGCATGACCAGATCACTAGCAATCTGAATGACACTTGTGTTGTCACAAAATAAAGGTGCAGGATCATCACAAAGAACACCAAGATCTGCAAAAAGCCATCAAAGCCATACAATTTCTGAGGTGGTAGCGGCAAGGGTCTGCGCTAGAGCATGACACCGCGATCTGCTTCTTGGACTTCTAGGCAATGAGCGAAGTACCAAGATAGATGCAGTAGCCAGTGATAAATCGACAATCAATAGGATCACTCACCCAAGTGGAGTCAGAGTAAGCGTGGAGCTAGAGCTGACTTGAACTGGCATAGAACAGACATCAGGACACAATCCTCTTGAAGTATCTCAATACACGAAGAAGGCGACCATAGTGAACTGAGGTAGGAGCACAAACAAACTGGCTGAGCACATATACAGCATAAGCAATGCCCGCTCTAGTCACCATGAGATAAACAAGATTCCCAATAAACTAACGATAGCGGGAAGGATCTATCAGCAGTACACCACCAGTAGGACGAAGCTGCAAGTGAAGCTCCATAAATGTGACAGTAGTACGAGTATCAATTAGGCCAAAAAGAGCAAGCAAATCCTGAACATATCGATGCTGAGAGAGATAGTAGCTATCACGACCCGAATGAACCTCAATCCCCAAGAAGTAGCTAAGTGGCCCCAAATCAGATATCATAAGTTGTTCACTCAATTTCTTCTTGACAAATGTCACATAGTTCATATCATCTCCTATGATCAGCATATCATCCACATACAGCAAAAGCAAAGTACGACCCTGTTGAGAAGTGTGAACGAACAAGGTAGAATCATGCTCACTCGGAGAAAAACCAGTAGCTCTAATTACAGAACTAAAATGCTCAAACCAAGCACAAGGAGCCTGCTTGAGACCATATAGAGCATGCCAAAGGTGGCAAACATAGCCTGCATGAGCCTCAATACCTGGGGGTAGTTGCATATAGACCTCCTCATTTAGATCACAATGAAGAAAGACATTCTTAACATCCATCTGAGATATAGTCCATAAGCGTACCGCTGCTGCAACAGCAATGAGCACGAACTGTAATCATATGAGCAACTGAAGTAAAAGTCTCATCATAATCTCAACCATAAGACTGCTGAAAACCTCTTGCAACAAGACAAGCCTTGTATCGCTCCACTGAACCATCTGACTTGTTCTTTACTTTGTACACCCACTTGAAAGTTATAGGAACAGCTCCAGATGGTAGTGGAACAAGATCCCAAGTAATTGTACACTCTAGTGTTGTAAGCTCCTTAGTCATAGCCAACTGCTACTCAGGTACACTGGCTGCCTCCTGATAGGTAATCGGCTCAGATAAGCACTTGCACAAGGAAAACCTCATCCCTCTAGTGCCTGAACAGAAGAACGATCATGTAGGACATACCGTGATGTAATAGAACAATCGTTAGTACATGGTACTGGCCGGAGGGTCAAGTGGAGGAGCAGAGGACTAAGGAACAGAAGGATCTCTCTGTCGGCGACGACAGTGAAAGGAAAAGGTGAAAGTGTCAGAAACTAGTGGAGTTGGTAGAGGAGACAGTGTAAGTGTCAAAAACTAGTGGAGCTAGTGCAGGAGACATAGTGGAAGTGTCATAAATTGGTAAAGCTAGTAGAGACACTAGAAGGTGAAACTAGTGGAAAAGATGTATCTGAAGACTGAACAAAAGATGGCAAATATGATGAAGGAATGAGAGGTAGACACAAAAGAGGTCGAATCTGTAGAAGAAGTGGGACGAGTTGAAGGATGATAAAAGAAGGTTCAATCCTCAGAAAAGGTCATATCATGAGATGCAAATACGATGTGCTAAAGGATCATAGCAATGATAACCCTTAGGTTCAAAGACTATAACCCAGAAAGACACTCAATTGACTGAGCGCTTAGCTTTGTACGCTCACGAGGTGCCAAAAGAACACAGCAGGTGCAACCAAAAACACGAAGATGATCATATCGAGGAGGTGCTTCATATAGAATCTCACCAGGATACTTGCTCTAAAGTGTGGAAAAAGGTTGAAGATTGATGTGATAGATCACCGTAGAGACTGCTTCCCCCAAAAAATGAGGAAACAAAGGATGAAATAAGAAGAGCACGAGCAACTCAATATGTGACGATCCTTGCACTCAGCAACACCATTTTGAGCATGAACACTAGGACACGAGAGTCGACGAAGAGTACCCTAGAAAGAAAGAAACAAGATAAAGGCTGATGAAAGATACTCCCCGCCCTCCCCTACACGCACACACAGTCAGAACAAAAAACACGAACAGAAGAGAATTGAGTATGAACCATCTGAGCAAAAAACTGTTAGATGGAAATCAACTGTGAACGTTGTTTCATGAAGTAGATCCAAGTGTATCGAGTGTGGCCATCAATGAAGATGACAGAGTAATTGTGACCACCCTTCGAAGCAAAAGGAAACGGACCCCAAACATCTGAATGGACCAAATCAAAAGGATGATCTGATCTAGAAAAGCTAAAAGGATATGAGAGTTGTACTTGCTTTCCAAGCCTACAACCCTTGCTCTTAAAACAGTCAACAAAAGTAGGATCAATAACTCCTTGATGAATCAAGATAGAAAGACGTGAGCCATACAAGTGACCCAAGTGATGATGCCATTGAGGAAAAGCCTTGCAAACAAAAGTGGATGTAAGAGGGGGAAGAGTAGATGGACCAACAGTAGAGGATGAAGGAGCCTGAGCAGTAAACGGGAGACTCAAACGATCAAGAACATAGAGCCATGCAGAACCTCTCTTACGATGGCTTGTACTAAGGATAGCTTTTGTTTGACGAACTTGCACAAAGCAGGAGCTATCATCAAACCCAACAGAACAGTTCACATCTGCGAGCTACCCAACAAAGATGAGATCCATGGAGAGCGTAGGCACAAGTGAGACATCTAAAACCGCGAAGTAAGGGGTAGAAATAATCCCTTGATGAGTGACCATGCATGATGTGCCATCAGCTATCTCAATCTTGATTCCATCTGCAGTAGGACAACATGATGTGAGCTAAGATGCATCAGAAGTCACATGGAAAGAGGCTCCTGAATCCAATACCCATGGGAATGAAGCACCCGACACAGAACGTGATGGTGTAGTAAAACCGGTAGATCCACTAGAAGAAGAAATTTTTGTACGGATAACCCATTTTTTATTCGAAAATACAGAAATATACCCGCGACAAAATTTTTTACACAAATAGGCTCGAGTCGCCAAACCATTGGGCGATTTAAGCTTGTCGCCCCACCAAAACGAGACTTATAAAGAATCTGGTAACCGTTGGGCGATTAAATGCAATCGCCTCCCTGTTAAGCGATTCAATTGAATCGCCCCCCCGTTCGGCGACATAAAGAAGAGTCGCCCAACGGGGGGGCGACTGCATGTGAATACAGCCCGACGGCCAAGCCCTCTTTTCTTCCCCACGCCTGCTCGCCATTCAGTCTCCTACGCGCGAGGAAGCAGCAGAAGAGAGGAAGGAAGAGGAGGAGGAGAGGGGAAGAAGAGAAGGAGAGGGAGAGGAGAGGGAAGAAGAGAAGGAGAGGGGGAGGAGAGGGAAGAAGAGAAGGAGAGGGGGAGGAGAGGGAAGAAGAGAAGGAGAGGGAGAGGAGGAGAAGCCGCGGGATTTGCAGGTATTTTCCTAATTTTAGAAAATTTGTTTAGATAAATTTAGTTTAGAAAATCTAGTGTAGATATTTAGTTTACAAATTTAGTTTAGATATTTAGTTTAGAAAATTTAGTTTAGAAAATTAGCTTAGATATTTAGTTTAGCTATTTAGTTTAGAAAATCTAGTTTAGAAAATTTAGTTTAGAAAATCTAGTTTAGAAAATGTAGTGTAGAGTGTAGATATTTAGTTTACAAATTTAGTTTAGATATTTAGTAGAGATATTTAGTTTAGAAAATTAGCTTAGATATTTAGTTTAGATATTTAGTTTAGAAAATCTAGTTTAGAACATTAAATTTAGAAATGTAGATGCAGTTTACAAATTTAGATGTACAAATTTAAATGGAGAAAAATATAGTTTTTTTGTATAATATTTGTAATGTATTATTGTGGAAAATTTACTTTAGAAATTTATTGTAGATCATTCAATGTACAAATGTAGATGCAGTTTACAAAATTGAAATGAAGAAAATTTAAATGTAGAAAATTGTTGTGTCGAAATTTTGTATACTATTTTTCATGTATTATTGTAGAAAATGTAGTGTACAAATTTATATTTAGATAATTTTACAGTTATGGCGGGTGACTGGCGGTACACGCTGTTGGACGAGCACTTGGACCGCGTGCACCGCGCTTCCCGTCGTGCGCCGCCACCGGGGAGCACGGACGAGTCGACTGAGCTGGGAGTGGTCCGGACACGCACACCTCGTGTGGCCTGGGGACTCGACCCCCGTTGGACTGCCAGGTTTGCACTACGCCAACGTTTTAGTATTACCATAAAAATATTTAATGCTGACCTTCACTTTATTTGCAGGCTGCGGGATGCCGGACTTCTCCCTCTTGCCCGGATGGTGCAGGCCACGGATGAGGACGGAGGTGCCTTGGCCGGGGAGGGGGACGAGGCGGGCGTGGAGCGATCACGACGCTTCCCGTTCGACCGTTCCCTGCTAACGGCTTTGGTGGACCGTTGGTGGCCCGAGACGCACACTTTCCATCTACCAGTCGGGGAGATGGCGCCGACCCTGCAGGACGTGTCCGTACTCCTTGGCCTTCCGGTCGCGGGAAACGCTGCCTTCCTACCGGAGGCTCCCGCCGAGTGGCGCGAGGACCTGCTCGGCAGATTCCAGGGGGTCCTTCCACCGGCCGATCAGCACCACATCTTCGACGAGAGGCAGAAGCATGGATCGACGCTGAGGTGGTTGGCACAGTACCGGGTACGTGGTGTTTCAAGTCGATCGCGTCTTCGAAACTCTTATTTGTGCAATTACATACTAATAAAAACTTGTTCGCATTCAGGTTGAGCGCATGGTTGCAGATGCTGACGATTACGCCGTCGCGCGCCACCTGGAGGCTTACTTGCTGTGGCTGTTTGGTTGGGTGTTCTTCACCACCAGCCACGGCAACACCGTTGACGCGCGCCTTATCGCTTATGCGAGGGCGATTGCGGACGGCGAGGCCGTCCAGATCAGCTGGGGATCGGCCGCACTTGCCGCGACGTACCGCGGCCTGTGCGATGTGTGCACGAGGATTAAGGCGAACTCGATCCTCACGGGATGTCCCCTGCTGCTGCAGTTGTGGTCGTTCGAGCGCTTCAGTCTCGGACGACCTGTACTAGACGACATGGGTCCCTACGGGGCCGAGATGTACCCGGGGGGAGACATCGACCGGCCGACGATGGGTTCTATTTGGTGTCGTCGACGAGTGAGTTTTATTTTATCGTAGTCAACTTATTAACGATCGTCGTACTAAAATAATTTGCCTTTCTTGCAGGTACAGTTCGCACACGTGCAGGTCACGCGGGCGTACCACCCCTTTGTGGAGCAGTTGGACCGCCTCGCAGACTCCGACGTGCGCTGGGAGCCTTACGCAGCGGAGGCAGTGCAGGCCCGTGCTCCTGACGGGCTGTCTGCACTGTGCTGGCGCGACCAGACTTTCTGGCTGACCCGCCGGAAGCTCGTGTACGGCATCTACGTCGAGGACTACGCACCGCAGCGCGTCATGCGGCAGTTTGGGCTGCGGCAGACACTTCCTGTACCAGTCGGGCCGCCGATTCCGCCCCGCGTGCACGCGTGAGTGATCGCTTCTGATATTTTTGTACGTACTTACTATTGTGATCGCAAGTACTTACATTATGTAATGGTTCCATAAACAGGCACACCACGAAGGGCGTCAAGAAAGGCACGGACTGGTCCAGGAGAATGCAGCCCTGGATTGCGCAGTGGGAGGGTGCGCTGGATGACCGCGTGGAGGACCAGCCATACGACATAGCCGACTACGCGGAGTACCTCATCTGGTACCAGGCGCGGACTCGTACCAGGCTGGTACATGTCGTTGACCCACCTGCCCCACACGTCGCCGCACCGACAGACGCGTACCCTGCGCACTTCGCACGCGACGCTCACATCGCGGTACGTAACTTGTAATTTCAAAAATTCTCAAATGGCAATATCGTTTCGATGATGGACCATTCTATGTCTTTTTGTCCAGGCTGACGTCGGTGCCGCGCTGTGGTCGGAGTCCTCCGCACTAGTGCAGAGGTGGGGCACAGGTGGGGAGTTGACCCGCGAGGAGGCCGTCAGCTTTGCGCGACGGATGGAGGCAGGGTGTAGACGTATCGTCAGCCTACTGTCCTGCACGAGGCTACCGGTGGTCTCCACACCTACGGCCAGTGCACCCCGACCACCAGTGCCACCCCGACCAGCGTGGCACTACTCCGGAGGTAGTACGTGGACACGTCCACCTCCCCCGGAGCAGCCAGGGAGTTCTACGTGGACACGTCCACCTCCCCCGGAGCAGCCAGGGAGTTCTCCTTGGTCACGGCCTCCTACGTACATCCCCGGCTTCCACACGGATGATTTCATGGCGCCATGTACGGGTACGCATCGTCCGAGCTTGTTTTTATCCTAAGACGACATGAAACGAACTAACGATATTACTATTGCAGGTCCTTACCAGCAGCAGGGACGCTTCTCCCCGGGCCACATCGAGGTGGACCAGTTTTTTGCGGACTGGCCTGGGCCGTCCTCCGACGCAGCACCGGAGGTTCTCTCCAGCGGTGGCCTCCCCGGTGCACCGGAGGCCACACAGCCGGAGGTGCAGGTGACTCCACCGGCGCAGCCGCGGGTGCGAAACCCACCTGATCGTTTTACTTTTTCGGACCCTCGTCCCCCGCCGCCTCGTAATCCGTTGCACCGGAGGACGGCCAAGCGGGGCCGTATGGGAGGACGCGGGCGCGGTGATGGAGCACCTTAGGGTGGGGAGTGAGGGGTGTATGTCATGCATGTAATGGATAAATACGCGGCATGTTACTGCGTTATATTATAAAGTTCATTTAAATTCAAACAATGCTATTATCTCTTCTTTTCGTATAGAAAATTATTTCTATATCAAGTAATGTGACAAATATTAAATACCAGTTCTTGTGTGACTTAATTACGAAATTACAAAATAATGACATATACCAGTATATGTGACTATACCACATTTTTTACGAGTTTCAAATTACAAAATTCACAAAACCCTTAACAGGATCCATGCAGTCGCCTAGAGGTAGATTGGCGAGCAGGCGTGGGGAAGAAAGGGGCTTCGCCGTAGGGCTGTATGCACATGCAGTCGCCCCCCCGTTGGGCGACTCTTCTTTATATCGCCGAACGGGGGGGCGATTCAATTGAATCGCTTAACGGGGAGGCGATTGCATTTAATCGCCCAACGGTTACCAGATTCTTTATAAGTCGCGTTTTGGTGGGGCGACAAGCGTAATTCGCCCAATGGTTTGGCGACTCGAGCCTATTTGTGTAAAAAAAATTTGTCGCGGGTATATTTCTGTATTTTCGAATAAAAAATGGGTTATCCGTACAAAAATTTCCTAGAAGAAGACTGTAATTGACATAACTGGGCATGAACGTTTCTCATTTGAGCCTAAATATGACCAAACTAAGTTGCACAAGGCTCCAGATTTGCCATCCTAGCAAATATAATCACAGCGCAACACTATGGCTAGAATCAGACAGCAACACTATTGATCAGTAGAGCAGAGCAGCAGAAGGACATCACCAATACTGAGAAGCAAAAGGAGGAGACCAATAACAACGTTCGACTTGGAGCAGAGTAGCTTGGGTGGCGTCGGTGTTCGGCTTGGACCAGAGCGGCTTGAACAATAGTGGACTCAGGTCCGGAGTAGAGTAGAGGTAGATGACATCACGGCGGCGGGCTTGGCTTTGGTGAGGGCGACGACGAATCGCTCCAGATTCTGATGGATTCGAAGTGGAGACAAGGCGACGTGTGAGGACACCGGATTCGGTGGGGATGAGGCTCCAGGATGGCGGATCTAGACAGAGACGCCACCGCCTCTGAGCTAGTTGTCCTCCATGGCCGCCAGAGTGTCAGATAGATGAAGAGGTAGATCCAGGGAGGAAGAGCACGCCGGTGGCGAGTTCAGCGGCGGCGGCGGCACCAGTGAGAAACCTTAACCCTAAGCTTTGATACCGTGTCAAATTTTGAGAGAAAAATTTTACTATTCATAACTGTGCATCTTATTCATTATGAGAAGTCCTATATATACATGATTAGTTGGGCCTCGTGGGCTACATGGGCCACATGGGCTGAGAGAGAGAGTTAGACACTAATATGTACAAGACTCTTGACAAGTTGGCCATTTAAAGATTTACCACCTTAGGCCCCAAGTGCCCTATGAGACTTCAATAACACTTACAACTTCCACAAAATGCCTACTAAGCAGCCTGCTAAACAAAATTCTACAAGTTGACATAGTCAACCTTTTAGCCTTTACTGATCACCATGACTATTTGCCTTCCCTCAGTGCTGATGTCAGATTTCACAATATTTGTTACAAACTTGGAAGTGAACAATTGTTATTAAGAGCTGCAGAAGTTAACTTGGAAGGGAACAATTGTTATAACTTATAAGAGCTGCAGAAGTTATAAAGGCAATTCTAACACACTGACGATAAACTAAGAGGCGATTACATACAGAGTGTATACATTGTTAGAACTAATCTTATTGTGTTGTTGATAGTGGTCGGTGTCGAGTGGTCGGTGTTGTGTACTCAGTGTGTTCGAGTACTGTGCCGTTGTGTGTAGAGTACTCGGTGTGTTCGAGTACGATGTAGTCGTGTGTCGAGGAGTCAGTGTGTTTGAGTACTGTAGCAGTCGGTGTGTCCGAGTGCTACAGTAGTCATAGGTACAGTGGTCGTAGCTACATAGTCGAGCAACTATGGTCGAACAGTCGTGGTCGAAGCACTTGAAGCAGGACTCGAAGAAGGACTCGAAGGTTAAGTCTGTGTGTGGTCGTAGACCTGATCAGGTAGCAATATGTCTGCACGTATCGGTCGTGTCCACTAAACTGTGGGAGTTGGTTAGTGGAATGAGTCGTTCGGGTAGTGCGCAGAGTGCGAGTTGTGCGGATCGTGACCGGAAGACTTGGGAGTTTTTTGTTAGTCTATTTTGTGTAAATTGAGACTATAAATACAACAGAAAGATAGAAAAACTACACGGCATTACACAGCACCAAAACTCTCGTGTGTCTTGAGTGTGTGTGTTACGGCCACCATGTGTGTGCTTTTTGATCCATGTCTGGGCCAACATACATTCTTTTTTTAGATACTAGCATGTAGCTATTTTGCAGACCGATAATTTTAGTAAAACATGATAATTACCATCTCATCTAGACATATGTATCACAATAGACTATAGTTAGGGTTTGTATTGCTTCAGACTTTTAAATTTTAATTCAAACGGCTTAAAATTTTCAATTTCTAATCCAGCTACGAATTTTACTAACTATTAATCCTTTCAAACACTATTTACAATACGTAGCTGTGATGAACCTTAGTTCATCAAGGTAACTATCGTACTAAGGAGGGCCTGAAGGCACGGCTGAAGGGGAGGGATCTTAGGAGAAAGATCAAAGATGAGACCATGGACTGGAGACTTTAGATAAGAGAAAGGCTATTTCATTCTTCTTCGTGCCTAATGCCGACAATTACAATAGGCCTCCTCATATAGAAGGCTCTCCTAAATGTAGATAAGATCAATCTGTTAAGTATATCAAGGCACATATACTATAGGCCCATGAGGCCCATGTGGTTATCTATATATTGGCATCTCCACTATTGGAGTTATTGTCTTCTCAAATCCCTAAAGTAAGTCACATGATATCAGAGCTATGGATTAGGGTTAGGTTAGGATTATTTTAGTCCTCTCCCACGATCCAAAATTTTAACCGGCCAGTTGGCCGGTCGGCCTCGTTGGCCAGTCGGCCCTTCGGCCGAAGACATCGCTCGTCCCTGCCGCTGTCGACTGTCGCTCGTCCCCGCCGCCGTCACCTGTCTCGCCCGTCGCGGCCTCTATTCGTCCGGGCTGCCGCCGCTGCCAGGGTCTTCCGCCGCCTCATCCTCGTCAGATCCGGCGCCGACGGCTTCCGCCGCCTCGTCCTCGTCAGATCCGGCGCCGACGGCTGCTCCGCCCGTGGATCCTCTGCCACCGCCCGTTTGCTCGTCGCCCCTGCAGTCGCCCGTTGCCCCTGCAGCCGCCCGTCGCGGCTTCTTCGGCCGGCCGCCAGTCGCGGAGTCTTCTTCGGCCGCCGCCCAGCCTTGCCTCGTCTTAGATCTGGCGTCGGCCGCCTGGGGGAGCCGCCGCCCCGACTCGCCTCATCGCCTGGGGGTGCCGCCGCCCCGACTCATCAGATCCAGCGCCGCCTGGGGGAGCGCGCGCCTTTGCCGCTGCTCACCTCGTCAGATCCGGCATCGCCTTCTCACCTCGTCAGATCCGGCCGGCGTCGCCTGCCTGGGGAAGGCTCACCTCGACAGATCCACTCTGCTCCGATCTGTCCTCAGCCTGTGGCTTCTTGGTGGGTTTTCTTCGCCATCTGCTGCTGCTGTCCTCTGCCCGTGACATCACAGTCGTGGTAACTGCTATCTTTGCCTGCTGTTGGTCAACATGTCTCAGATAAATGCAATAGTTATCAATCTCACCCTAGATGGTCAGAATTATCCAAAGTGGGCTTTTTGTGTAGAGACTGCATTGAGGGGCTATGGTTTACTTTTTCACTTAACTGAAACTCTACCTGTGCTTAAGGATGATGGTAGTAATGCTACTGCAGTAAAAGAATGACATATTAATGATGGGAAAGTAATGGCTGCCATGGTGAGTAGTACTAAGCAATCTATGATCATGAGTCTTTCTAAGTTCAAAACAGCCAAGGGCATATGGGACAACTTGAAGAAGCGTTATGTTCAGGATAGTGGTGCTCTTTTGCATACTCTCATGCAGCAAACTCATGAAATTGAGCAGAATGATGTCTATTGATGAGTACTACTCTGCTTTTGATCGTTTGATGGGATCATTGACTTCCATGATACCTGAGTGTACAGCTGTTCCCTGTCCAGCACATAAGTTTATTGAAAAGTTTTTTACTTACAGATTTGTCATGGGAGTCCGGGCTGAGTATGATTCCATTCGTACACGATTGCTTCACAATTCTTCTGCTCTCACTATGGCACAGTCATTATCTGATTTACTTGCAGAAGAAACACGTCTCAAGTCTATATCTTCTTCTGCATCTGTTCCTCATAGTGTGTTGGCAGTTTCTCAGAGATTCAGTGCACCAAAAGGTTCCTCTTCAGAGCTCTGTAAGCATTGTGGCAAGTCTTGTCATCTTCCAGAGAATTGTTTTTCTCGTTATCCAGAGAAGTCGGCTGACTATCGTGCACGTCGTGCTGCTCGTGATCGTGGTACTGGTTCCACTCCTAGAGGTTCGGTGTCTGTTGCTGCTGCTTCGCCTGTTAATGCTTCTTCGTCGTCTTGGGTGCTTTTCAGGAGCTTCTTTTCATGTGACATCTGATCAGTCCCAGTTGGTTGCTTGTAAGCCGGTCACTGATGGAGCTTCTGTTCAGACAGCTGATGGTACATCTTGTCATATCACTCACCAGGGTTCACTTTGCAATTCTTCTTTTTCTGTACCCAATGTTTCTTTTGTACCTCAGTTGTCCATGAATCTACTTTCGGTTGGTCAAGTTACCGACCAAAATTGTTTTGTTGGATTTGATGACTCATCTTGTTTTATTCAGGACCGTCGAAGCGGGAAAGTGATTGGGACTGGCCATCGTCGTAAAGGTGCTCCTAGCCTCTACATCCTTGACACCTTGCGTCTTCCTTCTTCCATTGAGTCTCTAGCTCGTGTGTCATCCGCTGCATCGTTGTCCGCCCCTTCCTTCGCCCAGTGGCATCATCGTCTTGGTCATCTTTGTGGGTCCCGGTTGTCCACATTAATAAATAAAGGTTGTTTAGGTCATACACCTATTGAGTCTAGTTTTCATTGTAAGGGTTGCAAGCTTGGAAAACAGATACAACTACCATATTCGTCTAGTGTTTCTCATTCTGCTAGATCTTTTGATCTTGTTCATTCAGATGTATGGGGTCCTGCACCTTTTGCTACAAAGGGTGGTCACAAGTATTATGTCATTTTTACTGATGATCATTCTCGATATACATGGATTTATTTCATGAAACATCGCTCTCAGTTGTGTTCCATTTACCAGTCTTTTGTTCGCATGATTCACACACAGTTTTCTACTCCTATTAGAGTTTTTCGCTCTGACTCTGGTGGTGAGTATTTGTCTGATGCTTTTCGCCAGTTTTTGTCCTCCGAGGGCACTCTTGCTCAGCTCTCTTGTCCTGGCGGTCATGCTCAGAATGGTGTTGCTGAACGCAAACATCGCCATCTTATAGAGACTGCTCGCACACTTTTGATTTCATCTTTTGTTCCTTCTCATTTTTGGGGTGAAGTTGTTTCTACTGCTGTCTATCTCATCAATAGACAACCCTCATCCAAACTGTCTGGAAAATGTCCTAGTGAAGTTCTTTTTGGTACTTCTCCCAGCTATGATCATCTCCGAGTTTTTGGATGTACTTGCTATGTTTTGCTTGCACCTCGTGAGCGAACTAAGTTGACTGCACAATCTGTTGAGTGTGTTTTTCTAGGGTATAGTTCTGAGCATAAAGGATATCGGTGTTATGATCCTTCGTCTCGTCGCATACGTATCTCTCGTGATGTGACCTTTGCTGAGGACCGTCCTTTCTTTTATAACCCCTCTACTCAGCCCTCATATTCTTCCACAGAACCTACATCGTTCCTGTGTCTTCCTCCTATTTCACTCAATATTGATGTTACTACACCTCCATATATTACGCCCATTCCTGCTCCTTCTATTTCCATCACGCCACCTTCACAAGAGACTACATCACCTCCTGCACCACCTCCTTTTTCATTCTAAACCACCTATCACACGTGTTTTCCATCGTCGTCCTACAAACCCCACAGCGCCTCCACCCAGTTCTACCACCACGGCCAGTCCTGATACGACCGCCGTTGATGCTTCTAATAATATTGATGAGTCTTATACTATTCCTGATGAGTTATAGGTTGGTCCAAGATATCATCTACGAGATCGTACTGCTATTGGTCCGGCTGACAAGTATGGTTTTCCACGTGTGAATGCCATTGTTGATGAGCCATCTACTTACCAGGAAGCCTCTCATATTCCGGAATGGCAGCTTGCTATGTCTGAGAAGCTTGCTGCCCTTGATCGTACAGGAACTTGGGATCTTGTTCCATTACCGTCACATGCAGTGCCTATTACATCTAAATGGGTATTCAAAATTAAGACCAAGTCTGATGGTTCTATCGAGAGATATAAAGCCCGTCTTGTTGCTAGAGGTTTTCAGCAAACTCAGGGTCGAGATTATGATGAGACCTTTGCACCAGTTGCTCATATGACTACTGTTCGTACTCTCATTGCAGTGGTTGCTACTTCTTCTTGGACCATCTCTCAAATGGATGTTAAAAATGCTTTTCTTCATGGTGATTTGCATGAAGAAGTTTATATGCAACCACCTCCAGGTGTTGATGCTCCTCCTGGTCATGTTTGTCGCCTTCGTCGTGCTCTATATGGTCTTAAACAGGCTCCTCGTGCTTGGTTTGAGCGTTTTGTTTCGGTGATACGGGATGCTGGGTTTTTACCTAGTGATCATGACCCTGCTCTATTTATTCATCTCTCTCCACGTGGACGTACTTTGCTTCTTCTATATGTTGATGATATGTTGATTACGGGAGATGATGTGGAACACATTTCTCATGTGAAGAAGCAACTTGGTGAGCAATTTCAGATGTCTGATTTGGGTCCTCTCAGTTACTTCTTAGGAATTGAGGTGTTGCATTCTGCAAAGGGATACTATCTCTCTCAGTCCAAATACATACAAGATCTTATTGCTCGCTCTGGCATTACAGATAGTCGAACGGCTGCGACACCTATGAATCTTCATTTACAACTTCGTCCTACCGATGGTACACCTCTTGAGGATCCCTCTCGATATCGGCATATTGTGGGCAGTCTTGTTTATCTCACTATTACTAGACCTGATATTGCTCATGCGGTTCATATTCTGAGTCAGTTTGTCAGTGCTCCTACTTCCATTCATTTTGGACATTTGCTTCGTGTACTACGGTACTTAAGGGGGACATCTTCTCAGTGTTTGTTCTATGCTCGTGAAAGTCCACTTCATCTTCATGCTTACTCAGACTCCACCTGGGTGAGTGATCCAACAGATCGTCGTTCTATCACAGGTTATTGCATTCTTCTTGGTTCTTCTCCTCTCGCATGGAAGTCTAAGAAGCAGGCAGCTGTATCTCGTTCTAGTACAGAGGCAGAACTTCGAGCACTTGCCACTACCACTTCAGAGATTGTATGGCTTCGATGGTTGTTAGCAGATTTTGGTATTTCTTGTGATGCTCCTACACCTCTTCTATGTGATAATACTAGAGCCATACAAATTGCCAATGATCCTGTGAAGCATGAACTTACAAAGCATATTGGCATTGATGCTTTCTTTACTCGGTCTCATTGTCAGCAGAAAACAATTGCTCTTCAGTATGTGCCCTCAGAACTGCAAGTGGCAGATTTTTTCACTAAAGCACAAACTCAAGAGCAACATCGGCTTCACTTGCTCAAACTCAATGCTTCAAAACCTCCGTTTCCACCTTGAGTTTGAAGGGGGGTGTTAAGTATATCAAGGTCCATATACTATAGGCCCATGAGGCCCATGTGGTTATCTATATATTGGCATCTCCACTATTGGAGTTATTGTCTTCTCAAATCCCTAAAGTAAGTCACACAATCTATCAATAACCTTCCTAGTAAGAGATAAGATACCAACTAATGAGATAAGATGCCAACTAATGCAACATAATTTGATAACCAAGTTGCTTCTGCCACCAGCCCTAGCAGCTGCGGCTGCTGCCCCTTTGGTGCACAGGCCCTAATGGGCTAGGCTGGGCTGCACAAGAGAGTAGTTGTGTGCTGTTGCACGGGTTGGCTACTAATTTTAACCACAATCACAGAGTGCTAAGGGGAACAGAAAAATGGAGTTACATATTCTAGAGGCAGATGATATACAAACCTGTTGGAACCGGTAGCTGTCGCCATTCTGAATTTCTATTTCATCCTAAAGTGAAAGAATGTATCATTGTAAGTTGTAACAGAGTACAAAATATAATTACACATCTTGTACGACAAAGTAGTGTGTAAAAGGTCAAGAATCAGTGGAGAAATCTACAAGAGAATCATTCGGGTTTTCGTTTTCAAACAAGAACAAACTTATTCACATCATCTAAATAGCTTATCCCACATGTTCAAGATCAAGAAAACCTAAGAGGTTAGTTTGGATTTTTCAATACCATTTTCCTTCATTTTAATATCGTTTTCTCAGCTTAACCTGAATTATTGGCAACCTTCTTTAGTACTAACAGGATCAAGACAAGTAGACAACCTACGAGGTAACTAGTCAACCAGTAAAATCTTAAGATGTTAAATTAGTGATGCTTGTATTTCACGCTAGTTTCTGGCATATGTAAAAGTAAATCTCAAGTAAAAAGAGAAGCACCTACCTCGAGTTCACGAATTACAGCAGCTGTTCGCCAACCAGCTTTTGAAGGCCCTCTCAAGTCGCTAAAAAGATGATCACCAAAGTATATCACCTGCGACATGGCCAAAAAGACATGAAATGATATATTTAGCTTTCGAAAGTCAGTATTGAGGAGATGCATGTGTTAGGATGAGAGTGAAGACCAGACCAAGTTATATCTATAGTAGCTTTACAAATATGACAAGGTTATGGCAATGCCCTATTAGATTAAGCATGAAACATAGTCAATATGCAGCAGATGAGCCTAAATATCAATGAGACATGTTCCACTATGCAGCAGCAAAATCAACTAGCATTTGACATGTGCAAATGTTTGACATCAAAACTATTGTGTTTATTTAAGAAGAAAAACTATATTACTCTAGATAGAAAAGTTAAAGCTGATGGAACATATATAAAAAAATTATCCTTCTTGAGGTTCAAAACAGCCAACCTCTGGGCCTCTCCACTTTGTAATCTGCAGAAATGATTTTAAACAGCCATGGTAATATACTTGATTTGGCATAAACTTGTGAACTGCAGTAAAAGCTAAGGTATCCTTTTCAGTGTCATACACCCTACAAGTAACCAGCAAATGTAGTTAGGAATCCAGAATTGGAGTAGACATAACTGTGCAGAATGTTAAGGATATAAGGTTAAAGATATAAGAGTATTTGTGGTGTTTCCTAGTTTCTAGGGTTTAGTCTTGTGTCCTTTGTGTTCCTTGAATTTTGTACTATATATTGCCCCTTTGGGTTGTGCAATACTTGAACGATTCTTCTATTCATCCAATAGATCTAGCATGATATCAGAGCAAAGGTTCAAACTTTAACCTTCGTTCTTCTTCCGCTACCACTGCCCCCGGAGGATCAATCTCCACTCCTGGATGCGGCCACATCGTTGTTGCCCAGCGGCTCCTCTGAGGTCTGCCGCCACTGCCAAACTTCGGGCCGGCTCATGGCCACCAGTCTAGCCCCGCCCGGATCCGGCCTCCTCCGCGTCGGATCCGGCTCGCCACCTCCTAGAGGCTCCCCTGCCTGGAGCCATCGTCATCCTCACCGACCACCGAAACCCCAGCATCGTGTCGCCCAACACGATCAACATGTGTGGCCGGCCATAACTAGCGGTCTCAAGCTCCTCGTTGCGCTGGTTGAGATGCCCGAGGCAACGCGGTGAGGAGGGGAGGAGTGCTGGAGCGAGGCATTATTGAGGCCTTCTTGGGGTTGGAGTGAGCTACCTCCTGTGGAGTACAGAGGCACAGTGGCGTCTGTTGGCTCTTTGGTTGGTCATTTGATTGGTTGGTGTTAAGGATTGGTTGCTACTGAATACATAGTAGGTGTTGTGAACAGTATTAATACTACTCATCTGTAGCATGGAGTCAGTGTAGTACTGTATTTTTGTCCTTGCTGCTGGTATTCATTGCCTGTCAGTCTTTTCTTTTGACTCTTCCGTTGCGTCCATCCAAATCCAGATCTTTTTCAATTCGTCAAAGCCGTGCGATTCCACAAATTTCTGTGTCAGTCAGCCGATTGCTTAGCTAGCAATGGTCCATCCTCTTAGATCAAGTGTAGTCTTCTTTTCGCATGGCCGCAGTCGCCGCTCTTCTCTTTAAGCTACTGTAGATTGCAGAATTTTCAAGACCGCCGCTTCTCTCTAAGCCGCCCCAAGTTTTAAGGCTACCGCGCTTTCCTTCCGTGTCGATGTCATCTCGGACTTCGATCTACCTTATAGGCTGCCACCATGCTTTATGGGTTGCCACACGACATCAGATGAAGATCTTCTGGTCTCGACACAATTTTCAAGAGTTGCACCCTACGACATCTTTAAGACTCGAATTTCGGATTTTCCCTATTTTAGTGTCAAATCTTTCAAATGCAATGCTATTGCATACACCTTGCATTTGAGGGATGGGTGGTGTTAAGGATATAAGGGTATTTATAGTATTTCCTAGTTTCTAGGGTTTAGTCGTGCGTCCTTTGAATCTTGTACTATATATTGCCCCTTTGGGTTGTGCAATACTTGAACAATTTTTCTATTCATCCAATAGATCTAACATAGAACATTTAAAAAACTCGCAACAATACAAATTATTATGCACCTGTACTTACTAAGACCTACTTTCTGTTAATATTCGAAGGTTTAGGAACAGTCCTACATGGATGCAGCTTTGTCAAAGGCAAATAAACACATTAACACCACTATTTTGCTAAGAAGGATTAAATTAATATTTCTCTTTAGTAGCACAGAAATGTTCCACAGAACCTGAAAGGGTGGTCTGAATTATAGAAAGTCGGTTTATTTGCATGTGCAATCACAACATCAAAGAGCCCCCTCCAGGAATTCCCATCGAAATGCTGGTCCTGCTTAATCAAATAATGAGAAGTCAAGTTGACAATATGTGAGTGGACAAAACACAAAAAGAATGGCTCTTGAGAGAAAAAAAAATGTCATATCAAGACACTTTCTAGTTGGAATTACTGTCTTCATGAAGAAAATTACAAGAACACAAGAAAAAATTTCTCCATACTAGTAGGGGAAAAAACAAGCTCTTAATGAAATTTGGAAACAAAGGAACAATGTACATGCAAAAGATTTGCTTGTCAGTTTTAAGACTATGTGTCAAGTACATTTACTAGAACAGTCTCTTGCAATGGTGTGATGGTGAAAAAAATATTGGATATCAAATTCTCAACTAAAAGTTGACCCAAAACAAAATTTCATGTCAGACCTGTGAAAAGAAAAAACAAGTGTATGCTATGCATGGACAAAGCATAAAAAAAGATTTAAAGGACCTCTAGCAAATAACTCATCCCTCCATCCACAAAGTAGAAAGGTGAGTTGGTGAGAAGAAATAGCTTTTTCCCCTTGTCTCTTAGCATCTTTAAGAAACGGAACACCTGACTCTGCGGGTCACAGAAGAGGCAATGGTCTTAGAGCTGTATACTTGCATTGGTAAAAAAAAACATCACCATCTCAAGATAAATTATATAACTGAATAAAAGAATATCAGAAGACGAGAAATAGTATCAGGTTAAAGCATTGATATACAAAACTTCAGCCAAAAAGAAGGGGGAATGGCAATATGCCAACAAGAAGCAGGAAAAGCAGTACCACCTACATTTTTTATCAGAAATTTCTGTGGCTCAGAAAGAATTTTCCTGTGAATTAAACCACTTCTGTGGACATGCTGAATCGATTGGTTTACATCCTCATATACATAAGAGGCATCAAACTCCAGCTTGGCATCTACAAAGTGCTGAACAATATCAGCAATGAGGCATGCCTGTGAAGAAATGAACATGTTCTTACTGTTAGAAACAATCAGTGAAAAAGCCAGTACAATTGCGCTATATAATCTCATAATAATTCTTCAAGCTAAACACATTATGTGATACTATAATTGAGTGCAGGATAACTATCGATGTTTTTATGCGCTACAACATAGGGTGTATGGGTGCAAATATATTTCAATAAGGGAGGTGACAACTGAGAATGACATGCACAATTAGCTGCTCAAGAAAAATGATCAAATACACATAAAGATTAATGTATGAATACTCAACAGATAAAATATACATAACCTATAAAGAAAGTTTAACAAAACGGGAGATATTATGGCCCCATTTGGCACAGCTCTAGCTCCGAGATCTATGCTGGATCTGGAGTTTGTTGGCTAAATTAAAGTGATTTAAATATTTTTATTTAATATATAATATAAATGAAATGAGTCATGTAAATGCACTTAACATGCCTGCAACTCTAGATCCAGGATTTCCTAGAGCTACAGATGACCAGCTCTAGGAAATCTACAGATTTCCTAGAGCTAGAGCTCTGCCAAACGGGGCCTATGTGCCACTACTTAGTCCACATGTCTGTAAGGCAACTGATAATGATTTACTACTTCAAAAGTAAATTGCTAAGACATGAAAAGAAGGGAACAGAATAAATATGAGTGAAGGTTTGCATCAATTCAAAAGTACCTCACTAAAACAGAAGACATCCATCAGCCCAACAAGCTGACGAGCTTGATCTCTGCCAATATGCCGTGTACCATAGAGTTCTTTTATCTCAGTCAAACTCAGCTGATAAACAAACATCCAGATAAGAACTTGTAGCTCATTAAGAAACACATTTTACATAATGTAATTATTTGGTTGGTGACAGAAAAGAGCAGCGTAAATAAAAGATGATAAATTAAATTCAGTTCTGCTGAACAGTGTAGCTCAGGAAGAAGTTTGCAAGCTATCCTAGCAAATGCTTGAATTACCCAATGGCCCAAGCTGGCAACCAGTGGAAGGCAACCAATTACAAACAGAATGATCACATTATAGTGAAGACCTACATATTTAGATATGAATACCCCAAAGATAAATTAGTGAATGCCTCACCTTCCGCCTCCCAAAGAAGCAACCATCTGGTTCAATAGACCCAAAGAAATCAAGCTTCAGAAGGCACCCTTTTAGTTTGTCATAGTAAAGGCCCCTGATGGGAAAGCTGCAGTCGTACTCGTACTGCAAGCAACTCTCCGGATACTTGAACTGCACAAAGCATCACCTCCGCTCACAACCCACAAACTTACGATTTATCATTCATGCAAACCAATTAAAAGAGAGCCAGAAGCCGTGAACAACCAAACCTCATTGACCAAGTGCTTCTTGGCGAGATCGTAGATCAAGCACTGCAGGTGCTCGGAGTAGTGCGACAGCGTGTAGTCATAGTCGAAGCCATAGACTTGCAAGTCGTCAAGCTTGACGTTCTTGTTCACAAAAATGCCTGAAACCCGCGACCCAACCCCACCAATTGAAGAACCATTTTCTGGACATTTTTAAAGCAAGAACTGGATGTTGTTAGGTAGAGTGAACATCCAAACCATGCGGGTTCATCTTTGGCATGTCCTTGATGGCGACGGGGATGCTGAGGTAGTTGCGCTTGGCGTCCTCGAACTCGCGGCGGATGCGCTCGATCTCGTCCTCGCCGGCGCCGGACCCCAGCGTGGAGGAGAGCGTGCACAGCGCGCGGAGACCTGGAACCAACCCCACCCACGAAGCAGTCAGCCCCGGCCCCCACAGCGGCATTACGTCGAACGGCTTGAGGGCAAAGAACGCAGTGACCGACAGACCTCGCCAGGACCTGGACGCCGCCGGCGAGAGGGACCCAGAAGCGAGGAGGCGGAGACGCGCCGACGCCGCCGCCATCGAGGTCGGTCGGTCGCCGAAGAGAGGAGGAGGGGAGAGAATAAGGCGGGAGACGGTGGAAAGCGATGCGGGAGTGACAAGCAAGCTAAGCTGCCACGACGGGCGGGCTGTACGACCTGCGGTCTCGCTGACGTGGCTGCCCGGAGGTACAGACCTTGCAGCGATCGAGCGAGCTCGTGGCCGCCTCGTGGGAACGGAGCCCAACGCTTTCCGAGACAGAGCCTCGTGAAAGTGAAAAGGCCCAAAAGAAAAGATAAAGGTCGCCTTTTCTTCTGTCAAGGTGCGAAGAGCCAACAGCCCGGCGCGCGGCCAAACTCTGCGTGGCCGATTCAGCCGCCCTTTCCCGAGCAGCCGAGCCGGGCGCCCGCGCGCACGCGCCACAAGTAGCGGCTGACAGCCCAACTCACGCACAAGGGCGCGAACGCTCCACCCACGTTGTGCCGCGCTCCCCCGCGCACGCAGAATTCTGCCCAACCGGCACGTCCGCCCCGCGCCGCACGCTGGTCTACCAGTACGGCGAAATGGCCCGCAGGCCAGGCGGCGGCACCTTCCGACGAGCTGAGGCCTTCCAACTGGGCTGCTGCGTTAGCGGCAGGCGCCGAAGCCCGAAAAGCCCTGAGCCTAACCCCCTTTTTTTTACTCCCCCCCCAAGCAACTTTTTTTGCACAATTGGCCTCCTGTCAGTGTATTTGCGTTTGTAACCTCCTCCCGACTGTGGAGCCACCAGACAGTGGTGCGTGGCATTTCCATGGTGGGGAGGCACGGACCAGTGGTCGTGGGCCGCGGCTTCTCTGTAGCCCCTGCTCGCTCGCGTGATAGGCTGGGCCCACTAGAGAACTACGGTTGGGGGTTGCAGAAAACACCAGGTCGAATCTGTGGTAGCGGGGCGTGGATTCACGCTCTTCGGCCGGCCGGTACACTTTTTAAAATATATATATTCGAATTATTTTTAAATTTTAGATATACAAAATGAGTTTGAAAATTTTATAATTTCTCAGTGGAGCCTTGTAACACCTCTTACTTGTTTATACAATTATTTCCTAACTTGAAACATTGAGTTTTTCTCCGTAATTTATTTATGTGTACTATCTGCATAAATTTGTAATATAGAAAACTAGGTCAAAATATTTTGAAATATATTTTGAAAACTCCTTACGCAGTGTAGTTGCCTGTGTATTTTTTCAGAAATTTATATGTTCTGAAATTGTCTCAAAAATTGAGGTTTCACGTATCGGAAATTAGGACGTTTCATTTCGAAAACTAGGGTTTCATCATTTCATGTGACTTGGAATGCGGGAGTTGCATTTCACTAATTTCCTCTGGTAGCTATTTACCAAGTTTTGTGGTGCATCTTTGGTACTCAATTATATGTTCAGGTCAATAAATTTGTTCGTGATGTAGGATGAAGGATACCGACTAGAGGGAGGGTGAATAGGAGGTTTTAAATTTTTCTTGTCTACTCAATTAATTCTTTACAATTTTAATGGCAAGAATGTAAAACAATTAATCCTACACAATTCTAGTCAAGAAAACAACAATGCTAGCTCTAAACAAGGAAACGATCATAATAATATCAATAAAAAGAGCTAGAAGGAAAACAAGTAAAAGATGTACACACTCGATGTTTTTACCGTGGTGTTCGAAAACTTACCGGTTCCCCCTAGTCCACGTTGAGGTTAGCCCGAATGAATCGGACCGGCTCCATGAATTAAGCCGAAGCACCTCGATCACTAGTGGTAGCTCTTCCCCACTCTGGGTAGAAGAGCTCTGACCTTCACAAGAATACCGGGTCTTCTCACAATCTCTCTTGAGAAGATCACCGATCAATCTTGCGCCCAATCGTCCAAGTGCCGGCAAGCACTAAGAGTAATAAACCAGGGCTTTACTTGAGTGCAAATGAGTGCTAAATGGATCAACTAATGAATGCAAGCGCTATTTGCTCAACCACCTAATGAATGCTCTAAGCTCAAAGAATGTTCAATGGGTCTCTTCCATCTGTCCTTGAGCAGTGGTGTTGGTATTTATACCCTCCACCAACCAAAACTAGCCGTTTGGAACAAATTCCAGAAAAATTTAGGAGGAGCGGAACTACTGCCGTTATACGGCCGGAACTACCGCTCCCAAATCTTCCCGACAGAACGGCTATGTCAGAGCTCTGCAGTGACCATTGGATTTGGCGGCGTGGTACTACCGCCGTTGAAACTTGCGGTACTACCACTCTCCGGTAGTTCCGCAAAGTCGGCGCGGTACTACCGCTTGAGCCGAATTCCAAAAGTCCCAAGTTTGGCGCTCTCTGAAAAAAAGGCTCCGCTCTGAGTCCGGAGTTTTCGGACTCCAGAAGTACCGCTCTGGATAGCGGAACTACCGCATCCTGCGGTAGTTCTAGCGTTGAAATCGCAGGTACTTCCGCTCCGCGAAATTTCAGATTTCATCTGAAGGATCTCTCTGGAAAAAACGTTCCGCTCAACCTCCGGATCTTCCGGGCTCCGGAAGTACCGCTCCAAAGTGCGGAACTACCGCTCCCTGTGGTAGTTCCGGCATTGAAAGCTCCGGTACTTCCGGTCCCGCAAAATCTAAAATGCATCTGGGGGTGCTCTCTGGAAAAAAGGCTCCGTTCGAGATCCGGAGCTTCCGGTCGCCGGTAGTTCCGATTCTGTTTGTGGAACTACCGCTCTACGGTAGTTCCGACGTTTAAATCAGCGGTACTACCGCTCTTCCAAACAGAGCATAGTTTTGGTTTTAAATCTGATTTTTTGATGAATGCATGCTTCTAATTTGATCCAAATGGCACATAAAATTTGCTATCAAGCTACTTGCCATGATCTCTCTTTATGGTACGATTATCTACCCTATAATCCGGTCTTCCACCTTTTCTCCTTAAGACCGGTAAAAATAAAAGGGATTCTATTCTAAGTATACCTTTTCCTTGAGCCATTTTTGGTCTTCTCATTTATCCTTTGGCTTGCATTTTTGTCACCAACATATGGACTTAACCTTTGCATATTCATTAAACATGTTAGTCGCATATTCACATAAATTCATTAATTACCAAAACCATTTTTAGGGGCCTAGATGCTTTCACGTGACCACAATGAAATATATTGCACAATGCAGTCATCCATTCACACGGAAAAAAGTTACCGTCTACTACGGTATAGGCATGGATATGCATTAGACATACATAAATCATACAAAGCATTGTAGGTAATAACGCGAATGAAAATAACACTCGTAGCACTACACCTTCAAGATAACAATGAACACAAGAAAGAAAATAACACACAACATTAAGTTAATCTTCCACTCTAGTCTATCAAAACGATGTCGCATCTCCACCATTTCACTACCTCCCATGACAACTCTCTCTTGTGGAACAATGCTGGGTCTAGCGCTCACTTCATCCTCCCACATCTAGAATCGGCAACCACCTAGGCCATCCTACAATTTGATAAGAAAAAGGTTTTTGTAACATCTGCTAAACGATTGGAACCAATCCATAACAAGCATACTCACCGAGTGAAAGGGGCACTTATAGTAGTTCTGTCCAGGATTCGCGGCCATTTGTGAGGTCTTACGCCTCACAAGCGTGCTGCACTTCGGGCAAATCACCACAGGTGCCGATGAAGAGCGCGCTCAGTTGACTCATCTCGGTGTCCAGGGGAGGGAGAAGCAAAGCTAGCTAGAGAGAAGGGGAAGAAATACTTCAGGAGGTGAAGCAGAACAATGCAGGAGGAGTGGCTGAGGAATGGCTCCCTTTTATATCCTGAAGTGTGAGTGCAAAATGGTCTTTTTGTATCATTAATGGAAGATAAATAATGATCAATACGAGTGACTATATATAACGGGGCAACTTTGAACACTGACATGAAAGCTCAGACGTTTGGCCTTGTCATTGTGGAAAGTTGGCTTATTTGGTCTTGTTACTGTGGAAAGCTGGCTCGCTTGGTCTTGTCACTGTGGAAAGCTGACTCGTTTGGTCTTGTCACTGCGGAAAGCTTTCATATTTGGTCTTGTCACTATAGAAAGCTGCCACGTTTGGACTTGTCACTATGGAAAACTGCCACGTTTGGACTTGTCACTATGGAAAGCTATCTTGTTTGGTCTTGTCACTGCGAAAAGCTATCTGGTTTGGTCTTGTCACTATGCAAAGCTGTCCCGCGGGCTATAAAATGAACACCCCACCCCCTGAAAGTAGAAGCACTTGACCCTTCCAACCATAGGAAGAAGAACCTTCTCTGTCCTATAGTAACATACCATGGAAGACGCACAAGAGCCGAATCGAAGCGGGGTTGCCTAAGGAAGATCTCCCCCTAGAAAGGAGGAAGGACTTTGGTCCTAACTACTGCTTGATGCCAAGCAAGCGTGCTCAACAAGTATGGCTGAAATGCAAGCACAGAGATGACACAGTCGTGCATGTTATGGAAGGCCCCTTCGATGGCAGACGATGTTTCTTTTGATATCCACACTTTGGAGTACAAATAGCCAATAGTTTATTTTCTCTTATTGCTAATAGAGATTCCATGTTAATCCTCTTTTCCAGCAGGAGTCTGCTGGATCGATCTTCCCCATGAATGCTATGTTGTGAGATACATGGATACACTATGAAAGCAAATCTTAGAGATGGATGCGTGGATTGATAGTATCAATGAGGAGAATGAAGACCTCCACTAACAGATGCAGCGCGAGAGGGGCAACGAGAAGGTCGTCAACATAGAAAGTTCGTATGATCCTACATGCTGCTATGCAAACCCTAACTGCATATGTGTGTGCTACTACAACAACGGCCAACCGTGTCCGAATACCCTGTTGTGCAACACTCCATGTGAGTAGCACAAAGAACCTTTTACCAGTAGGCATGCATCTGCATTTGTTCGTGGCCATAATGTAATATATTGCACAATGCTTCATGTGTAATCTGCGGAAACTGCCACACGTCGCCCATGGGCTGTTTTGCGGTCGGAGGGGGCAATTACGTAAAACAAAAGCCCATGGAAGGTTATTCCTGCAAAAAAAGGACCACAGGATAAAACAGTAAAAATGTCAGCCAAACCTGACTTCAGCTGGTATGGCAACTCCTGTCACCAATTCACTTGGACCTATCACCAATTGAATTGGCAACAAAACTTTCAATGTCAGTCTATCGCCAATTCATTTGGTGATATGAATTGGCGATAGGTGAATTGGCCGATAGGAGCCTTCCAATGATTTAGTTGGGCCACATGATTCAATTGATAGGAGCCTTCCAATGATTTAGTTGGGCCACATGATTCAATTGACGAGGTCTTTGTCACTAAATTATTTGGTGATAGGATCTTGTCATCATTTGAAATGATGACAGAAGATGCTTTCTCAGCCTATTGCTTGCCAAATGAATTGACGACAGAGTATTGTTTATGTAAAAAAAATATTTTTAGCTATTTTTTTGTAATATTAATAAAAAGCTGGTTATTTAAAAAATTCCAAATCCTACAGGAAAATCTAGCGGCCCAGTATCGGTGCACTGGTCTAGGCCCATGGTGCACTGATCCAGGCCCATGGACGGTAAGGCAAGACGTAGGATCGGCCCATACCTTTCACAATTCCTAGTCAGTCTCTTGTAGCTTGTCCTCAGCCCATTTCTTTTAGCTCCCCAACAAGAATCCGTCACTACAACTTCGCTTCCTCCGCCACCGATTTGCTATAAAGACAAACCATTTCATCTGCTAGAACGAGTACCAACTGACAAAGCGACGACACTCTCGAAGTACATCCTATAAGCATCTACTGTTACTTGTCGCCACGACACATCAGCATGCAGAACACATCAGTTTCTTTTGTGAACGAGTAAAAGTTTTTTTTTTTGGAACGAACAGAACACGTCAGTTTGAACGATGGACTTCCTCACACGTCCCCGTACATACGTTTCGATCGGCTAGCTCCTGCCGCCCGGCAGAACCCCGGCCGGCCATGTCGGCACGGTGCCGATCTGGTGACTGGCAGTGGCGATCTGTCATTGCGGCATATGCCAGAATGCCAGTGAGGCGGTGACCATTCGAGCCACGGCTCTTTTTTTTTTCTTCTTCTTCTTCTTCTTTCACTGTCATCTGACAGCAAACCACATTGATGCTGTGGTCGCCTTGCGCTGACAGAATTAATGATCGCAATTCGCAAATGCCAAAACGAGGACCGTCCTCAACTTGCGGCCGCGTACTTGCGTGTAAGCTGTAACTTCCAGTCTTCCACGCTGGAAGGGCGAAGCACGGATCAATGGATGCAGATCTTCAGAAATTTGAATCAAGCGGTTGAGACAAGGTTTCAGAAAACCATCCTGCTACTGACAGGCTTGCTCAGGATCATGGACCATTCATAATTTCATATCAATGCAAACTCTTTTCTCAGGTATTAATGTTGATACATATAATTGCTCCTTTTTGTCAAAAACAAATGGAACGAGTCACTCTCTACATAGAGAAAGTGAAGAAACCACTTTAAAAAACAGGTATTTTTATTTTTGTCGTCTAGCTACCACAGGAAAAAAAACAATCTTTAAGTAATTCTCAGTCCTCCCTAGCTCTGTAATTGGATGTTACCTTGCCCTCTGCTTTCGCTCTTAGCCTGTTTCTTTTCTTTCTTTCTTCTCATTTTGATTCTAGTATTGACAAAACCCAATAATTAATTAAAAGAAATTAATTAACGGCCTATACCAACCTAGCCATTGGCCGCACACATTGACACTCGCAACGGCGTTATGCGCCGCCGCCCTCACAAGTCCAGCTCGAAGTGGAACGCCGGCGAGAAGTACGCGGTCAGGTCCCCGAAGAAGAGGCCGTCCACCTCGGTGTAGCCCACGCCGGCGCCGTCCTCGCACCCGAAGTAGGTCTGTATGTCCTCCGGGAAGCTGCACTGCGGCGAGGTGCCGTCGTCCTTGGTCGCCTGCGGCGGAGGCCGCTGCAGCGAGAGCGACGAGGAGGAGGTGGTGCTGCTCTCCGCCGCCGACGTCCGCTCGATCATCTCCTTGAACTTGGGTGACTGCAGCAGCAGGCTCAGCGCCGACGTCGTGGTGGGGTGGCCGAGCGACGTTCTCGCTGGCAGGGGGAACTGCGCCGTCGCAATGCTGTCCTCCATGCTCTGGCGGTCGTGCAGGAACGACGACGCCATGCCATCGAGGTCGATCGCCGGCAGCTCCTGCGCCGCCAGGTTGGCCAGCATCGGGTGAGGGTTCTGGGCGGCGTTCATCCCGTCGGCGCCGGGGCGGAGCCACTTGATGTACCGGCTGAGGTCGAAGTTTGTGACGGCGTTCAGGCCTCGGTACTCGATGGCGGCCATGTCGTACGCCATTGCCGCGTCCTCTTGCGTCGCTGCGGTGCAAAAGATTTAAGCAACAATGACGACAACTGATCATCCTAAATGACTCAATTTTCCGGAGAAAAACATATACTATTGCTGATATGCGCGTGATTAGTATTATGTGCTCGTTGAGTAGCTTAAATCTTGTTTGAAACGCGGGAACTATACAGGAAACATTGCAATTCGTCTGGATTTCCTCGTTTAATTTGTTTCTAACAGAGCTAATGGGTGGGTGTTCACCTATCAAAGCTTGTTTGGAGGCTAGAAGTATCATAATTTTTTTTTCTAAAAATCACAAAATTTATAGGATACAATACAATTCCTCCAGAATTCGTGCTAAAACTCTGCAACTCTAAATGAGACCTAAGCCCTCAGTGTTAAAACTCATCTACCATGTAATCCAATAGGAGGCATGGATCATTAATTAGGTGCACCAACATTTTTGTGTTGTGTGGCAGGACAAGCACACATCCATCGTGTCCGTCTTTGTTCTATTCGTTTGTGTGCGTATTAATTGTGCTAATCTTTGGGTTAATGGATTGCAGGCTTCATCTGGTGCACAGGGGGCCGTTAGAAGTTGGTGGTGCTGGGGTCTAATCGAGTCATGGCATCTAATCCCCAACTAACCAGAATTTAAATTACTGGGAATGACACAAATGCCCCAAGTTCCTCCCATTGCTAGCTCAACTACTTCATGCGTAGACTTATGTTTTTACCAAAGAATTTGTCTCGAACATGTGTTTTTTTCTTATTCCTTAGATCCCATTTGGAACACGACATATCATGTAGGAATTTTGGAGGAAAGGAAATACCCACTCTCACATGATATGTGCGGTTCTGTACGAAATCCATATGAAACTTATGCGTTACAAACATCAAACATGCCTCAGCTGTCAGCTCTTTGCACCTGCCGGCAGCTTCTTTGGTTGGAATCACAAAGGCTGCACTGTGATAGAGAATTCAGGATTGACTTTTGAGAGCAATTGCACTCAACAATGGTCGCAATCTAATCTTTAGACTAATGGTAACAGACAGGCCTCCATCCATTAGAACCACTGTGTGCAGAAATCAGTAGGGAATTTATACGGTCAGACAATACGCTGCAATGTGAGAGCAAATTCGTCACCATAAACGTGTAAGCCTCACTGTAGTACACTAGCCCTAACGACTTGCACTTAATACTACTCAGATTTGGCTTTCAGGAACAGTCCATGAACGGAAGGAGAATTTATGGGTCAAAAAAATTAAGGCATTTTTATAAAGGCTGTTGTGATGCTAATTAATTTCTTCAAGTAGTATTAATTGTGGTCAGTTCCAACAAAATTGATTTTGTGAAAGAAATTAACGTACCATAGGTACCGAGGTAGAGATACTTGTTACCGAAAACACGGCCAATCCGAGCCTCCCATCTCCCATTGTGATGATGTCTGTGAAGATTGGTGCGAATCCATATGATGAGAATTTTTTGATCAAGTTGTGTTTACACAGTTAAGATCCCGTTTGGAGCAAAGGAATTCGGAAGTCATGAAGATTACCTAGCAACACCCCGGTACTTCGAGACTCCTCTTGAGAACCCACTGCTTTTCCTGTGAACACATCATATAGATATAGTATTTCTTTTTAGCATGGTATGATTGATATTTCTAACTTCTTTTTTAGGGATTTAGTTTTGTTAATTTCTCGTGTACTCTTTTTTGACCCAAATTCATCGGCGAGCGAGTTTTCAAAATAGTTGCTTTATTTGAGAATTACCTCCTTAGGGATCCAATATACTCTTCCCTGGATTGCCCCTCCATTTCTTTCATCTCCTCTTCATATGCAGATAACTGCAAGTTATGTAAAAATATGATAGCTGCTTAATAATATAATTTAAAGTCCTTGCGCAGATGCAGTGCACATGTATGTGATAGTGGAATATCTTAATTACTATGCAATAGTGAAAAACAAATAAAAATAAATTTACTGCTCCATTTAAATTCCAAAAAAAACCCAACAGGGTCTATAATATTCGTCTTGTCCGATCCACGCCCGATAGAGTCTTCGTGGATTGGACGAGAGAAAGAGAATCGGCTTATGGTGATCTACGGTAGCTTATCCACTGCAGCAGAACCAAATTAATTTCCAGGGAGGGGGAGCCCATGACCGAATTCAATTCGAGAGGTGCCAAGACTGAATTCCAAGCCGCGGACTGTGGTGGTACTACTGGAATGTGCAATGAATAAATTTTGGCGGCAGCCTAGCCCTACCGGGAAGTTGAGGATGGTGTCGGAGCCCCAGTACTTCAACGCCGCCAAATCATAAGCCCGTGCCGCTGCCGCCTCCTCGTCGTACGCGCCTGCAACATTGGAGATAATTAAGCAGACTAATCATACTACTAACATACACTAAAATAAATTTTTTATATAACAGACTGATTTTCGTTTTATATTTTTCAGTTGATGAATTCATGTCATGCCAAGGCCATGACTCGAGAGCCTCACCGAGGTAAACTGCATGCACCAACAAGAAAAAAGACAGTCAGTCGATTGGTTAATTAAGGTAAACAAGGGAGGTAATTAGTAGAGGTAGCTAGAAGTGATTAACTAGTACTGGTAGTAGGATTAACGGACGAACCTTGCTTGCCCTTCTTGTTCTGGGACTCGTTCCAGCTGTTCTTGTCCCACAGGTGCGCCTCGAACCGCCCCGTCCACCGGTGCCTGCGACGCGATCACCGCGTGATTAGAGGGATTAGTTGCTGGCTTGCAGCTCAATATGATCAGTTGGTTTGCTGGTTTGCTTACCGTGTGACGCCGCGGTAGACGGAGCTGCGCTGCGATGGGGACTCGCGCGGCACGCTCTTCCGCGTGCGCTTCGGCTTCGCGCGCACGGCCACCGCCGAAGCGTCGGCCGCGTTGCTGTGGCCGGCGTCGCTGATGCCGTTGTTGGTGGTGGCGGTGTTCTTGCGAGGCTTTGCCATTGTGCGTCGTGTGTAGGTGGTGAGGGGATCAGCAGAGGGGAGACGATCAGAGGAGCAGAGAGGTGGGTGGCCAACTATGGTGCCACAAGGTGGCCGTTTTAATGGGGTGTGTGTGTGGAGAGAGAGAGAGAGAGGTGTGATGGGGCGGCAGCGGAGTTGGTTGGTATTTGGAGGGCAGCGCAGGCGCCAAACGAGAAGAGGAGGCAGAGGCAGAGAGAGAGAGAGAGAGAGAGAGAGAGAGAGAGAGAGATCAGCCGGCTCTCGTTCTTCCTCTCTTTCTGTAGCAAAAAAAAAACCAAACTTTTCTCGATCTGATTGATTGGCCGTCTAAGAGCGGCCGCCTCTTGTTGTCGCTAGCTATCTCCAAGCGGCTTGGCCCTGCTAGATAAGCTTCCCAAATCTCGTAGTTAAGTTACGTCTTAACATGCGCCCTGCTGACACTGGCTCGCTGGCCTGACAGTGGGCCCCTGTCACCGGGACTGTTGCAGGTGCAGAACGATCGAGTTGCATGCAGTGTTAAGCTCTCTTGTTATGTTTCTGGATCGACTAGTGGCCTCTGAGCAAGATCTTGCTACTACTTAGTAGTCTCATCACTTTGGCCCGTTTGGCGCTGCATGCGGTGAGCTGTTCCCATTCGTGATCAGTTTAGTCAGCTAGGTATGTACTGTTGTTAGTGTCGCCGATTTTAAACTTCGGAGCCGGTGTTGTATTCTGCTCTTCTTGAGATGAATGGCTACGAACTGTATGGCAATCCCAAATGGAGGCCGGTCTCATTGTTGCTGTAAAATACCTTCGAGATTCTCAAGGGCAAACTAAACTACAGGCTGCAGGCTGCTTATATTTGACCAGACATTGCCTCAGACTCAGTTGCAGTCTAAACTCTGAAAGTCTTGCCCTCATGTTTCATTACGAGATAGATAAACAAATGCAAGATGACTTTCACTGAAGCAGGAATCTGATACAGTCAGAAAAACATGATCGCCCAAATTAAGGATTAAATTCTTCATAAAGTCAGCTGGGGGAACATACTGTTGACTTCAAAACATATACTAACGAGGAAACTTCGCAGCCGAGCTTTCTTAAACCACGAAATATTCGCATCGTTGTGCAAAAGAGTTTGACAATACGCAGATAGTGATGTCATGACCAAACCCCTACCTTAAAACCGATACATTCCCAAATATGACGCCACAACCACAATCCGTGGTACTTATAGTGATACCGATGTTTATATCCATCAAAATCTGACGCCAAAAAGTCGCAAGAGTACTCCTATTTTCAAAAAGTTTAACAAATTCTTTTCACAAATTGAAGGACTAGTGAGAAGGTGCAGGTTTTTGTTGTTTTGAACCATTGACAAGTTTTTGGAGTAGAAATTTGAATTTTGTAAAGTTTGCATTTTGTCGGTTTTATTGTCAGACTGTTGATCTAACTGCTCGTATGCTTTCGGCTAGACCATTGGTGTGGGGCAGGTTAGACAACTTAGGCGGTGTTTTCCAAAGCATGGTGTTTTCACTACTTGAGACCAGTCAAACCGGCCTCTGGTTGGCGATCATACCTGCCCAAAAATTTGTTTTTTATGATTTAGGGGATTTTGGCTTGGAGGTGATTTGAATTGTGTTTGATCGGTGCATTAATGTATGATGCATATTTTAACTAACGTGGGTCACGTTGTCAAGAACTTGTGTATGGAAATTGTTGTAGGGGGTGGCCCAACCCGTGGCGGGGCCTTATAACTGGCCCAATACATAATAAGCCCAATAGTATAGGGATATAAGTATAAAAGAATGTACCAATGTATCCCTACCTTTTGTAATTATTAAGAGGGTAGGATAGGAATTTTCCATTCAATTCCACTCATGTATATAAACATACAATAGGGGTACAAGGGAGGGGATCCACTCATTTCATACACGAGCGCTGTCTCTTCTGTTGTTAGCTCTCTATATAGTCCCCTTATATGCTGTTTGATTAGTAGCTACAATAGTTGGCACCGTTCGTAGGGACTCGCGCAAGAAGCTGCGCAAGGAAAGGCTCTAGAGAGGGCTACCATCGGAGCGCTCGTGTCGCGAGCACCCCAGATCGCCCAGCTTCTGCTAGTTTTCAAAAGTGAGGCTACCGTCGGCAGTAATCTACCGTGTTTGACACTATCGGCGGCTACCCCATCGCACCAACACAGGTGGGACAATGCTTCTCGTCGTTGCCATCATGGCACCAGGGAGTCAGCCTTTATGCGCGATGTACACTGGCTTCGATTGTCAGATGACCACTTCGTGATTGCGACTTCACACAACTTGTCCGACCCCCTTTGTGGTCGTAGACATTCGTTCGACCATTCCGTGGTTGTAGACACTTAAGGCTTCATCTACGACTGCATCGTGGCAAGCTCTTCGTCGATAACTATGACCTCCTTGTGGTTGAGACTTCATCGACACCAGTCCGAAGTGTTGGGACGGAGCGCACATGCTCTGAAGCCTTTGCCCCACCACCGACTTTGTCAACACCTATGGAACCTTCGGCGATGTCATTCGACCTTGCCGATGCTCATCCGATCACCTTGTGGTCATGACTTCGTCGGCCCTCGATCGACTCCTCGTGGTCATGTCCTCATTGACGCCAGCATTCGCCCGGTCTTCGACGGACTTCGCATGATCTCCGCTGAATTGCGCGCGGACGTAGCCTCCGCCAGATCTTGTGTGGCCTCCACTGGACCTCGCATTGCCTTTGCTGGCCTTCGCACCCTCCGGCCTCTGCTGGACCCCATATTGCCTCCGCTGACCTTTGTGCCCTCCGACCTCCGTCGGCCTTGGCTCCACACCTTCGCACCTCCGAATAAGAGACTCATGGTCGTACACGTTTGTCTAGACATTTGTTCAACCTCGTGGTCCATACATCATCCGCCCAGGAACTTAGCCGTCCTGGGCAACTCTACGGAGAATAAAGAAAATCGCACAGTGGCCTCGCGCCTCGGCGTACTCTGCGGAGTATAAAGCGCTGAGAACTCAGTCGTCCTAGGCAACTCTACGGAGTATAAAGAAAATCGCACGGTGGCCTCAGACCCTGGCGTACTCTGTGGAGTATAAAGCACTGGAAACTCAGCCGTCCCAGGCAACTCTACAAAGTATAAAGAAAATCACACGGTGGCCTCGCGCCCCGGCGTACTCTACAGAGTATAAAGCACCAGGAACTCAATCGTCTCGGGCAACTCTACAGAGTATAAAGAAAATCGCACGGTGGCCTCGCACCCCGGCGTACTCTATGGAGCATAAAGTGCTGGGAACTCAGCCATCCCGGGTAACTCTATGGAGTATAAATGACCGCACAGAGTCCACAGCCCCACTGGCAACTTTGTAGACTTCGTCTGACCACCTCGTGGTCATTGACATTTTGTCTGACAGCCCCACAGTCGTGACCTGTTCGACCATCCTACGGTCGTGATTTTGTCCAACGACATCATGGTTGTAGACGCTTCATTCGACCGCCTCACGGTCGACACCTCGTTCGACCACCTCATGGTCATAGATACTTTGTCTGACCACCTCGATCGTAGATGGTTTGTTCGACCACCTCGTGGTCATAGATGCCTCGTCTGATCGTCTCGCAGTCAAGACTTCATCCGACCACCTCGTGGTCGTTGATGTTTCGTCTGACCGCCCTGCGGTCGTGATTTCGTCCGACCACATCATGGTCATGTACGCTTTGTTCGACCACCTCATGATCAAGACTCTGTCTGGCGTGCTCAGCTTCATCTCACCGCTAACTTTATCAACCCTGAGTCCGAAGGACGGTGGATGGACCACATGTGTCAGCTTTGTCTCACAACTTCCTTCATCAACCTCAAGTCCAAAGGGTGCGGAGTGAAATGCACACCTCAGAGCTTCATCTCGCCGTTGCTTTCATCGACCCGAATCTGAAGGGTGTGGGACGGAATACACACGCAAGGATTCGTCTCGCTGCTAACTTTGTCGACCGCGAGTCTGAAGGGAGGGGACAGACCGCGTGTGCTGCAGCTTCGTCTCACCGCCACCTTTGTCGATGCCTAGTTTGAAGGCTTGGGATGGGCTACGCACGTTAGCTTCATCTCGCTGCTGCCTTCATCGATCGCAAGTCCGAAGGGTGGGGGACGGGCTGCGCGTGCAAGGATTCGTCTCACTGCTGCCTTCTCAATCGCATGTCCAAAGGGTGGGAGACGGGCCGCGTGTGCAAGGATTTGTCTCGCTGTTGCCTTCTCGATCGCAAGTCCGAAGGGTGGGAAACAGACTGTGTGTGATGAGTTGTCATCTCACTGCTGACTTCGTCGATGTCAAGTCCGAAGGGTGGGGATGGACCGCACGCATTGTAGCTTCATCTCGCCGCTGCCTTCATCGACACCTAGTCCCAAGGTTGGGGACGAGCCACGTGCACCATAGCTTCATCTCGCTGTCGCCTTCGTCGACCCTAGTCCAAAAGATGGGGGATGGGCTGTGCACGCATGAGTCATCGTCTCGCCACCGACTTTATCTACTCCAAGTCTGAAGGCTGTACAGGAATGAGCGCATCGCCGCCGCCAACTTCATAGACTTCGTCCAACCACCTCGTGGTCATTGACATTTTGTCCAACCACCCAGTAGTCGTGATTTTGTCTGACCACATCGTGGTTGTAGATGCTTTATCTGACTGCCTCACGGTCGAGACTTCGTCTGACCACCTCTTAGTCGTAGATGCTTCGTTTGACCACCTCAGTTGTAGACGTTTTGTCTGACTTCCTCTTTATCATAGACGCCTCATCTGACCATCTCGCAGTTGAGACATCATCCAACCACCTCGTGGTCATTGACATTTTGTCCGACTGCCCTGCGCTCGTGACCTTGTTCGACCATCCAACGGTCATGATTTTGTCTGACCACATCGTGGTCATGGACACTTTGTCTGACCACCTCACGATCAGGACTCTGTCTGGTCCTCATGTCACCTTCATCTTACCACTAACTTCGTCGACCCCGCCGAAGGGCGAGGGACGGACCACGTGTGTCAGATTCATCTCGCAGCTGCCTTCGTTAACCTCGAGTCTAAAGGGTGCGAGACAGAACATGCACCTCAGAGCTTCGTCTCGCCGCCTCCTTCATCGACCCCAAGTCCAAAGGGTGCGGGATGGAATGTGTGCATCAGTTTTGTTTCGCTACCAACTTCATCAATGACAAGTCTGAAGGGTGAGGGATGGGCTGCTCACGCAAGAATTCATCTCACCACCGACTTCATCGATGCTTAGTCCAAAGGGTGGGTGATGGGTCACGTATGACAGATTCGTCTCACCACCGACTTCATCAACGGCTAGTCTGAAGGATGGGGGACAGGCCGTGTGCACTGGCAAGTCTTTGTCTCGCTACTACCTTTGTCAACCCCGAGTCCGAAGGGTAGGGACGGACCGCGTGCGCCGCAGCTTCATCTCACTGCTGCCTTCATCGATGCCTAGTCTGAAGGGTTGGGACAGACCACACACATCAGCTTCTTCTTATTGCCACCTTCGTCGACGCCTAGTCCGAAGGGTGGGGAATGAGCCAGCAAGTCTTCATCTCATAGCCGATTTCATTGATCTTGAGTCCAAAGGGTACGGGATGGGCTACGCTCGCTATCGCCTTGGTTGACGCCAAGTTCAAAGTGTGCGGGAGGACCACCCGCATCAGAGATTTGTCTCATCGCTGACTTCATTGACACCTCGTCAGCGTACGACTACCTCGTTCTTGTACACTCCGTCCGACCACCTCGCGATCACATACTCCGTTCGACCACATCATTATAGTAGGCTCTACTTGACCACCTCGTGGTTGTAGACATAGTCATTAGGACTTTGGCTCTTCTAATTTTTATTGTCAGTTTTGCATTCTTTGAGGGATGAGCAGTTAGGAAGCTTCCTAAGGATGATTTTGCCCTCTTATCCAGAAAATTCACAAGAACATACAACAATATGAGAAACAAGAGAATGAGTAGTCCTATCACTTACTTTGAGTGTGGTGAGCTGAACCACATTTAGACCGAATGCCCCAAGCTAAAGGGCAAGGAGGAGAAGGATTTTTGAAGGCACCCTCAAGCTCGTGATGCGAAGTCAAAAAATCCCAACTACCACAAGTTCATCAATTGGGTCCTTACCACTCTTAAAAACATCGGCATGAGCAATGTGGACTTAGGAATGGAGAATGATGAGGAGGAATCCCGCTACAAAAAGAAGATCCAAAACTTTACCAGCATGTGCTTCATGGCCAAGAACAACACCAATATCAGTTCCTCCTCCGACGAGCCCTCTAGTAAGCCCAAAGAGAAGAAATATGCTCTTGTTTCTCCTAAACATAAACTGAAGAAACAAGCAAAGTTGATCAATAACCAAGCCATTATGATTGATAATTCGAATCTAGAAGTGGTTACACTCAAATTCATGAATCTGATTATAATTGTGAATCTTGCTTATGCTTGCATGATCAAATGGATAATCAAAAAATTGCTCATTCCTCTATTGTTAGTCAACTCAATGATGCTCTAGATGAATTAGAATCTCTCAAGTCTAATGATGATCATGATTGCTTAAATGTTGTTGCCTTAGATGTGATTCTTTTAGATGCTATTCCTTCATAATGCTCAAACTCTGTCTTGTTTGAACTAAAACTAGATAATGGTACTAAGGAATTACTCAAATTTAATCCTAATTGTACTTACTCTCATCATGGGAATAACAAACTTAAAATGAAAGACATGACTAAAATGCTTCTTCATTCTAGGACTGTATCTTGTGAAAGTTGTCCTATGCTCACAATAGAGATTGGTTTTCTTAATAAGACACTTGAGGAGAAATGTAAAATTAAAAAAATCCATGTCCATGACTACATGTAAGAAAGTAATTGATTATATTTTGTGCATTTTGTCCTGAAGTTAGGACTTATTTATATCATATGCATGAGACATTTAGAGTCAAGTTCCAGGAGCAGTTGGGTAGGATTATAGAAACCATTTGTGTGTCTTGTGAGGCTTTAAAACTAGATGTAGCTATCTATAAAGAGAGATATGATAGAACAATCAAATTCTATGTGTGACACCCTAGCCCATGTTGGTCCATATGTGTGTGTGCACATGAGGGTGTGGGTTAGTCCCACCTTGCTAGCTTAGCTTGAGAAGCACTTACTATAAATCTAGGAGTTCCAATGGTAGCACCCCCGGTTAACCGTTTTGCGCGAAGCGAGGATGAAAGTGCAAGCGGATTGCTACGTGTGTGTAGCCTATCCAGAATGGGGTTAGGCCTAAGCCGGTTTGGACCCTAGGGCGTTACAAATGGTATCAGAGCCGACTCTTGCGGTTACATGGACGTGTGCGGGTCAAGGCCGTGGGCATATGGCGCATGGCGCGTGTGGGCCCGGAGTGGACACACGGCATGGCATATGTGCTGGTACTGAACGCACGGACAAGTGCCAAGAGGGGAGATCCTTATCATTTGCCCTAGTGTGGGTATGTTAGTCCGACGAGAATGTCGGGTATTTTGAGGTGGGTGTATGTGACACCCCGGCCCATGATGGCCCATATGTGTATGTGCACATGAGGGTGTGGGTTAGTCCCACCTTACTAGTTTAGCTTGAGAAGCACTTACATATAAGTCTAGGAGTTCCAATGGTAGCACCCCCAGTTAACCGTTTTGCGCAAAGCGAGGACGAAAGTGCAAGTGGGTTGCTACGTGTGCGTGACCTATCCAAAATGGGGTTAGGCCTAAGCCAGTTTGGACCCTAGGGTGTTACACTATGAGTGTGCCATATGTGAGAACGTAGCCTAAGAGAATAACTACCACAAAAAGACTCTAGAGAGATTTTGTAGTGGGAAGAAGAACCTTAATATGATTCCTAACCAATCTAAGGTGAGTGTGAAGAAGAAAGACCTAGGATTTAATTCCCTAGAGTATTCTAAGAAGCGCCCACCTAAGATTGTAAGAGTCATTGATAGTGGCAAGTTTGAGGTAAAACCCCCTGAGCAAGGTGTGTGCTTCTACTTCAGCAAGTCAGACCCCTCAAAAGGTCAAGTACTTTTGCACCTTCTACAAGAAGGACGGCCACATTGTTGAGTTCTGCTTCCGTAAAGTCAAGGTTGATAGAAAAGAGAGAATGCATGCTTTGAGGTTCATTAGAGGGGTGTCTTCACCTGTGAGTGTTTCTAGAACTAGGCCTCTTATCTTAACTTCTAGAAATAGATTTAGGTTTGTAGATGACTTCTTTGACCCCTTTAATGGTCCTAGGCAATGCTTTGGGTTAGGATATTATGAGGGTAGACCACGGGTAGCGTCTAGATAGCGGGAGTATTGGCCTTTTGGTAGGCCAATTCGGAGAGCTCTAGGTGGTTTTGTGAGTCTTATGATTATCTTACTAACTATTTTATTCCTGTTTCTATTGCTGTTCCTAGATATCATGTGGCTCAGTACTAGATTTTGAAGTCTTTCATTACTAACCCTAGTACTGAGATACAATGTTTTCTGCTTATGCCCTGTAGGTTTGTTGAGCGAGGAAGGAGAATGTGTGGCTTGTTGACTCCGAGTGTTCTTGACACATGACCAGAGAATCTCGATGGTTCTCCTCCCTCACTCATGAATTCGGCAATGAGTTGATCATATTTGGGGGTACTTCTACTAGGACTGTCACAGCAAAGGGCACAGTGTGCATCAACAACAAATTCATGCTCAAGGACATTGTTTTGGTAAGTAAGCTAAGGTATATTCTGTTGTCTGTTTCCCAGCTTTTTTGATAAAGGTCTAGAATTGAGATTCAAGATTGGAGAGTATAGAGTTCTAGACTCCTCTAGTGAGTTTGTCTTTGGGATCTCTAGGTTTGAGAGTATCTTTAGTGCTGATTTAGTATCTCTTCTATCTCTGGCCCTATGTATCCTATGGCTTCTGATTCTCATGATCTAGTATTGTGGTATCGTAAGCTTAGACTAGAGTCAATAGTGAGGACCTTATTATAGGATTGCCTAGGCTTAAGAGCCATAGAGACCTAGTATGCAGATCTTATAGACATAATAAGATGGTTTATACCTCTCATCCTCCTCTTACCTTACTGATGACTGATGGCCCTAAATAGCTCTTGCACTTAGACATAGTTAGCCCTTCTAGAGTCTAGTCTGTAGGAGGGAAGTGATATGTGCTTGTTATTGTAGATGACTTCTCTAGGTATTCTTGGGTGTATTTTCTGGTTTCCAAGAATGTGCCCTTTAGCTACTTTAGAGAATTGACCTTTGGATTAGTAGTTGACCTTCCAGGAGCCTTAAGATCAATTAGGAGTGATAATTGCACAGAATTCAACAGCTCATGTTTTGCCACTTTCTACACTGAGAGAGGTTTAGAGCGCTAGTTCTCTTCACCTAGAGTCCCCTAGCAGAATGAGGTTGTAGAGAGAAAGAATAGAACCACTGTAGATATAGTTAAGACCACACTAGATGAGCATAGCACCCCTAGGAGGTTTTGGGCTGCGGCCATTTCTACTGCTTACTATGTGTGCAATAGAGTGTTCTTGAGATCGTCTATAGGTAAGACTTCTTTTGAGCTTGGGTTCAGTCATCGGCCTAACGTCTCTCATTTCAATATATTTGGTTGTAAATGCTTTATTTTCAAACATGATAACTTGGATAAATTTGAATCTAGATGCTATGACAACATTTTTCTTAGATATCCTGTTCGTTCTCGTGGATTTCATTATTTAATTTAGATACTAATAAAATTATTGAGACTTATGAAGTCATTTTTTTATGAGATTAGTTCTAGTGCTAGACCCGACAGTGCAGGTACATAGGTACACGGTGATTAGGAGAGCATTTTCATCGACAACGATCCTAACTTAGAAGATGAGGACCCAATCCCTCCTCTAGTCACTCTTAAGTTAGTTGGTGAGCCTGTTTCCACTACTCTATCTTTAGTAAAGTAGCCTCCTCACACCTTCACTGCTGCTTTAATTGGCTCTACTCCTACCTCCACAGCCTATAAGATAGAGACCACATCTACACCAGGATCTCCTCTTTATATTTAGCGACGACATCTTCAGGAGTAGATGATTGGGGATTTCCATTAGCAAGTTACTCGCTTTAGGTTTATCTCTCTAGATTTTTACGCACATTCTACTTTTATTGCATCTTTTGAATCTCAAGATGTCACCCATGCCGTATCTGATTCCTCTTGGGTCAATGCCATGCATGAAAGGTTTGAGAATTTTGAAAGAAACTAAGTTTAGACCTTAGTTGAACCTCCTCCTAATGATAATATAATTGGTACAAAATGTGTTTTAAAAAATAAGCAAGGTGAGAATGGGTTGGTAGTTCGCAACAAAGCTAGGCTTATAGCTCAAGATTTTTCCCAGGTAAATGGTCTAGACTTTGATGAGACCTTTACACCTATAGCTAGATTAGAAGCCATTCGCATTTTGCTAGCCTTTGTGGAGTCTAACGGTTATAAGATTTTTTAAATAGATGTCAAGAGTGTTTTTCTAAATGGTTTTATATAAGAAGAGGTCTATATCAAGCAACTCCCTGGTTTTGAAAATCTCAAATTCCTAAACCATGTGTGTAAGCTCTTCAAACCCTTGTATGGATTGAAGCATGCCTCTAGAGCTTGGTATGATAAACTTAAAAGTTTTTTTACTTAAGAATAAATTCAAAATAGAAATAGTAGATAAAACCTTGTTCACTCTCTACAGGGTGATAATTGTTTACTTATCTAGATTTATGTGGATGACATTATATTCGGTGGTTCTTCTTATGCTTTGGTGCCCAGATTTTCAGAGTCTATGAGCAAGGAATTTGAAATGAGCACGATGGGCAAGCTGACTTTCTTCCTTGGTCTTCAAGTCAAGTAATTAAAAGAAGAGATCTTCATTCATTAAAGTAAGTACACAAAGGATCTTCTTCGGTGCTTTGACATAGGAAGCAGCAAGCCTATGTCTACTCTAATTGCCACTTCTACCGTGCTGGATCTTGATGAGGATGGAGAGCCGATGGGCCAAAAGGAGTACCACAGTATGATCAGCTCCTTCTTCTGCTTCACAGCTTCAAGGCCGAATATATAGTTTGCTATGTGTCTGTGCACTTGGTTTCAGGCTTCCCCTTGTGCCTCACATCATCAAGTAGTGTGTCGTATCTTTAGGACACTCTTGACTTTGGAATATGGTATTCTTCTGATTCTGCATTCTCTCTTCATATTCTTTTGATGCTGATTTTGAGGGGTGTAGAATAGATAGAAAGGGTACCTCTGGCACTTATCACTTTCTAGGCATATCTTTTACTCTTGATCATCTAGGAATCAGTCCTCTATTGCACAGTCTACTACTGAAGCATATTATGTAGCTACTGCTAGCAGTTGCTCTCAGGATCATATCTCTAACATTGCCAAAAATTCAGTGTAACACTCTAAGACCAAGCACATTGATATTAGATACTATTTTCTTAGAGACCATGTAAAAAAAGGGTGATGTTGTGCTTCACTTTGTGGAGTCAGAACACCAGATTGCAGACAATTTCACTAAGGCTCTTGATTCTTTTCGTTTTGTTTCTTTACGAGTGAAATTGGGGGCTATTAGTCTTTTTGACCTATTTTGAGGGGGAGTTTGACTCTGTTGCATCCATTGTATCTTAATGCATATCTAAGTTCAGCAACTTACATTATAAAATAATTATATGGAGCTTTGATTATTATCCATGTGTGACATAATATCTTATTTTACATCTTGCCATATCTTGTGGTAGTTTGCTAGATTTATTATGTCTTTCTATATATAGACTAGCTTTGCCGTACTAGCTTTTTTAAATATGAGAACCTTGAACTAAAATCATGTCTTGTTGGATATTGTGACTGGTTTGATTCAAGTGATCCTCTTATGATTCATGCCATATAAAATAGGCTAAGTTGAGTCTTGAATCTAAATTGAGATTTAGATTAAGCTATGCTAGTTCTTTATTGAAGTATGAGTTTACTTTTCGTAGGATTTTACGACTCAAGTCAGGTGTAGCTTACGGACTAAGGAGTAGCTTATTATTGTTAAAAGTGAAAACTAAAAAAATGATCTCTTTTGTGTGAACAAACTAATCTCATCAATTCTCTCGTGAGAAAACTTGCTATTACACTAGGCATGAACTTAGGGGGAAATTTTGATGACCAAAACTACTCTTTTAACTTTCTTGCTTGGGATGTTCGTTGTAAGGTTGAGATCTAGCACATGCTAAGAAGGCAAAAATATGAAAAATAGTTGAAACTTAGGAGACAGTTGTGCATGGCTCCTAGTTTAGGACTTACTTTACTAAGATAAGACCAAAATATGTTTCAAAAATTGCTAATTGTGCTAACTATACTCAAATCAAAGTGCTTGAATAAAATGATTCAATATTGAACTTGTCACACTCTAAATTGACTCAATTGTTGCTTTTTGGTTCTATTTAGTTTATTGACATAGCTTAGCTTATTTTTGGATACCTTTGGCTAAACTATGATCTTGAACACTTGACATACTAAAAATCCGTTTAGTTTTTGCTTAAATGGTTTAGCTTTGGTATATATGGTTTGCCATGATTTAGAATAGCTATTTCACATAATATGGCTTGGTGTAATACTTGTAGAATCACTTTAGATAATTTTCATAGCTCCTTAAGCTAAAGATAATAAAATATAGTCACTTCATTTCATTCATGCTACATCATCTTCCATATATCTTGATGACTCCGTTGTCAAAGAGGGGAAAAGATTAGCAAAAATGCTATCCAAAGCATGGTTTGGAGTTTTTGTGCAAATTCTTGCTAAGCTGGAGCTTTTATTTCTTGCTATGATCTCTTGATCTTTTAATGTGATCTCACCATGACCAAGTTCAAATGGAATAATTGTTCTTTCATATAGATCTAGAGTGATATTTCTTAATTTATTTGATAGATTTAAAGTTTTTTTTGTGGAAAACTTATCTTTTTAGTGGCTTCTCTTGCAAAATTTCTTCTCTAAATTCTAAAGACACCTTCTATTTGCATTTTTTTTGAGAAATTACCAACGGGTTCATCAAGGGGGGAGATTGAAGGACCATGTAAGAAGATTTAGGATTTCGTTATGATGAGCCATTGTCAAGTTTATCAAGTGGAAATTTGAATTTTACAAAGTTTGTATTTTATCCGTTTTGTTGTCAGACTAACACCGATCTAACCACTGGCATCCTACCGATCAGACCGACGGTGTGACATGGTCAGACCGCTCTAGGCAGTGTGACCACAGCTGTTAGACCACCGGCCAATAGTACCGTGATTTTGTTGCCGGTTGCAATTTTTCCAAAGCATGGTGTTTTCACTGTCTATGACCGGTCTGAACAGCCTTTGGTTGATGGTTAGACTGGCGTAAAAATTTGTTTTTGTGATTTAAGGGATTTTGGTCTTGAGGTGATTTGAATTGTGTTTGGTTAGTGCATTATTGTTGCATAATGCATGTTTTAACTTACGTAGGTCTAAGTGTGAAGACTTTCCAAAAATGAATTCTTTGTCTTTGAATGTGTAGGGAGGCTTAGAGTCACCATGGACAACAACAAGGGTTGGGAATATGCTAGTGGAGGAGTCGAGGCCCAGAGCGATCAAGGATGCTGGGTAAGACGACTGAGCTCAAGCATGATACAAGAAAGACGGAAAATGTTGAAGGGAAGTTCAAGCGATGGGTTGCACCATGTGGCTTGGTTGGTCCAATGAGGCGTGGTCCAATGAAATCAAAATGGAGGAGACTTACCGATGCACGGTGAGCCAGTGATGCACGTATACATAGCAAGCATGACGATTGCTTGTAAGGAAAGATGAAGACCGGGCCAAGAAAGAATATTTTGGTAAGTTGACTAAAATACTAGAAACTATCTTGAATCAAAACCACGACACTTAAGCTGTGCTTGGAAAAGTGGTTTAGGTCAAGGAGAAGATGAGGTGATCAAGTTTGATCACTTGCTAATGATTTAGCATATTCATGTTTATGTGCTTTGAAAAGCGTGTATAAGTATAGTGTGTAAGAAAACCCTTGTTATGTGGGGTTAACAGATTTATTCATTTGTGCTAAATGGATAGAATTCATTAGGGTTACATTGGGTTGGTTGCCTTGTCTATTTAACGGATTGGGATGAGACTTGCAAAAAAGAAACCATCCATGAATCCTAGCTTACTCGTTGAAGCTAGGTGTTCTAAGGTTAGCATTTGAGAAGTGTGATGTTGTGGTGTGCTTTGTTCATCTGTCATGGATCTCTCTTGTTTTTATTAATTTACTCTTAATTTGGTTAGTTTTGATCGTCTCTCCCCTTCTTGATCTTGCTGGATACCAAGAACGAGTAAGCGATAGAGATATATCATGAAAATCAATCCCCGTCCGTCTAGACACAAGGTTTTGTAAGTTCATGAAGTTGTTCGGTTTTGCTTGAATTTGATTTCTTCGAGTGATTTCTTGATCCGAGTGTTTTTCCTATAATCTTTGGGAGTTCTTATTTGCTGTGATATGTATGAATACATTTTGAGTTATCTTGACTATTCTCTACCCACAAGCAAATCACATACCTCGTTTTTGGTTTTTACCTGATTTTGGTGCAATCTTGTTTGTTCTTGAGAAAAGTCTGAAGTTTGTCATGGATTCTTGCGATTATTGGATTGAATAGGTTTCTAAGACCTTAAGCAAGGTGTGCAAAATTTTAATTTATTTGGACTTAGATATTTTAGAGTTGCACCAAAAGTTGCATCGACTCGAGCTGGATTCTTCAGTTCTGGAATATGGGAGGCCGGTCATACCGCACCCCCTCCGGTCATACCACTAGAGGCTGGTCAGATCAGCACCTAGCTGGCGGTCTGACCACTAGGCACCAGTTAGACCACCTCTGGAAGCCGGTCTAACCGCCTAAGCCTTGAAGTTCTGGAGATTTTGGTTTCTTGTTTTTGCTAGCTTTGGTGTTGGCTCTCTATCTTAATCTTTATAGCTTTTTAGTTATCGGAGTGACGGATCGGTGAATGCATGGAAGAAATTTTGAAGGTACCATTCACCCCCTCTTTGCCATACCAGTCCCACACAAATATAAGTCTCAAGGCTGACAGCATATCATGTTTAAGCCTGTTGTCTCCACATACTTAACTTGAACCTGTTGATCAGCTACAAATCTGCCTCCTAAATTGATTTGACAAAAACCTGTACCGAATAATAAACACTCGTCGAGGACCATGGCCATGATCATGACTGCAACGGCCTAACGTACTTTGGCAAAGTTACAGTGGAGGATGATGTAGGCTTGACTTCGCTCAATTGAAAAACAAGAGGAAAAAGATGGAGCAAAGTTACAGTGGAGGATGATGTGGGCTTGACTTTGCTCAATCGAAAAACAAGAGGAAAAAATGGATAAAAAGATGGTCGCAATCGAGCAGATCAATCTTGATTTCGAGTACTACAGCAGGTCTGTAGCAAGGGCCTCCATCCCTCGGATGTACTTTAGATAGTGTGAAACTGGAACCTCCAAGATTCGCTAAACTCAACAAAAGAAAATTTTCTTTTTCCTAGCAGTTTCGTGCGATCAACATATCCCTCATGCATCAAATGGCCTAACATTCCCTAGTGCGGTTTGTTGATTAGGGTTCATTCTATGGATAAGTGGTGTTCGTTATTGTTCGACTGAACAGAGTAAACGAGCACCACTTGTAAATCCAATTCTGCATCACTATTTGCAGTATGCTAACACAAATTCCGACATCTCAAGATTCCTAATTGACAAGCAATTGGATCCCATACATATCTCTCTGTGATTGAGCTAATGGAGCATGCCAAGGGCGTACTGGGTGCATGACAAATATCCCAAAGTGGGCATCCTTTTCATCCAAGTCTCTATTGCGGTAGTCAAGGAAAAAAAGTGAAAATAAATCCAAGTCTTTTCTTCTTGGATGGGAGAGCATTAGCAGGGATGGTTAGAGCATGTACCTGAAGATGTAGAGCAGGGAGGGTTGTGAAATCATAACTAGTTTTATTGGAAGATTCAGATTCAGTAATTCTTTATGGGGTATACTTCGTGCTCTTCCTTTTGTCCATCTCCATGCTTTCTTTTGCAAGTCCTGATCAATCATCAGATGGCAAAAGGCAGTGTTTGATCATTGGGTAGCCAGGCCTAGTGTTTCTGACTTCTGAGTGCAGCAGATTCAGAAACAATTAAATTGCAGAGTCATGAATGCAAGTCTATCAAAATTTTGCTGTTTTTTGAGACATCAAGAAACCTGTTTTCAAGACCATGTCACAGAGCTCAAATTACCGACAACACAAAATATCGAAGCATACATGTTGAATCATTCTTTCGCACGCAAGTATGGTGTATCAACTGCAAATATCTAATGCAGAATGTTCACGCATAAGGGTAATAGAAATGCCAAGTATGCCATACAAGTCCCAATCAATTCATACAACTTCAATCAATTTTTTCTTTTGTTTTGCACCGTAACTTCTATCAATTGCAACAACTAGCAAACAATAGCTTTGGTTACTTTCATTTGGAGGATCTGCATTGCATGGCTCAAAAGAGTACAAACCTTGGTGCATTCTTTGTCTTAACTGCTGAAGCCATCGCTCCTGCATAGCCATATGAGCCCAACAGAAAAGATGAAAAGAGGGAAATATCAATGTATCACCCTCTTATCCACAGAATCATTTACCTTTAACTTTGCCGGAGATAAATTTCCTAAACATAAATTTGATGGCATGGCAGAACCACAATGTCAAAACAAAGGCCAAAATGGCTGAGGACAAATAACTGGCTTGTCCATAGCAAAACAACAATATGCAAGCTTTATGATTTATACTTCAAAATGCTATCCCTTCAGATCTTTTCCATAACTTCATTTCCTTCAAAAGGAAAGAAAGTAAGCATAGGGTTGATAGAAGCATTGTGGTTTGCCTACTTGTCTCTAATGCATAGGTTAAGAGGCAGTGCCAAAGCCAACTAATAATTTCCTCAGCAAACAGCTATAGGAGGGCTTGATTTATTAGTCAAGTCAAGCCTGTAAATCCATGAATGACCATAGAAGATTCATTTAACTTCCCTAGGAAAAGCTGTGGATCTAGAAGTGGTGCCTAAAGAGATTTTGGCGTCTCCAATAGTTCACCCATCAGAAAAAGGACAAGAGCTATTTATTTAGGCGTAAATTGAATTGGTTCTGTACAAAAACTTGAATGCTCTCATAAAAATTCAGACTAACAAATTAAACATCTCTGAAATTTACAAGCTAAGTGCGACCTAGCCAGCTGCGAAAGGGCTGGACTTGTGTTAGAGGGCCCACGTGCTGAACGCGGCTGTACTGTTGCTTTTCTTTTTGTTATGCTAGGCCTATGTCCTCTTCATAGGTTCTTAGACATTGGGCTGGCTCTTGGTGTCGGTCCACTTCTCCGACTAGCTGATTTGGCCGCGATTGCAATTGCAGTGTAGTGTAGTGCAGTATAGTGTATATAATTTTCTTTACGAATCGCAAATGTTGAAGTTCCTATTTTTAAATAAAAATACATTTAGGATATTTAATTTTATATTTAATTATCACGATTTATTTTGAGATATTTCATACATGTAGGGTCCGTCTAGCAAATTTGCACAGACACAACCTTTGAACTATAGGTAGTGTTATATATATATATATATATATATATATATATATATATATATATATATATATATATATATATATATATATATATATATATATTAAAACTAATATATCTATATGCTAACTGTCAAATATAAGCCTTTAAAGTTAAGGCCCATCAAATTAAAGGATAGATATATTAAATAACACGCATCGTCTAGCAATCCATACAACCAATCAACTATAAGCAAAAACAATCACATAATTAGACAATACAAAAAGTAGAGAACAAATCGACACAACGATGTGAGAGAGAGAGACGGACTTCTTTATTCTATAATTTTATATGTACATAATATTTATAGTTAGAAGCCATTTGTTATATGTTCACATATCTTATATGGAGAAGAAGAAGAAACCTAGGTGGTGCTCCCAAGGGCCAACTGCACCCTTCCCTATAGGGGATGGTTTCTTAACACCCTCTTGGGTGAATACCGCATTATGCCTATGCCTCATTAAAAACTCCTTTCAAAAATTCAATGAAAAAATGATAAGAGAAAAGAGTACATCACATAAACAAGCTGTATGGCAATAGTTGCCTCATTAAAAACCTTAATGTGACAAACCTTCTACGAAAAAATCACTAAGGAAAAAAAGACTACAATAGTTGATCTCCTTGATCGTGTCATCTTCTGAATTACTATCCTTCCTGCATAGTATTTGATCTTCAAAATCAAAGATGTATATATGGGCTAATATTCAAGAAAGTACTCCCTTGAATTCTACACCTCTTCAATTGTAAAACCTTCAAGGTAACTTCAGGTGGTGATCATCAAATTGATTCTTTCTAGATAAATCAAAGTTGAGACTTTCATAGTCTAAATTATGATGATCAAAGTTTAGCACATATGCTCCCCCTCAAGAGACATCCATTAGAGCCTTCATGATCCAATGCTGTAGTCATTTTTTTTATAAGTGATGTTATTGTGAGTAAATCTAGTAGATTATCGCTATGTTTAGTCTTATAGAATTTTATCTCACTATTCTTCATGAAATATGTGTCCTTACATAGGACTATGGGGGGGGGGGTAAAATGTGGGGACATCCGGATTTACCATGAAATTCTATATTCATGCAATTGTCTAGGATTTCAATTGCACATAGATTGGTAAACATCATGCTTATGATTACAATACCATAATAGGAGTCTTACATAAAATATGACATAGCTGTTGATTATAGAGTTTTAAGATTTTGAGGTCAGACTTACTTATATTACAAACAAAGACAATCACACCACATGCTACACTTGAGTGTAGGCTCGACATGGAACGTGCGATCTTCACCATTGTAGTACTTGTCATCTGCTGGCATATTCTCTTCATATTGATCATTGTCTGAACCAAAATATGTAAGAATGAGTATATTCATATTCAACGAGCCACAGTGGTAAAGTCTTATAATGCAATTGAGGATTTTAAGGAAAATATATATCAAGGAGGGTTTGTCTTAGACCTCAAAACAATTACAAAAAGAAGATTTTGCTAAGGGGATTGTATATTAGCAAATTATCTCACTCCCAAGTAACCACAATTTTAACCAACAATACTCCTTATGCTTTGATTTGGGAGTCGCCCCTTTGACATAGCTCCATTAACCGGAAGTATGATACTTTCGAATAATTTGATTTAATCTCCATAGAGAATTCTCAACTTTACCCACACAATATCCAAGACTTGATCAAAGACGGGATAACAAAATTTATCACTGATTCACAACATTAGTACTACCTAGTACAGAGCAGGTCCCTCTTAGTAGTGGGTCCTTACCAGGCCTAGTTACGGGTAACCGGTCCACTGCTCCCAGGGATCATATTGTGGCATAGGCTGGTCTATAGTCCATGTCAACACTGAGCTTACCCATGGTATCACCAATAAAACTAATGCAGTAGCTGAATTAAGTTCGAGTAATCGATCCTGTGGCATGGATAGGTGGTAATTATGTCTTTTCTCATGGCACAAGTTATTTTCTTATACACCATTGAGCGGGGTGGAAATAATTGATAATCACAACATGAATCACCGCAATTTTATGATTGGCATGTTAAACCATGCCACACCCTTGGCCAACATTTCCAAACCATCACTCTTGGTGAATGACACATCAACTTGTGATGGCGGATGATAATTGATAAGTGATTGCGGTTTTTATTTTGCCACTACTATGCTAATCTAAAGTATGATATACTAGCTCTAAGTTTATCAAGTAAAACCAGATTAGATTATTATCAAGGATGGCATGTTGACAATGTAATTAAAGGTATTAATTACTTAAGCAGGATCATTCAAAGGTAACCAATAATAATTAGCATTGACAAATAAAAAATGCACAGATTAACCCATACGTAATATAACCCAACTAATAGGAATTCAACACGATCAAGGATCATAGCTTGCCTTGTGACTCGTAGTCAGTGCTTATTCCTTCGTAGGCTTTGGGATCATCACTTCTCATTTCAGTTGTTCTGGTGGTTCCTTCTCTATAATCTAGTGTACACACATGAACAAAGCTCAATATGCCTATTGCAGAACTATAACACTTGCAAATAAAACACTACAAAAAGAAAAGGTGAAAATGGAGTCAAAAAGCTATCGATTGGGAAAACCGATGAAGAATCGACTTCGAAAAGCTTAGATTTAGAGATGGAGGGTGAACAATGGTAATTGAGTGGTCTATAGGGTTCTAGGCTCAGTGTACTAAGTAGAACCAAGGCTAACTTGGTGAGAAACGACATGTAATCATGTGAATCAGCCATAAATCGGTGTTGAACCAGCTCAAATCGGGCTAAATGGGTTGGATTCATGTTTGACTCGGTCGGACCGGGTCTGGCTCAGTTTTGGTCTGGCTTGACTGCGTCACACAGTGTTGCGTATGGGCTCTGCCAAACTCGAGTTCGACGCAGTTAGGCTCAGGTTGGGCATGTCTTGCTAGCTTGGTCGAACCACGAGAGCATAGTGCCGATGTAGGATCAAGGATAACTGACTAGAGGGGGTGAATAGGAGGTTCTAAAACTTGTCACTCTAAACTTATAATTTTAACAACAATGAGCAGTTTCAAAGATCCTAACACAAGTCAAGAGCTAAATGATTTAAGTTTTTTAAGGCACCACAAGCAATGTCTTTACTAAATACAATTCTAGCTACACAAGATAACACAATATTGATAACCAGAAATGTAAATATGAAAAGGTAAAGATAAGGGATAACCACAATAGAGACACCTAGAGTTTTTTTTCTTTGGTATCAAAGACTTGCCAGTCTTCACTAGTCTATATTGAGGTAAGCCCAAGCAGATTAGACTGGCTCCACGAATTAATCCTAATGACCTTAAGTCTACTAGGATAGCTCTTCCTTTGCTCTTGAGATGGCGAGCACCATACCACTCACAAACGGCATTGGGCCTCTTCACAACCTTCTTGAAGATATCACTATGCAATCTTCTTCCAAGCCATCTAGGTGCTAGCAAATACCAAGAGTAACAAATCATAGTCCTTGCTTGAGAAGGTATATCAAGTACCAAAAGGATCAACAAATGATGTAAATGCACTTCAATGCACTCAACTACCTCCAAAAGGTGAAATGTGAGCAAATGAGTACTAGAGAGTGCACAAATGGCTCTAATGTATTCAATGAGGTCCAGAGTGTGTGCCACAGTGCTCGTGATGGGGTATTTATAGCCTCTAACTATAAATTCAACCGTTTGGAGAAAAATCCCATAAAATTTTGTAGGTGTGGTACTACCACACCTACTATTCAATGGCTCTTTTGTATGCAATTAATGCATCTCAACTAGCCATTAAATTTTTAGTGTGGTACTACTACCCTCACAAGGACCGGTACTACCATTGGCACAATAGGTACTACCGATTTCCAGGGGTTCAAAAAGTGTTAAAAAAACATGCCCTCTGGAAACTAAAAATCGATGATACCGCAGGCGCTGCCATACAAACGGTCATTAGTACTGCCATTACACCTGCAGTCATATTGATTTTTCTAACAATGGTTTTTCAAATTTAGTTCAAGATGTACGCATGACTCTTAGTTGATCAAGATTATACAAATTAAATCCTCAAGCTACTAGACATGATCTCCATTTATAGTATGGTATCTAACCCACAAATCCGGTCTTTCATTCAAACACTAAGACCAGTAAAACTATAAAAGGATCCTTAAGCTATGTTATACCTTTGTCTTGAGCCATGTCAATCCCTTAATGTCTTTGCATATTATTGTCATGTTGTAATCCATAATCCAAGACCAAACCTAATTTTTTTATCACATATGTTATCATTAATTACCAAAATCAACTTTTAGGGGTCTACATGCTTTCAGCCGACTGGCACTATTCTTCTTCTTAGTCGATCAGAGAGGGAAATAGAGAGAGAAAAAGAGATGGTAATGGCAACACGTGGTGAAATGGCGATGATGACATAATTACATGCTAGGTAGTTCGATATCGTACCGAGCACTAAGACACTTTCTTGTCTGCAGGGTTTGGAAAAGAGATGGCCCTTGAAGACACAGTAGATGACCTTGCTCTTATCTAGTTTTGGGTGTGCTCATCAGCGATCTCGACAAATGGTGGGGAGGCCTCTTACAAGATTAACTGCTCGTCCTCCTTCCTCTATTGCGGGATTTTACCCGCATACCCAGCGGTGCTGAGTCTATGAGGGTGCATGTATTTTGCCTGGAGGGCCCTGTGCACCGCACTTTCACTCCTAAAATCATCTATCATCTTCTTCACCACAAAGTCTTGCCAGTACGGTTCTATGAATGGATACTTCTAGAAAGGCATTAGATGCTTCTCCACGTATTGCTTGATAAGTGTGCTCTCGAAATTCTTTCATGCTTTGTACACCACTAGCAATGCGTGTCATCACATGGAGGCCTGGTGTTCTTCCGAGATCTCAAACGATTGGAAAATTTCTATCACCATCGCATCTTTCTCATCTTTGGTCAACTCCATCCATGAATCGATGTGATCTTGACCTGTTCCCATGCAACTATTCCAATCGTTCTCCGGAATGCAAGCACTTCTCGATGAGGATTGAGAGGGGTCCTAGACATATCGACATCTGTGATGGTAAATCAGCCCTCGGCCCTTTTTGATATTTTCTTTCATGGTGCTTGGATTTTCCAGAGGACGACGCATCAGACACATGAGGCGACAATGACGGAGAATGAGTGGATGACATCATCACAAGAAATAGAAGTTCTGATATGCATAAACATATTATCATAAGATTCTCTATGTTTATGGATATACACACCTATTAATAAATAATTGAGATATAATTGGGATATGTAGGGAAGAAATTAGGATACTTTCTTATTAAGTAATATTTTCTTGTTTAGTGTGTGATACAATGTTCTTTAGAAAACTCACCAAGGAGTGTGTTATCAAATATTACAATCAGAATCTCAATAGCACAAGCTGTAGAACAAATGATTTTAGTCAACATAAGTAGTTCTAGTTATAAAATTAAATGACCAAACATTCAAACTTATAAATACTTCACAGCTATATCAGATAGATAACCAGAGCTTTCTTCCCATCCAAAACATATAATCTTTGAAGAGCAGACAACCAGATTGTGCAAAGTGAAATTAGACTCTCCTAATCATTCACAGAAGGGAAGAATAACTAGTGGTATATTTTTGGGTTCTTCTAACTTGTAGGTCATAAGAATTAGTAAGCTAACATCTTCATAAATAGAGTAGTGTTTTAAAACCCCTTTTGCATCTAGTCTATATACAATTTGTTGTTTAGTATCAGAAGATATGACAATTTCCTCTCAATTTTCTTAGTTCTATGTCTAAATTCACATGTTGGGCCGAACTTAATAGACAAACGGTGAAGGAAAACAAAAGGGATAATTAGTAACCATGATGATATATATATGATACATTCTCATATACATAAATGCAAATTCAGAACATATGACATATAAATATTTTATTAATTGTTCCACTTACTTATTTCTTTTAAAAATTAGCCCTTCATGATGATAGACATGTATGTAGCTAGTTTCATCACATTGTTCTTCCTTAACCCTTTTGTCATTTATGAAAGAAAGCAACTCTTCAAATTGATTGTATTCTTTCTCGTCCACTACATTCTCAACTATGATAATCCCCCTTTTTCTATGAAGAACTACATGACGCTTCTTATTTTCCTGATCGGTTACATAGAAGACTTGAACAACTTGGTTAGCGAGTACAAATGGTTTGTCTTTCTTTCCGACATGTTCGAGATCCACGATAATGACACTATACTTGTCGACCTTCACTTATGGGGAATGGACCCAATAGCACCAAAACAAGAGGATCTTAAAAAGCATATAGTCAGGCTCCCAAATCTCTTCTATGAACTCATAGTAGGAGCTCCTCAACCCATCGGTACTGAACGCATCTATGTGGGCACCACTATTCTGGTTAGTGCTCTTTATATCCTGAACTTGTGTATAGAATGTGTACTTATTATGTCGTATTCTTGTCTTGTTACAGCTGTAAATGTTGGCCCTTTTGCCAACAATATCAGCATATTACTTCACGAGCTCCTAGTGAGTTGCTCCTTCAACCATTGCTTGAACCGACTGTTGTGCTATCTCATGATCCAAACATCCGAGCGCTCCAGATTCTATTGCCGAAGTATGTTCTTGTGTTGGTTGATATACGGGGATACTTCAGTGATGTGTTGCAAGACCGTGAATTGGGCTTGAGCATATGCATACATATCTGGGATGATTGCTTTCTTATGATGGTCTCAATACCCTCGAGCCTCCGCTCATGGCGAGATCAAAGCACACATATCGGTTTGACCCGAGCCATGTAATCGACGTAGAACTCGATAAGCATTTTGGCTGCATAACCTTCAACGATGCTGCCCTCCGGCCAAGATCGATTTGGTACATAGCATTTTAGAATTCCCATGAACCTTTTGAATGGGTATATGCTACATAGGAACACAAGCCTGAACATCTTTATCTCCCTCACAACGTGAATAATGCGATGGACCATGATATCAAAAAATAACAGAGGAAAATTCATCTCACGATGACATAGAGTCGTCACTACCCCGTCCTCAGAGCATCTAGTCCTTCGTTATTGATGACATTTTGAGCAATTGTGTAAAACAAATAACACAGCCTCATGATTGTCTCTTAGACCTTGATCGGCAAAATACTTGTAATTGCAACGAGCATCTGTGTCATCAGCATATGACAATCATGGGATTTCATACCAATTAACTTCAAATCTTCCATCGAAATAAGTTTTTTCATGTTGGCAGAGTAACTGGATGAACTTTCACACCTTGCAAGCACTAGCACAGTTTAGTTCTCTCGGCCTTAGATAGAGTGTAACTAGCAGAGGGACGGTACGTTCATCCTTTATCAGTCTTTGTCGCTGGCTCACTGCTAACCCAGGTCTGATGTCCATATCGATCAAGTTAAGCTGTGCTTTGACACCATCTTTTATTTTATCATGAATGTTCAGTAAGAGATCAATCAAGCTGTCAGATACATTCCTCTCTACATGCATGACGTCGATGCAACAACGAATTTCTAGGTGCTTCCAATAAGGTAAGTTCCAAATATTTCTCTCTTCTTCCGGATGTTCTTCTCATGGGTCCTTGATTTATGTCCCTTTCTAAGCACAATATCTTAATCCTTAATCATATCATAGATCTCTTTTCTGCTTAAATGTCTTGGAGCTGAACTGTCCTCCTTCTCTTTACTAAATTGTTTTTTTTCATCTTGCAGTATGGGTGAGCCCTTCGAAGGAACTTACAGTGACACATGTATATAGTTTTATGTGAGTGCTTCAGCCACACACTCTCGATATCATCTAAGTATTGCCATGACTATCATGTGTTAATGATACAATTGCTTCTTGTTGTAATTAGAGGTATTTTGCCAAACAAGGTTTGAGTGACAATAATGAGGTTGTTTTATTTCTTTAATGCAATTGCTTAGAAGATCATTGATCATGATGGACTAGATGCTCAACAAGTCGAGGCAGTGAGGACTCTATGTCATCTTGAGATGTATTTCTCTCTGTCATATTTTAATATCATGGTCTATCTCATTGTCCACCTTGTAAAAGCGATAAAAATATACAGCCCCGTGTTTCCATGTCAATGTATTTGCTTGAGAGGTACGTGCAAATTCTCAAGTCCTATGCACAAAATCGATTTCGGCCGAAGGGTAACATAATCGAAGGTTATGCAACCAAAGATGATATTTAGTTCTACATTGATTACATGGTACCGGTCGAACCAATAGGTGTGCCTCTATCTTGTCACGGGAGAGGCTAGAGGGTATCGAGACCATCAGAAGGAAAGCAATAACTCTTAATCTAGATATGTACACCCAAGCCCATTTCACGGTCTTGCAACACATAACTGAAGTGTCCCCGTATATTAAAGAGCACAAGGACATGCTACACCAAGGGAATCCAGACCGGTCGGAGGTTTGGATCACGAGATAGCACAACTATCAGTTCAACGAATGGTTGAAGGTGCAATTTACTGGGAGGTCGTTAAGTAAAACACTGCAATGGTTGGCAAAAAAGCCAAAATTTATAATTATAACATGGCAAGGATACAACATTAATGGGTACATATTTTATACAACATATCAGGATAAAAAGGGCACAGTCCAGAACTCAGGTGTCTGCATAGATGCATTTCATGAGCAATTCAGTACCGCTGGCCCAAGCTCCTACTACAGACTTATAGAGGAGATTTGGGAGCTCGACCACATAATTTTCAAGATACATCTTTTTCGGTGCAGTTGGGTCCAACTCTCACAGGGTGTAAAGGTCGATAAGTATGGTGTCACTAATGTGGACCTCAAATATGTAGGATATAAATATGAACCATTCATACTCGCAAGGTAAGTTGTTCAAGTTTTTTATGTAATCGACCCAGCAAATAAGAAGCGCCACGTAATTCTTCATGGAAAAAGAAGAATTGTCAGAATTGAGAATGTTGTGGATAAGAAAGAGTACAACCAATTTGATGAGTTGCCTACATTCAGAGACGGCATCAGGCTCGAGGAAGAACCAAGTGATGAAGTAAGCTATATGTGTGTCGATCATGGTGAAGGGTTTTATTTAAAAGGAAAATAACCAAGTGAAATGATCCTACACGACGAACACCTATTTGAAAAATATTCCAATGTAATTAAGAAACTCGGCATGTAATTAAGGAATCATTCTATTGTAATTGATTCCATAATTTAGAAATAATTACATCTGCGATTGTATCTGCTTACTTGTTTTCAAAGGGTGTGGCTAGCCAAAAAAACCTAATATGTTGTATACAGAAGGAACTATTACAGGCGGTTTAGTGGCACAAACCGTCTATGATATGCTACAACATCACAGATGGTTCTATAAACGATTCGTCTGTGATAAGCTACAACATCTTAGATGATTCCATAATATAATCGTCTATGATATGATACCACATCACAAACGGTTCTATTATGGAACCGTCTGTGATATTAATATCACAGATGGTTATTTAATAGAACCATCTATGATAGTTCTTCTAAAAGTAGGGTCCCTTCTAGGGTTTGCACTTTTACTCCTCACTTGCGCACCTCTCCGTCTCCTTGCCCCCCACCGCCACCGCCGCAGCCGGAGAGCCCAATGCCTCCGTCCTCTCCTTCCTCACCGGGCATGGTGGTCCCGTCACCTCTCCTCCTAACACCGCCTCTCCTTCCCGTCGCCTCTCGTCCTGACACTACTTCTCCTCTCGAAGGTATGGATCCCAAACCCACTTTTTATCTCATGTGTATTATATCCGTCCATATCTATTATTGTTGTTCTTATGTGGAACCCAAAGAGGAATGGAGAAATGGATGTGGAAGGGAAGGTGAGCCTACTTGTGTCGGACTGGAAGTGATAAGGTTGTTATGGGTGGTCTCGATGTGGTCCTCACGTGGATGAAGACATGAATTATAGTCCCTTGTCGTTGCCAAAAATGTCGCCTTTATATGGTCCTCACGGTCAGCCTTCTGGGTCTATGGTGGTTCACGCTCTCCTTTAGCTTCCGCTACGTTCTTGTCTCCCCTCCTCCGACTCTTCTCTCTTTTACTTGTATGGTGGGCTACTAGTTCAAGTAAAAAAGGACATGAAACACTATGAGTCGGAGTACTACTTGTACAAGAGGGACATTACAACACTATACACTTGGGCTTGAAAAGGCATGAAGCAAATTAATTTGCTTCATGTCTTTTCAAGCCTAAGTGTATGGTGTTTTAATGTTCATCATGTAGTTATTGAGAAATACATATCGATCCCCTCCTCTGACTCCCCTCTCCTTACTTCTATGGGTGGGCTGCTGGTTTTGGGATGAGACTCTCTGGCCTTCTATGTGCCAATGTTTACGCTTGCTACGTACTGCAATTAGTTTTTCTTGTAAGAGAAATGATGTCATCGTCTCCATTGACGTCGCCAACTGGGTCTGACTCTCCGAAGGCTAGGGTAACTAAGCGTAGCTGAGGAGTATAAAAAATGCTAGAGGATCAAATGACCATCACGGAGATCTCCCCAGATGGGCTCCCTCTGCAACCAAAGAAAATAATGACAACATTTTGGACTACCTGCAGGATACTTAGAAGACAACGGGTCCTCATCATCATAGCAAACTAGAAAGCTTTGACAAAAGATGATAAAAATTAGATGTGGGTGGAAATTTCAATCTCGTTTGAAACCCGAGAAGAAGTCCAAGGACTCGTGTGACGGCAGGCGCTCCTCGTGATGGGAAAAAGCATGGAAGCTGACCTTCAAAAGCACACTTGTCATGCAGTATGTGATCGAGGATCACACACCCTTCATGAGGTATGCTTTCTTGTCACTGGAAATATGAGAGGTCTTTGTGCGGATGAAGACGATGGCCAAATTTCAACAGCAAACTGTGATGCACAAGACTCTTTAGGCACAAAACACTCATCCCCATAGAGTCGGCACAGTTGGGTACGCGGATAAAATCCCACAATGGAAGATGTTGGACGAGGTCGCAATCTGATTAAAGGCCTCCCCGCCATTTGTCGGGATCACAACGAGCACAATCAAAACTGGTTAAGAGCGAGGTCATCAACACATCTTCAAGCATCTACTCTTTCAAAAACCCCACAGATGCGGAAGTCTCCTAATGCCTGGTAAGATATGTTAAACTATCTAGTTGTTAATAGGTCCATAACTTCACAGGGTCTAAAATAACATGATTGTCTCTTGTAGCAAGTATTGACTACTGAATCTTCTGAAGGCTCCTTCAAAGCAGTCAGGGAGAAGGATATACTATCCACGGCTCTGGGAAACAAGGAGCACTCAAATCGCATGCGAGGCCTAGGGGTTTACATACCTTAGAGACACGGATTCCTAAATGACTCTGAGGTGTATAGGAGTAGGAAGAGATTTAAGGCCGAGCGCAAGGAACAAATGAAATAGGAGCTTCGTGCACAACTTGAGTAACATCTATCTATCTCACATCGAGAGAAGATAACTACCTCATTTTGAGAAGAGATAGATTCATTGAGGGAAGAACTGAGAGAAGTCTGCAACAACTCGCAAGCTACCCCTGTTATTGCAGAACCCAGTCCCTCTCAATGTCGGAGTAGTTGCGTGTCCACACTATCTTCTAAACATAGCAACACTCACTTACCTATTGATGATATCCGGGTAATGTACCTCTCTAGAATGCTACATAGATAGACCTGATAGATGCCTTAGCTCATCGTGTATCATTATGTAGGAGCCATGCTGTGCATCCTCAGAGTCAGGGTTGGCTTCATCCCCGTTGATGCTGGGCGGAGGATGGTGTTTCCATGCCTACCAGGGATGCAGGTGCATGGTACCCAGCTAGGGACTGATTTTGCGAAGGTCCAGGTGGATATAAGTAATAACATTTTTAGGGTTGTCCCATTAGAGAAGCCCCCAAACGAAGAGATAAGGATACTAGAAGATACCATCCACACTTTCGTCTAGTGGCCCAAGAGGAATATCTCCCTGTACCCTTTTGTGCCACGATCTCCACACGACCATACCTGTCAAATAGAGCTCTCTATGACTCCACCTTAAGCTACATTCAGAAGGCCATTGCATCAGCTCCCGTGGAGATGATGTTGAAGATGTATCACAAGCGAGACGCTAAGGCTCAACCAAAGAAGATTAAGGTGCATCTCAGGCCCTGAAAGTACAAGCTCAGAGTGTCGTTGGTCCTAGAGTCATAATTACTTAGCCTTGGACTGGTTTGTTGGACTTTGCATGCTTGGTACATGCAGAGGTTCAATAGGAAGCCAAACTGGTAAAGTGAATTCACCGTGAGATACACAGAGGCACATTTTCTCCACGACTCGGGCTATTTCATCGTGACCTTCAAAGACTTATTCTTACTATTCAACATCGACGAATTCGCTGACTCATTTCTACGTTGTTGGACATTGTAAGTGTACTGTATAATTAAGTTCTACATTCATGTAATACTGATAAATTTTATAACTCATTACTTATGTGTAGATCCATGATCCAACAAGTTCAGCGATGGTGATAATAGGCGGGATTCATCGACCCACACTTGGTCTTTGAGCAATCTATCAAGGAAAACACATCCTTCATCAAAGATTACAAAACGATGGGATTGCTTGCTTAGAGTGACAAGGACTACATCCTGGTATCCTTCAATCAGGGGTAAGTGCTTCACTAGTTGTCATACAAGTTTCATTTGTATTTTATATGCAACATGAACTTAGGATTAATCACTATAGCGACATGCATGACTAGGTTTCATTGGATTCTAATTGTGATTATACCAAAGTGGAGCAAGATAATATACTTTGATTCTCTACTTAGGAACAACCACGACTTTCACCCGTGTGCAACAGGCAATTGACAGGTAAACTTATTTTCTCCATATATAACTCTATTGTAGTCTTCCCTTTGTTTGCAAAAGCTGAGGCTAACTTTTTTGGAATCACGTAGGTTGTTTAGCGCTTACGTTGCCCTTGGAGGGAGACACACGGAATCAAGCACCACACTGTGATACAGGACGTGATTTCTGATACCTGCTACAACACAATAATCCTATATCACACTTCATAATAATGCCTTAGAACTGACAATATCTATGTATGTAATTCTATTTTTGCAGTGCCACTAATAGCTACAGGGCAATATATGTGGATTCTACATTTGCCACCATATGCAGGAAATCATGGCCACTAAGACGAATGATCCAGAGGTTCATCAACACGTTAATAATTATTTCATGATTATGAATATATATATATATATATGCTAATGACTTTAACAATCCTAGCACACGGTGTGTAATTCGATGAAAATGCATTTGATCTTGACAAATTCGCCGAAGTTCGAGGAAAGCTCCTGGAATTCTTGATGGCAGAGGTCATAAACCCAAATGGAGAGTTCAACTCTGACAATAATGATTAGATGTTCAAACATTTGATACAATTGTAATTACTCAATTGTGCTTAATCAAACAATTCAATTCATTCAATTGTACTTCATTCAATTATTTAATTCATTTATGAGATATGTGTAATAATTGTCGTGCGCTATATATGTGATATGTTTACTTGTTTTCAGAAGGCATGTCTAGCATTCCCTAAGGCTAGCCAAAAAAATAAAATAATTTAGCTATCATAGATAGTTTGTAACACCAAACCGTTTGTGATATATGACATATCACAAACGATTTTTAATATTAGTCATCTGTGATATGTAAGATATCAAAAAATAGCTATGTTTAAGAACCATTTGTGATATATGACATATCATTAACAGTTTTTGGTATTAGCCATATGTGAAATATCATATATCACAGACGACTATGTTTAAGAATAGTCTGTGATATCTAACATATAACATATGATTTTTAGTATTAGCCATCTGTGATATACCATATAACATAGACGGCTATATTTAAGAACCATCTGTGATATCTGATATATCACATACAATTTTTTAAAAAAACCGCCTGTCTTATAACTTATCACAGATGGTTTGGGAGTCGTCTGTGATAACCACCTGTTATCACTGACACATAAATTCAGACGGTTCATAAATCATCTGTGATGACAGTTTTAATCTATCTGTGATGACCCTCTCTGTGGTAGTGGCCGTTTCCTCACGGACGCGAATTTGTGCAAACCGAATTGGACTTGTAACGTGTACGTTGTGTCGGCTTAGCATACAAGTACTACCCCTTCCGCAGCAGGTTTTCCTACACCACGACTTCAACACTACATCACTAGTATGGAGAAGCAATGGAAGGAGATCATCCGACTCGCAAGGGCTGCAGCAACTCAGGACGAACAATGGGAGCGTGCTAGGAGGCCACCTCCCCGAAATAAAGCCACCTGTACCTCCAATCCATACCTCAATATTCCCATCGAGCATTTGCCATAGGACCCGCCTGTGGGAGAGACGCCCTCTCTCTCTGCTAGTGTAGGGACGCATGCAAGTTCTTCAAGTCCAAGCAGCGGTTGAGCCTGGGCATGTGTTACTGGGGTTTGCGGTAACTATGCCTGGGACTACCTCGATCGATGTTGGGACACGGGTTGCCACTACCAGTCGGTAAGAATGGGTTACAGTATATTCCCCTACCAGTTCTTTTCTATGATACACACTAACAAGCTCTCCCCTCTTCCCGTAGTCTCTGGATCCGCTATGCACATACCGCAAATACATCGACCAGGAGAGTCACTCGCACGACCAGTGGCATCTGGACTGCGAGGAGTGGGACGCCGAGACGGAATGCGAGAGGAAGGAGTGGTGGTGCAGTGAAGATCGAAGCGAGCGTATCTGGTGCGAGATGCGAGCTCATCTGGAGGTGTGCAGAAAATATTTAATGTAACTCAATAATTCTTTCCAGTCAAATAATATATTTAACTGAAAATCGCTAAACATGTTTGTATCCATATCAATCTAGGGACCTAGGGCTGGGGTATCGAATGGGTGGGGTGATCTGGTCGCCTCGCCTGGTAGTCTTGTCTTGAGGACCTGAGGGCTGAGGATTGACTGAGGAGACGAGCTTGATCGAACCATTCGAGTTCGGCTCGAACAGGCTCATGAACTTACGATGGGCTCGAGCTTGGTTTGTTGTAAGCTCGAGCTGAGTTCGATTCGAGTTTAGACCGAACTAAGCTCGAGCAATTCACGAGACTCAAACTTTTTTACAGCCCTGCACAAGACTAGAAATTTATGAATTCTTTATTGATGTGTACATCACACGCAAAATCTTCAGAATGGGTTGAAAGTGAACAATCAATGCGTTAAGCACTGCTACCTTGTTTTTAATGTGATTGGACCGCTAATGTGAGTTAATACAAAGTTTTATATGCATTCATACCCAGCCTCAATTAGTGACATGTGACATGTAACACTACTCCCCAACCTTTCAATTCACATTGATTTTAAGTGGTTAGGCATCTTTTATAGTACTTTGAGTACCATCTATTCAAAGCTTCATTGGGTCATGACACAACCATGAGTCAGACTCGGACCAGAGCCCGTAAGAAATTCACGCACCGTCCGATCCAGCCGCGACGACCAGTCGACCACCGACCGGGTGGGACCCCAACCACCAAACAAAACTGAAGCGCACCTCCTCCGCGGCTGTGTGGTTACCTTCCCCTCGCGCCCGCCCCAAACCCACCACCGAAGACATCAAAAAAAAAAAACCCCCCACCACCGAATCCCGCACTCGAATGTGACGACGCCCTCCTCCGCCGCCGCCGCCGCGATGCCCGTGCCGACAGCCTCGTCGCTGGCCGCCGCCGCCGACCCCGCGCTCCCCGCCACCTTCCTCTCCGTCCCGTCCCCGCTCCTCCCCTCCTCCCCGCCTCTCCCCGCTGCCTCCCCCGCCCCCTCCCATGCCTTCTTCCTCCCCCGCGAGCGCGGGCCCCGCACGCTCGCCGTCTCCGTGTCCGTCCTCGGCCCTACCTCCACCGCCGTGTCGCGGCTCCACCGGATGTGGGGGGAGTTCGCCCGCTTCGTGCGGCTGCACGGGAACCAAATCGCGCCTCTCGGGTTCGCGTCCCTCGGGATGGGCGTTGGTGGTGGCGGCGGGGGCAACGGTGAAGGGAACGGCGGGCGCGGTGGGGGAGGGGGTGGGGATGCGGATGTGGTGGTTGACGAGGAGGGAGCGGCGCGGGCGGACGCGCCGAAGAAGGTGCTCATCCTGATGAGCGACACGGGCGGCGGTCACCGCGCGTCCGCCGAGGCCATCAAGGCTGCCTTCATCCAGGAGTTCGGCGACGACTACCAGGTTCGGTTCGGCTTCGCTTGCTCGCCTATTTGCGCTCTGAATTTGGTGATACACTTGTAGCTGCTGCTTGCTAGGCTCTGGTATTTGTATTGTGGTACTATGTTATTTGAATGTGCAGATTGTGAGTTGTTTGGAGCTTGGTAGGATAAATTTGTTAGTAATTCGATACTATTGTGTGGTAGTTGAATGCTTGAAGACGGTGTCATCCTACCCTAGTTAGGTCTAATCTACGCACTCTCAACCGTGAATTATGAGTAAATCATTCCCTAGGCTATCAGGGGTGAGTTTAGCTAGGGCGGTATGTTGTATTTCCCTTTAGAAAAGTTAAAGACAGCCCTTGACGTGCATTAATTTGAAAATTCTTATATCTCTGCTATGTATCAGAGGCATGATGTATAATTTCAGGCTTGAGTCTTAATATTGGTACACAGTTCTGAGGAGGTATCCACTCAACCTAGATGTTACAGAAATTGAGTGGAATTTGGGTAATTGGTAGAAGGAGGGAATTTGGGGTAGGGAGAGAGCGAGATTGGGGACAAAGAGACCAACATTGGGGAAGAAGGGACCAAGAAAGGGGATTGGATTTGATTCAATTTAGCCGTTGTCGTGTTTGATTCCGCTTACAGCTAAGACCTGGGCTTATATAGCTAGTCCTCTCCACACATGCATTCTCATGGGTCCCAATAGTCAGTCGCAGCTGACCGGGCCAGAGCTACTACTACTCACGCTAACTCTACACACACACACACACAAACCTCTGTTGCCCACTACTCTTTGCTGGTAGCCTCAAGCAGTGGTCCCTTTCTCGCATAGTTTGATCTTGACACGCTTCTTTACTGCACTTGGCTCACCGATTCCCAAATGCTTCTGGCTTCTTCACACATGTATGGTTCCTGGTCGAGGGCACCATTGTCTTCTTCGGAGATCCTGACACGAACATTCTTTAACTTGCTAATTGTTACCACATAATGTCTTGTAAATCACAGCGTAGCACCTAGGAGTTGGAAGGAATTGAAGAGATGGTCCTGAAGGGAAACACTAAATAAAAAGAACAGCACTACAACAGATAAACTGGCTGATGTACATTACTTAGAAATGGCATGGTATAAGATTCTTATACACGAAAGGGATGCCCTTTCATGAACTGTTATATGCTAGCATATGACTTGATGTTTGAAATGATTGGTAGCGGTACTAGTTCGTTATCCTCAACTTTCTAATTGGTCTTAGCCTGGTAAATGCTGAAGAAAATTTATTTGTTATTCTTTATGTCTATTAATGTTTCTGATGCTTCAACATATATCTGTAGTTCTTCTAATGGAAAAAGAAGAATGATATTATCTTGGCTTATGATAATGTTTATTGGTATCAGCTAGAGTTGCTTTTGGCTATTAGAACGATAAACTAGTAACGCAGCAGGAGATGGTTTAGCTTGCTTTTTAGTTCTGTGTTTGCTGTGTAATAGAACAGGGATTTGGCACTCCTCCACTTGTGATGGTTGTCGTTTGTTCTGGTTTGGTTCTTAGATATTAGGATTTGATTTTGGTTGCTAATATCAATATTTTATGATGTTGCAGGTATTCGTCACTGATTTGTGGACCGACCATACCCCATGGCCTTTCAACCAATTGCCCAGGAGCTATAGTTTCTTGGTGAAACATGGAACCTTGTGGAAGATGACATACTATGGTTCCGCGCCACGTGTAGTTCATCAGCCACATTTTGCTGCAACATCAACATTCATAGCAAGGTGATTAGTTATTTTCCATATTATATTTTACATCTTGAATGAGCTTCATATTTTAATTTGAAGGATTAGTGCAACAGCATTCTTAAATGACTCAAGCTGTAATTTGTATTGGAAAATAAGGTGCATTGAGCATAGTGTAATTTTACTTAATGCTGAGTTCTTACTCATCAAGATGCTTTCCTTTGTGCAGTTGATGGCAGTGAATAACTGCTGAATAATGTAGATTAGGGAAATTTGGTATATAGCATTCTTGTTGTAACTCTTGCCCCTTCATATTTGCTTTTTTTATTTGGGGGAGTTTTTCACCTTAAAGTTTATTGATATTGGAGGTTGATCACTCTATAATCATGAATGCATTGTTTGAGTTGTATTTTTCCTTATCTAAACTAAGCAACTTTTTAATTATTGAAACAATAGCTACAAGCCTACAACCACCTACCAGAGTTGAAGACTATATTTCCCCTAGGACCTTGATTCTATGGTTGATTGTGATGAACTGATGATGCATCAGGTGGTCCGTAGGATTCTCAAATCCTGCTTGAGAAAGCCCTGAAATCTAGCTGTTTTTCCAACATAGCTACAGTGGCCATTTTTTAAAGCTTATTCCTTATAATTTATTTAGGTTTTTGCTAATATTAAGGGGGTGTTTGGGACCGCTCCGCTCCACGTTTTTCAGCTTCGCTCCACATTTTTTAGCCAAACGGTTTCAGCTCCACGCACCCTATTCGAGGAAAAAAGGTGGAGTTGTGAGAGCACCTAAAGAGGTACTCCACAAACTCCAGTTTTTTGTGGAGCTGCTCCACGGTGGAGTTTGTGGAGCAGTCCCAAACACCCCCTAAAGTGATGCAAATGTGGATCATGATTACCTTGCTAAAGACATGTTGTACTCTGTCTGTAGCTGTTGCTTATATTTGTGAATAACATGGTTATATAATCTAGAAATTGCCTCCTTTTTTCCGGCAGAGAGGTTGCAAAAGGTCTAATGAAATACCAACCAGATGTGATTATCAGTGTACATCCTTTAATGCAACATGTCCCACTTCGAATTCTAAGGTCCAAAGGTTTATTGGATAAGATTCCATTCACAACAGTTGTCACAGATCTGAGCACTTGCCACCCAACATGGTATGGTGGTTTCAATGTTCATATAACTTCACATCAGTTTTTGGTTCCTGACCAAATTTAAGACATGCATGTAATTGATCCTACAGTGAAATAGTTATTTTACTCCTGTCCCATAGGTTTCACAAGCTTGTGACTAGATGTTACTGTCCATCAGCTGAGGTGGCAAATAGGGCTCTAAAGGCTGGACTGCAGCCCTCACAAATTAAAGTCTATGGCCTCCCTGTACGTCCATCTTTCGTCAAACCTGTTCAACCAAAGGTAAACTATTTCTTCAACTACTAGTATCCTACCAGCTTCTGGATCTTTTGCCATATGCACAAGTTTATGAGCGTTGTATTTATTTTTATATTATTTAATAGGATGAACTGCGAATGGCGTTAGGTATGGATGAATATCTGCCCGCCGTTCTATTAATGGGTGGGGGTGAAGGGATGGGTCCTATTGAAGCCACTGCTAGAGCACTTGGTGATGCTCTATATGACGAAAGCCTTGGAGAACCCATTGGTCAAATACTTGTAATTTGTGGACGTAATAAGAAGCTAGCTAACCGATTGCAGTCAATCAATTGGAAAGTTCCAGTTCAGGTACTTCCTCAAAGCTGGTTTGTAACTTCCAAGCATTTGGAAATTGCGATTGAGCTGCTTTACCAGTTTCTTTTACTATAATTTTCTATTGTATTGGCTGCTTACACCAACTGCTACACTCTCCAGATTTCTTCTTTAATGCTCCTTTTCTCTTTAAAATCTTAGGTGAAGGGTTTTGTTACAAAGATGGAAGAATGTATGGGTGCTTGTGACTGTATCATTACAAAGGTATGCTGTACATTAGCTCCACATTTTCAGATCATGCACTTGGCTATGTGATACGATATTGTATGATTGGTGGTGATTTGATATTTGAAAATACATGGTCTATGGTGATTTGCAGGCAGGGCCTGGTACAATTGCAGAGGCAATGATTCGTGGTCTCCCCATTATTCTAAATGGTTATATTGCTGGGCAGGTATATTTCTTCAGCCACTGAATGTTGGGACTGCTTGATTCTATCAATTGCTGAGAATTCTTGATGCTGATTTGTAATGTTGTTGGGTAGTGGGTACACCATTTCACTATGGTCGATATAAGCTGTCATGAAGATATCGCTATATCAGAGTATTGAGCACTTAATATATCCCCTTGGTCGTTTAGATGAACCTATGTTGAACGTCTTGTAATAGTGGTCAATAAAAATCACTAAAATGGCTCTTTAGAACACCATACTATGATAGATTGTACGCCACCCAGCCCAAGCTTAGCTCCAAATCATGGCCTATCTTTATTTTGATGGATCCTTCCCAAAATTGGCTTGTATAGCTGACATTGTCATCTGGTTTGTACCACCCATTTGCTTTATGCTTGGGTTTCATGCAGTTACTGACCATAGATAGCTCTGAAGCTGATTCTGATTATGTTGTATCTTTTTATTATGAATTATGTAGGTGGAAATACATCATTAAATTATTTTTTCATATATTGACAATTTAGGATGGCACTAGATGCCGTTAATTTACACACCAATGATGCATTTCTCCATTTGAAGAGGTGTATCATGTGAAGAGAGGCGAATGCCCTGAAATTAAGCTAGTGTCTTTTATATGAGCATTGATCTTAGGTTATGCATGATTCATTTGTCTTTCTAAAATAATTTATTTGCAAAACAGGAAGCTGGCAATGTTCCCTATGTTGTTGAAAATGGATGTGGGAAGTTCTCGAAATCTCCAGAACAGATTGCAAAGATTGTTGCCGACTGGTTTGGCCCTAGGTCAGATGAGCTCAAAGTAATGTCCCAAAATGCCCTGAAACTAGCACGTCCAGATGCCGTGTTTAAAATTGTTCAAGATCTACATGAGTTAGTCAGGCAAAAAAGTTTTGTACCTCAATATGCATGTGCAACATAAGGTCCTTCTTCCCTTGTGAGTTTAGTTAATTCTATTTGTTTCGTGTGACGTTAGTTATAGTTACTTGCGAGAATTCAAAATATTAATTGATTTGACAGGGAAAAATGTATGATCTAATGTGGTTTTCCTGAATATTGTGCCTGTATACGACTGTCTTGGGACTAGAATTTCTCTCGGTCTCTGCCACCACCTCCTCCTAGAGTCATCTTCCTCCCAGGCCAGATCCGGCCCCTCTCCTCTTCGGCTTGTTGCCGGCGAGGGACCCTTCCCTGTACAGCAATAGTTAGGTTATTTTCTTTCTTTTAGGTTTTTTTTTGAGAAGGGGGGGGGGGGGGGGGTTCTATGTTCCGTCGCTGTTCTCCTTGTGGGAGATTGTCTTCCCAGGCGCCAGCGAGTCTTGTGCCCTCTATCCCCTAGTTTAGTTGTTCCCTTATGGCTTTTGGTGTTTATCACCTCTTATCTCCTAGATCTGAATGCTTTGATCCCTAACAAGTTTCTTACGTTTTAGCTTTAGATCCACCCATACTAAGGACCATCCAAGAGCTTCTCTTCATCCTCGAGCCTCCTCAACATTCCTCTTCAACCCCTGTGCCATCTCTTGAAACCAGGGACATTTGTATCGGTGACAATTTTATCAAAGAGTAGCGATAGTGCCGATAACTGGTTTTATTGGAAAATTTTGGTCAAAAAAATTGAATTTTAAATTTGAATTTTTGAGAAAAAAACCTATATATACTTGTTGAGATAAACTAGATATTTATATATATACATGAAATAGAGAAAAAATGAAGTTGGAATCTAATGTATTTTAGTATTTAAATGAATTGTATTTGAAATGTGAGCCACACAACCGAAATCCTCCGAAATATTTCGCTTATCGGCCCTCACCGATATGGCTGGTTATCACCGATAACCGCCGAAATTTCAGCGAAATTATTTTCACTGCCTGAAACTACCTTACCCATAGACTCCTACGGAAGAGACACACAATGGCTTCGGTGCTTCGGCGTGACCGTCAACCACTAGAGCAAGTTGCGGGCGGGTGCACAGTGGTCTTCTCCGAGCTAGGCCTCCTGCGCAAGATCTACATTCGGATTGCTGGCCTTCACCTTCATCACCGGTTTATTTAGCAGGTTTTTGCCAACCGTCACTTGCCTAGGTATGCGCCGGCCTTCAACTTTACTTTGGGCATTGATTCACTCTAAACTTGGCACTGTTCTGTACAAGTGCAAGAACACAAAAACCAGAGGAACCAATTTAGAAGTGTGTGCTTGTAATTTTCTGTTATTCTCTAGATTATGTTTGTAATCTTGGGGACTATGTATCGTTGTTTCTCTTAATATAAATCTGGGTTATCTAGCCTTAAAAAAAGTCTAATAAAATATTGTTGTTATGGCTGTAAAAGCATGTACCTAAAAAGACCCTTAAAATCTATCTTGTATCCAAGAGAAGTTCTAAGGTGCTGGGGAGGTATTACGTCCGTTCTCCGTTCATTAGTTACATCCAATGGTCTAGTATGAGAGGTACTTAAGTTGTGGACCAGGTATTTAAAAATAGGATGTAAGGCTATATAAGTAATTTTACTATATTCATAAATTAGGGAGAGAAATCTGGGAGAATATGTTTTTCCCTCGCCTTGAGCTGTACCTGCAATCTTGTTGAAAAGTAATGTGACTTTTGATTGATTACAAGAGAAATTGAGAGAATAAATGACACTCACGTTAAGAAACTACTCTATTCAAAATAGCTTATGCAGTGATTTCTACAAATGATTTATAGAAACCATATAAAAAGACACTCTATTCAAAAGCTAGTTTCTAATAACCAAAATCTATTTAGAACAGGATCTTCCCATTTTTTTTGGAAAAAAAAGATGGCATGAAGTCTTCCTCGGCCTTGTTAGTTCCCCCATGGGCGTCTTCTTGATTAGGGATTAGACAGATGATTGTGACCATGATCAGCGAACTAAAGCAAGTTTCTGCGCATGGGGAAATTTGCCGATACGAGCGGCACCTCACACGGGTTTGACATGAACTTCCGCCAGTCCTCGGTCATGTAATTGAATTGAATCACCATTTTTTTTCTTCTAGAGACTAGGTAAATTGTAGTTAAACTAGATGAACTTCCGCCAGTCCTCGGCCATTGTAACTGAATTGAATAACCATTTTTTTCCTAACTAGAGACTAGGTAAATTGTAGTTAAACTAAGTAATGAGTATAAAGTACATAAGTTCTTTAAAATTTACATGTAATTGCAGTGGTATCCGATAGGACCGATGGCTTTGCGCTTTTGTTCGTATGAACGAGAATGGGCAAGAAGAGTAGCGGGGCTTTGCATGTATCTTGATTCTGTACTCTTAAAAGATGATAAGGGGAGTCCATTAAAGGTTTGTGACTGGAGTGGAAGAGAACTAATGGAGAAATGAAGAGAAGGAGCTTGGATGGAGGAGGACCGGCCGAGATGTGCCGATGCGGTAGATCTCGTACTGCAGCGGCGAACAGGTTTAGAGCAAGTTGAGCGATAAGTTAGGGTTCTAAATTATTATTTATTTTTACGAAAATTTTCTTTTCTAAAGTTACCTTTGTACTTCAACGGTTGATATATTTTTGAGAGAATGTACGGGTATCTTCTAAACAAAGTCGAAAATCTCTCTATCCAATGTTAAACGGCTTATGTTTAAGAGCGTTCGTACTGGGTACGACTTGATAACTTTTGACTAAAAAATAGTAGTAGCTAAAAAGTCCATTACCGGTTCTTAAATTTTTTATGTTGTGTCATCCCGGTCCATAAACTTTTAAAGTATGTCATCCCGGTCCTTAAACTTTTAAAGTGTGGCAATATCCTATGTAGTTGTAGCAGTGAACTTTTTATGCAGTGGCATCCCGGTCCATAGACTTTCAAAAGAAATTGTCACACTTTGAAAGTTTAAGGACCGGGATGACATACTTTAAAAGTTTGTGACCGGGATGACACAGCATAAAAAGTTTAAGGACCGATAATGGACTTTACTCTAAAAAGAAAACGCAAGTGGCAGGAGAAGTGAAAGAAAGATGTATATATGAGACGGGAGTGACCGGTATGAGGTGTGTGATGCACTCATGACTCTCTACCTTATCCTTGAAACGAGACGGCAGTGCATGAGACGGGAGTGACAGGTATGAGGTGTGTGATACGCTCGTGACCATCTACCTTATCTTTGGAACGAGAGGAGTGGAGAAGGCATTTCGAGAAATCAGGTGTTCGTATTGGCTTCTGGTTTCTCCAAAATGGCTTCTGCTTGGAGAAGGCAGAAGCCAATACGAACACCTGGTTTCTCGAATCGGTTTCTCCACTCCTTTCGCTACCATCTCACTCTGGAGATAAGGCAGGGGATTACGGATGTATCACGTATCCCACTCCTCTCGCTCCCGTCACGCACACGCATTCTTTCTTACTTTTTTCACCGCTCGTCCCCTTCTTTTAAGGTCCTGCTCTATTAAGCTTCTGTTTTTAGCTTCTTAATTTGTCTTTTTCTGGTTTCTTGATTTTTTTTGTTTTCTTTTTTCTCATTATTCCTTTGCAATGTCTGGAATGACATAACATTTTTTCTTTTTTCTTTTTTAAATTTAATTACGCTGAAAAAACTAACAACAGTTACAGTGCGAAATAGGCATACCTAACTGAGCGATTCTTAGTTATTTGTTTCAGTTATTACTATTTATTTTTAATTAAAAGATATAAGTCACAAAAACTAACACAGAAGCCTCTACGAACAGGCTGAAATGCTGGAGACTGGACACCCAAATCATTAAATATATCAAGCAGGCATACACCTCCGTTGTTCTCAGTCCAATATGTTTCGCTCGTAGCGACAAAGATATTTGTTCAGCCATTAACGCTTAATCTTTGAATATACGATCTTCGTATTCTGATCGTTTTTCCACATAATTCCATGCCGAATTTTTTGTATTTTAGCCCTTTTTTTGAAAAATATTCACATTTAGACCCCTGGTAGTTTTAATTCCGTTTTTGGACCCAGAGCTCGGCGCCGTGGGTCACGGCGCCGAGGTAACACGTCTCGGCGCCGTGGACCACGGCGCCGAGTTGCGAGCCCCGCGCCAGCGTAGCGGCCGGCGTGGCGCCGACGTGGCAGGGAGCTCGGCGCCGTGACTCGTGGCGCCGAGCTCGGCGCCGTGACTCGTGGCGCCGAGCTCGGCGCCGTGGATCTTGGCGCCGAGCATGCGGCTTCTGAAACGGCACCGAGCACGCGGGCTTCGTTCATTCGCAACTCGCCCGCCGCCGCCTCCCGTCCCCTCCCCGCACTCGCGTCCTCCCCGCCGCGGCCGCCGGCCTCCCCTCGTCGACCGCCGCTGCCGCCCGTCGTCCCCGCCGCGGCCGCCCGCGCGCCTCCCCTCCCCGCACGGGCGTCCTCCCCGCCGCGGACGCCCGCCACCCCTCCTCGACCGCCTCGGCCGCCCGTCCGACGTCCTCCACGCCGCGGCCGCCCGCCTCCCCGCCGCCGCCCCGTGGTGCCGCCTCCCCGTGTCTCCGCCCGCCCGCGTCTGCGCCCGGCCTCCCGCCTCCCCGCGTCTGCGCCCGACCGCTGCCCCGGAGCCGCCCGGCCTCCGGCCGCCTCCCCGCGTCTCCGGCCGCCGCCCCCTGGTGCCGCCCGGCCTCCTGCCTCCCCGCGTCTCCGCCTCGGCCTCCCCTCCCCGCACGCGCGTCCTCGGCCGGCCGCCCATCCGACGTGCTTCCCGCCCGGCCGTCCTCCCCGCCGCTGCTGTCGAGAGGCCCCAGCGACCGCTACAAGTGCCTCAAGGTGAGGACTTCTCCTCCAAAATGTTCGTTCTTGGCGCTCAGATGTGATGTCGAGGATATTTTTTAGCTAGTTTGTGAGGGTGTGATGTTGAGTGGGCTGATGTGTGGTGCTATGAATGTCGAGTAGGCTGTTTATCCCTTATTTATCACTGTCGCTTGGGCAATGGTGCCGTAGAATGGAAGGATTGTGTGGCGTATTGGAGTCGGGATATGGCTCGTTATAAGTCAAGTTGATTATTTTGCGGCCAGAGGACTAGTGCTATAGAAATGTGTTGTGTTGCTGTGATGTAATTGACTATGCAATTGACTATGCAATTTAGTTAGTGCTATAGAAATGTTTGCCACAACGAGTCAAGCAAATCACGAACAAAAGAATTGTTTATCTTTGGGTATGCAATTGACTATGCAATTTAGTTAGTTAATTAGCATCAATTTCGAATAAAGGTAGCATTTAGTTAGTGACTAGGTACTTATTAGTTACTATGTAGTATCCGATTTCAATTAAAGGTTCTTATTAGTTTGGTTTTCTGTATGAACTAGATGGACAACCTAGTGACCCTATATCATGGAGGCAGTGTGACAAGTGATGATTATGGAAATGTTCAATTTGTTGAAATGCAAAGGGTGCCTCTGATATTCGGTGATCGGCCGTCGTTTAGTGAGTTGGTTGCTAGGGCTCGGGAGAAGCTACATTGTCATGCAAACGAGGAGAGCATCACAGTTGAGGGGTTACTTCACTTCGGTTCGAAAGACCTAGTTCTCAGGCGGTTGATCTTAATTGGTTCAGAGGATGAGTGGGACAAATATGTCAAATTGGTTATGAGGAATGAGTTAAAATGTTTGGACGTTGTTGTGCGGAAGGTGTCCATTGATCCCACCCCTCACGGTTATTCACCAGAACTAGGTGATCAGGCACCCTTTGACCCTCCGTTACCGGATCTTGCGGTGGATGTGGAAGAAGTGCCTGAGGTGCCCGATGCTCTATCTTCCCCGAACGAGGTTCAGATTTCTCAACCAGTTCGAGTTGAATGTCGGACTGATGATGTCGTGGCGGCCCCTCAGGAGATGGGATTGACCCAGAATCAGCCCAGTAAGTGTCGAGCAACACTTTAGCCTTTTCCCGTCATTCCTTTGTTTTGTCTCAATCCCATCGTTGTCGTGATTATGATGCAGGAAACATTCCTGGTAATGTGGTAGTTCCTCCCGTTGCTCCATCTGGCAACGTTGAAGAAGTCTGCAGGGACTCCAACAGTGTGGATGTTCAAATTGTGGATGATCTGGAGCCTTACGAGATCGCAAGGGCCGTTGATTCTGATGATGACCGCCCTTTTGGAGAGCTGACCGAAAGTGATATTGAGCTGATCAGGCGTTATTGCCCTGGCCGGGATCCATCAGTTCATGAATTCAGCGATCTTAGGCATTCTCATGGGGCTTATGCAGAAGGAAGGGATGACGAGTTGCTAGATGCTCCTGAGGCCGGGTCAAGCATGACAATTGAGAAGGGCATGGTGTTTGAGGACTTGTCTGCATTGAAAAGGTGGCTGCAGGAGTATTCAGTGATCCGTAAAAGGCCATTCAAGGTGAGACATTCTTATGTGGAGCGGAGGTACACAGTTGTGTGCGAGAAGGAGACATGTGAATGGAGGGTTTGTGCTAGCAAACAGAAGGTCACTGGAAAGTTCAAGATCACAAAAATCGTTGGCCCACACACTTGTGCCGAAGCAGAGCTCAAACAGAAGCATCGGCAGTTGACCTCTACCATTATTGCCAAGTCACTGTGTCACATAGTAAAGGGAGAACCCAATATGAAGGTGAAGACACTTGCTGGGATTGTTAAGGAGAAATTTGGATACGAGATAAGGTATGGAAAAGCATGGAGGGCAAAGAACGCATCTGGAAGATGATATATGGGGACTGGGAAGATGGGTACTTGCAGTTGCCAGCACTCTTCAATGCAATCAAAGCGGTTAATCCAGGCATGCATTATGAGTACGTCCCGAAACCAAACGAATGGACTCAAGATGGGATGCAGATATTCTTCCGTGCTTTCTGGTGCTTTGCTCAGTCCATCGAGGCCTTTCGGCATTGTCGTCCCGTCTTCGCTATTGACGGTACGTTTCTTCTTGGCAAGTACCAGGGCACACTTCTGATAGCCATTTCCTGTGACGCAGACAACGCGTTGGTTCCTTTGGCGTTTGCTTTGGTTGAGAGGGAGAACAAAGACAGCTGGGGATGGTTCTTGCGGCTCGTTCGGAGGCACGTGGTCGGCCCTGCTAGGGAGGTTGGTGTCATTTCTGATAGGCACCAGGGCATACTTTCTGCCGTACAGGAGCAGATACCGGGGTATGCAGCTTTGCACCACCGTTGGTGCACTCGGCATCTTGCCGAGAATCTACTCCGTAAGGATGGTGCGAAGGATAACTTTCCTCTGTTCGAGGAGGTCGCTCGAATGCTTGAGGTGAAGTTATTCCAGGAGAAGTTGGAGCAGCTTAATACTGCAACAAACGCAGAAGGTAGACAGTGGTTGACGGGATTGATGAGAGATGTCGACAAATGGACAAGGGCTCATGACGACGGTGGCTGGAGGTACGAGTTTCAGACAAGCAACATGGCCGAATCCTTCAATAGTTTGCTTAGGGGTATACGTGGTATGCCCGTCAATGCTATCGTATCCTTCACCTTTTACAAGCTTGTTGCCTGGTTCAACGAAAGACACGCACATGCAATGGCGCTACAAAGTAAACAAGTGAGATGGGCGCCAAAACCAAAGCGCCACCTTGAAAAGGCAAAGGCTAGGGCTGAGGCACATGAGGTACATTGTTTTGACAACGCCACGGGCAGTTATGAGGTTGTAGAAAGGGGTGGTACAACGACCGATGGAGAGCTCCGGCCGACGAGGAAGCATAAAGTTGTCCTTATTGATTTCTCATGCACATGTGGTAAACCGAGGCAGTACCACTTTCCATGTTCTCATTATGTGGCAGCAGCGAGGCATCGCAACTTTGACTACGAGAGCAAGATACCTCGGGAGTTCAGTGTTGACAACCTTGTGCTTACGTGGTCTCCCCGTTTCGAGCCTTACCGGGATGAGGGAGAGTGGCCACTGTACACCGGGCCCAAATACATTGCGGATCCGGGTAGCCGTTGGAACAAACGTGGAACCAGGAAAAGGACGAGACACAAGATGGTTATGGATCAGCTTCCAGGAAGAACGAGGCGAGGGAGATCAACCCCCTTTCTTACTAACCCCGAGCAGAACCAATGTAGCAGATGTGGTAGACTTGGCCACAATTCACGCACATGCCATTGGCCACTTAGTCAGGTGCGAGTGCTTGTTATTCGTTATGTTTCATAGTTCGTGTAGTTGTTTTTTCATATGTAATTTGCTATGTTTCTTGTTTAATTTCTTATTCATTCCATATTGTATGCATGTTCAATATTTTGTTTACTTGTATGTTGGACTGACAAATTCAAAGTTTTTTTTAGGATGGCGCAATTCCACCTGCTAGACCCGTACTACGAGGAGAGCCACAGAGGACGGCTCACCGCGGAGGGGAGGGTATTGCCTTCATCACTTCCTGTACAATTTGAGTTTATATTGATGCATTAACTAAAAAATTGGTGTATTCTATACAGGAGCTGCCCATCCTTCGTCCTCGAACCCATGACGGGTTCCTGGACATGCAGTACGACGAGCGGTACACTCCCTTCCTGGAGAGGGCTGGCCTAGACGCCATCTCTTACCAGGTTCGCCGTGGGTTGCCCACCTTCAACCCCCCCCCGCCATCACTGCACTGGTTGACAGGTTAAGTGATGAACCATTGCAACTTGCATGTTCATTGTTTATCGGCTATTTGCGCCTCAAATTCTCTGACATGTAGTCCTCTTTTTTGTATCATGTAGGTGGAGACCGGAGACTCACAGCTTCCACCTCCCTTTCGGGGAGATGACTATTACGCTCCAGGACACTCAGAAGATACTTGGTGTCGCCATTCACGGCCGTCCGGTTATCGGGCCGTGCGTGCCTGCAGGTTGGAGAGCCCGAGTAGAGGCCTTCCTCGGGAGAGAGCTTCCTCCTGAGGCAGGCCATCGCAGTTCTGGTGTTCCTATCAGCTGGCTCCGGCAGACTTTTGCAGCGTGTCCTGAGGGTGCGGACGAGCAGACAGTTGCCTACCACTGCAGGTAGGTGTGGATATCGAGCCAACTCGTCGTCTTATCGAGCTTTTTGTAAAATTGACATAGTTTGATCTAAAATCATTTTACATATAATTGCAGAGCATGGATCCTGCACTTGTTTGGCTGCGTTCTCTTCCCCGACGGAACGGGAGACAGCGCTTCGTGGATGTACATCCACTGCCTCACGGACTGGGACACGGCGGGGCAGTACAGCTGGGCTTCCGGGGTGTTGGCGTTCCTTTACCGCCACCTCTGCGAGGCGTGTCGTCGGAGTTCGGCGAACTCGACATTAGGTGGTTGCCTGTACCTCCTCCAGCTGTGGATGTGGTGTCGTCTACCGGTTGGTCGTCCTACGGTTTTGCCTGGTCGTCCATGGTTCCCAGAGGTTCCAGTTCGTCGACGTCCGACAGTTGCATATCTTTGGGACCAGGTCTCAGTTCCGTACGCCAGGAAGAAGCGGGCGTACGTAGAGTACATAAACGAGCTAGATGCGCTCACGGCCTCCAGTGTAAGTTAATTACATGTGGTACCGTGATTTTATTTGTTAGTCCTGTACCTTACAAGTAAATTGTTGCTATGCAGGTTAAGTGGGAGCCGTATGCCGAGGAAGAGGTGGTGGACATTCAGTTCAGCGCACTGTGCAGCATAGACGAGGCCCTCTACAGGATGAGGTGCCCCCTTATCTGTTTCTATGCTGTTGAGTATCACCTGCCACATCGAGTTGCACGCCAGTTTGGTATGAGGCAGTTGTGGCCAGTAGCGCCGATCTCCACGTCTGTGGCCTTGCACAAGTCAGTTCCATGCAATTTCAATTCTAACCTTGGATTCCAATTGCACGGTGTTTCTACTAATGTTAACTTTTGATTTACGTCATGCAGATTTGATCGTCAGCGACAGAAGAAGGTCACAGACTTCGAGCAGCACCACCACGTGTACGTTGAGGAGTGGGGACACTCCCAGGACCACGTGGACGACAACAACGACCCGCACAGCAACGAGCAGTTCCGGCGGTACCAAGTTTGGTACCAGCGTGCGACGCGGTCCAAGCTTAAGGGCCAATGGACTCAAGATGACTACGCCGACATTGCGTCCTCCGACGACGATGACACGCCCTACGACCAGTCGACTCGCCTTGGGACGCAGGTGGAGATAGCACCAGTCCTGGACCGTGTGGTAATGTTCAATCTCATTGCTTATTTTTCAATAGACCTAAATACCCCTGACATGTAGCAAATTATCCATTCTTTTGTTTGTTTGCAGGGCAAAACCCTGAGCCAGTCCGTACAGGACATAGAGCGTATGTCCAGGACAGTCGGCGACGACGTCAGGATGCGTACCTTCCTGGAGGTAAGCTTCGACAAAGCCACTCACAAAATTAGTACATAATATCTTCGTGTCTTGTTGGTTAACAAAATGTTGGAATGCAGAGGCTCGCATGTCGGCTACGTCGTGCGGCTGCTCGTTGTGGTTGCAGCACAGGCGCGGCGAGGGACGTAGACGTGCCTTCGACACGACTTGCAGACCCGACGCGGCGAGGGTCGTACACGGGACAGAGCTCGTCCCCCACGAGGAGCGACACTTTCCCGTCCCAGGGCGGTGAGGACGAGGACGACGACGAGGTGGAGCAGACTTACGATGAGATAGGCCCGTCTCAGCTCGTAGACGCTCCTTCGACTCAGCCTACACAGCCCGTACGACGCAGACGCCGCCGCGAGCCTAGCCGTTACACTCCAGGCACCGACGCCCTTGGTAAGGGTAAGGGTAAGGCTAGGAGGCAGTGATACGGCCGTGTATGCTTGTGGTTGGGCTTAAAAGTCGTTGTATATATTTTGTAATGAGCTAGGAGGCACTTGGTAAGTGGTTGGACTGAGATGTGTTTGTAATGAGCTAGTTGTTGTATACATGTGTTTATGTTATATTCATTGTGCTTTTGTAATTTTTGTGAGGTTTTTCAAGTGCTTGATGGTTTGATGTTCACAGATGGTTTGCAGTATAAAAGGGTTGCTCTAAGTTTTTTTATTACGACAGCATACAACCAACCAACCAACACACCAACGAACAAAACAACATAGCATAAAACATTTACAACATAGCTTGACGACAACATAGCATAAAACATTACCTAAATAGCTTGACGACACGATAGCATAAAATATTACCAACACACACGAGCAGAACCTCCAGCACTACAACTTGAGGATAACAATAATCACAAGTAGTACACCTAATAATTTAATTCAACACAACAGTCGTACTGCCACATCATCAACACATCAACATGGAGAATTGCTGAATGCCATAACCCTCGTTACCTAAATGCCAAACGAGCCTCGTGGCACCCACATGGAGAATTGCTGAGGGGGCCGCCTCGGACGTGGCTGGCCGTCGTGGTAGTGGCATGCACATATGCAGCTCGGGTTCGCGCAGCAACATGTGGGATCATAAGAGCTTCCTATATTCACGACCTCCTCGTTGCCCCTCTCGCGTTGCAGCTGTTCGCGGAGGTCGTTGTTCTCCTCAGTGAGATTCTCCATTCGGTACTCCAAGTCCCAAATTCGAGCCCATAATGTATCCACATAACGATCAACATACCGTTCATGAGGAGGGTCGATCCAGCGGGAGAAGTCGCATTTGGCCATCTGCACAAAAAAGTACGGTAAACTTCGAGGGTCCATAAGCAATAAAAAATGAAACATTACTAATTTGTACCCCGGAGCGCGAGCATCGGAAGAAACGTCGCCCGCCATCGTTCGGGGAATCCAAGATCTGGACAACCGCGTACTCATTGTGTCTGCATTTCGGCCACGGTGGTTGAGCACGCCGGCTTGGTATCAATCGGTACTGCGGACCGAACATATCCCTCGTTTCTAAGGGAATGTCATCCTTCGGTGACCCAAATCCCACTGGCCCCTCGGCTTCAGACATGGTATGTTTCACCACGAAAGAGAGGGTACTACTTTGTTCGATTCACAATGTCATAGGACCCCAACCGTGCTACTTATAGCAAAACGGGGCAGTTTAATGCAGTGACCACCAAAAAAAGAGGCTTTTGCTCAGGAACATGACAACACGCCCCAGCTTTGCTCAGGGACATGACACAAGAGGTCAGCTTTTGCTCAGTGAGATGACAACAGAGGGCAGTTTTGCTCAGTGACATGACAAAAGAGTTCAGATTTTGCTCAGTGACATGACAAAACGGGGCAGCATATGTCAGCTTTGCGCAGTGACGGAATAGGCCTTTAGCCTGTACACATATAGGGGCGTAGGTCTTTAGCCTTTACAGGAGTAGGCCTGTAGGCCTGTACACATATAGGGGCGCAGGTCTTTAGCCTTTACAGGAGTAGGCCTGTAGGCCTGTACACATATAGGGGTGTAGGTCTTTGAAAAGGCTACGAACTATGAATTTATTACGAGACTATAGTCTCTGAAAAGCCTACATAGGACCATTTATTGCTACACTTGAATCCAGTAAGAGCGAAAAGATCCTCTCCATGGACTATGCCCACTGCACCGATAACCTGCCTATATGAAGGCCTCATATGTCTTCCATACCACATCTCCTCCTCAAGACATCACAATACTACCACACAACAATGTCTTCCTGGAAGTCCAACCCATTTGGAGTGCCGGAGTGGCATGAGCGCCCGAAGTGCCATTGCGGCTTTAGGACGATGTTGGGAGTCTGGACTGATCGAGTACAACGAGCCAAATACGGCCGTAGGTTCTTCAAGTGTCCTGACCTGGATGACGACTTCGTGGTAACGACCATAACTAAACCATTTCTTTTCCGTTATCGTTTTTCAACTTGATCCATGACATCTACCATGCCACACATAGGCTTGCGGGTTCATGGAATGGGTGGATCGAGTGCCGCCGGCATGGCCAAATAACCGGGCAGTGGAGGTGGAAAACAAAGGACAATACTGTGTCAAGATGACTCAGGCTCGCGAGGTGGAACGACAGATGCGGCTTGAGCAAGAGCGCCGCGTGAGGGTGGACCAAATCCGTCTGCAGGGCAAGGAGGATGAGCTGCAAAGGAGGAAGGAGAAGTTAAGTCTGCGTGAAGCAGCCATCAAGCGTCAGGAGGAAGAGCTTCAAGCTCGTGAGGCGGCTGTCAAGACCAAGAGTAACAGGAAGAAGGATGCAGCGGAGCCATCTTCAGGGCGCGACAGAAAGGGGAAACAACCACGCTACACCCAGTAGACAAGATGTAATAGACTCGGTCCACACGAGAGGTCGTACGAGCAGTTGGGTAGATTAGTCAGATATCATGCTAGCATGTAATAAAATTGTACGCGCCATGTTCGTCCCAACTTCATAAGCTTATTATCTGGGCTTTTCGCATGCAATGATTCCCACGTGTCTTATTATCACTTCCCCTCCTTTCGTCCAATTGTTCCTATCACAGTTGTCATACAAAATAATTCAAAAAAATCCTTCCAATACAACAACATAACATGATCAAAAAATGTTATTGCCAGTTCAACATATTTTTCACGGTCAGCATTGTACAAAAATCACAAATACACTAATCGTTACTTCACACATAACTCGTTCATCAATCCACAAACAGAGGGGATGGGATTGACCCAGAATCATCCCAGTAATTATTTCCCCAAGTGTGTAGTAACAACTGAAGAGGAGAGTTGCTTGTATGCCACATGTCGCCTCCCCTCTGTCTTGCCCGCAGCATCTCACGGCCCGCAGAACTTCACACAAAACTCGTTCGTCACGGCCTGCATAATTTTATTTTTCAAAAACCATTACCAACGTACCATAATGTTTTTAAAAAAATCTACACGAATTTTCCTACATGTATCATCTGCAATACATAACGAATTTTCAAAACATACGTCGTATTTTTTGCTCTCTATAAATAAATAACTAACTATATTACATAATATTACTATCATTAAATAATCCAAATGCAAAATACAACTAATAATTCATTTTGCGAAAAAAAAGGCTGATCGGTGCAAACTCTAAACAGCGGCGGGGACAGAGGGAGGAGGATGCGAATGAACGAAGCCCGTGTGCTCGGTGCTGTTTCAGAAGCCACATGCTCGGCGCCACGACTCACGGCGCCGAGGTCGGCGCCACGAGTCACGGCGCCGAGCTCGGCGCCACAAGTCACGGCGCCGAGCTCTTGCCACCTCGGCGCCACGCCGGCCGCTACGCTGGCGCGGGGCTCGCAGCTCGGCGCCGTGGTCCACGGCGCCGAGACGTGTTACCTCGGCGCCGTGACCCACGGCGCCGAGCTCCGGGTCCAAAAACGGAATTAAAACTATCAGGGGTCTAAATGTGAATATTTTTCAAAAAAAAAGGCTAAAATAGAAAAATTTCGGTAATTCCATGCATAGTTGCTAATACCGATAATCAATCGAGCTTTGTCGTACAATAAGCCAGTCAAGTCAAACATCGAAGTTGCCCTGCTCACTCGCTTATTTGACTGACACTCCCCTGCCCCCTGCCTCCTGACCCATCAGTCGCCCATTACACTGTTGCTCCACGTGCCAAATCTCCTACTCTCTGTTCGCCCTGTCAGGCAGGCACGCACAGCTTAGCCATTGTGATTGCTTCTGGCTTCTAACTTATTTTTTACTATTTTTAAATTTTATTTTTTTTCTAATTTTTTTTAATTTTTTGAGTTTTTTACTAGTTCTTTTTTTCCTGTATTCGTTTGTATTACACGTAATGGGTTAATCTATTTTTTTTATTTTTAAAATTTTTTAAATTTACTTATACCAAATAAGCCACCTCCAGCTACAGTGTAATTTCAGCCAACTACAATGAAATAAGCCATAAGACACAGCCCAACTGATCACCACCTAAAAATACGACCAATGCTAAGTAATTTTTAACCCCCCAACATCAGCATAAAACCTGCAATTTAAGGCGCTGTCTTAGCTGAAGAATCCTGAGCTGGATCAGGATATATGCTAGTATTTCGCATGTTTCCACGCATGCAGATGCAGGCTGATCCACAGCTGTTCATTGGTTGCTTGTGCTGTCCGCATGCACCGAAAGGCTAAGACCTCACTTTCTGGGTTTCAAAAAATGGCTTTTTTTTGCTTTTGCCATTTTTAGCTTTTTCAATTTTTCCTTTATTCCTTTGTATTGCCCTAAAAAAATATAGTAGTGTTTTATAATTTTTCTCATTTTCCTTATTTTTTATTAAAAAAAACTAGTAGCCGCTACTGTATATTTACAGCCAAAACTCTACACAAAAAGCCACTCTTTGAAGCCCTTTGGAGTAGGCTTGGCATTACTCAACCCTGGGCGGGGACATTATCAGATCAGGTGACCTTGGCCTAGACCTTTTTGACTTGTGGCTTATAAGTTATGACTTATAATATTTTTCAAACAAACAAACGGAACGACTTTTCTGTTGACGTTTTGAAAGGCTTATTGACACAGTCCTTTCGAAATGGCTTATCGGTATTCGGTTTGTTCATACAAGCGCTCACATTAGGAACAAAAACCATCAGTCGCAACTAAGTATAAATCTCGGAACAGGAGAAGTTCCTGCCAGGTGGCTGGTTACCGGTCGGTAACCAGAAAAACCGAAAAAGGGTAAAATTTTGAATATTAAAATTTGAATTTGAGATGTTTAAACCAGTAACGGAACGGTTGCCATGTAAAAATTGGAAAAAAAACACTACAAAAGCTGGAAAAATTGCTACCATAATGGAAAAAACCAAAGAAAATCGGTTATGGATAATTAGCAATTGAAATAATGTAAATATTAAATAGAAAGTGTTTAATGAAGTAACAACCCTAATACATAAGGAGCTTGATGTCTAATTACAAACTTGTAAGGAGACTGATGTTGTACATAAAAAGCCCTCTTAGCCCAGTGATACATAAGGAGCTTGATGTCTATTGAAGTATATTTAGTTCATACAATAGATAATCTAGTACAAAAAGGTCTAAACCAACATAGGAAGTGTATTATGCAATCATAAATTTAAATTTAAAAAAATTGAGCATTTTTCTCCTAGTTCCCACCGTTTTTGCGGTAACTGCTGGTTTTTTCCTTGGTCGCAATCCAGAAGAATAGGCCGTGTAATGCCTAGCTACTGTGTGCTCTAATAGTTTTGTAGATTGTGAATCCGTGATTCTACTACCTCAATCTGTAGTTTTCCTCCCTTTGTCCCCCCTTTGTTTTTCTCTCCAAGTATTCCTCCAAGCAGGGATAGAAATTATGGAATCGGTGCAAAATCCAACTAGTGAGTTGTAACGATAATTGGTTGGTTACCGGAAAAACCAAAAAAATCCGATTGAAATACACGAATTAAATTTTGAATTTGGATAATTTGAAAAATCATTTTGGTTACCGGAAAAATCCATAAAAACCACTTAAAAACCAAAAAACCCGCTAAACTGAAAAAAGCCAAAGAAAACCTAGTACAAAATGTTTAATCTAGAAAATGCATTTGTAACTATTAAGATTTTGACTGGTTTTCTCCCCCAATACTCATGGGGATATCTGGTAATCGACAGTTACCGACTGGTAACCACCGATTTTTTATCCCTGCCTCCAAGTTGATGATGGAACAGTGCGTAGTGGATACCGGCAAGTAATGCGAGCCTGGGATGTGATTGTTCAATGGTTAAAGCTGCTTGTTGTAATGGATTCTGGTTTAATTTAAGCCGAAATGAGTTGAACTGTTGAAGAGTGAGGTTGGTGTAGGATAGAGGATGGAATGGAAGTATAGAACAGGGCTCCTCGGAGCTGGAAGATGAGGGAGAGGTAAAAGAGCAGAAAAAAGAGGAAACTGTAAGTACAAAAAAAAGTATTAAAATTGACATGCAAAGGTAATCAAATGTTGAGAATCACAAGGAATTGGCTTATCTCAAATTATATTACAAGAAAATTTGCTCAGCCCATAACCAGACAATCAGATAATTTGCCTTTTTGATGTTTCTAGCTTGAAAAAAACATTGTTATTTATATAACGCTCCTATTTTAATTTTTCTGTCTTTCGCACTTTCGAAAATGTTCAAATGGAAGTATTCCTATAACCACTGGAGTTCAAATTCCCATATGGGTGAGAATAGCTTATTTTCCTTGAAGAATCATGTGAGAAGGATCAAAATACTGTTGTGATGAATCATTCTAAGTTTTGTGAAGTGGTGAATTGGTTTTGTAAATACTGCATTTGATTTGGGTTGTCTTCTGGAAGTATCAGGAAAATCAGAAGTACCGCAAGTATAAGTGCGGTAATTCCATTTGGCAGAAGTACCACAGGTATGAGTGCAGGAATACCGCTTGGCAAAAGTACTGGGTTGAGTTATGCTATGTTTTTCTAGAGAGCTCCAGGTGAGGTTTTTAGCGTGCGGAAGTACCATTTTGGAAGGCAATAGTTTCGCATTGCGGAAGTAACAACGTGTTAGGCACAGTACTTCCAATCTTGCTAGAAAAAAGGGTTTAGGAATTGAGTCATGGATTGAGATGGGATGACCTGGGTCATTGGATTAAAATTACATTATGCGTGTCTTGACTAATGTAGGTCAAGTTGTGAAGAACATGTACTTGGAAATGATTTCTTTGCCTTGTACTTCGTCCGGGCTCGTGGAGGGGCCAAACCGCTGCTCGGGCGGGAAAAGACATACAAAAGTAATATCATTAGTTTTAGATGTAAAACATTGCGATAAAACCGAGATCGTACGATACGTACCCTCAGTTGGTGACATCATGCCTGGAGGAGGGGCGTACGACGTCGAGTACACCCCCCCTGTGTGGGGAAGCCAGAGATGTACGGAGGACACGAGAACATCTACCCTAGCGATGTACGAGGCCGTCCCCAGGTAGATCCTCCAGCCTCGTCCGAGTGAGGTGTTGTAGGACATGCCCACGTAGAACCTCTGGAGTAGTGCCACGCCGATTGAGGTGGCACCGATGGCCGAACCGTCCGTGTGCTGGGCGTGGCTGTGGAGGCCGCAGGTACCCTCGTGCAGGACAGCAGGTGCACGACCCGTCTACCCAAGTCCGTGATACGATGCCACGCGTTGAAGTTGTCCTTGTGACTCAACTCGGCACCTGTGGCGAGCCTATTCATCATACTCTGGCCCTCCGTGACGATTGAAACACCGACGTCAGCCTGAAGGAAAAGACATAAAATGGTTAATCATCCAAGCTAGCATTGCCATTAGCGAATGTTCGAAAATATGTGTAATGTACCGCGATGTGCACGGGATACGTGTCTGTCGGAGCGGCGAGGTGTGCGGGGGGCAGGTCAACGACATGTACGACCCTTGTACGTGTCCGGCCCTGTTACCAGCCTAGGTACTCCATGTACTCCGTGCTGTCGTAAGGGTGGTCCTCCTCAACCTGGTCGTCAAGCGCACCGTCCCACTGCGCAGTCCACCCCTGCATCTTCGTCGTCCAATCCGTACCGCGTTTCACTCCATTTCTAGAGTGCCTGCTTATAGGACCACTTCGTTAGTAATTGCCAACGGAATAGTAAGTATGTACAATTTTATGAGACGCGGGCACTCACGCGTGCACAGCAGGCGGCACTGGTGCTCCAACTAGTACCGGAACAGCCTGGCATAGATCAAACTGCCGCATCACTCGCTGCGGCGAGCAATTCACATTTCCCCGATCGTTCGCATGTCATAACCCACTACAATAACCTCGTACTATGAACTTCCAACATACGAATTAATTAAATTGTACCATAAATATTTACTGATTTTTTAATAAGTATAAATTTCACCAGATGATTAATTTGTACATTACGGTGAATGAAATTTCTAAACTACAATTTCATACGCATGCAGATTTCGTACTGATGTTAATTTTCTAAAACTATGTTCCCTAAATTATACATAACTACACGCTTCTACGGCTGTTAATTTTGTAAAACTACATGTTTAATAAATTTAGTATAACAAATATTTAACTATTTCTATCTACATCTACACCTACGGTTGCTTCTTCGTCTCCTCTCGTTTCTACGCCTGCTAATTTCCTATAATTACGTTAACTAAAATTTCTATACTAAAAATTGTATACTACAAATTTTCTATACAAACATTTTTATTCTAAAAATTGTACTAAAATCTCTGTACTAAAAATGTTTCATACTAAAAAACGTATACTACAAATTTTCTATACTAAAAATTGTACTAAAATTTCCATACTAAATTTTCTACATCTACAATTTTTACTACCACTAACATTTCATAAAAAAATATACTACAAATGCAATATACTAAAAAAAACCTGGATTTGAAGATCCTCCTTCCCCCTCTCCTCTCCTCCTCTCCCTCTCCTCTCCTTCCCCTCCTTCCTCTCCTCTTTTCTTCTCCCTTCCCTTCCTTTCTCACCTCTTCTCCTCTCTTCTCTCGGCGCCGAGCGAGCGGATGGAAATGACAACAGTGTGGCGGTGCCCGAGCGCGCACCTGGTTTTAACCCCCCCTATCGCCTGGGCGTCAGGCGACTGGAGCTCCAGTCGCCCAACGCCCGGGCAACAACAATAATTCGCCCAACGGTTCACATACTGCCCATATGTCGCTTCCCGATAAGGCGATCAGCTCCAGTCGCTTCTCCATTGGGCGACTAGAGCCTATTTTTGTAAAAAAAAATTTGCGCGAATATATTTCTGTAATTTCGAATAAAAAATAGATTATTCGTACAAAAAAAATTCTTACCTAGTGCTGTTGTATCTTAAATCAGGTACAGGAGTCCAGCCTGCGGACACATCTTGTGCAACTGAGACAAGGACTTGTTCAGATTAATTAACAATCTGAGCAAAGATCTAGAAGTTCCAGACCATCCTTTTGAACAGGTGCAACTGTGCAAGTTCAGCCTGCGACTATAAGAACATATCTTGCAAACAAACAAGGAATCTGTAGAGATGAAATAACAAAACAAAAGAATGTTAAACATCCCCTGGCGATCATGTTGTGATGCTGTGCAGCTAACAACTCACAGTGCTTAGAGATGATAGCTTTACTTAAAGGTGTCCTCATGTGTAAATGGTTTTCACCACATAGTGCACATCCAGCCTCTTTCCCCCTTCTTTTATTTATTTTTTTTTCTTATTTTGTTAGTAGTTTGTTTTCAAGGGTAGAGCCCTATTCTTGCCCATTGTATTTTTTTACAAGGTTTCAAATAGCCGGCTATAGCCACCGCTATAGCCGGATTTAGCCTTTGGGAAGGCTAAGGGCTAAGAGAATTCAATTTTGGCGCTAAACAGTGTTTGCCGCTATTAGCCGGATTTAGCCCGCTAAATCCGCTAAATGGACTGCTATTTAGCCTGCTAAGGAGGAAAAAAAACCTGAAGCAAACGTAGTCTCTAGTAATTATGGACTATAATCTATTGAACTTATGTGTTTGTTTGATAATGTCCTGAAGGAATGCACTATGCCTCACTATTTGCTGCTATGAATGTTTTTGTATGCTAAAATATCCTTGATTATATGCTTGTATGTGCATAAAACATTGAATTCTGAGTTTCTTACATATACTTTTACTAATCTGCTAAATGAGGCTATAGCCCGCTATAGCCTTTGTAACCTCTGCGGAACCCATCCGCTAAATGTCTTAGCCGGCTATTTGAAACCTTGATTTTTTGACATCTGGAAAGAGAATACACAATTGAAATGGGAGGCCTAAGATAATGAAAAATATGGGTTTCCTTTTTCTAGAGCCTGTGTGGCCAGATTCTGACATTTTGTAGCTCAAACTCTCTGTCACCTTAACCAACTTCATTGTTGGGTGAATACTGACATCTCACTCGTACCAATATCGATATTGCCTTTGGATTGCAGTTTACTCTAAAGCTACACTGCTGCTGGACACTTTTCTGTTTGTTGAAATGTCGGAACTATGCTTATTCCATTTACGCTTGCTGCGCAGATCTATATTAGCAAAGTCTGTATGGATTATGGAATATGTGTATTTGTCTCGCCTTCAGGATGGTCTCTCAGATATTTGGTCCTTTTGGGCTCCCCCAGAGGCCTTTGCCTCGACTCTCTAACCTGTCTAAAGCATTGCCTTGCCTAGCTGCAAGACTAGTCTACAAGGTGCTCACATGCAACTATTTTTTTTTGGGTGTTGATAAACATCACCCGGATGTTTTCTTCCTAACTATCATCCAGATTTATAGCCATTAGATTAGAGATCCAACGGCTATGAATTCCCCCCCCTCAAAAAAAAAAATCTCCCCCTCCTCCAAAAACAAGGGATCCAACGGCCTCAAATCTGGATGATTGTTAGCAAGAAAACATCCGGGTGCTGCTTATACTGCAATCTGAATGCTATACTCATAATATAATTAGATAACTGCAGCCCATGATCAAGTAGATCAACCTGTTTCCAGTTACATTAGACTGTGATTTGAGCCAAATTTACCAGTTACCAACAGGAGCAATCACACCTACAAAAATCACATTCAACATGAATATATACCATTCTTTGTTGCTTAACATTCAAACCTGGTCCTTTGTTCAATTCCTCTTGAAACCAATTCTGGGTCCCAAAATATTACACAAAACATAGCATGAACTCAACATCAACAATACAAAACTTCCATCCAAATTGGTCTTTCTCCCTATGCACAATCTTCAGAATTCTTGATGCGCTCAGCAGTTAATGCCACACTGCTTCACGTCAGGCCCCCTCGCCTTGACGGTGAACGGATCGATCCTGACCCAGAGCAGGGAGAAGATGGAGGCCAGCAGCACAGACCAGATGACAACAATGGTGGGCGTCCTGTTCTGCCTCCCCATGAGCCCCTTGAGGAACGGGTACAAGTGGACGATCACCCAGAAGGCGAAGAAGAGCTTGCCGAAGAGCGGGCCCCACGACTGGGAGCCGTTGTTGATGGCGTCGGAGATGCCCGCCACTACGCCGATGAGGTTGATGATGAGCAGTGTCGTCGGCGGAATGAGGAGGGTGGTCCACTTGAAGGCGTACAGCTCGGCGTACTCGTCGTCCTCGTCGCCTGTGGCCTTGGAGGTGACGGTGAAGTTAGTGTCGATCCCGGCGAGCACCTTGAGCAGGCCCTGGACGACGGCGAACAGGTGGGCAGACACGCCGCCGATGACCCAGAACTGCTCGTTCCTCCACCACTCCTCGATGCTCACCCCGCTCCACCGCAACTCGAGGATGCCCGTCGCGAAGATCGAGATGAAGAGGGATATGAAGAAGAGGCTGGCAAATGTGCTAATCTGTAATGACGTCAACCACAAGAAGCTGTTAAACATTTGAACTGCTCATTTTGGCGGGAAGGCTGGTGAAGGCCGTGGCACTGACCGGCGGCATGATGAACTTGCCGGTGAGGAGGCAGATGGCGGGGAGGCTACAATAGGCGAGCAGGGGGAGCGAGGTGAAGGGGTAGATGGTGGTGTTGATGTACGCGAAGCGCTCGAGCCACTTGAGGTTGCCGTTCTTGTAGCCGTAGAGCAAGGGGCTGTGCCGGCTGAAGAAGATCTCCACGGACCCCAGCGCCCACCGCAGCACCTGGTTCAGACGGTCGGATAGGTTGATCGGCGCCGACCCCTTGAAGGCGGCCAGCTTCGGCATGCAGTAGACCGACCGCCACCCGCGGCAGTGCATCTTGAATCCGGTCAGGATATCCTCAGTGATCGACCCGTAGATCCACCCCAACTGCAACATCCATGGCGAAGACACAATTCATAACTGAAGATGTGTACAGAGTTGAGTGAACTGATGGTTTGTGTGGTTTTCTTGTACCTCCAGACCCCAGTCAGTCTTGTCCTCGTAGCCGCAGCTGATGACATGAATGGCCTCCTTGAGGAGAGCGGCAGGGCTTGACGACGGAGGGACACCGCCTTCCTCCATGAGCGTCGACGTGACGAACGCCGCTGACTGCCCGAACCGCTTCTCGAAGTTCATTTGGGACATCAGCATCTCCTTGTCACTGTCCATTCCTGAAAAGGCAGCGGAAATTTCATCCATTTTCAGAGAGAGCCGAACTGAAACCATGTTTTGTATCGCTGTATGTGTTTCATCTGAAATTTACCGGCATCAGCTGTGCTCTCCGGCAGCCCATCCTTGGCGTGCTTTTGCTTCTTGCGGCCGAAGCATGGGCAGCAGTCGCAGGTCACCATCTTCGGCCTCTTGGGGCCCTTAGGAGGGTTGTAGCCGTAGAGCGCCTGGCGCCTGAAAACGCAACCGGTTCCGACATACACCGGGCCTTGGATACCGTCCAGTCCCTTCATGTTAATCTGATCACCAAGAACTACTAATGTCAGTTCCATTTGCTCATAATTTATCCTCAAGATTCATTTAGGTGTGATTGAACCGCAGGCTTACATCGAAGAACACGGTGTTCCTGTTGGCGTATCGATCGTGTATGTCGATGCCATCGAACCTCTGGGGGAACTGCACGTAGCAGACCTTCCGGCCGACCTGAGGGTCCATGAGGAAGCACATGGCCTCCCGGATGGCCTTGCTGTTGTTGATGTAGTGATCACAATCCAAGTTGAGCATGAACGGCGCGTTGGTCAGCACGGCGGAGACGCGGATCTGTCGGAGAAAGTTCAGAGATCCGTAAGCAAAACTTCCACTTCCCAAATCTATTTCTGAACCGAAGAAGGAACTGAAGAGATGAGGTGTAGACAGTACGAGAGCGTTCATGGCGCCGGCCTTCTTGTGGTGCTGGAACCCGGGCCGCTTCTCACGGGAGACGTACACCAGGCGGGGCAGCTCGTTGCCCTCGGTGTCGTGGCCTCCGCTGTGTCCCAAGAACACCTGGATCATGCCGGGGTGGTCGCGGGTGTTGTTGCCAGGCCACGGCGTGCCGTCCTTCATGATCCAGCCCTCTGCGGGCACCTTCTGCGCCTTCGCGACCAGCGCGTTGATCCGCACCTTGAACTCCTCGTACTCTCTCTGCTCAACCAACCAATCAAGATGATCAAGAATGATACTCTATAGCAAAATCTGATAGAATCAGTGACAGCCTAATGTACCTTCATGGCGCGGCGCTCCTGGACGAACGTCGGCTGGACCTTGTCCTTGAGGTAGTCGACCTTCTGCGAGAAGTACCACTCGGGAGCGCGTGGCTCGATGCTGAACTTCTTGCAGAACGGCACCCACTTCCTGGCGAATTCTGCGGTCTCCGACAGCGACTCGAACGTCAGCATGGACGCGCCGTCGTCGGAGACGTAGCAGGAGACCTTGTCCACCGGGTAGTCCACGGCCAGAATGGAGAGCACGGTGTTCGCCGTGACCAGCGGGGGCTCCTTGAGTGGATCCACCGTACTGACGAAGAGATCCACCGCACTGAGCAGTGACGGCTCCCCTTCCCTCTCATACCTGCACATTTACATAGTTCAGAGTCATGAATCACATGTCACAAGAAAAGTAGTTTCTTCTTCCGTTTGGATCAAGAAATTGTGATGATTCTTGCAAAATAAAAAGAGGATTTTGTGACGGTAAAGACCTCAGCGTAAGGCGGTCGAGGTAAGTCTCGCGGTCGATGGGAAACCACTTGGGGAACTGGTCGAGGATCCACGAGATGGCGAACCAAATCTCGCAGATGATGGAGGTGAGCCACAGGGGGATGGCGTCCGGGACGGGGTGGAGGATGCGGTACCGGAGGAAGAAGCCGAGGACGACGAGACGGAGGATGATGACCATCCGGTACGGGTTGATCTTGCTCGACGCGATCGACACCTTCCTCGACAGCGGCTGCCTCGCCTCGTCATTCCTGCAAACCAAAAATTTCAGGTGAGAAACACTTCCTCGAAGTACACAATCATGATCGATCAGCTTTGCGAGGATTACAGGGGCACGTCGGCGTCCATGTCGTCGGGATCGGCTCCGAGGATGCCCTGCTTGGACTTCCACTCGTCCATCCTCTCCTTCCAGCCCACCTCTTTCTTTTCGTCCCACTTTGCACTCCCTGATTAAATTCATAGGTAAGTGATCAATGTTGTTTCGTTTGAGCACATGAACAAATCAGAAAACTGCATGTTTTGATCATGAACTGCACCGAAGTACTAACCTGGCTCGGACACGGGGTAGGGATGGATGCGCTTGTGCAATGAAGAGGAGAACTCTCCATGGCTATGGACGCTTGCTGTTGGAAACTCACCGCTCACCTAAATTGTAGTGAACGATCGGTGAAATTCCTCAGCTGGAAGTACTGAATTCCGAGGGAAGGACAGGGAGAATTAATCAATCGGGTGACTAGAGGGCATACCGGCACGGAGCGAGCGCCGGTGATGATCGGCGGGATCTGGGGGGTGTTGTTGCCCTCGCCGTCGTCGGGGCCCCTCCCGTAGCTCATCTTGCCGTGCAGCATTGCCTCGGTGATGTGGATGTTCTGCATGCCCTCCTGCTGCTTCTGCTTCTCGTCGTCGATGTTGAACTCGTGCTCCAGGTCGTCGATGTCCTCCTCGTCGTCATCCCCCGGCACCCTCGGGCTCCCTTAACACCTCCATTAGCGATCAGCAATGCGATCACCATGCATGTCCATGGACAAGGCAAGAAATGCGCGTGCACGTACGTACCCTTGAGGCGCTTGTAGCGGGTCTTGCACTGGGGGCAGTTCTGGGTGCCCTCGCGGCGCTCGTACTCGTAGCAGGGGCGGCACACGGGGAAGCCGCACTCGTTGCAGGCGACGAAGAGGTCGCCGTCGACAGTGAGCCCCACCTCGTCGCCGCAGATCTCGCACACCTGCCCGCTCAGCTTCCGCAGCGGCTTGGGCTCCTCGTGGCCGCAGATGAGCACGAGCTCGTTGCGGTTGTGCGAGCCGGCCACCAGCCCGGCGCTCGCCTCCATCTCGCCGCCCCTCCCCCCTGGCGTGTGCACTGCTCACTCGCAGCAGCGGCGGCGCAGGGCGAGAGAGACAAGTGCGCTCGCACAGGCGAAGTGCAGCGACGTGAGGTGCTCGTTACACTTGTGGCAGGGGCTATATCACGGGGAGGCTAAAGGCGGAAGCGCGCGCAGGTGAGGTGAGGTATGGGTTTTGGCGGGTGGGAGAGGTGAGGGGTGGTTGTTCGGCCGTTCGGGCGAGTGCGATTGCCAGCGCGCGGTGGAGTCACGCGCACGCACCTCGCTAGCTGACCGGTCGAGCCGTCGGCGCCGGTGAGGGGGAGCCGGGTTGGTTGGGTGCGGCGTCGCCGTTGCCGCTAAGTGAAGCGAAAGGCTACGCATCACGCACGCGCGAGTCTAGCTTGCTTGCAGTTAGCTAGTATCGGAAATTCTCTTCTTGGGTTGATTTGCATACCCTTCGTGTGCCTACCCGTTCGTTTTGAAGTAAACCATCGTGTTCTGTGAAGTTCGATACATCCAAATCCGGCCCTGTTTGGAACAAAGGATTCTGGTATAAAATCCAAAAAAATAGAAATGTAGTATTGTCCAAGTGTTTCGTTGCCCGACCGTATCCAAGGATGTGTTCGTATTAATTGAAATCTCTTTCTAGTGATGCAAGCATTGGCATCGACGAGGACCTACCCGTGATGAACTAGTGAACTACTCCGAAACTCACGCATGACACGAGTCATGGTGAACGAATCGGGCGGCGATGTTTTGTTCTTCAAGCTTAGGGTAGGTTGGCCTGTCCCATGCAGCACACGTTTCAGCACATCGATCGTGTCAGCATTGAGCGAGAAGCAAACGAGGAAGGTGACCACGCACCTTAATCTGGTAGTATCAGCGCGCCCTGCCACCTACCACCTTATGATCGTGTGACGCTCACACGCGCTGCGAGCTTCGATGATCCATTGGCAACGCAGCATTTTCTTGATGTCGTTGGGGGCAAAAAAAAAAAAAGAGTGTCTATACAATATTCGACTATTTTTTGAGAACAAAAACAATCAGATTTTGAGCTGTTAGATGGAGATCAAACGCTCTAGATCATTTTTTTTGGAGGGGGACTTGTATGGGTGGATCCGTTGGATGGAGATCTAACGCCTCAGATCAATCTGACTGTTTTTTTTTCTAAAAAACAGTTGAATGTTGTATAGACATAAAAAAACGGTCACAAGGAATCCAAGCACAAATTGCATCTTGTGCGATTGTTTGCGGGAGATTCATGTTTTTGCCACTCTTAAGATTGGTCAATTACCCCTGTCACTTACATGTGGGGCCACCTGAATCACTGACGATGAGCCAGGGTGGTAAATATGATGCCACTCACCTCATAAGGATGGCAAAAAGTTAAATTATCCATTGTTTGCAGGTAGCTTCGTGTCCGTTAGCAGCTTAATTAGAAGAAGAGAGAGAGAGAGATGTCCCCATCCTGGATGGGAAATGTAGGTACGCAGCTGAAGCGTCTCAGGACGCGAAGTAATGATTTGTTGGTGATCGTGTCGCGCTGTCGCTGTTGTGAGATCGATCCTGCTCAAATCAGGCTCAGGCTGAAGCGAAATATCACCGTCGGTGTGAAGAATGAGCTGTCGTCACTGTAGAGTCAAGACTGACTTGTCCTTGCTCACCGGCCGCCACCTCCTTCTTGGGCTATATATTGGGCTACTAGCCCAGTGCTAGAATCGTCACCGAAGTATTAGAGGAAGGGTTCCGGGGCAGCAGCGTGGCCACGTCGCCCCCAGCGCCTCGGCCGGCCGGCGCGTGGCCAGCGAATTCGCGTACGGCCGGCCGAGGCACTTTCCTCTGGTTTTTCGAAAATTGCGTATAGGTCCTTTTTTCTCGCGAATAGGTCCCTGCAAGTTTTTTCTTTAAAAAAATTTTTTGGATGGCGCCCCGCGGGTTTCCGAAATTACGTATGGGTCCTTATTTACTTACGTACAGATCCTTGCAGGTCCTCGCTTTTTTACGAAAAAGGCCTTTGGTTTTTCCGAAATTACGCGCGTGTCCTCGATTTTTTTTATGAAACTCCCTGCGAATTTTCGTCTCTTTTATTTTGGTCCACACGGTAGGTAGCGCGGCGTGCGCCGCGCTTATGCTCTAGTTCACATCGTTATTGTTTAGGCAGGCGTCATGTCTGCAAGCGCCGGACTGCGAAGCCACAGAACTTCTTCGTTAGACATAGCCCGCTCACGTGGGTTGTGATCATGGCTAAGGTCCAAGAAAACATACACTGAGTCCCATTTCAAACATCGATGATTTTTAGTTTTTAAAACATACACTTTGTAACACGACTTTTTTTCTTTTTTCTTTTTTTATATTATTCATAAATATAGAACGATATTTTTTATATATTTTTTTGTTTAATTAGATAACTTAGAAAATATTAACAGTACTATTTCACCCAAAAACTATATCACTTTAGAATAAGGTCTCAGTGTCAGGGTGCTACAGGCTAGGCAGTACTAATTTACAGGTGCATGCACTTGGTGCATGGTGCTGCACAATTGCACATCCATCGTGCCAGTTGAGCAGAGTGCTTCGATGATCAAAATCAACCAAGACAATTACAGCGAAGAAATAACAATGAACATGAGAAATAACCAAAAAAAAAAACCTTCTACAAATATTTTGGGAAAAAGAAAGAAGAAAGGAAAAAGGCAACACTTGGCTGGGCCGGACATAGCCCACTAGAATGCCCACCGTGAGCTGCCGAAGAACGAAAGAAAAAAGAAGCGCGTGGAGGCCCATGAGCTTCCTATGCCGACTGCGCACATGGGCCGCAGGGGTGGGCGCGCGCGGCACATAGGATTTCTTGTCCGCATCTCCAACAAATCTTCTAAAATGCTCATATCCCCTATATTTTAAAAGAAAAGGTAAAAAAAGGGGCTCCAACAGATCCTCTAAGTGGTACCCAAAAATATAGAGGACCCCATCCCTGATTTTTCGTTCCCCATATATGGAGGACGCACACCATCCCCTAAATCGGTCACAACGCTCCTGCGCCGTCCGATCCCCTAAATTCTTTGGTTGGTAGTTTTTGTGGACCCAGATTTTAATTTAGGGGGCCATATTTAGAGGACTTGTTGGAGGTTATATATTTTTAGTCTTCTATATTCTAGATTGTGTCCTCTAAAAAGTGATTTAGGGGATGAGATTTAGAGGACATTGTTAGAGATGCTATAAGCACCGGGCGGAGCTTTCGCTTTCGTGGCACGAGACGAGCCGGCCCCCGTGCAGAGGGCATTGCCCTTGGGCAACACGGCCACTGATGTGAAATGAGAACAAACAGAACGAACAATGTAGCTGTTTTTCAGATGTGAGCTAGATTGTCAAAATCTAACCAAGCACACGTGCGTTTTGTTTTGCGGTTGACCTTCCTGAAGTGCGGCGGCGTGGCCGTCGGCACGGGCATGCACCACGTGACGATGGACGGTGGCGTCCGCGTCCCCGTCCCCGCCGTCCCACGAGCGCACGCTCCTCCGCGCGCGCTCCCATTCGAGCACCCGGTCTACTCCCCGAGCTACCTCAACGGCCACCCGCGCCCGTTCGTGACCCGCGCCTACGCCGTGCCCCCCAAGCTCCTCGCCGACATCAAGGGCGGCTGCGCCCCGGGTGTGTCCACCTACTGCGCGGTCGGCGCGCCATGTGCGTCCCCCGCGAACTCCCGCCCGACGCCGAGACGCGGCTGCGCGTGCCGGCCAACATCCGGCAGCGCCTGCGCCCGCCGCTGCCCGCGCACTACTTCGGCAACGCCATCGTGCGGGACCTCGTGGCCGTGCGGGTCGGCGACGTGCTTTCGCAGCCGCTGGGGTTCGTGGCGGAGCGGATCGAGCGCGCGGTGGCACGGGTGGACGACGAGTTCGTGCGTTCCGTGATCGACTACCTGGAGCTGGAGTCGGAGAAGGGCAGCCAGGCGGCGCGCGGGCAGTTCATGCCGGAGACGGACCTGTAGGTGGTCAGCTAGCTCGCGACGCCCATCTACGACGCCGACTTCGGGTGGGGGCGCCAAGGGTTCGTGGCGCCGGCGCAGATGTTTGGCAGAGGCACGGCGTACGTGACGCAGGGGCTCGACAAGGACGACGGCGTGTCCGTGCTCTTCGCCCTCGAGCCGGAGACCGGAGTACCTGCAGAGCTGAGTGGCATGGGCGGGCATTCAGAAGAGTGGGGAGAGCCTCCGGGGATGTCGAGGTGGTACTTTCGATCGACCGTATGGAGTCGAGTCGATGCGATGTATGGTAACGCATGTTACGAGATCGAGTGCTGTGCAAGTGTGGGAAGCGTCCTGTTTGGTTGCAGCTTTCTACACTAGACAAGTATCCACATACAAAAATCAAATGAAAATGGCTATCAAAAGTTTTCAGCTTTTTTTTTGTTTTGATTTATAACTATAGTTTATAGCTTTTCGGCTGATAATGAGAGAGTATGGAGTAACAAAAACTAATGTACGGTTTTGGCTGATATAAATGAAGTAGCTACAGTATGTATTTCAGTTAACTTGTATACTCTGTCTTAAAAAATATTTTATTTAAAAACTAATTACCGTGGAAAAAAACGAAAAATAGAATTTAGATGCTGAAAAGAAGATGCCTTTCTATTGTTGACACTAGACGCGTGCAATGCCTTGCTGATTTGTATAGGTGTATAGCTGATTAGCTATGTTAGCTCCAGCCTCTAAGTAGAATTATAGGGATAGGTTAGAATCTAAATCCAAAATTTGCTAGATGTCGAGTGATCAGGCTCCTGTTCAACTTATAATGAGCTTTCAGTGGATTTCGTATCAAATTCTAGGTCCAAATCAAATTAAAAGTCAACAAGTTCGCCACATAGGAGGAGTTGGTACTGGGCCAAGATATTCCAAGCTAATCTCTCTCATTTAACAGCTTACAGCCCACGGCTTTGCTAATTATAAAGGAAAAGACTGTCATGTACTGATCCATTTTTGGCATCGGACTGGGCTGTGGTGTCTCTGGGCTAGCTGTGGCAGTCAGGAAGGATGATATCGGTCCTTTTTTTATGCTTTTAACTTCTTTAAAAGTTAAAATAAATAAAATGTTTTTTTAAAACGGATTTTGCAAATAGTTTTCTGAGTCAACGTCTTTGCCTTTAACTATCATATAAAAAACATTGATAAAAGCTATCAGCTATAATCCAAAAGAACATAACCATAAAAGCAGCAGAGCATTTCAGCAAGGGACTGAACCGGATAGAATTGGCTTTTGACCTCTTTCTAGACACCTCTCTGTGTCCCTGCCCCTTTCTTCTGTTCTTCCTCAAATCCCCCCATACTCCTCTTGTTCTTCTCAAATCCTTTCAATTACTTATGTAACTAGCTAAATGCCCATATGTTGCTATAGATTTTTAAAATTTATCATACTACATGTTCTAAAACTCACGAATGATAAAAAATTTTAGAATATGTATACAAACATATTTTAAAAGTTTTTAAATCCATCAAGTCGAAAGTCGTCGATCATACCTTGTGAACGTAGTCGGAAGACATCGACCACACTTCGTGGTCGTAGGTCGGGAGCCCTCGAGCACACCTCGTCGTCGTAAGTCGAAAGTTGTTGACCATCGCGCGTGATCGTAGCTCCGAAGCGGTCAACCATCGCTAGTGGTCGTAAGTTGGCAGCAGTCGATGATCGATGTGGTCCTAAATTGGTAGCCTTTGACAATGGTTCGTGGTCATATGTCGGAAGCCAACGACCATCGTTCGTGGTCGTATGTCGGAAGCCATCGTGGACACCTTGTGGTCGTAAGTTAGAACACATTGATCAGCGCTCGTGGTCGTAAGTCAGAAGACATCGACCACACCTTGTGGTCGTAAGTCGGAACACATCGACTAGCGCTCGTGGTCATAAATCGGAAGCCATCGATCACACCTTGTGGTCGTAAATCGGAAACCGTTGACTATCGCGTGTGATCATAGATCAGGAGCGGTCGACCATCGCTGGTTGTCGTACATTGGTAGGCCTCCAGTGCACTCGTGCCCTGTCGCCCGACTGCCGATGCCAGGCTACTTGGCCCACCCGACCGGCTCGGCCCCGACTTCAACCATGGCCCTTCGACGTCGACCACGGCGTCGACTTCGACCATGGATCTTCGACTTCGACCATGGCCCCGACTTCAACCATGGCGTCAACTTTGACCACGGCCCCGACTTTGACCACTGCCCCTTTCGACTTTGACCACTGCCCCTTCAACCACTGTCCCCTTCGACCACGGCCCTTCGACGTCGACCACTTCTCCCTTTGACCATGATCCCCTTAGACAATGGCCCTTCGACATCGACCACTTCCTCCTTCGACCATGGCTTCGACTTCGACCATTGCCCCCTTTGACAACTGTCCTATTCGACCACGACCCTTCGACCATAGCACCGACTTCGACCACTACCTACTTCAACTGCGACCAATACCCCTTCAACCACGGCTTCAACCACGGCCCCTCGACGTCGACAACTTCCCCTTCGACCATGGCCCCCTTTGACCACGATTTTGACTTCAACTATTGCCCCCTTCGAACACTGCCCCCTTTGACCATGGCCCCTTGACATCGACCACTTCCCTCTTCAATCGTACCCTGTCACCCGACTGCCGGCGCCAGTCTGCTCGGCCCGCCCAACCTGCTCGGCCCCAACTTCGACCACGGCCCTTCGACGTCGACCACAGCCCCCTTCGACCACGACGTTAACTTCCACCATGGATAATAATAGCTTGTAGAGTGAGACACTCGTATATAATTTTAGTCATATAAATAGTCATTACAGTATGTAATACAATCAACTACTAGGCTCTGTCTTAAAAAATACATTATTTGAAATCTAGATACTGTAAAAAAATTGTTTACTATAGAAAATCAGTTCCTAGAAACCAATATGAGAAGGAACCAATGCAAATGGTTTACAAGCAGACTGAGAGTGAGAATACAATAGTCCAGGATTCAGAGAGAGAGAGAGAATACATTAGTCCAAAAAAACAAACTGATAATACATGTACAAGTAAAAATGCTCTCTATAGTTCACTCAAGTTTCTGTTTATCTCAAATATGAAAGAAGAAACACCATTGGATGCACATCATTTTGCCGGTACTGATACCGACGCAGCTGGTTGCCAAATAAAAGCCACTTTTGTCGTATTTTACATGTTATTTACAAAAATAGCACTTTCTTAGTCATAATTACAAAAATAGTGCTCATGTGCTCGGTGATCAGACGGCAGGAATCTCGGGCCAACACATGGCGACCTGTTTGAACCTCGAGCCAATACGTGGCAACTTGCCACCCAATGATCGAGCAGCAGGAACCTCGGGCCAACACGTGGCACTCGCCGCCCGGTCACTAGGCAGCATTAACCTCGGGCCGACACGTGGCATCTGCCGCCCGGTCAGCAGGTGGCATTAACCTTGAGCCGACACGTGACGAGCATGTGGCATCTGTCGCCCGGTCACCAGGCGGCATTAATGTAACGCCCTAGGGTCCAAACCGGCTCAGACCTAACCACATTTTGGATAGGTCATGCACACGTAGCAACTCGCTTGCACTTTCGTCCTCACTTCGCGCAAAACGGTTAACCGGGGGTGCTATCTTTGGAACTCCTAGGTTTATATGTAAGTGCTTCTCAAGGTAAACTAGTAAGGTGGGACTAACCCAGAAATTCATGTGTGCACACACATGGTCCAACATGGGCCAGGGTGTCACATACACCCCCCCTCAAAGGACCCGACGTCCTCGTCGGACCAACATACCCACACCGGGGCAAATGATAAGGATCTCCTCTGTTGGCACATGTCCGTACGTTCAGTGCCAGCACATATGCCATGCCGTGTGTCCGCTATGGGCCCACACGCGCCATGCGCCATATGCCCGCGCCCCTGACCCGCACGCGCCCATGTAACCGCGAGAGTCGGCTCTGATACCATTTGTAACGCCCTAGGGTCCAAACCGGCTCAGACCTAACCACATTTTGGATAGGCCACGCACACGTAGCAACCCGCTTGCACTTTCGTTCTCGCTTCGCGCAAAACGGTTAACCGAGGGTGCTACCTTTGGAACTCCTAGGCTTATATGTAAGTGCTTCTCAAGGTAAACTAGCAAGGTGGGACTAACCCAGAAATTCATGTGCACACACACATGGACCAACATGGGCCAGGGTGTCATAATTAACCTCGGGTCGACACGTAGCGGGGGCTAATGCGTATGGTGAGCCGCCACATGTCGGCCCGAGGTTAATACCACCCGGTGATGGGACAATGGGTACCACGTGTCAGCCCGAGGTTCCTGCTGTTTGGGTTAGCAGGAGCATTATTTTTGCAATTGTGACTAAGATGGTGCTATTTTTATAAATAACACGTTAAATACGGTCATTTCCGCTTGTTGCCGGCCGGTATAAAGATGTAAAGTGAGTCCATAGAAAACATCGCGCTTTCAGTGAGCCAGCGGCGAGCCTAACCGGCCGATTTATTGGTCTCGTAGCCGCAGCTAATACGCCTTTCTTCCATCGTTGAATCAATACTCCTTCAACCACGGTCCCTTGATGTCGACAACTACCCCCTTCGACCACGACTTCGACTTCGACTACTGCCCCCTTCGACCATGGCCCTTCGACATCGACCACTTCTCTCTTCAATCGTACCCTGTCGCCCGACTGCCGGTGCCAGCCTGCTCGGCCCCAACTTCGACCATGGCCCTTCGACCACGACGTTAACTTCGACCACGGATAGTAATAGCTTGTAGAGTGAGATACTCGTATATAATTTTAGCCATATAAATAAAGTCACTACAGTGTATAATACAATCGATTACTAAGCTCTGTCTTAAAAAATACATTGCTTGAAATCTAGATACTGTAAAAAAAATCGTTTACTACATAAAATCAATTCCTAGAAACCAATACGAGAAGGAACCAATGCAAATGGTTTAGTAGCAGACTGAGAGTGAGAATACAATAGTCCAGGATTCAGAGAGAGAGAGAGAGAGAGAGAGAGAGAGAGAGAGAGAGAGAGAGAGAGAGAGAGAATACATTAGTCCAAAAAAACAAACTGATAATACATGTACAAGTAAAAATGCTCTCTATAGTTCACTCAAGTGTCTGTTTATCTCAAATATGAAAGAAGAAACACCATTGGACGCACATCATTTTGCCGGTACTGATACCGACGCAGCTGGTTGCCAAATAAAAGCCACTTTTGGTCGTATTTTACACGTAATTTATAAAAATAGCACTTTTTTTTAATCACAATTACAAAAATAGTGCTCATGCGCTCAGTGATCAGGCGGCAGGAATCTCGGACCAACACATGGTGACCTACCTGAACCTCGAGCCTACACGTGGCAACTTGCCACCTAATGACCGAGCGGCAAGAACCTCGGGCCAACACATGGCATCCGCCGCCCGGTCATTGGGCAGCATTAACCTCGGGCCGACACGTAGCTGGCACGTGGCATCTGCCGCCCGGTCAGCAGGCGACATTAACCTCGGGCCGACACATGGCGAGCATGTGGCATCTGCCGCCCAGTCACCAGGCGGCATTAACCTCGGGTCGACACGTGGCGGGGGCTAATGCATATGGTGAGCCGCCACGTGTCGGCCCGAGGTTAATACCACCCGGTGACGGGACAATGGGTACCACGTGTCGGCCTGAGGTCCCTGTCGTTTGGGGCAGCAGGAGTAATATTTTTGCAATTGTGATTAAGATGATACTATTTTTATAAATAACACGTTAAATGCGGTCATTTCCGCTTGTTGCCGACCGGTATAAAGATGTAAAGTGAGTCCGTGGAAAACATCGCGCATTCAGTGAGCCAGCGGCCAGCCTAAGGGCATCTCCAATGGTCTGAGTCAGCTAGCTATATGCATGTACACATCAGCATATATCCTATGTGGAGGAAAGAGAGTATGCAAAAAAAATCGAGCCAGCTCTTCCTTAAAAGCACTAGTCTATAACGCCAAACGAGGCAGTCTCTATAAATTCTGTGTGTGCATGTAAGCATCAAATAGCTATCTTTATAGATAGTTTTTTAGAATGCTAGCTTTAGTGTGTACTATATAGATGATGTGGAAGTAACCGGCCGATTTATTGGTCTCGCAGCCGTAGCTAATATGCCTTTCTTCCATCGTTGAATCAATCCTGTTGCTTGCAACCGGCGGTCGCGACCAATTTATTGGTCCCTGCCGTTAGGCAGTCTTCTCCAGGGGTTGGTGAATGACGAGTGACAGTATGGATCGTCAATTCATGACTCGTCCAAGGTAAGAAATTAAGAATGTACACGTAGCCACGCACGACAACACTGGCAGAAAAGGGCGCCATATGCAGGCCACTACGTCAAGGAGGAGTGGGAGGGACGAATCACGGATGGAAATATGGAATCGGTCGGAGAAAGAAGAGGATTGGTTAGTGTGTTGATGTTGCCTCCATGCGCGAGTGTTGCTGACGAATTGCAGAACATAATACCAGTAGCAAGTAGCAACAGGTTGAATTGATTAGAGATCCCCTGTTTCTAGCGATTTCTTAGCTTAATTGCATGCTTCTGCTCAGAATTGACGCGACTGAACCGCCTAGGCTATATCACATCCACGTCCTTGCTTAGTTTCTTAGCTCAGCATATGTAGCTTCATAGTGCTAGCACGATGCTATTATCACTATCATTACCATTACTATTATAAAAGAACGAGTTGGTGGTCGTACATCCGTTTTCCTCTAACCGCTCTATTTCTTCAACTTCTCGTCACTCTTCATTTTTCAACCCATCAGAGCAACCCTCTTCTATAGTATGATTCTCTATACATCTAATAAATTTTATTGCAATACACAGATATGTAACTAGTAATTGGTAAAGGTTAGGTTGTCATCATGGATGGGGTTGGTGAAGGTGGCACTACGGATTATGGAAACACTACCAAACAAGTAGCCGCTGTTCCTGGCTTTCTTGCGTTGGCTTAGCTTACCTCATATGCATGCCTTTGTCCATGCAGGTTAACGCTCGACTGAACTGCTCAGATCACGTTCTTGAGTATGCTAATGCTTATGTGGAGACTGTGTTTGCACAATGCCATGAAAGGTTATAGTTAGGTCATAGTTGTGAGAGGAGTTGGTGGCACGCTCCATCTATCAGTCCCAAACATGCTGGACGTGACCAATATGGAAACATTCGTGTTTGATCAGGCAACCAACCAAACTGCACTTCTTGATAGACATGTCACCTTTCTCAGTTATTACTATAGAAATGATTATCACAGACGGTTTAAAACCGTCATCACAGACGATTTCCGAACCGTCTGAATTTATGTGTCTATGATAACCATCTGTGATAACAGTGGTTATCACAGACAGTTTAGAAAATCATCCGTGATAAGTTACAATACATACGGTTTTTTCAATAAAACCATCTATGATATATCAGATATCAGAGATGATTCTTAAACATAGCCATATGTGATATGTCAGATATCACATACGGCTAATACTAAAAAACGGTCTGTGATATTACAGATATCACAGACGGTTCTTAAATATAGCCGTCTGTGATATCTCACATATCGTATACGGCTAATACTAAAAACTATCTGTAATATAACAGATATCACAGACGGTTCTTCAATATAGCCGTCTGTGATATCTAAAATATCACAGACGTTAGATATTACAGACGGCTAACACCAAAAATCCCCTGTGATATATCATATATCACATATGGTTTGTTATGTCTGTTATAGCTATTTTAATAACTAAATTATTTCTTGTTTTTTGGCTAGCCTCAGTAAATGTTAGCCATGCCCTCTAAAAACAAGTTAACAGATCATATATATATCACACGATAATCATTATACAGATCTCATAAATAAATTAAACAACTGAAAGAAGTACAACTGAATGAATTGTTTGATTAAGCACAATTGAGTGATTATAATTGTATCAAATGTTTAAACATCTAATCATCATCAGCGTTGAACTCTCTATTCTTGTGTATAACCACCCCCATAAAAAATTTGGAGAGTTGTCCTCGAACTTTAGTAAGTTTTTTTAAGATCGAATGTATTTTTGTTGAATTCCACGCGCTGTCGCTAGCAGTGTTAAAGTCATTAGCATATATATATATACTGATAATCATGAAATATTTATTGGCAGATTGACAAACCTCTAGATCATTCATCTTAGCGTCCATGATTTCCTGCATATGGTTGCAAACATAGAATCCACATACGTTGCCCTATAGCTGCTAGTGACACTGCAAAAATAGAATTACATACATAGCTATTGTCGGTTCTAGAGGTATTATTACGAAGTGTGATATAGCAGAATTGTTGTGTTTTGGCGGGTACCGAAATCGCGTTATGTGTCATAGTGTGGCTCTAGATTCCTTGTGTCTCCCTCCCTAGGCAATGTAAGCGCTAAACGACCTACGTGATTTCAAAAAGTTAGCCTTAGCCATTGCAAACAAAGGGAAGACTACAATAGAGTTATGTATGGAGGAAATGAATTTACCTGTCAATTATTTGTTGCACACGGGTGAAGTCATGGTTGCTCGTAAGTAGAGAATTAAGGTATATTATCTTGCTCCACTTTGGTACAATCACAATCAGAATCCAATGAGACCTAGTTATCTGTGCCGCCATAGTGATTAATCATAAGTTCATGTTACATATAAAGTACAAATGAAACTTGTATAGCAACTAGTGAAACACTTACCCCTAGTTGAAGGGTACTAGAATGTACTCCTTGTCAGTGTGAGCAAACAATCCTGTCGTTATGTATTCTTCGACGAAGGATGCATTTGTGTTGATAGATTTCTCAAAGACCAAATGCAGGTCAAGGAAACCCACCAGTTGTCACTGTCATCGGACTCATTGTATTATGGATCTATACATAAGCAATGAGTTATAATATTTATCGGTATTACGTGAATGTAGAACTTCATTGTATAGTACATTTATAGTGTCCAGCATCGTAGAAGTGAGGCGTCGAGTTCATCGAGGTTGAATAGTAGAAATAAGTCTTCGAATATCACGATAATGTAGCGCGAGTCGTGGAGGAAATGCGCCTCCGTGTATCTCACAGTGAATCCACTTTGCCAGTTTGGCTTCCTGTTTGACATCTGCATGTACTAGGTATACAAAGATCTGCAAGCCAGTCTAAGGCTGAGTAATTGTGACTCAGGGATCAATGACAATCTAAGCTGCTACTTCCAGGATTTGAGAGGTGGCTTAGCCTTCTTTGGTTGGGTCTTAGCACCTTGTTTGCGATACATCTTTGGCATCGTTTCCATGAGAGCCGATGCAATGAACTTGTGAAGCAGTGCTTGAGGTGGATTCATATAGGGTTCTGTTTGACAGGCATGGTCATGTGGAGATCGTGGCACAAAATGGTCCAGGGTGATGTCCCTCTTGGGCCATTGGACGAATGTGTGAACGACATTCCCTAGTGTCATGATTTCTTCATTTGGGGGCCTCTTCGGTGGGACGGCCTTGAAAACATCATTAATCATGTCCATCTGGACCTTCAGAAAATCGTTCCCTAACTGGGCACTATGCACCAACGTCCCTAGCAAGCATGGATATGCCAACCTCCGCCCAGCATCAACGGGAATGGAGCCAACAACCCTAATTTGAGGATGCACAGCATAGCCTCCTGTATAACGATACACGATGAGTTAAGGTGTCCACCAGGTCTATTTATATAGCATTCTAGGGATGTACATTTCCTAGATGTCGTCGATAGGTAAGTGGGCATCACTTTGTTCAGAAAGTGGCATGGACGCGTAGCTATTCTGACGTTGAGGGGGACTAGGTACCACAATAATGGGGGTGGCTTGTGACTGGTTGTGAACTTCCCTCAGTTCTTCCCTCAATACATCTTGCATCAAAATCCCATTTCATACATACCTCGTGCTCGGCCTTGGATCTCTTCCTACTCCTATACGCCTCGAAGTCATTTGGGAATCCGTGCCTCCAAGATACTAAACCCCTAAGCCTCATGTGTGACCTGAGTGCTCAATGTTTTCCAAGGCTATGTACAGTATATCCCTCTCCCTGACTACTTGGAAGGAACTTTCGGAAGATTCGGTAGTCAATGTTTGCTACAAGAGGCAATCATGTCATTTTAGACCCCATGAAATTATGGACCAATTAACAACTAGGTAGTTTAACATATCTTATCAGGCATTAGGACACTTCATTGTCTGCAGGGTTTTTGAAAGAGGTGACGCCCGAAGACGGGTTGATGACCCCGCCCTTAACCAGTTTTAGGCACGCTCGTTTGTGATCCCGGCAAATGGTGGAGAGGCCTCCGATCGGATTGCGACCCCATCCTCTATCCTCCATTGTAGGATTTTACCCGCGTACTCAGTGGTGCTGAGTTTGTGGGGTGAGTGTTTTGTGCCTAGAGAGCCTTGTGGGCCGCAGTTTTCTAATGAAATTCGGTCGTCGTTTTCATCCGCACAAAGATCTCCCATGTTTCTGGCGATATGAAAGGATACATTGTGAAGGGCATGCAATCCTTGGCCACGTACTTTGTGACAAGCGTGCTCTTGAAGGCCCTCCATGCTTTTCCCATTGTGAGGAGCACATGCCGTCGCACGAGTCTCTGGACTTCTTCTGGGATCTCGAACATGTTTCAAATTTCCGTCCATAGCGCACTTTTCTCATCTCTTATCAAACCTTTCTAGTTTGCTACGGTGATTTGGACCCGTTCCCTTCCAATTATCCCGCTGGTTGTTTGAAATGCTGCAACTACTTTCTTCGGTTGCAGAGGGACCCTATCTAGAGAGACCACCACGATGGTCATTCGGCCCTCTGGCCTTTTTGATCTCCTCTATTATGCCTAGTTACCCTAGTCTTCGAAGCATCAGTTCCATTCAGCAACGTCAATGACGATGACCTTCTGAGCATTTAGTCTATCGAGATCGATGACCTTCTGAGCAATTGCGTTAAAGAAATAATACAATTTCATGATTGTCACTCGAATCTTGTTCGGTAAAATACTTCTAATTGCAACAGGAAGCACTTGTGTCATTAGTACATGACAGTCATGAGACTTCATGTCAATTTATTTCAAATCTTCCATGGAAACAAGTTTCTTCGTGCTAGCGGAGTGACTGGACAAAACTTTCACACCATGCAAGCACTGACATAGTTCAGTTCTCTTGAGCTTATATAGAGTGTAGCAAGCTAGGAGAAGGTACGTGCGGCCTTTATCAGTCTCTATCGGTGCTAACTCAGTCTTGATGTTTATAGCAACCAAGTTACGCTGTGTGTTGACACCATCCTTTGTTTTGTCATGAATGTTCGGTAAGAGACCAATCAAGCTATCACATACATTCTTATCTACGTGCATGACATCAATGCAATTGCGAACTTCTAAGTACTCCCAATAAAGCAAGTCCCAAATACTAACCTCTTCTCCCATATGTTCTTCTGATGGGTTCTCGACTTACGTCCCTTTCTAAGCACAACATCGATATCCTTGACCATATTGTACACCTCTTTCCCGCTAAAAGGCCTTAGTTCTGAGTCATCCTCTTTATTTCTATCAAATTGATTCTTTATCTTGCGGTATAGGTGATACTTTGGAAGGAACCTATGATAACGCATGTACACAATTTTAGTGAGTTGTTCAACCACACACTCTCGGTATAATCTAAGCAGTGCATACAAGTTTTGGCTCCTTTCGTACTTAACCCCGACATATTACCAAGGATAGAAAAATCATTGATGGTGTAGAACAACATGACACACAGAGTGAAGTTCTCTCATTTGTACATATCCCATACATGTACCCCTTCGTTCCACAATGTCACATGATTTTCCACCAATGGTGCTAAGTACACATCAATATTGTTCGCAGATTACTTCGACCCTTGAATAAGTAGTGACGTCAAAATGTGCTTTCACTTTTTACACGATCAAGGAGGAAGGTTGTACATACATACATTCATAGGCCAGGTGCTATATCAGCTGCTCATGTTACCAAAAGAATTCATTTCATCTGTACTCAATCCAAACCTTATATTACTCGGTTCCGCACTGAAGTCTACAAACACGTATTGATGTTCCTCCACTGGGCAGAATCAACAATGCGTCTTATCATTCCATCTTTCTTACACTGCTCTGAGTGCTAATGTAGCAATCTTGCATCCTTTCGGTTTGTAAATAAACGCTTCAAATGGAGAATTACAATCAAATATCACAACATCTTAGCAAGAGGTCCTTGCTTCACCTCGATACCCTCGTTTAATTTCATCGGAGTCATTCTTACGCATGTATCGGAATGCTTTGTATACCGGACAAACATGTAATTTTGCACACTCTTTGCGGTACAGGATACAATCATTCAGACATGCATATATTCTTTCTACTTTCATTCCCAATGGACAAAGAACCTTCTTGGCTTAGTAGGTGGTTTTCGGCAACACATTTCCCTCTGGATGGATGTTCGCTAGGAGACCTAATAATACTGTGAAACTCTTGTTGGACCAACCATAGCTTGCCTTCAATTTTAGCAGTTCAAGAACAAATCACAACCTTGTGTATTACGGCTTGCAGCTCGGGAACAAAGATTTCTCCGAGTCCTCCATCAAGCCCTTAAATTTACCAAACTCTCTCTCATTATAGTTCCCTTCTGCATCGGTAGATTTTGATCTAGATTTTCATCATGTGACCTATCCTCATCGAAAGCATAGTCCACAACTAGCATATCGTTGTCTCTCTCGATGATGTTATAATTACCTCCTTGTATAATATTCTTCTCTTTACTGTGACTGGTCCAACATGTATACCCCTTTTTGAAACCCCTTCAAATCAAGTGAGTTTCGATCTGTGATGAGTTGGTAAACATTTTCAGATTATCATAATCAATGTATGAATAATACATATATTCCATTCCCTCCTTCAACGTATCCTGCTCAGCCGCTCTTCTAAAAGCAGACACGCCATTAATGTACTCTTCACTCACACGGTTCTCAACGTACATCTAGCTTCGGTCTATCTACGCTACACATGTAACAAATTAGTGTTAAATTGGATTATTAATGCTACTATTACTAGCCAGCCTGATACTTACACATAATTGATAGTCACCTTATAATAAATTCTACATATCTAAATTTAGTAGCTAACTATGTACTGTTCATGAAGCAATATATATACATACATATATATATATATATATATATATATATATATATATATATATATATATATATATATATATATATATATATAAAGCAAGAATATATTAAAATAAACTAGGAGTAGTGAACCATTCTTAGATTAGAGCAAACTACCAATTAAGCTAGGTCTAAACCTAACTACCATCTCTCTTTATTACAAGGCATATAATTAGAAGGAAATACGTACTAATCTCTAATCACCAAGAACAAATAAATCTACAAGCTAGATCTGCAAGCAGTATGCTTTCATCAAACTTCCCAAAGCTGGCCGCCTCCTTCAATGCAACGCAATGAAGAAAGATCTGTTGGGACCCCACTGGCTAGGCATTTAATAATGCATCGTATCCCAGACACGTCCAACCACGAACTGTCTGTGGTCTCGCACTATCATAGACAATTCTCATTAATAACCATATGTGATAATTCACAGATGGTTCTTAATAAGAATTGTCTAAGATAATGGGAGATTTCACAGACGATTATTATTACAAACCGTCTATGATAATTACTTATCAAAGACGGTTTGTATTAATAATCGTCTGCGAATAAATATCACAGACGGTTCTAAAGTAGAACTGTCTATGATAAATACAGTCCTAAAATCTAAATTCATTCTCATATACATAAATGCAAATTCAGTAATGACTCAGGAGTAAATATGTATTACTTAGTTGCTTTTTACCGATCAGTAATGCCGCCACGTTGTTATACTGAGACCGTTTACATATATAAAAGAGAGTAAATACAAATTCAACTACTTGATTTTACATATATACGGCGCCCAAACAGCTTGACCAGTTGTTTCTTACAAAAGATAACAAAAAGTAGAAACCTAATTACTTCGATGTTTTTTCTAGTGTTGCAGGTAGCATGCAATCTCTATCTTCAAAACTTCGTAGGCAACGTGGTCGGCATCGGATGGTTTGGGATCATCAGTGAATGAACCCCAAAATACATCCACCTGCTGATGCGCTCATTCAAGTGTCTCCCAAACACACTTTGATTGAACAATCAAGTCGAATTGAGCTCATAGCCTCTCTTCCCTTTCTTAAGGGGTCTCAGCAAGGTTGACTCGGTCACCTGAAACCTCGACTAGGCACTCCAAGCGATGGCAAGCCTGTTGGAGACATGCAACATTGTTGTGGAGGACTACATTGATGGCGATGTTAGCTCGCCAGAAGTAGGAGACCAACAGAAAGATGTGGCGGAGGAGGATGTCAAGACGGTGGAAGGTGGCCTTCAACTACTTTGGCAAATCCTCGGACATAGAGGGAGGACACTATTGGCACTGTGTCCTTCCGCAGCATCCACCAGCGTACGACCGGCGAGGTGCTCTTCCAGGATAGCTAGGTTGGCCATCAATGCCGGCGACAAGGAAGAATAGGAAGCCATTTATTTGTGCTTAAGAGACAAGGAAGATAGTCGGCTGGTGAGGTGCTCGTATAGGATTAATCTTCGGTGGCGAACAATCATTTTTATATAACAAGGAATACATCCAGCTTGTGAGACGAAGAGACACATCTTGGGAGCCGAAACGATTGAAGGCATGCATCAGGGAGAGAAAGCATATCACAGACAGTTTTAATCACAAGCTATCTGTGATACACAACTATCATAGATGGTTTATATTAATGACCGTCTATGAACTATCACATACGATTCTGATTAAAAATTTTCTGTGTTGTCTACAATTATCATAGACAGTTCATATTAATATCACAGACGGTTATTAACAAGAACCATCTGTGATAGTAACTCCTGCTCTTCCGGCTACCATCACCTCCTCTACTCCCTCACCTCTGCTGCCTCCCTCTTCTATTGCCGTTGCTACCGTGTCGGTCATAGCTCTGCATGCCACCTCCTCATCCGCCCCTGCCCCCACCTCCCCCTACGGCCAGTGGTGAGCTCGCTGCCTTGCCGCGCCGTCGGCTGCCTCACCCCTGCCGACCACCTCATTTATCCTAACATTCTCTCAGCCCCAACCCTGCCAACTTGCCCTCCAACGCCACCCACCGCCACCTACCACTAGGCCACCGCAGCTCCCACTTGCCTCTACAACCGGGGGTGTGTGGTGAACCGGGTGGCGGTGGCGGCACCACCCCTGTCGACTGTCATGTGAGAGCGAGCGAGAGAGAGGGAGAAGAAGAAGCTGAGGATGATATACCATTCAAACAACATACCATTCCCTAGTTTTCTCATTTCAATTATATATGATGTGAAATCATGAGTATCGCCCCAACCAATCAGCTTTCTTGTCAGAGCAATCTTAAACAAATCTATGACATGTTTCACACGTGATGATTAATAATGCAATCTATAGAAAGATTCCTTGCTTCCATAAAATCTATGATATATATTTCATACTGTAAGACCACGTAGAGGTCATCCTATATTTATGATGAGTATTTGATTTTGCTTGTGCCGTGTTATCGAAGTTTGAGTTTAATTTTGAGTATTTGCACCTTTACTCATTGCTTTTTGTTGTTAGTGGTCTGATTAGCCTTGTATTGGTGGTATGACTAACCATGATGGCGATCTGACCAAGATGCGGTAGTAACAGCATTTGAAATGTGGTACGATCGAAGAGGAGCAGTCTGACCAGCCATTGCATAGCGGTCTGATCGGTGAGAGTTGGGTGGTCTGACCGGCATGGTTGCTGCGATTAGATCGGCCCCTGATGTTGAGTTGTGCTGAGTTGAGTTGTTTTGAAGTGATCATGGGGTGTCCGTGCAAGTGTGAGTCATGGGTATGGTCATGCATGTTATTTGCGAATGAGAATCAAGTGCATATCATTTGTGCTCGAATCGATTGCTTATTCTTTGATGTACATGTACTTGATTGTTGCGGGTAGCATTAAGATCAAGGTTTGGTGGCCGTGGTGTGTCGCATACATCTGGGTGGAGTATTATCTTAAGCGGAGAAGCACACGAGAAAGATAAGAATCATGAAGAGGCAAGTGTATATATGTGATGTGCCAATTGGACTTATGTGTTTCAAGTGGTGATGGTTCTCGAAGCAGACATACAATCTTAGTAGCAAGTAATTAGGCATCACAGGATATGATGTGATGTGGTATGTCATAGCACTCGGACGTTTCAATTAGTGATGGCCTCGGAGTAAGCGTACGATCTTGGCGATGAGGCATTGGGCGTTGTATCTTCATGAAGATCGTGGGTGGCAATTGACAAAATTATCCAATATCGGGTGGAATGGCAGTTTGCAAAACCGCGGTGTTGACTTAAGTGGTTTAGAACACATCTGTGAGGATGAAATATCTTATCGGGCTTGTAGATCTATGTGGAAGTCGTGCTTTTAAGAAGCGTACAAGTATGTGAAATATAAAATCCATTTGTGTGTGGGTTATCTGGTTTTTGTATTTATAAGTGGTATGATCCACTAAGAGTGGCTAGTTGTTTAGGGTTTGGTGTGAAATAGAAGCCTCCACTATATAAGTCTTGTGTGTGAAGAGAGAGAGAGAGAGATAATGAACTCTAGGAGAGATATTAGAGTTTTCTTTGTGTGAAATTTTGTGTGTGCGCTCTAGACTTAGAGCTTTGTCATACTGAGAGATTCGTTGTAAAACATTCTTTTCCAAGTAAAATGAACACTAAAAGTTTGCGCAAGTGAATTGTGCCATAGATCCTTCCTTATACTTTTGATTTGCTTGAGTCTTTGTTTGGATTTTCTCTTTTTTTATCTTTTCTAGTTATAAGGACGTGTAAGAGATAAAGATATCTCTTAAAGATCAGATCTCATCTATCTAGACACTTTCTAAAGAGAATTCTTAAGTTTGCCCGGTATTCCTCAAGAGAGAGGTAATTTTTGGATTTTACTCTTATGAGTAATTTGGCTTGAGTTTGTATTGTGATCTAGCTTGCTATGATATGTGAAAACTCATCTAAGGTCATTTAGATCATTTAGGACTCATGAGCAAGAGTAGATCACGGGTTCTCTCTTTTGCCTGGTTTTGGTGCAATTCTCCTTATTTTGGATAAAGGTTGAAACTTTGATATCGATCTTCATTATCCAATGATTAGAATAGGTTTATAACATCCTAGAGAGGACTTGTGCTAAGTTTCACTGTGTTTGGATTAGTGTTTTGAGAGTTGACTCCTTTTTTAGATCGTGTGCAGTGTTATTCTGCACTTCTCCTTGGCAAGCGATTAGACCACAAGGATACGAGTGTTCCAACCGTCATACGGTCAGATCGGTGCCAGCGTTGTCCAACCTCCAAGTGGTCAGACTGGCAAAGCCAACGGTCAGACTAGGGCCTGGTGGTTAGACCGTACCTAAGCTGACAGTCAGATAGGTTTGGCTCTTGGCTACGAGTTTGTGATTTTTGACTCTTGACTTTGGTGTGTTTGTGAGTTTATGTTTTCACTGTGTAGAATTTTGATACTTGGGAAAATTTTCTAAAAGAATCATACACCACCACTCTCTGACTCGCCATATCTGGTCCTATACACACTTGATGCTTAATAGCTCTTGTTGATATATTCTGGTGTTGTAATAGTATCTACCTTAAATTTAGTAATGTTCAATATGTCGGTCCAATCAATTCTCGAGTTTTGTACACACAACAATGTTTTTCTTCTCTTTAATCTTGGACATACAGGACATATTCGTATTGGCTTTTGCTGATGGTTTTTGGCTGCGGCTGATGAATAGTAGTGGCTGATGGATGGTAGTGGCTGATAGAAGTGACTGATGAATAGTAGTACATTATGTAAGAAAGACAGTGTAACGAAAGGCACTACAACATTTGGACCGCCATACGACTTATGGAGTTATGATATAATAAAATACAAAATATATTACAATATATGAAAGTAAAAAAGTAGTGGCTGATAGAAGCGGTTTATAGAAACTAAGACGCTCATATTCGCTTGTGCTTAGAAATCAATATGAATAGTCCCATAGTCAGAGCAGGGATGAGATGGCAGCTCATTTGGATTTACAGTAAAAAGCACACCAAAGGAGACAAGGAACGTGGCTAATAGGTTGGCTCATTATCTACACGGTGGAACCTGTGGAAAGAAAGAAACCGGAGGGTGTCCCAAAACAGAAGCATTGACCCCAAAAACAATAGCGTTGTCGAGGATATCGAACAACATAGACCCCTAGTTTTCTCTGCTTATATGCTGTAGTCTGTGGCTCCTCAAGTAAGCTTTTCGTTTACATCGTCTTGCCGTAACCAGCTAAGTGGGCTCTCTTGAAAATAAACTCGTCCTTCACTTCCCTTAATTGATTGGCAGTGCTCCTATCCTGCTTTTAAAGAAAAGAATATTGGTCGGTCCAGTTCAAATTTTCGGTAACCCAAAATGGCGAATGAAATTTGAAAATCCCTAAGTTCAAACCCCCCCTTTTCATATCATATTAGAGCAACTCCATCCCATTAGTCATTTCTCCCTCTCTATTTCCTATGATGAAGAGGCTAGCTATTATTTTCAGCTCTCTATTTGAGTTAGCATTCCAATGGCCTAGCTATTTGAGAAGCGAGTGAGGAGGCGCTCGCCAAATCTAGCTAGCGGCCGGGAGAAAATAACGACTCGATAAAAATGAAGAGGAGGATAAAGAACCGGTTGGAGTCCATTTCTTGAGTCATATTAGGTAAATATACAATGAAGAGTAGGATAAAGAACCGGTTGGAGTTGCTCTAAGGATACGCCCCCTCCCTCGACCGCACGCCCCTCCGCGCGCGCTCCCCGCCGACCGTCCTCGTCGATCACACCCTCGAGTACCGCGTAGCCGCTGTCTCCCCCGCTCCTGGCTACCCCGGCGGCAAGCCGTCGGAGTACTCCAGCGCCATCCTCCGCGTGACCGGCGCGCAGGCCGCCGCACTCCGTGCTCGCGCGGGCGGGCCCAGCGTGTCCACGTTCCGCGCGCTGGTGGCCCACATCTGGCGCTGCGCGTGCGCGGCGCGCGCACTGAGCCCCGACGCCGAGTCCCGGCTCTACACCATGGTCGACATGCGCGCCCGCCTCTCCCCGCCGCTTCCCGAGGCCTACTTCGGCAACGCGGTGGTGCGCACGTCGGTGTCCGCCAGGGTCGGCGACCTCCTGACCAACCCCCTCGGCTTTGGTGCGTGGCGGCTCCGCGCGGCGACGGGCCATGGCGACGAGTACGCGCGGTCGCTGGTGGACTACCTGGAGACGGCGGACACGCGGTCGCTGCCGAGGGGCGGGCTCCCGAGGACGGACCTGCGGGTGATCAGCTGGATGGGGATGCCGTCTCACGACGCCGACTTCGGGTGGGGCGAGCCGGCGCTCCTGGCTCCGGCGCTCATGTACTACACGGGGTTCGTGTACCTGATAAACAGCCACGGGAAGGGCGGCGACGTCGCGGTGGCCGTGGCGCTGGAGCCGGAGCGCATGGCGCGTTTCAAGGAGCTCTTCTTCGAGGAAATGGCCGCGTTGGAGTACACCAGATTAGGGCTGAAAACGAAAACGGTAATTCTCGGTTACCGAAAATCGTTTTCGAGAAATTATCGATTTTTTCCCTTAAACAGAAACGGTGACGGTAACCGATAAAACGGAAACGAGAACGGTAAAAATATCCGATAACGAAAACGAAAACGATTTAGCTCTCTTCCGATCGTTTTAGAAAAATACCGTATTTAATCAGTAATTACCGTCGATAATTACCGTTTTCAGCCCACCCTGGCACCCCCCACCGGCCCACCCCCGTGCCCCGTCCCCCAGGGCCCAACCGGCCAGGCACATTCCGTCTCCCGCAGCCGCGCCGCACCCCAGTACCCCACCTCCTGTCCTCCTCCACTCCCAGACTCCCGCAGGCCGCAGCCTCCGATCCGATCCGCCCGATCCGGCGATCCCCACGTCACGACACATGATGAAGATGCCGCGCACCGAGTGCGGCAGGAGCTCCGGGAGCAGCAGCTGGCGGCTGTCGACGATGGCGCGCCACGCCTTGCACACGCACCGTGAGGTGGCGAGGCTGCGCGGCGGGAGGCGGCGGACGATTTCTGCGAGGGCGTCCTCGGGCAGCGTCACGCCCATCGATTCTCCTCCAGTTCGCAGCCTCTCGATCGGGCGGGCGAAGATGACCAAGCCGGCGATGGGTCCTCCGGAGCGACGCGCTTGGCCGAGGGTTTTGATTCAGCCGCAGCGACTAGGATCTCAGGAGGGAGGAGGTAGATCAAGCACGAGGAGATTGTTGATGTTGAGATCCATCGAGCACCAGAGGGTTTGGTTACCAGGATGGATGGAGAGGAATCTCTTTTAGATCTGGTATTTGCTTCCCCGGAGCCTGGGATGAAAAGATGAAGAATTACTTCACTCTTAAGAAACCGCCGCTCGGCCTTCTCAGCGCACAAGAACTATTAGAAATGGGCCGAACCAGGGATCTTCGGCTCGTATGCCATTCGTTCGTATATAAAAATTGTACAATTAATCTGTAACATTTTATTGCTATATAAAATATGTGTTATTTTATTGCTATATAATATATGTGTCTTGCTTCTTGTGCCATGGATCATTACTACAGTATTATTTTTCATGTGACTTGGGTCAATGTATACAGCTATTGTCATGCTGTGCAGATTGGTGCGTTTATTGTATTTTAGATATCGCTTTCATGATTTCCGATCGTTATCGATGCACTTTTGATCGAATAGTTTCGTTTCCGAATTTACCGGAATATCGATGCCGTTCTCGTTTCCGACAATATCGTATCGATTTCGTTTTCGAGAAAATAATGTGAAATTGAAAGTGATTTGATCTCCTACCGATCGTTTCCGACTGTTTTCAGCCCTACACCAGATCACTGTAAAAACAAAAAAAAATCTTGTTGCTTATTGGCTGCTCTCCGTACGTGTAACGTGCAGGTGTATCACGTGCTACTAGGGTACCTATGGTCTACTATATTGTAACTAGAGGTGTAATTTGAGCGGATCCGATCGGTAATCGCTCATCCTGTATTCTATACTATTTTTTTTCTCAGAGTCAGAGTCACACACAGAGAGTGCCGGATACGAATACAAATAGTATCGGTCAGGAAAGCAGAATGGATTCAATACGGTAACTATATTTTATCGGATAACATACGAAAACAAAGATCATACGTATCACTGTATGAAAAGATAGCAAAAACCATAAGTTCATATACTGTAACTCCGTCAACCCATTGATAAGTCGATTTTACTAGTATGCATGCATGGCCTCATGTCAAAGAATATCAGACATGGCAAAGAAAATGCAACATGGTAATAAGCCATAATCATACAATCATACTCTCATAGTCAGATAGTCTCATAGATATTTCATTCGATAGTCTCAATAGATACTTCATACATGTCACTAAACATTACATAAATAATTTGCATTATATAGATCTTGGAAATGACAACATATGTTTGGAAATAGCCCACCATGACATTAACAGCCAAATTGACCACACTAGAAGCTCTCAAATTCAATCACTGTCAGGATCAACCCACATTTCATCCTGCAATTAAAATTTAAATGATATAATCAATCTTATCAATGGTCTTGAAGAAATGAACCAATAACCAAAAGCATGCAATAATTTATTATGGCAGAAGAATGCAACAATTTGAATTGATGCCATTGTTTATGTTTTAAATAGGCACATTCAAACTTTTAAGTTGAAAAAGCTTTTTAGAAGCAAAGAAAAGAAAATTCTATATGTGTATATTCATTTTGTGTAGCCGTATCTCTGAGAAAAGCCATGCACTGCGGCACTGCCCATATTTATATCTGATATGTGCAACATGACAGACTAGCATCAGCAACCAAAATTCCAAGAGAGAAAAAAGTACTTCTTTTTCATGGAGTAAGTGAATCTAGCACTCACCCTTCAGCAAATTTACGGTATAACAGTGACTGACAAAAATATCAAGACAAAATTTTGAAAGAGAAGCTTTGTTAGAGTTGATCAAGAAATACGACCTATAAAAAGTTTAACAGTACTACAAGAATCACAACACAATGCAACTAAAACAGTGCCCCTTTTATTTCTAGCACAGGTGATTAGGTGAATAATCACATAAAAACACATGAAAATAATACAGTTTACTCATAAAAAATAGCCGAAAACCACAGCAAGACGCAGACTTTGAATCACAAAAGAAACACCAAGCCAAGGTCTCGAATACTACTACTACAGACAAGCTTCCACAGATCCAGAGATCATTACGAACCAAAAAGACTCTAATTCACCCAAAGCTAACATGGATCATCACAGCAGCCCAGAGAAGCAATGTAATCTCACATCACGCACATAGTCTAACTACAGATTTGTAATGAGGCAAATCAAAAACAGACCAAAATAATGAAATAATCTGAACCACAAGTCCCAAACTCCCATTCCTATTGCCAATTGCACTATGATGCTTGGTTCTGCTTGTGGTGATTATCTCAGAAACGGCTAAAAGGGTTTGTCCAGTGAAGTCTTGATAATAACTCAGGCAATCATAGAACATTTAGGTTAGCTTTTGATATGGAGGAGAAATAATTATGTTGCCTCACCTGTTACCTGAAAATGATATTTTATTCTCACCAATGCTCATTTCTCTGTATTCCATAAATATTGAAGGTATAATTGTGAACACTACTACAAAAGAGGCTAAACTGGACGCTTACATCATAGGCGGTTCCTAAGAACTGTCTGTGCTGCAAGTATTACGGACGGTTCATACGAATAATCGTCTCTGATATTTTCACAGACGGTTTTTAATACGAACCGTCTATGATAACTTCATTATCACAGACGGTTTTTAATACCATCTGTGAAATATCACAGACAAGAACCGTCTGTGATGTCTGCCATTATCACAGACGGTTCTTATCTAGAACCGTCTGTGATACTTCACAGACGGTTTGTATTAAAAACCGTCTGTGATAATGAAGTTAACACAGACGGTTCATATTAAAAACCGTCTGTGATATGTTTCCCGCCTTGCAATCCGCCAAAATTTCATAATTTCCCGCTTGAGTCCGAGTAGGATTTAGTTTTGAGACACTTTCAGTAAAATGGGCATAACTTTTGCATACGGTGTCCGTTTTCGACGTTTTTGTACTCGTTGGAAAACTAACGACGAGTCCGATAAAAAAACCAACTATTTTGTGCAAGTCACCCTCTAAGACCCTCAAAATCGGCTATCGTTAGCCCCAAATTTGTGTTTTATGTTTTTGGTTTATGTTTGCCAAAATTTTTGATCTTCCCTTTGGAATTTGGGTTTCGTCTCAACTGCAAAGTTGTAGATCTCATCGAAACCATTCAAATGAGTATATATAAGCCATATAAAATTTTGTTATTTTATCTTTTGAGACAAGCTATTTATATTGTATCGGTATATTGTCTTTGTGATATCTCCTGTTATCATAGACGGTTTTTGTTATGAATCATCTATGATGTCTATCACAGACGATTTGTAATCCAAAAATATTATTAGCATGATGCTGTCTATTGTAAGGAGGGGATTCTTAATTTCTCCCTTTTTTTTCATGTCAATCCGCAAGTATTATTAGCATGGTGCGCTGCAACTTCGCACGTTGGTACTTGGGTTCTTGGTTATGAACAACTTCAATTTTATCGGCCACCGTCGTTGCTTTGTGTCGCTATTTGTTCCATGTTTCAACGAAGGATAGTTATCTTCACAACGACAGGAGGTGAGAAGGGCCTTCCAGGCAACGACTACATGTACGAACTCCTAGTATTTAGTCGTACAAAGACAGTCACAGACATCTAAACACTACTGCTAATTAGTGCGATTCGCCTAGACTCCTAGATACGCATCTTATGAACAATTTGTAAGGATTACCTCACCAATTTCCTGAGGTCTGAGGATACGCTTAGTTGCTCTCGCCCATCCAGGTCCGATTTAGATGTCTACGCTTCTTTTTTTCGTGAATGAGAGAGATCTTGACCAATTTTTAAAAAGAAATATGTATTTCAAATGACGGAACCTGATGCCAATTGTTTTGTTTCGAAGCAAAGGTATCCGTGGAGGCTGGTTCATTCATCAATCATCGTACATGGAACAAATTGTCGGTGTTCCACTTGGTGTCCTGATTCCTGACCGAGTTGACATGAGATATGTGATGAGGGTGTTCTATGTATTAATTCCAGTACCCATTTAAGCAACTATTAGTGTTATAAATGTGGACAATATTTTAATTCCAAGTTTTATTAGGAGACATAAATAATAAACTAATGACGCAAAACTTACAACTAACAGCAAGCTACTCAACATATTTCAGAACATACACAAGAAAAACAATATAGTAACAAAGTCGAACGTGCGCACGAACGACTTACTTGTTAGCCTGATGAAGAACAGGAAGCCGCGCAGGCTTGACGCAGTGCAGAACGTAGGTGTAGCAGTGCAGTGAGCGGTCGCGCAGATGCGCTGCCCAGAAACCTTATTGCCGCCCCGTGCAGGTACTCTCTGCGGCAACGGTTCGGAGATAGCCGCTCTCCCTCCTTCCAGGTACACGCCGGGAAGAAAAGTCGACGAGGTTCAGACGGCGCAACACAACAGCACAAGAACAGAAAGTAGAGGAAGAATAAAGGTGCAAAATTCTGTCTATTTTCCTGGACGTCTCCAGGCCCTTTTATAGGCGCTGCAGTTACTACTCACTAGTAACTGTTGCGTTTTAAATAGAATTATGCACTGGTAACTGCCTCATCAAATCACAAATTAAGCAGTGTAAATTCACTTGTAACTGCCTCATTCAAATGTTTAAATCTCATTTAAACAGAGAGAGTGAGGTGGATGGTTCAGCAAAAATAAAGATGGACTTGGTCTGCCAAGTGGCGGGCCACGGCACGGTCACAAGTCACGCGATTTTCACGCGAATACATGCGCGCGCGTGCGCGCGCGCGTGTGACTAGACAGAACATTCCTCATACCATCTCTTTCCATATTCAAGGAGTGGGGAGGACTCCACCTTATAAATCGGTCTTCCTCACCCTGCCTAAGCAATATGATACTAAACTATGCATGCTTTGGAATTAAGGAAATAGACCAATTAAATGGGCCAATTTCTAACAATTAGTAATCCATAACACCTTTTCCAACACTATCCCCACATAAAAAGTTCAAATTGTGAATCTATTTTCACTAGTAGTCACTTGGTAGGATGATATATAGCGACTACTGCTCATTTGGTAGGAAGATACAATGACACATCCTTGTTGCGCGTGACACCAACGATTAATTGACCAAATGGACGTTTTTCATAACACTGGTTGCGAATTAAAACTCAAGAGTTGAAAGTAGAACTTTTTTTATGTTGAAAGTTGAATTTTCGGGTTGTAAGTTTAAACTTATTATTCATCTCCATTGGAATGTCTTTATGCATGCCAAAAAGTTGTGTAAAAACTCATAATTGATGTGGTGTTTTCTTCGTTTCTTTTTCCCTTTTAGTGCTACGATAACATGTCGCCGGTCGAAATTTGAAGGACGTGCAAGGGTTCTGCCTCTTCGGTATGTGGTGACGTTGGAATCGTGAAAGGGTAAGAGTAGGAGAGACGTATATTTACCGCTGACGGAAATGAAAAGATGTTCCTAACTTTGATTTCCCATGGATGCCCACGGGGTAGCAAACCCCAAGACAACACTTCAATTCTTCGTTCAATTTGGAAGACGGGACATGGCCATCAAGAATGTTTAAACCAGGAGTGCAATTTACTCCAATACAAAGCCCCGGTGGCTACTAAAGGTAAAGCCCGCATCTTAATATAGAAAAACACATACTCCCTCTTTCCGCTTCCCTTCCCTTCTCTCTCTCACCTCCGGCTCCAATCTCAACCGCGCCAACAAATCCTCCTCTCCACCGTGCCACCGCCCGCCGCCCCTCTCTGTAACGCCCCCGACTTTTGGGAACAGGGACGTCGTACGGCCCGCAACAGCCCAGGAGTTCTGTTGCGGCCCAACAGTGTATCATGCCTGCTCATGAACAGTTAAAAGAAGTTAATTTAAGTGAAATAAGACCTAATGGTCAACTTTATTAACAATACGAGCGTCCAAGCCCAAAGCTCATCTTACACACAGAAAAGCCGAAGAAAACTCCACAGGAACACTTGAGTGTAGTCGTAACCCTAACACGAACACTTGCAGCATCTTCTTTTCTTCTGGTATCTGTTGTGGGGGAAAATTGTGCAAGACTGAGTACTCCAACCCCGTACTCAGCAAATCACATGTGGAGATACTGTATATCTACTTGCAAGGAACAGTCAAGGGTGGGAATATATTGGTTTTATTACAGTGGGTGGATGCAGTTTTATTTGCAAACAAATAAAATTTAAAACATTTGCTCCTAAAGATCAGGGGTTTATTAACAAAGTTCATCATTAACCACATTAAAATCATCCCAATCCTACTTATGCCTCATTGTTGGAATCACACAATTAACATAGCTTCATTAACCGGAAACACGGCGTATTCGAATACCATTTAATTGACTCTGCAGAGTTGCTCAACTTTACCCACACGATTCCTTAACCCTCATGACTGAGTTAAGAAAGCCAGGTTGTTTCACTGCTCAATTCTCTATATAGGCTCTACTCGGTAGCATCACTCAGTCACGGCCAAAAATAAACAAAAACTTCTCCCTGCCGTTTTAAGTGTCTACTACCGTTGTTAGGTACCCAGCGGCATACCTAACTCCCCGGCATCCTGTCATCTCATCTTGTAGAGTTTCAATCGAATTGAGCAGCTACTAAACCAGTGTTGACAAGTCAACCCCTGTGGTTTGAGCGATCACTATGTAGTTTATTTGGCACAAGGTTCTTGTCCTTATATTTTCACCTGAGGCACTCCACCACAGCTTCCCTTGTGCTCAACAGCACCAACCACCACCAAACCAAACCAGCCTCCATTCCCGAGTAAAGCGGTGGGCGAAGTCCGCCTCACGGATTCCCACAACACCTCTACCCGTATTCTCATCCTAGAGTAAAGCGGTGGGCGAAGTCCGCCGCACGGATTCCCACAACACCTCTACCCGGAGTCCAATCCTAGGGTCAAGCGGTGGGCGAAGTCCGCTGCACGGATTCCCACAACACCTTCACCCTAAGTCCAACCCTAGGGTCAAGCGGTGGGCGAAGTCCGTCGCACGGATTCCCACAACACCTTCACCCTAGGTTCTATTCCTTTTTAAATTCTAGTGGCCAGCAGCCAAAGTCACTTAGTAGTGTAAAATGTTGAATGTGATGACATTATATTCATAAGTGCAATATTTATATTATTACTTAAGTTGTCAAGGTGAATATGGCCATCAAAGTAAACAGAGCTTTTATCGGTGGTAGGATTATCTACATAGCATGTCATTCTAACTCTTTTATTTTAAACAAATATATTTCACAACTATCAATAATGAAAATACATTAAATAAATAATGTAAATTTCATGGGATTCAATATGATCAAAAACATGTGACTTGCCTTCTTTTTGTTGCTCTTGATCTTCTTGACCAGCTTCACACTTACTTCATCTACCTTTGCTGGCCTTCAGTTGACCAACCCGCTTGGTCCGTAGACTAGCGTAGAAAACGAAATCAAATAAGTTCCTGCTTTGCGAGATGCAAGCTGGGAACAAAATGCAAATTAAAAATAAGAAAGAGTATAAAAAGAAATGGGTTGGGTCAAAAGATGGAGATTCGACGAGGTTGGATAGGTGGACATGGCGAGATTTGGACAAAATAGGTTCAGAGTGATTAGAAGAGGTATGTAAGTTTGGACAGATTTTTGGGAATAGAAGATAGGCATTTGGTATTGGATGGTCGACCTTTGAATTGGGTGGATTTAGATTTTATCAAGGTTTGAATTGGGTGAAACGGAGAAATTTGAATTTATAAAATTTAACTTGGGTGCAAAGGTGAAATTTGAACTTAAAGAGTTAAGGTTGGGAAACGGTGGATTTAAATATTTAGAATTTAAATTTGAAAGAACGGATGCCAAATTTGAATTTGAGATATTAAACTGATCAAAATGGTGTATTTTTGGTATTTTTGGGGTTTATGGATTTTTCTAGATTTTTCTGGGATTTTTGGAGATTTTTTTCTGAATTTTCTAATATGCGTGAACAGTAACCGGCCGCCTGGAATGCACAGTGCAGCCCGGCCGGATTTCCCGTGCGACTAGGTGGGCCGGTCGGCCCACGGCCGAACTGCGCACGCGGTCACAGGCCGCTGGTCTTCGGCCCACGCAGGCGCGGGCGTAGCCCAGCAGGCGCGCGCACGCCCGCCCGATGGGCGACACGCGGACGGCGTCAGCGGCCCAGATGCATGCGGAATGGACGTTCGGATGGGCGGCGCTAACAGGCGCTGATGGCTGCGATTGAACCAGAACCAACGCTCAGATGAAGAGGTATCGACGGCGGTGCTTCATCTTCTACCTCCGGCCGACTCTCTCCCGGCCGAAACAGAGAAGCGGCAGCTTCAACGGGGCGACGCCGGTGAGGTTTCTCTGAAGAAAAGAGTGGTGCAGAGAGGGGCGGTTTAGGCTTAGTAATCCATTTTGGCCTTTTGGAAAACGGGTGGAGAACCGGTAGGGGCTAGCGGTGGCCGGAAGGGCGGCGGCCTCCATGGCGACACCTAAGAGCTCCGATGGGGTTTGGGTCAATTGAGCTGTGCTTTCACTATCTACGGGATCTAAGAAGCACATTGGAAGTGGCAGTGTAGCTCGGGAGTGGCTCAAATGGTCTAGCCACGGTGAGGTCTATTGGGCCGACGGCGATCTTCGTTGCCGACCTTCTAGGCTAACGCTACTGCTCGATTGAGCATACCACCGTGATGAGCATGCAACAAGGATCCTATTGGAGCTTGGAATTGAACAATAATCAAAAGATTGGAAAGTTAGGGTTTAGGGCTTACCGGCTCAGGGACTCCGATTGCAGGCGACAGGGGCAACGAGAGGGCAATTGGCTGCTTGGGGAGATAGGTGGGAGTGTTTAAAGGAGCTTCACCTGAAGATATTACTTTGGTCGCGTTTGATTCACGCTGGCCAGGGGGAATGTCTCTGGCAGGGGCTGCGGCAAGGGGAGATGAATGCGACGGCAATGGCGCACGGGGCAAGTAAGGGCAGGGGTGAGAGGATGACCGGTGGGGTCTCTTAAGCTGGAGGAATGAGTATGAACCGGGAACGGGGCCACAATTGGGAGCAAGGAGGAAGGGACGCGTGCGGTGGCGGCTTCGGGGAGCAGGGGAAGAAGCAGCGCGCGCAAGAGAGAGCGCCAGAGGGAGGATGAAAGCGCATTTGCCAAAATGGGAAAGCGCATTTTCACTAGAATTTTCCAAAAAGGGAAAGACATCTGAATTTAATCAAAATTCAATAAAATTTCAAAAAGTTCAAAATTTTGGGGTGTTTCACTCTCCCTGGTGGTTGCCCAAGCGACATGACGATGTGGCTACTCCTGCTGGCCTGGCGGCACCATTGCTCCCATTGACCTGACAGGGGGGGCCCTTTTCTATTGCTTAGAGTCGGTCGTCAAGTCTAGTGGTGCTCTAATTGATTCTGCCTTTTGGTTTATGATTAAAATTGCATTGTAGCGGCTGTTAGTTTTTAGAGAAAAATAAAGCAAAAATAGAAAACATAAAAAAACACATGTTATATTGTCACAGACAATGCAAAAGAATAAGTGGGAAAAAGAGAAGCCAAAAAGCCCTAAAAACTAAAATAAGCTAAAATTAGAAGCCAACACGTTCCAAATGGCTTCTAACTTAAATAAGTCAAAATCTAAAATAAACTAGAAACTAAAACCGTTTAGAGCTAAACCTAGTACTCACCCTTTGTCCTTTTGCCCCCAAGTGTCGAGTCCTCCAATGTGAAACGACCTCAAGAATGCCATCTCAGCCTTAGTACCTACTTTCTTCGATCCTAGGGATGCCCAAAGGCACAGTTTGGCCCAACTAATAAGGATGTTCATATTAGCCTTTGTTGATAACTTTTGGTTTATGAATAGTAGCAACTTGCAGAGAAGTTTATAGAGAGAGACACTCACGTACAATTTTAGTCTATATAAATGAAGTCTCTATAGTGTGTACAATTAACTAGTAGACTGTAATAGCCCAGCTGTTTATTTCAAAATTCTCAGTAAAAAAATTAAAATTAATTTAATTTAAAGTAAAATCAAGTATTATTTGGTTATTTGAATTTTAGAGATTTTATTTGCTTGTTTTTAGTTTTAAAAAAAGGCTTTTATCAAAAGTACTTTACTTAAAAAATTAATATATATTATAAATAAAAGAGTATTTTAAATTTCTATAAAATCCTAGTTCAAATTAATGATTTTAAAGCATTTGGCTTTTATTTGGATTTTCTGTGATTTTCTAGGATTTTAAAATCAATTTCAAAGAATAAAAAAGTATTTTTGTAAAAATTGAAAGATCAACTTTAAGTTGAAAATATTTGTCTCAAGTCTAAAACATTTCCAGGAATTTTTGAGAATTTTTCTAGAATTTTTAGACATTATTTACTATTTTCTAAGTATTTTAGAAGCTTTCTGTTATTTTTGAAAATTTAAAACCGAAATATTCTCAGGCTAACACGTGTCAGGCCCGGATTGAATCCATTCTGCCCCTTGATTTAATCTTGGCTCTCCGCCACCACTTACCCCTTCATTCACCTCAACGGTCGAGATTCGATTCCTTGCCACGTGTCCTTCATCTGGCCATCCACCTCTTCCTCTTCCCTCTTCTCCCACCGACGCGTGGGCCCCACCTGTCAGGGGTGTCTTCCCCCTCCCTTTCTTCTTCACTGGTCGCTCTCTCTCTCTTCTCCCAGCGTCGCCGCCATTGCCGCCCCGCCGAAGCTCCGTTTCTCGGCCGGACTCACCTCCCAAGTGCCGCCTCGGGTCCCCCCCGCCGCCATTAAATGCCCTCCCCGCTCGTGTTCACACGACCAAACCGGCTCCTTCCCGTGAACTCCAGTGAGCTGCGCCGCCCTCCTCCCCTATAAAACCTGCCCCCGAACGCCTTCTTCCGCACGTCCTCCCTCCGCTCTCCCTTTCCCATACCTTGGCTGAGCCCCAAAATTGCCGGAGCACCTCCGCCCCCGAGAGCCGCCGCCGCTCCTCTTCCGCCGCTGACTGCCTCCGGTCTTCCCCGAGCCTGACGCCAGGTGGGATCTGAATCCCCGTCGCCCCTTCTCGCACGTCTGCCCCTCGCCGGCCACCACTGAGTGCTGGAGCTCCGGCGAGCCTGCAAGTCCCGAGCGCCGCCTGGCCGGCCAGGCCACGTCAGCGTTGCGCCTACGTGGCAGCCGACGTGGACACCACGCCAGCCCTAAACCGCTTGCATTAGCCGGAGTGCCACCTCAACCCCTTTAGCGGTCTGTGGACACGGCCCATGATAGGCTGGGCCCACCTGTCAAAAATTTAAAAATCAGTTGACATCAACATTGCATCATAAAATATCTTTTTCTTCAGAAAATAATTCAGATAAAATAAAATTCATGTTGACAGCATAAATAACTTTTTCAATACAAAAATAATTTCAGAAAATCAGCCTTTTCCATTTTCTCTCTTTTTAAACTTCCGGAAGCTCGTATTTCTTCATTTTAACTCCGATTTGACCCGTTCAAATTTCTAAATTCTTATAAAATCCTACACTACCCAATTCTAGACTGTTTTTGAATTTTATTTGAATTTTGTTTGAATTTATTTGTTTTGATTCTTCGTGCGTAGATTACGACGATCTCGGAGAGCCCGACTTCGACGACTCGCACCAGGATCTTGAGCAAGGCAAGTTACACCCTTGATCATGTTGATCCCAATAATTCAAATTATTTATGTTGTTTTTAAATTATTATGCATATGTACTTTTATTCAAATTTAATTTAAATTCAGTTTAAATTCTAATTATGCCTAAATCCTTTGTACAACCAAACTTGACATTGAACACAATTATGCTTTGTTACCTTAGATGAAAACCTAGTAAGTACATTAGTATTAACTAGAAATTTTATAGAATTGCTTAGCCATGTTTAGAATAATTATAGGTTGGGATAACTTTTCACATAAAATAATAAACTTTTGAAGTATATTCTTGATTTTGGTGAGTCAAGAATATTTATGAAATATTTTTCAAACAAAGTATAAAAACCTGGTTTAGACTTAGGCATTGGTATGGTGGTGGGTGCTTGCTGGCATGCATTGTTGTTTGATAACTCAATGTCGATTGTCAGGCACAAGGGGTATGTGGTTAGGCGTAAGCCAAGTTAAGGACCGGTCTGTGAGTTACTATTACAAAGTCACATCATACTACCACAAGTTTGGTATGGGACAGATCTGACCGAATAATTTGTGAAGTTTCAACTTAATCTCGCTATAGGCTGAATGTGAGCGTGGCGCAGGCCGCGAGAAGTCTCACATGACACAAGAGGGGGCTCCAACATGTTGTGGTGAAACCTTAGCAGCGTGATTAAGTTGACAACGGAACATTGTAAATGCCTTATCATGATCTACTCACTGCACACCTAAGGCAGTGTGTTAATCCGGTGGCAATATGGGATGATCATGTCTTGTGGGTAAAGTTGTACACCTCTACAGGGTAACAAACTATCCTGGATAGCTGTGCCCACGGTCATGGGCAAGCTGAGTAAAGTTTTCACGGATTAGACTTTATTTTTCAAACTGGTTTATGAAAACTTTATGGATGGATAGAATCCATAAGAGATCTTTTTGAAAAAGATGGTCCAGGTGGGATACCCGTGGATAGGTTGGTGTTTGGTCGGAGCCTGCACTAACGATATTATTTTGTTAAACTTGTTTTTATTTATTGTATCAAATGCAGTTGTTGAATCTACTTACACTATTTACTTCAATTTCACTTTATGCTCAACTAACCATATTAAGCATTCCTTTGTAAATCTTTATGCATGCATTAACTCTGTTAAACTCCTGGTGTAACTTGTGAAGTACTTTATGTGCTCACGTTGCTCAATTTATCATCTTTCCAGAGGAAACCTTCGACGACTACGGTGAGGATTGCAACGAGTAGGTTACGTCTTATAGTCATTCGCCTGTGGAAGGCTAGATGGGCTTCTACCTATTTATCTTCCGCTGTATACTTTATGTTTTGGCTTCAAGCTGTTATTGTAAACTTTGGCCATAAGGCTCATACCCTTGTTATTTAATAAAGTGTGGTTGTTATGTGAGATATGTATCCTTGTTAACCCTGTGTGCACTAGCTTTTCCTGATATAGTGCGATTTACACAGAGGGTCCTGAAGTTGTTACTCCGGGATCCGACAGAGATGTGGTATCAGAGCATGACCGTGGGCACGGCCATTATCAAAAGATACTTTAAAAGACACTTTATTTGAAAGTTAGATAATGTAGAAAAACCATTTACTGCAGAAAACGGTTTATAGAAGTCAAAGCGAACATGCCTAAGCTCTGCCCCTGCCCCTGGACGACCCACTAAGTCATCATCGTCATTACTCGGTTCCCTTCCCTTTCCCACTAAGCAACCTCTCGCCTCAAACCGCCTTTGTTATGGCCTATTCATATTGATTGGCTGCAATTGATGACTTTTAATATAGCTGATATCTTTTAGCTGAAAATAAATAGTAGTGGTTTTTAGAAGAAAGATGCGGTGAGAAAAATGAGAGAGATGCGTATACGAGACGGGAGCGAGAGGAGTGAGGTGTATGATATGTCTATAAATCCTGTCTTACCTTCAGAGCGAGACGAAAATAAGAAATAAAAAAATTATTTTTTAAAAAAATAGATATTCATATTAGAGCAAGTATAATAAGAGGATGTTAGTAGACTGTATGCTGAGGTGGAGGAGAGAGAGGAGGAGAGAGAAAAGAGGTGGGCTGTAAGGCCAGTCTCAGTGGGGGTTTCATAGAGTTTCATGGGCATTAAATACGCTAACATGGCACTGTATTGATGAAGAGAGAGATGATAAAAGTTTCATGGAAGTAGAGAGAGTTTCATGGGGATGAAACTCTTCTGCACTGTTTCCAAAATATGGGTGTGTTGGAAACTGGGACATGAAACCTCCACTGAGACTGACCTAAGTTTACAGCCAGCTGAAGCACAAGAACCAAGAAACTTTGTGAGAGAAAGGGGTGGGTCATACAGCCTTTAGCTGGCTGTAAACTACTATATAAATATACTGATAAGTAGGTTGTAAGTGTCCATACAATCAAATGAAGGTTATATTATTAGCCTTGCTCTTAGCTGCTGAATCATCCAAACAGAAGTTACAAACACAATCATTGAGATCGCGGCTAAATCCGCACATCGAAGGCTCCATTTGCTTTCGCACGCTCACTTTTCTCGCGCGCGTCGCTCCGCTTTCCTCACCGGAACAGGCAAACCCGTCCGGTTCCCCTCGCTGCTCTGCTCGGCTGCTTCCGTGATCGATCGATCCATCGATGGAGTTCGCCCGCCGAGGCCCAGCCACCGCCGCGGCAGACGACGACGTCGACGACGGCCGCCGCTTTCCCGTCCCTCCGCCGCAAGGTATGTAACAAGGCTCTCCACCTTTCACCATCGTCTTTGGGCTCGTTTCTTTTCCGTCTTCCTTAGTTCTTATGCTTGCGATTATCATGTTTCCATACCAAGAACCAAGAATCAAAAGCTCCGATAACACGATAAACTGCGATGGTGTTAGGACTGGTCTACCTAATCTGTACCTGATAAAAATGATAGTCGTACAAGGTGTAGTACTGTAGATTAGGTGCAGTTCGGACTTCAGATTTGTGTGTGGGACAGATAAAAGATTCTACACAACTTGTTCGTCTTTTCGCCAAAAAGAAAAGCAACTTGTTCATCTTCCAGTGACAGACTTTAGGTCCAGCCTAGCATAATAGGAGCACCTAGCTAATTCTAATTAGATGTACCGTTGCCGAATAAAGCGCGTGAAAATTTAAAGTACTAGAATCCTGGTCGTTTCCTGTTCATATTTGGCTGTTATCGCGTGCTAACCATGGAAAAATCTATCGCTGAAACGGTAACTGTCTGTTATCGGGTTTACCGGTAGGGGGGAAATCTATTGCTGAAACGGTAACCATCGGTTAACGGGTTTACCGGTAAGCTCTGTAAAATTTTAAACGGTCAAAATATTTCTTATTCACCTAATTTTCATCTAAATACTAAAAAAAATCAAACTGTTGACATTTCAATTTTTCAATTGAAAATTTTCGTCCGTAAAATCCGGTGACCAGTGGTCACCACTTCTATCGCTGCTCATCGATGAAGTTTGCAAACAGATACATTTTTCCTTGGTGCTGGCCATAAAAGATTGCACAATGCTGGTGCAGGAGACCCAATGCTGGTGAACCCAATGCTGGTGATGAGAGACGCGCTGCTGTGGCAGCTCCAGAAGGTCCGCCTTCGCCAGGAGATAATCGTGGCCGAGCTTGGCAAGATAGAGCTCGCCATGGCCCTGCACGCCGACTCCGGCCACCAGGCCACGCCGATGCCCCGGCACGGCTTGGCCGCTGCCGATGTGGAACGGGCTAAGCCATGGTCGACGTTCAGCGAGGAGTTCATCATGCCGCAGCGCAGAGGGCCCGTCGGTCGGGACCATTATACCGACGTGGGTGAGGAACATGATGTGAAGCTGCCGAACAAAGATGGAAGGCAGAGCAGTGCAGAATCGAAGCCCGTCATTGAAGATCAGACCGATGAATTCTTGGAACCAAGTTGTTGTAATGGTAAGCAGGCTCAACCGAATGCAGCATTTGATGAGCAGAAACTGCCGGAATCCAATGAGGTAAGCGGGTTGTCGACTATGTTCTCTCTACATATGTCATCTACTTTGCCTCTGCATTTGTTATTTACTTCTTCAGAGTGCTGCTAAGAATTTTTAATCCACAAATTGAACGCACGCTCCTTATAAGACAGCTACTGCTTTCATCAATCCATGTCTTAATATATACTTTTTTTTACAAGTGTTGTGCTATATAACATTCAGAATGTATTTGACAAGGATTGAATAATCCATTAAATACAGCTTTAATACATAATTAAGGCTCTAAACTGTTGTGGCCATAGATCACTTGAAACAATACTACCCGAGTACTCCTGATCGGAGGATTATTGCTCATTTACCCGACCAGCCACTACCTAGAAATTCTATAATCCGATAACTAGGCTACCGCTATTCGCCAACAATTCCTACACATTACGGCAGCTGGCCAACACCTAGTTTCATTGTTGATGCTTCAGCCCCACTCAAAACGGTTTCAACTTTTTGGCTTCTAAAATTCGGCTTATTTGGTTTTCTTTTTTCCCCTTATTGCTTTACATTGTCCTAAAAGATTTAGCGGTGTTTTCCAATTTTTTGAATTGTTTACTATTTTTTTCTCTTTTTTTGATATAAAAAATTAAGAGCCGCTACAGTAAACAGCCCTCACAAAAAAGCCAATAGCCAAGGCTGAAAGCCCTTTGAAGCACACCAGAAATAACCCCCTGACAGAGAGTCGGGTGAAGCCAGTAACACTCAGTATCCGATTGGCAATTCGCCGAATCAGGTTGAGTCACCACATAGTTCCCCGGAAACCATAGTTTCCAATTGATCTACGTCGTGGAAACTCATAGCCAAAGCAATGAAAGGCTCTCTTTCAGTTTTGATAGAAGTTTTTTCGGAGATTCCTACTAGAATCATGAGTCAACACAATCGATGACACCACTGGAAATACTGTGCATGATCCTTGTAGCGACTCGGATTTGGCAACCTGAATCTTTTGTGTATTCCAAGCTAGTCACTGGAGCAGTAGCTAGCTCATGTAATATAATAATGGTCATTATCATATTCATACATGCGCTTAAATAAAAAGTATATTAGTAATAAGCGTAAACAGATTAGATGACCAAGGTCTTACATCATAGGCCGGGGAGATCAAATACGAATGAAGTCTTCTAATGGAAGACACATAGCTTGCTATAAACTTTTTTTTGAAACAAGTGTTTAGCTATGTACTTTCAAAATGTATTTGACGAGGATTGAATAATCCATTAAATGAGGCTTTAATACATAAGTAAGGCTCTAAGCTATTGTTGTCGTAGATCACCTAAAATAATACTGCCTGAGTACCCCTGGTTGGAGGATTACTGCTCATTTACCCGACCAGAAACTACTTGAAGATCATATAATCCGATAAGTGGGCTTAACTTTAGGTAGTCTCCTGTGCAGTGAAATAGAGCACGTGTGCCTCTATCCCCAATAATAGCATGGTGATTCGGCCCTATGCCTCTGACGGCAGCCATCTCATGGTTATTTCTACAATCTTCTCCCACTGACAAATAATCGATCGATAATTATTGTTAGATCTCTCTTGCTAATAGCAACCCATTGCTTGATAAGGTGTGAGGAATTGACAAGGTGCTTGTTCCAGTGGACAACTGACACCTTTTTTGCATTCTTTAACCCTTACGGGAGAAGACATGATCAATCGAGGAATAGATGATAGAGGCAAGAAATAGCAAAGTTAGTGCTAGTAATACCCCATTTGTAATCGTTCTTCAAGAGTAAGATGTAATCCCAATATAGCAATAAAGGTAGTTTTATTTCTCCTCCTTAATCATTATGTGAGGCTCGAATTTCCCTATAATTTATAAGATCGACGATTTGATCTCGACAGTATTGTAAGCCAAGTGTGGTTATAAAAAGCATCTTGTATTCTTGTTACTCCCTCCAATTACAAATGGAAATCGTTTTGGACATCAACGTGGTCCACAAAATGCAAATCTATCAAATCATTTATATTATAATATACTCCCCCCGTTCCCGAATAGATGGGTTTTAGGATTTTGCACTTCAACCAAGGCACATGTAAATGACCAAATCACCCTTCTTCATTAGCTTACTTATTGCTCTTGTATGGTGTGTATTACTCTAATCCATAGTAGTAAATAGTCTTAGGAATAATGAATGGTAGAAGTATGCAAAGAAAAAGGTTAAAACTTGTCTCAAAATTGTAGAATGATATGTATTTGGGAACAAAATTTGAAAGCTAGGATAACATGTATTCAAGAACGGAGTGAATATTTATAAAATCTACTAAAATTATAATATTATGAAAGTACTTTTCGAGATAAATCTACGCATATCATTTTCATGTATCTATTCTAAATATTGAAAAAGATATAGACACATAAGGTTCATAATGTTTAACTGCACAACCTAAAATGACTCCCTTTTGTGGTGGGAAGGAACTCCACTCTTATGTTGTGATCACAATTCACAATAGCTACATGAATGTGATTCCTCAAAGCTCTAGCCTATATATCTGGATCTTGGTAGGATACTAGGATTTGTCATTTTTATATGGAACTTAGTAGTATCAAGTTTGCTCCTTGTTTTCGCAATCACTTACTAATCGTCTAAACAAACTTCATAGAACTTAGTAGCAAGTTTAATTGTTTGCTAATGGTCTACAAATCAAACTGCATAGAACTTAGTAGCAAGTTTACTCTCCTTGTTCTCGCAGTTTCACTTACTAAGGGTCTAATCTAACTGCATATCAAACAGACCGTACCTCCCAAGAAGATGTCGCCTGCAGTGAAGTGGGAACTGACAGGAATAACTATACCAGTGAAGAAGAAGCCAAAGTCACAACTGATATGGAATTGCGCCGTGTGCCAGGTGCAGGCGACCAGTGAGCGCAACTTACAAGAGCACTGCGCAGGGCAGAAGCACAAGTCGAATGTAGCAACATTGGAATCTAGGACTTTAGCCATTGATCAGAAGGCGAAAACAACAGCGGAACCTTGTCCCGGTACAGACCAGAAAACATCCTCAGTCAAATGGAGTTGCGGCGTTTGCCAAGCTATCTGTACCTGCGAATCGGACTTGGAGAACCACCTAAAAGGCAAAAGGCACCAAGCAAGGTTTCAAGCCCTATGCGAAGAAGGCAAGAACATGGTAAGGAATTCTGAGTCGCGGGAAACAAAGCTGCATTCAAACAATGTGCCCCAACACGCAGAGAAGACAATTTCAACATGGAGCTGTAGCATTTGCCAAGCTCACTGTACTCGTGAATCGGACTTGGAAGACCACCTTAAGGGCAAGAGACACCTACTGAAAGTCCAGGCCCTACGCGAAGAAGCCGACCAAGAGAAAAACAATCCACCAAAACTTGCCAAGCACGAAAAACCACCATCGGAATGGAGTTGCAGTTTGTGCCAGGCCAAATGTAACTCTGAATCTCAATTTGAGAATCACTGCAAAGGCAGGAGGCACCAACAGGAGCTAGAAGCTCTACCGGGAGAAGGCAAGAATGCGAAAGAAACCAGTCTGAAGACCGCAAATGAGCTACCCTCAGATATTTCTGACAGCAAGAGTGCAAGCTCAGAGAAGATGGAGAAACAGACGGCATTATATTTTTGCGCGGTCTGCGATCTGCGGTGCAACAGCGAGAAAATGCTCGTGCATCATCGTAGCGGGAAGAAACATGCAGAGAAGCTGGGGAAACAGAAGGCATTGAGTTTTTGCGAGGTCTGCAATTCGCAGTGCAACAGTGAAAAATTGCTCGTGGACCAGGGAAGTGGGAAGAAACACCGGGAGAATGTGGCGAAACAGAAGACATCACATTTTTGCAAGGTCTGCGATTTGCAGTGCAACAATGAGAATGCTCGCTGACCACCGTAGCGGGAAGAAACATCGGTCAAAGCTCGACGCAAAGAAATGAAATTTATTTGTAGATATGGGAGGTTTCAAAGCAAGACGCTGGCATCATGCCTGTAGATCACTTCAATTATGCGATGGCGTTGTAAGAATTTATTAATCATTCATTTCGGGACAAACAGCAGCTGTTTCTCATTTGTTGTAATACAACTTGTTCAACCTGACATTCATTTACTATAATACAAGCAGCTACTAGATGTCACAATGCCACTATTACTTCTTCAAAATGATAAAAGCAGGCAGTACTTCATGTATTCTACACTAGCACATTCAGGATGCCATCATACAGTTGACCAAACAGACATGTCTGCAATGAAGGATATACTTAGCACACTCTTGAATCATTTCACGGTAACGATAAGGACAAAAACATCAGTCACATTGTTTTCAAATGATTCAAAACACAAGGCACACACAACATCATAATCAAAGAAGGATTTCGAAATCGGGAGTGGATCTTTCTTAACATCGCAATTATCAAATTGAACTTGTCTTGAAGCTATCTGAGTTTATGGTGCAGTATCAATTGTTTCTTTTCAAAGCACTACAAAACATTTGAGAAATACTAAGCAGAGTGCAGTCAATCATCAGAGAAGGATGTTATTTCATAGCCACGTCTGCGGAGGTACTAGACCTTCAGCGCTACCCGATCTTGCCATGCAATTGTCCTCTTATCATCACTTGCTGGAGAGTTTCCTGTATCTCTACAAACTGATAAGCTGACATCGGTTGTCACATCTTCATCTACCCCGGCCTGTTCAAGCTTCACAGGTTCTGAATGGTCCTGTTGCCCCTGGCAATCAGCTCCCTCGTCATTCTGCAGGCAAACTTGCACTGTTAGTTGTCAGAAATTTTTCAAAAAGATATAGTTGCCACAAACTCAAATTACAGCTACAGCTTGACTTCATTGCCTTCGAATACACAGTTACATACCATTAGCGAATCTTGATTTAAGTCAAAATTTGTGTTTTTACTTGTAGACGGCACTTCAGTAGTTGCCTCACGATATCCAAATGCTGAAGCGTCGTTGCTTCCCACAGGGGATGGAATTTTCCGACCTTGCTTCTTCAGCCTGTAATGTGCTTGCTGCGAATCGTCCTTCGCAAACGAATTGTACTTCTTTCGCAAGAATCTTGTAATAAAATGCAGTTCGAGGATTAGCTAAAGCCTAAAACGGGTAAAAGGGCCAGTATTAAGCACTCGATGATAACATGGAGTGACAAGGACGAATCAAAGAACTGCCGTACTTGACTTGAGCGAGCAGGCCAAGCTTTCGCCGGTTTACGCTCTCTAGCCTCCTCTTCTTTGCCTCGGTGTCCTGCACCAATTATGCTACCAGCTTAAGTCCAATCGAGCATGTACAGTATCTGTGCCATTAGTCCGTACTAGAACTAGAACGAATTCTTGACACCCCATTGTTACCAACATTAGCCGTACAATAAAGGGCAATAAAATCCTCAATCCCTAATTTACCAATCCAAGTGGAGTGCTTGTAAAACATGAATCAGCCAGAAAAGGGTGCTACCGAAAGATCAAACAGCGGCGGGACACCGCGAATTGCAAACCCCGTGAACGAATCCAATAACTCTCGATAGAAACAAGAGGAGAGCGAGAAGAGCAGAGCAGATCCATCATCAGCCAAGAGCGAAAGAAAGGAGCGGTCCTATACCTTGAGCAAATCGTGGTAGTCCCGCCAAAGCGCGTGGAACCTGCCCCTGCCCTCCGCCTCCCACTCCCTCTCCACGGGCGCCGCCGCCGGAGGCCTCTTCTTGCCCTTCTTGCTCACCAGACGCACCTCCCCGCCGTCATCCATCACGCCGGACAGGCCAAGAACCCAGCAAGATCCACCGGAGACGCGGCGGCGAGAGGAGAAGCCAGGAGGAAGAGGAGGGGAGAAAGCTAGATCCAGACGGACAGAGGAGAGGGGGAGGAGACCGAGACCGCGTGGTGTCAGGACTCAGGCCACGGGAGGGAGCTGGGGTTGATATTAAGGACGCCTCTCCATATCCATCTATCCGACGCGGCGCGGTACCCATCGCCCTGCCCTGCCCCGTCTCGGGGGCAGACGGGGCGTGCGCGTGACCGAGCCGAGCCGGAGGGGGGCATTGCAGAGCAGGAGCAGAGGAAAGCAGGGGACACCTCGCAGCGGTGGAGTTGCAACTTCCGCCACTTGTTTGCTCGGTTCATCCGTATCCGTGCGGCTGGTGGCCTGCAGCCCCATGAAGTGGCGCGCTGCTTGCGTATTCTGGTGCCGGTGATTGCATTGGTTGGAAGTGTTGTTTGTCTTCCTCGGCGGCATCCATGGTTTGGGCAGTCTGGCTTACTTCAGCAAATTTAACCCCGATGCGAATAACTTTTGGCTTCAGTTTTCAAAAGACAAAAATACATTTAAAATACATTGTCTTCTTAACATATTTTTTCTTTATATTATTTGTGAGGATATAATATTATTTCTATGTTTCTTTTTTAATTAAATATTTTTTAAAAAATAACAATAACTTCAGTGTTATTTTATGTAAACGCTAAAAACCACGACAAAAAATTCGAATTAAATAAGGCCTAAGGCCCTGTTTGGAATGCGGGAATTTTTCCTGATTCCTGCGGGAATTGAACTGTTTCCTGCAAAATTCCTGTGAAATTCCTCTGTTCCAAACAGACCCTAAACCCTGCTTTGCTTCCTTTTATTTCTCTCCTAGTCCGTCCCTATTTCTAGTCGCTATTTTTTTTTCCAACACTAGGTACAAACTATAAATCGAGTTTAGACGTTACGCCACACCATCAAATTAAACAGGGGGAAATGGATCAAAAATGCTGCTGCATATATATTGCAAATTGAAAAATAGCTTCGTTGGACCAAAGGCCACTTGTTAGTATGAGGTGACAATGTTTTTTTTTTCCCACTTGCATAACTTTTGTTTGTTTGGGCAGGGCCCTGAACTTATGGTGCTGCTGATTTGTTTGCCCAGTTAAATATGACTACTCAATTGATCATATGGCATATATTCAACCGCAAATATTTCCCCAACTGGGTAGGGCTCGAACCTACCTTAAGTCTTGGCCTAGGCTTGAGCTTGCAGACGGCAGCCAACGCAATGCAGCGTCAGATCTCTGGTCAGCTCCATCGACTTGGATGGCGGTGTGACAGAGGTGGCCACTGGTGTTGGAGGGGTTGAAGGAAAGAAAGAAAAGAGAACATGATTTTTTCTAATATTTTTCTGGACAAGTGTTCATAGGTGATGTGGCACCTCAGGTGCGTGGAAGTTAGGGTGGGCACTGGGTGGACTTCAGCTTTTAGCTTCTGACTTATTTTTTATTATTCATAAATTTCGTCTTTTTCTGAACTTTTGGCTTTTTGTTGAGCTTTTTTGCCGGTTCTTTTTTCCCGTATTTGTTTGTATTATATGTAATGGGCTAACATATTTTTTATATTTTTTAATTTTTTTAAATTTAATTATACTAAATAAGCCTCTGTCAGCTACAGTGTTTTTTGAGCCAGCTACAGTGCTTTTCAGCCATAAGCCACCAAAAATAAGCCCAAATGATCACCACCTCGCCTAGTGAACCACTTAATGCACTTTACTGATCTAAATATGTATTTTAGAGTTGGCCCCCCTACATTCAAGGAAAGACACCTTTTGAATATTGAAGCAAAACAATATTTTGAAATTGTACTTGAGCATATAAAAAAATGTTTTTTGTGTTATGGGTGTGTTTGTCATTGGGGCTGTGTGGAAAATGTTAATGTTTGTGCTTTTGTGAAGTTTGTTATGGGTGCATTTGTAATAGTTTCTGCTCCTTGAGACGTGGTGTTGTGGATGCTGCCGTTATGGACGTGTTCGGTATTGAACCGAAGAAGCTAGCTGTTGAGTGCAGTGTTCTGACTTCTCAGGTTTGTTCATTCATTTGGTGTGTTTTATCCAAATGTGGAAGCTGTTGTGCTATGTGATTATTTTGTATAGCCAGTACTCTTCTCCTTTCATCATGTGTGATGTCACAAATTCAGTAATGCCCATACTTCTTTTGTTCTCCAGGTATGTTGTAACATCTCCTTCCTTAAACAAGCTGAGATAATTTGAGGATTTCTATGTAAAGCCATGAATTCAACAACATCAAACGCAAAAGAATTAAACACTAAAAAAATTACATGCTCCGGACAATTGTGCTTGTAGAACGATGACACATGCAAGGGGGCATTCACAATGTACACAATTGTACTACAAATAAGCCAGCAACTATCAGTACTATGGTGACTAGGTAGTGCAAGCACCCAATCAAAAGTTCGATGAGTAGTGCACCTAAAAACCAGCAAAAATGGAGTAAGGCACGTTGCATCTGGATTATTGGATGATTGCATAATTAGTACCACTAATTGCATGGTGACAAAATGACGTGCACCCAACTACTGAATTTGGGTGGGTTGATTTGGAAATCCTCTAGCTGCCTGAAGCTTCAAACGGTGCAGTATTGATAGGAACCTGAATTTTGACGTGAATGATGGAAATGCCTATGTCTTGCTCAGTAATCCTTGTGACCTTAGACCATAGGATGCGAGGGCCAGGATGCCATCAAGCATGATTTCTCCCTGAGATTGAGGTACACAATAGTAAGATCATGCACTATCTAAAGTCCCTGATGAATGATAGCGCATGATCGTTCATTTGTTGCTTGTCGAGGATGTTGATAGTGTAGCATCGTAGCCCCTATTTCTCAAAGGCCTGGGTTACGAAAAGAAATCCTAGATTTCTCTCTTGAGTGGTTTTAATTGGCGAATTTAAATTGGATTGGTTGCTGCCTGAAATTATTGTTCATCGATTTCAATTTCAAATTTCAATGTTTTTCTGCCGGGAATTTTCTTGTTGTTGCTAGGATCATTGGTTCCTTGCGGTAACCGGCCGGAATATTCATCCCTGCTTTCCAAGCCATTATTCAGTGCAGCTTGCAATCGAATCTAGCCATCTAGGAGTGCTCGATCTGTTCATCATCCACAACTAGATAGTGCCTAATGTTCGTTCTTGGACCACCACCGTGTGTTCATCATCTAGGTTACCCAGATACTCCGATACGGATACGGATACGCAATACGGCGATACCGCGATTCGCCATTTTCCTAAAAACACCGATACGGCGATACATGTATATATATATTTATGTTTATATGTGTGTGTATATATATATATATATATATATATATATATATATATATATATATATATATATATATATATATATATATATATATATATATAGCAAAGATAAAAAATAAGAAATTAATGAATTCTTATAAGGAATTGAGAATACCTTATAACCACACGAGCAGCATTTAGGATGCTCCTAGCTGAGGCAGTTCCACTGGATGAGCCAGGACACGCACTAGTACCAGTGCTACACGATGGACTTGAGCCTCCAAATCCACCACCAGATGCCATATCTAATCAGGACAAGTGGACAACCAATAGCAAATGAACAAACTAATGACAACAAACAACATCACTGATCACTTCCCCTACTGAATCATCCAACACATTATCAACACATAGCAAATAAAAAGCACTGAGGGTCTGAGGGAGCAGTGAGCATACTGAGGTGGCGACTGGAGGCGGCAGCAGCGGGAGGGGACTGGCGGAGTGGCGGGCGAGGTGGCAACCGGAGGTGTCGGGCGATGGGCGAGGCAGATCGGCGGGGGACGGGCGACTGGAGACGTCAGCGGCGGGAGGGGACTGGCGGAGTGGCGGGCGAGGTGGCAACCAGAGGCGTCGGGCGATGGGCGACGCGGCGGGCGAGGTGTCAACCGGAGGCGTCGGGTGACGGGCGAGGCAGACCGGCGGGCGACGCGCGAGGCAGACCGGCGGGCGAAGGGCGACGGGCGACGCGGCGGGCGACGGGAGGGGACGGACGGAGGCGGCGGGCGAGCGGAGGCGGACCGGCGGAGGCGGAGGGCGAGCGGAGGCGGAGGGCGAGCAGAGGCGGACCGGCGGAGGCGGAGGGCGAGCGGAGGCAGACCGGCGGAGGCGGAGGCCGAGCGGAGGCGGAGGGCAAGCGGCGGCGGCGGGCGAGCGTGGGCGAGGCAGATCGGCGGGCGACGGGCGACGCGGCGGGCGAGGTGTCAACCGGAGGCGCCGGGCGACGGGCGAGGCAGACCGGCGGGCGACGCGCGAGGCAGACCGGCGGGCGAAGGGCGACGGGCAACGCGGCGGGCGACGGGAGGGGACGGACGGAGGCGGCGGGCGAGCGGAGGCGGACCGGCGGAGGCGGAGGGCGAGCGGAGGCGGAGGGCGAGCAGAGGCGGACCGGCGGAGGCGGAGGGCGAGCGGAGGCAGACCGGCGGAGGCGGAGGCCGAGCGGAGGCGGAGGGCAAGCGGCGGCGGCGGGCGAGCGGAGCGCCGGGCGAGGAGGCCAGCCGAGCGTGGGTGGAGGCGCGGTGCCAGCCGAGCGTGGGTGGAGGCGCGGTGGGGGTGTGCGGTTTCAGATCCAGATCTGGATGGTTTGGTGGGGATATTAGGGTTGAAGTATCAGAAAAGTATCGGAGAGGTATCGCAGAAGTATCGGGAATTAATTTCTTTTTTTAAATACTTAATAAATTCCGATACTTACAGGATACGTATCGGCGCGTATCGGGGCAGTATCCGTATCCGGTACAGTATCCGATACCGGTACGTGACTTTTGGGAAGTATCCGCGCAACGTAGTTCATCATTAACCGTTCCATTTTAATGTCAGGAACTTCGGTCGATCAACACATCTGAGTTCACACACGACTATACACGAAGTTAGAAAATACAGAGCAAGAACACAAAAGTTTCTGTTGGAAAACTGTGCAGCTTTTTTCTATTGTATTAAACTGCTATTTAAAGAAAATCCTAGTTTAACTCTGATGGTTAAGCCACCCTTATTATGCGCCACCTCCTGCATGATCCCACGGATTCAGGCCATATTGCACACGATGCCAGCAAAATGGGAAAAACAGCTGTCGTGTGGACTGAGCACGCGTTGATTGTTTACGACTGCTACAGTGTATCTACGACTTACGACCATGATGCTACAGTGCTCTTACGAGTACGACTTATGACCATGGTTACTTTGACTGACTCTTTGACCACTGTGAGCGAGCTAGATTATTCAACATTCACCCTCCTAATCCTTGCTTCATTCACCTGTGATCTCGACGACGCCAATCCTTGCGTGCTCGAGCTGCTTCGTGAGAATGTCCATGAGCTGCTCCTCTGTGCGAGTATGCTCAAGGATGACTTCCCTCCATCAACACACTCCTGGATGAAGTGAAAGTGAGTGTTGATGTGCTTGCTTCAGTCGTGGAAGATAGGATTCTTGGTTAAAGCAATGGTGAACTTGTTGTCCACCTTTAGCACCAGCACGCTGGGCTCCAAGCAGAGAAGTTCGCCCATCAGCCGAGCGAGCCAAATGGCTTGACATGCCACAGTCGTCGCGGCGATGTACTTTGCCTCACAGGACAACAGTGCCACCACCATCTGCTTTTGCAATTGCCAGGCGATGGGGTTGCCTCCAAGGAAGAAGAGCACTCCAGTGGTGCTTCTATGGTTGTCGACATCACCGGTCATGTCACTGTCGTTGAATCCCAACAGCAGCGGCTGTCCGTCTTTCTTCCTTGTGTAGCGGACTCCATGGTTGCGCGTTCTGACGATGTAATGCAGTATGTGCTTGACCGCGACCAGATGATCTTTGTGCGGTTCCTCCATGAACCAGCTTGTGTAGCCCATCGCATAGGCTATGTTCAGATGCGTATTCACCAAATACCAAAGACTGCAAATGATACTCTGGTTTGAGTGGCATTTACCAGCAGACAGGAGCTCGACTTTCTCAGCTTCAGGCGAGCTTCCATCGGTGCTTGACAACTGTTGAGTCCTCTATACCCCTCTTCTCGAGCATCTTGAGCGTATAGGCCGATTAGCACAAGGAGATGCCACTTGGCCCTTGGCTCACTCCAATGCCGAGGTAGTAGGAGAGCAACCCAAGATCGCTCATCCAAAATATCTTCATCTCAGCCTTGAATGCACGAATATCGATGACTTTAGTGCCGGTGATGATTAGGTCATCGACATACACTCCGACGATCAGCTGATGCCCCACATCTCTACGTGTGTACACAGCATGCTCGAAGATGCTCTTGTAAAACCCCAGTGACAAGAGGCTAGCATCGAGCTTGGTGTTCCACACTCTGGGTTCTTGGCGAAGTCCATAGAGCGCCTTTCAGAGTCGGAGTACTTTGCACTTGTCGTTGTCGATGATGAAACCAGACGGTTGACACACGTGTTACTATCCATACCCCAATACAATGCATCTCATATTCTCTTGTTAATGGGAGTGAAGCTGTTTTGCCACTTAAAATACAAGTCCCCTCATTACAAGTGGCTATTTATGATGAGCTTACTCAAGATGAGCAAATTCAGCTATGGTTCTAGGAGCTCGATGCACTAGAACAAGAACATCCCCATGTTGTCCAAAACTTGGAGATGTATCGTCAAAACATGGTGAGGGCATATGACAAGTTGGTTAGGCTACGTGTCTTCAGAAAAGAGGAAGTAGTGCTTGTACTGCGGTGCCCCATTGTGATCACCCACAAGACAAAGGGACAGATTGAATCAAAATGGGAGGGGCCATATGTCATCAAGCAAGTTTATGATGGTGGTGCCTATCAGCTGATTGATTACCAAGGAGAAAGGCCAATGCCTCCGGTCAATGGAAGATTTCTAAAAAAATATTTTTCCTAAATGTGTTTGCCTTTCTTTTCTTGCTAAAAAAGGGAAGGGTGACTTATGCTGTCTATGTGTGCACCCTGACCTTGTTCTGTTTTTCCCTCTCTTTAATGGACAATAATGTCCCATAAAGATTCGACTGATGACCAAAGATTCCGTTTCCCCGCAACACGTCAAATTGATGACCAAAGGTTCGGTCACTTTGGGACTTGCAGCAGAATATACCTTGCACTCATCGCACGTCACACATGCTAGATAGTTGTTACTAGGGGCAAGGAAAAGCTAGCTCGAGTTACTCTCGGGTAGCGAGATTGACATGTCCCTCCTTTTTTCGACGCGTCTCAAACCTACGGAGACATCAAGCCCTAGGGTAGACTATAGGAGAAGAGCCTGAAAGGGCTACCTGACCAACATAAGTTTGGTTTAGTGTGCAGCCGCTTGCCACCCTGTAAGGCATATCAACAAGTGAAAAAAGGAAATCTAGCCTACGAGAATTATTTAGCCCATAAAGGTGGATGGCTATTCTCTATATTCCTGATAAAGCATACCCTCCAGAAAGTAATGCAAGTTGAGGGATCTTTCGAAGAAGCAAATTCAAGCTCAAAAGTTAAGGAGTCGCACAAAAGAGGAAGCAAAATTCATCCTCACAAATAAAAAGATCCCACCCCAAACGTTCAAGAGCTCTCCTGCAATCAAAGGAGGAAATCCTACTCAAATGGAAGCAGTCGGAAGGAGGAGGGTAGTCATTCACCATCCTCAACAAAAGTAATGATAAATACTACCAAGCCATTTTCCCAAAACAATTATACCCAATTTAGCACACCTAGGTCTCTTGGTTCGATGAGGCAAAGCATTGGGATGTTTGCTGTCACCCAATAATACTACCTCCCCTAAGCACGAATGCTATAAGAAGAGAGTGGTCATGTTGTGATCGTCATGGTTTTTCAACGTCCAACGACTAAGTCCTTTGGCAGCCTTATCTGAGGTCACTTCTACAGTTGACATGCAATGGAAAACCAACATTTTAAAAGTTTTTACCAAACTTTCTTGTTCCTTACTTCTTTTTAGCTCTGTCTTGGTGTTCTCAGCTCACTTGGCAACCATTAGATCCCTGTGTATGATATGAAATCATTGGAGCCTCTAGTTTAAGGGTCATTCATTTCCATGTAATGATGATGACTAAACACATGTGGGAGCAGTGTAGTATGTCAGTGTGGCCAGTGTGAATATGTGAAACCCTTCTACCTAGCCAGCAAGCATGTGCCGTGATAGCTACACAGTCATGACTAGTTCGTTAAAATTCTTTCAGTATGTGGTAAAGTTTTCGCCGCAAATTGAAGATTACCACAAGTATACTATGGCATGGTCTTTCACCTCAAAACAAGTATACTACGGCATGATCTTTCACCTCAATACTAGTATATTATTGCATGGTCTTTTGCCTTAATACAAATATACTATGATATGTTCTTTCGCCTCAAAACAATTATACTGTGACATGGTCTTTTGTCTCAATTAGGGCTGGATATCGAGCTGGCTCGGCTCGGCTCGGCTCGGTCTGGCTCGGTAGGATAACGAGCTGGCTCGAGCTGGCTCGTTATAACTAACGAGCTAAAAAGCCAGCTCGGCTCGGCTCGACAAAAAGCTCGAGTTAGCTCGTTTGGCTCGTGAGCCAGGGCCAAAAAATATCTCCATCATATATTCATCCATGGAAGTTTGGCTCGTTTGGCTCGTTAGGCTCGTTTGGCTCGTTTGGGTACAATAGAGTACAAATTAACACATGCATGGCTCGTTTGGGTACAATAGAGTACAAATTTACACATTAACACATGCAATAGAGTACAAATTAGGTCCATGGAAGCAGCATATGCATATCTAAATTCCTAGAAGCATGGCTCGTTTGGCTCGTGAGCGGCTCGCGAGCTGGCTCGAGTTGGCTCGTTATAGCTAACGAGCTAAAATCTTGGCTCGGCTCGGCTCGTTATCCTAACGAGCCGAACCGAGCCAAGCCGAGCCAGCCACGAGCCGAGCGAGCTAACGAGCTTCGAGTTTTTCGTCCAGCCCTAGTCTCAATACAAGTACACTATGGTATGTTCTTTTGCCTCAAAATAAGTATACTATGACATGGTCTTTCACCTCAACACAAGTATACTATGACATGGTTCTTTCACCTCGACACGAGTATACAACGACATGATTTTGTTTGCCTCAACATGAGTATACTACGGGATGATTTTTCTTCTCGACACGAGTATACTATGGCATGGTTTTTGCCTCGACACGAGGATTCTATGGCATGGTCTTTTGCCTCAATACAAGCATGTCATGGCATAGTCTTTCGCCTCAACACAATTACCTGGCATGGTCTTTTGCCTCAACACAATGACCTGGCATGATTTTTTCGCCTTAACACAATTACTCTAACCCGCTATGTTTCCTCTTTTTCCTTGTTCTATGTTTATTCTAACCTTCGTAGGTAAGATGACTAGTGGATACGACTGCTATAGTACCCACTACGACTGCCACTCAACTCTTTAACAGATGCCCAAACCGCTCTGGTAATCGGTTGCTCCAACCGAATCGCTATGACTTTGACCACATGGTACTCGAACATTGATCACACAGTATTTGGAGCTACGATACTCCAAGAAGCAGCACTCGTTGATCGAATATATCTGGCCACTGTTCGACCTCGGCTCTCCGACTGCTCTTCGACTTCGACACGTACTCAAACGCACGAGTATTTAACATATATCAAGATTGTCTCCAATATTGTCAACATGGCAATCTCAATACATGGGAATATATAAAACCAACGCAATGGTGCAATCAATGAAAGATATTGGAGACTTAATAACGATTCTATTTTATTCAAGCAAGATAAGTAGATGCTTAGAAATTTGGCCAAACATCTATGCAGTATAACTCTGGGAGCATTGAGGATGCCCCAACTCTATGATAAGACAAGATTAAAAGGACTCATTACATTCTATGGGCCAAAAAAGATGGATCTAGCCTTATTCTAAAGAGGCAAGCAAAACTAGAGTTGCTGGGAATCCTAAACTTGTTTAAAGCTTACTAAGAAGATTTGGGAAGGCCAAAATATGGGTCACATATGTAAGACATGACGGCTTCAACCTCCGACGATGCCTTAGATGCGAGCTGCTCCTTTTGTTTGCCTACATGCTCTACGTATATCTTAACATCTTTACGATGTCCTTCAAGTTTGGCAATGCATTCAGATAGGTAGTCGACAGCGATGGGGTGAGCTATGATCATCTCCTTGTTATTTGCGAGGTGATGAAACTTTGCTTCATGCATCCTAGGCTTCTGCGCCTCTCTATCTAGTTTTTTAGCTTCCTCCCGCCACTTTGTAAGCAAGGAGTTGAGTTGTTGGTTGCGCTCCATTAGTTGTGTGCCCTCATCTTCAATGAGCTTGAACTCCTGTGATACACTTGCGCACGCTATCTCAAGTTGCTGCAGTAATGAATGTGCCTCCTACTCAATAGATATGATAGTTGTCTCTTCAAAAGCTTTTGAACTTGATCTTCCAGCTAAATGTTGCCTTAAATCTTCCAAGTCAAACATCAACCTTGTCAAATCTTCAGGACGGGGTTCTTCATAGTCCTTGAGCCATTCGTACATAGCCATCTCAATCAATTTGGTGATGCGAGCCTTGTTAAGGAGTTTCTGTTTCAAGTATTCTTGAATCTCATGCAAATCCATGTGTACGCTTGCCGCATGACGAGTGGAAAGGAAGTCATTGGTTGGGAGTGCAAGGTCTTACCGCTCACGACGTTTGTCATCAGGGCTACGAACTGAATCAAGGGTGAACCTCGGTCTATTAAATATGAGCATTGTTATGTGCTCATCTTGAGTTCTTTTCAGCTTCTTGGCTCGTTCAAATAGTGAGTCCAGATCGAAAGAAGCAGTAGTTGAATCAGTTGAAAAAGAAAAGTGAGGTTCGGAAAGGTCATGTTTATTTCTCTTCATGATTGATAGCAAAGATTCAGATACTTACAGGAAAGGTGAGTCTTCGGGCGGCCTTTGTTCTCCTCCTTGAGACAGTACTCCACTGGGTGCTTCCCTTTCTTCTTAGCCAGCAATGCTTCAACAGAAGGAGGTCGATGGCTAGCACTGTCAATGGGAGTCTCCACAACACATGGAGGGAAATTGTCCTATCAAGCATGGAAGCATGGAGCGCCTAAAATGTCCCTCATCAATGAGACTAAGCTCCTCCAACATGTCCACGCTAACATATGGCCACTTAAGCCCAAAATGTTTACAATAAGCAATAGTGCGATGTGTAAGATTTCTACTGAAAAGAAATGAGAGGTGAGTAGACCTCCAAAGTTCTCACGGGTGCTTGCCATTGGGTGCAGTAGCAATTGCTGCCAGTGCCTCCTCATGATCAGAAGGATATTTCGAGTTTGATAGCGTCACATCAAATAAGATACCCAAGGAAGGTGAACTAATCTGCAAAGGAGATACAGTAGTATGGGCTATAGTCTCTGAAGAACGGCATTTTTATCACTCCTCTAGGGGGTAGACAGAGGTGATGGACTAATCAATACATATTTCCTACCATGGTCGACAGAAGAAGATCTGATCACTTGCCTTTCTTTCCAACCAACAGGAAGACTGTGGGCCAGGTCGGAGGTGTGATTTGGGTGCTACACATCATAGCCATTGGTTGACAAAGGAGGCAGACCCATATGTTGTGGGCCCCTTCTGTGTGGGTTGGCGCTAGAAGAGGCGGCATGTTTCAATCGCTTAGTAGGCCTGGTGCGATGTCCGCCTTGAGGTCTCACTACAGAGCCTAACCCTCGTCTACTGGAAGTCAGCTGGTTATCATCGCACGCCATGGTCATAGAGAGCAGAAAGATGAACTATGATGCTTGCTCAAAAAGCTAGCAACGTTCGCTTGAGTTGATGATGCTGGAAGAAAGCTCAGGTGACAAGCATATATAAGGAGCTTCTCATGAATGTAAGGATAGAAGGGGTCTGATTTCCCTTACGAATATCGGATTGTGATGCGTACAATACTTTCCAGTTTAATCTGGGTGAAGTCTTTTTGTTGCTATGAGGGAGTTTAAGCTAAGGCTGCTATAAATTGGGTGCTTGATTGACTACCCAAAATAGTGTCACCAAGTTAAGTTCGCATCGCTTCGTGCATCAAACTTAACTTAGCAGGGGGCATTTGTTTGATGAGTTTTATGCAAATATGCAAGTTAAAGCAAATGAGGAGATGTATGTTTAGAAAGAGAACTTTGGTACATGCAAAATTTAATTTCTTTAAAATCGGGTCATGAAACGGCATGTGAAACAATCAACAAAGTGGTCAACGCATCATGCCTTGTATGGCTACATGCCACTAGTCGATCACGAGGCATACGCATCAAGATCGTCCCCTGAGTTCGTGGGTCCACAACCACGTTGTGTTGGCCGCATTGCTATAGCTTGCGAGTACCAAAGGTGTACCGTAGGCCCAAAGAATACTATGACTAGATCACTGTAGCTATGACTGGATCACTGTAGCTACGACTGGATCACTGTAGCTAGGATAAGATCAATGTTGCTACAACCAAACCACGGTGCTATGACTAGTTCACTATAGCTACGATCGATTCGCTATGCTGCTTGACCCATGATCACGATTGAGTCTCCAAAGTCTTCGACTACTCACTGACACTAAGCCCTTTAGCTCCTGCACAGGACTCGAACACACCGAGTACTCAACGCATGACTATACACATGAGAATTATCAACAACAAGGTCACTTCCAACAATTGATATGTGCGTGATGCCATGTGCTGCCAACCAATGGTAGCTTATGCACTAAGAAGGAATGAAAAGATTGGACCTGAGTGAACCATATTTGCAATGGGACGATGATTGCACCGTATCTCTATTTATGGAAGTATTTCTTGATAAACCTTTTATGGTATGGAAAGCAAAGGTTTGGATGAAAAGATTTAGTAATCAAATTAGGATTTTGATCCCAAAAGTCAGAGATCGATTTGCACCATGTGAGGGCCGCGTACATTGCCCGTGGTCCTTGCTCGTGCCTATAAAAGGAGAGACCTCGCAGATGGCATGGTGGATGGAGAGGAACACACACACACAGACACACAGACGGACACAAATTGGTGGTCAGGACTGTGACAGACTCAGGAAGAAGGAGGCCATGTGGAGATGAAGAAGGAGACACCCCCATCACCATAATACACACAGAAGGCATACGAGGAAAGGATTCATGTCAAGAAGGAGGAGAAGATAGAGGAGCCCAAGGAAGCAGTCCGTACAAGCCCAAGTCATGGCGTACCATGCTTAAGACGATAAAGAACCTTCCTTCCTCTCTTTCTCTACTATTTAGCCATCTTGCATGTCAATGGACTACTATTGGGAAGATTGCCAAACACTACAGTCACGGTCGGTAATACCATCGTTTAAGTACCTCGGAGCTCGCTGTTGAGCACCCTGTGGCCATGACGAAGGGGCTATCAAGATTGTTGATCACTCCTTGATCCCATGGGTTTGAAGCACGAAGTCCCCCACTCTTATACGTGGTGCGTGCCCTAGCCAAGCTACGCGGCTGCAATGATCCGTCATGTACCAGGTTTTTCCCACTTGTACCTCCAATCTGATGATAGCTCCACAAGGCGAAGTTGATGGCGCTACCCACATGGACCCTCTTGACACCTAAGACATGCAATGTCATCGAGCACCACTCCAATCTAGCGAGGATGCCTTTTCCTTGCGATCTTGGTGTGTCCCATGCCGTGCTCAGGAGGCACCAAGCACCTTTGGTCCTTGGTCACTTATGATCACTAGCTATGCTTGGACTTCACCAGTTGTTCATTGTACTTGAACGTCATTGACCATCCTCAATACCCAGTCGTTAACGATTGCTCGCCATTCACGAGCGTCGTCGACTACTTGTCAAAGTTGGACACCTCCAACCAGTGCTCAAAGACGGACGCCTTTGACCGCTTGTCAAATTTGGATGTCTCCAACCACTTGTCAAAGATGGACGCCTCCGACTGGATATCAATTACGACTAGTAGTCATTGGCTTCCGACTACTAGGTACGACCAATGGTCAATGGCTTCTGACTACGGGTTACAACTGATGGTCGCTGGCTCCCGACTACCAGGTATGATCGATGGTCGATGGCTTTCAGCTCTCGACAAGTGACCACGACTGATGGTCAATGACTTCTGACTACTGGGTACGATCGATGGTTGATTGCTTTTGACTACGGGTTATGACTGATGGTCAGTAGCTTTTGACTACTAGCTACGATCGATGGTCGATGGGTTCTAACTATCGGCTTACGATTGATGGTCAATGGCTTCCGACTGCTGACCATGACCGATGGTCGATGGATTCCGACTATCGACTATGATGGATGGTCGATGGCTTCCAATACTAGCTACGACCGATGGTCGATGGCTTCTGACTGCCGATTACGACTAATGGTCGATGGCTTTTGATTATCGGGTACGACCGATGGTTGATGTCTTCTGACTATGTGTTACGACTGATGGTTGATGGCTCTCAACTACCAAGTACGACTGATGGTTGATGACTTTCAGCTCTTGACTAGTGACCAAAATTGATGGTCGATGACTTTCGACTACCAGGTATGACCGATGGTTGATTGCTTTTGACTATGGGTTACGACTGATGGTTGGTGGGTTCCAACTATTGGCTTACCACCGATGGTCGATGGCTTCTGACTACCAGCCATGATCGATGGTCGATGGCTTCCGATTATCGACTACGATGGATGGTCAATGGCTTCCCACTACCGGCTACGACCGATGGTTGATGGTTTTTGACTACCGATTATGATCGATGGTCGATGGCTTCTGACTACCGACTATAACCGATGGTCGATGGCTTCCGACTGCCACTTACGACCGATGATCGATGGCTTCCGACTACCGGCTACAACTGATGGTTGATGGGTTTCGACTACTGATTACAACTATGGTCGATGGCTTTCGACTAGCAACCACGAGTGATGATTGAGGGTTTTCGACTTCCGATGGATTTTTACTAGGGTAGATTTCGACCACAGACAACTTCCAATGGATTTCGACCATGATGGTCTTCAATCATGGACGATTTTCGATGGATTTCAACAATGATGGATTTCAACCACAGACAACTTCTGATGGATTTTGATCGCGGATAACTTCCGATGAATTTGACCATGATGGCTTTCGACCATGGATGACTTTTGATGGATTTCGATTATGATGGATTTTGACCATGAACGACTCCCGATGGCCTTCGACTACAAACCACTCCCAAGTGCCGATGTCTTCCTGCTTTCAAGGAGTCTTTTCCAGTGGCCACTTTCGACCATATCAACACTTAGCCCTGGCGTCTTGCTCTGCTAAACCCATTATCTGGATTATGCGTACTACCCTGATTCCTCCACTATGTCGTCAAATCGATCAAGCTTGTGTAAACTATGCATATTGTTGATCACCTCATTCCCTTGTGGTCGAACAACACGGGCGGGTGCAGCCAATGTAAAGGCTACATTATCAGTGGCCCTATAGACCAACGAGGCTATGGATTATGCCAACGCCCACATCTATATCAACTATTCATCGCATGTATGAGGAACGTGAAGTGAAGACTGGAGATGATGACCAATGCGCAACTTAATCGGAAGTATTATGTGGGTTTGCCTCACGGATATAATTAACCGGGAGCTTTCCGAGGCCATGGAAACTAGGAGATCATAACACCTATTGGATCTGCTATGCAAAGCAAGCCATGGAGCGCATGTATGTAAAGGGAACTTGTAATTTTGTTATTCTCAAATGAATGAATAAAATACATGTTTTCCATACTTTTCTTGTGTTTATTTATTTTTTGTTTACTTTAGTACACTGGCATGCCCGCACCTTATCAGGGATTTTGTTGCCCACCAAAAACCGGCCAAAAATTGGATTTACTGGCTTAACCGGAACCCCCCGGGTAAAATGGGCTTGCGGGCAAATTTTTTGGCCCGGTTTAAATCGCCGGCGGCCCAGCTAGCCCAACTGACACCGGTGTTGCCCTAAACACATAGCAGCCGTGCACAACTGTGCATTGCTTCCTAGCGGCGCAGCCACTCTCACCTCTGTTTGTCCTCTTGACCTCTCCTCTCGCCTCTGTTTGGCGCTCACTCGCTCCTCATTGAATTGCCGCCGGATCTCTTACTCGGTTCGCTGCCCCGGTCCCCACTTCGGCACTTCGTTCCTCTCAAATCTCCCTTGAATGGTGGGCGGCGGAGGGGGAAGCCTTGATGGTGGTGGAGACCGGGGCGGGGGTGGGAGAAGGCAGGACGGCGGGGGCAGAGGCGAGGAGGGAATGGCGGAGGCTAGGTGGGCGGTGGCGGAGGCCGGGAGGGTGGTGGTTGCCGGGAAATCGGTGGCATAGATCAGGGCGGTGGGGGTAGAGCCCTGGATGGCAATGGCGGCCAGGGTAGATCTGCTGCAACGATAACTTCAGGTTAGGTTCAAATGATCTTGCCCTCTGTGAGTCTTTATACTATGCAATGTACATTCATTAGTGTACTTGTAGTCTTGTATGGACACAAATATATATCCACAATTCTTGATCATGCCTTGGACTTGAATTCTTGTTGATATGATCATGGAGCTGTCTCTTTTTGGAAATGTGTGTTCTTTGGCGATTTTCTATCAAAATCAGTTTAAATTTTAAATTATATTTGGTCGAAAAAACGAAAATTGCAATTTTCGGTTTTAACGACCACCTCCAGTGAAAATTTACAACCAGTATTGAAAACCCTGCACCTTATACATCGAGGCAAGAAATCCGAAAGTGATTTCTCACGTCAAACACACGTCAGGTGAGTAGGGTTCCAATTGCAGCTTGAGATAGGAACATCTGCATGTTTTATTTCTTCTATCACAGTTTTTGTATTCTATATTTTTATGTGGTCTCATTCATTTTTGGATTGGGAATATCAACAATTAAAGCAATTTTAGAAGGCAGACAATTCTTACAATTTAAATAAACACAAAAATGTTTGCAGAGTGAATCAATAACAGGTGCTGAGCAATAAGAACAGATTTGACGAAATGGGTCTAGTAGAAAAGAGGGAAAGAAGCATGGTGTTGTTTGCATGTGCTCAAGTACTCAACTTAATAGTCACAGCATATGTCTCATGCAGCAGGGAGACCTGTGACTGAAGAATCAGAACAACTCGTGGAGAAAGGAAGAAACGTTGACAATGCTGTAGATGAAAATGTAAGTTACCAATTATATATTTCTACAGATTAAATTTCTAGTTGATTTTCTACAGGGTACAACTTTAGGAGATCTACTTTCCAGCTTAGCTTTTCTGTTGGCTCCATTTTGAGCAGGAGCTTCAGAAACAACTACCGATGATTATGGAAGAACGTGGTAGCTTACTTTCTGAGACGAAACAGATGAGCTTAGTCATCAATGAATCAGAGGTCTTCAAAGAGAATTATAATAAAAAGGCAAGTTAGCTTATTTGTTACAAACTACAGATTGTCTCAGTAAGTGGTTTGTTTACGCGCTGTTTATGTAGTTAATACAGGCCAAAGCTAATATAGATGAGTTGAGCTCTAGGATATCTATCATAGAACTCAAGATGAAAAATGTAAGCATTGCTGAACTCATCATTGTCTACTGTTGATTAAGGTAGAATATTACTGCAGTTTGAGTTGTAAGTGTTCAATCTTCCAAAAGAAATGTCTTGTTACTTTGTATCATTATTGAACTTTGGCAGTAAATTGGTGAGTAGGGTTCCAATTGCCGCCTGTGATAGGAACATCTGCATGTTTTATTTCTTCTCTCACAGTTTGTTATTCTATATTTTTGTGTGGTCTCATTCATTTTTGGATTGGGAATATCAAGAACTTTCCCTAAACACTGCACTAAGACTCTGAAAGCCAAAAATGTATTAAAAAAACTGGTGAGTTCGAATTCACCTCCAGAACACATTCCCATTTTTTAATCACATTTTGTAGGTAGACTGGTTGAAGCAGCATCGAATGGAACATTCTGATAGAGTTGTTATTGTCAAAGTTGCTTGTTTGCACACTGGAAGTACTATTCCAATGGACCCACCACATGCATTAAACCACTAAATATGAACATCCATAACCAAAGTTGGTGCCAGATTTGCACCATGTGACACTACTTGAACTTTGTTCTCTATATTTTCTCAGGGTTCCAAATCCCAGTGGGAACTGGCGCTGCTATTCTCGTATAAAATAACTACTGTGGAATAATGACTAGCATTTATTTTTTGTGAACTATTCAAAAGATTACTTTACATCAAGACAAATGTTTTCCCTCTTGAATGATTGAATCACTTCATGAAACATATATCACTTCATGTATCTTTCTTTATTGTGTCATTTGCTTGATTATGCATTCAATGACTGGTTAGTGATGTAGAAGTGCATAATGCATACCAGAAGAAATCACCAGCCAACATAATCTATATAGTTATAGTTCCATAACATGCTTTCGTTTACAGGATGCTTCGACTTATAACAGAGAAGACAAAGCTTCGTATGCATATTCGGTGGACGCAACCAGAACTTGACGCACACCGTGGAAGGCTTAAAGAAGCAATGAATGAAATGAAGCTGATGGATGCGAGGTATCATGAAGCATCCATCAAGCTGAAGAAAGATCTTGCTTCTACTGCCACGAAGTTCTGAGGTTAAGAGAAGAGCTTAAAGAATCACAAGGCACATGAAATTGATGCAGTAACCATTCTGCTGCATAGCTCACGTACTGAATCTCTTTCATATGTTTCTCATTATACAAAAGCAGTCGGTATTTCCTCAATGCCGTTCAACTCTTCCAGACTTTTTGTTTTGCCTGAGTATTTGCTTCAGTAACGTTGTCAAGCGCTACCATTCTTTCCCTCAGATCCTTGCTGCGGTAGCATCGGCCGTTAGATTGTCAAAGTCGTTGCTTCTTATGCTGCATAGCATCATACTTCTTGCCCTGGACCATCTGGTACCTCATGGCTCATGTCACCAGCTTTGCTATATTTCATTGTGGATTTGTAATAGATTTGCTGTGGTCTAATGATACTTGTTGGACTTGGATGGGTTATGGCCATGGGTCATTGAGGACAGCAGCTACATACCAGGCTTCATGCAATGCAGCATTCGCTGCTGTAGCGCTGTCAATGGCAACAAAGTGGGTGAACTATAACATCCAAAAAAATTCGCTTTCTGTAAAATTTAAATTCAAACTAATTATTTTAAAGTATTTGAACCTTATTTGGATTTATCTGAATTTTATTTCAAAATCTAAAGCAAGAAAATGTATTTTAAAATTTTTATTTAAGCCAAAAAGAGTTCATTTTATTTTTTCCAACCTTCCCTGAATTTTAAATAATTTTTGAGAATTTTCTGGAATTCAAAATCAATTTTAAAAGTTAAAAAGTATTTTATAAAATTATTAAAGGCAAATTTGAAATTAAAAATATTTTTCCTAAGTCTAAAATAGCTCCAGGAGTATTCTATGAATTTTCTGAAATTTATAGACATTAATTAATATTTTCTAAGTATTTATAATGTTTCTAGTATTTTCTGAAAAAGCAATTTGAAAATAAAAATCAATTTAATCCCAGGCTGCCACGTGGCGCTCTCAGATTAAATCCACCTCTTCTCTTGATCTAATTCTAGCCATCCATAGCCACTTACCCCTTCACTTAAATCCAACGGCATGGATTTATTCCCTCGCCACGTGTCATCAATCCGACGGCCCATACCCCTTCATTTCTCCTCTCTCTCACCGTCGCGTGGGCCCCACCCGTCATATCCTTCTTCTTCCTCCGCTTTCTTCTTTCTCTATTCTCTCTCTCCTCCTCCATTGTTGCCGCACCAAACCTCTTAAATCCGGCTGTTCCTTCCTCATTAACTCCCGTTTAAGTGTGCATTTGAATGCCCTAATCACACCCCACTAACCACTAGCCGTTTCCCCTCTTTACTCCCCTCTAAACCGCCGCCCACCGCCATTACCTTGCTGTCACATCCCAAAATTTGGCTTTTTGAAAAAAAAATAAAATTCAAATTAATTATTTTAAGCTAATTGGATTTTATTTGGCTTTTCTGAATTTTCTGGAGTTTAAAACCTATTTTTAAAATTTAAAAGGTAATTCAAACTATGAAAATAAAATACCAATAGTAGATGGAAATAATTTTGTTTAGTCCAAAATATGTCCAGAAGCTTCTGTGAATTTTTCTGGAATTTTTGGAGGTATTTTCATATTTTTCTGAGGCCTAAATAATTTTCTAGCCTTTTCGGAAAATCTAAATCGAATTTGGAAAATAAAAATTTTTCCCTGCCCCTACGGCCGACGCGTGGACGGCCCAGATCCGCCCACGTCGCCGCCCGGCCCATCCCGGCCGCACCTCCCCTCTCCCTCGCTGCTTCGCGGGCCCGGCCCGTCAGCCGGCGGCCCCGCCTTCCTCACCTCCTTGCTCGACGCGTGTCCGGCCCGATGTGTGCCACGCCGCCCCGCAGCTCATCCAGGTCGTCCCCTCCCACTTAAGCGCTCCCGCCGCCCGATTCCCCTTCGGACTATGTGGCCGCCATCCGCACCCCGCTCCCTTCTCTCTCTACCCGCGGACCCCGCCCGTCAGCCACACACGCCCTGCTCTCGCTGACGCCCGGTCCCGCCTGTTAGGTTCTTCGTCCCCGCGCGAACGCCGGCCCCTCCCTCCTCTTTCTCTCTCTTCCGAAGGAATCGGCGACCGAGTCCTACCCGAACTCTGCCTCAATCTTCGATTCGTTCGGGGATTTGAATTCCCGGGGAGATACGCTCCTTATCCCCTAAAAGCCCGGACTCCGCGTCGCCTCCGTTGGCTTATCCCCAATTCAAACCGAACCCCGGCCGCGACTTCGGCGAGGAATTTCCGCCGCCTCATCCCTCCCCGAGCTCTATAAATAGCCCCGTCGGTCTCCCCTCTCGCCGCACCACCTCCTCCGCTCTTCCCCTCTCGCTTTCCCGAGCCCGAGCGCCGCATTGCGAGTTTCCCCGTGCGCGCCAGGTAAGAGCTCCAGCGAGCAATCACCGCCGCCTCGGTGAACCCCAGAGTCCACCGTCGCCACTCCGAGCATCCCCGCGTCCGTGCGATCCTCTCCGACACCCCGGCCACCTCACCCCGTCGTCGGAACGCCGTCGCACCGGAGCACCCGAGGCAGCTCCGCCCCTTCCTCGCCCCCGGCCACCACCGTTTGCCCTCGAGCCTCGCCGACCCCTCAAACCGGACCTCCTCCGCACCAGGATTACAATCAACGCATCATCGCCTGAACCTCTCCGGCCCTCCCTCGCCGCCGGCGCCGTCGCCTCCGACCACCTCTGCCCGGACCTCCCGAAGGTACTCCTCAAAAGAATTTGCTGCCCTATATGGGTAGACAAAGCCTCCCCCGCCCATCTGGTTAGCAGCGTGCTCCCTAAACTCCCTGGTGCGCGTTCGAGCCTTCGGCTCCGCGCGCTGGGTTGAGTTTTTCGTTTATTTCTCGCGCTGACAAGTGGGTCCCACCCGTCAGCGGCAGCCGTCTGTGCAGGCCACTGCCGCCTGGGTCCCATCTGTCTACGTCAGCCTCTGACAAGTGGGTCCAGATCCCAGTGGGTCCCACCTGTCAGTGACCCAAAGCAGATGTGGTCACTGTCAGAGGGGTCCCACATGTCAGCGACCACCAGAGGGTTTACTGTCAGTGGGTCCCACCTGTCAGGCTCTCGGAATTAAAAATAAAGATTGAAAATTTAAATATTCCAGTGGGCCCCACCTGTCAGAAATTTCTTAATTTCTGGATTTATTCAAACTGAAAACTTCAAACAAGCATAACTTTCTCATTTTAACTCCAAATTCAGCCATTCAAATTTCTAAATTCATCTAAAATCATGATCTATCCAACCATGGCCTCCATTTGAATTTTTGAGTTTATTTGAATTTTGTTTGTATTTATTTGCTTTGTTTGCTTCGTCTTTTATCGCGTAGATTCCAACGTTGTCGACGATCACTCCACCCAACAGCAAGAAGACCCAGAGAATCTGCAAGAAGGCAAGTCTCCTTTGATCATCTTGAACCCATGATTTGAAATGTTTTCAAATTATTTTAAATTATGTGCATTGCTATTTACATAAAGTATTAGTTCAAATCTTTAGGAACTAGTTATTCCAACTTGCTATGCCCTCCATTGAAATTGAATGCCATGTACTCTTGTCACCATAGAACTCCCTTTGTCTCATTAATGAGAGTATTTAATTACTTATTGATGTTAGTATGGTAGTATAATGCTTAGCCCTGCTATTCAATACTTTAGAAATCTTGAAAATGGGAATTTATGATTTATAGAACCCCTGTGTTTATGAAAATTAGTGGTAATTTGAGTTGCCACTGTTCTTTTAAAATAAAATAAAATGTGAAAGTTGGTTTAGATTAGGGTGGATGGTTGGTTTGGCTTGGTGCAGTTAGCACGAGAACTTGTTAAGTGTATGTTCCACCCTAGTCAAATAAGGACCGACGCTTGTGTTTGTCCAGACTGAGCATTAACCGTACAACCACAAGTCTATATGGGTACGACCTAGCTGATTAACTTATGATAGTCTAGTTTAGGTGCCACCAGTGGAAAGTGGGTGCCAGGGATGGACTGGTTATCCACAGTGAGGGACAGGGATTTACTGTACTCATATGGTGCAAGAGGGGGCTTCGGTTCGGGCAGTTAGCCTACCTGCGGTGAAACCTCAGCGGGTGGTATCTAGCTAGATTAGAGTAAGGTAAAGGTTTTGTGATATTTTACCTGGGTCTCATGCCAAAGGAAGCGTGTTGACTTTTAGGGTAATTTATCTCTTGTGGGTAAAGTTGTACAACCTCTGCAGAGTGTCAAACTATTCGAATAGCCGTGCCCACGGTCAAGGGCGGGCAAGGAATGCATTCACATGGTAGATTTCTGGTTTTGGTATTAAAAATCAAAAGTTTTGTATTCCGAGAGTGGAGGGAACTCTCGGAAGGGTATCCTGGCAGATGGAGCCAGAGAGGGTGGATGGAACCCGCAGTTTAAAACTTGATCAGTTAGGATTGATTAAACTAGTGTTGGTGGATGGAACCTTCACTAGAGAATTAATGATAGTTTCTGTTAAAACATTTACCTTATTAAATTGATGCCTTCGAAAATAATTAGTAGTAATTGAATTTAAAATATTGCTTTGTGCAAAAGAACCATATAGCCTTCCTTTGTCAAGCCTTGCATCTATGCATTTTTCCCAAGACTTGCGGAGTACTTTATGTACTCACATGCTACACTAAAAAAACAAATCTCAGAGGAAGTTGAAGCTCAAGAAGGTGACTACAACTACTGCTTCGCTTGTGGATGTGATGGATTCTTCCCGGAGAACTAGGTCGCGTTTCCCCAGTCAATTGCCTGTGGCGTATTGATGGGTTGTCATCGAGTTATCTTTGCTTCCGCTTTATTTCTTGTGTGCGAGGTCTTAAACCTCTATTGTAATAATGAGACCTTGTGGTCAGTACTCTTAATTATTGTAATAAATCGTTGATGGTGATGTTTTTCCATTCTGTTTAACTGTGTGCACTAGCTTTGATCTGGGACTAGTGCTGTAATACACAGAGGGTCCGGGTTTGAAAATCCGGGGGCCCGACACTTGCTTTCATTCCGGCGAGCCAAACCGTCGGCCTCTCCCCTTCCTCCCGGCTATAAAAACCCTTCCCCCGGGCCGGCCATCTCAACTTTCTCCTTCCCCATGCGCCCAAGCTTCTTTTTCTCCTCTCTACCGCGCCCCCGCGCTGAACGCCACCACCGCCGCCCTCTTTTTCCCTCGTCGCCGCTCCCCTCCGGCCACCCTGAGCCCCGCTGCCGGTGAGCACCGCCTCGCCGCCGGGCACCCGCGCGCTGGCGAGCGCGCCGTCCCGTGCCGCCCGTGCGTCGCCGCCCATTCCGGTTGGGCCACGTCGGACGGCCCGCACCGCGTGGCGCCACGTCAGCCGTGCGTGCCACCTCGGCAAGGCTCGCGGTGCGTGGACCCGGTCCGCGGTAGACCGGGCCCACATGTCTGAATTTTCAAATTTCAAATTTTGCTGACGTCATAATTATGATTTTTCAATATAAAAATAAACCAGCAAATAACTTTTCCTTTTTCTTCTAATTTAATCTTCCGGGAGCCATAACTTTCTCATTTTAACTCTAAATTGAGCCGTTCAAATTTCTAAATTTTTTTAAAATCATAAACTATCCAAATATGTACTCTTTTTTAATTTTTAAATTTTATTTGAATTTTATTTGTATTTATTTGTTTTGTTTGTTTTGTCTTTTCGCGCGTAGAATCTGACGTCGCCAAAGAGTTTGCCGAGCCGCAGCAAGAGGGACCAAATAGCGCACAAGAAGGCAAGTCTCCTTTGAACATGTTGCACCTATGTTTGAGAAATGCTTTGGATTAATTTAAAGCTATGTGCATTGCTATTTTACATAGAACAATAGCTTCGGTGTTAAGGCATTTGTTAATCCAATCATTGTTATGCCCTCAATTGAAGTTGAATGCCATGTACCCTTGTAACCTTAGGATTTCCTTTGTCTCAGTAATGAGAATAATATAATACTTTGTTGATATTAGAATGGTAGTAAAATGCTTAGTCATGCTGTTTAACTTTAGTAACCTTGGAATGAGAAACTATGTTTCATTAAACTAGTCTTTGTATTCGGAGTTTAGTGGCGATTGGTGTTGCCAATGTTCTTTTAAAATAAATAAAATATGAAAATTGTTTTAGACCAGGGCGGATGGTTAGATTGGATTGGTGTGGTTAGCACGAGATTTTGTAAAGTGTATGTTCCGCCCTAGTCGATTAAGGACCGACTCTTGTGATTGTCCAGACTGAGCACTACCGTACAACCCCAAGTCTATATGGGTACGACTTAGCTGATTAACTTACGATAGTCTAGTTTAGGTGCCACTAGTGGAAAGTGGTTGCCAGGGATTTACTGGTTATTCACAGTAAGGGACAGGGATTTACTGTACTCATATGGCGCAAGAGGGGACTTCTGACTGGGTGGATTTAACCCTTCAGTGGTGAAACCTCAGCGGGTGGTGTCTAGCTAGATTAGAGTGAGGTAAAGGCTTTGTGATATTTTATCTAGGTCTCATGCCAAAGGAAGCATGGTGACTGTTAGGATAATTTATCTCTTGAGGGTAAAGTTGTACATCCTCTGCAGAGTGTTAAACTATTCGAATAGCCGTACCCACGGTCAAGGGCGGGCAAGAAATGCATTCACATGGTAGATCTTTGGTTTTCATTTTAAAAACAAAAGTTTTGAGATCTCGAGAGTGGAGGGAACTCTCGGGAGGGTATCCTGGCGGTTGGAGCCAGTGTGGGTGGATGGAACCCGTAGTTTTGAACTTTAGCAGTTAGAGCTGGTTATTCAGTGTTGGTGGATAGAACCTTCACTATAAAATGTTTATTAGTTTCAGTTAAAATAATTACTTTAATAAACTAATGCCTTCAAAAATATTTAATAGCATTTGAAATAAAACCTTGCATTGTGCAAAAGAACCATATAGCCTTCCTTTGTTAAACCTTGCATCTACTGCATTTCTTTCCCAAGACTTGCGGAGTACTTTATGTACTCACATGCTGCACTAAAATCAACTCAAAGGAATATGAAGCTCAAGAGGGAAACTACGACTACTTCGCGTGCGGATTCGACGAAGGATTCCCGGAGTACTAGGTCGCGCTTCCCAGTCAATTGCCTGTGGCGTATTGATGGGTCTTCGCTGGATTTATCTTTTGCTTCCACTGTGTTTTGTGAGTGTGTGAGGTCTTGAAACCTCAGTTGTAATAAAGAGACCTTTCGGTCTGTACTCTCTATTATTGTAATAAGCGTTGTTGGTTATGTGATCATTTTTGTTTGACTGTGTGCACTAGCTTTGATCTGGGACCAGTGCTGTAATACACAGAGGGTCTGGATTCGGAAATCCGGGGTCCCGACATGAACATTCTCTTAAATTTAAGCCATGTGATAGTACATCTAGAATCATCTTGGTTTGAAAGCACAATATTTAAGCCATTGAAACATGTGGCAAGCCTATATTTAAGCCATTGACACAACACAAGACTTGCAAGATGCGTGGCGTTTGAAAGCACATCTGTTAGCCTATATTTAACTCATGCACACTTTTCAAAGTACATGATCTCGAACCCGCTAGGTCATTAGTCTTTGATCCACTTGATCTTCTCAGTATCTCTTAGACCTAAGTCGCTTTTCCAAACGCCACGGTTTTATTCCAATGAAGTTTCCAATATTTGGCCAACTACCAAAATATGTTTGTCTTGACCCGGTGTCTCTTTCCCTTGTAAACAATCACTATGCTTCCACATGTAGGTGCACCAATGGCTTACCACGCATCTTGCAAGTCTCTCTTGCTCTAGTTCTCATCGGACCACACCTCACTTGGATAGACCAAGCCACTTGGTGCAACCTATCACTCGAATTTTTCTTCAACATTCCTTGTAATCCTTGTGTCATGCTTGAGCTCAACTATCTCACCCAGTATCCTTGACCTTTTTGGACTCAGCACCTCCACGAGCACAATTCTAGTTTTCGTCGTTGATTATAGTTGACTCCAAGGTTCCCTACACATCCAAAAGCTAAGAAATCATTTTTTTATCATAAGTTCTTCACAACTTGATCCATGTTAGCTTAAACATGTTTCATGTAACATGAATGCACCAACCTAGGGCAATTCGACTCAATCCATGATCAAAGTCTTAAAATTCAAAACTCTCAACCAAAATTCAGAATTTAACCAATCTGACCGCCATACGTGTAACATCCTGAAAAAAAGAAATTCTAGAAATGTGAAGTTTTTGATTATTTTGCAATGTATTCCATTTGAAATTGGAGTTTATATTGTTTTTCCTGAACATTTGGCAAAGGGTTTTAAAAATTAAAAGGATCAAAGAGAAATGTATAAGTTTAAATAGTAGAGATTTGAAAATCTAAATAAGAATCTGAAAAGATGATCCATAAAATACCAAGGGAGAAATATAAATAAGCATGAAATCCCATCCCTAAAAATAATGGCAAGCAAAATTAAAAGAGGCCAGCATTTGTACCTATATGCAAACACATATGAATAACAATATATATACATGTATACTAGGTGAAAGAGTAAATAGATAAACATATATGTACATGTATGTATGAATAAATACAGTAAATATATGTACATACACAAAAATCCGAGATAAATGAAAATATGTATACATGTATATACCCCAGGATGTATGTGTATATATACATATGTAAATGTAAAAGCAAGATAATAAAAAAATGGGAGGGGAGTCGGACCAGGCCGCCTCGGCCCAGCCCAAACCCCGCCCCTCTCCCATAGGCGCGCGCGGCCCACCTCCCTTCCGCCCACCGGCCGAACAGCCCCCCCCCCCCATTTCACTGTTTCTCTTCTTCCTCAGTTTCTTCCTTCCTCCTCTCTCCGGGCCGAGATCTCCTCGCGCGCGCACTGTAGCCCAGCCCGCCTCCTCCTCGCGCGTTCGGGCCAGCGGATCCTCCTCCGGACCACTGGACGCAGCCGTCTCCGCCATCGGCGCTGCCGCCGCCCTCTTTTTCTTCCCAGCGTCACTCGCTCCATCTCATCACGTGCGCGGCACCGAGCTTCCCCCTCTGCCATTCCTCGAGCACCACAGGCAATCATGCCCTGCCCTGCGCCCCGTCTGCCTCCGCCGCTCACCGCAGGACCGCCGCGCCCTTATCCTCTGCCACCACCCCTCTTTTTCTCCCCACTGCCGAGCTATCTCCTCGCGCGCAAGGCTCGAGTTCTTTCCCTGGCATGCGCATAAAAAGGGGCATCATGGCGAATCCGTTGCGTGGATACGAACCTCTGCCGCTCTCTGCCCTAACCGCCTGCTCCGCTGCGCATGGAAGTGACCGCACGGGGCACCTCCCGTTGCCAGCTTCGCTCGGTCCCCTATAAGCACCCCCAGGAGCTCCACGAGTCTCCCCACGCTCCACTCTCCCTCCCCTCAAAGCCAATTGAGCTGAGAACTCCCAGAGCGCCGCCGGCCGTGTTTCTTCCCCAACTCCGGCCGCCGGGGCTCCCCGTTGATTAGAGTCACAAGAGCCCAATTCCCCTCAATCACACCACCTCCAGAGCACCGCCGATCGATACCCGGTCTTTTCCGAGTCTCCCGACGACCCTACGGCGCCGGCACCGAGCGCTCCTTCCGAACCGCCGCCACTGCTCGCCGCCGGCCACCACCGTGTACCCTCGGCCCTCACCAACCGCACCAACAGCACCAGAGAATCATCCCGGGAACGCACTTTAGCCTTCACCCGGGGCTCCCCGACCACCGATCGTCGTCGACGCCGCCGCCCGCCGCAAGCCGCTTCTCCTCTGTTTTCGGTTGGCCGACCGCTTGTTCTGCACAGTCCAATGTATACCTTCTTAACTAAGTTTCATTTCCTTGTGTAGTCGCGAGGAGACCATCTCCCAGCTGGTTAGCCCAGCCAACATTCATCCCGCAGGTCCTCAGTTCGATTCCTCCTCGGTGCAATTCTTCCTTCTTTTTATTTTTGTTGATTATTGCTCATTTCAGTTTAGGAAAAATCAAGGAAAAATTTGTAAATAATCTAGAAAAGCTAATAAATTTAATTGGGTCGTAAAACCAGATTGATTAATATATAAATGTGGAATAGTTATTATGTTTGAATAATTAATCCTATTCGCATAACTAACCAAAAGACCAAATATTAATTATAGACTTCAATAAAGAAGAACGACTTATGGTAACTAACCAAATAAAGATTTCCATTAACTAAAATTAGGATTTATGCCTAATACTTAAAATGTTGCCATTAAGTAAACTCTAGTTGTAGGTTTTGCTAATTATCAAATATTGAAATATAACGTTGTTAGATAAGTAAATTTTAATTAAAGCTAATGACAATTAGAATATAGAGACTTTTTATGAAGATATGTATATAAACATATATGTATATATGTATATACCTAAAAGGGTTAGAGAAATGTGGATAGCATATAGGCAGCCCACTAGTAAAAATAACGGTACCATTTTGCGGTCACCGAAGATCCCACTAAAATATATATGTAAATGCTATCGTTAATATACCGCCAATCATGAGGTCTTAAATGATAGTTTAGTTAATAAAGATAACAAAATGTACTCATGTATAGCAGGCTCGACTTGTAAAAGGATAAAACATCGGTATCGGTAGTTTTCAGAGAACACTCAAGTTAAGAGGTCATAATAATATGGAGGTGCTAAAATATAATAGCCCTTAGGTTATCAAGATTCAAAGTAATCTCACAGACACACAAATATTCTAAAATGAACGTGTATCTAATAACATGAGTAATCCGGATCACATAAAATGATACATACCAAGCTTTACCCGAATAGCTAAACTAGAGATAAGGCTAAGCCTAAACTAAAGCATAGATAAAATAATAATGGTACCATTAACTAAATCTCAATACTAGATTTAATAAATAATAATGATGAGCATGAAATAATAAGATATGACTAGTGACAACTAAATGTACATAAAATGTCACCCCATAAATTGCTACACACCTAGACTCTAAAATTTATTCGGTAAACCAAAATGCCCTGAAAAGTTACGCTCGACAAAATAACATTTACTCATAGGTCCATCCTAACTCATGGAGCTTCCTTGATAAATATAAGAATGATAAAAGAAACTGTTAATAAAAGATCGAGTCATCGCTTCCTACCACCAGCCTTGCCTCAAATCACCCAAATCACCCATTAACTCATAATAATACAAAAGTTGAGTTTATTCAGATTTATTTGGATCTTGTGAGTTATTTGCTTTCATTTGGATTCAGTTGTTTGTCGCGTAATTAGAAGTGGAGTTCAGACGATCTATGGGAATCAAGTAAGACCCAGATCCAGATAAAGATGAAGACCAGAAATTCAAGCCCATCACATGAGAAGGCTTTGAGTGAGCTCAAGACCGCTGTAAACCACGCCAGGCGAGTCAATACTTTGATCATGTTGAACCTACATTTTCTGCAAATTACTTTGTGTTAAATTATCAAATTGCATGATGTTATTTTATATGCAAATACATGTTTAATTTAATATTCTAGTTATATGCCCATTATTTACCTTGAATAATATTACCCCTCCTTTGGAATATTTGAATGTGTGAACCTTGTCACCCTAGCAAAATTATAATAGTAACATTTCAAAAATAAGTCCCTACTTATATGCTATGCTTAGTACTGCATAGATACTCAGGGGGCGCTGAAATGCCCCAAGCATTATTGTCATTTTTAATCATCAGAAATTGGTTTGGACAGTCATGGTGGGAATGACTGGTATATATTTGGACATGATTATTTTATACTCCCAAAATCCCCAACTTGCTTAAATATCTGGGCGGATTGGTTTGAGGGTGTGAGTGTGGTGCAGTGGATGCACAAAGTGGGTTAGTGGTAGACCGCCCAGATACCACTAAGGACCGAATCTTGTCATGACCTCCTGTGTACAACAGTACAACCACAAGTCTGTAAAATACAACTTGGCTAAGTAAATTTATCGAAACCCCGGACTCATCTCACTGGTAGGGGATTGAAGGGGCTACGCTATGGCAAGGGGGCCTGAAGGGACACCAGTGGGGGGTGAAGTTTCCCAGCTGTCCTACGTTGCGGGAAGTAGAAGCCCGAGCTGCGTAGTGGCTGTGGGAAACATCCCGCGCATAGATGGGACCCACCGCAAGTGGGAGAAGCCCATAAGGTGAGATGACTGAAGGGACTAGATACTTTGAAAAGTCACTGTGACGGTCTGCTCAACCACACTTCTAAGGAATCGTGTGGGGCAACGAGTTGATTGTCTCTTGTGGTGAAAGTGTACAAACTCTGCAGAGTCAAAACTATTCGAATAGCCGTGCCCACGGTCAAGGGCGGACATGGGAACTTAACCAGATATAGTTCTATTTCAAAATGTTTTATGAATGGGAATGGAAAAAGTGGAAGGGCAGTGGAAAGCCCTGATTTGAGTTGTCCTGGGTGTCGTCCCAGTGGTAATGTAAGCGGTTATAACGCTGAAATGTTAGCATATGGTGCGGATGCCATGAAACGGTGGATGGAATCTGGATCGCTATTATTATTGCATTTTCTTGAACATTATGCTTTTGTTCAAAACTGCTAGGTCTCAGGAAATTTTATGTATTGTATTTCAAATAGTGGCATTTCTATTCCTACCAAACAAAATATGGAAAGAATAAGCATGGTCGTGAGTAAAGGAAATAGATGTTTGTAGTGTACACATAAAGGTATTGGTGGATTCATGTTGATCATAAATAAGAAATGATAGTGTGGGTTCTGGGAGAAATAAATTGGTGGAGTCTAGCTGAATAGATAGGCTAGATAGATGATTTAAAAGATTTTTGGAGATTTAAGGATTGCACAGATAATTATTGGATTACGACACTGATAAATAAATTCTTGGGAGATGACAATATTGGAATTAATAGATTCGGTTACTAGATGAGTCAATTGAATTTTCGGGAATTTGGAGGAGTAATACAAGTATTGGATTATAGTTCCTGATTAGTGAATTACTTGGTGGGAGGATACTAGTGGGTCGTAGAATTAATCAATGATATTATTGGTGGATATATAATGGTGAATCGTAGAATTGATCAATGATATTCTTGGTGGATATATAATATTGAATCGTAGGCTTGATTAATGATATTCTTGGTGGATTTGAATCAATAATAAAAAGGATTGGATTGTTAGAAAATCTTGATGAGAATGTTCGGTGGATTAATTAGGTGATGTCACTCGCTGCTTGGAGATTAGACAGCAATCAATTTGGAAAGAGCATGTTTGGTGGAATATCTAAATAATGTCACACGCTATTTGGAGTCTTAGACAGCAACCATTACAGAAAGAATATGATCGGTGGATTGAATAAAGGATGACACAGGCTGTTTGGAGTTTAGACAGCACTCAATAAATAAAGTATAATTTCGATGGATTAAGTCAACGATGTCAATCGCGGTGAGGAGTTTTTAGGTTGCAAAAACAACGATATGATTAATAACATAAATGCTACTAAAAGCGATTTATGGCAAATAAAATAACCCGAGCCTCTCCTTTGATAAGCCATGCATACTATTTATTTGCATTCTGTGTATTGGCTCGCGGAGCACGGGGTTGGAGTGCTCACACTCGCTTTTGCGACAAAATTCAGAATCAGGAATCAAATCACCGCGCCTCAGCAACAAGATTGGACAAGCTGGCAGAGAAGATGAAGATGTCAAGGGCTAGGTCGCGAACCTCCAGTTGGCTGCCTGTGGGCATGTCCTGAAGGTCCCACCTGTGTGCTTCGTTCTTCCGCTGCTGCAACTTAATGATTTCGGCCTCATCGGCCCATGAGTAAGTTTACTAGTATATTTATGCTTCCGCTTGATATGTATTTTGATGTCCATAACTGTAACTGTGTGCACTATCTACTGATCCAGGGAATAGTGCAGCTAAACACAGTAGACTCCGGATTATAAAATCTGGGTACTACAATACATGATCGGCCTAACCACTTAACATGGCCAGTCTGATTGCCAAGGTGAAACTAGCAGATTGAAAATCCAAATCTTTCATAAATTTAAATTTTAACTCAACACATATTGAAAATGGTTTGTCACAAATATTTCTGGACCTTCTTACATGGTCCATCAACTGCACTGGATAATGGGCCTATTCTTTCTGGCTTTAGCTTATGACTTTCGGTTGTGACTTTTGGCTTTTAGGCTGTTCGTAAGAGAGAGTATGGAGTAACAGAAACTCGCATGCGGTTTTGACCGATATAAATAAAGTCGCTACAGTGTGTACTATGATCAACTTATAGACCCCGCCTTAAAAAGACACTCTATTTGAAAGCTAGTTACTGTAGAAAAGCCAAAATGGCAATTTTTAGAGCCTGAAAGGAAGAGGCCCAATAGAGGACAGTGAGGCACTGGTCCTCAATAGGTATGGTTGCACGTTGCTCTGTCAAACAGGTTAGGATGTACTCTTGTTGTTCCTAGTGATTGGTGCATTCTTTTCGGCTGTGGTTGATGACTTTTGGTCCTAACAGGAGCGCTTGTGCAAACGAACCGAATACTGATAAGCTGCTTCAAAAAAAACTGTCCTAATAAGCTGCTTCAAAACAATGATGGAGAAGTTATTTTGTTTATTTGTTCAGATAAAACCATAAACTATAAGCTAAAAAGAACGAGGTCGGTCCTCTTACTATGCTGAAGGATTAATACTGAACATATAACATCAATATCTAGTAATAAGAAATTTAGCCTCGTTCTGTACTCTTGAGTAAATTTTCAACTGTCACTACTACGTAGAAGGTCATCACAAACAGTTTGTAACTGTCATCAGAGACATTTTTGAACCATTTGATTATTGCGTTAGTGATAACAGGTGATTATCACAGACGGCTCCTAAACCCTCTATGATAATTCACAACACAGACATCTAATACAAAACCATCTGTGATGGTCTACGTATCACAAAAAAGTTTTATGTTGGAAATCATTTGTAATATTTCTTTGTATAGCCAAAAATGTTCCTGTTTTTCGGCTAACCTTAAGAAATGCTAGCCATACCCTCTAAAAACAAACTAATAGAATACAGATAAATGACAGATAAGTGAATTACAACTCAAAGTGAATTATGGGGGTATGCAAGACCATGTTAATATTACCATGAAATATGTGGGTATCCTAGAACGGCTTATTTTTTGACACCGAGGTAGTAAACTAGACAACATAAAGTCACAACTCACAACTTACTTATTCTTGATTGAAATGAATGATGCCCATATATTTTATGGTAACACTAACATAGTCTTGCACACCCCACAATTTAAATGAGCTAGAGACAAAGTCAGATCGTATATCATACTTGACAGCTAAAACTATATCAGTCGAAGTAGTAGTTTTAAAACACCCTTTCAATGAGATTTTATAGCAGTAATATATACTAAGATGAGAAAAAGAGAACTAATTATCTACAAATTCTTATGGAATGTAGTCAGGCTACTCATGTTGGTATTTCTCAACAACTACAAGAAGAACACTAAAGCATTGTACACTTAGGCTTCAAAGGGCATGAAGCAAATCACATACTCCAATGTATCAAGTTCTATGAAGTAGGTCATAGCTATTATCTCTTCCTCCTTATCATGCTACATGTTGGGCTTGATTGTTGTCTTAGGAGTTATCGCCGCCTTCTTCTCGACTATCCATCGGCTTCTTCGCATTCCTTTTCTTCATCACTAGCCCTAAAATATATAGAGTTATTCATAGTATTATGATCTTAGTGATTACAGGAGGTAAGAGTAATTCTCACACAACAAACACCACTTACACGATCCCTACCTGCTGGTAACAAACTTTGATCCACTATGCTTTCAACTATGCAGCAGTTCATGTACATCTAGACAACGTATGTCACCATTGGGAACAACTTTAACCTAAGTGAATCTAGACATAACAAAATATCATCTGTGAAGAAAGATGTCATATTTGGTTTTTGCTTATGTCGCCATTGTCCGAAGAAATTTGATAACAATAGACACTTGAAACCATGTAGCATTAAATGGCTAATGTCCCTAACAATTGCTGAACTAACACTGAGAGAAACCATACAATTGGTTATCATCCGAAGAAAACTTTAGGCACATAACAAACATGCACTTGTGACTTGATACAATTGCATAGATTAGGCCATCTCATACACCATTTTTTGGAGCCATCAATCTCATACACCATTGAAGAAAGAATATGAGCCATCCAATCTTTATGATCCAGTGGTTCAGATTAGTTAAGATTTAATTATACTACCATCCATACTACTAGTAGTAAAATTTCTAAAGAGGTAAAATTTTAAATGAAACAAGTGGCATAACGCGTTATGTGATGTATCGTCCTTGTATAAATTCATTCGAATGATTCGAACTATCTGTGATTGATGTACATGTGTGATTGCTTGAATGCATATACAGGAAGGAATTAGTTGAATCTGATTAACGTGGGGATTGTTTGATTGCTGAACTAGGCTGTGAGATAGTGGCTGATCACAACAACCGAAAGATCAGCGACGTGCCGTGCTGCGGATTGAGTGCAATGAGCACCCTAGGCGCATGCACGTATATGTTGGCGATTGCCAGAACATGAACCGCTGCAGCACGATGGCCAGCGCAACCTTGGCCTCCATTAGTGCCAGGTTCTGCCCCATGCACACCCTCATGCCACCACTGAACGGCATGAAAGCCATCGGGTGCTGCCGCAGGTCGCTCACCGCCTCGTCCATGAACTACGCTGGGTTGAACTCCGTCGCGTCGGTACCCCCACACTCTCGCTTCATGGTGCATGACCATGATCAGGATCATGATCTCCGTGCCCACTGACACCAAAACTCCATCGTGTCGACACCTCACACCTTCGTGTCATGGTGCATAGCAGTGGTGGAGCCACCGCCGGTGACCAGCGGAGTAGGCGATGTCAACTGGCAACGTAAATCTCTCCTCTTTAATTCCTCGGTTGAGCTAAAATGATACAAAATACCCTCATGAAAACCAAGTTAAAAAATAAAATTCTATAATACCCTCACAAACCAACGATCAGATTTTATTTCTACTACCACCTTTCTACAACCAGTATAATGTTGTTTGACACGAGAAATCGCTCTCGGATTTCTTGCTTCGGGGTATAAGGTGCAGGCATGCCAGTATACTAAAGTACACAAAAATAAACAACCATAATAAAAGTAGGGAAAATATGTATTTTATTCATTAATTTGAGAATAACAAAATTACAAGTTCCCTTTATATATGTGTGCTCCATAGCCTGCTTTGCATAATAGATCTAACATGGGCATTGTGTTCTCCTAGTTCCCGAGGCCTCGAAAGACTCCAGTTAATTACATCTGTGGGGTGAACCCACATAATACCTCCGATTAAGCTACGCATTGGTCATCGTCTTCATATTTGCTTCACGTTCTCCGTGCATGTGATGACTGATTGATGTAGATGTAGACGTTGGCATTATCCATAGTCTCGTCAGTCTATGGAGCTGTTGACAGCGTGGCCTTTACACTGGCCATGCCCGCCTCTACCATTCAACCTTGTTGGTATCAAACAGCACATAAAATTAAGGTAGTCAAAAAGTGTGCATGATTCATTTCAAGCATGACTGATCTGATGATAATATCAGTAGAATCGGTGTAGTAGATATAGTTAATTCGGGTGGTGAGGGTAGCAGAGCAGAACGCTTGGGTTAGATGTTGAAGTGGTCAAAAGTGACCAACGGGAAGGACCCCACTATAGTGTAGATACACTTAGCCAAACTCAGGTGTCATAAGGGCAAACCATCCTTACTTTCACCAAAGCAGAACACTAAGGTACAATATCGACGTGGTTGAAAGTCATCCCAGTGAAAGACTCCTCGAAAGCTAGAGGCCATCGGCTTCTAGGAGTGATTGATAATAAAAAGTCAGAAGCCACAAGCCATCGAAAACAGCAGGTAGTCGAAGACCATCAGACATCAAGGTAGACGGTAGTCAGAGGCCTCTGAACATCGAAAATAACCGATAGTCGGAAGCCAACGGACATCAGAAGCAGTCGGCAGTCAGAAACCATCAAGCATCAAAGCAGCCGGTAGTCAGAAGCCTCCAGATATTAGAAAAAGCTGATAGTCAAAAGCCATCATGGTTGAAACCCATCGAAAATGGTCTGTGGTTGAAACCCATCATGGTTGAAATTCATCAGAAGTCGTCCGTGGTCAAAATCCATCGGAAGTCATCCGTGGTCGAAGCATAGTGGACGGTCGTGAGCAATTGAATATCAAAGGCCGTTGACAACGTCCGACAACAGTGGACGGTCATGAGTGACTGAATATCAAAGGCAGTTGGCAGCATCCAAGGACAGTGAAGTGGCCGAATATCACAAGCGGTTGGCAATGTCCAAGCACAGAAGGTGGTTAGTGACCTCCGAACACAGTGAGCAGTCGTAAGCTCCCTAGCACGGTGAGCGATTGACAACATCAAGGTATAGCTGGTAGTTGTAAGTTCCCTAGCACGGTGAGCAGTCGATGACGTCCAGCAACAGTCGGCGGTCATGAGTGACCAAGCATAGCAAGCGATCATAAGTGACTGAGTACGGTGGGTGGTCGATGATGTTCAAGTATGGTGGGTGGTTGATGGCGTCAAAGGCAGTCGACAATGCCTTAGTACAGCAGGTGGTCGATGGTGACCGAGTACTGTGGGTGGTTGATGGCCCCTGAGTGCAGCAAATGCTCGGTGACGTCCGGATGTTGATGACATCTGAGTACTATGGGTGGTTGATGGCCCCAGGTGTTGAAATCGACTATAGACATCTAGGCCCAGCGTGTGGTCAATGGCGTCCGAGTGCTTTGGGCAGTCGATGGTGCCCGAGTATTGAAAGCGGTCGTACATGACCAGGTATCAACAGCAGATGGTGATGTTTGAGTACATCAGATGGTTGTAAGTGACCGATCACATATGGTGGTCATAAGTACTGAGCACAGGAGGCGGTTGTAAGCGACCAAGTATCAAGGCCATCGGTGAAGCCATCTTCATTAGATTGGAGCGGCTGTTGGTGATGTCAGATGTCCTGGGTGACGAGAAGGACTTGTGAGTAGTGCCATCTACCTTGCCTTGGGGAGCTATCATCAGCTTAGAGATACAGACGGGACCACTCTGGCACATGGTGGATCATCGCGGCCACACAGCTTGGCCAGGGCACACGCCACATGCAAGAGTGGGAAGACTCCATGCTTCAAGCCCATAGGATCGAAGAGCGATCGATAATCTTGATAGCCCCGTCGTCATTGCCAAGGGCCACACAACAGTGAGCTCTGTGTCATCTGATCGACAACATTATTAGCAACAACCGCAAGCGCTTGGTGACATCTCCACCACTGCCACCATTCATTGGCCTGCAAGCCAGCTATATAAAAGAGAGAAAAGGGGGGAGCTTCTTATCCTCTTGAGCAGAGTACGCCATGTTTGGGCTTGTGCAGATTGCTTCTTTTGGCCACTCTACCTTCTCCTCCTTTCAAGCATGTATCTTCTCTGTGCATGTCTTCTTTGTGTCTGTATGCTAATGAGGTATCTCCTTCTCCATCAGAGTCTTCGTCTGAGTGCGTCCTCCTCGTCTGAGTCCTATCTCCTCTCGTGCATGCCAGTGCATACCTCCCATGGGTGCAAAGGGGTGTCTCCACCCCGTATAGCTGCCCCTCCCCCTCGATGGCTTCCACCTTCTCTACCTTTATAGGCACGAGCGAGGGCCGTAGGCAATGTGCACAGCTCCCACATGGTGCCAATCATACTATTAATTTTGGAATCGAATTCCTGATCAGACTGCCGATTCTTACCTTCCAAACCTTTGCTTTTGATCCAAAATAGATTTGGTGAGAATTACTTTCATCAGATGGAGATACGGTGCATCATATTTTCATCGCGAAGACGATACACCCAGAACCAACCTTTTCCATCCATCTTGGTGCATAGGCTACCATAAATTGACCACGCACCTTGCAATCAGCCAATGACATTCAGCTGTATGAGGCGCGGTGCGACAAATGATTGAACTGGGCCGTAGACCCTGTTGGAACTAATCTTCTTGTTGATAGTACTCGTGTATTGAACACTGTATAGTTGTGGTGTGTTCAAGTACCATGTAAGAGTCGAAGACCTCGGAGTCAGAGAGTAGTCGAAGACTCTAGAGACTTAGTCGCAGTCGTGAATTAAGCTGCATAGCAAACCGATTGTAGATACAGTAGACCAGCTGTATCTACAGTGAACCAGTTGTAGCAATCTTTGGGCCTACAGTGCGCCTTTGGTACTCATAAGCTATAGTAGCATGGTCGTAGCAACGTGGTCGCCACAACGTGGTCATAATACGTGGTTGAGTAGCCTCGGTCAAGCAGCCGTGGTCGTCTCAACGTGGTTGACACCACATGGTCATCTCAATGTGGTCGCAGGCCCATGAACTCAAAGGACGATGCTAACGCATATACTTTATGGTCGGCTGCGAACTTGCGGCCGTACGAGGTGCAACACGTCGACCATACACTGACAGCTTATAGACCAGATTGCATGTTGTTTCATGACCCGGACTTAAAGAATTTGAATCTTGGATAGCACGTGTATGTATCGAAGTTTCCTTCCCAAACATACACATCTGTGTTTGCTTTAACTTAAAATATTTGTACAAAAACTCATGAAACAAATGCCTCCCGCTGAGTTAAGTTTGATGCGCAAAGTGAAGCAAACTTAACTTAGTGATACTATTTTTGTAATCAAATGGGTGCCCAATTTTATGGCAGCCTTAAGAGTGTCCGAGTGCGTGTTTACAATCGTACTCGACCAGTTATTGTAGCAGTTGATGTGTCCATGTGTTGCAGCGACTGAATCGTAGGTCGTAGGTAGTTGAGTAGCAGTCGTAATGGGTACTATAGCGGTCGTACCCACCGACCGCCATGGTATACTTGTGCTAAGGCGAAAGACCATGCCATATAATTGTGTTGAGGTGAAAGATCATGCCATAGTATCCTTGTGTTGAGGCAAAAGATCATGCCATAGTGTACTTGTATTAGGGCAAAAAAACCATATCGTAGTATACTCGTGTTGAGGCAAAAGACCATGCCATAGTATACTTGTATTGAGGCAAAAGGCCACGCCATAGTATGCTTGTATTGAGGCAAAAGACCATGTCATAGTATACTTGTAATCATCTTCAATTTGTGGTGAAAGCTCTTACCACATACTGAAGGAATTTTATTGACCTAGTCATGACTGTGTAGCTGCTACGATGCCTGCTAGCTAGGTAGAAGGGTTTCATAGATTCACACTAGCATGCTACACTGCTCGCATATGTAATGAGTCATCACTATTGCATGGAAGTGAATGACCATCAAAGCCTGTTGTCAAATGAAACCCATCAAAGCCCCTTGCTTCTCTCGTCGACGTACTTCCTGCTGTGCTCATCCAACAATGCCCATAAAGCATCAAATTTTCTCCACTGGTTTTGCATAGCAAGCCTCTTGAATAGCTTCATCATTGGTGGTTTTGGGAACTACTTGAAAAAGTTCGCCCCTAAGTGACGAATGTACTATTTGTTCCTCATATCTGGCCAAGAATAGGGCTCCTTGGAGTCTTCCTGGAGTTTTCTTATAGCCTTTACAATACCGGTGTGGCGATTATAAATTACGCGCACACCAGGACGAGCACAGACAACTCCAACGCTGACATGTCTGAGGAACCACAACCAGCTTTCATAATTCTCAATTTCCACGAATGTGATGGCCAACGGCAATATTTGGTTGCTTCCTTCAATGCATATGGCTGTCAGCATCTACCCCTTGTATTTGCCAGCCAAAAAGGTCCCCTCAACTGAGATCACCGACAGCATATGCCTGAATGCCTCAATGCAAGCACCAAATGCTAAGAATGCCCTCTGCAACACCACATATCCTGGCAGCCTTGTGGAAGGCTTGTCCTACACAGTGATATATGTGCCCAGGTTCCTGTCCTGCAACATCTTAAGCATACGAGGAAGATTGTCGTACGCCGCCTTGAAAGACCCAAAATATTTTTCCAACACCTTCTGCTTCGCACGCCATGCCTTCGCGTAGCTAATCTTGTACTTGAATTTCTTCTTGATAGCTACCACGATGTGCGTGGCCTCCATGTCTTTCTTCTCCACTATATCTCCGTATATCAAATTGGCTATAAAGTGGACGTTAGGCTACGATGCATCACCAAAACACGACTGAGAATGCAAGAGTGTGGCTCTACTTTCGACACAATCCAGTGAGTCTCATACTTAGGTCTACGTTCATGCACCCTCCAAGGACAACCGGTATGCTCGCACTTCACGGTTTACTACTCCTGGCTAGATTTCATGACCCGAAAAGTCTGCTGCATTGAAAGGGCCCACAGGTTGATGGCAGCCTGTAGGGATTCCTTGTCAGCAAACATTAAATGCAACCAAACCTCTGTCCCATGATACTCCTATGGTGATTCGTGCTCAACATGTGCAGAAACACCCTCAGCATCAAACCGATTCCTTTCCTACGGGACAGGAGCTTCATCCTCATTTGAACTGTCCTCGTCGTCCTCCTGTATAGCTTCCTCTTTAGCCTATGCCGTTTGGACATCGCACTCCATCTGCTGCACTATGTACTCAATATACTCCTCTTCATCAGCTTGTCATGTTCCCTCGCCATGGCGTGACCATTCTACCTCTCCTCTATGTATCGCATCGGCCTCGTCATGAGTATCTTCCTTCTTTTTACCAACATGCGGGCCGCCCGAGCTGCTCGCACCTCCCAGAGCAAGGCCGTACGCATGACCTTGCACAATTTCTAATGGGCATGGTTACACAAGCAGAACACACTTGTATCCGCGGCACCAGCACCCTTGCACAAACCCCTTCTACGCAACAGTGCACAACAATGTTCTCAACTCCCATCTGATGTCCATGGGAGACCGACTCCAAAGCCCTTGTACGACGATGCTGCATACCTCAGGATCCAACGAAAAATTCTGGGTAAGCCAATGCATAACATCTGAGATTCGAGCATTCTCGTCATCCAGGTGTACTAGAGTGGCTTGCGGAAAACCACTCAAATCCACACCATTCGGAGCTTCATGAACGGTTCTAGCACTGTAATGCACTCTCAATGTAGTGTGTATCGGCATTGCTGATGTCTGTCTGCATATATGTTTTAATTTTGCAACATGTCAAATCGTATCGCACACTATGAAAGTACTGACGTATTGCAATTCACATTTCACCAATGGTTCGTCTGTCATAACCAACTACACTAACCTCATAGTACGAACTTCTTATCGGTACCTCATGCACCAACGCCACACTTTTCTCGCTACTCGAGCTGTCCCCTACATGAAATAATTCCTAATGGTTTCGACAATTTACATGGCATATCGATTTAAATGCCTATATACCAGTTATAATGGTACACACATTTTTCCAACATACTAACGACATTACATTCATTTGTATTTGATTATGTATTATTGTTTGTAACACCAAATTATGAAATTCTAACATAAAAATTTACTGAATTTTGTAATACCTACAAATTTCTACGGATGATTAATTTGTACGTAACGGCGACTTAATTTTCTACACCTACAATTTTGTATGCATGCCAATTTGCTAACGATACTAGTTTTGTAAAACTATGTTCTCTAAATTATACACAACTACATGCTTCTACGGCTGCTAATTTCCTAAAACTACTTTAACTAAATTTTCTATACCAAAAATTGAAATATTTCTATCTACATATACAATTTTCTAATAACACTAACAGCAAATAATATATGTACTGCATATACAACATTGCAAATACAAAAAAAATACATAGAGTTGCTTCTTCCTCTCCTCTCCGCTTCTACGGCTACTACTTTCCTAAAACTATATTAACTAAATTTTCTATATCAAAAATTAAACTATTTCTATCTACATCTATAATTTTCTACTAACACTAACAGTAAATAATATATGTACTGCATATACAACATTGCAAATACAAAAAAATTACCTTAAGTTGCTTCTTCCTCTCCTCTCCTCCTCTCCCTCTCCTTTTTTCTCCTCCCTCTCCTCTCCTCCCCTCCCTCTCCTTTTCTCTTCTCTCTTTTATTTCCTCTCCTCCTCTCCTCGGATGTCTTCTCTTTTGCTTTATGTTCTGTTGAGGGTGGCGGCCGAGCTGCCTCGCCTTTTATCCCCCTTCCAGTCGCCCAACCGTTAGGCGACTGGAAGCGCAGTCGCCTCCAGTCTCCCAACCGTTGGGCAATAGCAGTTGCAGTCGCCCAACGGTTAGGCGACTGCAATAATTTGCCCAACGGTTGGCGGATTGATTGCGTGTCGCCTGGCCATTGGGTGATAGGCTTCAGTCACCCGACGGTTAGGTGACTGGAGTCTATTTCTGTAACGGTTAGGTGACTAGAGCCTATTTCTGTAAAAAAAATGTTGGCGTAAGTATATTTCTGTTATTTCGAATAAAAATAGATTATTCGTAAAAAAATTCTAACTAGTCAGGTATCCAAACTCTACAGTTCAATATGAAGCTGGTTGGAAATCATCTTGAGTCTAGACTCATCTTCCCTAAGCTACTAACTCCATTCTTTTACGACCAAAATTCACAAAATCACACTATCGTCGATAAAACTATCAAAAAATTGTACTTTTGAACAACAATTTCAAAGAACCATATTTCTTTTTGCATAACTTTTCACAAAAGCCATACTTTCAAGTATCCAACAAGCTAAACCCATTCGTCAGTTTCACAAGCCTATCTCGTTTCTGTTTGCTAATATGAATATGTTTGTGAAACCGACAAGTGGATCTGGCCTGTTGGATATGACGGAAATGCTTGAAAGTATGGTTTTATAAAATATTATGTAAAAAGAAATGTGGTTTTGTGAAATTGTTCCTTAAAAATACGATTTTGTGATAGTTTTACCAAATGTAATATGTATTTGTGGAAATTACTCTTCTTTCATAAACAACATCTGAAGGATCTTCCTATGCAAGCAGGATAACTTTTTTTCTCCCAATAAAAAAACATAATGTCGTGAGAAATTATGTTTCCTTTGCAAGATCAGAGTGCCAAATTCATCATAATCATGGAACTGAAACATGGGGCCATGCAAATGAGGCAAGGAAGCAGTCAAGCAGCCACCAAAGCCACCGGGAACATATGCCTGCACCCCTGGTCACCATGTCATGCTTATCACCTCCTCAATGGTCATCCGAGAGGGTAGTGGACAGGGTGAGAGAACTGAGAAAATTGTCGGTCATCGCGTCGATACCCGCGGGCATGGATGGATGGACATGATTCGTGCAATCAGTCATGCTTGCCCGCCGGATCCGCTAGCTAGAGATTTTCAGACGCGAATAATACACGATCATGGGCACGCACGTTAACTAGAGGGACCTGCCGTATGTTCTTCGGTTGTCCATCCAGCGATCTCGGCCGTCCGTGGCTGTGTATCGGCGGTCCACATTTTTCTGGGAAAATGTAACGCCCCCGTTTCCAGGTGCGCGTACGGACACGGCATTCCGCAACTATTCACGCATGAACAGTTATGGAGTGTCGCGCAAGAGTATACCATTGCATGCTTACAACAAAAGTCCAACATATATTTTCCATATGGATTAACATCCATTTTTCCACAGCGGGGCGTGCAAGCCCAAATCATAATTACATCACAAAAGCTCCAAGATCCGCTTGAGCGCGGCCAAGACCTAAAGTCACGGGTCCTCGTCGAAGAAGCGATCCTCAGGGGCGTCCTCGACGGGGAAACCTTCTCCTTCGTCTTGATCCTCTAAAGAGGGGATTAAGCAAGCCGTGAGCCAAACAACCGGCTCAGCAAGCCCCAAAGGGACTCTAACTTACTACATGCACGGATTAACAAAAGAAGGGAGTATATTTGGTTTATTAACTTTGAGTGGATGCAGTTTTATTTGCAAACATTTTGATAAGACGGACCCAAAACTACTTCTTAAGAACTCAGGGGGGGTTTTCATGAAAATTCAATTAACCAACTAATCAAGTTAAAGCATGTACAAAACTACTTAAGCTTCGCTGCTGGAATCACCCAAGTGACACAGCTCCATTAACCGGGAGCACGACGTATTCGAATACCATTTATTTGACTCTGCAGAGTTTGCTCAGTTTTACCCACACGATCCCTTAACTCCCACGACAGAGTTAAGAAAGCCAGGTTGTTTCACTGCTCAACTCTTTATATAGGCTCTACCCGGTAGAATCCACTCGGGTCTGGCACAAATAAATAATAATAATAATAATAATAATAATACAAACGTCCGCTTCGAGTGAACTCTACCGTTGTTAGGCATCCGCAGCACGGCCTGCCTAACTTCACTTCTTATTCTCCTCCTCCGCCACACCTGTAGAGTTTCAATCGAGTTGAGCAGCTACTGGACCAGTGTTGACAAGTCAACTCCTGTGGTTGAGCGATCACTATAACATTTGCTCAGCGTAAGGGTTTCAGTCCTTATATTTTCACATGGCCCGCAACCTCGCCAGGTCCGCGACCTCAACCTAGGGTAAGCGGTGGGCGTAGACCGACTCGCGGTTTCCCACAACACCCTTACCCTAACTCAATCTTAGGGTAAAAGATGGGCGGAGACCGTCTCGCAGCTCTTCCCCAACCTTTACCCTACCTTGTGCACGCCGGCACTCTCCGCTCTAAGATACGGTGTCCCATACCACCCTACCTTAGAGTCGGGTTTTCTAAATTCTATTGGCTCGCAGCCACAACCTTATCAGTGTAAAGACTTGAGTGATAATAATAATCTACAATTATCTAGAGTAACAGATAATTATTTCTAGGGTTACAAAGGTATGGCTACGAGTTTAACATGGCATTTGTCGGTGGTAGGTCTAACTATATCACATGTCATTCCAAACATTTTGTTTTATTTTAAACTAACATTTCACAACTAGCATAATGCAAATAGCATAATAACATAATTAAATAACATGGGTTGCAACATGATCAAAGGATTTGAGACTTGCCGGCAATTTGGACGAACTCGGCTAGCTTGAACGTAGAAGCTTCTGGATCCTGAGCATGCATCTGAACCTCCGGGATCTCCGACACTAGCGCAAACACATAAAATAATTAAATCCAGCTTGAGACTAATCAAGTGAGGAAAAATAAACTATTTAAAAAGGAGTAAAATGCATGAATCTCCAAATGGGAATTTTAGGAATTTATCTGGGATGAATATGGAGAAATGGAGGCCAAAAATGGGTTCAGGACATTTTTCTGAGCAAGGTGGTGAAATTTGGGAATTTTTGGGATTTTCTGTGATTTTCTAGAATTTATTTGGATTTTTTCTGGATTTTGGAAATTGAATAACTCGGGAAAAACATTTTTGAACAGTAGCCGGCCCGGCCTGATGCTACAGTGCGGCCTGGCCCGGGGAGCGGCCCGCGCGGCCGGGCGGCCAGCGCGGCCCAGACGCGTGCGTGGGAGCGAAGCGGCGAGGCAGGCCGTGGGCCTGGCCCAGCAGCGCGCGCGCCCGCTCGGTTGCGATGGCCGACGCGTGGATGGCGTGAGCGGCGGGGATGCGGGGCGGACCGAAGGCCCGGATGGATTGGGCGGGGATCGGATGGTGGCGACATAAAGAGGACGGCCGAAACGGTACGGGAGATCCGACGAATGCGAGGCGAGATGTTTAAGGAGATCGAATGGTCGATGAGGGCGGCCATCCGACGGTTCAAACGAGACGGCAAGGGTTGGGGCGGAGGGCCGGGATGGAGCCACGTCCCCCGTCTTCTTCCTCCCGCCGCGCACACGGAGCAGAGAAGCGGAGGTAGAGGCGCTCCCGTTCCCCGGCGACGGCGAGGTCCTCAGCGGCCTGGGAGAGCACCGTGAGGTAGGTCTTCGTGAAAGGAACCTGTTTTGGGGATTGGGGAGGCGAGGAGGTCAAGGAAATAGGCGGAAATTGAAAGGGGGAGGTTCGGTCCTTCGTCGACGAGGAGGGTCGCCGGCGGTGATTTGGCTCGATCGGCGGAGACTACACGGCCAGGGGAGGGTGAGGCTCACGTTGGCGGTGGAAATGGGAGCTGGGGAGCGTCGAGGGTGGCTGGCCACGGGCGCACGGCTAGGGCGGCGGTGAGCTTCGGTGGTGGAGCTCCACAGGTGATGACCTGCCCGGGCAAGGGTATGCGCGGGGTTAGGGAGTAGCGGAGGAGCTCCGGGCGAAAGCAATCGAAGAATGGGGGCGGGGAGAGGAAGATTAGCTCACGGGTGCCGCCGGCGTAGGGGAGAGGAATGGCGGCGCTCCGGGCGATGCGACGTCGATTGGCGGCTCAGGGAGAAGCTCGGGGGCGGTAGGAGGCGAATGGGAGAGGTGGGGGAGTCGGGGAAGCAAAGGAGCTTGCGGGAGAAGGAGTTGGGGTTTTATACCCGGGCGGATGGGGAGGGATCCGTAGGGGAGAAGGCAACGGGGCGCAGCCGGGGAGTCAACAGGGGCAGGCAGGGTGTCGCCTCGGAGTGGAGGGGGCGGTGACGGGGCGCTGCAGGGGTGTAATGGTGAGGCGACGGGAGAGGGGAGCAGGTGAGCGGCAGCAGGGCGGGGACGCGTCCGCACGCGGAAGAGGGGAGGCGCGGAGATTGGCAGGTGGGGTCGGGGCAGAGAAGAGGCAACGCGTGGCGCGGGGGCGCCCATGGTTTCGGACCGGGCGGTCGGGACGGCGCAGGCGCGAGGCGAACCCGGGGCGGCGTGGGCGCAGCGCGCAGCGCAAGCGCGTGCGCGGGGTGAAGGCGGGGAGGAGCAGGGGCGCCAGCGGGAGAGAGGGAGCGGAGGGAGGCGCTGGGTCGAAGGGAAGGCGGAGTCGGGGAGCAACGCCAGCGCGAGCGCGAGGGAGGGAGGCGTCGGGAGAAAAGGGAAGGCGGAATCGGGGAGGGCGCCAGCGCAGGACGGAGGCGCTAGGCCGAGAAAGGAAAGCGGCAGCGAGGGGAATTTTCCCAAAAAGGAAAGTTTCCGAAAATCACTCAAAATGCAGCAAAAATAAGGAAAAATTTTGGTTTGAAATTTTGGGGCTTTTCACAAAACAAGAAAAACGTGTTTATTTTTTGTTACACGCTTATACCTCTCTTTATGCGAAGCAGTCCCCGGATCCGATCAAAGGTTGTGATATACGGCACGAACGTACACGGTATCAAGAACAAGATAAATATCGTAGAGAGAACCAAAATAACGACATTGAAGTAACACGATGAAAGAGAAAAAATTTGGTGAAACCGACTATAAATTTCTTAAGCATAAATCATAAAAATACAAAAGATTGTCGCTCACTCATATCCCTCTCAATCTTTTAGGACTATTAGATTCTTAACCTATACAAAAATAGAGTGCTAAAAAATATCATAACCTCTAATCATCTCGTACGCCATCTGCTTTGGATGAGTAGACTTTATTACTATGTTTCTCTCCATAGTCACCACATGGTTTATATAGTCCCTCATAACTCTTCTTCAATTTAGAGTAGAAATCCTAATATAAATAAAAATAAAAATTCTATACTAATAAAATTCATTTGAAACTTTTTTATAGCACATATTTTTAATTCCTGCCGGACTAATTCGAGTCAACCTAACTCAACAATTTTTGTTGTGCCGGCAGTGGTATATATGGTACGACACCAGGATGATTGTGTGTTTTTTTATTAAAAAAACTAGGATCATTGTGTAAAAAGGAATTAACTTGTACGAACTGTGATTGACATGTGGGCTCCCCTAGACCGTACCTCAGGGGCCCACATGTCTGTATCTGTTGGTACTGGTAGTCATAGGCTCACAGGTCATAGCGTTGCTCCACCCGCGGTGTGCAGACACCCACGTCTGCTTCTGTTGGTACTGGTAGTCATAGGCTCATAGGTCATGGCGTTGCTCCACCAGCAAAGTGCACACACACACAAAAGATAGTGATGGCTAATGGCAGCGGTTAAGGTAAGTGATGATGAGTTCTGCAAGATTCCATGGGGGGGGTGAAGACGTGAAGTGGGTGCATGATTGCTCATAATGCGAGCAATGCAAGCCCTCCTTATCTAAAACTGATCGAAGCCCAAGAATCTGGTGGAGATGATCATGAAGAATGGAGGATCATCATCGAGTATCTCTCATCGAGCTCGAGCCCAGCCTTGACCAGCCGGGACCCATGACCGGAGCTTCACTTTAACCCGGCAATCATTGCTCGAGTTTCTCGTGGCAGGCTGGTCATGTTTCGTTAGCTTGTCCTTTTCCCGAGGCAAAACGCCAAGGCATAGGTTCGACTAGGCTGGGGTTCTACCTCTGCTTGTCCGAACGTTCTCGTACTCTACCGTTCCACGCAAAAATCCAAATACCATGCGTACACAATCTGGCACGGCCATATGCTCCACATCAAGTATTATTACACGAGCAAACATCCAGTGAGATATACATGAGCAAGCAAATATCATGTGAAAGTAGATGTTTAGTTTGTTTTGTTGTAAGATCTAGTATATTTTTATTGGATCTAATTAAGCAAAATAAGCTATAATTAGCCTGATGACCTAACTAGGTTTAGTTTCAAGGCCTATATACACACACCACACGCACCAACAAAATATATTCAAATCTGCGCAATCAAACAGCCTACATCCTATGAACTAACTCTTGATGACCTAAGTTTAAATTCTGGTGATCACTTTTACACACGTGCGAGTGCACTTTTAGTAGAATTTTATGAGATCGTGAGTTTATCCTGCCGTCTATCTTTCTAGACATGTTATAAGGGTTACACTTATGTGTGCATGTGTGTCTTTTTTTGTAATCGTAAAAAAAACCTACATCCTCCCTCAAATAAAAAAAAACCTACACCCTCAGATAACTACCCAGTTCAACCTAGGTACTTCTATGATCTAATCTACACCCTGGTAGTTTAACACAGTAACAAAGTTTTCTAACGAAGATAGGTTTTTTTACACTTTCAATTCAGTCGATGTTTGGCTCACAGTCCCTATCAGGTAAAAACCGTCCAAATTAATTTCAGCCGTCTCGAAACAAATAATTTATATTAAAAGAGTTCAAGTCCCACACTACAGGTCTATAACAACAGTGTTGTTACACAGCGAAAGGACAGGAACCAATTGACCAGCAGCTAGCCCATCGGTCCCCCGGCCGTCTCGCCATGCATGCAGTAGTACGCTCTCGTCGTATCCAGCCAAAGAGCAACACGACGGAAGGACGAAAGCACACGTCGTAACGTACGAACGTTACCGCGCCCATAAATCTTCGACAGGGGAGATCGCGCGCCTCCACACGTGTAGGCATAGTGGCCAGGACGCTCACCTCCCACCCACCGCACGCGCGCGCGCGCGCACGGTGACCTCATGTCGAGCTGCACCGTGCGCCGAGGCCGCCGCCGCCGTCGGCGACACGGACAGTGCTGGCCTGGCCACGCGCGTCCTCCACACGTGTGAGGGGAAGCGAGCGCTGTGCGTGCGTAACCTGTGCCGCCCGGTGTGCCCGAACCACTTTGCTCAGCTGATCCAGAACGGAATATCTTGTTAGCCTATCATGCATCATGTCGTCTACATTTAAGATGACGTCTTGATTGTTGGTGGTGTTTTAATTTGGTTCAAAATGATAATGTACGTATACCATTGCTGCATATATTCATCCTAGCGCCGCTGCTCGTTTTCCGCCGCCAAGCCCTGGGAAGCTGCCTCGGATCCAAGCTCCCCGGCCGTCTTCATGTCATCTTCCAGCCACCTCCCGTTCAGATCCAACGACTCAGCACCCGATCCGGCTTCCTTCGCGCCGCACTGGGCCGCCTGCTCCTCCGGCCATCATCGCCTGCTGCCGTGCACCCACGCCATCGCCCACCCCAGCGCCCGCCCGAGCCAGCACCTTCGCGCCGTCACTCGCGCCCGACACCACCGTCGCCTGCTCCGCCAGATCCCGCCGCCCCCTGCTTGGGCCGTTCCCCTACTCGGACCGGCCCTCTCCGCCCGGATCGCCTTCAGATCTGCCGATGCCGGTGGCCATCCTCACCGTTGATAGCCTCCTCCACCTTCCTCAGCCATCGCCACCTTCCCCCTTCTTCTCACTCTCTCGTGCTCTTTCTCTCTCTTGGTCTCGACCCGCTATCGCTCTAGATCCACCACCCCCACTGGTTTCCTTGCCGCCGGTGTCCCTACCTCAGGCTGCTCCCTCCTCTTCTTCTTCCACCTCAAAGCTACCACTCTTCTACTCTACTCACTCCTCCCCTACCTCTCTTTCCCTTCCCTCTACTTGCGTCGCCGACGTGATTTCTCGATGTCAGAGACTACCACCGACGACCTTTCTTCTCTACCCCGAAGCTTCACCCCCGCCTTCACCAACGTCGGCAAGCATGGGCTTGCCGACCCCCTTTCCTGATGGCGACATCAAGGAATTCTGCTCCAATTTGAACGTCCGACCCATTCCCGTTTCAACTGCTGGGGGTGTTAGCCTACTATGTACCATGCTATCTGTATTCAAGATGACGCCTCGATTGATAATGACACCTCGGTTAAAGATGATGCAGCATGTATTCACATTACTATTGCTGCATGTATTCATATTAACGTTACCATTATATATATATATATATATATATATATATATATATATATATATATATATATATATATATATATATATATATATATATATATATATATATATGAAAAATATCTTTTACACCCGGGTGTAATTACACCCACCTATAATATACCACCTAAATAAACTTGAAATACTCCTTTATCACTTTAGTTATACTTGTATACTAATTATAAGATACTCCAATGTGAATCACATGAAAAACTTGTAAGAAAATTCATAGTTTTTAGCATATTTTATAAATACCTTCACATACGTACATAAAAAGGAGTATGTCGAAAAAATATACATACCACCTCTGAAAAATTGTTCATACCACCTAGATGGTCTTAAATACTCGTATACTACATGTACATACCTTCCGTTATGCGAGATACTCCTTACATTGTGAGATACGATATATATCACTGTATATCAATGAATCAGTACGATATAGGGTGTAATTACACCCGGGAGTAGAAAAGATGCTTTATTTCTATTTCTATGAGCCTTCATGTCTGGGGGCGCCCACCGGCTATTGGGGTAACAGCGGCGGGCGGACAAGGTAAGGAAAGGTTATGGCTGGGATGGTGTACTCGCAGATGGGTGCTAGCTAGTTGAATCGGTGTAGCTCACTTGTCGTCCAACTATGTTCAATTCATACTGTAGCTATATGCTAGTGGTCATATTTGTAGCTAGGTCGAATTGGCTGGGCATTAAAAAATAGCTCTGTTAACTAGTTGCTACAAAAAAAAATCATTGCCATATCCGTTTTTACACAAGTGGTGATTGGTTGGCTAGCTGCATAAGGTCAACTCGGCTCAATGGAACATACTCGTTTGTTCGGGACAAGTTGAGGCGGTGAAGTAGAGGCTTAGAGCTAGCTAGGTCAAGCTTTATGCAGGCAACCAACCAGTCCTACAGTGATTCGTACAGGCAGATAAATTTTCGATCAAGTGAAAATTAAGATCACCTATATCTCTGGTAGCACGCATTTTGCTCTTCCATACGTAAAACGCGGATGTTACGGGGGCGAGGAGGGGGAGGTGATCAGGTCCCCCCGTCCCCGGCCGGCCGGCCGGCGTGAAGTGTCCCGTCGATCTAACAGCGCCGATCGATCGAGCCCGTCCAAGCAAGTGACCACCTTATCATGTCTCCTTCTGCTTCTCTCTCTCGATCGGCTCTCAAGTACTCCAAACAGCGGTTCTGTCTGTGGTGTTAGAGCCAGCTGCTCGATCCTAGCTTTAGGGTTTCCATCGTCTATTATGTCCATGGTCTGCTTTTTTTACCGGTGAACTGAAGTGCTCGGTAAGGTCGCTCTCCACCGGACCTACGAAGGGTCAAGGTGTTCAACAATTTTTTTTACAATATACCTATTATTTACTAGGCGTATTAGATATATATATATACCGTGATAATTACAGCAAATACTTCGTATTATGATTTTTAATTATTTTTAATTTATCTAAATTATTTTGAGATGTTGTCTCTACAATAAACAATTTGTACTTCGATTTTTACTATTATAGATCTTTACTTTTTCATTGAAAATATTTTGCTAATTTTGAACAGCCGTATTGAAAATCATGGCTCCGCCATTGCCACCAGCCTGAGCGGTTAGGTCGCCATGTCTGAGACAAAGCACCTTTCTACTGCTTGGCCTGATGGGAACATCGAGATTAGCTCTAGCTAGAATGGGAGGAGAAAACGAAGCGATGGATCGATGCAAGAATTATGTTTTTTTTTTGTTGTTTACACTATATGAACACAAGTGTAAGTTTGAGAGACTGGACGCTGAATGGACCATCTAATCCTAAACCTAACGTGTGGTTTGAGAAATGGGATAGATTGATTTATTATTATCTCATCCCTCGTAAGCACATTTTAGTCTAAAATAGATGGCTTCATTGCACTAAATTTCATGAGATGATCTCATGATAGACCAATCTATCATTGGATGAGGTGATCCCGTGAACCAAACCCTCTATAGATCAACTATAGTGTAATATGTTACAGCTGTACGAGCGCGTATGCGCTAGAGCTTCTAATGTCTCTGAATCTACCAAAAGATGGGTTCCAACCTTTTGTGTTAAAACTAGCCCCAGCTTATCCATGGTCCTAGGGCTAGGATCAAACTTTAATCTAAGATATTTAATTAGGATCGTTCGGTTTAGGGTTAAGAGATAGGTTAGGAGGTTTAACAGGTCAAACATCTTTGGATTATGAAATATTAGCTTAATCCGGTCAAGCCTTTTAATCCTCCTAACTTAGATTAAATTAACCCATCAAACTGGTGGAATAAACTAACCCGGCATATAACACAGCTAATCCTCCTGAGTTCTATTTGTTTCTATTACTAACCTAGTCAACCCACTTAATCTAGTCAAACAGTAATTTAGATGAACTTGATTAGTTGGCAAAATAAAATTTAGGTAAAGCTATCTTAACTAGGTTAAGATCGGCTAACATGGTTATCTTAACCTTAAACCAAATGCGGTTACCTATTTGGCCCAGCTCCAACAACCAACTTATGGGTAGGAGCTGGTCCCAAATTAACCAAATGCCCTAGCTTGATCAGAAGCTCATCTTCGAAAAAGGGTTGTAGAAGCTAGCTAGAGTTAGATTGGGCTTGTTCCTTTTGGACTCGGCTTTGGCTTTTGGCTGTAGGTTATGCCTTTTAGGTTGTTCGTGAGTAACAAAAACTTATGTACAGTTTTGACCGATACAAATGAAGGTGTTATAGTGTGTACTACAATAAATTTGTAGATCTATCGTAAAAAGATACTTTGTTTGAAAGTTAGTTACTGTAAAAAAAAGTCAAAAAGTAGCTTTTAGAAGCTGAAAAGAAGAAGCCTGAGCTACTACAGTGCAACCAACCAATCACCTCGGAGAAAAAGCAAGCTCGTTTAAGCGTGTGAGAAAGTGTAATAACAAACCAAAGAGAGAAGGATCAAAGCAACTCCTGGCTTCAGCTCAGAAGTTAGGACTTTGGAGCAGACCCCTGGCATGCAGTAGGTTGGACCCACATCATTTCTGACGAGTGGGCCCATCGCACCGACTGTGGGCCTCAAAAGACAGCAGAGTCCCACATTCCCAGATATCTCCTGGCCCAAAGACCAGCCAATCCTGCCCCTTCCCTAGAGACTCGCAATAGAGACGCACACGGCACACGCGATAACTCCTCGGCTCACCAGATTTTTCGTATGGAATAGGGGAGAATTTTGTTCTGGCTTCGGAAACGGGAAAGAAATGACGGAGGACACAGGTTCGGTGAAAAGGTAATCTCAGCGCGATGGTTGCGTACTACGGCCTGTTTGGATACACTTAAAATTCAATTCTGGGTACAATTAAGCGAGAATCCTACCCAAACGCTTTGATTATTTTTCGATTCTTTCAACCGCCGCGGTGGGAAAGATCGGCATTTGCACTGGGAATCCAAAATCCTGTACCGCGAGCCCGAGGGGTCGTTTCTTCCACCGCGATGATTCTTTAGACTGCAGATTCTTCAGACCGCGACTTATCAGAAAATCCTGATCAGATTAAAATTGATTCTCAGATAAACGTATCCAAACAGGGCCTACAGCGCCATGGCACAGGTTCTGTGAAAAGCCAGGCCCCGACCGGCCATTAATGATCTGGCTTCTACGTGAAGGGAACTGTTAGCAAAAATTTTGGGAAAGCTACAAAATCATTTAGCATAATTTGATTTAATGTGTAAGTAATCTTTACATATGCTTTAACGTATAAATCTATCTTGCGACATATTAACTCCTTATATGTCGAGTTTTCTCGCATCTCTTCCTTCTACTAGAATAACTAGCCACATAGGCGTGGCGCAACACCACGCTAGGCACCGTGTGGACCGAAGTAAAAGAGGAAAAAATTCGCAGAAAAAAGAAAGCGAAGGGGTTTTTTCGCAAAAAATCGTGGGCCTTTTCGCAATAAAAGGAGATCAGAGGGGTATTTTTGTAAAAAACTGAGGGCCTTTTCGGAAGAAGTAAGGGCCTGTTCGTAATTACGGGAAACCTCGGGTCGCAACCCAGCAAAAATATATATGCAGGGGCTTATTCAAAAAAATGCAGGGACCTTTTTGCGATAACGGAGGACCTATATGTAATTTTCCAAAAACTGAGGGAAAGTGACTCGGCCGGGCGTACGCAGATTCTGCTGGATACGCGCCGGCCGGCCGAGGCATTTGGGCGACGTGGACGCGCTGGGGGGGCCGGAATCCCCCCAGCTTTGTATATGTTATGATTCCCTTAATGGTTAAGGAATAGTGATTACTTTCAAGCGTGTGCGCTATGTTCTCTATTTCTTACTCAAGCTATATATATGAGGCATACATACATACATACGTACGTATGTACGTATGTATAACCAAGGCCTTGAGGAGCAGATGAGTCATCCCCACTTGATCGCCCATCCGTTTCGACAGCAAATGAAATGACTCAACAAATTTAAGTGCTGTTGAAACGGCTGGCTATTACTAAGCATCAATTCTCTACTACATGTTCTACTTTAATATATGCACGTAACCGTCCAAGAAGTAATGCTTTGCTTAAATGCATGCAGGCATGACCGGAAATATTATTTTGATGCTTAGAAGTAATTCCTCTTGTACCATTATGCTTAGTAACACTAATTTACAATTAGCACATAATTATATTTGAAAGTGAGAGGAGAGGGATTTTGAATCCCATGATTCGTAATCCTTTAGTCTGGCAACCATCAAACTAAGACTGTTTTATTATAAGAACCATTTCTGTAATTTACATGGGCCACTTTTAGTTAAACTAATTTAACAATCTCCCACTTAGCCCTTGTAAAAATTTTGGGAAAGCTACAAAATCATTTAGCATAATTTGATTTGATGAGTAAGTAATCTTTATATATGCTTTAACGTATAAATCTACCTTGCGATATGTTAACTCCTTATATGTCGAGTTTTCTCGCATCTCTTCCTTCTACTAGAATAATTCCTTTAATGGTTAAGGAACAGGAACAGTGATTACTTTCAAGTGTGTGTGCTATGTTCTTTGTTTTTTTACTTACTATATATAGTCTTAAATACTCGTATACTACATGTACATACTCCTCGTTACGCGAGATACTCCCCACGTTGTGAGATACGACATAGGGTGTAATTACACCCGGGAGTAGAAAAGAGGCTTCATATATATATATATATATATATATATATATATATATATATATATATATATATATATATATATATATATATATATATATATATATATATATATATATATATATATATATATATATATATATATATATATATATATATATATATATATATATAGGACGAGTGTTTCATGCACCATGGTGCCTAGGCACCAATATCAATACCCGTTGATTTGCTTCGAGATTCGCAACGTTTGATGTGGGTATCTTCATATACCCACAAAAAAGTATATTTGAGATGTCAAACTCCGAAAAAATTTAAATTCAACTTCAGTTTAATTAGTTTGAACTATTTTTATGGTATATACTCACTGTAGTTGCATTGAACTCAAAAGTAGTTCAAACTAATTTGAACTGAGTTCAAAACTTACTTACCATAAATATATCAAGGGTATAAAACATTTTCATACCCAAACTCAAAAAAATTATCAATCATACACGTGTATCGGATGTTGGTGCCTAGGCACCATGGTGCCTTATGTAATTTTCCTATATATATATATATATATATATATATATATATATATATATATATATATATATATATATATATATATATATATATATATATATATATATATATATATATATATATATAACAGAGGCAACTCCACGCTTTACGAGGCCAGAGCCGAGCCGAAGTAACCGGATGCCGATACGGGACAAAATCTAAGGTGCTGATCAGTTGGGCTTTTTTGTGGCTTATGGCTGAAAACACTGTAGCTTGCTGAAAAAACACTGTAACTGACAGAGGCTTATTTAGCATAATTAAATTTAAAAAATTAAAAAATATGTTAGCCCATTAAGTATAATACAAACACATACGGAAAAAAGAACCGGCAAAAAAGCTCAACAAAAAAACAAAAGTTCAGAAAAAGACGAAATTTATAAATAGTGAAAAATAAGCCGGAAGCCAGAAGCTGAAGCCCAACCGATCGGAGTTCACCCGTTCACCTCTCCAAGGCAAGCCGGCCGAATCCGAGGAGAGAGAAAACAAAGACTCTTCTGGGCGTTCACGTTCTGGTATACACGTGTTTTTTCTTAGACGAAAAAGATTCTTATCGCCGCTAAGCATACATTTTTATTGTGACTGACGATTTAAGGTTATAACTAAATGCGAGTATTTATATAAATAAATTAAATGTCAATAAACAGATAAGTTGTTTTAAAAATGGTGTCATGATAAGTTGTTTTCAAAAGATGATGAAGAAATCGTCTTATTTATTTGTTCCGGTAAAATCATAATCTGCCAACTATAAACTGAAAAAAAGATGAGTATTGCTATACAACATTCGACTGTTTTTGATGATAAAAACAGTTAGATTGATCTGGGACGTTAGATCTCTATCCAACGGATCCACCCATACAAGCCCCCCTCCAAAAAAAATGATCTAGAGCGTTGGATCTCCATCTAACGGCTCAAAATCTGACTGTTTTTTTCTTCAAAAACAGTCAAATGTTGTATAGACACTCCCAAAAAAGATTCTCGAGCTTTAGTTTTAAGAGCAGTGCTAATTAGAGTATCTCATCTCGTGCAAGTGTTCGTTCTCTCCCAAATGTTGGCGAGTTGGACAGGGTCACAGGGAGATGGAGATCGACCTGATCAAGAACCTGGATTACTTGGGCTGATTAACATGGCATGTCCTACAGCAGAATAGAATAGGGACACCAAGTTGCTCCTCTTGATTCAAACTTGGTGGACAAGGGTTGACATGTTCGTCTTGACTTTGCAGAGCATGAGGTGTCAGCCTGTCTAGTTGGGGCAAGGTGATAACTGAACTGAAGGAGCATGGAAGGGACCAACCGGTGTGCTATGTCAATGGCTTGTCCCTTGGGCCTAATTAAGCCAGTTAAAGGTCCTACTCGGTTGTGTTGAAAAGTTGTGGCTTATGACTGAAATTGCACTGTAACTGAAGGTGCCTTATTTGGCATAATTAAATCTAAAAATATTTAAAAATAGAAAAATGTGCTAGCCCATCACGGACAACACAAACGAATACGGAAAAAAAGAACCGGCAAAAAAGCTAAAAAAACCAAAAGTTCAGAAAAAAAACAAAATTTATGAATAGTGAAAAATAAACCAGAAACCAGAAGCTAAGGCCAAAATGAGCGGGGCCTAGTTTTGCGCTTCTTATGCAGTTGTGAAGTCTGCACGATCTTGCGTATCAGTGTACATCAAACAACTTCAATGTAGCTACCATGTTCACTAGCATATATTAATTGGATCTAATTGTGGTACATGATGGAGATTAAAGTTCACCCAGTTCATTAGTTTTTAATCCCTGGTTAACTGCAGGGGATCAGAGTAATGACGTGTGAAGAAGGGCCAGCTCGGTGGTTTGAAAATTTTGATCGTTGTCCGTGCGAGCTTGACGTGGTGCTTAGTTTAAGGGCAGCATCTCGCACTGCATTTCTTCTTCCTCGCTGTCTCTTAGATATGTAGTACCACGCGATTCGCGGTGAATAATGCTCACGCACAGGAGAAAACCGACCACCTGCTAGTGCCGGGGAAATGCATCTGACAACGTGCTTGGTCGAGGCAATGTCTCTATAATCACACGGTTTTGGAATTGACACTAGCTAAGGCTTTCTCAGTTTAGCTAATTAGACTTACTAAGAGATATCTCTACTATTATATAAAGAGGAGTTAGTAGTCGTCGGTACATTCTCATCTCCCCTCTTTACAGCCATCCGATTTGATCTGGACCATTGGTCTCTCTCATCTCTCTCTCTCTCTTTCTCAGGATACAACCGCCCACCGCCTCTACTTTCCTCATCTCCTCACGCATTCCGGCCATCATTCTCTCTCTATCGCTTGCTCTCAAATATTTGATGTGTGAAGTTGGACAGGTAGTAAGTTTCGTCTCACCATTTTTATAACTTTGTTGTAACGCATATGTCTCTAACTAGTGTCTAGTTAATTGGCACCCATAGCTAGATAGGTGCGATCATACAAACTTGTCACGTGGACCATTGGATGTGAGATGGATGAATCAGATTTGAAGGGACTCGGAGTCACATATTTTGTAACTTTCTGAATACAAGGGACACCACTGTATCAAAACATGTAGAACGAATCTGATCCATCCGTTCCGTATCTAGCGGTCCAAGCGTGACTTTTCAACTTTGCATGATTGCACCTGGCTATGTTGGTTTGAACATGATATATCCCTATGTATCAATAGTTACTTGCCTAGCCAAATTTATCATTTCAGCAGCCAGGGGTGGATCTACACCCCGGGCAAGGTAGGCTTCAACTCGGGATGTGAAAAAATATCTAGTGTATAGTCCAGGTAAATTTAGTTTAGTCTGGGTAACATTTTCATGGTCCAGTCCATATAGTCTAGATCATTCTACCACTGAGCTCGGGGCGTAACTAAATCCTGGCTCCGCTACTATCAGCAGCAACTTATAGATTAATCTTAATTAATTAATTAATCACAATAGCTAATGTATCATGATGACAGTGCATGCCCTACAAAAAGAATCAAAGGGTTGGGCTTTCGGTTTTTAGGATGGCTACATATGCATTTACATTATGCTACAGTCTTTCTGCTAGCTGATGGAGGGATGCATGTTACCTATCTTTGGTTGCAAGAACAGTGAGATGTTACCTTTCTCATAAGCTAATCATTAGCAGTTAATGATGCGCATCTTGATTAACTCCTTGATAGGCCACTCTGGCCTATCCAGGGTCCTCACAAATCATTTTGCATGCATGGAATGGGAAAATGTTGGACCCCTCGTACCCGGCCCGTTCCCATCCCTTAATCAATACGGGATACGCTAGCTGCGATGTGTTTGCATGGTAGACTCATAAAAATGTTTAGGCTTCTGTTAGAACTCGGAAACTTTTTTGAGTACGATAAGAATTGAACTATTTTATGTGAATTTTTTTATTTCAAACATGCCCTTAATCTTTAGCAAGGCTCTGTTGGTACTACTATATCTAAAAAAAAGGACGTTTTTAAGTAGTTACCCCCCCCCCCCCCATTCACAAGAACATTTTGTTTTGGCATATGTGTAATCAAACTTTTCAAACTTTGGCTATTAGTATCTTTTAAATATTTAGATTGAATACATAAAAACTATATTTGTAGATTCGTCTCAAAAAGTACTTTCATATAATTTTATTGAGTTATATATATATATATATATATATTGCAATATTAATTAGTGGTCAAAGTTGTATTTTGGTGACCGTATCAATGTCCAAAACAACATATTTTTATAAGCTGGAAAGAGTATTAGATAAAAAAATAGAGCTTATCAAAGTTGCTACAATACCTAACCCCACTCCAAACGGCTTCAGTTTATAGTTTTTTTAGGTTTATTTAAGCTAAAAGCCACTTAGAATGCATCGGTTTTTAATTTCGGCTTATTTTAGCTTTTTTTTTTGGGTTTTTCGTTTTTTTCACATTTCTTTTTTCCATATTCCTTTGCATTATCCATAGCGATATAATTGTTTTTTTATTTTTTATTAGAAAAAGTTAGTAACTGATACAGTGTAATTTTAGTCGGAAGCTGAAGCCTCCAGCTCGGAGTCGAAGCCTATTAGAGCGCCACCTAAACTTAGCTAGCTTTATGTATGGTGCCTCAGTACAAACTACACCCTAATTAGTTAGGGTCCTTGACCAAAAAATCAGTGTGCATATCATGCAGCATGCTGCCATGCTCCCATGTTCCACACCCCAACCAAACCCGTCTGCATATCTGCCTCTTCACACGCAGACCTCGATCAGCACTACTAAAGTATTAGCATCTAATGATGCCTTTTGCAAAGCCGGTTCGGTGGCGATTTGTTTAGCCACAAAGTTAACCGCCTCCGTCGTTTGACTAAGATTCTCACGATTAACAAACGAATCAAACCTCCCGCGGCCGCGATCGATCCATCTGACGCTGCACGCGTACATACATGCATACGCGTGCGTGCCGAGCGGACGGACGCATCACGCATGATCCCCCGCAATCACCAACCATGATTGGAACCTACAGTGGTGCTTTGTTTGACGATGAATTATAATATTTTTTATTGTAGCTGGTTTATTTTTTTACTATAGTTGATGATTGTTTATTTGACGTAATTAAATTTAAAAAATAAAAATAGAAAAAATATATTAGCACGAAGGAACACGGAAAAAAGAAAAGGCAAAAAGCCCAAAAAACCAAAAACCAGGAAAAAAATGAAATAAAGAAATAGTGAATTAAAAACTAGAATCTGAAACTGAAATGAGCGGGGATATATATAATTCTTCCCTCGCAAGATAAAAAAAACAGGAGAAAAGATTGACAAAATTTAAAATTTTCGTCGAAAAAACCGAAAGAACTGTAACCGGCAAAATTTCAAAAAAAATTAGCCTTTTCAGTCATTTTGGCCGATACAAATTTCGTAATTTAAACTTCAATTAAAAAATTTTGGCCACAAAACTGAAAGAACTGGCGGTTTTCGGCCACCGATTTTTTGAAACCTGGACACTGCCTGGAGCATGCATTGTGGTTGGGTAAGAAATTAGAGAGTTTTTGATGGTTTGTGTTGGCCGATTGGAGGGTTTGGGCTCGCGTGGCCGCGGCGCGATCGCGCGCGCGTGGCGCGGTGTGGTTCGAGCGAAAAAGCGGCCGTTTTTGCTTCGTCGGCGTGCGCGTCGGCCGACGGCGAGAAATTAAAAAAGGAGGGGCAGAAAGGTGGCGAGGGTGAGTGTGGCGCGCGGGTGAGGATGCGTGAGATGCCGAGGGCGACTCGCTAGGAGTTAAAGGCCTAATCATATAGAATAGAATTTGTATTGCCTTTATATATATAGATCATGCTGCTTTTTGTTAACTTATTGTTTTGAGATGATCCTATCTTTCCAAAGTTCTTCCTCGAAGGTGACGTGCCCGGGGCTTGTTAACGAAGCAAAAATCGATTTTCAGCCCATAAAATGGTGAAAGGCATCTTCCTTTATATTTGCAATCCTCTCTACGGATTCTTAGCTTTATGGTGAATAAATTCTAGAATATGCGGTGGTTGTAGCTACTAATATTGTGCTTGTTTTGTTACAAGAATTTAACCCACCAAACACCCTATGGCCGGTAAAGAAAAAGAACGACCAATCAGAAATTCAGATTTCAGAGTAGATATTTCTAGTTCTACGATGCCTTAACAATACTGCTATAATTGTGGGACCGTGGTTCTATTCTTAATGCAAAAGGCGCGCAGGCCTCCTACGGATTATAAAAAAACAAATACGATTATATGTATAAGTGTAAGATAATCTAGTACTATCTCACGCAATTATACAAGATTTAAGTCTAAATTCAGAGGAAAAAAAGAGCCTTTTATTTTATATCGTACGAAAAAGAAAAAAGTACACAAGGAGCCTTCTAGAAGGCAAGAGTGTAAAGAGAGAGTGGATAATGTACGTCCCTACATACAGTTGGTGCGTTTAATCTATGGTTTATTAATCTAACAAATAATAATTATTAAAAAAATTAAAGTTAAAAATTAAAAAGAACAGCCTATTATGGTGACGCTCAAAGCGGCTTTAGCTAGGGGTTGGAGGCTTCGGGCTTCTAGTTTCCGGCTAAAATTATACTGTAGCAGCTGTTACCTTTTTCTAAAAAAATAGAAAAACATAAAAAACCATTATAAAGGAATACGAGAAAAAAGCCAAAAATAACCAAAAACATCAAAATAAGCTGAAATAAGAAGTTAATGTGTTCCAAGTAACTTTTGATTTAAATAAATTAAAAGCTAAAAAAATTAGAAGCTGAATTTATTTGGAATGGACCAATCAGCTTGCTCCCTCCTATTAATTCTCTTCATTTCTTCAGGGGAGAAAAATGCTCCCTCCTCTCAAGCGCGCCGCCCACAGAAGCGACCTGTGCTATGCTAACGCTGCGCGCAAACACAGAACAGCGCCCACCCGTTGTAAAGGCTGGCGCACCCTGAAATGCTACTACAAAACATAAGCAAGTACTAATTAACCCAGCTAATTGCGGCAGTAAGCACAATATGAGCATATTCTTTATAGTTTTTGGCTTCTAACTTTTTATTTTTCTACAATAATTAACTTTCAAACGAAGTGTCTTTTTAAAACAGGATCTACTAGTTAATTGTAGTACACACTATAGCGACTTTATTTATATTGGTAAAAACTATATATAAGTTTATGTTACTCTGTAATCTCTCTCACAAACAGCCTAAAAATCATAAATCGTAGCTAAAAACTGTAAATCATAGTCATAAAGAACAAGCCATATATATAATTACACAGAATGGCTGAGCTTTGACAAAAGGGAAGCGTGGTGCCAGTAGCTGGTATGTATTATTATTATTATTAGAGCGTTGAAGTGAAGAAAAGAGACGCGCAGAGCGAAAAGGCTAAGCCGCAGTCTAGAGAGAGAGATACCCATATTCTGCAAGCAAGGAGAAGGCGGCTTTGGCAGGCAGAGAGCGGAGATAAACAGAGGAAGAGAGAGAGAGAGAGAGAGCAGAAACAGAGGAGTGAATAGTACCCCATCATTCACAGGCCACAGCATCATTGGCGCCTCCTCCCTCCATATCCCTTCTTTTAATTGCTGCGTTTAATCCCAGTGGTACTCTTCTTCTACTGCTGGTTTTTTCCGTTCTTGCTCTGCTTCTCGTGTGTGTTGCGGTGTGTCACGGTGCATGGGAAGGAGGCTCTGAGCGGGAGAGGTCTGGGAGGGAAAGGCCGGCGGCCGGGGAGGGAGAAGATGAAGTTCATGAAGCTGGGCTCAAAGCCGGGCGCCCTCCAGTCCGACGGCGCCGACGTCAGGTGAGCCGCCGTGAGCGTTCCTTTCTTTCCCTCCAACCTTTGGCCTCGCCCCGGGCTCAGAGTGTGATCTTTTCTTGTGTTATTTGGTGTATTGACGTTGCTAGGATAAACTGCTGCTGCTTTTTTCATGTCAAATTCCGTTCTTTCCTTTGCCTGCTCTAGTCTTGGTGCGAGGTGTCGATCAGGAACTTCGTGATCTTCAGCGTGTTCGTGTTCTAATATTTGGATTCGGTGTGAACTAATGATGTAACGATGCTTCTCTCGATCAGATTATCGCCAAAATCTTGTCTTTTTTAGCTTTTGGAGAGATTCCTTGCAAGAGAAGCCGTGTGTTCGGCGAGCTAGCCTCTTCTGGGAGGCCAGCTTCTTAGTGTTTAGAAAGTTTTGTGAGCTAGTGAAGGTGGCTGCTGCTGTTAGAATGGGGGTCGTTTGGAAAGTGGTGTTCTTGCATCGTGTTCTTGTTTGGACTGTCGTGATTCGTGAATAACCGATTCTTTTGTCTTCTTGCAGCTTGTTCCTGGATCTAGACTTTGTCATTATACTTGGATTTTGGTCAAGTCCCCTGTTCGATTGCTAATACCAAATTTGTTCTTATTTTCGGTTTCCTAAAAAATATGGTTCTTTCATTTGAAGTCGCGGTGTGAGTTGACTATTGGTTCTTGGGAAGCGCTAAGCTGTGTTGTTTTTTCCCTACAGTTCCTGTTTTGCCCTGGGAGAACTGTCTGTATTTTGTTGTGTATGGCATGTGTCAAGTTTCTACGGTTTTCTGACCTGGATCTATCGCAGAATGAAGTTTTTTCCCTCTGATCTTTTGAGCTGGAATTCCTTGTTTCTCTTGGGATTAGTTGTTTGTGTCGATCTCCTTGTCGTGATCCTATATGCTTGCTGTTTTACGATTTAGTTTACAGTGATGGGTAATCCTTTGATTAAAAAATTACTCTTCTTGTAATGTGGTTCATCATTGGGTCATGAGGCTGAAGCCAAGTTTTATTTCAATGTTCTTTATCTTGGTTTTCTTGGTATCCGTTAGTGCTGTGGTTGTGTTTGAATTAGATTGCTCTAAATTATTTTGCCGACTAAAAATAATGGCTTTCTTTATGTCTTCTAAATCTGGATGTGTACTTGCTTTCTCTCCTCTTTGTGGCTAGGCTAGTGCAGAATAGATCCGAGTGTTAGGAGCATTATGCTTTACTGTGCTATTTTATAAGGTAGACACCACTATGTTTTTCTGTTTGTTTTGGGCAACATGGTAAAGTTAAATGTGTTAATTTATTATGAAGGAAAAAAAAGAAAATGATGGTCATCTCTCCATCTTCCTAATCATTGATCAGAGTTCACGTTTCCTTCAGTAAAAGAATCCCTTGCAAGTTGCTTCATTACGACTTGTCTTTTGAAGCAATCAGCATTTTTTTTGTACTACTGATGAATACAAAATGCTAATGATAACAGGCATAAAGCAGTAGGTGATATGGGATCTTGTGGCAAGATGCTTTTGTGGTCAGTTAACTAGATGAAAAAATAACAAGCAATCTGAGATTGTCATCCTTTTGTACAGATGCTCCTTAAAAGAGAGAAATGGATGGTGTCAAGCTTCAGTGAACCTGAGAGATCTTTGGACCTTAGTGGCTAACCGATTGCAAACGTGTCCTGTTTACCAACTCTAGTGGTACCTTTGGTCTGCTTTTCTTAGCTGAACTGGAATAACTGGATAGAGAGCAGTACCGTCTAGTTTAACAGCTACCGCATGTGTTCCTCCATTATTGATAGATAGTGCAGCTCTTTGACGAGATCTTTACAGCTTAAGATAAGCTTAATGTGTATGTTGTCATATGTTTGAGAGAGCGACGACTTATGATATATGGACGACCATACGTTGGATGGGCACTTAATTGACTGTGGAATCTTAATCTCAGATAGCTCATAGCCTCATACACTAGTTTTGGCATCGTTCTGAGGTTGTCCACAATTGATACTATGCAATTTCAAAGTAAACTCTCCATTAGAACTTTAGGCATGTAGAAAATTCATTAATATAACTTTTGGGTAAAACAGTTTTTTTTTGTCAGGTGAAAGTATTTAGTATTTCTGCTATCCTGACTATATCAGGACAATATTTCTGTGTTTAATTTTGAAATATGAGTTTCTTACAATTTGTTGTTGATACATGCAGATATGTGAGCTCTGACCTGGCAACAGACATTGTTGTGCATATCGGTGACGTAAAATTTTACTTACACAAGGTAAGTGTCATAGTAATTTTCCACAATTGTACTGAAGTTAACTCTAAGCATTATATCTTCATTTAGAATAATGACTAAGGGGGTGGAAGTAGGCACTGTTGCCAGATATGTATTACGTTTTACTTATTTCTTTTCTTTTTGAGACAGAGAATGGTCAACTTTTGAGAGTTTCGTAGGCATACCTCAAGAATATAACATTCTCAACATTTATGTTTCACGACTGATTGTTGTTGGGCTGTCTCTTTCCAATCTACTGGATACTGCTTCACATTCAACATATTTTTCACCGGCATATCAATAATGTTTGATGCTGTTAGTATTCATTCGCAAGCATTAGACCTTATAGTGACCTTATGACAATTTTGTTGTTTGCAAGGACCGTTTATAGCTTAGAAAAGTGAATTGTGTTAAATGAAAAGCTTCTGAATCAAGTAAATATCACTCTGCATGGAGTACTTCTGTACTTGATCTCTGTGCTAGTAACTTTTCGCAATTACTTTACCAGGGTATGAGGTGAGAGCTATTTTTGTTCTGCTGAAAGTATTGGATTGTTTCAGTGACAATCTTTCAACTGAAAACACTACTGAAGGAAAGAATACCTTGATAGAATAGGCATAGACACAAGCTTTATCTATTTCAGAAAGTGTCTGGTGTTGTGGGACTGAATGTGAATAATCCAATCATCGATGCTGCATCTTTTATTTTTTAAAATAATTTTAAAATGGCTGCATCTAATGAATGTTCTGCCTGTAAATATTTCTATTTTCTTGCTGGTGATAACTCATATTCAGAGCAGTATCTGATTAACAAACAAGACTGTAAATTTATTGTTGATTTGATTGTCATATGCAGTTTCCCCTTCTGTCTAAGAGTAGCAAGCTTCAAAGGTTAGTTCTTAAGGCCACTGAGGATGGGATGGATGAGGTCCACATAGATGACCTTCCTGGGGGAGCAAAAACGTTTGAAATATGCGCAAAGTTCTGCTATGGAATGGTTGTCACCCTCAGTCCGCACAATGTTGTTGCAGCAAGATGTGCAGCGGAGTACCTTGAAATGACTGAAGATGTGGAGAAAGGGAACTTGATATACAAAATCGAGGTCTTTATAAATTCAAGCATCCTCCGGAGCTGGAAAGATTCCGTCATTGTTCTCCAGAGCACAAAGGCACTGTTACCTTGGTCTGAGGAGCTGAAAGTTGTCGGCAGATGTATAGATGCAATTGCTTCGAAGACATCTGTGGATCCAGCCAATGTAACCTGGTCATACAATCATACAAAGAAAGGAGTAGCCTGCGCTGAAATAATCGAGTCAACAGGAAAAACATCGATAGCTCCCAAAGACTGGTGGGTTGAGGATTTGTGTGAATTGGATGTTGACCTCTACAAGAGAGTTATGGTTGCTATCAAATCTAAGGGAAGAATGTCACCCGAATTGATAGGAGAAGCCCTTAAAGCCTATGCGGTTAGATGGCTGCCAGACTCTTCTGATGCTTTGGTTGCTGAGGATTACATGAGGAGGAACCAATGTCTTGTTGAGACGATAATATGGTTGTTGCCGTCTGATAAGAGCTCAGGCTGTTCTTGCAGGTTTCTGTTGAAACTGCTGAAAGTTGCTATATTAGTTGGAGCTGGGGAGCGTGTGAAGGAAGAGCTTATGAGAAGGATTAGTTTCCAGTTGCACAAAGCTTCAGTTAAGGATCTCTTGCTACCTGCTGCTTTGCCCGGCGATGGTACACATGATGTTCGGTTGGTCCACAATCTTGTCCAGAGATTTGTTGCAAGAACAGCGTTGTCTCACAATGGTGGTTTCGTTGAGAAATCTGATGAGAAAATGATTGAGCTTAACTTTGAACAAGAATCCACTCTGGCTTTAGGGGAGCTGATTGATAGCTATCTAACTGAGGTAGCTTCAGATCCAGATCTTCAATTGTCTACCTTTGTTGAACTAGCAATAGCAGTGCCAGAAGCAGGTAGACCTGTCCATGACAGCTTGTACTCTGCGGTTGATGCATATCTCAAGGTATGTTCAAAGCACTTGATGCACCCAAATTAATGCTCAATTGTTGCTATCAGTACACATTGCTTGGTGGTTGGTATTATGAATGCATAGTTGGTGATAAACTCACAAGTCATGTGTATAGTGCTAGCCTGCTAGGGATTGTGATTCATTCATTAAATCAGTTTACTTGGTGCTGCATGTTTCTAAAACTCAAGCTTATTGGATCTGTGTAGTTTTCCTTTGGTTAAGAATGGAATAGACTTGACAGATCATTTGTATGCTACTTAGCTTCTGTAAATGTCACGACTGCACCTGATCATTTGCTTCTTTCTAACCAGGAGCATCCAAATATCAGCAAAGCTGACAGGAAGAAGATTTGCAGCCTGATTGATGTCAAGAAGCTTTCCACAGATGCATGCATGCATGCCACACAAAACGACAGCCTGCCTCTCCGTGTGGTGGTGCAGGTCCTCTTCTTCCAGCAGCTGAGGGCAGGATCAAGCAACGCCCTCGCTCTAACCGACAGTGCTGGGCATGCATGTGCAAAACCTGTGCAGGATCAGAGTGACCCTTGCGAAAGACGGATACCGAGGCATCCAAACCCGCTGAACAAGCAAGTGACGAGCCTGAGCGTAAGAGAGGGCGAGCACCGGAACAGCGAGCACAGGAGCGGCAGAAACAGCTTCAAGGACCAGCTCGGAGGCCTCCTGCTGCAGTCGCGGTCCAGGAGGATCTTTGACAAGCTGTGGAGCAGCAAGGGGCATGGAGAGAATGGCAAAGGTTCAGAGACGTCTGGCAGCTCGCAGAGCCCGCCATTGACCGCGAAGCCTGCAGAGGTGAAGCCCTCTCCTCTTCCCCCTCTGAGGAACAGGAGGTATTCTGTGTCATAGGGCTTGGCTATCCTTCTAAGCTTAGATTTGGGTTAGGTTGTACAGAAAAGAGAAGTTATCAGCTGCTGCTCATCATTTTTGTTTGCTCCTTGCTCTTTCAATGAAGAGAAAAGTACGGCGGAGGAGTGCAAGCAGTTCAACCTGCTGCTTTCTGTATGATTATCCAAGCTGTAGCTTACCATAGTGTAATCTTAACTAGAGGGAAGATTTGCTAGGGTCTTCTTGGAAATGTTTCTGAAGGACAAGTGAACAACTAAGGTGAAAGAGTTCATGAGATTTATGTTAACACTTATAATGCTATTTAGATCAGAATACTATGAGAGTGCATGACACACTAATGGACTTCGAAAGAAAATTGGATTGCATGTTGCCAGTAGTGATTTCATTTGTGTGATGTGCACGAGTTAGCCTTGCTACATCTGTCTTGAGTCTGCCATCTCAAATCACGATGTTTTTGGATTTCTTGTGTGATCGTAATGAACAAATAAACTGACAGTTTTGACAGGGAAAATCTAGACACACAATTCTCTTCAGAAACATTAACACATAAGGGGATGGAAAAAGGGAAGGGTTCTTGTCCGTTATCCACTACTTGATATCTCCCTATTCAGCTATTATTGTTTGCTTAACAATCTTTCAGCATTCAGTACCAGCGGGCCTCACATTAAAAAACCTCAATATTCTAAAATTCCCGAAAGAAGAATTGATGAACACCACTGTTGTAGGGGTAGCCCCCACCTAAGCCCAGCAGGCCTGTTTCGGAAGTGTAAGGCCCAGAATGGGACATGTATAGTGACATAGGTACCCCTGAGGGGGAACTCATACATAGGGGTATACTAGCTGAATGCCCGTGTGTTGCTACGGATTTTAAAATTTTATCATACTACATGTTCTGTAACTAACAGGTGGTAAAAATTTTTAAACATGCGTACAATATATTCTAAAATTCAGCTAGTAAACAATAAGAACTGGGTGAACCACATATACAAGATACAGCAGGTAAACTTTCTTTCGGCCTACACACTAACCATGCCCCTTACCCACTCTTCTGAGCTGCACGCGACATACTCCGAGGTCTTTTTGATGGCTTCAACCTTTCACAACAAATAGAGGTATTTTTCAGCCAAGAAATATTTCAACATAGCATAAAAAAGAATATTTAAAGAGCATGGTGCAGAAGGCATCCACCAAATGGCGACCACCGAAAACTTTTTTCCCAAAGAGTGCAGACAAAAAGTCCTATCTTAAAACACAATGGAAAACAACACTCAAAACCAAACTGATCAAGTCCTATCTTGGGACCGTCCGTAAGTGTATGGTAGACATTCCACGATCCTAAGTCAAACGGTTTGCGTGCATGTCACCGACTGACCACGCAAACATGTTGGTGGACGGTGTGTGTAGTGTACCAACAGACGATGCACAAATGCGAAAATAGGAACTTAAAAGGCGGAGACAAGAACTTCAAAACCCGAGGCTAAGAACACTTGAGCTCAACCAATCTTCCCAACTTAAAATCCGGGAGGGGGGCATCGGAGCGGCGCTGGCCAGGAGACGGGCGGCGCAGGTCGGAAGGAGGGGGCACCGGGGCGGTGCAGGCGAGGGCGGCGCCGTAGTGGCGTCGTGCAGGTGCAGCAGGCGGACCGCGGCGTCGTCGCGTCGGGAGTGAGGGGCTTGGACTCCTTTTAAGGAGTAGAGATCTGTATTTGGTTCGTTCACACAAATACTTATGATAGTGCTAAAAGTCATCAGTCGTAGCCATAAATTATAAGCTACAACAAGAAAAAAAACCACACCCAAAATAGGAAGAAACAGTGCACGATTTGTGTATAGTTCTATCAAGAACGAAGCACAGGCTACAAATTTACTGCCCAGGCCTCGTGCAAGTCAAATTTTCGTTTCAAACAGCAAGGAAGAATGCCCATATGTACTTGAGGGGATAAATAATGTTTTTTTAATTTATAGCTGACTTATAAATTTTCTCGAACAAACAAATAAGATGGTTTCTCTACTATTTTTTCGAAATAACTTATCGGTATTCGACTTTTCGAAGCTAATTTGTGTACATTGATGAGCCTAGGTATATAGGTGGCCCCACAACCTTGTAGAGAATGATTTCGTAAAATTTGGTGTTTGGAATTTGAACCTTGTATTCACACAATAATTTTCTCACAAAATTATCTAAAATTTATTACAGATGATTTAACGTGTAGAAAAACTACTTTGTGCATATTGACTGACCTAGGTGCACAGGGGAGCTTCTCAGCCTTGTAAAATTCCAAATGACATCCAAAGAGAAAAAATAGATTTTGAATTCGTTTAAATCAGATTCAATTTAATTTCAATTAGAATAGAATTTAGAATCAAATTGAATAAATTCAATTCAATTCTAGGCGGCCAAACGGTTCACTGGTTTCTTACTTCAATCAGAGAAGCAGAGGATCTGAAAAAAGAGAAGCAGATGAACGATTGACCGCCGTGTGACAGCGTGGCCGCACACTTGCGTTCTTCCCCACGACGGGTCCGAGACGCGACGCTGTAACACACCCATCCAGCGGTCAGAGAAGCAGCAGCGGTGGCGGCGGCGTAACACCCAAGTTACCTCCGCTCCCTCCACTAATCCCCACCTGACACAACCCACACGCGGTCGGCGATGTTGGCGGCGGCGCCGCCTCCCCCGGAATCCCCCGCTGCCGCCGGCGGCGGCGGCAGCGACAAGGTCCTCGCCGCCACGCAGCACATCGTCAAGTTCCTCGCCACCTCCAAGAACGCCGCCGAAGACATGATCCGCATCCTCTCCGGCTTTGACAACCGCCTCTCCTCCATCACCGCAGACCTCTTCCCCTCCTCGACCTCGCCACCTCCGAATCGTCCGAGATCCCCTCCGCCGCCGCCTTCAACCCCGCCGAGCAGCTCATCCTGCTCTGGGACGCCACCCCTGAGGCCCTCGTCTTCGAGGCCCCCGAGGACGACGTCGCGCAGTACCTCGCCGCCGTTGACGTCGCCATCGAGCACCTCGCGTGCGGCTCCGCCGCCACCGGGCGCGCGGGAGTTTATTTGGTCAAATACATTGTTAAGAATTGGTAAAGTGCAAATATGACCAAATAAAGATCCCAAATATGACCAAATATAACATATAGTATCTACATATATACACTATATAGTTTCAAGACATATCAATTGCACTAAGATACTGGAATATAGAGCAACTGGTAAAGTACCTTCCAATTTCATCAGTGCACTTGCAAAAACTACCAATATGTTATACTGAAATCTATTAGTTTCATGCATGTTAACATAGCTCAATGAGAAAGTGCATGTAGAACACAAAAGCATGATAGACCAAACTCACATTGTAGACATATCAATATTGAACTCCCCTCTTTATGCTATGTCAATTCCCTTCATAAATAGCTTTACAGGCCTTTATGAAAGATTCAAGAATGGAGTTCATTTGAATAATTGAATACATATGTCTGTGAAGATATTAGCATCCTTAAAGCTAAATCTACAAATCCAGAAAAAAATTTGGAACTCTATTTTTCATAAATTACTTGGGAGTATCAGTTTAGGGGATACAAACTTCTCCAAGAATTTTCGGACCTTGCCTATGAATCAACTAATGGAAAATTGGTGAAACGTAAGGGAAACAGAAACTAAAAGCAGAGAACAATGAATATTATATTATTCTATGATATAAATCCAAAGAAAATTAGGAGCTCTTCAGATGAATCGTATCAGACAAATACTGTAATCATACTTGTTGGCTTGGCGTGCCTCTAAAGCTAACATTGTCTTCCCCAAGCTCTGCCCAAATGGACCAGCGATAGTAGTAGGAAAGAGTGATTAGTATCTCTCTGAAAACCTGACATTCAGAAAAGAAAATGATTAAACTATGCTCCATAATAAGAACAACGTGTAAAAGAACCAAACGTAAAGAACCAAAGAATGGGAAAGCACATATACAAAGAACTAACCCTGACTACGGGAGGAAAGAAGCGGAATCAACGACAAAAGGATTGGCAAAAAAAAATCTTTAAGGCACAAGTCAATTTCCTTTGTGGTTGCCTCCCCATCCTCAAATCATGTATACAAAGAAAAAAAGGAAATTGCTTGTCATAGGAAAAATACACCAAGTGATCTATTCAGAAAAGACAAAACGATAAATTTAAATCCTGAAGACTAAACAGAATCGGAGGCCAAAGTATGGTAAAGGAGAAAAATTCCAATCTAAGGATGTAATAAGATAGCATGGCATCATCTGCAATAAGCCAACCTCACAAGCAACAGTAAAATTCATAATTAGCTGCATGAGAAAGCATCAACTCTCACAAGAGTAGGATATACACTACACGTGTCTTGTAAAGGTGAATGAAAGAAGCTAAACAGAGCACACTATTCATTCTGTAAATCACTTGCAGTGTCATTTCAGGTGACTAAGCTCTGGTAATAACGAAGTTTGCATTATGGCTATCATGAAGCCATGTTGGAATGGATTTACCTGCTAATTATTTTCTATCGCAGATTGGCTGTCCTGGAAATTGTTTGGCACACATGAAGCAAATACCTGAAAATATAAACACAAGAAATTGGCTATCAAATTATAATGTAGTGAATTGTTACTGACAACGAAAATACACCCACATCATTTTGACGTGTTCAGCTTAGCTACCCAAAGGGGAAGTTTTTACCTAAGTCATAACTTTTTTTAGCAGTGAGTTGGTATTTTTAGTAACATAGCATTACCCACCAACAAAGTACCATGTATATATAGCTATCTTCTTTGCCTAATATTGATGTGGACCATTTAAAGAGACAAATTAGCATTGAACAATCAGCTAAAAAAAGGCATGTAGATCCAATAAAAAAGTGCAAGTACCTGATTGTCAATACATTAACACAACACTTTGCTATAGAATCTTTCTGGCATCAGAAGCTGCATAGAGACTGCACTTGTATAGAGGTCTCTACTGCAACCCATTCTGCAATTACAAAGCTAAATTATTCTTATATAGCAGCTAGCAACAGATCATTCAGAACCATAGATACAGGAAAAATAAAGGAGAAATGCTTATACTCTCAAATCTAAGTAGTTTTCTACTTATTTTGTCAAGCAGTTAGTACATGATCTAACACCAAATAATTGAAAACATGATCCATGTTAGGATTCACTTGAAAGGAAAATAGATGACTTAACTTTTTGGCTTCATTTGGCGTGAGATCAATGGAGATGGCTTTCGGCAAAATATTTGCTCAGCAATTGTAGTGACAAATGTTTCATCTACAACAAAGGAAGTGCACAAATACATGATAATTTATATAGAGATGCATTATACCAATGATCATGGGCAATGAAGAAAAGGGGAAACTGAATATACGAATCATAATTTTTCAATTAATAGAGGAAGGGTGCACGAGAGAGGTAGGGCATGCCAGGCTGCGGGCCTCAGATTTCTCTAACTAAACTTAAATGGGAAAATGGAATTACCTTCAGAAATCCACCGTGACTGAAGGCTTTTTTGACCAAAACTTGCTGCCTGAGATCTAAATAAATAGCCCAAATATGACCAAATTCAAGAATGGCAGAGCAAGAAATCCACTGTAGATTAAGTGATCGTGCAAAAATAGCACACCCGCAAGTACACAGGTTGCCACTGAAATAGCGGCGAGTGTCGTGTTCTCCACAGGGACTAGACTAAGGCTACCAGTGCTCAGCTAAAGCTAGGTCAAACGAAACGGGGGAGAAAACTAAACTACTAAACGAACTCTAACCCGCACGATCAAAACGACGAACGAACCAAACAAACGAAAGACGACAGGACGAACAACCGTATGAATGGACGTCGTACGACCGGACGAACAACACGATGACTGACTACACGAACAAACACATACGAACTACAACGACTACAAGAACGACCAACCGACAAACTAACTAACTATCGACCGCTAGACAGAAGGAGGAAGGGGAAGTCCAGAAGCACGGAGGGAGTCGAGAGAGAAAGAGAGGGAAGACGGTCGACGGCTAACTAGTCGATTACGGCAAGGCCGACAAATGACTACGACGAATGCTCGCACGACTTAACTACCGACCAACCGCGTGGTAGAAGAAAAGAGGGAGGTCGAGAAGCACAAGGGAGGATCTAGAAGCACTAGGTGGGACGAGACAGCAAGGGGAAAGGAACGGTCGCCGGCTCGCTAAATCGCGCTAGACAACACACAAGCACAGATAGATACCGACACAACTAACACTGACATCTAAACACATAAAACAACTGACAGAGCTAAACATAGATCATTAATGACAATTACTAACGCAAACTACTCACATCAAATTAACTAACACAAAGATCGCAACATCAACACAGATGACAAATTGTAGGCATTGATTATACGCTACAGGAACTTAGAGCAATTCTGGACAAATTAACCAAGCACAATACATCATCTCAGTGAGCACATGCACAATCACAGTTCTCATAATTCATTCCACAATTCATCATCACAGTGCAATTGTAATTGTCAATTAACAGAGTAATAGCAAATGAAGAGCTGAAGAAACAAAGGAAAGAAATTAGACTACTGAGGAGGAAGAGGGTGAAGCAGACGGGAGGCCGAGGGGTCACCGGACTCGGTGGAGCTGGTGAGGCCGTCGGTGGCAGGTGAGGCAGAGGAAGAAGTCGGAGAGGTCGCCGTCAGTGTAGAGGTTGTAGAGGAGTTGGGGAAGACGTCGCAGAGGGCGCGGCCGGCGGTGGATATGAAGAAGAGCCAAGAGGAGAAGCAACGCTCGCCGGTGGAAAAGCAAAGGAGGGAGGTGGCCGATGAGGAAGAGGCGCGATGGCGTGCGGCGGGTGGAGAATCTGGAGGGGCGGCACTCGGTTGTTGAGGGGTGAAGGGGATGGAGCGTCGGGTGGAGAAGGAAGAGAGTGGAGAAAGCGGCGGCGCCACTGGTGGAGCAGGGAGGATCTAGGCGGCACCGAGGGAAGAGGAGATGGTGGTGTGCCGAGAGGAGGCGGAATGGAGAGGGGCGGCCGGAAGAGGTGGAGATGATGGTGGTGCGGTGGCGAGTGGAGGCAGCCGGAGATGAAGGATGCGGCGGAGAAGAGGCGTTGGGTGCGGAGGAAGAGCAAGGAGGTAGGAAGGAGCGGCCGAAGGGGTGCGCGGTGGTGATATGGAGGCGGATGGGGGCTGTAGAGGGAGACGGGTGGTGCACCGCCGCGTTTGGCCCGGCCACGGCGGCGACCGGAGCAAGAGAAGGAAGGGGGAGAAGCAATCGGTGGTAAGGGCAGAGGTAGAAGGAAACCGGGCTCAAGTCCTCCAGGCGGCGGCGGCGTGGGTTTTAGGAGATGGGATTTGGAAATTTTTGATTTAGCCCTCGAAACTTTCTAGGGTTTACAGTTAGGTCCATCTCCCATTTCATTTCTTCCATTCTGGCCCTTCGGAAGTCTGATTTCATCGCGGAAAGATCCTACGCATTCGTGTCGATGCGCACATCTGTACGGAGCAGTCCAAATTTGTCGTTTATGCGCCTAGATCGCGCCGACCTGCGAAAAATTGCAAAAAATGTAAAATGGTCCATTTTGAGCAATTAAATATGGAAAACGTGTAAATAATGATAAATGATCTTGAAATGCGAAAAATAATGGGGTAAAATGGCAGCTAAATATATGCAAAAATGACGCATGTCATACCCCCAAGCTTTAATCGTTTACTTGTCCTCAAGTAAATGGCATGATATTATCGAACCCGGACAACAAGTAATTATGGTAAAAGACTAGCAAATGCATGTACTAAGTCAAGAAGCATACAACAATGTAAAACATGATTATCTAACTTGAGTTTTGAGGACCATCCAAGATGAGAATGAATCAAACAAAGATCTCAAGTGATAACTACAACATTTGACCAAATCAAGTTACACACTCAAGTGTCGAAATGCACTAAGTGATCACATGAATCCAACCAAAATTGTAAGGCATCGAAACTAGGTATAACATCAAGAATAAACATAACAAAAAGTCATGCTAAGACATTTGCTATTTGAGACAAAGAGACTAATACTTGCATGATATTTATGAAAAAGCCCACACTTGAGCCATGATACCTATTTTTTGTTGATTTTTAGCAAATTTAAAACACAATGGGCACTTGTGCCACTTATTCACACCCTTGGGCAAACTTTGCCACTTATTCAACACATTTCCGAACCAATGTGACATAGTCACTTATTTCACACTCACACATTGCATCACATTTTTTTTAGTTTTGATTAAGCATCTTTAACCGGTTTTCATTAATGCTAAGTAACGCGTGTCCCGAGACATGGATACCTAGATAAATCAACCAAGTTATTGGCTCAAGATAGGACTACCCCTTTCACAAATTTTTCATTCAAGCAAAGTATCAAAATCTAAAATAACATATACCAAAGCATGAAACAAAGATATGATCATTCAAGAGGCTATGACTAGAACCAATTCAATTCGCAAATGGTTAAAAACATGTGTAACTCGTAATGAATCAAATGCTATAGGATCACAAGGTTTCTAAGCACATCAAGGATAATAAACAAAACTCAAGCTCTACAATATGATGCCAAGCGACTTAAGACATACAAAGAACTAGTGACAATATAGCTCAATGAAAATTTCAGCATGACCTTTCTGTAAGATCGAAGAGGCCGACTAGAGGGGGGGTGAATAGGCGGTTTAAAAATTCTCTACAAATTAATATTAGCAATTCAAAACCTTTTCTATTTGCCTAAACTAAGTATACAATGCGGAAGCTAAATTCAAGTTGGTTTAGCTCAAATAGCGCCTACAACAAATAAATTCGCCTAAGCGCACTAATAGTTCTAGCCTAGGTCAAGGTTTGCAATTCTAAATATACAATCAATCAATTTAATTCTATGAATGTAAATTGCTTGAATATAAATAGAACACAAGAAAACAAACCACAATTGACACAATGATGTTTTACCGTGGTGTTCGGAAACTTGCCGGTTTCCCCTAGTCCACGTTGAGGTTAGCCCGAACGAATCGGACCGGCTCCACGAATTAAGCCGAAACACCTCGTATCCACTAGTGGTAGCTCTTTCCCGCTCTGGGTAGGTGAGCTCCAACCTTCACAACTTCGCTGGGTCTTCTCACAACCTTCTTGAGAAGATCACCGCGCACGACGCCTCCCACACCGTCTAGGAGTCGGCAAACTCCAAAAGTAACAAGCCAAGCCTCTCGCTTGACTCTCACCACGTGCAACGAATGCACAAGCTCAATCGGGACACAAAGTCCTCCTCTAGATGCAACACATGCACTCTAGATCACCTCTCCTCTCTCACAAAGTGCAACACATGCACAATTGAGTGGAGCCTCACTCTAGCTCAAGACAACAGAAATGGATCAAGCAACAACAACTCCAACCGGCCACAAGGGGGTATTTATACCCCACACAAGAAAACTAGCCGTTGGAGCCAAACTCCTGAAAAAATCAGGAAAAACGGAACTACCGCAGTACAAATCGCGGTACTTCCGCTTTCCTCGCTAACGGTCAGAAAACTAGCCGTTTTTCAGCGAAAACGGAACTACCGCAGTTCAAATCGCGGTACTTCCTTTTTTCGCGAGGCTATCGACACTGGTATTCCCAGTATCTTCAACCTTTTTTCGCGAGGCTAAGTCATTCAGAAAATCGCTCTCTGGAAAAAATGTTCCGCTCGGAAACCGGAACTACCGGAAAAACCGGAACTACCGGAAAAATCGGAACTACCACAGTACAAATCGCGGTACTTCCGCAAAAATCGGAACTACCGCAGTACAAATCGCGGTACTTCCGTTTTCCGGTTTTTCAGCACAGACGACACTCGGAAAAACGGTCATAACTTTTGACTCCGATGTCGGAATTGAGTGATCTTGGACTCTATGGAAAGCTTATTCAGAGGGCTACACAACCCACCTATTTGCATGATCTCAAACACATTAGATCAATGCAGAAATCACAAGACATCCAAAGAGTCACTATCACGGTCTAATATCAAAGGAAATAGCGACAAATAATTTTAGACCATGCCAAGGGATAATGCATGATCTCCAACTTTTGCAAAACACATTTGCAAACTTAGATCATGCTACAAGGATTATATATGAGCTTCAACCATTTGCAAAACACATTTGCAAATATAAGTCTCATATCACAAAAAATGAAAACATGGACTTCAAGCACTTGCAAAACACATTCGCAATGCATAGTCCCATGTTGCAAAGATTCACCACATGAGCTTCAACTATTTGCAAAACACATTCGCAAATATAAGCCTCATGTCGAGATGAGCTAGAGCAAGTGAGGTTTGAGCTATCAACACATGATGAGACTCAAACTACTAGACATGACCCCTCTTAATAGTACGGCAACCTACACTGGCAATCCGGTCTTCCAACCAAACACCAAGACCGGTAAAAGACTAGGAACACATCCTTAACCCTAGCTAGTCATACCTTTGCCTTGGGTCATCGTCTCGATATGCATCAACTCATGATGCACCCTTTCATCAACTCCATCAACACATGATGGTCTTCCTTTACTTGATGATCAACACACGATCATCTCCTCATGCATCAACTCATGATGCGTCTTCTTCTTTAATGGTCTTCAACACATGAAGCCTTCTTCATCTTGATAGCCTTCAACTCATGAAGCTATCTTCTTCTCGACCTTGACTTGATGATCTTCAACACATGAAGTCGTCCCAAGTCGTCTTCATTTGTGGAACCTAACCTATTCATCCAACTCATGAAAAACGTTAGTCCACAACACAATTGTCATCAATTACCAAACTTCACCATTAACACATAATGGAGAGACTAGATTCAACAATCTTCCCTTTTTGGTAATTCATGACAATCTCAACAAATAATGAGATACGAAAATTGATTTGCGAGTATACAACTTGTACACAACAAATGTATACTCTAAGATAAGCTTTAAACAAAGCTTACTCATCCAGTTGTCATTAATCATCCAACCATTAACACATAATGGGGAAGCTAGATGACAACCCGACTACACATGAGTATATATGAACTACACAAGTTACATATACTCAAGGATGTGTTTCCAAGTAAAGATCCCAAATATGCATATTGAAAGAAGCATGGATCATTACTTATGAAACTCCAAACTATAGAGAAAGCTCCCCCTAAATGTGTGCATACAAATGTATATAATGAAGACATATGCACATATTCATTTTGGACTAATTAAGGAGTTCAATCTATATTTTGGATCTAAGAAATGCATTTGTAAATGAGAAAGCGATTTCGAATGCATACCTCTTTGATTTCACCTTTTCATCCAAATGAGACTAACCAAAGATAAACTCAAATAGACATGTTAGTCTCATAAATTCATTTATCATTTTCACCAAAATATTATAAAGTATATGTCATTAATATCATAATGTCATATTGGTATTTGTCATTAACACCAAAACCAACTTAAATGGAGCTTGATCTTTCACTTTCTTGGTTAATCATAGCATGGGCTCACATGGCTAAGATATACAATCAAGCATAACATGAGAGTAATAGTAAAGGCCATATATCATCAACATAAGCACAATATGAAGCATAAGAATGACCATATATCATCAACTACATGACAATAAGCTCAAATGCTCACAAATATAATACAAACATGCTAGAACATCATCCATACACGTACAAGTCCTCCCCCAAGCTTAAATTGAGCAATGAATCAAGAATGCGCCTAAAGGGGTAAGAAACAGCTCACCGGGTATATATAATGTAGTGAAAGTAAACAAATCATCCCGTGGCTTCTCGCATATATAAGAATGAAGATCTAGCACGGGACCTGAAATAAAAAGAAAGAAAAGAGGAGAAACTAACAAACAAAACGGAAATAAAAGGAAGAAGATAAGCTCATTTGGATGTAGCGGGAGGAAGGCCAAGGACGGGACATGGAAAAGGCACATGTCCGCCCTCCTCATGAAACAGCATGCCTCGAAATCCACCTGGATCCCAAGGGATATCGACTCGAACCATGTCCGCTCGTAGTCGATGGTAAACAAGCGTAACCCTGCAAATAGACTCAAAAACATGGCAAATATGTGTGATAGGGTCGACGCCCTCCAAGTCATCAGTAGAATATCCAATCATGTAGGTATATCTATAAAGTACATCATGAGGTCTATCAGTGAGATGAGCACAACTAGTAATAGCATATGTGTCGTCAGGGCCAAAGAAATCAAACCTGAAGTGGTCGAGGAAGAGTTTCCAAACTACCTGAAGTGTAGGTGAAGTAGAATGCACGGTAGTAGAAACCTCCAAAGGGGCGATATCGACGAAACAAGTAGCCGGTGATGGATCAATAGAAATGTGCTCCTCGTCGACATCGGAAGCAGCCCCCTCATAAGCAATAATGAATATCTCCATCTCAGACTCATAGATCAAAGAATCATCTAAGTGGCCGACATCATCAAATGTGAATCTCTCCATATCGGTCTCAAGAAGCATAGGATCGAGGTCTAAGCAGTGAGAGTCTACCACATCAAATCTCTGAGTCTCAAGCTCGGGCATGAGTATAAACAAAGTCACGCGTTCGCGTGCGCACTCTCCGTCAAAGATACGGGCATGAGTATAAACAAAGGCATGCGTTCGCGTGCGCACTCTCCGTCAAAGATACGGGCATGAGTATAAACAAAGACACGCGTTCGCGCGCGCACTCTCTGTTAAAGATACGGGCATGAGTATAAATAAAGACACACGTTCGCGCGCGCACTCTCCGTCAAAGACACGGGCATGAGTATAAACAAAGACGAGCGGGGGGACGCCTCCGCACGCACTCTATAGAGTATAAATAAGACGTAGCGTCGATGTTCGCCTCCGCACGCAATTACACCGCCCGCAACGCGTGGAGGCTCGCCTCCGCGCGCAGTCTACGGACTCTAAAATAAGACGTAGCGTCGAGGTCCGCCTCCGCACGCACTCTACGGAGTATAAATAAGACGTAGCGTCGAGGTTCGCCTCCGCACGCACTTTCACCGCCCGCAACGCGCGGAGGCTCGCCTCCGCGCGCAGTCTATGGACTCTAAAATAAGACGTAGCGTCGAGGTCCGCCTCCGCACGCACTCTACGAAGTATAAATAAGACGTAGCGTCGAGGTTCGCCTCCGCACGCAATTTCACCGCACGCAATGCGCGGAGGCTCACCTCCGCGCGCAGCCTACCTACTCTAAATAAGACGTAGAGTCGAGGTCCGCCTCCGCACGCACCCTCCGGAGTATAAACAAGACGCGGATGCTATCCCTGCGCACTCTACGGAGTATAAACAAGACGCGAACACCGCGCACGCACGGGCGTCGCCCTAGTGCGTACTCTTCGGAGTATAAATAGGACGTGGATGCCGACCCCACGCACTCTACGGAGTATAAACAAGACGCGAACACCGCGCACGCACGGGTGTCACCCCAGTGCATACTCTTCGGAGTATAAATAGGACGTGGATGCCGATCCCACGCACTCTACGGAGTATAAACAAGACGCGAACACCGCGCACGCACGGGCGTCGCTCTAGTGCGTACTCTTCGGAGTATAAATATGACGTGGGTGCCAATCCCACGCACTCCCCGGAGTATAAAGAAGGCGCGGACGCTGTCTCCGCGCACTCTTCGGAGTATCAACAAGGCGTGGGCATTGGCCCCCACGTACTTCAGAGCACAGCTTACCCCGGTTAATTCTACGGCGGGCAAAGTGCACCACGGGGGCCCACTCCCACGCGCCGCCTGCAAAGTACCAAGGCGACGTGTTAAGAGGCTGGGTCCCGCGCGGGCACACCCGTGAGCGAGAAACACCAGAGGCTGGTTCCCGCGCGGGCACACCCGCGAGCGAGAAACACCAGAGGCACGCGCGGGCACACCTGCGAGCGAGAAACACAAGAGGCTGGTTCCCGCGTGGGCACACCCGCGAGCGAGAAGCACCAGAGGCTGTTCCGCTGCCACCACTTCGAAGGGTGGGGGACAGAGTGCTCGCGCGTCTACTTCGACTAGGCGGCAGCTCCGCCGCCAGCGCTTCGAAGGGTAGGGGACGGAGCGCTCGCGCGTCTACTTCGGCGTCTACTTCGACTAGGCGCCAGCTCCGCTGCCACCACTTCGAAGGGTAGGGGATGGAGCGCTCGCGCGTCTGCTGCGACTAGGCGCCAGCTCCGCCGCCACCGCTTCGAAGGGTAGGGGACGGAGCGCTCGCGCGTCTACTTCAACTAGGCGCCAGCTCTGCTGCCACCGCTTCGAAGGGTAGGGGACGGAGCGCTCGCGCGTCTACTTCGGCTAGGCGCCAGCCCCGCTGCCACCACTTCGAAGGGTAGGGGACGGAGCGCTCGCGCGTCTACTTCGGCTAGGCGCCAGCCCCGCTGCCACCACTTCGAAGGCAAGATCTGGTCAAGACTGTTCTTTGTATTCGCTAAGGACGCTTACAAAGGCGCACAGACACCCCCGGCGCACCAGGCTGCTAGTCGGCAGGCTCATCCTTAACATGCGCTCGTACCGTTTGTACCGAGGTCCCACTCGAAGACGCCCGACTCGCCCAGAAATCCAACGCTTCCTCGGCTCTTTGCCAGCGCCGAAGACGCCGTTGGGTCGCGAGGTCGGAGATCAGCAGCCGGCCCCGGTTGGGTAGCTGCTCGGGAAAAGGGGCAGGAATCAGAACAGCAGGGAACAACTCCGTATTTTTGCAAACACAAAACAAAGAAGACAACCCGGGCTTCGGTTACAACGCACACCAACAGGCGACAACCTCCTATTACACCTGTGGATCCACGGTGTCCTCCGGAGCCGCGGCGCCATCGTCGTCACGCCGGGGGACCTCGTCCAGAAACCGGCCAAGGTTCCCCTCGCCGTACAAGTTGTTCCGTAGCTCGACTAGGGCTGCGGCCTCGCCGCAGTATTCCCATATCCGCTCATGGAAGAACCTCACGGCACGGCGTACAGCTCGCACGGCGCCGGACATTACGCCGCCCCCCGCGGGCATCTCCAGTCGGGGACCGGCTAACCCCGCAACGTGCTCACAACCGCGGTGTCGCAGGAGCGCGCACGTTAGACACGACGCCACGTATGCGCAGTGGCTACCGAAGATCGCCGCGGCGCCACGCGCAACGCCGGCCGCCTCTCAATCCACCGGAGTGACCACGACAGGTCCTCGGGCCCGAAGGAGCGCGCCGGCACTTCGGCGACAAGCCCCTTGAGAGTGTCTTCCAGGGCCAGCATGGCGTCCCAGGCGGCTGCCGAAGCGTCGCCCAAGGCTTGACCTCGCTCCGCGAGAGAGGCAGCAAGCTCGCTGTTTCTCCCCTCCAGAGCAGCGATTTGTTGTACAAGGCCGTCCCGTTCTGCAGCAGCCTCTTGCCGCACTGCTTCCGCGGCCGAGGCTCGCGCCGCGGTGAGGAGCCCGTCGGTGCGCGTCTTCATCTCCGCGCACTCCAACTCCAGGCAGCGTATACGAGCATCCTGGGCGGATCGCCCTTCCGCAGCTCCCTGCAGCTCTTCTTCGGCGGCCCGCAGCCTGCTCCGCATCGCTGCTCCCTCGTGGATGTGAGCACTTTGCAGGGCCTGGGCCAGCACGAGTGTCTGTGCGATGCAGGAGTTAGCAAACGCGAAGCGGCTGCAAGGGGGTCTAAAAGACAGACGCTTACCCGCACCCCCGACACCTTCAATGCATCTCCAAGGCGCCCTGACCCGTAGGTCTGCAACACCTGTTGTCCGATGCTGGAGGCCGCATCTTCCGCAATTCCGCGCCATGACCTCAGAGTATCCGGCGGAGGGACTAAGTCCGCCGAGCTTGGCCGCGCGGCACCTGTGTCGCCAGCACCGGGACCCCCGCGCTCAAGGAACGGTTCCTCCTCCGGGATAAGTGTCGCTGCGAAGAGAAATTACACATGTCACGAGGCGTAAAAAAACGAAGGAGTACCATCATAACCTACCTTCGGTCGCGGGCGGGAGGCTTCGCGGAGACGTCTCCCTAGCCGCGAGCGGGAACGCCTCCACGCCGGCCCCAACGGATGGCGTTGTCTCGGAAGGCCTGGGGACCACCGAGTCAGGACCTAGCGCCAACCGAGCCTGCGCCACAGTCACCGTGGCCCGAGGGGCTGGGAGGGCGCGGGGTGGAGGGACCTCGATGCTCGAAGCAGGGTCCCACAGGCTCCCAACACCGGTCGCCACAACGAACCCTCGCGAAGTCCGCGGAAGGGAGGACTGCAGGCACGCCCGCTTCGCTTGGGCGGGAGATACCACCGCGGTACCCGCCACAGAAGGGGCCCCTCCGGCTGCATCATCCGCTGAAGGGGTCTCCACAGCTACGACGATAGAGGTCGGGGACTTCACCCCCATGACTTCCGCGGGGGTTACCCCCACCTTTGCGGGAGACACCCCCGCCTCCGCGGGCGACACCTCGGCCTCAGCCGCTGCGGTTAGCAAAGGCGGCGCTCCACACGCTCCCGCGGAGGGCAGCCCCGCCAAGGCCATGCTCGGAGACGAGGACTCCGCACCGGTGTCGCCAGCCGGCACCACCACCTCGGCAACGGTCGCGGGCAACGGGGCTTCCGCAGCGCGCCCTCCGCCGCCGGCGCCCCCGCCCTCAGTCTCCGCGCCCTCTAAATCTGAATCGGCATACCTCGCCGAACTCGACCCCGGGCTCGCCGCGCCGGCAGGAGCAGCGGCAACCACCGTGCGTGCCGTGGTCGCGGTGCTCCGGGTCCTTTTGCGGGACGGCGCCTTCGTCTTCGCGGCACCATCATCCTCGTGCTGCTGGTCCGGAGGGGGGCGATCCGACATAGGAAGCCCTAAGGCCTCACACACGCGGTTTATCTGCCCCAAGCCGGCCTCCGCAGTCGCAGCCGCGCGTTGCCCGTGCTCTCTACCGGTGTATGGCCCGAGGAACACACGCGCGGCGCGCTCCGCGTCCTCAAGGCGAGTCCCTGCCCCAGACGGCACATTTACATAAATGCAATACATACAATTGAAGAGGAAGATATGGTTGAGACTTACGAAGGCCAATCGGCACGGGCAACGAGCAAACGGACGGGCGAACGTTGTCATCCCGACGTTCACCGGCTGTGAAGCGCCAACCGTGGGAAAGCGGCGTTGCACCGAGCATCATATACTCCTCGGTGAGGTCGCGCATATTGAAGCGGGCGGCGACCCCCACAAGTCTCCGCGCTCTCAGCCTATCTTCCTGGTCAAGCGCTAAGCCGGGGGCGGTCTTGAATGTAATCGGCCCGCCTACGCATTCAAGGCCGCTGTCACTCGTCACACGATGGTAGAACCACCGCCTCGCCCAGTTGACCTCCCACTTCCCTAGGGTCGCATTCGCAGGGAAGAGCTTCCCACATGACGCCCGCAGGAGGAAGTTGACGCTGCCAAATTTCGACAGCGTACCATCCTTCCGCTCCTTCGGTTGGCACTGGGCCTCATGCAGATACGCGAACAAGGAAGCGTTGGGCCAACACCCCTCCGAGCGCAGGGCCCAGCTGTACACGGCGAGGCGAGTCACCGCGTTCGGAGTCAATTGTGACAACTCCAACTTGAAGGTCCGCACCACCGCCCCGACAATTGCTGCGGACGGAATGCGAAGCCCGGCTTCGAAGTAGGCAACGAAGACGATCGCCTCCGACTTCCTAGGGCGCGGCTCCGTTTCGTCATCGGCGAGCAACCGCACAGCGTGGCGATCCGATAGCTTCCCATCTCGCAGCAGCGACCGGATGGTGTCCTCCGTCACGAGCGTGCGGCCCAACTCGCCGGAGTACGGACCCCGACTCTTCTTCGCCGCCCACCACTTGTCTGCCGCCGGCGGATCGCGCTCCCCCAGCGTGTATTTCACCTCGAGAGGCGAGGACCACTTGCAGATGGCGTAGCCGCCCACCTGAGTACGCTCGTCCCAAGTCGCCATCAGCATCCACGGGGAATTCGGCAGCAGGAAAGGAGCGCGGGAACAGGGTGAGTGAATGTGGAAAGCGACGTGAACAACCAGAAAGCGCGAGGAGGCGTGGACACAACTCCACGGGGGGTCCTTAAAGGCCCCCCGCCTCCCACCGTGAGTGAGCGCAAACGACAAGCGGCAACCGCTCACATCCCCACGCGCGAAGTCGAAGCGTCGCGGCGGTCCACATAGCCAGCACGCGACAATGGTCGTACAGAGTCCTCACACCACGCGACGCGTCACTAGCGTCCCGCCGCGTGTCAGTCAGCGCAAGCAATAAACGCAGGTCGTGACCCTGGCCACACCTGTCCGAAGAAACAGCCACAAGTCCGCGCGGCATGCGCAACCGAGGATCGGCGAGCAGCGCAACCGCTCGCAGCAGGTGGCACGCGTTGGAAGGGGGCAGCCAGCGGGCGACACGCCTACAGCGCCGCGCCACGTGCCCCGCCCCTCGGAGGAACGAACTTGACCGCGGGCGGCCCGTTGGCACAGCAATCATAACCCGCCGCGTGTTCACCCCGAATGGACAAGTGCGTACGGATATAGCAGCCCGACTGTCAGCCCGGGGGTCGGCGCGATTCCCGGAGCCATTAAAGCGCACTACCACAGGCGCGCTCCGCTGCCACCGCTTCGAAGGGTAGGGGACGGAGCGCTCGCGCGTCTACCTCGACTAGGCGCCAGCTCCGCTGCCACCGCTTCAAAGGGTAGGGGACGGAGCGCTCGCGCGTCTACCTCGACTAGGCGCCAGCTCCGCTGCCACCGCTTCGAAGGGTAGGGGACGGAGTGCTCGCGCGTCTACCTCGACTAGGCGCCAGCTCCGCTGCCACCGCTTCGAAGGGTAGGGGACGAGCGCTCGCGCGTCTACGTCGACTATGTGCCAGCTCCGCTGTCACCGCTTCGAAGGGTAGAGGACGGAGCGCTCGCGTGTCTACCTCGACTAGGCGCCAGCTCTGCTACCACCGCTTCGAAAGTTAGGGGACGGAGCGCTCGCGCGTCTACTTCGACGAGGCGCCAGCTCCGCTGCCACCGCTTCGAAGGGTAGTGGACGGAGCGCTCGCGCGTCTACCTCGACCAGGCGCCAGCTCCGCTGCCACCGCTTCGAAGGGTAGGGGACGGAGCGCTCGCGCGTCTACCTCGACTAGGCGCCAGCTCCGCTGCCACCGCTGACGGAGCGCTCGCGCCTCTACCTCGACTATGCGCCAGCTCTGCTGCCACCGCTTCGAAGGGTAGGGGACGGAGCGCTCGCGCGTCTACTTCGACTAGGCGCCAGCTCCGCTGCCACTGCTTCGAAGGGTAGGGGACGGAGCGCTCGCGCGTCTACTTCGACTAGGCGCCAGCTCCGCTGCCACCGCTCAGCATCCCCGGACCACCCTGCCAACGCCTGCCCTCCGCGGTTACTATCCTCCAAGGCAGGAGAACAGTGGTCTCGGAACACCACCCCACTGCTCGTCTTGTAGGCACCGCCTCCGCAGGGTGACACATCCGACGGCATTCTCCACTCCGGGCGATGGCCTCAACCCCGCCACGGCAGCATTAGGTGGGTGACGAAGCCTTCGACAAGCCGCCCGGCGTCACACCTTCGCAAAAAGGCGAACACTGCACTTCGAACGATGAAAAAGCTCACAGGCCGCAGGGACGGAGGGGGCCAAAGGGCTCGGCAACATGGCTTCGACCCATGAAGCCCTTCACCATGAGAGCCTCCTGTTGTAGGGATGGCCCCCACCTAAGCCCAACAGGCCTGTTTCGGAAGTGTAAAGCCCAGAATGGGACATATATAGTGACATAGATACCCCTGAGGGGTAACTCATACATAAGGGTATAATTGTAAAAGCACTCACCATGTGGATGTAATATAAGACATAGGCCACAAGGAAAGGGGGCTAAGGTATTCATTTACACAACTCTCCACTACTACACTCTCTCTCTATTTGGTCTGTAACCACAACAACCACCAAATGATTCAGATGATAACGATGGAGACAACAACTCAGCTAACAGTAGACGCAGATAAACTTGGAATAATTTTGTCGATTCATATAAGATAATAACATGGAAGACAGCCTCGTCCACTAGGCAAAGCTAGTACATCATTATCTCTTGCAAGATCCATGCCACCAAGAGTCACTTTTCTCAACCATTAGAACAGATTGAGCTACGTGGTGCATTCGATTTGCTAGTAACCACCCCTCAGAGCAAGGACAAGATGGAGGACAGAGCCACCTTCGATATTGTAGTCCTTCGCAGTTTTGTCATCGGCAAGCTGCTTACCAGCATAAATAAGCCTGCAAGGAGAAAACAATTGCTTCGTCAGTCTGGGTGATCCAAGTGACAGGGATAATATTTCTTGATATGAAGCATAATATCACCATCACATACACATATATGAAAAATCGAAAGAATAACTTGTTTGAGCAGATTATAGGGTGTGTTTGGAAGAAAAAAGACAATCACGTGCATGCTATGCATACCTTTGCTGCACAGGGGGAATGCCTTCTTTCTCCTCAACACGCTCCTTGATCCTATCGATCGTGTCGGTGGGCTCGATGTCGATTTCGATCTCTTTTCCAGTGAGAGTCTTGACCTTGATCATAGTGCCACCCCTTAGCCTGAGAACCAAGTGAAGAGTTGACTCCTTTTGGATGTTGTAGTCAGCCAGTGTGCGTCCATCCTCCAACTGCTTGCCAGCAAATATCAATCGCTGTTGATCTGGGGGAATCCCTTCCTTATCCTGAGATAGTGAACAAGGTAATCTGTTAGTTCTTCAGCTCCCACTTCCAGAGCAGCTGCTACTGGCTGACTTGAACTATCACTATTATCCCAATGCTAGGACAGGAAATAGCTACGCGGAACAGCGTAAGTATGGATTGGAATGAGGCTCCAATCACGACAGCGACTGATGATACGGACCAGTGATTTATTTCTTAAAGTGCCAAGCCTATTGATTAGGCACAGAATACAGGGACCTTCACCAAAAGAATGACATGGAAAGCAAGACAGTAAGGTTAGCATCTCTAGGGATTCAAATACAGATATGAGATTAAAAAAGAGGTATGCACATTGGACCATATCCTTGGAAATATTCTATTCTGTCATAGGCAGCATTTCTAATACGACACGCAAGAACGCTACGCATAAAAGCGGTGAAAGCATCGTTTACTTTTCAGAAGATACGTGGAAATCCAAGCAACAATAAAGCAAGAGAATAAATTATTTATCGTGTCATGCTGGATTTTGATTAACTATTTTGTGGATACAAGCAAGTGGACTAGTCATATACTATAGATTGTGTCAAAACTCTGCGTAATGATTTTCGATTTCAAAAAGAGGGAGCAACTACTATCATAACAGTCAAGAGCAGTTCTTGCGGTGCTTAAGGTGTGCATATTAACCACAACAGATTTGTATGTTTTGAAAGAAAGATGTAAATTTGATCCAATTTTAGGCGCGAGTGAAATTAACATGACAAAATTACGTATGAAACCGAGCAAAACATACTGCCTAGTTTGCTCAAACATACAGCCTGAGTTACCACGCTTCATGAATGACAGCAATCTCGTTCCCCCAAACAATCTAAATTCCAAACCTCACCATATGATTTCGCCCCGAGATAAACCTAAACACAAATCCGGCTGACCAATCCAAGGAACACGAACTCGTCACAGCCCTAACAAAATGCACATGAATAGCACAGCAACTAGGGTAAACTCAAGAACTAGGAGCGCGGATAGATCAATCGAACCCTTAACCGATTAAAACCTTAACCCAGAACAGGATACCCGTGTACAGCCTCCGCGAACTAACCCATCACCATCAGGAAGAAGCCAAGAAACGACTTAGCCTGGGGAATCAAGTAACCGTGAAGCGAGAACGAATCGGACCTGGATCTTGGCCTTGACGTTGTCGATGGTGTCGCTGCTCTCCACCTCGAGGGTGATGGTCTTCCCCGTCAGGGTCTTCACGAAGATCTGCATCTTATCGCTCCTCTCGCCCGCTCGCTCGCTCTCTCTCTCTGGTTTGGGGGGCCAAGAAGAGAGCGTTGAGCTGCGTGAGAACGAAGCAGAAGAACACCAAAACTGTTCTCCCTCTATTTCTCGGATTTTGTTCAACGGATTTCCTTTCAGCGACTCGGGCGGGCCTGGCCAAATAGGCCCGGCATCGCGCGGCACGGTTTTGGACAGCGCACAGTCCGATTAGGTCGGATACGGCTTGCTCGAATAAATTAATATCTTGTCATATTGATCTGCGTACTGTCTTCTAATCTGAAAACGGTATCTACACTATTAATCCACCAGTTCAAATTATTTTACATCCACCCAACAATTACCTGCTCCACAGTCATGACCTTAACTACGTCCACACCACAATATGCACCCATAATTACACCATCATAAAAACGTCCGCACCAGATTAACTCTCCTCTATTCTCTCTCCTTACCCAACCATATCCGACGGTCATCCTTCAATGGATCTGCAGTAGCCCTCCACCCCGCGCCCCCGCTGGACCTGCGCTGCCCCCTCCCTCCGCCTCCCCCGCGCCTCCTCCCCTCCCTCCGCCTCCCCCGCGCCTCCCCTCCCTCCGCCTCCCCCACGCCTCCCCCGCGCCTCCCCTCCCTCCGCCTCCCCCCTTCCTCCCCGCCCCAGCCTTAACCCTAGCCCCGCTTCCCCCTCCTCCCCGCGCCGCTCGCCGCCACCCCGCCCCGCGCCTCCTCCCCTGATTTCTCCCTCGCCTCCTCCCCCGCCCTCCGCGCCGCCGCCTCCTCCCCCGCCATGCGCTCCGCCGCCGCCGCCTCCTCCTCCCCCCGCCCCGCGCCGATGACCAGAGCGACGGTCCACGTGAAGCGGCAGCGGTCTCGGGAGGAAGACGGCGGCTGCAACGACCGCGAGCGGCCGGATCGAGCTCGGTGCAAAGTTCCCCGAGACGGCGGTGGCCCAATCCAGATCGGATCTGGCCCGGAGGCAGCCGGATCCGTGCGGTGCCAGACCGGCGGCGGCCAGATCTGAGGCGGCGGCGGCCGGATCCGGGGGTGACCCATGCGCTGCCTCCCCCCTGGTGAACCCGTGCGCCTCCCCTCTAATTTCTCCGCCGCCTCCTCCCCTCTCTCATTCTCCGCCGCCGCCTGCCTCCTCCTTCGATCTCTCTCTCCCCCGGTGTCTCCAAACCCTAACAATCCAATCGCACAGTCGCCTACCTCCTCTCGCTCTCGATTTCGATTCCGAATTGCCATCCTCATCTCATGCCCGCCTCCTCTGGCGGCGGCTCATCTCCAGCGCCCCCGGGCCATGAAGCGCGAGCTCGCCTTCGCTCTCCAGTCGCTCTCCAAGATCACCGCCTCCCCCGGACGCACCCGCTCCGGCCGCCCCATCTCCTCCTCAGGTGCAGGCGGCGCCAAGAGGCGGAGGACTAGATCGGAGGAGGAGCTTCTCAAGGATGACGACCAGGACAAGCACCACCCCGCATATCCTTCTCCCCATCCCGCACCGCCTCCTCTTCCGCCCCTCACGCGTCGGCGCCTCCTCCTTCCCTCCCCACCTGCCGCCGTCTCCTTCCCTCCCTACCCCGCATCTCCCTCTCCCCATCCAGCACCGCCTCCTCTTCCGCCCCCACGCGCCGGCGCCTCCTCCTCCCCGCGCCAGAGTCAGCCGTCAGCTCCGCCCCTTCGCCCCGCTGCTGCTTTCTCTCCTCTTCCCAAATCCCAACCCTAACCCTAACTCCGGTGCTGACCATTTCAACGGTGTTCTCCAGGATTCGGTTTGTTGTGATGTGCTAATTCGTGGTGATTGGGCCTGCTGTTGATGTTTGGATCAATTACCCAAGTGGCTGATGGCTGACAACCAAGATGAGGATATGCTGATATGCTGATCGTCATCGCCGATGGAGACAGGTGGTGCTTCTGTTTCTGTGGACTTTAAATTTTGTCCTTTTCCTTTTAAATGTTCGTTTATCATTATCCGGAATAAATTCCTGCATTACAGCATTTGGAGCCAGCATAAGGTTCTGAAGACACCTGATTGCTTTCAATGCCATACCACAGTGAATTGAATGTTCAGAAAATGTTAGCAAGCCAAGACCCTTATGCCCCTTGCTGTTTACTATTATCAATGTCAGGGCATTTCACATTGGATATGCAATAACTATTGCTACTATACCAACTAATAGAATCAAAATAATTTGCTGATTGCACTACTTCTAAAGAAAAATGTAGTTCTTTTAACCATAGCACAAACGTTTTTTTCCATGTTGATTGCTTATGCTGAGATAGATTTTTGAGACATTTTAGAGAGAGGAAAGAGTGTTCGCACAACAACTTAAAGTGATGGTTGCTTACCCAGCAGTTACTCGTTCACTGTTTCTTCACATATCATTGATCAAAATTATGTAGCCTTGACTGATAGAATGGAAAGGAGGTGTGCCCCTGTGTACCCATTGGCACAAAATGCCAGCTATACGATCAAATGATAGGGGCATGGTGGTCACACATAACCAGGTTTTAGGAGCACCAAGTCCAGCTGGTAGTGGGGGCAATGGTGAGAGGAGCAGTACTCACATATACCCACACCAGGCAGAATTGCCATATAAGTCCCAGCAGATGCTTTCACCATTGGAACATATTTTGTTCATGCCTTGCCTTTTTTTTAAGAGTAATTGATTCTGCAAGATATTTGCAACTTGTTTTGATTCTGGTGCGCCCACAGCAACCCGTTTCTGACATGCAGGCCTTGTAGAGGTTTTCACACTATATTTTCTTGTTTTTTTCAGCCGTGAAGTATTATTATTCATGAACTGTTTTGTTGGTCATTATATGTGATTTTTTTTAAAAAAATAAAAACACTCATTACATGTGATCTAATTGGTACCCTGTTGCACCAGGAACGGCCAGATAGACAAAGGATCACGTTTAAGATCACTGATTGTCAGGGTAAGTCAGTATCAACTACCTACCTCAAGCTATTATGTGATGTTCATAATTACATTTTTCAGATTTGTAGCTTCAGCATATAAAGATGCAGCAAGTTATGCTCATTGGTTAAATTTGTGATTGATGTAAGAACTAATAAGTGCTACCGAGTTAGGCTTATAAGTTGTTCTCAGGTTCCATTATATCCTGCTTCATTATTTCAGAATGAAACCGATGGGGAAGGGATGAGCTTTGTTTTGTATTTTAGGCTTTCTGAAGGTTACTCAAAAGAACTTGCACCCTTGTTCATAGAGAATATTAGAGTAAGATTTGGTGGCTCTCATATCTCTTTCACTCAATATTTTTGTGCTGTCTGGTTTTCATATTTTTTAATATGTAAAACCAACTTCCGGGAGGTTGCTATTAAAGGTAGGTTTCTTTCTGGAATTGAAGTTGATTGCATTGCTGTATTCGAGAAGGGTGATGGTTACGTAAGATATACCTATTAGAAGTCTGAACTAACATTCAGTGAATGTGTAGCTTTCAGTAAATGGCATTTACACAGCCTTTAGTAAATACCACAATTTATATATTAGTTGATGTTTTAAACAGTTTCTACTACTTGGCTATTAATTGCATGTTTTCACTATCTAGACCAACTATTCTGGAAATTGGGTAATGGGCTATAAGAACTGAACTCACTTCCTTGTATAACGCAGGTTTCTGGGATATGTATGACCCAGAGGGTTACTCCTTATGGTTCTGTGACTACAAGTACAATGAGGAGAACACAGTGTCCTTTGTGACCATGAACAAGGTGGGTGGATTCCTGCAGCGAATGGACCTGTGCCGCAAGTATGCCTTTGGCAAGATGCTTGTGATCGACTCTGAGCCACCTTTCAAAGTCAAGGGACTTTGGCTCTTCCGTGGCTCTGATATCCCCAAGTTTGTCATGGATGAGGTGTACGACATGGAGCTCTATGAGTGGACCAAGGTTGATCTCTCTGATGAGGCCCAGAAGGAGCGTGTCAACGCCATGATCGAGGACCAGGAGCCATTTGAGGGCGAGGCATTGCTGGACGCGAAATGCTTCAAGTGCGCCCCTCTTGGACTGAGAAACTGAGGAAAATGAGCTATTTAGGTTTTGGACCTCAAGTTCTAAAATAGTTAATGATTCTGGACAAGAGCTATTTAGTTAATATTAGCCGAGTGTACTGGTTTTCTTTTTGGGCGCTATGTTAAGAGTTTTGGCCATGTTAACTAGAAATTCAGAAAATTGTGTGCAGCACTGAAATCATTCTTGTGTATCGATGATACTGGTATGCATGCTGAACTTCATTTTATCTGGAAATAGGAACAGGAGTGCTCAGGCGTGCGAGTTCATTCATTTGGTCTTATCATGGTGTGTAACCTTGTTACACTAGATGGTTAAAGAATGGAACTTGTGTGATTTTTGGTTGACGAATACGAGTACTGCTCGGCATTACTTTGCGCACAAGATGCCCTTGACCTATTCCATTTTCGGATCTACCGATTCCCTCATCAGCCGTTCCATGGTGTGACTGAACCATAGCTCAACAAATGGTGATTTGCTTGCATATTTGCGACTCTTGCATATGCTCTGCACGATACTTAATTATCTCTGTTTTTATATGTCCAAAGGTCATATCTGGCCAGGGGCTTAGGGCTTCCAGTGAAGCCAAATTAATGGCATACTAATGAGAACTCCGTAGGTTTATCTTGATTTTGTCCTTTTATTCTAGGGATAGCAAGCATATGTTATCTTAAGTTTATGCAAACAGCATAGACACCAAGTTTAGTATAGATAGGGATTGACTCATTTGCTCATTTTCAAATCTCACCATCTTTTCATTCAGATAATCCCTTTTCTTGTTTATGAGGGTTCTTATATTTTCCAAGTTCTGACATTTGGGGTTGGCACCAAGCAGGTTCAAACTGTTGTTTGAACGCTGTTGATGCTATTTTCTGTAGTAAATTATAGAGTTCGCACAAAAAAATTTAAATTGATGAGCATATTATGAAATGTAATTGCAGTTAGATCAATTGCCGCTTGTTAAGCCTGAGTAGGAAGGCTTCTTTTTTCCTGATCTAAGCAACTCTTATTGTGTGGAGTTTGTCAGTATAATTACCTGATGTATTTGTTCATTTTTTCAACAGATAGTTGAAGAAGCTGGTGGGGTGGTGTCACGCATGGATGGTGGAGAGTTTACAGTCTTTGATCCTGATTTGGAGTATTGGAGTGGATGAAGTCTTTTGTATCAAACCATCTTCCTTCTACTAATATGCTTCTGGCTGCACTGGGTTAGATTGCTGTTCTGAATGGATGCTGCCCTGAGTTGCATGTATTATGTGGAAGCACCATATCATACACATGTGGTCATCTATATTTCAGCGTTCATTGACTTGTAACTGAACTTTTGCCATTTGGATGTCTTCAATTATTTGTAGTGACTGACCAAAATAATCTGATGTATATGTCTGGCTTTCATTCATGGATGGACTTTATTGCCAGCAGCAACCCAATTATCCAAACAAAACATGTATGGCCATTCAAAAATTGGCTTTGACAGCAGAGAACAAAACATGTATGGCCATTCAAAAATTCGTTTGGTTGATTTTGTGTGCATCCCTAAAATACCGCCGTGGCGTTAGCACGGGTACTATACTTGAAGAGAAGTCGGACTATGCTGTGTCGGTCTAGATACGTTTAGTTCAACCGACTATCAATGATCCATTGAGCAAGGTGGTATGATCTAGCACTGCCCCGATGCTATCCTGTCTACAGCCATCGCGCCACCATTGCCACCCGCACGAGAGAAGAAGGCTAAATGCAGTGTTTATTTCGAAGAGTGGTTACTTCGACGGTTTTATCATGTTATGTACACATTTTTACTGTTAATTATGTAACGAATGAACTTACAATATCTAATCTGATGAGCTGTGTGGCTTAAGATTCTCTAGAATACCAGGGAGGGGCCTGACAATATTAAACGCATAGAAGAGCATGTAGAATATTAGCTCTATCTTGTATATGTTGCTCTTCTCCTACATATGAAAGAAGTACATCATAATTTAAAATTACTACATATTACGTACAATTTGCTGCATGTCAAAGACAAAATTACTGCTTATCGGTTCTATGGCAGTTTGGATCTTCTATCTATCGCTCATAAAAATCCAAGAACTTCATGGTGAAGAAAGTATAGTTGTTCTGAAGAACCTGTTTCGGTGTAGTGAACATTGGTCTCCTCTAGTTCACAAACTATGAAAACTTTCCATCGGTCGTGGCATGGAAGGCGTCATTCAAACATGTAACAACCTTGCTGCCGACTGCATGATGATGATTATCGGGGTTGGTGCATTTTGAGCGTAGTTGTTCGAGTCTAACACATCGATGCAGTTGTGCATAATGTTATGCAATACACTAAACAATGGGAGTTGTCAAGTAAGGGAAGAAAGACTTGACAATTGAAACAGAAGGGATTGACAACCATGTGAAGACAAAATTGATTGCTCGCATAATGTAAAATTACTGTAACTCACTAATTTTACTATCTTAGGGTCCATCTTGACGAGTTTAGCTTCCGAAATACTCACGATGAGTGTGCTGTTTTACTTTTTATTGTCCTCCCCTGTTTTGGCCGGCCTCCCCTCTCTACGTGCCACGTGTTAACGTCCTATAGGTTCGTTACACAAATGCATATGTGCCCCTGTTACACAATAGAATTTCTCCTCGATTAGGGAGAAATCTAGGGCTGCTAATGGGTTTAGGCATGTCTAGACTTTTAGACCAGGCTGACCTAAAATTACCAGGCTAGCCTAAAATTATAAATATATTATATCAAATTTAGACTCTTTGTTATTAGGTCAAACTTGGGCTAGATTGGACTAGGCCTTGGGCATTATATTTTTGTACTAATTACTAAAGGTAGATGTAAGCTGATCCTAATTAAACAACTAAGAAGGTAGATGTGCTTGGTCCAAGCTAAGGTCTAGATCTGTTTTTAGACACCTGTATCAGGCTTAGGCTTATATAATTTGGATTAGGCTTAAACTAGATCATTCCTAATTTTTATTTAAATTTGAATTTGATTTGAATCATATTTCGACCCATTAGCAGCCATAAGAAATCTGGCAAGGGGACCGTGTCAAACTTCCTAGGGTAAGACAGCCTACTCTACACATTTGATTTGCAATCTCACAAGTAGTAGCAGAATCCTGTAGACGAAACCGACGTCATCCTACCCTCCCGTATCCAAGTCACCGACTAGAAGCGAAAACTACTAATAAAAAAAGCAAATCTTGAATTCTGAACCAAGAACAAGCACACTACATATGCCTCATCACGGAGCAACTCACAGAGCGCGAGGAACAGAGTTAGGGCTTACCGATTTGGAGCTACAGGAGCGGAGGAAGAGGGGGGCGAGAGCGCGGAGCAGACTCGAAGCCGGCGGTCGGATCTGACTCGAGAAGAATCTGGATTCTCGAAGAGGCCTAGCTGCGCCCAGCCCCAGCTCAGCCGCGGCGGCGGCGCACACGAGACGGGAGCGTTCTAGAAGGAACAGTGCGGAGTGGGGTCCCCTCTTCTCGGATGCGGGTCCCGTCTCGGGCTCCTGTACGATCTTGACCGTTCATTTTGCATCGAACGGTCCACGGCCGTTTGACCATACCGTCTGGAGCAAGAGTTCCGATCCGACTTCACAAATCCGTCCGCGTTTCTGAAGCCGCTGCAGACAACAGCGGCGAGAAACAGAGCAGCCGCAGCTGAGATTGAGAGAGAGAGAGAGAGATCATGGTGGCGCCGAACGTGAAGGCGGAGACGATGGGGCTGATGGACCGGCGGGCGGCTCTGGAGGCTGAGATGAACGCCATCATCGCCTCCCTCTCCGCGCCCGGCAGGCCAGGTCTCACCGGTGGCCTCGTCGACGCCGAGGTACAGGGGGATTCCTCCGGACGCTTGCTCCCCCCCCCCCCCCCCGCACCCAAAACCCTACCCTACGCCCCGAAGCTCCCGCTCTATTGCGCGCATTCTTCTTCCTTTGACGGCGCGGCTGCTGATCGTGGTTGTTTTTTTTTTGGTTCGGCTTAATTATTAGGGTTTCCCAAGGTCCGAAGTCGACATCCCGGCCGTCCTCGCCCAGCGCCGCAAGCTCGCCGGTATGTTTACACTTGAATCCTCGTGTGGTGCTCCGTTACTTTGATCTGTTCGATTCGGGATCATGAATTAGATTTGGGGAACGTTTGGGACCAGCAATGGGGATGCTATGGTAGCAGTGCGTGCTTCTCTAGCGAGGGTGGTGGGTTTATGAGTATTGTGTACGAGTTAGGAAATACTAAAGTGGCCAAGGGTGGGTTCTGGATAGGATGGAACTAGGCTGTGTGTGACCTAGTGGGGATGACACTCAGTGATGGATCTAGGATTGCATCATGTCCCAAGCTGAACTTTAAGTGAATAATATCGTAGTTTTTGAGTGTCGGATCTAGGATTGCATCATGTCTTGTGCTGAACTTAAGTGACTAATATCGTAGTTTTTATACCCACATCTAACATCGTAGTTTATACCCATATTATGGTATTCTAAAGTACTTCAAACATGCATAAATGACATCATAATTCTAGCTCATTGCTTCAATATAAAACATAATAAGTGTCATAATATAGCAATATAGCATGGTAGTCGGTAGAGATACAATTTAAATACCTAAATAGCAAAGATTTGTTCTCTATCTTAGCCATCATTTCTTCCATCTCTTCATCAATAGTAAGAGTAGAACAAGATTCAGAAGCTACAAAGACAACATAAAAAAATAATTCATATATGAATAAATACAAATAATATAAAGTTCACATTTGCAATAAGCTAACTTACCACTTGTATGGGATAGTTGTTTTAACGCAACCTTATCCCTTGATAACGCTTTAAAATCTTATCTTCTTTAATACTTGCAAATATATCTTGCTCAATATAGCATACCATCCTATGATTCATCTACTCATCATTCATCTTATTCCACAAATTAGTCTTAATGATATTCATAGCTGAAAATGCTCTTTCTATAGTTGCGGTTGCTATTGGCAAAATCAAGACCAATTCAATAAGACGATATACCAATAGAAAAATAGTATGTCTATTATCTTCACAGCAAGATTTCTAAAGTCAATACAATTTCTAAATTCTTGATCATCTCTCATATCAGAAATAAATGTGCCAAGTTGGTCCTTAAGGACAACACAATCATATTGGGAGAAGTCATTATCATACATCTTCACAAGATCAATTAATTTCTCTTCATCAAAGTTAGCAAAGGAATTCCTTGGGTCAAGACAAGCAATGCACCTTAATAACTGAGTAGATCTTTCAGCAAAGCGATTGCTTAACTCAACAATAATTTGGTCATACACCACAATAAATATTTCATGATGAAAATGATCATAATAAATTACTAATTGGTCACCACGCCCCCGTAAACGACCCCTAACTGGTATTTTATCAGGCATATTTGGCACTGTGATATTATTTTCCAGACAAAAAACCTTAGTCTCTTGAAAAATCTCATCCCAACCATGATTTCTTATTACCTCAACTGTCTTCAATGTGGTCCCAATTAAAGACACAGCACGAACTATATTTTAATCTTTCTTTTGCAAGCAATGTGAGAGATTGTTAGTCTTACCCAATATTCTGATCATAAGATGCAATATAAGTACAAACTCAAAGCTCTCCATCTTTTCCAACAAATTTGAAGCAGTGGTTTTCTGTGTTGCATTACTGGCATCATCACTCAAATTCTCTAATACCTCTATGATTGATTCCCACATGAGAAGAAGATGACATGATGTTTTATGATGTGAGCCCCAACGAGTATCACCAGACACTAGGCTTTGCAAGGTTAGTTTGTTGGTTTTTCCCTCTTGGAAAAATTTCACTGGTCTCAAATTTGTGAACAATTTTATCGTGATGATCTTGGGCCAATTAATCTCTTCTATGTAAGAAGCATTGATAGTGTTGACAATTAAGGTGGTATAGTTAAAAAAATCCAAGATAGATGAATAACATTTAGCAACAGAAACAATCACTAATTGCAATTGATGGGCGAAACAATGGATATAAAAAGTATACAGATTTTCATCCAATATGCGTCTTTGCAACTCATAAAATTGCCCTCTCATGTTTGATGCCACATCATATCTTTGTCCTCGCAATCTAGAGATTCATAAACCATGTATTTGAAACATACCATCTATGTTGCCCAGATACCTCGATACGGATACGGATACGCGATACGGCGATACCGCGATTCGCCATTTTCCTAAAAACACCGATACACCGATACGTGTGGGTATATATATATATTAATATATATAGGAAAGATAAAAATAAGAAATTAATGAATTCTTATAAGGAATTGAGAAACCGAGAATACCTTAATATTGATGTAACAACTTGCTTGATATTTCAGTTCTCCCTCCTGGCTGTTAGACTAATATAATGAACCATCTGCGAAGAATAATAGAATAGATAAGTACATGTACACAAATAATAAAGTAAAAAGCAGAATCATAAGTCATGAATCATGATCGATAGTAGGCTATCACACCAAATCCATTGTGCAGACAATAAGTTATAAATAGGCAGGAACTTTACACCAACAAATTACTTCCTCCGCAAGTGTCCATCACAACAAACCACCCAATGAGACTAGATAGGTTGCTATTACTTGCTTGGTGACGTTCCTCCTTTTGTCCCCAATGCTAGTCAGCTCAAGACAAAACTAAAATAAAAGAAAAAACGACAATGCAGCCTACCCAAGCGGGACGGAATCCGAACGAGACATGACCTGGTAAGGGATGAAGGAAGGCGCGGGCTCGCCGGACTCGCCGTATGCCATCCCCGGCCACACCGCCTCCAGCAGCCGCTCCGCGGCAGCGGCAGGTCCGGCTCCTCCTCCCCCTGCGGATTGCGGCCCGGAGGAACAGCCAAAACCACCCAGATTAGAATCCACGCGACGAATGCGAGGAACGAGGAGCGCGCGAGCGCCACCGGGCGGGGCTCGCCGTTCACGTTACCTGGGTGAAGAGGAGGGAGCCGAAGAAGCCGGCGAGGAAGAAGAGGGAGCAGGAGAGGAGCACCACGGGGAGCTGCAGCCGCGTCCTCATCAGCCCCCGCCGCCGCCGCCCCTGATGGCCCCGCCGCCCTTCATGCCGCCGCGATTTCGCTGATGCCGAGAGGCGGTTTCGTCCGATGTCGAGCAGAGGCGACGGGCAAGGCAGACCAGCGGAGGCGGCGGGCGGGCGGAGGCGGCGAGCGAGCGGAGGCGCCGGGCGTGGAGGTGAGCCGAGCGTCGGTCTTCGAATGCGTGGAGGCGCGGGGTGGGATGGCGTTTCAGATCTGGATCTGGCAGGCTTGGCGGCGACCGGAGGGGACGGACGGAGGCGGCGGGCGACGCGACGGGCGGAGACGGTGGGCGAGGCAGATCGGCCGAGGCGGCGGGCGAGCGGAGGCGCCGGGCGTCGGGCGTGGAGGCGAGCCGAGCGTCGGGCGTGGAGGCGCGAGGTGGGATGGCATTTCAGATCGGGAGGCTTGGTGGGGGATATTATGTTAGAAGTATCAGAAAAGTATCGGAGAAGTATCGGGAATTAATTTCTTTTTTTGAATAATCAATAAATTCGGATACGTGCAGGATACGTGTCGGCGCATATCGGGGCAGTATCCGTATCCGGTACAGTATCCGATACCGGTACGCGACTTTTGGGAAGTATCCGCACAACGTAGCATACCATCCAATGCTTGCTTTAAGGAAGATGATGTCGTGCCAGAAACATGCTCAATTCCAAGAAATCTCTCTATCACCCGTCCTTTGTCATTGACATACCTACATTGGACAAGAAATAATAGTCAATATACTTTAAATTTACTCAAACATAAAAGGTAAATCTGTAGATACTAATCTCAAAACCACAACTATTTGCTCCTTAATAGATGCATCTCAAGTTTCATCCATAAGTACAACAAACTGTCTATCCCCAACATCACAAACAATGGCTTTGGTAGTCTCTTCTGCACAAGCTTTGCACAACTGTTTTTGTATATGATGTGAAGTCATTAGATGGTTACCATGAGCATTGTCAAGCAATTTTGCAGCCTTTTCATCCTTCTCTTTATACCATTCAACATTTCTAAGAAGTTCCCCATATTGTTTGAGCCATGAGACTCATTCTGCCCACGAAAAGCAAGAGCTTACAATAGAATAAATTTTGCAATATCTAACATGATAGTAAGACGGGCTCTATAATCTTCCTCATCCTTCTTGGTGGCAGCTGCCATTACATAATCCACACTTTGTCTCTAATTCTCAAAGTCCTAACAATGTTTTCTTGATTTATTGTGAGAACTAGAATTATTAACTTTACCAATATGTTCATCAAAAGATTTAGTTGCATTCTTCCAATTAACAAATCGTACCTTTGTGAAGGATTCGATACCATAATTTTCAACTCTATGTTGCTTAAAGAGTAACAATAAAAACAAAAGGCTGCATCTTTAGTAACGCTATATTCCAACCAATCAAGCCTTTTGAACCATGATTCTTGAAATCTCCTCTTTTGATTTCTAAACTCTTTTCGTGGAAATTTATGACCAATTGGTTGTCATGGACCCAATTGCAAATACTCCCTTCTAGTAGCATCTCTAATATCCACATCTAATTCCTCAATTGGTTTTCAAAGTCCTGGATCACCAATAATGTCATCCGGATTAAGTACAACACGGGGATTAATTTGCTTAGTGTGACTACCTCCGGTTGCTACTGTTTCTGGAGTGGATTGGTTGGTCTGTGCTGAAAAATAGGATGATAACATCTTTGTCCTCTTCACATTGTGTTTCTAAATTTTCGAAATCTTATTGTCCTCCATATAGCAAATTATAATAACATCAATATCTGATTCACAAATGAAATCAAATAATTCATACTGAAATAATTTTGAATTTCAGATTCACAATTCATTGATTGTCAAATACTAAACTTCATACTAACAGAGAGATCAGTGATCGAAATTAGCAACTTGCATTCATGATTATTGATTCATACTCAGGGGGCTATAAGATCACGCGAGGGGAGGGGCCGAGGGGGCGAGGCCGTGAGGGGGCTTGCCGTCGGGTGCTGGCTAGCACGTGAGCTATGAGGGGAGGGGTCGAGCCACTGAGGAGCCTTGCCGCCGGCCAGCACGCGAGCCGCGAGGGGAGGACGTCGGCGGCATCACAACGCCTGAGGATGCACGCGAGACGGCGAGAAGATCCTTTGTACTTGGAGGGCGTGGTGGCTCCTGCCGGTTGCTGTGCTGTCGGCCTGCTGGGCACCGGCGGCTGGGACCTGATTGACGGGGAGACGGGGAGGGGGCACTAGGGTTGAAGGGGACAGATAATGGCTTTAGGCCCCATTTTTTGGCAGGACGCCTGGACCGTGGGCTTGGGCAGTTGGGCTATATCGGGAGCCGAGAAGGATGTGGCCTGCACAGGCAATGGGCTCGATTCGCTGGAAGAAGGCTGGATGTTAGGGACTGAATTATAGGATTTATACCCTGGGCTGGGCTGAAATTATCTGGGCCATACACTAGTAATTTTTTCACGCTCCGGGCCAAAACCTGTGTTGCCATGGGTTCAAATTTGCCCCTGATGACACTGATGTGAGGAGTACATATGATGATGCTCTTGTTGTTGTATCGGGCTGAAGTTTCTTTAGTTTTCTAGACTGAGCATTTAAGCATTTTCTCCTACTAGTTGTGCCTGACAAGTGTTCAGGAAAATGGATAACGGGCAGGCTCTTTTAGAGTTTTGGAATCAATAACTGACGGATAGTGCTAAAACTACTTTATGTTTTGTTCTTCAATATCGGAACATTCCTTGCTTATGCGGATACACCATTTTTTCAATTGGAGGGGGGGGGGGGGGGGGGGGGGGTCAAGGGGGTGAGGGTATGGTGGTGACGTTTTGAGCTACTTGGATGGAAAGGAATAGGGAATGGCGGAGTGCTGAACTGATGGGTGGCATAATATGTAGAGGAAAAACTAATAGACAAATTTGTGGTTAAAAGTTCAGGGTGAACTTAGGTTTCGGTAAATGAGCTGAGCCTGAGTCAAGCAAGGTTCTGGCTTTACTTTATTGTTGAGTACATTTACAAATGTGACTTGAGGCCTTGGTTTTACTGAAAACAATACGTTTGTGCATCATGTATATAGTTCAAAAATCCAAATGCCTTTATGGTTAGCTTGTTGTAATTCGTATTTACACTGCAAAATCTCCATTGCAGAATTGCGGAATGACCACAAGGATATTACAAACAAGATTGATAAGAATTTGGAAGTTTTACACTCAACAAAACTGTCAAGAAATGAGCAATCAATCCCTAGAAGTTCTGGTAAGTCTTCAAACAGTGCCTGCTTACATAAAATTGTTATCATGGGAAGTTTGCAGCCAAAGTTTTAGATCTTTGGCCTTTAATATCTTTCTAAAATTCTGTGGTCACACGAAAATTATATGAGCAGATCTGATTCGTCATAAATATCATCCTTTTCTCACTTTGGAAATAGTCCAAGTTGCATCTTAGAGACCATGCCATGAAAAAGTCAACAAAGAAAGTTTTTGTGGCCATAAGGAGTTTCCTCTACTCTGGTGTGCCATGAGTTCCTTTTATGACACTATTTTTTTAGTGATTTTAATTATAATCTGAATCAGTAGTTCAATACCTTCAATTTTTCTAATTTCCACATGTTCACTAATCCTGACACTTGAAGTACCCGCAATAACAAAAAGATTTGCCAATTTGAGGAATGATTTTAATCACAGAAATATAGAGTAGCTAAGTGAATCATCTTAAGTTTAAATCTTTGGAATGATGGGCCCTGTTCTTTTCAGCTTCTAAAAGCTGCTTTTCGGCTTTTCTACAGTAACTAGCTTTTAAACGGAGTATTTTTTCAAGATAGGATCTACTAGTTAATTGTAGTACATATTTTACTGACTTCATTTATATCGGCAAAACCACACGTGAGTTTCTGTTACTCTGTAATCTTTTGTACAAATAACCCAAAAGCCACAAGCCGCAGCCTATGTAGCACGGACACAGATACGTCGACACGACACCGACACGGGAATTCGCCGTTTTCCCAAAAAGACCGATACGACGACACGGCTATATATATTTAAATAATAAATAAATTATATATATATATATATATTATTTTCTATGTTTCCACATGCTTATTAAACTGCAATAACGAATCCGGCGGCGCGCGGGGACGAATCCGACGGCGCGCGGGGAAGAAGCTGACGGCGCTTGGGGAGGAAGCCGACGGGCGACGCTAGGGGAAGAAGCCGGCGGCGCTTGGCGAGGAAGCCGGCGGCGCGCAGGGACGAATCCGGTGGCGAGTGGGGAAGAAGCTGGCGGCGCTTGGGGAGGAAGCCGACGGGCGGCGGTGAGGTGCAAGAGCGGGCGGCGGTGAGGTGCAAGAGTGGGCGGCGGCGAGATGCGGGAGCGGGCGGCGGCGCGAGCGGGTGGCGGCACGAGCAGCCGATGCGGACGATGCGGACAAGCGGAGCAGCGCGAGGCCGATGGGAATAACGCGCTCAGCCGCTCGTGCGTGCGTTAGGGTTAGGGCACGCCGTGCGTGCGTTATGGGCCGGCCTGGGCCAGCTGTGTCCAGGCTGTGTCCGACTCATATATTTAGTGTGTCCGACACGTGTCGAGAATTTTAATAATTAAAATTAATTCTAAAACCGGCCGATACGTCTCCGACGCGTGTTGAAGACGTGTCCATGTCGTATCTGTGTCCGACACGGTGTCGGACACGGATACAGCTGTTTTGCCACGTGTCCGTGCTACATAGGCCGCAGCCAAAAGCCACAAGCCGCAGCAAAAAAGAACAGACCCCTTGTTTGCTGTTCCAGTGAACAGCATTATATTAAGGGCAAGAATACACACATATATGCAAAGTTGTGTGTTAAACGGCCAGTGCATCAAAACAAGGTCAGGGCTTGAGCATGAGTTTATCGTAAAGAAAAGGTTATTAGAGTTGCTGATCTCTATCATATTTGATTTCATGCAGGTGCTTCAGTCTCATTGCACAGTGGGTTATCTCAAAATGATCCTATGGAAGAGGATCTGGTGACCAGACTTCCTTTTGCCATGATTGATGAAATCACAGACGATTCTCCTGCTGCTGTGGATGGCTTGCAGCTTGGGGATGAGATAGTAAAGTTTGGGAATGTGGAAGCTGGTGACAGATTGCATGAAAGGCTTGTCTCTGAATCTCTTTCCAATGAGGACAGTCAAGTATCTCTAGTCATCATTCGTCAGGGATTACCAATGCACTTAACAGTTACACCAAGAAAGTGGCATGGAAGAGGACTTCTGGGGTATGTTTTACTAAAGCTTTGTATGAATTGTTCTGTTACACTTTTAGTCTATAAAAAAGTTCAAATTTGTTTGTTCAAGAACTTTATGGATGTAAATCTTTTGGTTGCTTTTGATTGGATTGTTTTTTGTGTCACAACAGACCCTCCAGTTATTCGTATCCACATTGTTTTAGAAGCTGCAAAAACTGCAAGTCATATCATATGTAGCTTTAGCTGTGTGTTTTGATTCAACAAATACTACTGATAAAAAATGTATTACCTTAGCTTTTTAATGTGTCCAAGTGGGCATGAAGTAGACGTTGTTATGAATATTATGTATGTATTCAAGAGGCCTAATGGGCAATATATATACAAGGTATAAAAGGGATATAAGACTAAATTCTAGTACAATAGGAAATACTACTAATACCTTTAACACCCCCCTCAAATGTAAGGCGTATGCAATAGTATTGTATTTGAAAAGGGTTGACACTAAAATAGAAAAAAATATGAAGTCTTTGAGTCTTGATAATGTCGTCATAGCGTGTAGCTCTTGAAAAATATGTCAAGTTGAAGAGAGATAAATAGAAGTATAGCGGCGCAGATCAAATCCCAAGATGGCAGCGGCGCGGTGCAGAAGAAGCGCAGTGCAGAAGAAGCGCGACGACCTTAGAAGCTCGAGGTGGTGACTCAGAGAGAAGCGACAGCATTATAACGACTTCTACGATCTATACGTGACTCAGAGAGAAGAGCAACGGCTGCTACCATACAAAAAGGAAATACCTATGCTTCTCTGACTGAGGCAACGGAAGAAACAAGTGCAAAGCTGCAGATACTTATAGCAGCAACACCAACTCTAACCTATCCCTGTGTAGCACTGTGCAACAGACCCTACCCTTGTCTTTATATGCACCAGTGAAACACAGCACATCACTGGCCCTCTCTACAGGCAGTGCCCAGTTGCCTTCTAGCTTTTCCTCTCTCTCTCTCCATCTCTTCCTTTCCCTTCTTCCCCCCAAGAACACCACCTCAAAATTCAAAACTCAAACCGTCAAGGAGGCCGGCCGGCAGAGAGGCAGTGTTGAGGGCCAGATTCGGGAGTACATCGAGGGCATCGAGGCTAGGACCTAGGCACATTGAGGCCGGCCGAGAGACCAGATCCGGGCAAGGTCCACGGTGAAGAGGCCGGCTTGGTGTAGATCCGGCCTGGGGTGGCAGCCGGGAGGCAAAGATCGTTGGTGAAGAGCGCCGAGCGCTGGTGCGGCTTTAGATCCAACGGCGAGAGGCTGTCGGCGGCCAGATCGGATTGGACTTCGATCTTGCGATGGTCGGCAGCCAGAAGAGGCAAGCGGTGGCGGCGGTCCAAGAGAAGGACGGCGGCGGCTCACCGGGATCTAGGCTCGAGTAGGCAACGACGTGGCTGCCCCTGGGAGTGGAGATTGATCCTCCGGGGGCAACAGCAGTGGAAGAAGAACGAAGGTTAGGAGGTAGCGGTGGCGGCTACAGTAAACCCTAATATTAACCTTTGCTCTGATACTATGTTAGAAATATTGTGTATGTATTCAAGAGATCCAATGAGCAATATATATAGAGTACAAATAGAACATAGGACTAAAGCCTAGTACAATAGGAAATATTACTAATACCCTTAACAGATGTGACCCGGCACTATCTCAAGTGTGACGTGGGCACATGGCCACTTGTTGTGCACACATATTGGATTTTTTTTATTTAGTATCGTGTGGAAAACAGAATCTTTTCACAAAATTTGTTTGGTTGGAGGCTGATGGAGGGCATATCCAAAATGGAATAAGGTGTAGAAAACCACAGCATAGTCTTTAAGGCCAATTTTTTTGCCTCTGTTTTGAGAAAAAAATTTGCCTAGTGAGGGCCCCTCCCTCAGGCTAATCGTACATGTCTCCAATTCTTATATTGTGGCTTCAGATGTATGAAATGAAATTAGGAAAGCAGCTTATGGAATGGACTTTTTAGGAATAATGCTGCATAGCTATGAAATGACACTGGTATTCTTATACTAATTTTCTTTACACCAAACACAGGATTTAACATCAATGCTAACATTTGAGTAACAGAGCTATTCGTTCCTTATTTTTTGGGCATTGCATCTGGCAAACACTGCACATATGTGTGGTTTGTAAAATACACATGAATAATATGTTGTGTGGGTGTTTTATCCTTATATGATATTCTAGAGTTTGTTAATAGATATGTGATGTCACTTGCCGGACTTTTGATCGGTAGCAGGACTGCCTCTTTCATATGTCTGTTCTTTGTTAGATTGATGTTAATGGCACGGGACATGGAATCTAGCATAATTTCCCTAGCTGGCAACGTTATAATTTACTTATTAACGAGGTATCTGATTCTTCTTGTATCTTTGGTGATGACATTTTAACCGCTACTTGGTTTCTTGTTCTTGCAGATGCCATTTCCGAATCTTATGAAGGGTCGGTCCGTATTCTACGGGAGATTGGATCATATACCCTCCCTTTAGTTGGGAAATTGAGGATTTACCCTCCACATCTCAATGACACGTGGGGTCGTCATAAGTCACTGACACGTGGGCAAGGAGGGTAAATCCTCAATTTCCATCTAAATGGAGGGTATATGATCAGTTTTTTCTTGAAAGTAAACTGATTAACTGAATGCGTGTATTTATTTTACCTGCGCTTAACGTACACTGGGGAACAAAATAGGTTGCCTTGGTTGGGAGTTTTATTCGGTACATTATTCTCTTACATATCCGTGCTACCAAATGCTCCCATGTTAATGCTGGTTATCTTGAAAATTCGCGTTTATGCTCCCTCCAAAACACGATCTTGAAGCGATGTAAATCCGAATCTGTGAGCAGCCTTTTGATTTTTTTTTAAAACTGTTTCTGTCACGTTTAATAATGACGCAAGTCAAAATGAAATAGAAGCGAGCTGCAGCCAACGTATGGACGGAGGAAAAAAGCTGCCATTTGTTTGTACAATTGTGGAAAGGCTCTATCTGGTCATCGTCTGAACAAAAATACAGAATGCTTAACACAAGCAAGAACATGTCTGTTGCTTACAATTTAGACCCGCGTGGTGAGAATGCATCGCTTCCAAAATTGTTCGACCTCGCATAAAAAAACATTCAGGAACGCTGCATTAAGCTGTTGCGCCTCAAGTTACTTCATACAAAATCCCTCGTTGTTGTACGGCCATACTGCTTAAGATATGAGTGTGTATACTTGCTATTTTTAAACATGTACAGTTAATTAAGCCGCCATCATAAGACCGGCGAACCAACTGATGGGAAGAGTTGACCTACTTGATTCTGCTCTGGTAAGCCTCTAACAATGGAGTTAGTTGCTCTAATTAAAATGGTGCTATGCTTAGAGACAAGCAGCTGCTGGACATATATCCCTTTATACGAAAACGAGCCCCGTGTTTTTACCCAATTATGGTATATATGCATTCACTGATTCCTATTGACATTTGTACAAAAGTTTTTTTTTGATGTCTCACTGACCAGTAACCACTTCAGTAGCTCGATATATATGGAGCATAGCACATGCCATGGTTGTTTCTTTCGATATGCTAGCATCTAGGTTTTGGCGAGTTTTGATGATAAAGGTCGTTTCATAACAAATCTTCCCATTGCAATTTTTTTGGAGGCCATAGAGACAAAGGGACCTCACAAAAGAGGTACGTAACAAGCTCTGCTTATGATTGTATGACCCACAAAGATATTGTTGAAATACAAAATGTTAAAGAGGATAGCACAAACCACAGAGGGAAGATTATTCTTTTGAAATACAACTCGATAATGTGGGGTCCTTTTGTCATGTAATATGTGGATAACAAATTAGCAATGAAGTACCTAACCGGCTAACCCAGTGCCTTCTTCGAAATTCTTAGGACACCAAGAGGTTAGACAGTGTATCACTAGCTGAGTGCCAAACTCTTATTTCATAGCAGAAGTATACCTTACCTCTGTTTGCCAAGCATCATTCGTATAACTAACCTCTGTTTAGCAAGCATCATTCGTCACTTCTTTGCTAAGTACACTACACGACAAATTTAAGCGCAGAGGTCATCCAGCCAGAAAGTCAACAGTTACGGTGCAGGCATAACATATTTCTTTCTTGAAGCTAGGTATAGCATAACACACTTCTAAATCACTCGTACCGTCAACGCCATCGTTACCTGTAATATCCCTAAAAGAAGTAATCCATTTTTTCCGAGCTGGCCTGGCCTCGGCCCATCTGGTTATTGTCGTTATGTGAGGAGGGGCAGGGCAGAGGGGGATGTCATAGCCTCTCCCCATCGCTGCCGCCTTGCCTACGTAGCTGTGCCACCATCCCATGTCGTGCTGTCGACCTAGCTTCCCCTACGCCACCTACGCTAAGCCGGTCACCGCCTCCGTCTGCCTCTCCCTGGGCTCACAACCCCAGCCCATGCACCCCTTGTGCCGCATCCTTCCCCAACTGCCGCCGGCCACCTCGTGCCTCCCTTTGCCAAGCTGCCGCAGCCAAGTGGGAAGAGGGGAAGGGCGGGAGCCTAGTTGAGAAGGAGAGTGGAGGAAGGAGTTCAGCTGAGAGAAAGAGAGAAGATGAAGAAGGGTGAAGAAGAGAGTGGGAGGCCACGTGGTGCTTTTGCCGTAAGGAGGAAGAAGAGTAGAGGAAGGAGGGGAAGAAGAAGAGAGGAGGAGGCTGAACAGACGCTAGATTTGTCTAAGAAGAGGAAGTGGGTGCCCTGATCTTGCTGTTCGTCGCTAGGGTAATATCTAGAATCCCTTTTCCCAAGCTGGTTTATCGATTGTGTAGGTGCGTAGTGTTCCTACTACGATTTTTGGGGTATCTAGAGATTGAATCCAAGAAGGTGATGCAGAATAATACTAAGATCTATTGTGTAGATTGCAAGTTTTGGCATTTGAAAGTCTTCTATCCTGCAGACTGTCAAAGTTGGGAAATGCCGCAACATTTGGTGGATTAGGCCATGTAGACCATTGAATTAGGTCTGGGGAGTAATAAGAATTGTGTAGGTAATTTTCTAAACTTTCCATAGGATGCCTAACCACCCAATTTGGTTGAGGTGTGAATTTTGTATGAGTTTCCAAAGTCTAATATTCTGTAATCCTTTGCTAGTTGCAACAATCATATTGTGATGTGCTTTAACTTTAGTAGATGATATAACCAATTTTTTGGCAATAAATGAAATATTGTAGAGAATTTTGTGTAGATATTCATGCTGTCTTCTTTTACTATAATCCGTTGTGGATAAAAATAATTATAAAATTTCATGCTTATGCCTCTAAAGTGCAAGTATTGCACTCTTGATTATTAGGATGGCGAAGCAAATAAGCTTGGGAAAATGGGAGAGCAACATTATAAAGTGAATGACCACGTGTTTTACTTTTTCTATGCAATTGGATGCGTATTGAGGTGTTGCAATGTGTTCATTATCAAGTCATAATGCTTCTCACCATGGTTGGTGTCATATATATTTCATCCTCATGGTTAAAAAGCAAGTGCATAGTAAAACAATAAATTATATTGATGGTTTCTACTAGTTAAATTTGATGCAATATTTACCATGCTTTATGTCAATATTTACTCTTGTTTCTATGACAATTAAACGATGATGATGGCTAAGTGATGAAGAAAGAGAATGGTAGATATTGATGAAACTCGTGCATTGCATTAAGTACATATTCATGGCATAAAAAGAGACCCACTTTGATGGACATGAATGATCTACTTCGGTAGACATCTCCATAGTATGGAGGAGTCTTCACAGGATGGAGATAATGAGTGGGTGGTACATCGACGGATGTCCACTCAGCTATATCGGTATAAGCTATAGAGAAGAGTAAACATGTGCATTCCATGGGAGTGGAGATTAAGATCGCCTGTATGAAATAAAATGGGCTAATGAGGCCTGCATGAAAGAGGGTGGGTCTAAGTGAGCGTTGATGGGTGTTGACTCTATTATACCGGTATAAGCTAAAGAAAAGAGAAGTTGAGACATATATATGAGCATTGCATTGCATCGAATCAATAGAAGTAAAGACACGTCCAGAAATGCTTAATGAATGTGATTGACAGGGGAGGATTACTGTTGGGATATGTGCTTGCCATGCTTAGGGTCATCTACATGGCTTCAATGGTAAGAATGAATTAATGATATGTAAATTAAGATGGAGTCACGTGTATGTTAATGTTTACTATTTTGCTATGTACTTGCTGAGTCTTGTACTCATGTTTGCTTTGTTTTGTTTTTAGGTGACTATTGAGGACGTCATGCGTTAGAAATGGGAGTAAATATTATCCTATAAACTAGCTTGTTAATTTGGAACTTAGCCAATAAAGCTTCCATAAAATGAGGATGAACTTTAAAATGCTTTTATGGTAATGTATATTTTCTCAGTGACTTTCTATTTGCAAATTTAATTATGCACCTATATGCATGGTTCTAGGAGTTCTCAGGTGTGAGGTCCCTAGTGTTCTTAGGCACAAGGTCCCAAGCTTCAGTTGTGACATTCTTGTTCATAGTACTAGTTGTTTTAATGCATATTGTTAAACGAAGGGTGTGTATCATTTCGTCGTAGTTTAACTAGAGGTAGTGCTGCCAAAATCTTGTAGTGATGCATGCAATTTGGAGTGATTTAGTGTATTTGTAGCATTCTAGTCTTAGATGTTAGGGCGGGGTGTTACAGTTGGTATCAGAGCAGGTGTTAGATTTGTGGTGGATAAATTGATAACTTAGGTTACCTTAATCAATATTTTTTGACTTAGAATTGGTTATTAAACTAAAATTTGGCCTAGGTTAAGTAACTACTAAAACTTTACTTAGGATAAGCAACTTAAATAATTAATTTAAACTTGACACATACTGGTGCGTAGTAGAATGAGGTTTGAGTCTTGCATTGCATATACATTTTTGCTATTTATATTCTTGTTTTTCTATTGTGCGAGATTGATGCTTGTGAGTTGATTTTGTGAATGTTTGTTTGGTATGATAGTTATGCCAAGAGGTAGAGGTCATGGTCATGGTGCTTGCCAAGGCCGTGGTGGCGGCCATAGCCATGGCCATGGGGGTGGCTGGGTGGGGCCACTGCCCAAAGTTCAGGGGTATCTCCCTGAGGATAGTGGTTCTCTTAGTATGTTGTAGATAGAGGAGTCCATCAAGGAGGTTGCTTTTGTTGAGCCGTCAGCGATTGGAGAACAAATAGGTTTAGTGATGAGCCTTTATTGATTGTCCTTGCTATAGTAACTGGTGACGAGGTTTTGATGGTTATTTTTGCTGTGCAGAGAAATGATTGTCTCTTAGCATGTTATTCATTTTCACTTCTTATAAAAATTGCCCAAATTGTGAGTTCAATCATTTCATGGGATTCCTATTTGTAATAATTGCTAGGGGTGTGCCTTTTATTGGATGTTTATCTTCCTTGGAAAAGGGGGTATTATAACATTTGTAAACAAGGTTTAACTCAATGTGCTATCATTTGCAACAATCAAAAGAAGTTTCTTGAAATTCTGTTGTAGGGCTTAGTTACCTATTTCTATGGGGGTTGCCTCCTTAGTTACTTGGTCTTTTATTCTTGGAAATATTTTTGTAATTGCCTTATTCTAAGGAAGTTTAAGTTCTAAAATTGCTAGAGATTTTGCTTGTTGAAGTTTGGATTCTTCTCATTAGTGAATAGAGTCAAGTACCTTTGTGAAGTGTTATTAGGCTTAAGTAAAAATTTGTGATAGGAGACGCCATTTAAAGTGGCACTAGAGGCATGTTTATGCGACAAGTGTAATGAATCATTTCTAGTGTATTTGGAATTGAGATGGTTACATGAAATGGTAATCTTTGTAGTAAAATTGATTAAATTATTATTCTGATAGATGACCCTAATGTGAATAATGATTAAAAGGTTCTATTTGTTGTTACTATCGAAATAATTGGAGGTTTGGGATCATGTTCCCTTTAAATTTTAGAATATGTGGCAGAAGATAATGCCAAGAACTTTAATCCTGGTGAATTATTAGAACAATGAGATTGTATAAATTGCAAAATATTGTTTTAAGTAAATAGAATGTGTTGTTTAATGACAATCCAACATATATTGTATCGATAGAATGATTCAATCAATGTTGTAGCTGAAGGATGAAGGAGTATCGAACTATTATCATGGTGTATGGTTTTATCCTTAGTAAATATCTATCTTGGAGTGTCAAACCTGGATTTTAGAATCCAAAATCCTCTGTGATTCCACTCCACTATTCTCTAGATCAATAGATAGTACTCACATATACAATACTGAATTATTTTATACATCGCATGAACCATACCAAACACTTATATTACATACCAGAGTTTAAATAACCCATATCAGGTAAAGTTTACAATACGGACTGATCAGGCCAAATGATTACATTACAAAAGCGGAAGCGAGAAGTGCGAGGCAAAAGGTGAGGCCACCTTTTCATAGGCAAGCAACTGGGGTAAATAATGCCATACTACTTTCCAAAAGTCTGGATAATAAATGTGCACACAATCACTATCGAAGTCCGCCTAGCTAGGGTAAGGACTAGTTTACTAGAGAACGTCTTAATCTCCACTATCTTCTTATTTGTCTAGTCCTAGAGTGGTGTACTAGGTGTAGTGATCAGGTTCCACTGGTTTTGAGTTCATTGAGTGAGCGAGGTTGTGCACAAACAACTGTGTTCCGTGAGCCAACACGCAGAATGCAATAATAGATGCCTGACTGAACAAAGAAAGGCTCTGGTTCTTTTATTTACTAAATGCCTTAGTTAGAGATGGCAATGGGTACCCGATACCCGAATACCCGACGGGTTTTACCCGATAAAGAGACGGGTATGGAAAATTTTATGTACCCATGGGTACGTTATTGGGTGAAATCCTCTACCCGCTGGGTAGGCGGGTGCGGGTGTGGGTATATACTACCCATACCCGCCTACCCGCGGGTAATGAATACCCGCATTAGACAACTAGACATCCCACTCAAATGTTAATTTTGTTATCTACTTGTTGTTGATTGTTTATTTGTTTGTCATATGTTGATATGGTCATGTCAAGTATGTTTATGTGATGTACTAATTTTGATCATTAGATGCTTTTGTGCTTGGCATGTATGATTAATGAATGTCTAAATTGATGATATTCTTATGTGTTGAACCGGGTATGCTTGCGGGTACGGGTTACCCGTCGGGTAGTAATACTCGCGCGGGTACGGGTATGGGTAAATTTTTTTACCCGCGTGCGGATACGGGTAACCCGACGGGTAAATTTACACCTAGCGGGTACGGGTATGGAATGGCAATACCCGATGGGTATTTACCCGTTGCCATCTCTAGCCTTAGTTGAATGTTACAACAAGTAGAAATTTCTGAAAGTTAACATTTTTAACTAAACTAGTTTTTCTAAGTGTGAAAAGAATGCAATAATAGTAGTGCAGGTTCCATCCACGTTTTACATGGTTACCTCCATCATATGCTAGTTTCGTTAACAGGGTTACTATGGGGGCAGACCCCGGGCGGGGGTCGCTGCATGTGTGTTTTGTACTAGTCCCATGATTAGTAGCTAGTACACACATTCACAACATTGAGATCACATCCATACACATCGAATATATTTAATTTATGACAAAAAGGGTGAATACAATAAGGTTTTATAGCATATAGCTGACTGGCCAAGTAAATACCAGAGTCAAGAATAAATTATAGCAGAAGACAAATAACTAAGTAGAAGCATCAATCCAGTGGTATGCCACTATATCCACAAGTAACTGACTGGTGATTAGGCCCTAGAAAAATCCATTGTCGAACTCCCCAAAGTTGAAGGTGAAGTACGCATCATCTGCATCTTTCTTTATTCTCTGATCAACAATAATTTAAGCAAAGTTGAGTATATTACGTACTTAGCAAGACTTGTAGTGTATCGCAAAATTTTATATACATGCAAGGTTATCAAAGGATAAGGCTCTATACTAAGATATTTTCAGCATGAAGCAAATTTTATTTGCAATATCGATAAGTAATAATATGCAAACAGAATTGTAAAGAGCATTTAACTTGTAATGAAATAACATTTATATCACTTCTATAACAGTAGATCAAATTCATTCACAACTTTCTTCGGCTGTGAACATTGCGTAATTCTTACCCATGGGCATGGCACACGGTTGTGTATATGCCATCCCATATGTTCAATGAAACATTTTTAAAAAGGAAAACTATACTCTTTGTGGCTACATCCAAGCTTGCTCATGACTGTGAGCATGGCTATTTAAATAGTTTTTGATGCTCTGCAGAGGTTATACAATTTTACCCATACGAGATAATCAAATACACTATCGGCTATTACACGCTTCCTTGGGCGTGCAAGAAAAGTGATTATCATGAAACCTTTAGGTTATCTAGTCCTAACCTTACACTAGCCTGATGAATGGACAAGCCCTCACTTGGGTACGCCAAGTGAGCCGCATGACAGACCCTCACCTTAGTGCAGTACGACCCTTTGGTGAGGCATTCACTATTGTATTAGCAAGTTTTGGTTCCAACACCTTTGTGAAGGGAACCCCTACGAGCCAGACCGTTTCGTAGAATGCCCTTACTACTTTTGTGCCTACCACAATGCAAGGCTAGACCTAGACAACTTAATCAATTAAATGCCAGAGCCCATGTAGCACATGTGGTTGTACGGTGTGACTTAGATGTGCAACAAAATATTCGGTCCTTAATTGACCTAGGTGAGAATCTCTCCCTATCTACATGCAAGTTCCACCTCACATACAAAAGTTTACCATATAACTTGCCCACATCCAAAAACTATTTTTTCATTTTGTTTTATACCAAATTAGCAGAGGTTCCTCCTCTAGACCAAAATTTTGAAACCATCCATATCCATGCACAAATTTTCTGAAATATCAAACTTAGTGAAAGCTATTGCAAGGCTAATCATCTTGACCATATATCAATGTAATATTCCCATTTTGGCAGTAGGTATTGTCCTAGAGGTTACAACATGTGAGGATGTCAAATTTTCAAGGAGGTTCAATGCATACAAGCGGTTGTAACTACTAATACCCACAGTATAGCCATTTTAGTGAAACATGCATGCATGCATAATAGATTTTGCAAACAATATACGATAATTAAAATACTTGGATCAACATGGTCAAAGGGGGTGCTTGTTTTTCTTAAATTACCGTGGTCCTGATCTTACACAAGACTTTCTCAGTCAATGATCTTGGAGCTATTGGTCTTCGTCTATGTTTTGATTCCTGCTCGAGTTGGTGCTCCTTTGGGTCTTCGACTTCTAATTATGCGATAAGCGATCGAAAGACCAAATAAATCCAAAAGACTACAAAAGATTGAATAAATTCAAAGAGAACTTCATTAAGTTTTATCAGGATTGAGTTTAGTGACGTAAGTTTAGAGGGTGAGGGATGTTGGCATAGTCTAATTGGAGTTTGAGTGCATGAGGGGATGGCGAGGAAGCTTTGTTGGGTAGGAAAGATCAAAGGTGAAGGAATATTAGCAGGAATATTCCACTTTAGATTCAAGGATGGTTAGGAATAGCTGATTACATAGTACCTCGGCTTGGTTTGAATTATTCCTTCTTGGTGAGTACAACATTCTTTACTACCACACTCTCCGGCCGCTACAGAGTTCTACCGACTTCTCATACTTCAACCATCACTCGATTCTATCTATGACTACTGAAGCCTACAACCTCTGTATCTTACGGCCACTATAGCTTGCGATTAAATATTGTGACCACTATATCTACCGACCACTGTGGTTACCGATCTTAAGAGTACCACTAACAACCCCTTTGATACTTCAGATGTTCCGACCGCTATGGTACTCAGCCACTCTGACTACCAACTACCGTCTACCAACTAGGATTTGCAGCCTACGACTACTAACTGGGTCAATCTTACCAGACATACGACCGATATACTGTTCGTATGACCAATCTACTACTCACAAGCAATCTAACATTTGTATGATCGACCTACTACATTACAGTTGATCTAATGTACTTACGACCAATCTACCGAGTCTCACGATCGATCTACTACACTTATGAACATTTTACCATACTTATGACCAGTCTACTACACTTACGACCGATATAATGCATCTTACGACCCATCAACTGCACTGACGATCGATCTACTCTACTTACGACCGATTTACTGTATGTTTTGACTACCAACTACCGACCACAACACTTCGACCACACTGGTCTTCGACCACGAAGGTCTTCTGAGTGCCGAACAGGTATTGCAGCTTTTGACTTCTAATACTCTTCAGTTACTTTAGTCAAAGGTCATGACTATGGTTAGTAGTCGAAGATTACGAGTTTAGTACGGTCAAAGGTTATGACTGTGCCAGCGGTTTAAAATGTCGACTTCATCTACGATCGAAGATCTCGACTATGTTTGCAGTCGAAGATTTTGACATTGATTGTGGTCGAAGATTACGACAACAACAGCGATCGACGACATTGAGAATGGTAGCAGTTGAAGGATTTTGACAATGACAACAGTCAAAGATCACGACCATGCTAGTAGTCGAATATCATGACCAAGCTAGCGGTCAAAGATCACGACCATGCAAGCGATCGAAGATCATGACTACGTAAGTGGTCGAAGATCATGACGACGCAAGTAGTTGAAGATCTCAACTACGCCATTGGTCGAAGATCTCAACTACGACGGTGATTGAAGATTTTGACTACACTGGTGGTTGAAGATTTTGACTACGGATGTGGTTGAAGGTCTCGATAATGGCAACGGTCGAAGATTTTGACCATGGTTGTGTTGAAGATTTCAACACCGCAGTGGTCGAAGATTTCGACAACTGGCTGCATTCAGAAATCTCGCCGCGGCAACGACCAAAGATCTCGACATAGTAGCGGTCAAAGATTTTAACTACGGCTTTGGTTGAAGATTTCAACACAACAGCGGTCGAAGATTTTGACAACCGGCTGTGGTCGAAGATCTCAACATAGTAGCGATCGAAGATCTCAACATAGCAGCGGTCAAAGATTTCGACACTAGCTGTGGTCAAAGGGTTTGACTTCTACTGCTATAGTTCTGTTCTCATGTTCGACCACTACAGTTTTCTTTTAAAGTTCAACTACTCTAGTTCTTTTCTCGACTACAAATTTCTTTTAGTTCTCTTTTCAACTATGATTACTTTAGTTCTCTTTTCGACTTCACATACTTTACGAGCGAGGAGGAGCCCATCAAAGGCAATGATGACACTTGAGAAAGAGTGGAGGAAGTTGGCGTCGAGGACTCTGCCGGTGGCGAAGAGTTCCACAGCGACAACAATGCCGTTCGATTCCTATCAAAGCGTATTGGATGGCACTTGAGTGCTACGTGTTATTGTTTAGCGTTTGGAGTGATATTGGATAGTGTTTGAATAAGAAAGGAGGATTGGACGGTGTTATAGGGGTGGCCCCCACCTAAGCCCAGCCGGCCTGTTAGAAGGATGTAAAGCCCAAAATGAGACATGTATAATGACATAAATGCCCTTGAGAGGGATACTTGGGTGTAAGGACATAATTGTAAAACACTCCCCATGTGAATATACATATATGCCATCCATGCCATGGGGAAGTCCCCAAGCATTGCTCACCTAACTCTTCACTACCATACTCTTTCTCTCTGTTTGGTCTGTAACCACAATAATTGGCGCCGTCCGTGGGGAGGACAAGACAAAGCCTCAAGATCTGAAGAAGGATGGCACCGAAGAAAACCTCATCATCAGCGGTGGAGAAGAAGAAGAGGAACACGACGGAGTCACGCGTCAACACCAGAGCTTCGGCGTCAGCCATCGCGAGTGCGGGCGTCGACACCGGCGCTGCAGCTATGAACATCAACGCTCATGGCGCGACGATCGACCTCACCGCTGGCGCGACGGTCGGCACCGGCAGCACTGACCAGGTTGTCGGGAGCGGTAACACCGATGCCCATGCTGGCATGGCCACCGTCCCTACATCCGGTGCGGGAGCAGCGAGCGGCTCCGGCGGCAACGTCGGCCTCGTCACCGATTCTGAAGTCCACCGCACCGGCGCGCCGGACAACCCAGGAGTGCAGGCCGTGGTTGCTGCTTTGACGGAGGGGGCCAAATGGCTCGACAACATGGCTTCGGCCCGTAAAGCCCTTCACCATGAGAGGCTCCTGTTGTAGGGGTGGCCCCCACCTAAGCCCAGCCGGCCTGTTAGAAGGATGTAAAGCCCAAAATGAGACACGTATAATGACATAAATGCCCTTGAGAGGGATACTTGGGTGTAAGGACATAATTGTAAAACACTCCCCATGTGAATATATATGCCATCCAGGCCATGGGGAAGCCCCCAAGCATTGCTCACCTAACTCTCCACTACCATACTCTCTCTCTGTTTGGTCTGTAACTACAACAGATGGCATTCGAGTAGCAATAGAGCATCGGACCGTGTTCGAGTAGTGTTGAAGCATTGGACGGTGTCCGAGAGGTATTGTGAAGGATTAGAGCATGGAGCGGTTGGAAGCTGCGGTGGTCAAAACTAACGGAAGAAGGGTATTGCAAGTGGGTCACACTCGATAGTGTGAGAGAGAAAGAATGCAGAGAGCTGAGAGGTTTGAGCAAGAGTTAGGCATATCAGATGAGCTTGAAAGATTATGACAATCTTTGTGAATGCTCCTGATATAGAGTTGATGATTGTGTAAGTTTTCAGAGTGTTACCTTCACTTGATATTTTGTAGAAAAATATGAGAAGACTTCTTATTGAATTTAAATATACTTATTTGATTTGAGTTCAATTTGATTTATACTTTTGATTTTTGAAAATAAAACTTTTCAAATAAACTCCAATAAAAAGCCAAGGGAACAAAATGCATTAAAATTTTAAATTTTTTCTTATTTTTGCATGCCCTAAAATTTGAGATGTTATGCCCATTATTATCACTGAATTACATCTACCCACAGCAAGACAATCCAGGGTTACATCCACCCATCGTTTTTCATCCCACTCACAAAGTTTTTAGAAATAGATAGTAACTCCGGCAGTTTCCCAACACCCGCCCATGACCGTGGGCACGATTGTTCGAACAATTTCCACTCTGTATGAGGTCACGCATTTTACCCACAACAGATAATGATCTTGACATATTCCACATATTTTCTTAGACATGCAGATCATGAAGATGATCACAAGGTTGTTATAATGCATCTTGCCAATGAGGCCACACCCGCTAAGATTTCTACCGCTGTGGGTTACGTCCTCCTACTCCGGAAGCTCCCTCTTGCACCACGCAAAGGATTAAATCGAGCACTCGTCTTGTGTTCCACTGGATGGCACAACCCATACTGGGTCTATGCAAATTAGTTAGTCAGGTCGTTCCTATTATATACTTGTCATTGTATGGTTTTACCTTGGGAGGTCATATAAGATTCAGTCCTTAAAGTTATCTAGATAGTTCTACCACAAACCGCACATTCTTGTGCTACATTCACACCAACACCTCTTACCATCTGCCCAGATATTTAAGCAAGTTTTTAGGGTTTTTTGGAGCATAAAATAATTGAGTTGCAACATATTAGCCACTTCCCACCAGTGACTACTCAAACCAAGTTTTATGTCTGAAATGATGTTAGGGCAATTTAAATGCCCCTGAGTATCTAAGCAAGACTAAGCATGAAGCTTAGATATGGACTTATCACTCGTATATTTACCATTATTCCTAGGGTGACAAGGTTTTATGTTCAAAGTCAAGGGGTGGGGTGTAATTAAGCAATTATCCATATGGAGTTAACTATGAGCTAATACGAATATAATTTGCATATCAAATTAAAGTATGCAATTTAATAATTTAAATCAATATAACTTGCATTCAAAATGTAGGTACAAAATGATCAAAGTATTGACTCACCTTGTTCATAGGCTATTTGATCTTGAGGATCCTGGCTTGACTCGAAGTGCTGCTACTCTTGGGCTTCAAGTCTAATTAAGCGACCGTGGCATAGGGTTGGTTCCAGTGGGTTGGATTGTCGGGTGTGGAGTGTGGAGCACACTACCACTTGGATGAGGTCCTAGAACTAGAACTCTTAGTGTCAAGACTACTGTTGGCCTCGAGAAGGAGGGGTTTTTGTGGAATCTTTTGGGATAGCTTCCCTATTGCATTGGGACAGCTAGCTTGCTTTTGCAGCTAGTGTCCATATTTTCCTCTCATTCTCCAGAATGAGAGCCTTGTTGATGAGGTGATGGAAGCTAGGGAAATCCTGAATAATAAGTTGTATCCTCAAGTCTTCATGTGTGCTCCACATATAAGAAATGTTTTTTATGTGGGTGGAATGTGCGAAATATTTTGTACCTCCTCTACTATATTACAAAATTGCTGCTGACTCCAAACAAAATAAATTACACATGAATATGCATAATATTTATAAATACAAATAATTTGTACAACTAAATAAACTCTTATCAACACAAAAACACAAAATTTAAACCTCATTACAAGCACACAAACGCACGCAGCAGCTAATCCAAAAATACTATGCATGAACAGTGGTTGTGCGGTCGGGGACCGCACGATTAGTACATGAACAGTGGTCGTGCGGTCCCCGACCGCACGATTAGTACATGAACAGTGGAGTCGTGCGGTCCCCGACCACAAGATTGCCACGTGTCAACACCACATAAATCTAGGGCCGTTCCTGTCATCTTGGAGGCCTTAGGGCACGATAAAAGTGAGACCCTTCATTCTAATATAAATAGGTAACAATACATTTTATATCAGTTGTAAAAGGTAAAGTTCAATACAGTAACCATTAGACAGTACGTCACAAAATATAAAGTACTTATTGGCAACATTAGGCTTAGTGCATTACAAAATGCAAAGTACTCATTGTCGACAATCCACTGCCACATTAATATTATGAATAAGTCTTAGAAAACTATAATATGCTACTAAGGACAAAACAATTTAGGAGAGACCATTCAACCTTTTATGTGACATTGATGACTTCAAATAGTTTTTCCAATCTCTCTTAGATCTAATGGACATCTATATATAAAAAAGAAACTAATGTTACAAGAAAGTCAAAGATTTTTGTTCTATATAGTGTAGATATTGCGTTGGAGACATGGAGTGGTATTAACCAGATAATGAAAGAATAAAAATTCATAAAAATGTACCATATATGCAACGGCTATATGAGGAAATTTCGAGTAAACACTACTAGGGATGTGAACAGTAATGACGAACCAGTGTCGTCACTGAAGATGCCACATTCGTCATAGATTATACTTTGTGACGAATTTGTGACGAAATTCATTTCGTCATGGAACGCGCGTCACATTTGTCGTACCGCGACGAAATTATATTTTTCGTCATAGAACTGCTTTTGTTCAATGACGAAAGGGTCCCCGTCATAAAACACACTCTGTTTTATGACGATCGGTTTTTGTCATGGATAGGGCTGTTTTTTGTCATAAATAGCCGGCACCTGCTGTAGGCCAGCGTGGCGGCTGACGTGACTGGCCCACGTGGCGGCTGACGTGGCTTGTCCACGTGGCGGATGGCGTGGCAGCTGACGTGGCTGGTCCACGTGGTAGCTAACGTGGCTGTTACCGTGGCAGCTGACGTGGCTGGACCACGTGGCACGATTTTATTGGACCGCTTGGCGCGATTTGGTTCTCCCACGTGCCTCCTTTTTATTGGACCACGTGGCTTAAGTTCGTCACTTGCAAATTCGTCACAGAAAGCACTTGCAAATTCGTCACAAAGACCCATATGGTTATTTCATCACAGACATCACAATTTTCAAATATTCAAATGACCCACAATTCCATAACTAAATAGATCCAGTATTCCAGTGACCATACAACTCAATGAACAATACTCAACTCAGTCATCATCACATTCCAACTAGTTCACAGAAACAACTCAGTTCACAGACTTGAACCAACTCAGTTCACAGAACAAATTCACAGCACAGAATAAACTTAAGTTCTCGACCACAAAACAACCACCAGCAAGGACCAGCAGCCACCACCAGCTCACATGCCTAAGAAGAGTTAGCATTGTTCAAGGCCAAGATACGGCGAAGGAGCGCATTGTTCTCCTCCATTGCCTGGTTATTTTTCTCTGTTAGCTTCTTGTACTCCTCCAACTCCTTTTGGGTCCTCGCCAGCTTTTCCTCAGCTTCTTCGCTTTTCTTCTTGAGGTCCTCGAGTTCTCCTTGTAGAGCAGCCGAAGCTTGTTTTTCAGCTGCTAGTTCTTCCTGAAGCTCGCTTTCATTCGATGAAGATGATTTTGAGGGGGCGGCCGTTTTGATTCCAACATTCTTCAAGAAAGTGTTGTTGTTGCTGTTCTGGGAGAGCACCTTGGAGACCACCTGTGCACTGGTAACTGGTGTCTCACCTTCAGCAGCAGGTTCTGCCCTCAAAGCTTCCATATCAGACTGAAAATGTCCCAGCAAAAATCCTCTTCAACCTTGGTATAAGTGGAAAATGCCTCAAAACCTTATGTGCAACCCGCTTGCTCCCATTAACATCTTGCCATCTAGATTCCTTGCATACTGGGCACACATCCACCTTGGCTTAATCATTCCGAAACAACACACAATTGTTCTTGCACACATGGATGTTATCGTATCCAAGGCCCAATTCACGAAGATATTTCTTGGCATCATCATATGATCTTGGAAATTCACACTGAGGGAATGCTGAGGACAACAACTTCATCATTACGGAAAAAGCTGTATTGCTGATTCGATAACGAGACTTGATATACAGTAACCTCACCAGAAACGAGAATTTTGAATGGCTAGATCCCGGGCCAAGTGACCGCTTCGAATCTTCAAGGACTCTTGCAAACCTTGGCAGTTCTCCATCTGCCTCTACCACTGCGTACAAATCTCCTATCATCTCTGGTACTCTGTTATCCTCATCATAATCATCATCTGCCACATCCACATGTATCCCTTCATCATGATCAAATCCATCCACCTCCTGCTCTAAATACTCAACTACTTCATCATCTGCCGACTCTCCATGATGAATCCACCTGGTGTATGCAGCTGACATTCCATAAATGTGTATGTGGTCATCCACCTCTTGCTGAGGCCGTAAAGTTTGATTAAGACATTTGCGGCACGGACAAAGTATATGGCTGTCTTCGGGGTATCTTTCACTAACAAATTGCATGAATTGTTGAACTCCAGTGATATATGCAGGTGTGAACTGTCTCCCATGAATCCAACTTCTATCCATCTGTTTGAACAAATTTCCCAAAAGCAGTGGCGGACGCAGGAATTTTGGAATGGGTGTTCGAAGTTGTAAAAATATTTTGCAGTACAAAACATAAAGATCTACAGTAGTAAATCATAAGAGTACACATATCAGGTCCCGCAACCTTAAAGCATTGCATGACCAGCAAAACCAAAAAAGTTATCATGCAACCAATACTACAATAAAACGACGACGCTGATAGCTGTTAACAGAACAAGTATCTAGAACTTAACAGTCTCAACAAGAAAGATCCACCGCAAATTCTGCATCATTCTATCAAGTAGAATTTGTAAACACAAAAACTACATATAACTCATTAGTAGACTGTTTATCACTGCAGTGCCTTTAAAATCTAGTGTCACATCAAGCTAGAGCAACAAGTTGTTTTCTCAACTGGAAATTGCAGATGTGCATAAGGTGAAAACATTTCTCTGCTCAGATTTGCTATTTATCATACAAGATACAACAAATAGAAACATATATGAATTGCGCTTGCCAGTATGAGGAATAGATTGTAGTGCTTAAGTACTGACTGGCCGTCTGGCCGGGGCGACTGGGTGACTGGCGGAGCCGCAAAGGCGTGGTCGCGCGGAGCGGAGCTGCGGAGGGCCGGAGCGGCGAGCGGAGCGGAGCTGCGGAGTGCCGGAGCGGGGCGCGGAGGGGGCGAGGGGCGGAGCGGGGCGGCGAAGCGGAGGGGGCGAGGGGCGAAGCGCCGGAGCGGACCGGCAGCGCGGAGGGCTGGAGCGCCGGAGCGGAGCCCAGATCGATGCGGGCGGCGCCGCGGCGGGCCGGAGGCGCGGTCGGTGGCTCAGCGCCGAGCTGCCGTCTCGCGGTCTCGCCAAACGCCGATTAGGGTTCAGGGCTTCAGGCTTCTCCAGTTCTCCACCTCTGCGTCGCCGCGTCGGGTCGGCTGTCGGTAGGAAACGGGGGCCGGGTCCACCACCGAGCTGCCTACACCGCCGGGTCCGCCGCCGAAACTGCCTCCGCCGCCGGGTTGCCTCCGCGCCGCCGAACTGCCTCCGCCGCCGCCGGGCTCAGATGATTTCGATTGTTTTGATTATGGTGCCGGTGTGGGCCACGCTGCGCCACGTGGTGGGGGGACCACGAGGTTGGTGGGACCGCATGTGGGACCCAGAGCTTGAGGGGCCACGTGTTGGTGGGACCGGTGCCGGTGTGGGCCACGCTGTGCCACGTGGTGGAGGGACCACGGGGTTGGTGGGACCGCTTGTGGGAGCCATCGAGCCATGTGTAGGTGGGACCCACGTGGTGCATGTGGGACGTGGGTGTGTGCAGAAGGGTGCATTATATCTGTGACGAATTTGTTTTGTTGTTTTGTGACGCTTCTTTGCTTTTCATCATTAATTTTAGTGCCTGGGCTCCGTCACACATCACCTATGACGAAGCTACAAATTTCGTCATTGAAAGTTCAAGTTTCATGACGAAATTTCTAAACGTCACAAGGTAATCGTCATAGATAAGCACATTTGTAGTAGTGAAAACTATTACAAAATGAAAAAAAATTGAAGGCGAATTGGTTGAAAATCAATAAAATCGGGCTCTTCTCTATTAATGGCGGCACTTATTTGGGGGGGGAAGAGAAGACCAAAGAGGAGTGGAGAGGTCAAGGGGCGCAGGTGGTGTGCGTGGTGGATTGGATCTGGTGGATGACTTACTTGATGCGTTCTCTCTATAAATGTTTATGCTTGGATATTTAGGGAGCGCTTAATGCTGCATGCACAACATAGACCAAATGAGCCATTACTTGACGTTGGCAGTTAACCCAAATAATCATTAATCAATTATATCTAATATTCAGTACATAGGCTATATCATGCATGTATTTTTACTAACATACATGGGCTAGCTAGGGGCCCCAAGTTTTGGTAGGCCCTAGGCGGTCGCCCCTGCTGCCTAGGCCCAGGGCCGGCCCTGATAAATTGTGCGGTGGGGAGGGGGCTAGAAATGGAAATCCTGTTGTTTGGGGGCTAAAATTGGAATTCTGATGATCAACAGTGTCATTTTTGTCCAAAACTCTGTGTTTGCTATGCTTAGGTCATCTACATGGCTTCAATGGTAAGAATGAGTTAATGATATATGATTAAGATGGAATCATATGTATTTTAATATGTAAGACCATGTGGCTAGGTCTACGATTTTTATAATGATGAATAATTGACAACATGACTTAGTATTGTTATTCGAGGCGTGTGCGTGTGTGAGTGGATTAATATCGGTCAAGTTGGTGAGAACTTGTGCCGGGAAAAACGTTCTTTGGTCTTTGCATGTGCAGGTTGGGCGTGGAGACGATCATGGTCGGTGACGAGGAAGACCGGGACTAGGAGGGGGAAATCTGAGGTCCAGGCGGTCGAGGATGTCACGAGGTGGTCGGGCTCACGCTGGAGCATATGGAGATCAAAGGTGGATGATGCGTGGAGAAGATACAGGAGGTGCGGTCCTGGAGGCTTCGACGCGCGATGAGTTGAAAAATCGAAAGTGTGAAAACTCGTGTTAGGAAGGGTTTCGGGTCCCTTAAAAATTAGTGGGCCAAAAGTCTGGTTGAGAAAAAAAAATCTAGGCCCAGTTGGACGAGTGGTATTAGGATTAAAAGCTGAGATTTGTATTTAGTTTCGGAGGTCTCACTGTTTTGGAATAGGAGATGAAACCGAGTTGTAAAAGAAACGGATTGTATCTCGTAATAAAAGGCGGGGGCTGGCCGAGACATCGGCACGGCTTTTTGGGCAGAGAAAAAGTGTGCGCCGGCCGTGGGCAGAGCAACGAGACATCACGTCTGTGTTTTGGCGATTCCTGGTGACGCCGGATTGCAGGCAACAGCAGCAGCGCCAAGGAGTCACACGTGGATCGAGGCATAAAACGGGTTGGTTCTTCGCGCTGATCAATCGGTATGCAGTACTTTCTTTTACCCGCCGTGTAGTGCAGTTAACGCAGCAGCTCCCTGTCCAGTTTTTTTTTCACCCGAAAGCTACATGCATGTGAACAGAGGCCTAGCTGAGAGCATTCGTTTTGTCATATTTTTGTGACTAGCTTTGATTAGAGGACAAGGTAGTTAATGCTTGGTGATTAAGTAAGGCTTATTAAATTGTTTTTTCTCTCTCTTGTTTTTAAGTCTTAAAGATTCATGCATGCATCCGATGGTAATGGATTTGTGATTAGTACAGACAATTGAAAGGAGTCTAGGTTTGGCTGTGTTCGATTGAAGATTATTATTATCTTTTTGTTTTTTTTGTGTGTGCTTTTATGATTTGCATGTTTAAAAATAATAGTAAATTTTGAAAAAGCTTTCGCTAAACGCTGCAATCATTCACCCCCCTCTGATTGCTATCAACGATCCTACAAGTGGTATCAGAGCAGGTTGCTATGGCGTCAGAGAGGTATGTGAATCGTCCCCCCATGCTAGATGGTACTGATTTTGCTTTTTGGAAGTGTCGGATGCAAGCTTATATTGAGGCTCAAGGTAGTGATGTTTGGAATAAAGTTTCTACTCCATATGAGGTTCCTGCTGTTGTTACTGATTTAAATAAAGCAGATATTAATTTAAATGCTCAAGCTCGTAATTTGCTGTTTCAAGGAATTTCTCGTAAAGAATTTGATCGTGTAGCTCATATTAATTCTGCCCATTTAATTTGGAAAACTCTTTGTGATTATCATGAAGGAACCACTAAAATCAAGAAGGTGCGTAAAAATCTTTATCAAAAAGAATATTCTGATTTTGCTATGAAACCTAATGAATCCATTGATGATCTCTTTGCTCGGTTTGAGAAAATATTGAGTGATCTGCGCGGTGTTGGTGTTATTCCTGCTGATGAAGATAATGCAACTAAAATTTTGAGATCTTTAGGTTCTGAGTGGTTAATGGTTGTTACAACTATTAATCAAACTGTCGATCTAGATACTTTAACCATGGATGATCTTTATTCTAGATTGAAAACTTATGAGATGGAAGCTTTGCCATCTAAGAGTAATAAATCTTCATCTCTAGCACTTGTGACTAACCCCGTGCAGGCTGCTTCGTCGAGTGCTTTGTCTTGTGTTTCTTTGTCTGCCTTGTCTTCTTTTTCAGAGGAACAGTTCGAGGAGCTTCCTAAAGAGGACTTGGTTTTGATCTCCTCACGAGCATACAAGGCACTCAACAATGTGAGGATGAGGAAGCGAGGTGGCGTGTCAGGTCCGATCAGATGCTTTGAGTGTGGCGAGCCAGACCACATTAAGATGGATTGTCCCAAGCTCAAGGGAAAGGTGGTGAAGGAAGAGAAGAATTATCGTCGTCGGCCATCCAAGAACAACAACACCAAGGGTGGCAATTTCCGTCGTAAGCTCGCTGAAAAGATCATATCGGCCATTGAGCGTCTTGATTTGAGCGATGTGGAATATGAGAGCTGCAACGACGATGACCACGACGATGATGATGTTAAAGGCAAGAAGAAGAAGAACGATGACTTCACAGGCATGTGCTTCATGGCAGGCAACAACAGTGATGATGGCGATAGTGATCCCGATGAGGTAAGATCTTCATATGATGAGCTTGAAGATGGTTTGATTAAACTTGCTATTGAATTAAAAAAGACAAAACAGAAATTGAAAGAAAATAATTGTGTTGTTGAAAGTCTAAATTCTGAAATTAATAGACTTAGAGGTTTAATTCCTGATGATGAATCATGTGAGTCTTGTCAAGTTTTACATTCTGAGTTGGAGACTGTCAGATCTATTAGTGCATCAAATCTGGTTAAACTTAGAGATGTAACTGATAAATTTGATGAATTAAAATTGATACATGATTCTTGTGATGAAAAATTAAAAATTGCTAATGATGAAATTGATAAGTTCAAATCTTGTTCTTCTACATGTTTAGAGTCAAGTATTTCAAATACTCAATCTAAAGCTTGCTCTAATTGTGAATTGCTAGAAGCTAGACTTAATTCATCTCAGGAATCTATTCAACAAATGCTTTATCATGAGAACATGTCTTGCTCAAATTGTCCTAAGTTAAATATTAAAATTGATGCTTTGACTAGACAATTGAATGATTTCGCTGAAAAAGAAAGAATTGCTAAATCTAGTGATTCCAAGAATTTTGTGAATGAACCTGTTAAATGCACTGCTTGTTCCAGTTTGGCTAAGGAAAATGAGTATCTTAAGGACACTTTAGAGAGGTTCTTTTTTGGCAAGAAAAATCTGAATATGATTCTAGACAAGTCAAAAATAAGTGTGAAAAATCGTGGTCCAGGATTTAATTTTGTTGAGCATGTCAAGAATAATCCTCCTAAGGTTGTTAAGGTTCTTGAACCTGGAAAAATTAAAGTAAAATCTGAAGCAAAACAAACTGTGTTTAAATCTGCTGGCTTTGTGCAAAGTTCATCAAATAATAATGTAGGTGCTAGCTCATCATCTCAAAAGAATTCTGGTTATGTTAAATTCCATTGCACCTACTGTGGGAGGGATGGACACTTGAATGAATTTTGTTTTAGACGTGTCAAGAAAGAGAGAAAGGAAAGATTGAATGCTTTGGGACAAAAACATGCAATGTCTTTTGTTCCTAGAACTAATGTGAAAGCTATGTTTTTTGAGAACTTTCATGATGGCTTTAAATCTGCTTCACATGCTAGATTGGGATTTAATTCAAATGATTCACGTTCTTTTCGGCATTGTAATCATCCATATGCACGTGATTTTGGTTCTAGCTTTGTTGCTCCTGTTCGTCGTGTGTCACAGTACTGGATTCCTAAATCTTATTTTACTAACCCCAATACTGTGAGACCAATGTTTCCTGTCATGTAAGAACAACTGACAAGGATGGAGAACATGAGCTAATTTGGGTTCCGGTTTTTTTTCATCATCGCTTGATTGGAACACTTAATTGTTCTTCACTCTTTTGATGGTTTGCAAGAGATTTAATTTTTTGAAAGACCATGTGGAAAAGATGATGTTGTCTTACATCTTGTTAAATTCTTGAGTTGCTAATTTGCACATGAAATCGTTTGATACTTCTCGTTTTCCTCAATTGAGAAGTGATTTGGGAGTATTATATCTTATGAGATTATTCTGAGGGGGAGCTTGTTGTTTAAAAATTTTGGAAGCTTTGTTTATTATCCTTGTCAAATAACTCATCAAATCCAAGTCATTGAAATCAATTGAGTAGTAGAGCTCTCTTTATCATATCTATTCATATGTTGTGTAGCTTTGATCAGGACTGTTTATAATTAAATTGCTATATTTGAATTAAAAGTATGACATGGCGGAATACTTTGACTAGATTAATTATATTTATTACTTTGCGATGTCCATTGAAAAGAATTAGCTTGATTGTGAGTCTTATTTTAACTCTTGGTTATGAGGCTTGCATGTTTCATGTTCCAATTCTTATGATCACTCAATTTGGCATGTTATTAAAAAAAAAGTATATAAAGAAAAAATTAAAAAGATGTATGCTTCAAGCATGCCATGGTGAACAAAAAAAGGCACAAAAGTGCGCAAAATGAAAAGAAGTATGCTTCAAGCATGCCACTATAAAAAGGAAGAAGAAGAAAAGTATGTCATTATGAAAAGAAGTATGCTACAAGCATGCAACATGCCTAAAAATTGTGTGTGGAGCAATAAGTTGTTACATGAGACTGCTAGCCCATCTAGAGTTAAAATTTGCTTCACTTTTAGGTTTTGACTTTTCGTTGTGATATCTCATTGTGATCTGTATAATTGGTTTGGTCATTATTGAGATGCCTGTCATTGATATAAATTGCTTAATCATATTGAAAACTTGTTTTGACATTGCTATATGATATATGGCTTAATATGATCTAGATAGCTCTACTCAAAAATATGTCTTGGTTGCTTTATTAAATAAATGCACAATGACTTGGATAATCTACAAAGTTTCTAGATTTTTATTCTCATTGCTTCTTTTTAGAATAGTTCTTCTTTGAAATTTCTTGATGATTACATTGCCAAAGGGGGAGAAATTTGGCATGCTTTATGAGAAATTGCATTTCTTGTGTTGAGGGGGAGAGTTTTTGGAGAGATTTGAGACTTGTGGCTTCAGTTATTCACTTATATCTATTTGAAGCAAATTCATCATGCTATCTTATAGTGTTGTCAATGTATTCATCAAGGGGGAGATTGTAAGACCATGTGGTTAGGTCTACGATTTTTATAATGATGAATAATTGACAACATGACTTAGTATTGTTATTCGAGGCGTGTGCGTGTGTGCGTGGATTAATATCGGTCAAGTTGGTGAAAACTTGTGCCGGGAAAAACGTTCTTTGGTCTTTGCATGTGCAGGTTGGGCGTGGAGACGATCATGGTCGGTGACGAGGAAGACCGGGACTAGGAGGGGGAAATCTGAGGTCCAGGCGGTCGAGGATGTCACGAGGTGGTCGGGCTCACGCTGGAGCATATGGAGATCAAAGGTGGATGATGCGTGGAGAAGATATAGGAGGTGCGGTCCTGGAGGCTTCGACGCGCGATGAGTTGAAAAATCGAAAGTGTGAAAACTCGTGTTAGGAAGGGTTTCGGGTCCCTTAAAAATTAGTGGGCCAAAAGTCTGGTTGAGAAAAAAAAATCTAGGCCCAGTTGGACGAGTGGTATTAGGATTAAAAGCTGAGATTTGTATTTAGTTTCGGAGGTCTCACTGTTTTGGAATAGGAGATGAAACCGAGTTGTAAAAGAAACGGATTGTATCTCGTAATAAAAGGCGGGGGCTGGCCGAGACATCGGCACGGCTTTTTGGGCAGAGAAAAAGTGTGCGCCGGCCGTGGGCAGAGCAACGAGACATCACGTCTGTGTTTTGGCGATTCCTGGTGACGCCGGATTGCAGGCAACAGCAGCAGCGCCAAGGAGTCACACGTGGATCGAGGCATAAAACGGGTTGGTTCTTCGCGCTGATCAATCGGTATGCAGTACTTTCTTTTACCCGCCGTGTAGTGCAGTTAACGCAGCAGCTCCCTGTCCAGTTTTTTTTTCACCCGAAAGCTACATGCATGTGAACAGAGGCCTAGCTGAGAGCATTCGTTTTGTCATATTTTTGTGACTAGCTTTGATTAGAGGACAAGGTAGTTAATGCTTGGTGATTAAGTAAGGCTTATTAAATTGTTTTTTCTCTCTCTTGTTTTTAAGTCTTAAAGATTCATGCATGCATCCGATGGTAATGGATTTGTGATTAGTACAGGCAATTGAAAGGAGTCTAGGTTTGGCTGTGTTCGATTGAAGATTATTATTATCTTTTTGTTTTTTTTGTGTGTGCTTTTATGATTTGCATGTTTAAAAATAATAGTAAATTTTGAAAAAGCTTTCGCTAAACGCTGCAATCATTCACCCCCCTCTGATTGCTATCAACGATCCTACATAATATTTACTGTTTTGCTATGTACTTGCTGGGTCTTGAACTCGTATTTGCTTTGTTGTCGTTTTACGTAACCATCGAGGATGTCATGCATCGGGAATGGGAGTAGCATCTCTGCACCATATCCAATGATAATGATTTAGAGCATCACCTCTACTCACTTGATTATTATCCTAGTAAACTAGCTTGTTAATCTGGAACTTAGCTAATAAAGCTCCTGTAAACTAATGATGAACTTTAGAATGCTTTTATGGTAATATATATTTTTCAGCGAATTTCTATTTACAGGTTTAATTATGCGCTCAAACGCATGGTTCAGGACGTTCTTAGTGCGTGAGGTCCCGAGTGTTTTCGGGCGTGATGTCCCAAACATTCTTAGGCATGAGATCCCATGCTTCGGTTGTGACGTATTATTATTTATGATACTAGTTGTTTTAATGTATATTGTTAAACGGAGATTGTGTAATTGAGAGTGATTTAGAGTAGTGGTAATATTTTTGATCTTTAGGTGATGGGCGAGGTGTTACCATGAGCTAGTCATGAGGCGGTTGAAATTTCTCTCCCCACAGTACGCATCCATGCATCGATCTCACCCGCGAGACACGGCGCGTGTCGTCCGTATCGACGGCGGAGGATCTAACCGCTGCTTCCGTTCAGTTCTGCCGTCGTCGCTGTCTTGCTCACGAGAGGATCGGAGCTAGCGAGAGATTTCCCACGCAATACCCGCCTACGTTTTCGACGCGGCAGTACGGCACCAACCGTGCGGCGCGCAAATCAACCTATCCGGCCCGCGCGCGCGCGCTTCGTAGGCACAGGCACGGTAGCACCTGCAACCCACCACCCGCGCGCGTACGTACGTAGGCACGTACCCGAAAACCCCTTATAACAACGCGCCTCTCCACGCACTCCGCTGCTTAAACGGCGGCTCATCCTTCGCTCTCCGGCCGCTCCTGCCTCATGTTATACTAGCTTCCGCGCAAGAGAAACACGCCGCCGGGAAAGCGCTAGATGTCGGCGGTGGCTTCCAGAGCCACCGGCGCCGCTCGGAGGACGTCTCCGAAGCCGGCCGGCTCTACTAGGGAGAGGCAGACGCACCAGAGCGAGGACCGGGCAGCAACGACGACTGCCGACAAGGTCAAGAAGAGGCTGCCATCGTCCACTGCGTCGACGAGGGGGCTCCCGTCCATTCTGCTCCGTCGGGCGGAGCTACTGCGCCGCGGTACGTATCGGCGGCGGGGGATCAGGGAACATGCAATCGCTCAGCGTGTCGTGCGCGTCCGAGACGTCCAACGACTCGTTCTGCAGCCGGGCGTCCACCGGTAGGATCGGCCGGCCGGTGGGGCCGCCCGGGGGAGCCGCCCGGCGGAGGGCGGCCGGGTCAGCGGGGCCCCATTCGGCTCGGCCGGTGGCCCGGAAGGCGGCCAGCGTTGTGCCGGACGGTGCAGCAGCAGCTGCTGCTGTGGTGGTGCTGGGTTCGCTGAACAGAGAAGCTGCGACGGCGGGGCCGGCGAGGTGCCCGTGGGTAACCCCTAATACTGGTAGGTAGTCAATCATGTGTTTCAGTGTTCGTGACTTCTTTTAAGATAAAGACAAAAGAGGATGGTAATTATAGTTACATGTTTCCGACTTTACAATTATACACACAGCTTAGACTTCTTTTCAACTTGTCAGGATTTGGAACTTCTCTCTGCTATCATGTTATGTTCATAGCTTAGTTCCTTACACACACTAAAAAGGGCGCACTGCCAACGTTCAAAAAAAAAAAAAACTCACATTACTCATAGATACAAAGCAGGATACAGCACTTCAAGTTCAAGTAGATGACCACGAGGCTATGTATATAGGAAGAGAGAATTTCCAATATACCACTTAAACGACTATTTTATATCTCTTTATCAATTTCAGTATACTTAAATATTAATTCTAAGATACTTCAATACGACTTGGTTGAAAAAATTTCACCAGAACCTTTTATTTTTTTTACTATATATACTTTTACATGTATAAAACGAGTACATACACAAATTATAATATAAAAAATAAACTTTAATGAAATTTTGCATGGAAGTCACTTTAAAGTATCTTATAATCATTATTAGAATATACTCGAATAGATAAAGAGGTATAACAACACCATTATATATAATTACTAATCAGTGGCTACGCGTAGAATAAGCGTGCGCCTTTGACTGACCCAACCAGCCAACCGCTCCACCATCCCACCCCGTGGACAGTTACTAGTATTTGTTAATTATAGTAAAGTTACTATCATATATATATATATATATGTCAGTTATCATCTATAATTTATGAAGTGACTTACAGTTATCATCTGTAATTCATGAAGTTACTATCATGTGTGAGTAAAGTTACTATGAACATGCATGCATTAAGAGGAGAGAGAAACATGCATGTCAATACCAAATAACTCGTACAAAAAGTTATTGCCATGTGTGAGTGAAGTTACTGCCAAACACATATAGAGTTACTGTTTGTTGTAACACTATGAAACTAGCAGTAACTCTACATATATCTTTGACAGTAATTTCACTCATACACGATAGTAATTTTATATGACACGAATTTTACAGCGTCAAAACATATTCAACATCGATCTTGTTTTATTAAGTTTGTAATTTCGAACACAATGGTGCAAATGGATCGCAGATTGGGCTTTTGGTGAAAGAGTTATTGTATTTTTAGCTTGTAAACAAGATAAAAAATCACAAGTCAAGTACATTTATTCTCTTCTCTCTTCTGTATGCATGCATGTAAGTCAGGTTACTATCTCCTGAACATAAAATTATCATCGATAATTCATCAAATTATTATCTCATGAATATAAAGTTGTCATCGATTGACTTATAGATGTTAAAGTTACCACCTCACACTAGCATGCTAATGCGAAAGTTGGTCATCCTATCTAGAGTGAATAGTCATGATTCATGCGGATGGAAGGTTGCTCCTCACTTATGCATTTTGCGTTTGCACCCTCGCCTGGTTGATTGCAATCGTGAAAAATGTCCTGCAGTCATTCCATTCTTCCCCATCGAAGGCGCCGCCATGGAAGAGCTCCCTCTGACCCGCTGGCCTCCCGGCCACTGACGGTGCCCTCCTTCCTCTTCCAGGTCACTCTCCTCTATCTCCTCGCATCTGTCCCTAGTGTCGCCCTCCCTGGCCTCCCGCGCCACCCTCCCCCAGCGCTGCCCTCCCCGGATGCCGTCCCCCGGCGCCCTCCTCATCCTCCCTCGACGCCGCCCCATCGTCGCCTTAGCCTCTCTCCACAACCGGCGCCCCCTCTCCCCCTCCCTCCCCTCCGGCCACCCTCGACGCCGCAACCCCCCGGCTCCCTCCCCAGCTTCCCCCAGTGCCACCCCCTCCTTCACCCACGCCTCCCCTCCCCGACCACACACTGCTTCGACCACGGCGATTTCGACCACAATGGCTTCGACCATGGTGGCTTCGACCACGGTGCTTGGTCAAAGCCATTGTAGTCGAAACCACTGTGGTTGAAGCCGCTGTGGTCGGGGAGGGGTAGGGGAGGCGCCAGCCGCCGAAGGGGAGGGGGATGTGCGGATGGAGAAGGGGGAGGCGCTGGCGGAGGTTGGAGGGGGTAGCGCCGGGGGAGACTGGAGGGGGTGGCGCTGGGGGAAACTGGGGAGGCGCCAGGGGTGACCGAGGGGCGGTGCTGGGGGAGGCCAAAGGGGTGGCACCAAGGGAGGCTGAAGTAGGCTGCGTCGGGGAGGGAGCTGAGGGGAGGCGCTGAGGGAGGAGCTCGAGGAGGGGTGGCGCTTGAGGAAGAGCTTAGGGCGGCGCTCAGGGAGGAGCTTGGGTAGGGGGTGGTGCCTGAGGAGAGAGGAGCTAACTCTTGTGAGTTGTGATTGAAGGCAAAGGAGTGATGAGGGTTTTTGCAAATAAGCGTAAGTCATCCAGTGGTTTCCACCCACTTGGATCGTGCCCGTCCGGCTGGGTACGTGCATTAAGTATCATAAATATATGTCGAGTGACAGTTACTAATGATATTTGATATCATGATCGGCTTAAAGCAGAAAAGATTAATCATATATGCTAGCTTAAAGTCTAAACAACGCTACAAGGGTCATTTTATCAAAAGATTCTACAAGAAGCATAGACCTATAACCTAAAAGTAAACCTACTCCTCTCTAGCTTTAGCTTTTTTGACGCTGGATTTTTAGTGGTTCTGACTTGTGATGTTTGTTAAGTATAACTCTCACGGTGTTTTGAGGTTTTGATCATTGCATTTGCTACAGAATTTACATCATATTATTTGCTAAAACTTGCGTATTGCATTGTAGTATTTCACGGCAGAAAACTCCCAAACACAATAGCATTTGTTTTTTGCATATAACCCTTGTCTCCATCAAACGATGAACTCACGTCCAAACAGAGTCTTCTTTGTACCATAACTGTCTCAAATAATGCTACTATTGCATTGACATAAGCTTCCATTTAAGTACTAGTCTCTGGCACAGAACCTGGAACAGGCGCATATTATTGCATTGACATATATAAACGTTTTACCTTAATCAGGAGAAAGGAAAATGTAACTTGTACTATATGATGCATTGATACTGGGGTGATGATGATTAGATCATATGACATCAGAAATGTTTGGTGGTATAAAAGATACAATAAAAGATGCACTCAGACGTTTGGTGGCGTGTCTGTTATCTGGCAAGTACTTGTCAATTTTATCTTCCAGAAGGATTCCATTACCCACTAACTTGTCGGCACTATGTTTGTGCAAATTAATATAGTTCATCAGATGCTTTTTAATTTCCAACTTGTTACACTCTGAACCGAATAACCAAGTGCCAATAGCAAGTTTGCAGTGGCTAACCACTGCAGTTATGCCTATTTCTGATAAACTGGCTAGTGACCAATTTTAGGCGCCCAAGGGTAACCACTTCAGTACACAGGCTTACCTTGACCTGAATTTTCGTATTCCGTTGCAAACTTGCAATTTAGACTAATTGTGACCCAGGCAATATTTCTTCTTTGTTTCTTTTTCTTTGTAAGGATGTGCCTATCATTCTTGTTCTCTTAATTTATGTACAACTGCACTACGCATCGTTTCTGCAGTGCGGTAGGCAGCTGGAAATAATGAGTACTATATTTAATTTCTCTGGAGCTCTATTTGCAGTTCCTTATGGGTACGGTATTAATTCTCTTGCAGCTTTTTCTTAGTTGTAGCAGTGATTTCTGCCACCTTTTTCACATGCTGACAACTGTAGAAATTACCCCTATTTGTAGCATCAAAACAGGAACTAGGAGGTTTTCTGTTCAGTCTCTTATGCTTTTTCATGCTCATCTGTCCTACCTGCAGCCTGGTGATCATACACCTAATTAACTGTTCAGTTGGGACCCCTTTCTTTATGGACAAAAACATTCTGCTTGTAATCTGAAGTCTAGAGCACTCAGAACATTGGGCTTAATGTTTCTGTCTAAAACTCCTTCAATCTAAATCGTCATTGATCTAATCTTGCAAACATTCCAAGATTTTCAACGTTTTATTTGAACCACCAATTGCTTTCAGCTGACTGCAAAGAAGTTCTTGATTTGACCTTGCAACAGATCCATGCTATGCTGCCTTCCATGACCAAGAGTGGGGAGTACCAGTACATGACGACAAGTACGGTCTAAAACCTAATCAAAGCAGCTAAACTTGTTCTAAGACCTCTGTTCAGCAATAAATTATAAAGTTACAATTTTCACTCCTAACTCTACAGGAAATTGTTTGAGATGCTTGTTCTATCTGGTGCATTGGCTGAGATGACATGGCCTGTAATTCTCAGCAAGAGGGACACCTTCAGGTAAGCACTCCTTTTTTACTTGATGTACTGAAGAGTCTTAACAGCTCACGAAAGTCTCAAAATTCCGTAAAACTCATGCATTCCACAGGGAAGTTTTCATGGATTTTGATCCTCTATTGGTGTCAAAGCTAAACGAGAAGAAATTTTTGGGGCCATGCAGTCCTGCTAGGTCACTTTTGTCAGAGCATAGGCTGCGTACAATAATCGAAAATGCACGCGAGGTACTGAAGGTAAGTTGACCATGCCATTCTATCCATCTGTCCACATCCTAATCTTGAATTCTGGATAAGCTGAACAGCATTGGCAGCCAATTCATTTGCTCAACAGACTTTTCCTTGCCCTTAAGACTTAATGCCCTCTGTTTCTTTCTGCAATTATACATGGATCTGTGGTTCGTAGGTCATAGAGGAGTTTGGATCATTTGACAAGTACTGCTGGGGCTTTCTGAACAACAAACCTATGATTGGCACAGTCCGTCACCCGCGGGAGGTGCCATTGAAGACGCCGAAAGCTGACACCATCAGCCAGGACCTGCTGAGGAGGGGGTTCCTAGGCGTCGGGCCGACTGTGATCTACGCCTTCATGCAGGCCGTCGGCATGGCCAACGACCACTTCACCACCTGCTACCGTTTTGAGGAGTGCTGCAGCTGCACTGAAGCTTCTCCTGCTACTTCTGAAGACCCTGATAAGCCTATGGTGAAAGATCAGGAGATGAACAGGATTTGTGGGTTGGTAGAGTGCGTCAGCTTGGAGCCTTCGAGAGCCACCAGTGTGATCAGCATCTCATAGCAATCAGTCAATCGACAATGGCAGCTGAACAGGAGTTCACTTCACTTGTATGTATCTTGTATAGAGTGAGCTTGCTGTGGCCTCCTTTTTCTTGGCGTGTCAAGACGGAGTGGTCGTGTTGTGTGTATATGGTTGTTGATTTGAGGTTTGAGAAATGTGTTTGCTTGTATTGAGGTGTTCAAAAGATGTCTAGCAAAAGAAGATTCATTCAGAGTACGATTTGTTCACACTTCCGGTAAAGGGCCAAAAGTCTCGCAAATCTTGTAGATTTTCTCTGATTGATATAGAAAACCCCAAAAGTCTGCCTCGTCGGCTTTTGCTAGATCTCAGATGCGACTGAAAACAGAGACGAAATATACCAAACCATGTCCGTAAAGCGAACAGCTGCGTTGTCTCAGACATTAGACTTGCAGACAAACGGGAGTATGGAACACGAGAGCAGGAGAAGGGTCAGACCAAACGATGCAATGATGGATCGATGATTCCCATCATGGAACAGTGCTTACGTACGGGCACGAATATAATTCAGATAGCAACCTCTAATCCGCCTTCAGTTTGGACGGACACGGTTCAGAGCGCGGCGTGCGTGTGCTACCGCCTGATCAGCTGCGCGGCGCGTGGGCCTGCAGTACGGTCGGCGGCGCGTTGCACCCGCGCAGCAGCTAGCCCACTGCGACTCCACTAGCCGGCCGCGAGGGGCGCGGGGCCGCCCGTCACGGTGGCCAAGCAACGGCCAGCACCATCAGGAGTCCGCGCGAGGGGGCCGGGCTGCGCGTGCGAACGCTTCTGCTTCAGTCTATTACAATGCTTCTGCTTGATTTGCATTAGGCTGGGTATGCTACGAACCACCACCAATGCACAGCACGCCAGTCCACTCCTCGATTTTACATACTCTAATAAGGACATCCTCGGTTTTATATATATGAAATGGCACCAAACCTTAGCAATTCGGTGTATATGACGTTTATTTTTCAGGCTCCCCTCAAACCACCTCCAGACTCCAGTGGTGAATGAATCTGCATAACAGACTGAGCCATAGAGTTTGTTTTTTTAGCCTCCCCTCCGACCGCTGTCCTCCGTCTCACTGGTGTTGAGCTTCACCTCTCTTCGGCAGAAAGACGACACTGTAGCGCGGTGGTTAACCGTTAAGCACATGATTAGTTCCTAAATGACTAGTAAATAGTTTCTATTTAAACCGCTCTGACCAATGGGCCCTTCATCCCTATTTAAGCTAATGAGTCACCGATGTGCGGGCCCAGCAAGTCAAAGAAACATTTTAAAACTTGGTTTAAAGGTTAGAGCCACTGATAAGTAAGCCCGTTCCACTGTGGCTACAGTGTTTAAGTACCACCTGTCAGCCTTATAGCACATTTATTTTAAGAAAAATATTGATTTCTAGAAGAAACTTGGTGTGGGTCTAATCCTCTTTGTGTACAATGCAATAATCTTTATTGTTGTAGGGGTGACCCTCACCTAAATCCGTTAGGCTTATTGGGCGAAAAGCCCAATAAGGCATATAAAAGGATGCCTATATCCCTAGCATAGTACGCCACTGTAAGGGGTATTATTATAATCGGGCATTATGGCCATGTATATATGCATCCTGGGTGAGGGAGAGAGCCAAGCCAGTCCATTTTAGATATTCACTCTACTAATCCCCTTACTGTTTGGTCTGTAGCTACAATAGTTGGCGCCGTCCGAAAGGACGACGAGCAAGCTACAAGCTTCAGAGGAGTAATAGTGCCTCAGAAAGCAACAACGACAACCAAGCGAAAGAGGAGTATGACGGCAGCGATCGTCAAGGCCAACATGTAAAGGCCGATGGTTGAAGGCCCGCCACACCAGGGCAGCGACACCCTAGCGTCGCGGGCGGCGAGCGGCCGACGAGGATGCAAGGAGCTAGCTCTGATGCCAACGCCGAGGCTACCGTCGACTGCGACGCAAGCACCTGTGCGATCGTCGACCGTGATGCCCGCGCCAGTATGATCGTCGACCACGATGTCGACGCCAATCCGACCATTGGCCCCGATGCCACCACCGGTACAACCCTCGATCACGACGCCTGCACCGGTGCGACCATCGACCCCGACGCTCACGTTGAAAGGTCTGTCGACCTCAACGCCAGTGTTGACCAAGTCAACTGCCACGCTTACCGCACCAGCATGCTGCATGCCTGCCGACTCTAGTGCCCAAGACATCATCGCTAACCTTGTGACACGCGCTCCCGCGCTGGCAGACCCCGTGACACATGTGACGGAAGGCACTATGGCGGCGACTCTGTTTCATCGACGGGGGCAGGTAAACTGCCTCACATCCCAAAATCTTCCCGTCACCCACAAGTGACCGGATCAGCTCTTCGGTTGCCAGAGTTGGCCCTAGCATGTTTGTGCAGATACCGTTCACCTTCTTTGCTGCCTTCCACCACTTGTTGACGATCGATGTGTCGTGCTCCACTAGCTCATACCCCACCTCGGTCGTTGACGAACTCCCACGACCGGATGAGCCATCGTGACTAGAGGATAGCGCTTGCGGCGCTACGCCAAGAACATTGGTCGCCACCACGAGCCATCTTTACACCAGATAGCTTGACAGAGTAGATGCGGCACGTTTACACATCAGAAAGCGCGGCGACGGCTAAAACAACATCTACAGGGAAGGGCAACGTCGATGGTAGCAACCAGCACACACAAGGAGAGGAGGAAGAAGACCAACTAAAGGGGTGCCTCGCCAAGGACGCCAGTTTTAAAGGTGCATGCCTTTTTCGGGTGTGTCTCAGGAACACACAAAGTGTGAAATGACGCTTCACGATGCGCCAACTGCAGTCGCACACGTGTCCCGCACTACAGCACGACCAGACGACCACGGTCGCCATGACTTAGCCCATGGTCCAACTACTTAACAGGCCAAAGGGACAGAGGGGGCCAAAAGGCCTAGCGACATGGTTTCGGCCTGTAGAAGATAAAGTCCTTTACCATAAAAGGTTACTATTGTTGAGGTGACGCCCACCTAAATCCATTTGGCCTGCTGGACAGAAAGCCCAATAAAACATGTAAAAGGGCACCTATATCTCTGGCATAGTACGCCACTGTGAGGGTATTATTGTAATCGGATCTCATGGCCATGTATATATATATAGCCTGGGTGAAGGAGAGAGCCAGCCATGCTAATCCATTTTAGATACCCACTCTACTAGTCCTTTTACTTACTGCTTGGTCTGTAGCCAAAACATTTATGCAATTAGTAATTGTAAGACCATGTGGCTAGGTCTAGGATTTTTATAACGATGAATAATTGACAACATTGCTTAATATTGTTATTTGAGGCGTGTGCGTGTGTGCGTGGACTAATATCGGTCAAGTTGGTGAGAACTTGTGCCGGGAAAAATATTCTTTGGTCTTTGCATGTGCAGGTTGGGCGTGGAGACGGTCATGGTCGGTGACGAGGAAGACCGGGACTAGGAGGGGGAAATCTGAGGTCCGGGCGGTCGAGGATGTCACGAGGTGGTCGGGCTCACGTTGGAGCACATGGAGATCAAAAGTGGATGATGCGTGGAGAAGATACAGGAGGTGCGGTCCTGGAGGCTTCGACACGCGATGTGTTGAAAAGTCGTGAGTATGAAAAACCTGTGTTAGGAAGGGTTTCGGGTCCCTTGAAAATTAGTGGGCCAAAAGTCTAGTTGAGGTAAAAAGGCCCAGGCCTAGTTGGAGTTGGATTAGGATTCGAAGTTCTAGTTGGAGTTGGATTAGGGTTCGAAGTCCTAGTTGGAGTTGGATTAGGGTTCGAAGTCCTAGTTGGAGTTGGATTAGGATTCTAAGTCCTAGTTGGAGTTGGATTAGGATTCTAAGTCCTAGTTGGAGTTAGGCTGTGTGTGTATATATGCATGCGGTGGCATGACAAGAGTTGCACTGAGCAGCCGTGGTTGAGCGAACCAAAAAGAAAAATAGAGCGGCGGCTGGACGCTTTGACTGAAGTTACATGCATGCATTTATTTTGGATGGACGTCCTGATGGATAATTGAAGCGTGGAGTCGGCTTCTACTTGATTTGCTTTGCGTCGTCCTTTTTCGATCTTGTGCGACGTCTCCTCTCGCCGATCGACTTGGAGGCTTTGCCTGCAGGATTTTTCTCCGGCCGGAGCAAGCAACTGAAAAGCGAAACACAGCAGCGCCACCACGCAGCCTCAGTCCATGTGCATGTGGAGATTCCTAGCGTGAAGACAGCAGGCGCTTGCAGACTAGAGGAGAGAGGAAAAGAAGATTAGAGGAGAGAGAGGAAAAGGAGATTAGAAGAAAGAGACAAAAAAAAAGGAATACAGCCGCTGCATGCATGGTGATTAAGGGAAAGGTGATTAGGTGAGAAAGTTGGTTAGGTGAGAAAAGTTGATTACATTTTACTTCTGTTAATATTTTTTTTGGGCGTTAAAGCTTTTAAGCTTTTGATTCATGCATGCATCAAAAATATTTATACACATATAGATTGTTTTGCATGCATTGGGGTTGGATATTTTTATGTGTGCTTCTGTGATTTGCAGATTTATAATAATAATAAATTTTAAAGAAAAAGCGTTCATTAGGCACTGCAATCATTCACCCCCCTCTGATTGCCATCGTCGATCCTACAAGTGGTATCAGAGCGGGTTGCTATGGCGTCAGAGAGGTATGTGAATCGTCCCCCCATGCTAGATGGTACTGATTTTGCTTTTTGGAAGTGTCGGATGCAAGCTTATATTGAGGCTCAAGGTAGTGATGTTTGGAATAAAGTTTCTACTCCATATGAGGTTCCTGCTGTTGTTACTGATTTAAATAAAGCAGATGTTAATTTAAATGCTCAAGCTCGTAATTTGCTGTTTCAAGGAATTTCTCGTAAAGAATTTGATCGTGTAGCTCATATTAATTCTGCTCATCTAATTTGGAAAACTCTTTGCGATTATCATGAAGGAACCACTAAAATCAAGAAGGTGCGTAAAAATCTGTATCAAAAAGAATATTCTGATTTTGCTATGAAACCTAATGAATCCATTGATGATCTCTTTGCTCGGTTTGAGAAAATATTGAGTGATCTGCGCGGTGTTGGTGTTATTCCTGCTGATGAAGATAATGCAACTAAAATTTTGAGATCTTTAGGTTCTGAGTGGTTGATGGTTGTTACAACTATTAATCAAACTGTTGATTTAGATACTTTAACCATGGATGATCTTTATTCTAGATTGAAAACCTATGAGATGGAAGCTTTGCCATCTAAGATTGATAAATCTTCATCTTTAGCACTTGTGACTAACCCCGTGCAGGCGACTTCGTCGAGTGCTTTGTCTTGTGTTTCTTTGTCTGCCTTATCTTCTTTTTCAGAGGAACAGTTCGAGGAGCTTCCTGAAGAGGACTTGGTTTTGATTTCCTCACGAGCATACAAGGCACTCAACAATGTGAGGATGAGGAAGCGAGGTGGCGTGTCAGGTCCGATCAGATGCTTTGAGTGTGGCGAACCAGGCCACATTAAGATGGATTGTCCCAAGCTCAAGGGAAAGGTGGCGAAGGAAGAGAAGAATTATCGTCGTCGGCCATCCAAAAACAACAACACCAAGGGTGGCAATTTCCGTCGCAAGCTCGCTGAAAAGATCATATCGACCATTGAGCGTCTTGATTTGAGTGATGTGGAGTATGAGAGCTGCAACGACGAGGACCACGACGATGATGATGCTAAAGGCAAGAAGAAGAAGAACGATGACTTCACAGGCATGTGCTTCATGGCAGGCAACAACAGTGATGATGGCGATAGTGATCCCGATGAGGTAAGACCTTCATATGATGAGCTTGAAGATGGTTTGATTAAACTTGCTATTGAATTAAAAAAGACAAAACAGAAATTGAAAGAAAATAATTGTGTTGTTGAAAGTCTAAATTCTGACATTAATAGATTTATAGCTTTAATTCCTGATGATGAATCATGTGAGTCTTGCCAAGTTTTACATTCTGAGTTGGAGGCTGTTAGATCTATTAGTGCATCAAATATGGTTCAACTTAGAGATATAACTGACAAATTTGATGAATTAAAATTGATACATGTTTCTTGTGATGAAAAATTAAAATTTGCTAATGATGAAATTGAAAAGCTCAAATCTAATTCTTCTAAATGTTTAGAGTCAAGTATTTCAAATGTTCAATCTAAAACTTGCTCTAATTGTGAATTGCTAGAAGTTAGACTTAATTCATCTCAAGAATCTATTCAACAAATGCTTTATCATGAGAACATGTCTTGCTCAAATTGTCCTAAGTTAAATATTGAAATTGATGCTTTGACTAGGCAATTGAATGATTTCGCCGAAAAAGAAAGATTGGCTCAATGTAGTGCTTCCAAGAATTTAGCAAATGAAATGCTTAAGTGCACATCTTGTTCCTCATTGGTTAAAGAAAATGAGTATCTTAAGAACACTTTGGAGAGATTTTCTTTTGGCAAGAAAAATCTAAATATGATCCTAGACAAGTCAAAAACAAGTGTGAAAAATCATGGTCTAGGATTTAATTTTGTTGAGCATGCTAAAAATAATCCTCCTACGGTTGTTAAGTTGCTTGAACCTGGAAAGATTGAAGTAAAATCTGAACCAAAACAAACTGTGTTTAAATCTGCTGGCTTTGTGCAAACTTCATCGAATAATAATGTAGGTGCTAGCTCATCATCTCAAAAGAATTCTAATTATGTTAAATTCCATTGCACCTACTGTGGAAGAGATGGACATTTACATGAATTTTGTTTTAGACGGGCTAAGAAAGAAAAGAAGGAAAGGTTGAATGCTTTGAGACAAAAATGTGCATTGTCTTTTGCTCCTAGATCAAATGCGAAAGCTATGTTTTTAGAGAACTTTTACGGTGGCTTTAAATCTACTTCACATGCTAGATTGAGATTTAATTCAAATAATACACGTTCTTTTCGGCATTCTGATCATCCACATGCATTTGATTTTGGTTCTAGCTTTGTTGCCCCTGTTCATCGTGTGTCTCAATATTGGATTCCTAAATCTTATTTCACTAACCCCAATGCTATGAGACCGATATTTCCTATGATGTAAGAATAACTAATAAGGATGGAGAACATGAGCTCGATTGGGTTCCGGTCTTTTTCATCATCGCTTGATTGGAACACTTGATGGTTCTTCACTCGTTTGATGACTTGCAAGAGATTTCACTTTTTGAGAGACCATGTGGAAAAGGTGATGTAGTCTTACACCCTATTGAGTTGGATTCTCATGTTAATGATATTCTTTCAAAACCACTTGATTCCTCTTATTTTGCTCTTTTGCGAAGTGAGTTGGGCGTGTGATATCCTATGGGATTATTCTAAGGGGGAGCTTGATGTTTAAGAATTTAGGAAGCTTTGTTTATTATACTTGTCAATTAAATTAATAAGTCCAAGCCATAAAATTTAAATGAGTTGTGGAGCTATCTTTATCATATCTATTCATATGTTGTGTAGCTTTGATCATGACTGTTTATAATTAAATTGCTACATTTGAATTAAAAGTATGACATGACGGAATACTTTACTAGATTAATTATATTTATTACTTTGCGATGTCCATCGAAAAGAATTTGCTTGATTGTGAGTCTTATTTTAACTCTTGGTTATGAGGCTCGCATGTTTCATGTTCCAATTTTTATGATCACTCAATTTGGCATGTTATTAAAAAAGAGTATATAAAGGAAAATTTGAAAAGATGTATGCTTCAAGCATGCCATGGTGAACAAAAAAAAGGCACAAAAGTGCGCAAAATGAAAAGAAGTATGCTTCAAGCATGCCACCATAAAAAAATGTCACTATGAAAAAGAAGTATGCTACAAGCATGCCACATGCCTAAGAATTGAGTGTGGAGCAATAAGTTGTTACATGAGACTGCTAGCCCGTCTAGAGTTAAAATTTGCTTCACTTTTAGGCTTTGACTTTTTGTTGTGATATCTCATTGTGCTCTTTATAATAGGTCTAGTCATTGTTGAGATGCCTGTCATTGATATAAATCGTCTAATCATATTGAAAGCTTTGTTTTGATATTGCTATATGCTATATGACTTTATATGATTTAGATAGCTCTACTCAAAAATATGGCTTGGTTAAATTACTCAATCAATTCAAAGTGACTTGAATAATCTACAAAGCTTCTAAATTTTTATTCTCATTGCTTCTTTTTAGAATAGTTCTTCTTTGAAAGTTCTTGATGATTACATTGCCAAAGGGGGAGAGATTTGGTGTGTTTTGTGAGACATTGGAGAAATTTGCTCTCTTGTGTTGAGGGGGAGAGATTTGAGACTTGTGGCTTGAAATGTTTTTTCAGCTTCAGTACATCGCTTATATCTGTTTGAAGCAAATTCATCATGCAATCTTTCGGTGTTGTCAATGTATTCATCAAGGGGGAGATTGTAAGACCATGTGGCTAGGTCTAGGATTTTTATAATGATGAATAATTGACAACATTGCTTAATATTGTTATTTGAGGCGTGTGCGTGTGTGCGTGGACTAATATCGGTCAAGTTGGTGAGAACTTGTGCCGGGAAAAATATTCTTTGGTCTTTGCATGTGCAGGTTGGGCGTGGAGACGGTCATGGTCGATGACGAGGAAGACCGGGACTAGGAGGGGGAAATCTGAGGTCCGGGCGGTCGAGGATGTCACGAGGTGGTCGGGCTCACGTTGGAGCACATGGAGATCAAAGGTGGATGATGCGTGGAGAAGATACAGGAGGTGCGGTCCTGGAGGCTTCGACACGCGATGTGTTGAAAAGTCGTGAGTATGAAAAACCTGTGTTAGGAAGGGTTTCGGGTCCCTTGAAAATTAGTGGGCCAAAAGTCTAGTTGAGATAAAAAGGCCCAGGCCTAGTTGGAGTTGGATTAGGATTCGAAGTTCTAGTTGGAGTTGGATTAGGGTTCGAAGTCCTAGTTGGAGTTGGATTAGGGTTCGAAGTCCTAGTTGGAGTTGGATTAGGATTCTAAGTCCTAGTTGGAGTTGGATTAGGATTCTAAGTCCTAGTTGGAGTTAGGCTGTGTGTGTATATATGCATGCGGTGGCATGACAAGAGTTGCACTGAGCAGCTGTGGTTGAGCGAACCAAAAAGAAAAATAGAGCGGCGGCTGGACGCTTTGACTGAAGTTACATGCATGCATTTATTTTGGATGGACGTCCTGATGGATAATTGAAGCGTGGAGTCGGCTTCTACTTGATTTGCTTTGCGTCGTCCTTTTTCGATCTTGTGCGACGTCTCCTCTCGCCGATCGACTTGGAGGCTTTGCCTGCAGGATTTTTCTCCGGCCGGAGCAAGCAACTGAAAAGCGAAACACAGCAGCGCCACCACGCAGCCTCAGTCCATGTGCATGTGGAGATTCCTAGCGTGAAGACAGCAGGCGCTTGCAGACTAGAGGAGAGAGGAAAAGAAGATTAGAGGAGAGAGAGGAAAAGGAGATTAGAAGAAAGAGACAAAAAAAAGGAATACAGCCGCTGCATGCATGGTGATTAAGGGAAAGGTGATTAGGTGAGAAAGTTGGTTAGGTGAGAAAAGTTGATTACATTTTACTTCTGTTAATATTTTTTTTGGGCGTTAAAGCTTTTAAGCTTTTGATTCATGCATGCATCAAAAATATTTATACACATATAGATTGTTTTGCATGCATTGGGGTTGGATATTTTTATGTGTGCTTCTGTGATTTGCAGATTTATAATAATAATAAATTTTAAAGAAAAAGCGTTCATTAGGCACTGCAATCATTCACCCCCCTCTGATTGCCATCGTCGATCCTACAGTAATGATGTTGGTTTTAATGTGAATGATTTAGCTTCTAGAGGATAGCTTTTATCCTTCAGAAGGTGGCTGAATGCGGAAAGGCAGCGTGAGTTAAATCATCTTAGCGATGCTCTTGTGACTGTTGTCTTGTGCAGTGAAAATGACACTCCTAAATGGAAATGGAACACTTTGGGTGTATTTTCAGTGAATCTGTGTATAACTATCTTACTAATCAATTACCTAATCATGATCTTAAGTTGTTATGGAAAGCCAAAGTGCCTCTCAAAATTAAGATCTTTATGTCTCTCATTTGGAATAATGCTATATTAACTAGGAGACCTTTAGTGCAGTTTCTGTTGTGAAAATGAAACTATTAAACACATTTTCTTTGATTGTGTTGCGGCTAAATATATGTGGGGTGTGATTTGCTCAATGTTTGGTGCTACTCGAAAACCAAATTCGTTTGAGCAATACTTGTGTTGAGCAAGGCAATATATCCCAGGCAAAACTAGATTTCGTATTGTCGGGTTGTTGGCATTGTGCTGGGCCATGTGGAAGTTAAAAAACAAGGCAAGTTTTGAGGAAAAAATTGATTAGACCTTTAACTGACATCATTTGCTATATGTGCACATTCCTAAATTTCTACGAAGGGTTACAAAAAGGTGCGGAAAAACAAGAGTTGATGGCTGGAACAGCGCAATACTGCAAGAAGAGGCTATGAGGAGTTATGCAAGCAGATTTGACGACGTCCAGAGGAGTGGAGATCAAGAAGTGGCAAGAAACCCCCTGATGATAGAAGATGGCAAGAAGAGGCTTTGAGGACTTACGCTGGATTAGAAGACTCGGTGCAATATGGGCGGCTCCTGGGAGTGAAATCGTGCGGAATGGTCTTCGTTTTAGTAGTTTCCTTTCTTACTCTGGATGATAGAAGATGGAGACAAAGAAGATGCAATGGAATAGAATGTATTTTCACGGATTCTCATATCTATATGATTGATCGCTATCGTTATATATAATCATGTAGCACACTAAGAGGAACTCAAAGGGCTGCTTGAGGAGATGATTGAAAGTCAAAGATATTGGACTATCGACTACTTCTATTATATCGACGTGTGAGATGTTAGATCGGACTGTTTCAACTCTTCTTTCGCTACACTGCGTGTAGTAGTAACGATGTATGATCTCTTACTCACATACCTTCCTGATTTACATGGTAGAAATTTTTATTGCATGCTAGTGTAGTGTACCCATATTCCTACAAATACATAAGCTCCATTCTTTTTGGCTTTTAGCTTATGGCTTATACCGTAGTAACTAACTTTCAAACGGAGTGTCTTTTTAAAGCAGGGTTTACAAGTCGATTGTAGTAGACACTATACCAATTTCAGCTATATAAATTGCCCCCGCCTCTCTCTCTCTCTCTCTCTCTCTCTCTCCACACACACTCTTGCGAACCACCATAATTCAAAAGCCATAAAGCATAACCAAAAAGAACGTGCCCATTAGGAATGAGAAACGGTAATGGATAATTCATTTTATCCGATATTCGTATTTGAGAAAACGCGAATGTGATAAGCAAAATTCATATTCGAAAATATTCGTATTCATATTAAAGAATATTCGTATCCGTATTTGAGAATATTCGTATTCGAGACTATTCGATTCGTATTCAATCGGTTTCCTATACCTGTCAGCCTAGCCCAGCGGCTAAGTGGAAATCCCGGGAAAAACTCGGACGAATTTTGTGATTCAAAATTTGAATTTAGACGGTTTGAAACCGGTAACCGTTCTAGTAACGGTTCAAAATTGGTGAAAAACCGGCAAAACCACTAGAAATTTATTCTACCGAGATTTGTTACAGAAGTTGTACGAGAATATTCGTATTTGATCGAATTAAGTACATATTCGATTCGAATTCTATTCGTTATGACATTCGATTCGTATTTATATTCGAGAATATTCGAATTCATATTTATTTTAAAAATATAGATTCATATTTATATTTGAGATTATTCTATCGTATCCGATTCGTTAATTTCCATCCCTACTGCCCATAGCATATTCGAACCCAAGGCGGGACCCACAAAAGGCTGGCCTTGAAACACCAGGCCTGAGCCCGGTCTGAGGCCCGACGATAGTTTGCAAGCCCGAAGCCCGTGCCAGCCATGAAACAATGCCCGTAGCCCGACCCGAGGCCTGAAGAAAAAATAAACTCGGTAGAGAAACAATTTTCTCTCAATGGAAATGAAACAACTAGACAAAAATGAAACTATCCATTCTCACTAACTCACAAACTAGCAGAACAACTTCATAACCGGCTATCGCTGGCGAGTGTGCCTTCCCTGCCTATGTGGCTGTGAAAGATCACACACACACAACACACACCCCGTGGTGCCGGCTATAAGAACTGCAGTGCAACAAGATCCAAAGCCCAGCCGGAAAATTGCCTCGGATTGTAAAACAAGGTTCGTGCCTCGCCGGGAAAATCAGGCCGAACTCCTCATGAACATGTTTGATATTACATGACTTTACAATATGTTCTCAAAATGGACAAACAAGGAAAAAGACTCTGTGCACCGTAGTGCTAAAGTAACTACGTGTAACGATACTTCGAATATTTTTTTGTTTTATTAGATGGGCAAATGATGCAGCATGAGCGTCAAATAACCTGGGCAAAAGGTCAGTCAAACTAGGATGGCGTTGGACCAAATGTCGGCCATAGTTCTTTTTTTCGAGCCAGCATGGTCTATGGGTTGGTCTAGTGTGAAGATATATCGAAAAGAAATTTCTTTGTAAGTTTCACTGTCAATAGATGTCAGACCATTCTCCAGTAATACTATATAACACAATGCAATTGAGTAGCCACTGGATTACTCCAAATCGAGCAGCTAGGACGAAAAGATCATGTCCTTCACGATTTCGTTTAATAGCAGAAATAAAAGTAACTGGGGACACTACTATGGAGAATGCCATACTTAACACCTCATCGTAGACAGTTATATAAAATCTGTCGGTGTTAAGTTGTAGCACAGTTATCTTAGACGGTTTTACTAGCGTGACGGTCTATATTGCAATCAATAGTAAGAACCGCCAGTGATGACCTACTTATCACAGACGGTTTGTTACTAGAACCGTTTGTGATAATGTATCACAGACGGTTTATTCTTAAAATCATCTGTGATAATATTCTTCTATATATACAGCACTTAGGGCAAGAATCTAACTCACTCTGTGTGGACACCCCTTCATTCCCCATCCCCTCGACGACTTCAGTGCGTGACTTCGGCGGCTTACGAAGGCACCAGCGGTGATGTCGGTGACTTCCACGGCGACCGTAGCAGTCCGCCCCCTGTTTGCTACTCCTGGCAAGGTGAGCTCTCACCTACCTAACCCTATCTCCCGCCCTTGCTAACCCTAGAATTTGCCACATCCAGCATCCTATCACTGTCCACCGGCCTCTTCTCCTCTCACCATCTACCAGCCTCCTCTTGCTGTCAGTCGCCCTCTTCTCCTCGACCACTGCCGCCACCCCCAACCCTAGGTCTCGCCCCTACTAGCTCTCCCCACATGAGTTGACTAGTGGATTAGCTATTTGGTGCCACCCAATAACGATGTAGAATGGTTATATTGATATGATTAACAAGATAGATTGTTCTTAGTTCGATAGGTTTGTATGTATTGAAGATTGGTTCACTAGATTTTCTTAAAAGTTAAGAGTAGTGCCTAAAAATATTAATATAATAGTGTTGTTTTGGGGTGTAGCACACTGCCATGATACATTCTAATATATTCCTTTTGATCTGGTGTCAATTTTTTATCATGACCAGTTGTATGATCATGTACAACTCCATTAATTAGAATAGCTTGTTGGATGGCATGTCATGTCAATATGGCAATGATATAGAAATATCATATAGATGGGCTACTATGCATTAATTGAATTCACATAGATATTTTTTTTTGTGTTTTACATGTCATATATGGAGTCATGTCTATATCAAGCCATGTCTTAATACATGGGCTTCCTTGTTATTTCACCGTAGCCCATTGAATCTGAGGCACCTAATAGTCCTTATGACCTTAACATTTTGGCATGCTTTGCATTCAGAGTTTAGTTACAAAAGTTTAAATGTTGATGATGCACTCTACTAGTAATCTATGTTGTGAACTTTTCATATTGTTACTTCATGTTGCTAAGCATGAAACATGCTGGTCTCTGGAAACATGCAGAGTATTCAGTTTATGTTTTGTATAGCTCATACTGAAATGCAATTTGAATGCTTTGTAGATATCAACTAAGCAATATGACATCCACACAATCTTCAAACTTAGTTTCCCCAAATGCATCTGATGACGGAGGTCTTAATGTCCTTCGAGATCGAAGAACAACTTCTCTTTTAACACTAAGGTAGTAAACTAGACAACATAAAGTCACAACTCACAATTTACTTGTTCTTGATTTAGATGAATGATGACTACATATTTTTATGGTAACACTAACATAGTCTTGCACACCCCATAATTCAAATGAGTTAGAGACAAAGTCATATCACATATCATACTTGACAGCTAAAATTATATCAGTCGGAGTAGTAGTTGTTTTAAAACACCCTTTCAATGAGATCTTATAGCAATATTAATATATACCAAGATGAGAAAAAGAGAACCAATTGTCCATAAATTCTTCCGAAAAATAGTCAGGCTGCTCATGTTGGTATTTTACATGAGCATTCTAACTACTTTTCAAAAGAATTTGTGGACAATTGGCTCTCTTTTTCTCATCCTGGCATATATTATTGCTACAAGATCTCATTGGATAAGTGTTTTAAAACAACTACTACTCTAACTGATATAGTTTTAGCTGTCAAATGTGATATGAGATCTGACTTTATCTCTAGCTCATTTAAATTGTAGGGTGTGCAAGACTATATTAGTGTTACCATGAAATATGTGGGTATCATTCATCTAAATCAAGAACGCGTCATCACAGACGGTTTTTAAAAATAGCCATCTGTGATAATCCACATATCCCAGACGGTTAATACGAAAAACTATATGTGATATGTATACTAGACAATTTTTTATATTAGCCATCTGTGATATGTCAATTATTATAGACAGTTATTTTGAAAAATTGTTTGTGCTGTAATTTACCACAGACGGTTTAGAAGCCGTCTATGATAACCACCTGTTATCACTAACGTAATAAATCAAATGGTTCATAAACCATTTTTAATGAGGGTTACGAACCGTCTGTGATAACCCCATATGTGATAGTGGAAAGACCCTGCAGTTGCTGCAAGGACGCATGTCATAAAAGGCAGAGGGTGCAAATGGAATAGGGCATATGCTTATAGTATACATGAAGGTGGAAGGTCCTTACATGTTCCATGGACTAAACTGCTTGTTAATATGTATACACAGTACGTAATATTAGTTAGCAACATCTGACATAGCAATAGCTATAATAGAAGTAAACCGACAAAATGTGGTTAATGAACCTTTTGGTATAGTTATTTATTCCACCAGAGTACAATATATGCATAATACCATTTTTCTGTTAACACTGTACAACCCAACCAATGGAATTTCACAAATTTGCTTCAGCTGATTCGTCCGGCCTTACTGCAAAATCCTCGCATTGACTATTGAGACCTACAACTTGACACAAACCATAGTCGAGGTCATAAATATTATTTATTAATCTAACCTGAAAATAAATAGAAACTTAAATCTAGAACAGCAGATACCTAGCTAAGTATATAGGTATTCAGCATGGCAGAATCAAATAACCAATGGAGTTTCATGCTATGAGGAATGTTCAAATAACACAATTTTGGGAAATGTCAAAGAATAATAAAACAACCACTACTACAGAAAGGCTAATAGTAGACGCCAAATCACAGACGGTTTTATGAAACCGTCTGTAATGTACACTATTACAGACGGTTTTAATTTGAAGGCCGTCTGTGGTATTTGTGGCGGGAAAAAGGAGTATTACAGACGGTTCTTATTGCTGAACAGTCTGTGATACTAGAATATCACAGACGGTTTTTAATAAAAACCGTCTGTGATAATCTGAGATTATCATAGACGGTTTTTAATAAAAAACCGTCTGTGTTGTGTCGACTATCACAGACGGTTGTTGTTAAGAACCGTCTGGGAATGTTCACAGACGGTTTTTCACAAGAACCGGCTGTGATGTCCCTTTGTCTGTCATATTCTAGATCAGAGGTTAATATATAAGTACACATTGCTTCTAATAACTTAACTACAGAACTACTGAGACAAGAGATCACAAATTAAAGGCAAATTTATTAATTTCACTTAGAGGAAAATTTGTTACAAAAGTCGCACAGGTAAAGAGTTTCCCAGATTGTATTCTTTTGGGCTTCGTAAGCTTCTTCTTCGACTTGGGGACTTGGAGGATCAGCCGCTAAATTCTCGAACGCCGTTAAGATTGCCCTTGTCCTCAGCACTTCCTCCTGCAGCCTGGGCAAATGATCAGCAGCATCCATAATGTCGTAGAGGATAGCATGAAAAGATTCCTCAGAATCTGTCGTTTCTGCTTGATCAGCAAGGCTATCCATCAGTCTCTGCAATGCGTGTAGAGCTTCTTCCGCATTGCGCACATTGTGGAGAAGAACCAGGGTGAGGGCTGTTTCCCTTTCTTGAGCGGCAGCGAGACGCCTCCGTCGACGGCGGAGGATCAGGTCAAGCTGACGGATGCAAGAAAGTCGGGGAAGGAGAGCAGGGCGGGTGCGGAGAAGCTGCTCCAGATGCAAATTGCTGGCCGCCTGTGTAAGGTTCCGGCCGAACAATTCTTGATGAACAAAGGAGAGGAAGGAGATGATCACAAGAACAGTAGAAGCCATGTTGTATTGTATATTGTATTGTACGTACGTAGAAGAGACCTGGATTAGGCGCGCATATTTAACCTTTAGCACAGACGGTTCGTATACCCAAACATTAATGATATAGACGCTTCGTATAACGATCGAGAGACGTTAACTAGACGATCGAAACACGAAGCGTTCTGGCATCGAAACACGCGCGAAGCGTTCTGGTATGAAGCTTATGACAGACGGTTTTTTTTATAAAAAATTGTCTGTGATAATATTTATCACAGACAGTTTTTAATAAAAAACCGTTTGTGATAAGCTGGTTATCACAGACGGTTTTTAGTTAAAAACCGTCTGTGATAATGGCTAAGGCATTTATTGCGCTGCTCAGACCGCATCTGTCTTCATTTCGATCCAGATCTAGCCACTGCTGCGCACTTTTTCACTCGGACGAAGACGTCACCGCAGCCTCCTCCTCCTCCGTCGCCGCCTCCCCGAGCCCCTCGCCTCCTCCTCTTGCGTCGCCGCCTCCTCCTCCGTCGTCGCCGCCTCCTCCTCCTCCGTCGTCGTCGCCGCCTCCTCCTCCTCCGTCGCCGCCGCCTCCTCCTCCTGCGTCGCCGCCGCCTCCTCCTCCTCCGTCCCTAATGTCACCAAAACCCTAAGGTCATCAAATCCCTCCACGAGCTTCATGCTTACTGTTAGTGTTTAGGGTTGATGCTTGATGCTTCATACTGTTATGGTTAGTTGCTTAGTACATATTTAGGGTTGATGCTTCATGCTTACTGGCCAGATGCTTTCATGCTTACATTATTGGAAAGCATGGAATCTACTTTCATTGGTGGAGAAGATGCAGACACTACTACATGCTTTATGCTTACTGTTAGTGTTTAGGGTTGATGCTTCATGCTTACTGTTAGTGTTTAGGGTTGACGCTTGATGCTTGGTACATATTACATTGAGAGCATTGAGTATATGATCAAAGGGCATGAAGTAAGTAACACATTCTAGTGTATCCGGATAAAGAAATCTTGTGATTATTGCAAGAGATACATTGACCATTTGGGTGGAAAGAAATACATTGTGTCGTCAGGCTCATGACTGCCAATTCGAAGCATAGCATAGCATCCGAGACACATCCGAGGCCTGCAGCTGTGTCTTGAAGAATGCCAAGAGCTGGTCATCAGATGTGGCATTGCTCAAACTATATATTATGAATCTTATTCTCATAACCCATCTAAAGGCCAGCTCTTGGCATTCCTCAAGACACAGCAGCAGGCCTCGGATGTGCCTCGGATGCTATGCTATGCTTCGAATTGGCAGTCATGCGCCTGACGAAACAGTTAATCTTTCCACCCAAATGCTCCATGTATCTAGCCAAAAAACAGCAAATGAAGCAAGTGACATACTCTAGTGTTCCCGTTCAATGAACCGGATACACTAGTTTGTGTCATTTGCTTCATAGACCTTTGTTTAGGGACTTTGCTATTTGGTTTATAGTATTAGCAACTAAAGTAGGTGCTAGGATAGGCACATCACCCCTTCTCTATGTGATAACTTTCTCATCTTATCCTAATAGAACTTTGTTTAGAGACCTTGTAGTAATAGTATTACAAAATTCAAGGCAATTTTAGTACAAAAGTACAAAAAAAAGAAATTCCCAGATTCTTCGGTGAGCAGCCGACATAGCCGACTTCTTCGGTGAGCGACTATCCATCTGCTTCTTCCCACTCCTTCTCTTCATCTCTGGTCTCTGGATCACGTACGCCAGTAGCGATGATTCAGTTAGATGAATCATCGCTACTGGCGTACGTGATCCAGAGACCAGAGATGAAGAGAAGGAGGGGGAAGAAGCAGATGGATAGTCGCTCACCGAAGAAGTCGGCTATGTCGGCTGCTCACCGAAGAATCTGGAATGTCTTTTTTTTGCACTTTTGTAATAAAATTGCCTTGAATTTTGCGGGAAAAAGAATGACTTGATACATTGGTACATTGGTAAGATAGGCACATCACCCCCTCTCTATGTCCATATCACCCCCTCCCCTCTACTCCTCTCTTGTCTTCCCATTTTTGCAGTGCCACCAGCAGCAGCCGGGCAACACATGTGGATACTACGTTTGCCAACATATGGAACTACTCCTCGATTCCTCGAGGCTCACCAATCGCAAGGTTTGTCACTCTTCCCATAATTACTTCATACTTATCACGTTACATATATATGCACATTGATATTCCTATCGACAGGCTGTGTCCATCCCGTCAACTGCATTGAAATAGTCTGATTTTGGAGGGATTCAAGGAGAGTTGGCATACTTTTTGCTGACTCAAGTCATAAAGCCAGGAGGACGGTTCCACTGCACACCATGATTTCTTATTGGTCTTATCACTAAGTGTAAATGCAGTGTAGATATTTTGTAACTGTGCATTTGTTAATGGATATTTCATTTCAAATCAATTAATCGATTTGCGAAATGGATGCATGTTTTATGTTTGTGAAATGAAGTGCCATGTCAATTGGATGTTTTATGTCTGTGAAATGTATCTGAAAGCAAATGAGATGTGTGAATTGTATATTTTTTGTCTGTGATTATCTGCTTGTTTCAGAGGGCATGGCTAGCATTCCTGAGGCTAGCCAATAAGATAAATATATGTATGGGTCGAAGGGAATATCACAGACGGTTTTTACTCAAAAACCGTCTGTGATAATCAGTATCACATACGGTTTTTAACTAAAAACCGTCTGTGATTATCAGCTATCACAGACGGTTTTTACTCAAAAACAGTCTGTGATAGCCCATAATCACAGACGGTTCGAAAACCGTCTGTGATGACCTTCGATTATCACTGACCCATAAATACAGACGGCTCACAAAACCGTCTGTGATGACGTTTTCGAACCGTCTGTGATGACCTTTTCTGTAGTAGTGAACCACTCTAATGGCGATAACTGTATAAGTACGGTATGTCTTCTAGGAACGGTTCACACATATCACTACTACAGAAAGGCTAATAGTAGACGCCAAATCACAGATGGTTTTGTGAAACCGTCTGTGATGTACACTATTATAGACGGTTTTAATTTGAAGGCCGTCTGTGGTATTTGTGGCGGGAAAAACGAGTATCACAGACGGTTCTTACCTCTGAACCGTCTGTGATACTGGAATATCACAGATGGTTTTATAATAAAAACCGTCTGTGATATTCCAGATTATCACAGACGGTTTTTATTATAAAACCGTCTGTGATATTCCAGTATCACAGACGGTTTTTTATTAAAAACCGTCTGTGATATGTTTCCCGCCTTGCAATTCCCCAAAATTTCATAATTTCCCGCCTGAGTCCGAGTAGGATTCAGTTTTGACACATCTTCAGTAAAACGGGCATAACTTTTGCATACGGTGTCCGTTTTCGACATTTTTGTACTCGTTGGAAAGCTAACGACGAGCCCGATCCAAAAAAATGACCTGCTTGCGCTAGTCGCCCTCCAAGACCCCGAAAATCGGCCATCTTTGGACCTAAACCTGCGTCGCAAGTTTTTGGTGTCTGTTTTTGCCCTTTTTTGGTCTTCCTTTCGGAATTTGGATTTTGCTTCAACTGCAAAGTTGTAGATCTCGTCGAAACCTTTCAAATGAGTATATATAAGCTACAGAAAACTTTGCTATTTTATCTTTTCATACTAGTTGTTTATATTGCATCGGTATATAAAATTTTGTACTCTAATTCACAGACGGTTCTATATATAGAACCGTCTGTGATATTCATTCATCACAGACGGTTCTAGCCAATAGAACCGTCTGTGATAATCTGACCACTGGGCCCGTCAATCCTCCTCACCCCACGGATCGTAGCTCCGCCTCTCTTTTCCCACGCACAAAATTTCGAACTCCCGCCTCTCCCTCCCTCTCCCTCCCCTATAAATATTACCAAAACCCAGCCTCCTTGCTAGTTTCCTCTTCCTTTCTGTCCTTGTTCTCCTCCTCTTGTTGTTCTTCTCCTCATTGCTATCCTCCTCCTTGCTGTTCTCCTCCTCCTTGCTGTCCTCCTCCTTGCAGACGACGCACACGTCAACGGGAGGCAAGACACCGCAGAAACAACTAGCTCGTACCAAGGCAGCGTTCAATCAACACCGACGATGGTGGGCGTCAAAGACATCCAGCTCGCGCGCTGCATCAGGGGCGAGAAGGCCTAGGCATAGAGGATCTTTGCTTTTCTCTGTTCTTGTTGTGTTAGCTAGATGAGCGACCTGTTTTTTGTTCTCCTCCTCTTTATTGTTTGTTGTTTGTCTGTCTATTCTTGTAATGGTAGACTCTAATCTTAAAATGTGTACTGTGTTTCATACTGTATTTGCTTGTTCTCATTTCAATTAATTGATTTGCGAAATGGATGTTTTATGTTTGTGAAATGAATTGAGATGTGAATTGGATGTATACATGTACATGTTGATCTGCTTGTTTCAGAGAGCATGGCTAGCATTTCCTGAGGCTAGCCAATAAACAGAAATAGATTTAGGGGTAGAAGAGAATAGCACAGACGGTTTTTAGTTAAAAACCGTCTGTGATTATAGGTATCACAGACGGTTTTTAACTAAAAACCGTCTGTGATTATCAGCTATCACAGACGGTTTTTACTCAAAAACCGTCTGTGATAGCTGATAATCACAGACGGTTCGAAAACTGTCTGTGATGACCTTCGATTATCACTGACCCATAAATACAGACGGTTCACAAAATCATCTGTGATGACGTTTTCGAACCGTCTGTGATGACCTTTTCTGTAGTAGTGTATAACCCTGTAGCATTTTTTTCAATTTTGGTTCCATAGCATTTTTCTTTTCTTTTTTTTTTTTGCAAAAATATACCGCACTTCGAGAGCTCGGAAGGCGCTGCAGGTGACACGTGTCACCTACTGTACCACTATAGCTCGGCAGGAGGCCAGGCGCGTGGCTAAGCGAGCTAGCATGGGAGGCGTGGGCACAGTAGGCCAGGCACCACTGAGCCAGCATAGCTCGGCTGGCGCCTGCTGACCTGCCCCTACTTGGCAGGTGCCTGCCGAGCGCCCCTGGCTCAACAAGAGCCTTGGCTAGCAGACAGTGCAAAAAAAAAGGGTGACAAAAAACTTGTTGACTTGATTCAGAATTGCTTCAATTATACTCGTTAATTTGAATTTTGCTCTGGCTAGACTTGTTAGATCGCTTATAAAAATACTTGCAAACTATACATAAAATAATATTAAATAAATTTATGCCAATTTTAGGAAAATCTCGATAAGACAATGATGGGGATTCACCTAGCCGGGGGGAGCTCGGGGTCCGGAGCGCTCAGTTGTAACACCGGCTCGGAAGCACCACATGGTAAATTTAGTATTTTTATAACTGGGTGAATTCAGTGCAAACTAGTTGAAAACGCATGATTTGATATGCATTAAGAAATCCTATTATGTTTTGTTCACATGTGCATAGAAATTTTTTAGAAAGGTGTAAGGGGGTTCGGAGGGGCAGATGAACCACAACCACAAACTCCCTGTGTTAAATAGTAAAGATACATTATTGCAAATAATTGTCATGATGAACCATGCGTAGGCCGACAACGTAGTTCACAATGGATGTGCGAATTATATGGCACGTGGGGTTTGGTTAGATGTGTATGTTTGCATCACTACTCGTACGATACAAGTGGCAACATGTGTGAATCATCAACCCCAACTATAGCTAAGATACACGTACACCTTTTTGAAGCCATGGTTCCAGTTAGTCGTCGTACACATTTGGGTCCATCGGTGCCTTTCCCTTCTTTCCCCCAGGGGCTTTAACCCTCATGACCCGGGCCTAGTACTCGGTTTCTACAACTTGTATATGTTTGTCCTAGTTGGAGAAAACTTGACGTTCAGCATGGGCTTTGGGGACTACCGACGCCTTACACTTGTCATTTCCACTGTCATCCGGGGTGTAAGTTTTTTAGCATGTAAATTTCTTAGGCGCCACAGGTAGTTGAGCATGTATTTCAGCTCGATGAATGTCATGTCGTACATATTCGAACCGCCTATCCCTTGGAAGAAGTAGTAGTGCTCGATCCTCTGTCGGCATGGATAGAATGGGATATAGATGTGTGAAATGGAGGATGCAATGTGAAATAGCAAATATGTGCTTACAAAAACTTCAGCGCACGTGTAGTGCACTTGACTGGTGGTTGCCGAGTGTGTGGCCTGAATGATATGTGCTGGATTGCTGCAATGGCACTGCGACCGCAAAAACTCCAACGGCATGGGTCACCTTGCAAGAATTATTAGGGTGTGAACCCTTCTTGACCACCCACTTCCGTTTGTGAAGCATTTCTCCATAGTTTGACTTAGCGGTGCAGTAACGTCCTGTATCTCTCCTTTCTTCTCCCTCTGCTCTTCCCCTCGTTTTGAGATTAGCTTGATTTGAGTCTTGGGTCTGGTCGTGGGGCTGGCCAGATTTTATAGGTGATCGGTGTGCACTACTCCGGAGTAAAGCTTGAAAGCGTTGTCACTACGCTGGGGAAAGTTGGTACGTATTGTCAAATCACTGGGAAAGCTGCGCGTGCTGTCTGCTGGCTATGAGAAGCTAGTGCATGTTGTCAAATCACTGAAAAAGCCGATGCTATTGTCTACTCGCCGCAAAAAAGCTGGTACGTGTTGTCAAATCACTGGAAAAACTGGTGCATGCTGTCCACTCACTGTGAAAAGCTGATACATGTTGTCAAATCACTGAAAAAGTAGTGTGTGTTGTATACTCGCTAATATCTCAAGAAAGAATTCCAAGAACCAGACACGCTCTGCCATGTGAATACAATACATTTACACATTACACATCTATGTTTTAGTACATGGGTGAACTAGAGCGAGAATAGGAGCTACTATAGCTTGCTAAGCTGGAACGGGAGCAATTGTGGTCTCGGTTGGTTTATCCAATGTTGAGGACGATCAACGGGCTAGGGCGTCGTATGATCTTATGCACGCTGCTCCTCAAGTGTAGTTCTTTGATGAGTGGCTGGGTTAGAGCAGGATTGGTTGGGATGATAGGGTCCGGTGGGGATGATGGGGTCTGGGGGGGGAGCTGGAGCGTGGATCACTGCTGCTACTACAGTCCGCTCAAGCTCGATGACTACGACATCCCTCTTATGCTCCACTGCAGCTAAGGCCTTCTCGCACTTGATGAGCTGAGCATGGAGAGTCTCAGCCTAGTTGTAGCTAGCGAAGGTCCAAGATCTCTTCTAGAGCCTCGGTGTAGGTGGCTCTTATAGCTCGGATGAGCTGGACCTAGTACGTCAGAAGCGGGTCATCCTCGAAGCTGAGGACGATGTCTTGAAAGGATGGATAGTAGCAAAACAAGGAGATTAGTATGCCAGCCTCGTGGATATTACACAGGTGAGCACAAGCTAGGCGGGTGGCGTCCTGAAGGGTGTCGATGGAAGTGCTCTTCAGGTACTCCATGCGGTAGATGCAGGGGGTGTACTCACCTTCCCATGTGTATGGAAGACTTCCATCATCGAGGCCTCCCTGTCTCCTTCCTGGTACTTTCGTCCCCTGAAGAAGGGACGGTACTAGTAACGCAGGTACTGCATTAGTTCATGCAGTATGTCGACGAACTCTCATTTGTCCTCTCCATGGGGAAAGTAGTCCCATGGCCCAATGTTATCTGATCCAACCATTTACAGTGAATAGGAGTGTATTAGTAACAATTTAATGATATAATGAAGCTTTTGCTTTTTAGTTTAAGGAAATAATACCAGGTCCTTGGATAGTAGTCATTCTATAATCACACGAGAACGATAAATATATATGTGCGGACATATGTAAAAATATTTTAGCTATTTTCCATCCTATATTTTTGTAGCTATTTATAATAAATAAACATAGCTATTTGTAAAAACACATTCGTTAACTAAACACTAAACATGACTACCTAGCATATTCCACATTACAAAAACCACAATTACGTTAATAAAATGATAACGATATATTAATGTTGCTCGCATGCGAATTGAGCATACCTTTTTCTCAAGATAATCACCACCTCCACAATACTTCCAACTGCAAAGGATAGTAAATCACAGCCACACTGCCTCTCTACACTCTTGCTTGGCAAGAAATCCATCTTCTTTCCTTCCCCTCCCTGGCTGTGCTCTCTCTCGCTTGGCAGTAATGCAACCGCGGGTCGCATTTTATACACGCAAGTGAACACAATGTAATTAACGTGTGAATAGGATGAATCTACCATGGCGTCGTGTTGTGTCATTAACATGATTCCCTCACGCGTGTGCTGCCGCTACCCTTGAGGAATCAGATTCCCTCCCACGCGTGCCTATCCGCTACCTTCCTCACCTCCCGCTACACTGCGGTTGCCTGTCGAGCTAGGGTTGCTCGGCAGCAGCCTACCATGCAAGGGCGACTCGACACCATCTACCAACCGTGCCTCGTCGTTTGCCTGCCACGTAAGCTCGCCCAGCCGTGCGTCTGGCCTTTTGCCGAGCTACGGTGGTGCGGCAAGTGACACGTATTGCCTGCCGCGCCTTCTGAGCCCCGAGAGGGGTCCATTTTTTGCCAAAAAAATGTGCTAGGAGCCATTTTTTTTAAAAAAAAACATCGCTGCAGGTCATATATGTGAACAGTTCCTCTTCTAGCCGTCATGTTCACAGCTAATGGTTCATACTGACCTCACAAAAAAGGGTTCATACTGACACTTTCAGTTTGTTTTAAACAAATTATAAGAAATTAGACATCATAATAATGATCATCTAACACGTGCAAAACTAAAATGCTATTTTCTAATGCACTCAATATTTCAGGTGCTCATGATAGCAAAATAAAAAAAAATATAGCAATAAGGCCTTAAACGTAAAAATAAAAAGGTGAGACTTTTGTGCTACTTTAGCTTTTTCTTTACCTGTAGAGATCGCAGGTAGATACCAAATCAATTGATGGAGCTCAAACTCTTCATGTACTGAATTGTGCCATGAACCAAAAAGTCCCATAGTTTCTATAGTGAAAGCAATAAAAAAGATTGAAAACATCTAGCAGAAATTGTTAATAGTCGGTACTTAATTACCTGCCAAAAACTCTCCAGCAGAAATAAGTTCAGTTGTTTCACCACTACAAAAAACAAATCATCACAGACAGAATTGTATCAAATACGGTTTTCTGAGCCGTCTAAATTTATGGATAAGTGATAATCGGAGGTTATCACAGACAGTTTGTGAGCCATTTGTGATAAATACAACATAGATGGTTTGTTACTAGAATCATCTGTGATACTCTAACATCACAGACGACTCAGAATAAAAACCGTATGTGATACACTAACAGCACAGACGGTTCTAGCCACCAACCGTTTATGATGGGAGAGTATCACAGACAGTTGTAATATAGTACATTCTGTGATAGTCCTTCATAGACAGTTTATACTACAAAACCGTCTGTGATACTTCATTCTCCTAAATTGTTTTTGTTTTTTGGCTAGCCTCAAGAAATATTAGCTATACCCTTTGAAAACATGCAAATACAATAGCAAACACAGCGGCACATTCTATTAGAATCCACTATTACAGTATCACAATATTACGAGTAGGTTACCCATCTAACATAGCAAGAACATGGAAATCCTACAAACCCAACTCTTAAACATGACAAGAACACATCTCCTAATCCTATAATCCCATGGCAAAAACATAGAAGTAGGAGAGGTCCTAGCAATGCACGAGCTGGATGCCCTTGACGCTGACTTGAGCACCGTCTTGGTAGCCAGCTGCTTCCGAGGTGCCTTGCAATGAAGGAGAGGCGGCAGTAGTGTCACCTTTGTGTCACGATGGTGATACTGCACAAGACACTCTTACGACACTTACGACAAGTGTCTTGTGCAGTGAACTGTGGTGTCACAACGGAGCACTAGCTCAGGCGGTGTTGGCGTCGTCGAGGAACAAGCTAGGAGTGGATGAATTAGGAGCAGTCGGTAGAACTCACGCATCTTGGAGTGAAATTGGGGAAAATGGAGAGGGGGAATAATTAATAAGGGGCGAGAGGTGGGAGGAACCGGTGCTTGCCGTTCGATGAGAAGAGAATGGATAGGTGAGATCAGAATCCTGGGGGAGATGCCACGAATCGATGTTGTGGTATTATCAGAGACAGTTTATTATACCAACCGATGGTTTGTTTTACGAACCATCGTGATAATGCACATATCAGAGATGATTTTTTATACGAACCATCGATGATAATGCAATCAGAGATGGTTTGGAATATGAACTATCTGTGATAACGCTAAAAAAATGTGTGCCCTACTCCCGCCTGTTAATATTCCGATGCAAGTGACCCTTAAACTTCCACACGGTTAGCTTTATGTGCAGCGCGGTGTACAATTCCTTATACCACAAACTCAATCTCTTCTAAACTGTCCTCTCCTTTATCTTCTTCACCAGATTTCTCAATAATAGCATTTAGTATTCTTTTGAACTCCTTCCTCTCATCTATCCATCATGAGTTGTTTGGCAGCCGACTAACAACTTACATCTGGAGCAACTCCTCCACTCACGCTCTGCTCTCCTTCCTCAAGTTGCTTCTATCCGTCAGCTGGACCTCAACATCCATCGTCGACGGAGGTGTCTCATTGCTGCTCAGGAAAGAGAAACCGCCCTCAGCCTCGTTCTTCTCTTCAATGTGCGCAAAGCGGGAGAAGCTTTTACGACAATAGAGAGACACATAGATAACCTTGCCGATCAAGTAGAAGCGTTAATTCTGAGGAAGCTTATCATGGCATTCTCTTTGAGATTATGGGCTATGCTAATGATTTGTCTAGGCTAGAGTAGGAAGTAGAGACGGCAAGGACAATCTTCACGGCATTCGAGAACTCAGCCGCTGATCCTCCAACTCCAAAAGTAGAAGAGGGAGCATATAAAGTCAGAAGACCAAAATCTAAGATATCTTTTTTTGGACTTTTGTAATAAATTTGACTTAAATTTGTCTTTTGTAAAAGTGACTGGTCACACTTGTCTGTTACAGCTGATCGATCAGTAGCTTCTGTAGTTCATATGACAAAGGACAAAACACAAACGATTCTATATATTTAAAAGCCGTCTATGATAATTGACATCACAGACTGTTTTAATCTGAACCGTCTATGATAATTCACATACGGTTCTTACCAATAACAATCTGTGATATTACATCTTCACAGATGATTTTGGGGAACCGTCTCTGATGTGGCGTCTAAATATTAGGCTTTTTGTAGTAGTGTTTGCTTGAATGCAATCTCAAGGTCCTGGCTAAGAATGCAATCTCAAGGTCCTTGTAAGCCAACTTGAAGGATTCCATCAAAAATTCAGTCATACATCATGCTTAACGGGAAGAAAAATGGAATTCGCATATTAGAATAGAAACTTTCACAAAATTGATGTCATGAAGAGAGCTACCATCAACAATCTGTACACTGTTTAGTAGTGATACTGACAAAAGTTGCATTTTGAGCAATTAATGGAGCAACTTCTGAACACAAGTGATCCTGTCGAGTGGATACAAATGGAAGAAAATAAAGGCAATGTACAAATATATCTTCTAAATGAGAATATCATATATAGTATAAATGTCTTCCGGCAGGATTCATGGCTGAACTAGCTCTGGTAGGATTCATGGCTGCACTAATTGCAGTGATTTCCAGCGCAGCTGTAACAGAAACAGAAACTTGCAGATACTGTTTGCATTTTATTACCTAAATGATCAATCAAGATCAATGTCTTTTCTATTTGCAGAAAAACTACGGTTGAAACTTAGAATTTCACTGCACCATAATTTTGTCAACTGAACTAATCAAAGTAGTCATGTAACTTCTCGATCACAAATTTCGACTAGAATAAAATGCACAATATAAAGAATTATTCCACTCTCCCCAAAGCTCATCTGTAGACAACAAAAATACTCAACCAATTAACACCTTACCAAAGGTTAAACAAACCATTCAATCGCCAACATCAGGCTTGTATTGTTGGAAAGAAGTTTCTGAGAAACTTGTCAACAAAAAGAATATATGATGAGGGAAACTAAAATTCACCAAATAAACAAGGTTGTAAAAATTAATAGATTTGTCCATACCATACCTTAATGAATCGGAATTTGTTCAGATAACCCTAAGTTGAATGGTCACATATATAGCAATCAATCAGACACTGTTAGGAAACAAATTACCCCTCCAGTCAAAAATACATGTCATTTTGAAATATGTACAATTAAACTTTTAAAACTTTAGCTATCGAATTTTTTTAAATATTTAGATTGAATACATGAAAATCATATGTATAGATTTGTCTCGAAATTTTTTTCATAATATTACAATTTTATTTAGTGTTATAACTTATATTATAATAGAAATTAGTGGTAGCCTGGACACCGCGGGTAAAGCTCGTCTTTGGTCGCCTATGAATGGGCACGCTAACTTTGGTGGCAGAAGGCATCCTACAAGGAGACACTACACCAGTGAGGGTGTGTTTGGTTCGTGGATAGAGGTTGTATCGTATATCCTGACTGAGTGGATGCAGGCTGAGTGGAATCGTATTTCAGAAAAAGAAGATGTTTGGTGAGGTTGCATGAGCGGATGCAAAAAAACTGAGATGCTGTTTGGTTGCCTGTATGAGCGGATGCAGTCTACCAAACCTGAGAGGCTGACACGTGGGACCGCATAAGATACACTGCATCAACCCATCCAGGATGGCCAGTGAAGCTCATTTTGAGCGTATCCACCCATACAGGATGAGGGCGTATTTTTGCATCCGCTCATGCAGGCTGCATCTACTCATACAGGCAACCAAACAGGCTCTTTCTCAGATTATACGGATCCACCCAGTCAGGACGAAGGAGATTGAGGCAACCAAACACACCCTGAGTTCTTGAGACGATCCTATTGGTGAGAAGCAGAACATAAATAGGATTAACTATTCCAGAGGAGATTTAAAGCCATGACGCCAGAGCGCCCGACCTCTCGGATACCTATGCTCGATGGTTTTCGAATGCACCTCTCGTCACGGATTGGCTATGGGGATTTGATCGAAATCTGCAACGCCAAAGTTGGATCCAATGGAACAATGGTTGGGCTTTACTTGGGATGATTTCATGATAATAGCTTCATCCAATGACTATTTTATTTAAGGTGATGTGGATGCACCTTAGATGAGATAAATAGTGCTAACTACATCTAGTGGACATTACTTATATAGATATATAGGATTAGCACGAAACAAATACAGTGTTTGCCTTCAATTTTAATTTTGAGAATGGGGTCCATTTGTTTGACTAGAACTACATATCTATCACTTATGCGAGACCTTGAAGGCACATTAAGTACACAACTAGAATTAATTTGCAACAACAGTAAGGTGAAATCTAGGTAGTTTGCAATTGTTCTGAAATTTGCAGTCAGGGAACAGATATGTCACCACTATCATGGTTTGTAACATATGTTATTGGAAAGATAAAAGATAAGAAAAAGTAGCAACGTGGATTAACAACCTCATAAATATATATATATATTCTGGTTAACGAGGGGCTTTCTCTACTTCAATTTAGCCAGAATCAGGAAAAGTGGCATTATACATTCACAACCTCACAAATATGGTCATAGGGGCTGCTCTCTACTGCAATTTTGGCCGTTACTTTCCAAATCGAGCTCTAGCTAATCTTGACCGCTCATTATCCACCATCAGTTATTTGCATTCATAACAAAAACACACATAGAAATGTTTGACAAGAAAAAAATGCAACGCACCATATATAATTGAATCTCATTTTCATACAATTGTTTGGCGGGGCACACAAATGGAATGCATTCCATCGGTTGAACCTCTTCTAACAATTTAGACCCAGTTGGCTGATACCAACCTCATGAAATGATGAACAAATTCAAGAGGTTGTTTACTCAACATACCAATTTGAACATATAGCATTGAACTATGCATAAAGGCAGATAACTAAATAACTAAATTTCACAGAACTTGAGTGGTGCAAAAAATTCTCTGTGAACTTATAACTAAATAACTAAGGAAGAAAAATCAACTAACATTTCCACCTAAAATACAAAATTCCATCAAAATAGCATAATACACATAAATATCAATGTAGTGTAGTTTTTCATTTCTATAAAAAAATGGTAGAAATAACAAAAGATAACTATATATATAACATAGACAGAGTGAGGATCACAAAAAAACTTCAGATTTTCCCTAAAAAACACCAAAGCAACGCACTTTTTATCAGTCAACATGTCAAGTAAAATTAATCGTACAATTAGTGGTTGATTATATCATTGGCCAATCATTAAGAACACATACCTAGTATGAGGGATCATATTAGCTGTGTAAAATTGTCCCTCCAAATATATGCAGCAAAGCTTACTTTTCATATGTATGTTTCGACTTTATAAAATTGGCATGATGCATATGAAACAAATCCAATGGAATTATGTCTTCAGACAGGAACATGTAACTAAGTCCAGAACATGCTTAATTATATGGATACAAGCAACTAGATATTAATGCGGCTTCAGACTTTGTTTAAAAAAAATGAGTTTAACAAGATGATCCGTCAATTGGATTTAATGCGGATTAAGCATCTTTCTGGCACTAAGCTCAACAGTTCAAAAAAAAAAAGCAAATTAAAGGCTACAATAAGCATATGTGTGGTCCAATCACCTCAAGTACTGCATGCGCCCACCATTTCCTCGAGTACGAACGATGCCTTTGTTGTTCTTTTTAGAGGATTCCATCAAAGAATTAGACAATAATTAGTGCACAGTCAAAATATAGATATTGATATAATACTTGGACTACTAAGAGGAAATAACAAGAAAAACACTGGCTCGTACCAACTGATGTAAAATCGAGCCCATGCATTGTCATTATATATTAACATAATAACATCATAGCAACGTAGCATTGCCTTCAAGACCATTTGTGTGAAACCAAATATTGTAAGCACTATCCAATTGAATGCTATTCAGGAAAAGCAGTTGTCTCACCATGAAGTATCTTGCTCTATATATGCATGTCCGGTATCCAAATATCACATACATATGCACGTACGTACAGTTTATACTGGCAATTTTTTTTTACAATATGAAGTAAGAACTAAATAAAGATCTGTCGCTAGCTGAAAACAACCCCATGTTCCACGCAGTAAGAACATGCATATGGAAGATCACCACTACAGTTTTGTACCTGGGGAAAAGGGGATTAATTGGTGCAGAAAAGAGAATAAAATGATAGATCACCACTAAAACCACAAAGTCATACTTATAAATTTGGAAATATAGCATAGCTACTGTGAGGAGCACACTCAGCCCCAAAAAAAAAATATTCTCGCGAGTTTATAAATTTCAATCGATTCAGTAACAACCACCTGAACAAAAAAAAAACGATGTCCAAGAAAATAGCAACTTTCTGTGGAGTTAAAGAAACTGCGAAGAACTATCAGAAATCATACACCTATGAGTCTCCAAGAAGGAAATGCCCAATCTATGGGTTAACCAAGCTCTATGCTGCATACAATAAAACGACCTTGTGTTATACTGCGCTATTCTCAACTTCTCGCATGGAGATCACACAAGGCAATGAAAAAACCCAACCATAGTTGAGTTAGGAAAACAACAAGATTAGGTTGGACCAAAGGCCAATTAAACCCTTATTATCTCGTAGATTCACGCCGATTCACTCTAATTAAGAACAAAAGGATATATACATGCAAGAAAAAACTGCACCACAAAAGAGAAATTAAACGATTGCACAAATGAAACAGCCGATTGAACACAAGACATACATTCCTAATTCACATCACAAGCAGCTCCATGAGATGTACCGTCGCCATTAGAGGCAAAACCATGAGGAATCCCCAAACACAAGTAATAGCACAATACCACTAGTAGACCTTGTACGAGGAGGCGGGTATGCTTTAGCAGAAGCAAAGGACGAGAAGAAATATGACTTATTACCGGAGATGGAAACGTTTCCAGATCTGGAAGGCGCCGGCGCCGGTAGGTGCCCTCTTTCCACTTGTAGACAAGCAGATCTGCCTCCCACGACCACCATGGCTGCCTCCTACCTACCTCACAGCACCACATGAGATGAGGAAAGCAAAAGGGGAAAAGTACTCAAAATTTCGTGAGCTTGGAGAGAAATCCTTAACAAAAGTTGAGATTAGAGCAAGTGAGGGAGGAGGAAGAAGACTAGAAGTCGGAGAAGAGGCAAAGGACTGGTCAAACAGTGCTTTCCGTTAAGCACGCATGGACATGGAGAGGCGAGCAAAGAACCGTATTAATCAAATCATCACGCGTCCTCTTCCCCCAAGGCGATGGTTAATCCTTGCAAGACACAAAGATGGCAAAGAGAAACTCGCCAAGACAAGAAAGAAAAAGGAATTTACCGGCCGACCGGCACAAGAATACAGGATGTGCATGCGCGCAGCTAGCAGCCTTGAAAGAGTACCTTATTCCAAAGAGCAGGCAAGCCATTGGTATCCGAGCAAGATAAGGATAGGGTGGGGACATGGACTAGGCACATCACATGAAGCCAAACAAAGCCTCTTGCTCTCGGCAGTCGATGCAAGAATTGATGCACGTCGCAGCGGCGAGTGATGGAAACGGTCGTAGGGGGTGATGGATGGATGGATGTATACGGCAGAACAAGTCCCGAGGGGAGAGAGCTGACAGAGAGAGAAATGAGCACGCAGCAGCAGCTGCGTCTTATCTCTCCATCCTCCATTGTCTTTATCACCAGCAGCAGCCGTATTTAGATGCAATCTGGCTGCTGTGTGCTCACTCTCTTCTGTCAGCCAGCCATGTACACCACCATCATCACCACCTCCGACCCATACCATCATCGACCACTGCCAAGTGCCAAGCAAACACAGCAAACAATCGACACGAAGAGAGAGAGAGAGAGAGAGAGAGAGAGAGATCAAACCCATTTCCTCGAATCGGGGAAGGGAGCGGCGGCAGTCCAGATCTGGGAGGGCTATCTGGCTTCTTCAACCTCTCTGGGGGTGTATCCCATCGGTTAGCGTCCACCGACGGTCTTATATAGAAGAGATGGTTCTGTACCTTTCTTGTTCTACTCATCGTGTAGCCCTACGGTTGTTAGGGTTGGAGAAAGGGAGATGAGGGTGAGATTGTGTTTATCTTTTTATTTGCAATTTTCCAGTTAGAATATAATCTTTTTAAGGTTTTGCTATATGTACGAATGGTCACAAATGGTCGGGAGAGGATTCGGCGATAAGAGTATTATATTCACACTTTCAAAGTGTGAGGTCCACTTGTAATAAATATTTGCGCAATTAAAACGCCTCTGCCTTTCTGTATGGTTGACGGTATTTATTTGCTTGAAACAGATTGGTCATAATTATTATGCCCATATTTTAATATGCAACCCATAATATTATTTGCGATAGATGTAGATCTGTATTTTTTTCTTATAGTATAATACAGTAAATATTGACTTCCGTATTTCTCATATATTCTCTACCTATCCACTAGAGCGACTGTGTACTTATAGCACAATCCAATCAATGATCGACACAAATTGTTTCTTTCCGTCGGTTTTGTCTATACATATATAGCTACTCTATCGCTATTTCTTCCCGTCAATTCTATCCATATATACATAGCTACTCTACTGTTTTATTGCTAACCTTTATCAGTAGTGTGTTGTATAGTGGTTTTTCAATGATAAATCATCTGACTTCGTATATATTTTAAGTATTGTTTCCGTATGTTGGTGGTGTAAGACAAATTGGTCACTTAGAATTAATAGTCCATGAACAAAATATTTATACTATATTCATGTTGGTTAGAATGCTCCCTGTTTATCTTGGTTTACACAAAAATAAAATTAATAGAGCTAAAAACAAACTAAATCTTTAGAAGGACTCGTCCTTATTTCCCTAAATTTTCCACATTGGAGAAAGAGGGTGCTTCGCATGTTCCGAGTGTGAGGTCCATTTTTGGAAACATTCATACATTTGTAGTACTTTAGTATTTTTTATGATTGACAATATTTATTCACTTGAAATAGATTTCACGATATGTAAAGCTTTATGTGCAACCCCCTACATTATTTACAATATATGTAAATTTGCATTATTTCTTACAGTAAAATCCAATATGTGGTCCACACCTGAAGTTTTCCTCTGTCCACTAGAGTAGTTGGGTATAATTTTTTATAGCACAATCCAATAAGTGATCGACATAGACTGTTCTCTTTACATTGGTTCTATCCATAGATGCCCACTTTCTTAATTATGTGCTAACTTTTGTCCTTCGTGTGCTGTAAATTTTAGACAAAGATAGGTTCCTACGAAATCGTGGTTTTTCATTCATAAATTAATTTGACTTTGTATATATCTAATATCTTTTTTTAGAATTTTATCTATTCTTATTATTGTTGTTTTAATATGGTGGTAAGCAAATATTGTGCATTTACGTCTGCATCGGACGTTATAATCTGCATCGATCTATTTACACTACTACAGAAAGCCTCATAGTAGACGCCTCATCACAGACGGTTTTGTGAAACCGTCTCTAATGAACACTATTACAGACGGTTGTAATTAGGAGGCCGTCTGTGGTATTTGTGGCGGGAAAATGGATTATCACAGACGGTTATTACCGAAGTATCACAGACGGTCTGTATTAAAAACCGTCTGTGATAATCCCAGATTATCACAGACGGTTTTTAATAAAAAACCGTCTGTGATAAGCTAGTTATCACAGACGGTTTTTAATCAAAAACCGTCTGTGATAATGGCTAAGGCATTTATTGCGCTGCTCAGACCGCATCTGTCTTCATTTCGATCCAGATCTAGCCACTGCTGCGCACTTTTTCACTCGGGAGGAAGCTAGGCGATTTCAGGCCAGTTAATTTGGTGGGAAGATGCAGAGATTGAGCTTTGAATATTCAGTCTTTCCTGGTTGCTCTAGATATGGTTAGTAATGTAATTTATTTTTTCTTTAATTGCATTACAATTTAGGTCTAAGTAATCCATTAGTGGTTATTGAAGATGGTTAATTTGCAAAATTGTTGGTTATATAATAGCTGTTGTGTTTGTAATATGAATTGAGCTAGCAAATTAAGTCTCAATATAATAAATGTGGCCGGTATATATGTAGTTATAATTAGTTAATCTAGATTTTAATACTAAGTTGTTATATATGTACGTAACGTAGGACCGAAGCTGGATGTATGCCGCGAGCTGTGTGAGTGAAGAGTACATTAATGGCGTTTCTGCTTTTATAAGAGCCGCCGAGGAGGATATGTTGAATAAGGGGGTGGAATATATGTGCTGTCCATGCACTGACTGCGAGAATTTGAAGATGTTTAAGAACCGAGGGCAAATTGTAGCGCACTTGATTCGGAGGAGTTTCAAAAAGGATTATACGTGTTGGACCAGTCATGGCGAAGTGAATGATCATATGCCGCCGGATGACATCGTCGGTGAAGTGAATGATATGCCCCCGGATGACATCGCCGGCGAAGTGAATGATATGCCCTCAGATGACATCGCCGGCGAAGTGAATGATATGCCCCCGGATGACATCGCCGGTGAAGTGAATGACATGCCGCCGGTTGATGTCGATTGTGGCTCGGATTCGGATAGGTTGCACGATGATAATCTGGATCAGATGCTTCGCGATGTAGAAGAGAACTATGATGAGAGAGAGTATGTTAAATTCCGTGGCTTGATGGAGGACTCAGAGAAACCTTTGTACACGAACTGCAAGTACACGAGGTTGTCGGCCGTGCTTGAACTGTTGAAATTGAAGGCAAGCAATGGTTGGTCCGACAAGAGTTTCACGGCGCTGCTAGGTCTTTTAGCGGACATGCTTCTGGAGGGAAATGAGTTGCCTAAAACCACGTATAAAGCCAAGAAGGTTCTTTGTCCGTTGGGAATGGAAGTAGAATGAATACATGCATGCCCGAATGACTGTATCCTCTACCGTAAAGAGTATGCAAACATGCATGTATGTCCGGTGTGCAACGCATCCCGATACAAACGTAACAATTAATCAGATGATGGCGAGGGAACAGAGGCGAAGAAAGGACCTCCTGCTAAGGTGGCATGGTATTTTCCTATAATTCCCCGTTTGAAAAGGTGTTTTGCAAATCCAAAGGAGGCAAAACTGCTGCGTTGGCACTCGGAGGAGCGCAAGAAGGATGGAATGATAAGACACCTTGCTGATTCCGCGCAGTGGAGAAACATCGATAGGAGTTTTGCAGAGTTCGGTGCAGAACCAAGGAATATAAGGTTTGGACTGAGTACAGATGGAATGAATCCTTTCAGTAGCATGAGCAGCCGACACAGCACATGGCCCGTGACTCTCTGCATCTATAACTTTCCTCCTTGGTTGTGTATGAAGCGAAAGTACATTTTGCTGTCGATACTTATCCAAGGGCCAAAACAACCTGGAAATGATATCGATGTGTTCCTAGCACCGTTGGTGGAAGATCTAAAAGTACTGTGGAACGAAGGGGTACAGGTATGGGATGCATACAAACGAGAGAACTTCACTCTGCGCTCCTTATTGTTCTGCACCATAAATGATTATCCTGCCCTTGGTAACCTATCAGGCTATAGTACAAAAGGTGCCAAAGCTTGTACTCACTGTTTAGATGGTACCGAGAGTGTGTGGCTGAGACACTCACGCAAAACCGTCTACATGCGTCACCGCCGGTTCCTTCGGAGGGCTCACCCATACCGCAAGATGTAGCAACAATTTGACGGAGAGAAGGAAGACGGTTCAGCTCCAAGGCATTTAAGGGGACACGAGGTTTATGATATGGTTAAGGATTTAGATGTTGTCCTCGGAAAGGGACGTAAATTGAGGGCTCATGAGAAGAACACCTGGAAGAAGAGATCAATATTTTGGGACTTACCTTATTGGGAGTACCTAGATGTTCGGCACTGCATCGACGTCATGCACGTAGAAAAGAATGTGTGCGACAGCTTGATTGGTCTCTTACTGAACATCCGTGATAAAACAAAGGACGGCGTCAACGCACGGTTTGACTTGGCTGACATGGACATCAGGCCTGAGTTAGCACCGACATGCACTGATAATGGATGAACGTACCTTCCCCCTGCGTGTTACACTCTGTCCAAGGCTGAGAAAACAGAACTGTGCCAGTGCTTGCATGGTGTCAAAGTTCCGTCTGGTTACTCCGGCAACGTGAAGAAACTTGTTTCGATGCAAGATTTGAAGTTAAATGGCATGAAGTCTCATGATTGTCATGTGCTGATGACACAGATGCTCTCTATTGCAATTAGAAATATTTTGCCGATCAAAGTCCGAGAGACAATCATGAGGCTATGTTATTTCTTTAACACAATTGCTCAGAAGGTCATCGATCCCGAAGGACTAGATGCTCTGCAGGACGAGGTGGTGATGACTCTATGTCACCTTGAAATATACACTACAAGGTTTTTACCCAAATCCAACCACTTGTATTCGCAACGCCACAAATTTAGTCGCAATAGGAGGCTCTATTGCAACATGGACTATAATTGGTTGCGATACGTGGCACTTATTGCATCTAAATTATTGGGTTGTGTTAGTCCAAACCTTCGTTGCGACAGGTAGGTGTTATGGCCTCGATTAAACTATGGTTGCAATTACATTTAAATATTGCAACAAATGAAGCTGCGTTGTGTTAATAATAAATTTGTTGGTGGCCTAAACTACTCCTACGCATGGGCCAAAGGCTTCGAACGCATGGGCCAAAGTCAAAGGTTTCTTACACCGAGCGACCACCAGCCACATCGCCGGCATTGCTAAAAAAACGCATCGCCGCAAATTCCTGGAGCCCAGTTCTTCCTGTCCTGCTCCTCTCACCCCCTTTCTTCTCCACCCACGGCGCCGGCGAGACCGGGCCATACCTCGCCGGCGGCCACATATCCGCCTTCTCTCGCCGCTCCCCGCCGTTCCTCCACTGCCCCTTCTCAACTCTACCCAGCCTCTTCTCTCCATCCACTCCATCTCTTCCCTCGGCACCACCGCATCCAGTCGCCGCCTTGATCTCCCTCTGCATCCGGTCGCCATACTGCCGCCGCGCCACCTCTCCTCAGCCACCTTCTCCACCTCTCTCAGCCTGCCTGTTCCTCTCCACCACCCGATCCGCCTCTCCGGCCACCGCAGCCTTCTCTTCCCGGCTCTCCTCTCCACCCGTGCGCCGCCACCTCTCCTCCTTCTTCTCCACATCCACCATCGCCTCCCGTGCGCCGCCGACCTCCATCAGCGCCGCCCTTCATCACCTCCGGCCTCCGACCGCGTCGATCCCCTCCGCAGCACGGACACCGGTGGCAGCATCATCTCCACCGAGCCCGGCTTCTTCTACCAGATCGGCGCATCACCTCTCCACCGACGGCGTCTACAGATCCACGGCCGCCACCGACACCCTCATCTGCTCCTGAAGACCGATTTGTCCTCGGTTCTACCCCTGATTTGCATATGGCATAATCTGGTGACAGGTACAGAATGTCAATCTGGTCTCTCATTGCTTGCTCTGGAAAGAACCTTCTTGCGTTCGAACCAAATGGATCTGTCTCATGGATTGTTCCCCTCGGATACAACTGTAAAGAAGATCATAATTCCAGTTACCGAAAGTGAAATGGTAATCGAGTTGTGTGAAATTCTTCATGATTTCACAAATACACAGTGAGATGCATCAGTCAAATATTTTCCCTTTTTTTCCAGTTCATTTTGGTTTCAAGAGTCCAGGTCTTCAGGAGTTTGATTTCCTACTTTTGTAGTTGCAACTCTACACTTTATGATGATTCTTAGTTTTATTCTGCAAAGCGCCTGTTTGTATGTATCGATTGCATTGCTTTGACATTACGCCTTATCAGAGAATGAGTTGTATCAGTTGTGCAGATATATCTGGTGGCAGAAGATAAGGTCATAAAGATAACTCCACAAAACATACACACTGTTGATTGGGCTTGATGTGTTGACAGGAAACATTTCATGGCTGTAGAATGTTGGTCCCCAATCAGCCAATGAGCCAATAGGATCCATCTTGGTGAGTCCGTGAGTGCTAATTTAGTTTGCTTGTTTTGTAGATATTTTTTTATTTGCTTCTGAATTTCCCAATTTCTAAATGCTGAATCGATTAGGATGGTGTATTATATCTAGTGAAATTATGACTGTACATGTTGATTTGTATTAGACAAAATGTTGATGATTGAATTTTTTCTTTAATTCTATTGTATCTATGTTGCAACAATAAATTAATATACAAATATCGAACGAAATAGGCGTACACGACGAAAATCTCCTCGTCGCAATAAACTGAAATGCATCAATTGTTGTTTGTCGCAATAAACAATATTGCAACGTAGGTTGCGCAATGCCATAAGACTTAGTAACCACAACCAATGTGTCGTTGCAATACCACTTACTTGCAACCAAAAAATTTACGTGGCAACATAAGTTATTGCAATGAAACATTGTGCGTCGCAATTACGGATATAACCACCAAATAATTTTCGTTGCAGATTTTTTTATTGCAATGGAACATAGTCCGTGGCAATTAGTTCTATTCCCACGTAGCAATGGCATTGCAATATTGGCTCGTTCTTGCAACACCATGTTTGGTGGCAATATAGTCTATTGCCACAACGTGTGTCGTGGCAATAATTACTAATGCAACGATGCTATTGGTTGCAATATCTCCTATTGCGACCATATCGTGCGTGGCATTTGCTTTTTGTGCTCGTTGCGAAAGTCAAAGTATCGCAACACATCAAAATTGAGTTGCAATAACCTATTGCAACATATTTAAATGCCACGACTCACAACGAAACCAACTTCGAAGCATTTGTTACATATTGCGACCAAAATGCCCATATTGCAACCATTCTTAGGTGTGGCTTTAGGTTAAAATCCTTGTAGTGGTATTTCCCTCCTTCGTTTTTCGATATCATGGTCCATCTCATTGTTCACGTTGTGTGGGAGATAAAAATGTGCGGGCCCGTATTCCTACGTAGCATGTACCCATTTGAGAGGTTCATGGGAATTCTCAAGTCCTACGTACGGAATCGTTCTCGGCCGGAGGGCAGCATCGTCGAAGGTTATGCAAGCGAAGAGGTCATTGAGTTTTGTGTCGATTATATGGCTCAGATTCAACCGATAGGTGTCCCTCAATCTCGTCATGAGGGGAGGCTGAAGGGTCTCGGAACTATCGGAAGGAAAGCAATCACTCCAGATGTGGACACGTATACTCAAGCCCATTTCACGGTGTTGCAACACATGACTGAAGTGGCGCCTTATGTGGAGCAGCACAAGGATGTGCTTCGGCAACAGAATCCAGAGCGGCCGGATGTTTGGATCATGAGGCAACACAACCGTTGGTTCAACCAATGGTTGAAGGAGCAAATCGCTAGGAGCTCGCCGAGTGAGACGCTGACATGGTTGGCAAAAGGGCCGACATTTACAGTTGTGACATGGCAAGGATATGACATAAATGGGTACACATTCTATACGCAGTCTCAGGATGTCAAGAGCACTAACCAGAACAGCGGTGTCCGCATAGATGCATTCAGTACTGATGGGTCGAGAAACTCGTACTATGGCTTCATAGAAGAGATTTGGGAGCTCGACTATGTGGTTTTCAAAATCCCCTTATTTCGCTGCCGTTGGGTGCATCTCCCACAGGTGAAGGTTGACAAGTACGGTGTCACGACCGTGGACCTCCAACGTGTCGGGTACAAAGACAAACCATTCGTACTCGCCAATCAAGTTGTTCAAGTTTTCTATGTAACCGACCCGGCAAATAAGAAATGCCATGTAGTTCTTCATGGAAAAAGGAGAATTGTTGGAGTGGAGAATGTAGTGGACGAGGAGGAATACAATCAATTTGACAACTTACCTCCTTTTGGAAATGGCATAAGGGTCGACGATGAACAACGTGACGAAACTAGTTACGTACGCATTGATCATGATGAAGGGCTAATTTTTAAAGGAAATAAGCAAGTACAATAAGAATGTATATGTGAAAATATGTGATGTAGTCAATTTTGAGATGTATATGTGAAAAAGTGTGATGTAGTCAATTTTGAGATGTATATGTGAAAATGTGTGATGTAGTCAATTTTGAGATGTATATGTAAAAATGTGTGATGTAGTCAATTTTCAGATGTGTATGTGAAAATGTGTGACAAAAATGAATGCGGATTGAGCAAATGTGTAAATGAATGCAGTTGGTAGGTAGTTAATCATGAATGCAGATGGTTGGCTGTTGATCATAAATGACTACAGTCCCATAGGCTTATCACAGACGGTTCTAAACTTAGAACCGTCTGTGATATGAATATCACAGACGGTTCTAAGTTTAGAACCGTCTGTGATATGAATATCACAGACGGTTCTAAGTTTAGAACCATTTGTGATAAGCCTACTATCTTAGACGGTTCTAAACGTAGAACCGTCTGAGATAGTATGCTTATTACAGACGGTTCTAAACTTAGAACCGTCTGTGATATTCATATCACAGACGGTTCTAAGTTTAGAACCGTCTGTAATAATCCGCTATATATACCCGTGTCTAGGGTTTTCCGTGTATTCTGCAGTTATTCTATATCTAAATCCCAATCTGCCTCCCCCGAGCCCTCGCCGCCGCCTCCCTCGAGCCCTCGCCGGCCGCCTCACTCGAGCCCTCCCCGGCCGCCTCACTCGAGCCCGTCGTCGTCGCCGCCTCCCCGAGCCCGTCGTCGCCTCCTCCTCCTCCTCCTCCGTCGTCGTCGCCGCCGCCTCCCCGAGGCCGTCGTCGCCGCCGCCTCCCCGAGCCCGGGGCCTCCTCCTCCTCCGTCGCCGCCGCCTCCTCCTGCGTCGCCGCCTCCTCCTCCTCCTCCGTCGTCGTCGCCTCCTCCTCCTCCGTCGGCGCCACCTCCTCCTCCGTCACCAAAACCCTAAGGTCATCAAATCCCTCCCCGAGCTTCATGCTTACTGTTAGGGTTTAGGGTTGATGCTTGATACTTCATACTGAGTGTTAGGGTTTAGGGCTTACTGTTATATGCTTACTGTTATGTATATGGTTAGCTGCTTACTGTTATCTATATGGTTAGTTGCTTACTGTTATGTATATGGTTAGTTGCTTACTGTTATATGCTTACTGTTATGGTATATGCTTACTGTATATTCAAGTTTGTTATGCTTACTGTTATGGTTAGTTGCTTAGTTGCATTCATGTATATTCAAGTTTGTTAATCTTCCATATACTGAGATTGCCTGTGGGATTTACAGTTGCTCGATGATGATAAATTCATATACTGAGATTGGTTCATTCGGTCTTTGAGCTCTAATAGCTGTTATATACAATCTTCCATATACTGAGATTGCCTGTGGGATTTACAGTTATGGCATGTTATTAAATTGATCTGTTAGGATTTCATCTTGACAAGTTAAAAGTTAACTGCTATCTGAATATATGCATGCTGAATATATCTTGATCTTGAGATTGTAGAGTTTGTATCTAGAGCTCAAAAGACTGAATTCATTATTTGGCATAACCAATCAAGGAAGAGTATATGATTTAGTAGCGGGACGGCCAAGATTAATCTTGTGCAACCCTACAATTTGAGAGCACATATTCATGTTGAGACTGTTATTGATTCTATTATTTGGTTTATAGTATTAGCAACTAAAGTAGGTGCTAAGATAGGCACATCACCCCCTCTCTATGTCCATATCACCCCCTCCCTTCTCCCCCTCCCCTCTACTCCTCTCTTCCAATTCAATATGATTACATTCTCATCTTATCTTAATAGACCCACAAAATGAGCAACATGTCACCCGCGCATTCTTCAACATCATCGCCGGAGGCGTCCGCTCCAACATCAAGACGCCAAGGAAGAGGGCTATCAAAGAAGCCTCAGAGCTGACAGACCATCACAGCGGTAAACGCAGCCGGGGTCCCTATCCTTCCTAAGCAAGCGGTAAACGCGTTCCGAACCATGGTCGGAATAGTTGCACGAGAACGAATTGAGATCACATACAATTCGTGGAAGAACGTGCCTGACACTCGGAAACATGAGCTGTGGACCGAAATTTTGGCATCGTTCGAGTTCCTAGAAGAACACTTACACGCTGTGGAACGACAAACCTACCAAGCGGCGTGCAAAGCATGGAAGAACTTCAAGAGCACGCTTGTCACGAAATACGTGGAGACGGACGAAACGCCTTTTACTAAATACCCATTCCTGGAACCACAATGGGAAGAGTTCAAGGCGATGAAAACGACCGAAGATTTCAAAAGTACAAGTGTGGCGCACAAGGCCCTCCAGGCAAAAAACACGCACCCCCACAGACTTGGCACAGCTGGGTATGCGGGTAAAATCCCGCAATGGAGGTTGGAGGATGAGCTGGCAGCTGCAGAGGACATCGCCCCGCCGTTTTCCAATATCCCGGATGACCGCGCTCGAAATTGGCTTAGAGCAAGGTCATCTACAACGACATCGGGGGACGTCTCCTTTCGAAACCCTGCAGACCAGCAAGTGTCCCAGCGCCTGGTAAGATATCGATCAAACTACGTAGCTTGTAATTACTCCACAACTTCGTACGAATTGAAATGACATGTCGTGCTCTTGCAGGAAGAGCTGAGTTTTCAATCTACCAAGGGATCATTCCAGGGAACAAGGGAGAATTATATGCTCTCTGTGGCCCTTGGGAACAAGGAGCACCCGGGCCGTACGAGAGGCCTTGGGCTTTACGTTCCATGGAAACATGGTTTCCAAGATGACTCCGACATGTATCGGCGCAGGAAGAGAAACAAAGCCGAGCGTGACGCACTGCTACGGGAACAGATCAAGGCATCTCTTAAAGACGAGCTACTGGGTTCGATGGATGATATAATCAGAGATGAGGTGCGGAAACAGACAGAAAGTCAGCAGGCCGCCATCGCCGCTGCTGCGCTAGCTAGCCCGCACAACCGTCCGAGTAGCTGCGCGTCCAATCCGACGCAAATCCAGTCCAAATTTCCTGTGGACGACATCCAGGTAATAATTATTACCTCTCGAATGCTTGCTCTATTGGTAGGCCTATTCGAGTAGCTAATTTTGTATCGTTATGTAGGAGCCTACGAATTGCAAGCTCCAAGTGAGATATGGCTCCGTTCCCTTGTACGCTGCTTGGGGCCAGGCATATTCGTCTGGTATCGGGGCCATGGTGCATGGTCAAGCTTTAGCGCCAGGCTTCACAAAAGTTAATGTGGATGGTGTGTATGTCAATTTTGAGGTGGTCCCACTACCGAAGCCCCCCAACGACGAGATCATGACTCTAGGACAGGCCATCGGAACATTCATCCAGTGGCCCAAAAGCGACATCTCCCTGGAGTCTTCTTCACCGGTGGCAGGACCAGAGCAACATGCACTGGTTCCATCTCCATTACAATACCAGTCGGTTCCACCACCGGATACTGCACCGGTGCTATCTCCACTGGTCATACTCTCGCCAGAGCAACTTGCACTGGTGCCATATCCATTACAAGACCAGTCGGTTCCACCACCGGATACTGCACCGGTGCTATCTCCACGGGTCCTATTCTCGCCAGAGCAACTTGCACCGCTGCTGCCGACTGCCGTTAAGTCGGCCTATAGCCGAGCCAGCAAGGCCAGCAAGGGCAAAGCAAAGAAGACCAATGATGATATTCCGTACCTACCTTTGGCCCGCAAATTCGTGCTTGGTCAGCCGTTGCTCGAGGAAAAATACCTCCAAAAGCTACCATATAGTTGCACGCAATTGCACATGTGGTATACGCAGCAGTCCAATAAGCTAGAGGGAGAACGGACTTCAAGTATCACTGTCAAATTCACCGAAGAAGATTTACACCACAATTTTCAAGAGTGTATGTTCGTGGTCGCCTTTGAGGATTTATTCGATCTGTTCACGTTCAACGCTCTTGACGTCTCAATCATTCGATGCTGGACGCTGTAAGTGCGTACAATCACAGTCTCCGTTAATGTCATACCGATAAATGCCATATCTAATTTTTTGCTTTCGTGTGTGTATATATAGACACATGCTGATTAAAGCTAGATCATCCAACTTATCAGTTGGTTTCTTGGACCCACAATTGGTCGCCAAGGAAACCATCGATCAGAATACACCCCTCGTCCAGAGGTACATTGCAGCAGGACCGCTGGGTTGCGTCAAGAAGGATTATGTACTTATGCCCTTCCTTCAGAACTTTCATTGGATTTTATTAGTAATTGTACCAAAATGGAACAAGGTATATTACCTTGATTCCCTAAGTAAGAATAAAATGGACTTCACAGTTGTCAGCCAAGTAATCGATAGGTAAGCACATATTACCCATACATATCTACATTGTACTTTCTTTCCTTCCGAATGATTAAGGTTAACTTTTTCGAATTACGTAGGGCGTTCGCCACCTTCATTGAAAAGGGAGGTGACTCGAAGCGCGGGGCCAAAGGCCTGCTGACACATGTTCGAGATTTTAAGGTATTCGCTATTTCACATTAATTAATCCTATGCAACAGTTGGTACTAATGCCTCTTGAACTAACACATTCTATTTTTTGCAGTGTCACCAGCAGGAGCCGGGCAACACATGTGGATACTACGTTTGCCAACATATGGAACTACTCCTCAATTCCTCGAGGCTCACCAATCGCAAGGTTTGTCACTCTTCCCATAATTACTTCATACTTAACACGTTACATATATACGCACATTGATATTCCTATCGACAGGCTGCGTCCATCCCGTCAACTGCATTGAAACAGCCTGTTCTTGGAGGGATTCGAGGAGAGTTGGCGTACTTTTTGCTGACTCAAGTCATAACGCCAGGAGGACGGTTCCACTGCGCACCATGATTTCTTATTGGTCTTATCACTAAGTGCAAATGCAGTGCACATCTTTTCTAACTGTGCATTTGTTAATGGATATTTCATTTCAATTCAATTAATCGATTTGCGAAATGGATGCATGCTTTATGTTTGTGAAATGAAGTGCGATGTCAATGGGATGTTTTATGTCTGTGAAATGTATCTGAAAGGAAATGAGATGTGTGAATTGTATGTTTTTTGTCTGTGATTATCTGCTTGTTTCAGAGGGCATGGCTAGCATTTCCTGAGGCTAGCTATAAACAAAAATAGATTCTGCTGGGGGGAGGAGTATCATAGACGGTTTTTCATTAAAAACCATCTGTGATTATGCGATATCACAGACGGTTGTTTATAAAAAACCGTCTGTGATATCGCATAATCACAGACGGTTCGAAAACCGTCTGTGATAACTTGGATTATCACTGACCCATAATTTCATACGGTTCAGAAAACCGTCTGTGATAACGTTTCTGAACCGTCTGTAATGTGGATTTCTGTAGTAGTGTTACTATACTCATGTTGATTTCATATTGGTCCATGGACAAGTTAGTACGTGGTCCATGTGCATATTGATTATGAGTGGTCCATGCATGTTCATCTTGGTTTTAAAAAAAACTGTACTATACTGTTAACTAAACTAAAAATAAAGTAACTCTACGAAAAGGAAGAGTAAGCTAACACACATTCAGTTGATCTTATTCCATCATCTAAATTTCCCATAGAAAGGAGAAAGCGGTCGAACCTTGTTCGTAGGTTCTAAGCACATTTTGAAATCAAGTGAGAATAAACTAGTTAGCTAAGTTGAATTCTGAACCAGATAAAGTTGTAAGTTTTTCCTCATTGCATGAAAAGTACCAATCCTGTGGTTTCAAGCTTAATTGACTCAGCTAGGTCGATCAATGCTTGAATTGATGTATGTGCTCCATGAATCAATTGCATTTTCAGCCATTCATAAACTTGTTCAACTCGTAAATGTTTTTTAAAAAAACTTTGGGGGGGGGGGGTTGTTGTGGTTTCACATTTAAAAGAATTAATGCTAACTTATGGTTTTGTATATGTGTACTGATCCTACTGTTTTTAGCTTATGACTTCGTCTGAACAAATAAATTTAACTGCTTCCTAGTCGTCTTTTCAAAACAATTTATCAGAACAGTTTTTTCGAAACGTTTTATCAATATTCAGTTTATTTATATAAATACACACTTTAGGGGTAAAAAATCATCTGCGGCCGGAAAAATAGGTCTACTGTGTACTTTCATTTTTTTTGAATCCATGGATCAGTTGCATTTTGTTTTGCACCTTTAGCTGTTCCCCTTTTGGGCCATAGAACTTGGCACGCCACATGGAAGTACTGAGCACTGATGCAGTCTTGTTGATCTGACGTCGTTGTCAGACCAGGGAGGAGTTAATTGATCAAGTAAAAGTTCTATTTTGCGGCTCAGCGAAAGTTACAGTACTTGTCACGTACACCACTATCGGCTGTGGCTTCAGAATTTTAATTATAATTTATTAGTTTAATAAATAATAATTAATAAGTTAGATAAACAATAATTGCTAAGAAAAATTAAAAAAACATTAAAAAGTCAAAAGAATAAGGCCTACCACCATGCAACTTTTAGGCTCTTTAATTTGGTATACAGAAATTTCACAAAAATTTCATTAAAAATAGTTTGATCTTCACGTTGTAGACAAACCCTATCCCCGTGAGCTCGATGAGTTCCTCAATATATGTTCAAAACAGTACTGCACATTCAGTTTACACGTTCGTAGGTTAGAAGAAACAGTTGGAATAATGTTATTTTGGGTTATTTTTTCACTATTTAGCAAGAACTCGATGACATGTGTTGTTTAAAGTTAATATTTGTAAAATTAATCTCTATAGAAATTGAGATAAATAAATTAAATTGGTTCGGTATTTAGCTGGCCGGTTACCGGTTGGGTACCTTTATTCAAATATGGAAATTGAAACCCTACTAAGGACTGAAAAAATGTAAACAAAATCTGCTCTCTTCTTTAAAGTTTAATAAATCGCACAAGGAGAACTCAGCTATTCCACTTATGTACTCCTACGTTACAAACACATTTTGTTATGGCACAAGCCAAATAGTCGATAGTTCATACGCTTTCTCCTATATATGGAATGCATGGAGATATAGACTGCCACTTGTGTGTGTATGTGAGAACCAGTGAGGAAAAGGTCTGAGAGCCCCCTTTCTTGCCCTCTTGGGCTCTTTATATATGAGTGGAGGCAGGATAGCAAATATCCATTCTACTCCTTAACAATTACACATAGTGATGGTATATAGGTAAATTCCCTTATACGTACAGTGCCATATTCTTGTGTTTACTCTATGGTCCACTAGGTAATCCAGATGGCATAAGGGTAGGGGTGTAATCGGGTTGGATTTGGACGGATATTACTTAAACTGTATTCTAACCCATATTTTTTCTCAGATTTGGAGTCGGATACGATAAGAACGATAAGATCGGATACAAATACGAATTCAGAGTATTCAAAGTTTTGAATACGGTACAATCGGGGCAGATATATAACAGTTTCGGATCGAAAACGAATAATATAGATTGATAATATAGACATACAAAAAAGAACATTTTGTGAGAAACTGAGAATACATGACATCAGCATTGCGGAACCACCAAACTCTTCATCGAAATTATGGTACTAGAGTAACATGTGTCAAGTTAGTATGCCAATAATAGCTACAAGGCTACAAGAATATCAAGCACTACAGGTTGAGAGGTTTGTAGAATATCATCACATGGGAGCACTCATAACTGGCCAAAGAAAATTAGGATACTTTGGAGAATGAGATCTTCACCATAGTATGCAAGATTTTGTGCAAATAACAAATCATGATTCTCCTGTGGAATTAATAACTAATAAGTATCATATCCAAAATTGTCAAACTGATCTACTATCTACATCTATATTATTTGCAGATACAAGAAAATTGCCATTTCTAAATCAATCTGAGCATTTATAACTTATGCCACGCACACCACTTAATCTTAACTATATGGTTCAATTCGGAATTATATCATCACCTGATCACCTTCAACAACTGATTAGAAAATTGAGTTCCAATCTGAATTTAACCTTACAGATCTGATAATCCATACACTATATGAGTACCAGCTTGCATAGTGCTTTTCTAACTTCCATTAGCATTTTGATTTAATGTAGTACTCCCTGTTTGTACATTGATCTATCTTCTAATCATAACCACTATAGCTACATAGGATCACTAGATTGTTCCTAACTATACCTACATAGATCACTATATTGTAACTGGCTTTTGAGACCAACATTTTTATAATTTTCAGATAGATACCAAATGATCCCTCGATGACTTGGCATTTGAGGTCTAGGTTATGGAAATAAATTTGATACCTCTGAATCACTTGAAATTACCAAGCCAATTTCAAATTTTCAATCACTTGGCACTTGAAATTACCAAGCCAATTTCAAATTTTCAATCACTTGGCATTTGAGGTCTAGGCATCATCACAGGGGGAAAAACCCCATTAGATGTAGAACCAACCATTGCAACGAGGGAGGAAACAAGGGGGAATGGCAGGGTCACATATATTGGGGAATGCGAAATCACCGAATCAAGAGCGGTGGCCGATAGACAAGAAGAGGGAGGCGGCAGCGGTGGATCTAGGCAACTCCTGACGGTAGTGGCCTGTGGTGCTGGAACCTGGAAGCTCACGCGGTGCGGCCAAATCAGAGGCTCCTGGTAGCGGCGACGGATCCGGAGGCTCCAGGCGGCAACGGCTGAATCGGAGGCTACCGGCGGCAGCAGTGGCCAAATTGGAGGCTTCAAGAGATGACGGTAGAACTGAAGGCTTCAGGTGACAGTGGCGGAACCAGAGGCTCTAGGTGACGGCAGTTGAACTAGAGGCTTCGAGTGGTGACGGCGGCGGTGCCCTACGGTGCCGGAACCCTAGCTCACGCGGCAAGCTCACATGATGCGGTCCCTGCCTCTCTGATTCTCTCTCTCTGTACTCTGAGTCTGAAGTTGATCTGGGCCAATAGGTTAGAGGAGTTGCATTTTACATACTGAGTCATGTAGTACCGGATATCTAAGCGAATATTACTAGATTTACTGATTACCGAAGAAATTCGGTCGGTTTTTATCAATCCCAAATTTGCTACCGAATCTGGCTATAACTATCCGAATACCATACTGAATCGATCGGATACCAAACCATCTTACCAAATCTGGTACCAACCGGATTCGGTACCGGATCTGTCGGGAAAAACCCGACCCATTTGCATCCCTACATCGAGAGCTAGGCACCTCACAACAATACTCCCTTGATAGCAAGTTCGGAGATCCCAATGGGAAAGCTGTCGAAACCAACTACCGCAGCCCTTTGTGGGTGTCTGGGTGCTCAAAATCATTGGGAACAGGCCTCGCTTCCCGGGATAAAGATACAACCACCTTACAAAGACCATGCCTCCAAGGCAGGTGACACATAGAGGTGTAGCCGTCGAGGTAGAGCCACCCTGCTGAGGCAATGCCTACGAGGTAGGTAGTGTGTCTTGCGACAAAGTTGTAGCCGTCCTACCGAGGCCATGCCTCTGAAGTTGGCGGCACGTAGAGACGGAGCCATTGAGGTAAAGTTGCCCTACCGAGGCAGAGCTTACAGGGCAGGCAACATATCTCACGGCAAAGTCGTAGCCGTCCTGTTAAGGACATGCCTTTGAAGTAGACAACACGTGGAGGTAGAGTCATTAAGGTAAAGTCACCCTGCCGAGGCAAAGCCTACGAGGCAGGCAGCGTGGCTTGCGGCAAAGCAGTAGCCGTCCCATCGAGGTTGTGCCTTTGAGGCAGGCAACACGTAGAGGCAGAGTCGTCGAGGTAGAGCCGCCCTACCAAGGTGATGCCTACAAACCAAGCAGCATGTCCCGCGGTGAAGTCGTAGCCATCCCATTGAGGGCATGCTTATGAGGTAGGCGGCACCCAGAGGCGGAGCCATCGAGGTAGAGCCATCCCGCCGAGGTGATGCCTATGAGGCAAGCGGCGAAGCCTCGCCTTGCCTCACCATATACTTGTGCATATGCTCTTAAGGCCATGTATCTGAGCCCTTACCATCAGTGGCGGGATTAGGAACTGAATATAGGGAGGGCCAAATAGAGACAATAAAAAAACCAAAATTCACATAACAATATCTCCATACTCCAACATAACTAGTGTGACTAAGCAAACTAGGTATTGCATTTTTGTGTTTCCCAAATTCAAAAGATTGATGCATGCTTCTAAAAGGGGGAAATTCTAAGAAACTAGAACTCCATCTCCACATAGTTTTTGCATATTGTATATTGTATAATGTGCTTACTAACAAGTAAAGATAAGAACAAGAAATATTGAAATATCATTAATTTTTAACGATTTATCAATCATCAAGATTACTAACAAGTCCTGCTACTTGCTTCCTCACCGCTGTCGCCAGGTAACCAAAACATCAATGCAGTGATCTAGAAATTGAAAAGATGTTATGACTTCCTAGTTTGTGGCTAATTACCAATTAGGCAAGACCTATGAGATACAAAATATAGATAATATAACAAAAAATTGTGTTGCACAGTTGTCCATCAAGAGCAGACACCACCCATTAGTTCTATGTAAAGGGTTTCAGGCTTTAATACTTGTTTATCAATTAAGTTAATTAAGAGGACCCAATATATATTAATTACTACACACATGTCTGGAAATTTCTTGGGGAGGACTAGCCCCCCGGTCACCCCTTCTCTCTGCCACTGCTTACCATCGACCAAATGTCGTGTAACACCTATCTTGTCATTGCCTTTTCTAACCACCTTATACCATTCTCCCCTTCTGCCACAAGGTTGTGCTTGCTAGGGTCAAACACATCACTCGATGGCACGAAGAGTCGAATGCCACCATGCGTAAAACAAGGTTGGTCAATGCAGCATTAGCCCAAAGAGGGCACTTGCGCAAGCGTAGAGGTAGGGAGGTCGAACCGTCATTCCCCTATGTTCAAAAAATAGTGCCCACAAAGGCAAGCGGCCCTGTGAGGACGCTAACATACGCAGAGGCAGGGAGGTGGCCGGACCACTATTCCCCTACCTTCAAAAAATAGCGTTCGAGGAGGGTAAGCAGCGTAGCCTAAGGAGGGTGCTAATGCACACGGAGGTAAAGAGACTGCAATACTGTCATTCCCCTACCTTCAAAAAATAGCGCCTTCGAAGGGTGTTAACTCACGTGGAGCCAGGGAGGCGGTCAAATCACTGTTCCCCTACATTCAAAAAACAACGCTCATGGAGGGCAAGCAGTGTGACCCAAGGAGGGCGCTAACGCATGCAGAGGTAGTGAGGTGGCTGGACCACTGTTCCTCTACCTTGAAAAAACAACGCCTGAGAAGGGCAAGTGATGAAAATAGGGCACACCAAGGGCACAGCATGGAGGGACACATGCCAGAATTGTGTGGAGGTCATTGTCTTGAACAAATATTCACACCCACCGAGGCTGAAGCCATCAAGCGGTTGGAGTCCTTACTAGGGACCTCATCGAGGTGGCAGACTTCCTGGTGTGACACGCACTGAAGCGCTAACTGCTCAAGCTATCGAGGCATTGCCTCAAAGCAGAGAGCTAAGTTGTATAGAGGTCATGCCTTCGATTCATGTTTGGCGTCTGCCGAGGACAGAGCCAGCGAAGCAGGTGGCATCCTCACCTGAGTTATCAACGATAGACTCCCTGGTGGGACACTCACCGAAGCACTAACTGGTCAACTTGCCAAGGCATTGCCTCCAAGTGGAGAGCCAAGGCATTCAGAGGCCTTGCTTTGATGCATGCCTACGACCTCCGACGCATGCTTGTACCCACCGTGGTTGGGGCCAAGGAAGTGGGTGAAGTCCTCTCCTGGATTGTCGCTAGTGGACACCCTGGTGGGATGCGCGCCAAAGTGCTATATGAATGGTGGTGTGCTTGTTTATACTCCATGAGGTACACTGAGGGCTTGAGGCCCCTCATAATTTTTTATTGAGCAGGAAGGCAAGTTTGCATAGATTTGCCCACGCACAACAACTAAAATTCAGAGCCACCCTAGCCAATTTACCACATGGTGCCAAAGTAGTTTTCATTATCTACTCATTTGTTTCACTATTACGCCAAGGAAAATGCAAAGTGACTACTAATTATCAATAAATCAAGGTTGAGCAATATTATACATGCACTCATTAAGATATGCGAGCATATGCTACGTACAAGCTAGTGCAAAGCCTGCATGATTATTTACTTAGCACCAGCATGATTTAGCTAGTTTAATTTTCCCCGTGTCCATAATAGAAATGACAGAGTACGTACATATCACTATGGCATTGATTTATACTCCATAGAGTACATCATGGCTCTGGTTTCATGCAATTCTTATACCATAGTAGGGGGCTTATACATGCCACAGGTACGCCGGGGCTCTGGGGCCTCCACATAATTTTTTATACTCCCGTAAGGGTTACACAGGGGCTCAGGAGCCTCCATGCGGTCTTTTATGCCATGGTAGTGGGCTTATATATGCCACCGCTGTGGGCTTTTTTATACTCCGTGGAGTACGCTAGGGCTTTGGGACCTCTGTGCGATTTTTTATACTCCCACAAGAATTATGTCGAGGCTTTGGGGCCTTTGTCTGGTCTGTTATGCCATGGTGGTGGGCTTATGCGTGCCATCGGTGTGGAAGTTGATGCGGCAGAGGAGAGGCCAACATGGTGCTCAACACTGTAGAGGCCTACGGCGAAGACATGGGGCTCAATGCAGAGCTCGGTCGATGCGAAAGCCAGAGGCGACGCTCGACATGAAGCAGATGAAGGTGGTGTGGAGCTCGGCATGGAGCAGGCAGAGGCCGACGTGGATCCTAGCATGGAGCTCAAAGGCAGAGCCCAGTGTGGAAATTGATGTAGTGGAGGAAAGGCTAATGCGGAGCTTGACACTATAGAGGCCGGTAGTGAAGACACAGGGCTCAACGCGGAGCCTGGCCAGTGGCAAAGGTGCGAGCTCAACCAGAAGCAAGAGGAGGCCAACATGGATCTTGCTACACGGTGAGACCCTCGAGGATCATCTCGATGTGCTCTGCTCCTGATGGCCATCTCTGGCTCGTCACTGCTCTCCTATTGAAGCAGTTGCTACTCCTCTTTCTAGTTTGAGTGAGCGGACCTCTATTACCTTTTCTTACCTGTGACATTTGAAGCTAGGTCTTCATCGAAGGTGAGCGAAATCTAGTGCAACGAGATATGCCTAGTCCCACCCACAAAACAGATCTCTTGGGTGGTGGCAATTCCTAGCCGCTCTTCCTTACACAGTTTCTTGCATGATCCCCATGGACAGCGCCAACTATTGTGGTACGATACAAACAGTGGGTAGTTCATACCCTTTCTCCCTTGGGGATGTGGAATAGATGAATGTAGAGACCACCACTTGTGTGTGTGAGGGAGAGCTAGTCAGGAAAAGATCTAAGAGCCCCGTTTTTGCCCTCTTAGGGCTCTTTATATATGAGTGGAGGTAGGATAGCAAATACACATTTGCCCCTTAACAATTACATGGGGTGATGGTATACAGGTAAATTCCTTTATACATATAATGCTATACTCTTGGGCTTACTCTAGGACCCACTACGCAATCCAGATGGCCCAAGGGGTTCGGCACCCTATAACACATTTGGTTTTAGGATAGGCTTATTCTCTTGGGTTAGGTAGGGCTCGGGTTTGTTGGGAGGTGCTCAAGTCGAGCGTGGATTGGGCTGGACTTAAGATGGGCACAAGTAAGATTGGGGCTTGGTCAACTTCTATATATAATTGACCAAAATTTGACTTACTTTGGGCCAACCAACGATACCAATTTGTGGTATAGTTTTAAAAAACAAGCACTATATCTCATGCCATCTTCCTAAAAGGATTTTATTTTCAAGCTAATTAAGGTGGTGTTTAGTTCATATGTGTTTTTGCCATAATCTGATTATTCTAGTAACTGATTATGTTATTTTTGTTTGGTTGGATTGTGCTGTAATTAGCTAATAGGGGACATATTAATAGATATGGCAATTGAGAACATGCCACTCTATAGAGTGGTCTTTCAGGATTTGACATTATATAGAACACAATTCAGAATTTGCCACTCTGTAAAGTCGCAGTTTCATCTTTTGCCACTTTGTTATGAATTTTACCCCCTTCTTGCCCTTGTATTTATGCATTTTTACCCCTTCTTACCTTGGGGCACCACATCTACTCGCAGTGCATCACGGGTAGCATCTTCGACAGCATCAAGATGGACCTGGTCACCTTCGCCGAGGAGCTCATCCTGTCAAACTTCCTTGACAAGCAACTCATTGGCGTGTGCATCTTCACTACTACAGAAGAGGCTATACTGGACGGCTACATCACAGACGGTTCATACGGAACCGTCTGTGATTAAACTGTCACAAACGGTTTATACTGGCAACCGTCGGTGATATTTTCACAGACGGTTATTAACACGAACGGTTTGTGATAAATGAGACATCACAGACGGTTCGTGTTACTAACCGTCTGTGAAAGTTCACAGACGGTTATTAACACGAACCGTCTGTGATCTCTAAAATTATCACAGACGGTTTCTGTTAATAACCGTCTGTGAAAATATCACAGACGGTTATTAACTGGAACCGTCGGTGATAATTTTAGAGATCACAGACGGTTCGTATTACTAACCGTCTGTGAAATTTCACAGACGGTTAGTAATACGAACCGTCTGTGGTATCATTTAAACTACAGAATCTATAGAGACGAGAGTCAAATTCAAGGTAATTTTATTACAAAAGTGCAATAAAAAGATATTCCCAGATTTGAATCTTCTGGGCTTCATATGCTTCTTTGTCGACTTCTGGAGTTGGAGGATCAGCCGCTGTGTTCTCGAATGCCGTCAAGATTGCCCTTGCCTTCTCGACTTCCTCCTCAAGCATGGGCAAATGATCATTAGCATGTTCCATAATCTGAAACAGGATGTCAAGATGCGCTTCCGCATTATCGGCCCAATCTGCTTGATCGGCAAGTTTATCCAAGTGTGTCTGCAGTGCCGCAAGATCTTCCTCCGCTTTGCGCACATTGTAGAGAAGAATGAGGCTTAGGACGGTTTCCCTATCCTGAGTGGCAATGAGACACCTCCGTCGACGGCGGATGATGAGGTCCAGCTGACGGATGGAAGCGAGTCGAGGAAGGAGAGCAGGGCGTGAGCGGAGGAGCTGCTCCAGACGTAAATTTTTGGCTGCCTGTGTAAGGTTGCGTCCGAACAACTCATGATGGATAGATGAGAGGAAGGAGATCAAAAGAATTTTAGATGTCATTATTGAGAAATCTGGTGATGAAGAAGATGATCAGGGAGAGCATAGTGTGTAGAAGGATTAGGGCGCGCATATATAAGTGTTGTGGTTACAGACCAAACAGAGAGAGAGATGGTAGTGGAGAGGTGGGAGTGTTCTGTCTCACCCTCCCCCTCATCTTCATATATATATATATATTCACATGGGGTATACTTTTACAGTTATGCCCTTACATCCATACATCCCCATTAGGGGCATTTATGTCATTACACATGTTATTCTGGTTCTTATAACCTCCTAACAGGCCCGCTGGGCTTAGGTGGGGGCCACCCCTACACAGGAGCCTCTCATGGTGAAGGGCTTCACAGGGTCGAAGCCATGTTGCCGAGTCCTTTGGCCCCCTCCGTCCCCTGCGGCCTGTGAATTTCTCCAAGCTTGTGGCTGGGGAGCCTGAGGTCTGGGATGGAAGGTGCCTTGTTGCAGCAGACGCGCGTGCTCCGTCGTAGACGCACGCGCTCCGTCCCCTACCCTCCGAACGGGTGGCAGCGGAGGCAGGTGCCTGGCTCGAAGGAGACGCGCGCGCTCTATCCCCTACCCTTCGAGCGGGTGGCAGCGGAGGCAGGCGTCTAAGTCGAAGCCGAGGCGCGCGCGCTCCGTCCCCTACCCTTCGAACGGGTGGCAGCAGAGGCTGGCGCCTAAGTCGAAGCCGAGGCGCGCGCGCTCCGTCCCCTACCCCTCGAACGGGTGGCAGCGGAGGCTGGCGCCTAGCTCGAAGTAGACGCGCGCGCGCTCCGTCCCCTACCCTTCGAACGGGTGGTAGCGGAGCATGGCGCCTAGCTCGAAGTAGACGCGCGCGCTCCGTCCCCTACCCTTCGAACGGGTGGTGGCGGAAGCTGGCGCCTAAGTCAAAGTAGACGCGCGCGCTCCGTCCCCTACCCCTCGAACGGGTGGCAGCGGAGGCTGGCGCCTAGCTCGAAGTAGACGCGCGCGCTCCGTCCCCTACCCCTCGAACGGGTGGCAGCGGAGGCTGGCGCCTAGCTCGAAGTAGACGCGCGCGCTCCGTCCCCTACCCTTCGAACGGGTGGCAGCGGAGGCTGGCGCCTAGCTCGAAGTAGACGCGCGCGCTCCGTCCCCTACCCTTCGAACGGGTGGCAGCGGAGGCTGGCGCCTAAGTCGAAGTAGACGCGCGCGCTCCGTCCCCTACCCTTCGAACGGGTGGCAGCGGAGGCTGGCGCCTAAGTCGAAGCTGAGGCGCGCGCGCTCCGTCCCCTACCCCTCGAACGGGTGGCAGTGGAGGCTGGCGCCTAGCTTGAAGTAGACGCGTGCGCGCTCCGTCACCTACCCTTAGAACGGGTGGCAGCGGAGGCTGGTGCCTAGCTCGAAGTAGACGCGCGCGCTCCGTCCCCTACCTTTCGAACGGGTGGCAGCGGAGGCTGGCGCCTAAGTCGATGTAGACGCGCGCGCTCCATCCCCTACCCTTCGAACGGGTGGCAGCGAAGACTGGCGCTTAAGTCGAAGTAGACGCGCGCGCTCCGTTTCCTACCCTTCGAACGGGTGGCAGCGGAGGCTGGCGCCTAAGTCGAAGTAGACGCGCGCGCTCCGTCCCCTACCCTTCGAACGGGTGGCAGCGGAGGCAGGCGTCTAAGTCGAAGCCGAGGCGCGCGCGCTCCGCCCCCTACCCTTCGAACGGGTGGCAGCGGAGGCTGGCGCCTAAGTCGAAGCCGAGGCGCGCGCGCTCCGTCCCCTATCCCTCGAACGGGTGGCAGCGGAGGCTGGCGCCTAGCTCGAAGTAGACGCGCGCGCGCTCCGTCCCCTACCCTTCGAACGGGTGGCAGCGGAGGCTGGCGCCTAGCTCGATGTAGACGCGCGCGCTCCGTCCCCTACCCCTCGAACGGGTGGCGGCGGAAGCTGGCGGCGCCTAAGTCGAAGTAGACGCGCGCGCTCCGTCCCCTACCCTTCGAACTGGTGGCAGCGGAAGCTGGCGCCTAAGTCGAAGTAGACACGCGCGCTCCGTCCCCTACCCTTCGAACGGGTGGCAGCGGAGGCTGGCGCCTAAGTCGAAGCCGAGGCGCGCGCTCCGTCCCCTACCCCTCGAACGGGTGGCAGCGGAGGCTGGCGCCTAGCTCAAAGTAGACGCGCGCGCTCCGTCCCCTACCCTTCGAACGGGTGGCAGCGGAGGCTGGCGCCTAAGTCGAAGTAGACGCGCGCGCTCCGTCCCTGCGCTGAGATTGGAGCTTGGCGCCGGTATGGTTGCGCTCCGGGGCTGTTGTAACCTTGCAGTCTGGTAGTGCACTTTTAATGGCGGCTGGAATCATGCCGACGCCTGGCCTGGCAGAAGTCAGGCTGTCGCGTCGTGCAGTCTGCCATTCTGCAGGTGGGACACGTGGCGACTCACGACTGGTGCGTCGTGGGATGTGGGCGGTTGCGTGACCGTGGCCGTTCGCCTCGTCCCCCAAGAAGTTGGACGCGTGTTGAAGGCGTGGAGGCGTTGTGCGCTGCTTGGCCACCTACCCGGCGCGGCCCTCTAGGCCCCGGCGGTTCTTCTTTCCAAATCTTGGGCAGCCGAATCGCTGCGAATTTGATCTGTCTGGGCGTTGAGCCATATGACAGGCGAGCGGCCTTTATAAGGTGCTAGTGTTGAGGTGGAGGCACCCTTTCTTGCTTGGCTTTTTGATCTGCCGCCTTGCTTCCGCCCGTGCTAATTGTCACGCCAGTTGCTCCTTTCCCTGCTTCTTCTTCCCTTGTCGCGAAGAGCGATGGCTAGCCATGACGACGCCAGCTACCATCCCCGCAGCGGTTCCTTGCCTAGCCAGGGCGAGGTGTCCCATCCTTCCAAGGAGTACAAACTGGTGCCGCGGGGGAGCTCGCGCGCCGACAAGTGGTGGAACGCCATGGAGCACTCGGGAGGCTGCTGCTCCCGTGTGCTGGAGAAGAGCCGCATGACTGAAGGGATGCTGCAGCGACTCGTGGATGAGGGGAAGATCGTGGATCGCAATGGGGCTCGCCTACCCCGCCGGGACGAGACGGAGCCGAAGCCCGGGGCAATGGAGGCGATTGTTTTTGTTGCGTTCTTCGACGCCAGCCTTCGAATGCCCTGCACGTTGTTCGTGGGCGAAGTCCTGCCGGCCTACAAGTTGGAGCTAGCCCAGTTGACGCCCCACGCGATACTCCGCCTAGCTGTCTTCACGTGGGCGATGCGGACAGAGGGGGGGCGTCCCAGCGCGAGCTTATTCGCCACACTGCACGACGCACAGTGTCGACCCAGAAAGGTTAACGGGGCGATGTCCAACTTCGGCGGTGTGGACTTCGTGCTCCGGGCGTCATGCGCGACGTTGTTCCCTGTGCCAGCCTCGTCGGGGCAATGGGCGTCCGGCTGGACTCGGCGGTGGTTCTATTACACCGTGACCGACAAGAGCGGAATGCAGTGCCGAGGTGGGCCGATCTCGTTTAACAGTACGCCGAGTCTGAAGGCGGAGATTGACGACACGCGAAAGCTACAGAGTCTTGTCGGTGTCGCCCGTCGAATGAGCGTGCGCGACCTAGCCGAGGAGTTCACAATGTATGGGGCGGCGCCACTCTCCTCCCGGGGGAAGTATGTTGGACAGAACGGCTCCCGCGGGGACGGGTTCGATCCATCCGTGTCTCGCCTGCTTCCGCCCTCCGCTCCTTGTAAGTCGCCCAGCATGCTTTACGCGTGCCATTGTATCTGTTTGGTTTCCGCCTGACTGACGTGATCTCCTGCGCAGTGGCTTGGCTAGAAGATGCGGAGCGCGCGGTTGCGGCACTCCTCGGCCCGTATACGCTTAAGGAGCACCAGGCTCGCGAGGCCGCAGTCAAGGCGGCTAAGCAGGGGCGGGTAAACCGCACCTGCGAGGCTCTGGGCATTACTGTGCCCGAGCGCGCGGTGCCGGAAGAGCTTCCCGCTGGGACTCCGGGCGCTCAGGACGGTGATAGCCCTACGGGGGTGTTATCTTCGCGATGCCGGGCCCGTTCCCCGGCTGCCGTATGCGACCCGGCAGCCCCCTCGGCGGCTAGCACAGCTGAAATAGGGCGTGCGACCGGCGGTGGGCCTGGCCATACTGCTTCGGAGGGGCGCGCCGCCTCGGATCCCCCGGCACCTTCTGCCGACGCCCACGAACCCGTGCTCGCGGCCGTCGTTGAGTTGGAACTCGTCAACCTGGGGGGTGGCGTCGTTCCTGGCGAGAAAACCACGGTTGAAGGTGCGTTATCAACCGCAGCGGCCGACGAGGGCGCGCCCCCTACCGAGGAAGCCGTGGGGGCGACGGTAACCGTAGCTGGTGTTGCCGCGGAAGAATCGCCTGTGCCACCGCCGACGAAACGCCCTCGTACTCAGTCCCCGCCGCCAGCGAGGGGTCGATACGCCGTTGCGGGGCCTTGCCGCGGGATTACGGCGTCTGGCGCGGCCGAGAAGACCTCCTCCTCGACCGTCGAGGCGCCCGCCTCCCCCTGGGTGGTCGAACCGGCGCCACTTCCTACCGCGACAAGGGGCGCAGGAGGTAGGCGTGAGTCCCTTTCTTCACTTGACTTCGCGAGACTCTCTCCGATCTGCTCGCTCATTCTGCCAACATCAGGCGAGACAAAGTCTCCCGGACGTGGCGAAGGATCGAGCAGCGGAGGTATGCGCGAAGTCGGAAGCCTTGTGTAGGGTGCCCCGCAGGTGTCCGCTGTTGTTGACGTGGCCGTGGCCGCGGTAAATCCTGGCTCGTTGGGCCGGGGCTCGCTCGCTCGGACTTCCTCCCTCTCCCGGAGATATTTTGCGACCTCACCGCAGCCGCAGAGCGTGCCGACAACGGCCTCGACCGAGAGATGTTGTCGTCATGCGAGGGGGAACTCCTAGCGCTCGCGCTGCAGGCCTCCGAGATGAGGGTAAATATGTGCGCTTCAGCTTTGTAAGGTACTGCTGGACGCCTGCTGATTTGTTGTGTTTTGCCAGACGCTTGCCCTCAGCCGGTCCTTTGACGAGGCCCGCGTTCGGGAGCGGAGGGCTCTGGAAGCCAACCTTCGTGAAGCAAGCAATGCTCTTGCCGCAAAGGATAAAGAACTTCGCGCGCAGGAGGGCGCCATGGCGGCCGCAGAACTCGAGGCCACGGAAGCCAAGTGCGCCGCAGCTGAGGAGCGTGCCACCTTCGTGCAGCAGATCGCCGTCCTAGAAGGGAAGAACGCCCAGCTGGTGGAGTCTGCTGCCGAGAATAGCCACGTCCTGGAAAATGCGTCCATGTCGGCGTGGCGGGCCATGGAGGCTCTGAACTAGGCCCTCCGAGATCTGTGCATCAGAGTGTCGGACACTACGCACGGGCCGAAGGCCCTGTCGGAGACGCTCGGGTTGATTGAGGAGGGGGCTGGCGTTGCTCTTCGTGGTGCCAGAACGTTTGGCGAGCACTGCGGTTATCTTGGTGCGTGCTTCGCCCTCGCCCTGCTTCACACTCGTGGGTGCAGACATACCCATGAGCTAGCAAACCCTCAACTGGATCTTCCCGACCGACCAGAGGTCATGTCGGACGCCATCTGCTCCATCGGGCCTAGCCTGCAGAACTTCCATCAACGGATCTGGGGCCGCTTTGGGGAAGATGCAGCGAGGGTCGCCGTGCAGCAGACGCTGCATGGGGAGGGGGACCTCCTCCGGTGGCTCGAAAGGGTCCTTCAGCGTCACGGCGACGGCGGCACGGGTTCGTCCGCACCGCGCCAAGGCTGAGCGATTGGTCGGGTAAAGCAGGGGGATGATGTACTGGTTCTTACGCTTGTAATCATGTAACCCCTTTGCTTTTGCAATGAATCCAAGTAGTACCTTATTCTGGGTGTTACCTGCCGCCGAACGCGAAGGGAAGAAGACCTCCGCACCTTGTTTATACTCCGTAGAGCGCGCAGGGAGGGCATCCGCGTCTTATTAAAAGTCCATGGACTGGCGCGTGCGGAGGCGAACCTCGCCGCTACGACTTTCTTTATAGTCTGGAGACTCGCGCGTGCGGAGGCGGACCTCAACGCTACGTCTTGTTTAAAGTCCGTAGACTAGCGCGTGCGGAGGCGGACCTCGACGCTACGACTTCCTTTATAGTCCGGAGACTCGCGCGTGCGGAGGCGAACCTCGCCGCTACGTCTTATTTAAAGTCCGTAGACTAGCGCGTGCGGAGGCGGACCTCGACGCTACGACTTCCTTTATAGTCCGGAGACTCGCGCGTGCGAAGGCGGACCTCAACGCTACGTCTTATTTAAAGTCCGTAGACTAGCGCGTGCGGAGGCGGACCTCGACGCTACGTCTTATTTAAAGTCTGTAGACTGGTGCACGCGAGGGCGTCCCCCCGTTGCGTCTTATTTAAAGTCCGTAGACTGGTGCGTGCGGAGGCGGACCTCGACGCTACGTCTTATTTAAAGTCCGTAGACTAGTGCGTGCGGAGGCGGACCTCGACGCTACGTCTTATTTAAAGTCCGTAGACTGGTGCGTGCGGAGGCGGACCTCGACGCTACGTCTTATTTAAAGTCCGTGGACTGGTGCGTGCGGAGGCGGACCTCGACGCTACGTCTTCTTTATAGTCCGGAGACTCGCGCGTGCGGATGCGGACCTCGACGCTACGTCTTATTTAAAGTCTGCGGACTGGTGCGTGCGGAGGCGGACCTCGACACTACGTCTTCTTTATAGTCCGGAGACTCTCGCGTGCAGAAGCTGAGCTCAACGCTACGTCTTATTTAAAGTCCGTGGACTGGTGCATGCGGAGCTAGGCTCAACGCTACGTCTTATTTATAGTCCGTAGACTCTCGCGTGCGGAAGCTGAGCTTAACGCTACGTCTTATTTAAAGTCCGTGGACTGGTGCGTGCGGAGCTAGGCTCAACGCTACGTCTTATTTATAGTCCGTAGACTCTCGCGTGCGGAAGCTGAGCTCAACGCTACGTCTTATTTAAAGTCCGTGGACTGGTGCGTGCGGAGCTAGGCTCAACGCTACGTCTTATTTATAGTCCGTAGACTCTCGCATGCGGAAGCTGAGCTCAACGCTACGTCTTATTTAAAGTCCGTGGACTGGTGCGTGCGGAGCTAGGCTCAACGCTACGTCTTATTTGAAGTCCGTGGACTGGTGCGTGCGAAGCTAGGCTCAACGCTACGTCTTATTTATAGTCTGTAAACTTTGTTCTGCTCAGCGCGGACAGGGGATGCTCTGGGAACAGCAACCTTTATTGAACTCCCGTTTGCGCGAGCGAGCATCGCATAACAAAGGGCTAGTGTCTCTACGCGTGCTGTCCTGCTTCTAGGCGTAGTATCGCCGCAACCTGTCCGCGTTCCATGTGTGCTGGAGGGCTTGTCCCTCGAGCGTGGCGAGACGGTATGCCCCATTCGGCAATGCCTCCATCACGATGTACGGGCCTTCCCACTTGGACTCCAGCTTGCCAACGGTCTCTGCCTGGAGCGCTACTCTGAGAACGAGATCCCCAGGCTTGAACCCCCGTGGGCATATAGAGCGGTCCCGAGTACGCATTGTCTGTCGCGCGTACTTCTCAACATGGTGGGCTGCATCTGCCCGTATCCCGTCGAGGAGGTCCAAGGACACACGGCACTCCTCTTCGGGTGCTTGGACGAGGACCCTCCGAGAGCCGGCCTTGATTTCCTCGGGCGTCACCGCCTCATCACCGAAAAGGAGCCTGAACGGCGTGAATCCCGTCGGGCGCGTTACCGTTGTGCGAAGCGACCACAGAACGCTGTGAAGCTCGCTTGGCCACTTGCCCTTCGGCAATCCGACCAGGCGCTTTTTGATGGCGGCGGAGATGGCGCCATTCACCCGTTCGACCACCCCGTTGGACTGGGGATGCCCTACCGAGGCGAATCGGAGGGTGATGCCCATGCTGTCACAATAGTCTTTGAAAAGGGTGGCGTCGAACTGCAGGCCATTGTCAACCGTGAGCTCCCGGGGCACGCCGAAGCGGCATATGATGTTTTGCCATAGGAAGCGCTGTATGGCCGCAGAAGTTACTTTGGCCAGGGCAACCGCTTCCGGCCATCTGGAGAAATACTCCAGCGCGACTACCACGAACCGGAGGTCCCCTGGAGCTCGGGCAAGTGGTCCTACTATGTCGAGGCCCCAGCGTGCCAGTGGCCACACCGGGGGAATGGGGTTGAGGCTCGTCGGGGGCCTGCGGATGATGCGCGCCATCCACTGGCACCCTTGGCACCGACGGACGAGGTCCTGGGCGTCGGCGGTGGCGGTTGGCCAGTAGAAGCCTTGCCTGAACGCCTTGCCGACCAACGACCTCGGCGCCAGGTGGGATCCGCACACGCCCGCGTGGATCTCCGCCAGGAGCTCCTTTCCCCCTTCCGTCGAGAGGCAGCGCAGGAGCGGTGCGCAAACCCCCCTCTTGTAGAGTATCCCTTCGAACACCTGGAAGGACCTTGCGCGGTGCTGCAAGCGCCGAAGCTCGGCGGGGTCGTCGGGTCGGCGATGCCTTGCAAGAAATTGAAGATGGGCTCTCGCCAATCACCTGGCCGGTCGATGCGGTGGACGAGTGCCGCGTCCCGGTTGTCTTGCGCGATGGCCGCCTGCGCTAGTATCTCGTAAAACGCCCCCTCAGGGGGGGCAGTTGCTGGCTGGCCGCCTTAGCGAGGGCGTCGGCCTGCTCGTTCTCCGCGCGGGGGATGGCCTTGACGGTGACGCCCAAAAAGTGCCTTTCCCTCGCCCTCACGGCCGCGAGGTACTTGGCCAACTCAGGGTCCTTGGCTTGATATGACTTGTCCACATGACCAGCCACCAAGCGCGAGTCGGTGCGGACTAGCACCCGTCTCGCCCCAACTGCCTTGAGCTTCGCCAGGCCGAAGAGCAGTGCCTCGTATTCAGCCGTGTTGTTGGTGGCGGGGAAGGCAAGGCGCGCCGAGTATAGCAAACGCTGCCCCTCGGGCGTGACGACCACCGCCCCTACGCCTGCGCCGGCGACGCCGTAAGCGCCGCCGATCGTGAGCGTCCAGACGGGGTCATCGTGCGTCTGGACGGGTTGGGCCGGCGGGGTCCATTCGGCGAGAAAATTCGCAAGGACTTGGGATTTGATTGCCGTTCGCGAAGCATACGTCAAGGAGAAGGGAGCGAGCTCGGCAGCCCATTTGCCGATGCGCCCTGTGGACTCCTTATTGTGCAGCATCTCTGCCAGGGGGAATGATGAAGGCACTGTGATCGGGTGGGCCAGGAAATAATGCTGAAGCTTCCTGGAGGCCATGACCAGCGCGTAGGCGAGCTTCTCAAGCTCTGTGTATCTTGTCTTGGCACCTTGGAGGGCTTCGGAGACAAAGTAGACGGGCCGCTGCATGGCGCCTTCCTCTAAGACGAGGACGGCGCTGACCGCGGTGGCTGACGCGGCCAGATAGAGCAGGAGGGGAGCCTCTGGTGCTGGGGCGACCAGCGTGGGGAGGCTGGCCAGGTGCTCCTTGAGCTCGTTGAAGGCCTTCGCGCAATCTCCGTCCCAACGAAATCCGTCGCACCCGCGGAGCGTCTTGAAAAATGGCAAGCCCCGTTCCGCCGCCCTGGATAGGAAGCGGCTTAGTGCTGCCATGTGGCCCGCCAGCCTCTGGACCTCCCTCGTAGTCTTGGGCGGCTCCATACCCAGGATGACGTCTACTTTGTCGGGGTTCGCCTGGATGCCCCGTCCAAAGACGAGGAAACCCAGGAGCTTGCCCGCCTGCACCCCGAAGACACATTTGTCGGGGTTGAGTTTGATGCCCGCCTTCCGGAGGTTGTCAAAGGTCTCCTGGAGGTCCCGGCCATGCAGAGCAAGTTGCCGAGTTTTGACCACCACGTCATCGACATAAGCTTCGACGTTCCTCCCGAGCTAGGCGGCCAGGGCAATAGCGACGAGGCGAGTGAAGGTAGCGCCGGCATTCTTCAAGCCAAAGGGCATTCTGACGAAGCAGAACGCCCCAAGTGGTGTGATGAAACTGGTCTTCTCTTCGTCGTCTTCGGCCATGTATACCTGGTGATAGCCAGAATAGGCGTCCAGGAAACTCATGAGTTCGCACCCAGCAGTGGCGTCAACCAGCTGATCGATGCGCGGTAAGGGGTAATTGTCCTTCGGGCACGCCTTGTTGAGTGCTGTGAAGTCGATGCACATGCGTCAGGCCCCGCTGGCCTTTTTGACTAGCACCGGGTTAGCGAGCCACTCTGGGTGGTGGACCTCGCGGATGACCCCAGCGCGAAGAAGCTTCGCGACCTTTGTTTTGGCCGCCTGCTGCCGATCCATTGACATACGCCGAAGCCTTTGCTTGACCGGCTTGGCGTCGGGGCGGACCGCCAAGCGATGCTCGATTACTGCTCGATCTACGCCCTTGATGTCCTTCGGGGACCATGCAAAAATGTCAACGTTGTTCTGAAGCACTCGGAGCAGATCCCGTTCGACCCCCGGTGGGAGCCCCTCGCCGATGAACACAAACTGCCCCTCCGCTTGGAGTGGCACCTTCTTGACTCCGCCCTCAGGCCGAGGCTTGGGCGTCCATCTGGGGGCGGAGGGCCCGTCGCCGCGCGCACCGGAGAGGGCATGCACCGGGCGATGCGGAACGCCGCTGCTGACCTCGGCCCGTCTGGCCAGGTCCTGATCGCCGAAGACGGTGATAACACCCTCTGGGCCCGGGAGCTTCACACACAAAAACGCATAGTGTGGGATCGCCTCGAAAGAGTTGATGGCGGGCCGACCCAGTATGGCGTTGTAGGGATGCGAGATATCGACGACGTCGAAGATGACATGCTCGGTCCGGATGTTACCCTTGTTGCCCTCCTGACGGAAAGTGACCGGAAGGGACACGTGCCCCAAGGCCTGCAGCGGTTGACCCCCGAAACCTTGAAGTGGAGCTCCTGGCTGCTCTAGCCGGCTTCATGGGATCCCCATACGGTCGAGGGCCTCTGCGAACAAGATATTCGCGGAGCTCCCCCCGTCGACAAGGACGCGCCTGACGTCACAACGTGCTATGTGGGCCTGGATGACTAGGGGGTCTTGGTGAGGGTACTCCACACCCCTGGCGTCGTTCAAGTCGAAGGTGATGTTGCGGGGCGGCATCCACAGTTGCGGCTGCTCCCCGGGAGCTTTTAAGGAGGTGCCTCCGGTGATGACGCTGACGGTGCGATGCTGCGCGCCCTCCGTTGGGGGCGGAGCCCGAGACCCGGCCGTCACCCTCCGCAGCTCCATGACTGCAGCGCATGCCCTTGTGTAATGATCGCCATAGCCGTGTACCTCGCACCACTTGCCATAGTGCAGGAGCTCTTGTTCTGCGTGGGGTTGGCCGCCGTAATCGAGTCCGCCTTCCGATCCCCGGTCTCCCCTCCGTGAGGCGGGGTCGGGTCCTTGGCGGGTGCCCTCGGTGTCGCGGACATGATGGGCCGCCTGTGTCCTGCGCTGGCGGCGCCGAGGCTTACGCCCGCTCCTTGAAGAGCCTTCCTGCACCTCGGTGTCGCCGCCTCGGGGAGGGCCTCCGCGAGGTTCTCGGCCGCGGCCCTGCTTCGAGGAGGGACTACCCGCCCCCGCCTCGCGCGGGGGGCGCTCCCCCTGGACGAGGTCGAGGGTGGTGATGCTGCGTCTTTGCGCATCCTCCTCCGCCCGCGCATACTCGTCTATTTTGTCGAAGAGTTTGACGACTGTCTTGATTGGCTTCCGCGCGTTGTACTCGGCCATCGGGCCCGGGCGAAGGCCCTGTATGGCTGCATTAACGACGGTGGTTTCATTAATGTCTTTCACCTGGCATCGAATCTTGGCGAAGCGCTGGAAGTAGTCCCGGAGCTTCTCTGAGGGTCCTTGCTTCACAGCGAAGAGTTGGTCCGCATCGACTCGCTCGACATAGTTTCCTTGGAAGTTGCTTTGAAGGCGGTCGCGAAGCTGCTCCCACGCGTAGATGGAGCCCGGCTCTATGGTAAAAAACCAAGAGAGTGCCACTCCTTGCAGCGCGAGGGGGAGTCCCTTCGCCTTCGTGGTGTCATCTCCGCCCGCGGCCTCGATCGCGGTTTCGTACGCGTGCACGAACTCGCGAGGATCCGCGTCGCCTTTGTACGGGTTGGTGACGCTAGGGAACTTGAAGTCTTCGGGCCACGCCGCCTGCTGCAGCCCCGCCGAAAACGGGGACTCCGGATCTACGCGCCTCAACGGCACGCGGCTGGACGTGGGGGCTTCGCGCTGTCCGCCTTCTCCGGCGCGGGCTCGGGCGCGATTACTGGTGCGACCTGCTAGCTCCGAGCCTCTTGTATATCGCGGACGGCTCCGCGAAGGTCTCCTAGTTCCCGCTGGAACGCGTTGAGGGCTGCTAGTAGGGCGCTTTCCACCACGGGTGCTGTCGGGTCCGTCGGAACGCCCAGCGGACGGGTCGGTGCAGGGACCATCGCCTCGTGAACTCCAGATCCGCCGGATGGTTCGTTGCGGTTACCCCCGGCCGTCTAATCTGCGCTACCGGCGAGGGTGGCGGGGGCTGTCGCCGCAGTGCCCGCGACGGGGTTGGATGTCGTTGTAGCGGCGCTGGCGGGGTCGGTCGTTGTAGCGCGAGCGTCGATGCCCGCGACCACTGCGCCTACGCCGCCGCCGAATCCTTCGGCGGCCGATGCCGAAGCCCTGGTATTCACGCGCCGCTCTGGCCCAGCCGTCCTCTTTCCCTTCGCCGCCGCTGGTGAAGCTTTTTTCGGTGCCATCCTTCTTCTTCGGTCTTCAGGCTTGTCCTCGTCCTCCCCACGGACGGCGCCAACTACTGTGGTTACAGACCAAACAGAGAGAGAGAGATGGTAGTGGAGAGGTGGGAGTGTTCTGTCTCACCCTCCCCCTCATCTTCATATATATATTCACATGGGGTATACTTTTACAGTTATGCCCTTACATCCATACATCCCCATTAGGGGCATTTATGTCATTACACATGTTATTCTGGTTCTTATAACCTCCTAACAGGCCCGCTGGGCTTAGGTGGGGGCCACCCCTACGACAATAAGCATTAACGCATACAGACGCTTCGTATTTCAAACCATCTATGCTATTATGATCAGGGAGAGCATAGTGTGTAGAAGAGCAGGATTAGGGCGCGCATATTTAAGCATTAACGCAAACGCTTCGTATTTCAAACCATCTCTGCTATTAGTATCACAAACCGTTCATATTCAGATATTAATATCACAGACCATTCGTCTGATATTAATATCACAGACCGTTATTAATACGAACCGTCTGTGATAACTGAAACATCACAGACGGCTCGTATTAAGAACCGTCTGTGATAACTGAAACATCATAGACGGGTCGTATTAAGAACCGTCTGTGATAATCACATATCACCAATAATTGGCGTGTGATAATCACGTGTCACCAATAATTGGCGTATACCCAGGATTTCGATCTCACCCGTCCATTCTCTCCACATCGAATGGCAGGCAGCAGTTCCTCCCTCTGCTCGGCCCTTATAAATAACGCCCCATCTACCTTTCCACCGGTACTAGTCACGCGTGAGTTCATCCACTGTGAGCATATATGGCTGTAAGTGTGGTAAGTGTGTCTTGTTCACCCGCACCGTCGTTCCACGAAGAGTTCACTAGCTTGTTATCCTGTAATAGATCTAAATGTGTTGTCGTGCTTGCCTCTGTATTTGCAGCTCTTGGCATTCCTCAAGACACAGCAGCAGGCCTCGGATGTGCCTCGGATGCTATGCTATGCTTCGAATTGGCAGTCATGCGTACAGAGTGAACTATCACAGACGGTTTGTAATGTAAACCGTCTGTGAAGGACTATCACAGACGGTTCTATATACGAACCGTCTGTGATATGCATAAATCACAGACGGTTGGTATTGCGAACCGTCTGTGATATTATGGACATCACAGACGGTTCGTGTTAAGAACCGTCTGTGATAATGTTAGACTATCATAGGCGGTTATATATTCGAACCGTCTGTGATATTGTTTGTATCACAGACGGTTATTAATTTGAACCGTCTGTGATATTGTTTGTATCACAGACGGTTAATATTAATAACCGTCGGTGATAATTCACAGACGGTTATTAATACGAACCGTCTTTGATATATCATTTTCACAGACCGTTTGTGGTTGGAACCGTCTGTGATATTCTACGTAGTATTAATTACTTGGCGTACTTGCTTGAAGGATGTCGACACCGATCTGTCTTCATTGCGCTGCATCGGTGGAGCAAGGCGGCCGGCTTTAGGGAGTTGGGGGTGAAAAAAATATCACCGTCTTCTTAGTGATCTGATCAGAGGTTAGTATACTCAATTACTTAACATTCTTAGTGATCTGATCAGAGATTAGTACTCAATTACTTCACATTCTTAGTGATCTGAACAGAGGTTAGTAGTAGGGGTAATAATTATTTTTGACACCCATTTGTCACTTGTGTAGCGTAGATGGACCGAAGCTGGATGTATATTGAGAACCGTGTGAGTGAAGAGTACATTACTGGCGTGTCTGCTTTTAGAAGGGCGGCCGAGCTGGATATGTTGAAGAAGAGGATGAAATATATGTATTGCCCATGTATTGATTGTGATAATCTCAAGATGTTTAGCAACTCAGCGCAGATTGAATCTCACTTGATTCGAAGGGGTTTCAGAAAAGGGTACAAATGTTGGATCAGTCACGGTGAAGAGAAGAGTACACAAGAAGGTAGTTATGCCATAGTCGAGGGAGACAACGATATGCCAGTTGTGGACTGTTCTTTCGATCATGAGGATAGGTCGCAGGATGATAATCTGGATCAGATGTTACGTGATGCAGAAGGGAACTATAGTGAGAGAGAGTTTGGTAAATTCGAGGGCTTGATGGAGGACTCGGAGAAACCTTTGTTCCCGGGCTGCAAGCCGCAATACACGAGGTTGTCATCAGTTCTAGAACTGCTAAAATTGAAGGCAAGCAATGGTTGGTCCGACAAGAGTTTCACGGCATTATTAGGTCTCCTAGTGGACATGCATCCAACGGGAAATGTGTTGCCGAGAACCACCTACCAAGCCAAGAAGATTCTTTGTCCATTAGGAATGGAAGTAGAAAGAATACATGCATGTCGGAATGATTGTATCCTGTACCATAAAAAGTATGCTAGCTTACATGTTTGTCCGGTGTGCAAAGCATCCCGATACAAGCGTAAAAATGACTCTGATGATGGGAAGGGCATCGAGGTGAAGCAAGGACCTCCTGCTAAGGTGATGTGGTATCTTCCTGTAATCCCCCGTTTGAAGCGTTTATTTGCAAACCGCAAGGATGCAAGATTGATGCGTTGGCACTGCGAGCAGCGTAAGAAAGACGGAATGATAAGACATGTTGCTGATTCTGCCCAGTGGAGGAACATCGATAGGATGTTTGTACATTTCGGTGTGGAACCGAGAAATATAAGGTTTGGGTTGAGTACAGATGGAATGAATCCTTTTGGTAACATGAGCAGCCGACATAGCACCTGGCATGTGACTCTGTGCATGCACAACCTTCCTCCTTGGCTGTGTATGAAGCAGAAATATATTTTGATGTCACTACTTATCCAAGGGCCGAAGCAACCTGGCAACGATATTGATGTGTTCCTAGCCCCATTTGTGGATGATCTTGCAATACTGTGGAATGAAGGGGTACATGTATGGGATGCGGACAAACGAGAGAACTTCACTCTACGCGCCATGTTGTTCTGCACCATTAATGATTTTCCTACCCTTGGTAACCTGTCAAGGTTGAGTATAAAACGAGCCAAAGCGTGTCCGCACTACTTAGATTATACCGAGAGTGTGTGGTTGAACAACTCACGAAAAACTGTGTACATGCGTCACCGTAGGTTCCTTCCAAAGTATCACCCATACCGCAAGATGAAGAAACAATTTGACGGAAAAAAAGAGGATGACTCAGTACCAAGACCTTTTAGCGGGAAAGAGGTGTATGATATGGTCAAGGATATAAATGTTGTGTTTGGAAAGGGACGTAAATTGAGGAAGAACATGTGGAAAAAGAGGTCAATATTTTGGGACTTGCCTTATTGGGAGCACTTAGAAGTTCGCAATTGCATCGATGTCATGCACGTAGAGAAGAATGTATGTGACAGTTTGATTGGTCTCTTACTGAACATTCCTGATAAAACAAAGGATGGTGTTAACGCAAGGCGTGACTTAGTCGCTATGAACATCAGGACCGAGTTAGCACCGATAGAGACCGATAAAGGCCGGACGTACCTTCCCCCAGCATGCTACACTCTGTCTAAGTCCGAGAGAATTGAACTGTGCCAGTCCTTACATGGTGTGAAAGTTCCATCCGGTCACTCCACAAGCATGAAGAAACTTGTTTCCATGGAACATTTAAAATTAATTGGCATGAAGTCTCACGACTGTCATGTGCTAATGACACAAATGCTACCTGTTGCAATTAGAAGTATTTTGCCGAATAAGGTTCGAGTGACAATCATAAGGCTATGTTATTTCTTCAACGCAATTGCTCAGAAGGTCATTGATCCGGATGGACTAGATACTCTGCAAACTGAGGTGGTGACAACTCTATGTCATCTAGAGATGTATTTCCCTCCATCATTTTTTGATATCATGGTCCATCTCATTGTCCACCTTGTGAAAGAGATAAAAATATGCGGCCCCGTATTTCTACGTCATATGTACCCTTTGGAGGGTAGCATCATCGAAGGTTATACAACAGAATAGGTAGCATCATCGAAGGTTATAAAACAGAAGAGGTCATTGAATTCTGCATCGGCTACATGGCTCAGGTAGAACTGATAGGTGTACCTCTATCTCGTCACGAGGGGAGGCTAGAGGGTATCGGGACTATCGGGACAGAAGTGACCCCATATATTGAAGAGCACAAGGACATGCTACGTCAGGAGAATGCAGGCCAGTCAGAAGTTTGGATCACGAGACAACACAACCGTCAGTTCAACGAATGGTTCAAGGCGCAATTGACTATGAGGTCGTCAAGTGAAACACTACAATGGTTGGCAAAAGGGCCAAAATTTACAATTGTGACATGGCAAGGATACGACATTAATGGCTACATATTTTATACAACAGATCAAGATAGAAAGAGCACAGTGCAGAACTCAGGTGTCCGCATAGATGCCTATGATGCGCACGGCAGTACCGCTGGCCCAAGCTCGTACTACGGGGTTGTAGAGGAGATTTGGGAGCTTGACTACGTAAGTTTCAAAATTCCTTTATTTCGGTGCCGTTGGGTCCAACTCCCACGGGGTGTAAAGGTTGACAAGTACGGCGTTACTACCGTGGACCTCGAATGTGTAGGATACAAAGACGAACCATTCGTACTCGCGAGGCAAGTTGTTCAAGTATTTTATGTAACCGACCCGGCAAATAAGAAGCGCCATGTAGTTCTTCAGGGAAAAAGAAGGATTGTCAGGGTTGAGAATGTTGTGGATGAGGAGGAGTACAATCAATTTGATGATTTGCCTCCATTCGGAGACGGCATCAGGCTCGAGGAAGAACAAGGCGATGAAGCAAGCTATATGCGTGTCGATCATCATGAAGGGCTTTATTTAAAATGATATAGCCAAAGTGTAATAAATGATATTGGTTATGCTTGTGTTTTTCATAAATGTATGTATGTTCCATTGTAACTGTAAAATGACTAAGGAACTAAGAAATAGTTATATTTATGGTTATGCTTGTGTTTTTCATAAATGTATCTATGTTCCATATTGTAATTGTAAAATGACATAGGAACCTAGCTAGCTGCGGGTATTTATAGTGAACTATCACAGGCGGTTTATCAAAAGAAACCGTCTGTGATAACACATCGCAGACGGTTCTATCGATATAACCGTCTGTGATAATATGGATATCACAGACGGTTATATCTACAGAACCGGCTGTGATAATGTGCATATCACAGACGGTTATATCTATAGAACCGTCTGTGATACCACTATCACAGACGGTTCGTTTAAGGAACCGTCTGTGATAGCTTATCTTTAAATAGCTTATCTTTAAATACCCGCAGCTAGGCCTGCGGAGTCCGCTCTCGCGCAGTCTCTTGTCTGCACTCTGCAGCGCCCCTACTAGCTAGGTTTTGGTCCCTCTCACCGCCGCTCCCTCCCGACGCCGCCGGTCCCTCCCGACGCCGGTCCCTCCCGTCGCCGCTCCCTCCCGACGCCGCCGGTCCTTCCCGACGCCCCTCCGACGCCGCTCCCTCCGAGCTTCACATGTATTTTATTTTATATGCTTCACATGTTATATGCTCATGTTATATGCTTCACGTGTTATATGCTTCACATGTTATATGCTCATGTTATATGCTTCACATGTTATATGCTTCACATGTTGGAAGGCCCATATATAGCTCACTGCAGTTAGTTAATCGTTAGAACTTTGTCAAAGGGCATAAAGCAAGTGACACACTCCAGTGTATCTTGTTCAATGAACTTGATGCACTGGTTTGTGTCACTTGATTTATAGAACTTTGACAAGCTGGGACCATAGCTCACTGCAGTTAGTTTTTTCTTAGAAGAGAGATGGCGTCCACACAGTCTTCGTCGTCGTCATCTGGGTCTCACGCTCCCAAGATTGCGAAAACTAAACGTGGCCGAGGAGTATCGAAAAGGCCAGAGGGCCGAATGACCATCACGGTGGTCTCTCTGAATGGGATCCCTCTGGAACCGAAGAAAGCAGCGTCATCATTTCGGAGTACCTGTGGGATAATTGGAAGGCAACGGATCCCCATCACCATAGCAAGCTGGAAAGATTTGACAAAGGATCACAAAAATCAGCTATGGGAGGAAATTACAAATTCGTTCGAGATCCCAGCAGAAGTACAGGGACTCGTGCAACGGCAGGTGCTCCTCGCGATGGGAAAAGCATGGAAGAATTTTAAGAGCACTCTTGTGACGAAGTACATGTCTGAGGATGTCACGCCCTTCACGAAGTATCCTTTCGTGTCGCCGGAAACATGGGAGGCCTTTGTGCAAATGAAGACGACGACCGAATTTGAACAACAAAGTGCGACGCACAAGGCTCTCCAGGCACAAAACACGCACCCTCACAGACTTGGCACTGCTGTGTACGTGTCAGACCCAGATTTTACAATCCGGAATCTACTGTGTTTAACTGCACTATTCCCTGGATCAGTAGATAGTGCACACAGTTACAGTTCTGAATATCAAAGTACATATCATGCGGAAACATAATTAAAATAATAAACTTACTCATGGGCCGATTAGGCCGAAATCATTAAATTGCAGCAGCGGAAGAACGAAGCACACAGGTGGGACCTTCAGGACATGCCCACAGGCAGCCAACTGGAGGTTCGCGACCTAGCCCTTGACATCTTCATCTTCATCTTATCTGCCAGCTTGTCCACTCTTGTCGCTGAGGCGAGGTGATTTGACTCCTGATTCTGAATTTTGCCGCAAAAGCGAGCGTGAGCACTCCGACCCCGTGCTCAGCGAATCAACACACAGAATGCAATATGTAACATGTATGGCTAACCAAAGGATGGCTTAGGTTTATTTTGTTTTGCAAAGAGTGCTTTTGAATACGATTATATAAAAATTCCTAAGACCTAGCATTTGAACAAAAGCATAATGTTCAAGGAATATTAATATGAATTTCCATACATATGGCATCACACCATATGCCTAATATCACCATAATTTCTCCATACATACGGCATCACACCGTATGACATTTTTCAGCGTTATAGCCGCTTAACTTACCACTGGGACGACACCCAGGACAACTCAAATCAGGGCTTTCCTCTGCCCTTCCACTTTTCCATTCCCATTTTTCGATATTTTTGTAAACAGAACTATATCTAGTTAAGTTCCCATATCTGCCCTTGACCGTGGGCACGGCTATTCGAATAGTTTTGACTCTGCAGAGTTTTGCACACTTTACCCACAAGAGATAAATCCACCCGTTGCCCCACATGATTCCTTAGCCATGCGGTTGAGTAGACTATCACAGGATTGTTACAATGTATAGTCCTACTGTGGTTACGCCCACTAAGGTCTATCTTCCGTAGGATACGACCATCCCTCGGGAAGGGTCCCTCGTGAGCCATCACGGGCAAAGGCGGGGATGCGACCATCCATCCCTTTGCTCGTGTTCATACCTTCACGTAACCACCTTAGAGCCACACAAATTAGTAAACCCTGCCTACACTTTGCCAGCTTGCGGTTGTGCTTGTCATACACGGGGTGACATGACAAGATTCAGTCCTTAGGGTTATCTGGGCGGTCTACCACTAACCCACTGTTGATCCATCACTAACTCAAAATTTTGTGCTTCCACTGCACCACACATACACATACTCATACACACCCTCGAACCAATCCGCCCAGACATTACAGCAAGTGGGAAATTTTGGGGCATAAAATAATCATACCAACATATACCAGTCATTTCCACCATGACTGCCCAAACCAGTTTCTCATGAATAAAAGTGATGCTTGGGACAATTTCTTGCCCCGAGTTCCTAATCAATGCTAAGCATGGCATACGGTTACGGACTTATTTTTGAAATGTTACTATTATATTTTTGCTAGGGCGACAAGGTTCACACATTCAAATACTCAAAGGAGGGGGTAATATTATTCAAGGTAAACAATGGCATATAACTAGAATATCAAATTTAGCATGCATTTGCATAAAAATAACAGCAATGCAATTTGTTAATTTAAAACAAAGTAATTTGCAGAAATGTAGGTTCAACATGATCAAAGTATTGACTCGCCTGGCGCGGTTTACCGCGGTCTTGAGCTCACGCAATGCTTTCTCTTGAGCTTCGGATCTTTTCTTCGCCTCGCTCTTGATCTCGCTTGATCCGTGGAATCTTCGAACTTCAATTTCTAATTACGCGACAAACGACTGAATCCAAAAAGAAAGCAAATAACTCAAAAGATCCAAATAACTCGGAATAAATTCAATTTAGTTTTATTACGATTTAATGGGTGATTTGAGGCAATGCTGATTGGGTGCAGAGGACTGACGGGGTTACACGAGGTTGGGGCAAAGTGATGGTTGGGTTAAGCAGAGGCTAAGGAGGGTTCGTGATACAGGGATATTGACGATGTTATTCTTACTTTGGATTTGAGGATGGCACTGAATACTACGGGTTAACCCATCTTATTTAATAACTTCTTTTTATTACTTTTATATTTATTAAGGAAGTTCCATGAGCCGTATTAGACCTATGGGTAGACGTAAGACTGTGGTGGAGTGTAGGGTAATGCCTTGTCCAATATTGACTTTCTAAAAGTTGGGGCATGAGTTATATACACGATGTATATGATTTCTGGTTTGTCGAATTAATCTTATAGCTTATATTTTTAGCGGTTTGAGATGTATTTATTTATTTTTAGGCTGCGCTAATATTACCTTGTTCATTAAAATACGAGGTGGTAAAATTATTTTAATTACCGATTACATAGGGATTTTTGTAGGTACTCCAACATGACTTTTTAATTAAAGAGGCTCTTCATATTAGGTATCGTAGATATTCTGCGTATATTTTAATTATTATTACAGTGTTGACGTTATTATTATTGTTATGTAAATTTATTTATTTAGAACCAAGCATGCTATACTTAGGTCATACCTTATTATCAATATTCTACCGAGTCTACGGTTGAGATTTATTTGTCGATGGCACGGTTGTGATGACTACTAATCACACTGCTACATTAGGTAGATTACTTTTAACATCTGATGTCCTAGGGGTTACTTTATTATACTTGCCACGCATATATAGACACTTCTACTTAAAAGACACCCTTTTGATTAAAGGTTACTACCAATTTATGTATCTTTTAAAGATATAGGAATGACAACCATATCTTAGTTGGCTACATTTATATGAATCATAGGTACCATTAGAATTAGATTAGTAAATCTAGATTTGACGTACAGTAATCCCAGGCTGCATCTCTATTTTGCATGAATCTTAATCTATCCCTACATCATGTTTTATTTATCTTCGTTTGATCGTTAGTTTAAGTTTAATTCAAACTATGATCCATTGGTACGAGTCCCAGCTTGCTTTATATACCATTATACTTAATTTTATTATAATTATTGGTAGTCTTTAAATTTGAACCTTTAACCAAAATAGATTTCTTTTATTACTTACCTTAATTTGCATTTTAGCCTTTTAATTCAATTATGCAAACCACAGTAAATATCACTAAAATTCTAATGAGCTATAAAATTCATGATTTCAGTTCCATTGGACAGATCTTAATTTTAGATGAATTTAGAAATTTGTCTCATTCAATTTGGAGTTAAAATGAAAAAGTTATGCCTATTTGAATGTTTCAGTTCAGTTAAATCCTAAAATTAATAAATTTCTGCCAGTGGGTCCCACATGTCATATATTTCATTTTTATCTTTTTCTTATTTGCTTATTCTTGTGTCTATGGCCAGTGGGGCCCATGTGTCAGCGTGTCCGGTCACTGACATGTGGGTCCCAGGGGTCCTGGACCCATCTGCCAGTGGGTGGCGCCGACAGGCGGGGCCCACCTGTCAGTGCGGAAAATAAAACGAAACGCTCGACCGCAGGCGCGGAGCCGGAGGCTCGAACGCGCGCCGCGGGAGCGAGGGGGAGAAGAGATGAACGGCGGTAACCAAGTGAGCGGGGAGGCTTTGCCTACCTCTATAGGGCAAGCAATTCTTTTGAGGTAGCTCGCGGAGGAGGCCGGGCAGAGGAAGAAGAGGACGGCGGCGCCGGCGGCGAGTGGGGGCCGGAGAGTTCCAGGGGCTGCGTGATATATAATGTTGGGGTCGCGGGGATGCTGGTGGTGGTGGCGTCTGAGGCTGAGGTGCGCCGGAGGTAGGCCGGCAGCGTGCGGTGGCGGCGGCTCGGGGAGGTGGTCAACGCCGGCGAGGTAGAGACCACGGGAGGCGTGGAGAAGGCCGGGAATGTGTTGGCGACGCTCCGGAGATGGTTCCAGAGCAGGGAATTGAGCTATGGTGGCGCGGTTTGGCGGGTCGGCGATTGCCGGGGCTGGGGAAGAAGGAGAGGCCGGCGGGGAATTGGGACGCTATGGTGCAATTGCGGCCAGGGGAGGGAAGAGTGAAGCGTTGCGGTGCATTTGCGGCTCCTTGGCAGGGCTTTTATAACCGGGAGTGGCACACGGCGAGGGCGGCACCTGGCTCCGCCCTGCTCATGCCGGCGAGAGGAGATGAACCAAATCTCCTCCGAGATTTTGCGGGAGAGAGAGAACAGGGTGTGCGCTGAATCTTGCCCGCGGGGGTGAGAGAGAGAGGGAGAGATTTGCTGCGGCCAGAGAAGCAAGCGCGAGAGAGAGCGAGCGTGAGGGGGAGCTGCGACGCGTGCTCGCGGAGAGGAAGGAGCCTGGGGGAGATTCACCAAATCTTGCCGAGATTTTGTGGGGGAGAGGTGGCGGGAAGGTGCACTCCCCCTCCTGTGACATGCCCTGGAGGTGAGAGAGAGGAAGGGGGATTTGCTGCGCAACGCAAGAGGGAGCTGGCGCGAGGGGCGCGGCCGCGTGGAGAAGAAGCTGGGGAGGAAGAAAGAGAAGAGTGCGAGCGCAGGCGGGTCCACCGGCCAGCGGGTGTGAGCGGGAGGGCGCCGGGCCCGCGGGCAGGGAGAGAAGCGCGAGTGGAGGCGGCCCACTGCGCAGGCGCGGTCGGGGCAACGCCGCGTGGCCACGCGGCAGCGGGAGGAGAGGCGCGACCAGGGGCGCGGGCCCGCAGCGTAGTGAGACGCGGGGTGCGGCAGGCGGTAGGCTGGGCCGCACAAACGCGCTGGCCGCGCGTGGAGAGAGGGCTGGGCCGGGGTGATGGCCGGCCCGGCCGATTTTCTTTTCCCTTTTTCTTTTCTCATTTTGTATTTTCTTTGATTTTCCTATTGGGTATTTATGTGTGTGTATATATTCACTTCCTTGTCCCCTGTAATTCTACATCCACTATTTTGCTGATATTTATTTTTAAGAGTTTTTAGAAATGCCCAGGTAATTGAATAAACCTCAGAAAAATATGAAACCAGTTCCAAAAATTTCAGAAAAATTCACAGAAGCTTATGAGGACCTTCTGGACTTACCAAAAATATTTTCAACTATGTTTGGCATTTAATTTATCTGATTTCCTTGCTATGTATAGTTGTAGGCATATATATATACATACATATGAATTCATTTTTATTAACATTTTTATTCTGCTTAGCAAAAATTTCTAAGGAAGGTACTTCTTGCTTATTTACACTTCTCCTTTGGTATTTCATGGATCACCTTTTCAGATTCTTTAATTGATGTGTATGTTTCATTTTTTTATGTGTTCCTTCCACTTTTGAAGTTCCGTTTCATTTACAAAGAGCCAATAAACTCCAATTCGAATAGAAAACAAATAAAATAATCCAAAAACTCCATAACTTATTATTTATATTTTTCAGGATGTTACAGTACGCGGGTAAAATCCCGCAATGGAGGATGCAGGATGAGGTCGCAATCCGATCGGAGGCCTCTCCGCCATTTGCCGGGATCGCAAACGAGCGCGCTTGAAACTGGTTAAGAGTGAGGTCATCAACCACATCTTCGGGTGTCTCTTTCAAAAACCTCGCAGATGAGGAAGTGTCCCAACGCCTGGTAAAATATGTTAAACAACATAGTTGTTAACACCTCTTGAACTTCATGGGTTCAAAAATAACATGATTAATTGCCTCTTGCAGCAATCATTGACTACCGAATCTTCTCGTGGCTCCTTTGAAGAATATAGAGAGATAGATTTACTATCACAGGCCATGGGAAACAAGGAGCACCCAGGTCGCACACGAGGCATGGGGGTTTATGTACCTTGGAGGCACGGATTTCCAGATTACTCGGAGACATATAGGAGTAGGAAGAGATCCAAGGCGTACCGCAGCGAACAAATAAAACAGGAGCTTCGTGCTCAACTTGAGGAACAACTATCTGCCTCACTTCAAGAGCAGACTGCCTCACTTCGAGGAGAGATAGATTCGTTGCGGGAAGAATTGAGACAAGTCCGCAACCAATCGCAACCCACTCTTAGTACTGCGGTACCCAGTCCCCCTCAACGTCGCAGTAGCTGCGCGTCCACACCAATTTCTGAACATAGCGACGCCCACTTACGTATTGATGACATTCAGGTAATGTACCTCTTTAGAATGGTACATAGATCTCTCTGGTGGACGCCTTAACTCATCTTGTATCGTTATGTAGGAGCTCATGCCTTGCAGCCTCAAAGTCAGGCTTGTTGGCTCTATTCCCGTTGACGCTGGGCGCGGCATGGTGTATCCATTGCTGCCAGGGATGCTGGTGCACGGTGTACAAGTAGACACCGGTTTCATAAAGGTCCAGGTGGACATTATTAATGATATTTTTAAGTCCGTCCCTCTTGAGAAGCCCACAAACGAAGAGATTAAGACATTAGGGGATGCCGTCCACAGATTCATTCAGTGGCCTAAGAGGGACATCGTCCTCGACATGTCCGTGCCACAATCTTCACATCCAGTGGCCCAAGAGGGACGTCGCCCTGGACCTGGCACATCGGCTCCGGTGGCTCCACCTCCACCTCCAAATCCAGTAAAGTCTGTTGCATCGGCTCCCGCCGAGACGCCACCGAGAACATATCATAAGCGAAGCTCCAAGGCCTCCAAGGCTCATGCGACGAAAATTAAGCCGCGTCCCGTGCCATGGAAGTTTATTCTAGGAGTGTCGTTGGTGCCCAAGTCACAATTACGCCAGATTAGTATGATTTGCAATACATTGCATGCCTGGTACATGGAGAAGTCCAACATGAAGCCAAACCGGTAGAGTGCATTCACTCTGAAATATAACGAGACACATTTCCTCCACGACTCGAGCTACATCGTCGTGACATTCGAAGATTTATTCTTACTATTCAATCTCGACGAACTCGATGCCTCACTTCTACGATGCTGGACACTGTAAGTGTACTGTACAATGAAGTTCTACATTCACGTTATACAGATAAATGTCATTACTCTTTCTTTATGTATAGATACATGATCCAAAAAGTCCGACGATTGCGATGACCGGTGGGTTTCCTCGACCCTCACTTGGTCTCCGAGCAATCTATCAATGAAGATGCATCCTTCGTGCAAGGTTACATAACGAGGGGATTGATTGCTCACACCGACAAGGAGTACGTCATGATACCCTTCAACCAAGGGTAAGTGCTTCACTAGTTTCCACACATATGTTTCATTTGTACTTTACATGCAGCATGAACTTAGGATTAATCACTATGGCGACACACATGACTAGGCATCACTGGATTTTGCTTGTGATTGTACCCAAGTAGAGCAAGGTAATATACCTTGATTCCCTCCTTAGGAGCAACCACGACTGAAGTCGTGTGCAAGAAGTACTTAACAGGTAAACTCATTTCCTCCATACATAACTCTATTGTAATATTTATTTTGTTTGCCACGGCCGAGGCTAAGTTTTTTGAATCACGTAGGGCGTTTGCCGATTATGTTGCCCAAGGAGGAACAAACGACAAAAAATCCAGTGACACGCTACGACACAACACGCGATTTCCGGTACCCGCTACAACACAACAATCCTATATCATACTTTGTTATAATGCCTCTAGAATTGACAATACCGATGTATGTAATTCTATTTTTGCAGTGCCACCAGCAGCTACAGGGCAACGTATGTGGATTCTACGTTTGCCGCCATATGAAGGAAATCATGGGTACTAAGATCAATAATCCAGAGGTTTGTCAGGTCCTTCCAATAATTATTACTTTCTGATTATATATATGTATTTATATTACACACACATGCTAATTAGAGCAACTCTAGTAGGGCCCCTACTTGAGCCCTCAAACCACATATTTGAGGGCTTGAGGCAAAAATAGAGGTACAGCAGGGCCCCTACTAGAGCCCTCAAATTTGAGGAGCCCCTCAAATCCCCCCTTCAGCCCTCATTCCCAGGGGCCCCCTACTCTGGCTCTCATTCTTCCGTTTTTTCCCGCTGGTGAAATTTCCCCCGCTCCGCCCGTCCCCCTCCCACCCCGCCGTCCCCGACTCCCCGCCTCCCTCCTTGCTCCTTCCCCCGCCGCCGCCCCCTCCCCTGCCGTCCCCGACTCCCCGCCGCCCCCACCGCGCCCGGCTCCCCCGCCGCCCCTTCCCCGGCGCCTCCACCCCCTCCACCGCCGCCTCCGCCCCCTTCCCCGCCGTCCCCGACTCCCCGCCTCCGCCCCCTTCCCCGCCGCCCCCTTCCCCTTCTCTGGCGCCTCCACCCCCTCCACCGCCGCCTCCGCCCCCTTCCCCACCGTCCCCGACTCCCTGCCTCCGCCCCCTTCCCCGCCCTCCCCGACTCACCGGGACCGGGCGGAGGAGGCTCTCGGGAGCGGGCGGCCCACGCGGGGCTGCACCTGCCGGCGGCGACCCGAGCGCGAGGAGCAGCAGGCCCAGGCGCGATGCGGCTTCAGGCCGTCGGCGTGGGAGGGCGAGCGGGCGGCTGGTCCAGCCGGGCGGTGGCGTCGGCGCGACGCAAGCGGTCGGGGCCGAGGCGCGGGTGTGCTCGGGGTGGCGCGGCGAGACACCGGCTACGGGCGGCGCTGCTACAAGCGGCGGCGGCGGGCAGCCTAGGCGCATGCGGGCGCGTGGCGGAGAAGCCGAACGGCACGGCTTCGGGCCGGCGGCCGGCGGCGTGAGCGTGCGGATGAGGAGGCGCGGGCGCGGCGGTGCTGCCGCTTCGGGCGTTGCAGCGGCGCGGTGGGAGGTGCCGGGTGTCTGCTGGAGTGGGCCCTACATGTCATTCTCAGTTGGAATGAATTTGAGGGCCCTGATTTGAGGGCTTCTGCTGGAGTTTAACTCAAAAAACAGGGCCATCAAAAGTAGGGGGAGCCCTCAAATCAAAAGTAGGGGCTCTGATTTGAGGGCTCCTGCTGGAGTTGCTCTTAATGACTTAACATTGCTCCTAGCGACAGCGGGTGCACTTCGACGAAAGTGCATATGATCTTGACAATCTCGTCGATATTCGTGCAATTATCTCTGAATTCTTGCTAGCAGAGGTCATAAATAAGAGGGGAGAGTTCCACGCCGGCAATGGTGATAATTAGATGTTGAAACATTGGATTCAACTGTACAAATCAAACAATTCCTTCAATTGAATTCATTTGTCAGATTTTGTGTAACGATTTTCATTCTATATATGTATGTGATCTGCTGGCCGTTTGTTACATTCATCTGTGTACGAATTTTATTGTAATTTACTATGAGTTGCAATTAACTTATATCTGTCATTTATCTGTAATCTGCTTGCTTGCTTGCTTTCAGAGGGCATGGCTAGCATATCCTGAGGCTAGCCAAAAAGCAGCAAATAAAATGGATGATGCACTTGGTATCACAGACGGTTCGTTGTTAAAAACCGTCTGTGATACAATATCACAGACGGTTTCAAAGAGTGCCGTCTGTGGTGTGAATGATATCACAGATGGCCTTTACTACTAACCGTCTGTGATACGAGACTATCACAGACGGTTTTTATAAACAACCGTCTGTGATACTCGCCTATCACAGACGATTAGTAATAAAGACCGTCTGTAATGTGAGTTATCACAGACGGCTCGGGAACCGTCTGTGATAACCACCAACTATCACTGACACCTAAACACTGACGGTTCAGGAACCGTCTGTGATGATGGTTCCAAACCGTCTGTGATAGGGTTGTCTGTAGTAGTGCTTGTTGAACTTCCTCAATGAGCCTGCACTCCATCGAGTGGCTCATGGAGATGCTCAACTGGAAGCACCCTGACGAGGAGGAGGCACGTTGGTGCACAGTCGAGATTGTGTCCAAGCTCGCTGGCAAGTGCCAGAAGGCGCTCTGTGGGTCCAACATCCTGGGTGCCATTGAGTCCATTATGTCCCTACCCTACACTAGCCGGCATGCACCAGCTTTCACCGTGCACCTGCATGGGGCACCCCCCCGATGAGCATGACCGGACCTACGACCACCTGTCATTTAATCTGCTAGACCTACTCATCCTCAAGAAGCTCACCATGGACCATGACAACCATGGCAAAATCAGGGACACGCGCGGCCTATTTCCCAAGATTGTTGAGTTCACGCACACATCACTAGCTCTACTCATGAACTCGCTCACACTAAACTAGTAGGTATGCGTCGTGAAGCACGCACTCTAGGTGGTTAAGATGCTAGTGTCCATGATAGGCAGCACAACCAAGGTGCTCTGGTAGGACGTCACAAAGAACGTGTTGATGGTGAACAACCTATGTGGGGTGCTGCAGCATAGGCAACGGCACAAGGAGTTGTAGAGGCTGGCCATAGACATCTTGATGGGGCTAGCCATGGACGACAGAGCAAAGGTGGTCATCGTGCACACCAGAGGGGTTGTCAAGCTATTGTTGTTGATATTCCTCAATACTGATAAGAGGGATGTCGGTGGTGAGACGGGCGAGGCACTGGCGATGCTGGCCTTGGAGAGCGAGGTGAGTTGCACGACCATCCTCAAGAGAGCTAACGTGCTCAACCAGCTCATGTCGGTGTTGGAGGATGATGACACGTGCCATTTGAACATAGCAAGGGTGTTAAGGAACCTATGCACGTACTCGGTGTAGAGTTAGGTCGGTGAGAGGAGACATGGTGCCCCAAGGTAAGAAGGGCGTAAAATGCATAAAGACAAGGGAAAAATGTCCAAAATGGCATAAGATGAAAGTGCCACTCTATAGAGTGGTAAATTCTGAATTGTGTTCTATATAATGGCAAATCCTAAAAGACCACTCTATAGAGTGGCAAATTATCAATTATCTAAACTAGTTCAAACCCCATATCGCCCAAGATCGAGTGCAATCCAAATGCATTACCATAGCTGCAAGCCCAACCTACATGATCGTCCTCCCTACTGCATTCGTGTCCTCAGCTCCTCGTGATTCCTCCACTAATCTCTCTCCCCCAAGCCAATCCTCCTCCATCTCTCTCCCCCAAAGCGAGTCCTCTACACAATCCTTTTACCGACAAGATGAAGAAGTAGAAGGTGGTGGATAACAGCACCTCCCCCTCCCACTAGGGGGAGGGGCAAAGTGGACATCAGTGTGGGGAGGAGGGGAGCGCCATACTTCAAAGGGCATGATGCAAATCATACACTAGATCCAGTGTGTGCTTTGCTTTATGCCGTTTGAAGTACAAGTGTGATATGGGATCTGACTTTGTCTCTGCCTCATTTAAATTGAGAGTGTGCAAGACTACATATGTTGGTATTGACATGAAATATATATGTACTACTTCCAGTGCGTGGGGAAGATATGGAAAATTAAGATGGTGATTAGTAATAGTAACATGTGGTTCCTTAGTGGTGGTTGGTGATATCTGAAGTATAAAAAAATAATTTTACACAGCACACACCAAGTATATCTTATAGAATAAGGAATGAATAATTCATTTCTCATTTTGTATGATATACAGAATAAGGAATGAATAATAATATGTATAATGCACATAATTAATATTTTGTTTTGCTCTCAGCTGAGGAGTTGCTCAAGAGTTAAATCTTGGCCTTCTCTATCTTGTCAATAGATCAATAATCAGAGTGACTATCCTTTCTAAATACTGCTAGTTTATCGATCTAAATTACCTCAGTATAATGACAGAAACAATTGCAGTTCTAACCAAAAATAGGTAACTAAGAAATGCTACTGTAGTATTAATAGAATTTTGACAATGTTCAGAACAGGACAAAAGTGAGCAACACTAAACAAATTAAATGTATATAACTAGCAATTGACAAAGCAATAAACTAGCAGAATACTTCTAGACAGTCATAATGATCTCAAGTTTGACAATTTGTCATCATCGAGCAATCTCAATACCCACAATCTATCATGCAAAGTCCTCCCAGTGCTTGTATTATTCATAAATTTCAGAGATAATAAACTGATTTCAAGCTAGCATGGCAAACTTATGCACAATAGTAATACAAGAATGCAAAGTAAAGCTCACTAGGCGATGACAATCCAAACCACCAAGAAGGTAGTAAGGGCAAGGTTCGTGTGGTGATCTCTTGAGTTCTGCTTGGATCCCTAGCTCTCCCATCTAGATTTAAAGGTAAAAGAGGCTGAGACCCATAGATAGGGAATGGCGGCGCAAGGAATAGCCCCTCTGAGCCCTCCGCCCAAAGACCAGGAAGAAGAGTGGATGAGGAGCACACCCCAGATTTGAATCAGCTCACTGGCCTTATCCGAGCCTTTCAGCAGTAACCAAGGAGGCAGCGTGCTTGGGGAAGAGGTGGTGTGCTCGGGGAGGAGGCGGCGTGCTCGGGGAGGAGGCGCACTGGGAGGAGGGGGCATGGTCGGGGAGGAGGTGGCCGGCTTGGGGGAGGAGGCGCGCCGAGGAGGCGGCGTGCTCGGGGAGGAGGCGGATGGCTCTGGCCTCTGGGGAGGCAGCGTGCTTGGGGATGAGGCGGCGGCTCATGCTCAGGGGAGAGTTGAGATATATTAAGCCTTTGAGTGGGGGCGCGGGCAAACCCTAGAGTCTGAATATAAAATAGGTTGTACATATCATAGACGGTTCTAAATCTGTAATAATATACATCACAGACGGTCCTCACATAGAACCGAATGAGCATCACAGACAGTTCTAAATTAGAACCATCTGTGAAAATAAATATCACAGATGGTTATAAATTCATTCTTATATACATAAATACAAATTCATATATATATATATATATACACAAATTCACACATACATGATACATTCTCATATACATAAATGCAAAATCAGTAATTCCTCAAGAGTAAATATGTATTACTTCATTGCTTTTTACCAATCATTAATGATGTCATGTCATTATACTAAGACTGTTTACATATATAGAAGGGAGTAAATATAAATTCAACTGCTTGTATTTACATATGGCCAAACAGCGTGGCCAGTTGTTTCTTACAAAAGATTAAAAAAAGTAGAAACCTAATTTCTTTGAAGTTTTTCTAGTGGCAGAGGTAGCATGCTATCTCTGTCTTCAAAACTTCATAAGCGACATGGTCGGCATTGGATGATTCGGGATCATCAGCAAATGAAGCCCAAAATGCGTCTCCCAAAGACTCTCCGACTGATGAATCAAGTCGAATAGAGCACATAGACTCTCTTCCCTTGCTTCAGGGGTCTCGGCAAGGTTGACTCGGTCATTTGCCGCCTTGGCTAAGCACTCAATGCGACGCCAAGCCTTCCGGAGATATGCAACATCGTTGTGGAGGATTAAGTCGATGGCGAGGTTAACTCACCAAAAGTGGGAGACCAACTGGAAGACACGGCGAAGGAAGATGTCAAGACGGTGGAAGGTGGCCGTCACCTACTTTGGCAAATCCTCGAACATACAAGGGACGATACTGTCCTTCCGCAATATCCGCCAGCGTATGGCCAACGAAATGCTCGTACAAGATGGCCAGGTTGGCCATTAATGCAGGTGACAAGAAAGAGGCCGCTGGAGCCATTTGTTTATGCTTGAGAGTCGATATGTGTATTAGCGATGCGGGGATTCATCTTCGGTACATGTCGGATGATCATTTTTATAAATTTGGCGCGTGAGACAAAGAGACACATCGGGGAGACAAGTGATCAGAGACGCATCAGAGAGATGAAACATATGCCATTCATGCATATAAGAGATACATCACATACCATTTGTATTAATAATTATCTGTGGTACTATCACAGATGGTTCTAATTAAAAACTGTCTATGATGTCTATAATTATCACAGACGATTGTTTTTAATAACCGTCTGTGAAATATCGCAAACGGTTATTTACAATAATCGTATGTGATAATTCCGTATCACAGACGGTTCTAATCATCACTAGTAACATAAATGCTCACGCTTTGTAAAACTGTTTGTAATAATTATAACCAGATAGTTTTTTATAAACTGTCTATGATGAAATATCTAGTATAATCTATTTTATAGTAGTGACATAGGTGCCTCCCAGCGGCTGCCCATGAGGCTCGACACTTCAGGTCAGCACCACTGCTGCGCGACGAGCCTGATCTGTTCTCCATCAACTTTGTTTTGAATCTTTCATCCAATCTGTTGTTCTTTTTTGCTTCTGATCTGTTTTTCCGACTGCTTTTCTTTTTGTGATTTTAATGTGAATTTTGAATCTGTAGCAGAAACACTATGTAATGTTTTTCTACACTGTTACCAACATAAACCAAACAAATTGAGGTTTCACTCATTCCCTTTGCAATTCCGGTGTATTCTGAAATATTTTACGTTTGTATTACAGTTTTTTTTTTGAAGCAAACACCACCTAAGTTAGGGCAGTCCCAGTGCTCCACGTAGTATAGTGTCTATATATGACATTAATTAGATTGCCATGTAGGAGTTTTAGATGATGTGGCGCTATATTAAATAAGAGAGAGAAGAAAAAGAGGAAGAAACTGGGTCTCATGCAAGACCTAGTTTCTATGAGAAAACCAATGCAATAGACACTACCAAATTTTGCATTGGAGAGATGGTGGTATCTTCATGATAGATGGAGAAAAATTATGATTGGTGGAGAGGAGAGAGAGATTTTGATGCTTAATTAATTGCTTGGGTTATAAATAGACATAGTGCATTGGAGACAATAGTGTCTAAAGTAGTGTCTATATGACATGCATATATAGAAACTATTTAAGTGATTTCTGCACTGAGACTGCCCTTAATGTTCCTAGTTATAACGTTGCCATCAATTTTTGCCCCTAGCAACAACCATAGTTCTCTTGAAACAACTTCGATTCAAAATTTTATTTCCTTCTTCGTACCTAATAAGGATTCTAAAAATATTAATCCATAAACCTGATCACCTTTCGAGCTTAACTAGGGATTCCGACAAACAAAAACCACCAAATAATACAAACCCATATCATCAATATAGCTACCATGCATATCGGTTGGACCAGTTATGGGTATTCACAGTGATCAAGCCAGTGGCCTAATCTAACATAGAGCATGTTCTTTGGGGCTATGGCCGGTGCCCATTTACCCGTATACCTGTGGGTAAATACCCTAATGGAGCTAGGTATGGGATATTTTCTTACCCACAGGTATGGAAATGGGAGAAACACTCTACCCGTCGGGTAAACGGGCACGGGTATGGGTAAGCTCCACCCGTACCCGCCCCGCCCGTTTACCTGCAATATAGATTGACAGGTGGCGCAGTCATAACAATAGCTGTTGATTGTTATAAACTTTTTTGATAGCTATTATATTTCCTAGCAACAGCTGTTGCTTATATGTACCTGTTATTGGTTCAACTCTCAGATGGTGACTCTCAGTTTACGGGTAAACGGACATGCCCACGGGCGACGGGTATGGGCGAGGTTTTTCACCCGTTATCCTTCGCGGGTATACCCGCGGTCGTAAATCGGGGTTGCGGGTATGGGTATGGGCGAGCACTACCCGTACCCACCACGCCCAATTGCCATCCCTAGCTGTAGTTGGTGGTTTTTGGCTGTTTGTGAGAGAGTACGGAGTAAGAGAAACTCACGCCTGATTTACCAATATAAATAAAATAATTACAATGTATATTATAATTTATTTATAGACTCTTAATAAATATTTTATTTAAAATTTAATTATTGTAAAATAATAAAAAATAGCTAAAAAGAAGAGGTATCTCCAAAGCTTCTTGCAAGCTCAAACAACTCCGGATGTTGTCATCCTAAAGAGCAGGGAACGTGCTAGCGGGGAGAGTAGGACACCCATCGTACGGTCATACATGTGCCGGTGTGTTGGCCACAGAAGATCGAGCGGCACCGGGACGGCCATCCTGACGTCACGATCCTATGGGGAGCGGACACGTATGGGTTCCGGGCCCGCCGGGCATTAGAGTACACGAGGCAAAAGCAGGCACTGGCCATCGTGCAGCTCAGCCTGACCCGATCAGGTTGTACGTGCTTTTATAATATTTTTCTTTGCCTACTGCTACTACTGGTGATGATATTTTTTCCCCGATATGAACCGGGCAGGCACGGCCAGGGCGCATGTTTTGTTTGATTCCAGCCTAAAGAGGGTATCTCCAGCTTTATCCTTGTGCTGCCGTGTCGCTTCGTTTCCTGCCCGAGAATCATTGGGCCGATATGATGCAACCCTTTTCCGCGTAATTATGTAGATAAACCGTCCGGCTTCTGAGAATTCTTTCATGCGTGTATATATTTCGCCGAATATTCTTATTTCTTATAAAATTAATTATGTGCCAATATTTACGCTTACAGTTCATTGTAATTAGTTTTTTCATGTAAGAGAGATGTCGTCGTCGCCATCGATTTCGCTAAATGGGTCTGACGCTCTGAAGACTGAGATAACTAAGTATGTCAAAGGAGTATATAAAAGGCTAGCGGGCTGAATGACCACCACAGAGGTCTCTCCAGATTGGGTCCCTCTATAACCGAAGAAAGCAGCTGCAATATTTCAGACTACCTGTGGGATAATTGAAGGCAACAGATCTCCATCACTATAGCAAACTGGAAAGGTTTGACAGAAGGCGAGAGAAAGTGCTGTGAACGAAAATTTCAAACTTGTTCGAGATCCCAGCAGAAGTCCAGGAACTCATACAATGGCATGCACTTCTCACGATGGAAAAAGTGTGGAAGACCTTCAAGAGCACGTTTGTCACGCACTACATGACCAAGGATCGCACGCCCTTCACAAGGTATCCTTTTGTATCATCGGAAAGATGGGAGGCCGTTATGCAGATGAAGATGATGACCAAATTTAAATAGGAAAGTGTAGCGCACAAGGCTCTCCAAGCATGAAACACTCACCCCCACAGACCCAGCACCGCTAGGTACGCGGGTAAAATCCCGCAATGTGGTATCCAGTCCCTCTCACGTCGGAGTAACTGTGCGTGCATGCCACTTTCTGAACACAGAGACACCCACTTACCAATCAACGACATAGGTAATGTACATCTCTAGAATGCTAAATAGATAGACCTTGCGGACACCTTAGCTCATTATGTGTCATTATGTAGAAGGCCATGTCGTGCATCCTCAAAATCAGGGTTGTTGGCATTCCCGTTGATGCTGGGCGGGGGTTAGCATATCTCTGTCTACCAAGGACATTGGTGCATGGTGCTCAGCTAGGAACCGATTTCGTGAAGGTCTAGGTGGACAACATTAATGACGTTTTCAAGGCCATCTCACTAGAGAGGCCCCCAAACAGAGAAATCATGACACTAAGGGATGTCATCCACACAGTTGTCCAATGGCCGAAGAGGAACATCACCCTGGACCCTTCCGTGCCACGATCTCCACATGACCATGCCTCTATGACTCCACCTCAAGCTCAAACAGAACCTTCTATGACTCCACCTTAATCTCCTCTTCAAAAGGCCAATGCATTGGCTTCCGTGAAGACGACGTCGAAAATGTATCGCAAGCGAGGTACTAAGACCCAATCGAAAAAGATTAAGGCACCTCATGTGGAATGGAAGTTCATACTCGGAGTGTCGTTGGTCCCTGAGACATAATTACCCAGCCTTGGACTGTTTGTGGGACTTTGCATAGTTGGTACACGGCGAGGTCCAACATGAAGCCAAACTGGCATAGTGGATTCACCGTGAGATACATGGAGGCACGTTTTCTCCATGACTCGGGCTATTTCGTCATGACCTTCGAAGACTTATATTTACTACTCAACCTCGATGAACTCGATGACTTACTGCTATGATGTTAGACACTGTAAGTGTACTGAACAATCAAGTTCTACATTCACGTAATACAGATAAATGTTATAACTCATTACTTGTGTATAGAGCCATGATCTAACAAGTCCGATGATGGCGACAACTTGTGGATTTTCTCGACCTACACTTGGTTTCTAAGTAATCCATCAATGAGAATAGATCCTTCATCCAAAATTACATAACAAGGGGATTGCTTGCTCACAATGACAAGAACTACATCATGGTACCATTCAACCAGGGGTAGGTGCTTCACTAGTTGCCATACAAGTTTTATTTGTACTTTATACGTAACATAAACTTAGGATTAATCATTATGACGACATACATGATAGGTCTCACTGAATTCTGATTGTGATTGTATCAAAGTGGAGCAAGGTAATATACCTTGATTCCCTACTTAGGAGCAACCACGATTTCACCCATGTGCAACAAACAATTGACAGGTAAACTCATTTCCTCCATATATAACTCTATTGTAGTATTTTCTTCATTTGCAATGGCTGAGGGTAACTTTTTGGAGTCACGTAGATCATTCAGCGCTTATGCTGCCCAGGGAGGAAGACACAAGGAATCCAGTGCCATACTATGACATAGGACATGATTTCTGATACCCGCTACAACACAACAATCCTATATCGCACTTCGTAATAATGCCGGTAGAACTGACAATATCTATGTATGTAATTCTATTTTTGCAGTGCCACTAGCAGCTACAGGGCAACGTATATGGATTTTACATTTGCAGACATATGAAGAAAATTATGGAAACTAAGATGAAAGATCCAGAAGTTTGTCAACCTGTCAATATTTATTTTGTGATTATTAATATATATATATATATATATGTTTATATATGCCAATGACTGTAACACTGCTAGCGACAGGGCATGGAGTTCGACTCAAGTACATACGATCTTGAGAAACTCACCGAAGTTCGAGAAATGCTCTCTAAATTCTTGATAGCGGAGGTCATAAACAAGACTAGAGAGTTCTACCCCGGCGATGATGATTAGTTGTTGAAACATTTGGTACAGTCGTAATCACTCAATTATGTTTAATCAAACAATTCATTCAAATGTACATCATTTAGTTGTTTAATTCATTTGTGAGATCTGTGTAATGATTGTCGTCTGCTATATATGTGATATTTTTGCTTGTTTTTAGATGGCATGGTTAGTATTTCTTGAGGCTAGCCAAAAAATAGAAAATAATATAGATGTTCAAGTAGCTATCATAGACGGTTTGTAACAATAAATAGCTATCAAACCATCTATGATAATAACAACACAGACGGTTTTTAGAAAAAAAACCGTCTGTGATATATAAGGTATCACTGATGGTTTTAGTATTAGTCGTCTATGATATTTAAGATATCACAAACGACTATGTTTGTGAACCGTCTATGATACATGACATATCACAAATGGTTTTTGGTATTAGCCTAATATCACAGACAGTTGTATTTAAGAACCCTCGATGATACCTCAAATATCATAGATGACTTTTAAAAAAATCGTCTTTAATATAATTATCACAGACAGTTTGATAGTTGTCTATGATAACCCCTATTATCACAGACACATCAATTCAGACGGTTTAGAAACCATCTGTGATGACGATTTTGAACCGTCTGTGATGACCTTTTCTGTCATGGTGTGACGTGGCGGCGTGAGACTGAAATTTCATATATAATTATCACGGATGGTTCGGATTACAAACTGCCTGTGATAGAGATATCATAGATGGTTCTTAACAAAAACCTTCTATGATAATAAAAGATATCACAGACGGTTTTTATTAAAAACCGTCGGTAATAATGGCTAGACGGTAGATCACAAAGATAATATAGCGGTGAAATGTAAACAGCTAGTCTCAAAAGATAAAATAGCAAAGTTTTATAAGGCTTACATATGCTCATTCAAAAGGTTTCGATAAGATCTATAACTTTGCAGTTGAGGCAAACCCCAAATTCTGAAGGAAAGATAAATTTTTTTTGGCAAAAATGGAAACTGAAAACTTGCAACGCAAATTCAAGGCTAAAGATGGCTGATTTTGGAGATCTAGGAGGGTGACTAGAACAAGTAGGTCATTTTTTATTGGGCTCATCGTTAGCTTTCCAACAAGTACAAAAACATTAAAAACATACACCATATGCAAAAGTTATGCCTATTTTACTAAAGGTGTCTCGGAATGGAATTCTACTCGGACTCAAATTCAATCTCGTAGGCCAAACTTGCTGAATTTTTTGTGAAAGTTTCTAGCTATTTGTAGGACTCCACCAATTTTCACTGGATTTGTGAAAGAGGATTTGGATTTTCAAATGGTTTTTAACTGCAACATCACAGACAGTTTTTAATCCGAACCGTCTGTGATAATTGTTGACATCACAGATGGTTCTTGTTAAAAATTGTCTGTGATAATTACAAACATCGCAGACGGCTTTTAATCTAAACCATCTATGATAATTCACAGGCGGTTCTTGTTAAGAACCGTCTGTAATAATTATGTATCATGACGGTTCTAAAGAAATGTTTATGATGAGGCATCTAGTATAGCATTTTTATAGTAGTGGATTGTCATGTGCTGATAACACAGATACTCCCTATTGCAATTAGAAGTATTTTACCGATCAAGGTCCAAAACACAATCATGAGGTTATGTTATTTCTTTAACACAATTGCTCAGAAGATCATCGATCCCGAAGGATAGATGCTCTATAGGATGAGGTGGTGACGACTCTATGTCATCTTAAAATGTATTTCCCTCCATCATTCTTCGATATCATGGTCTATCTCATTGTTCACATTGTGTGGAAGATAAAAATGTGCAGGCCCATGTTCCTACATAGCATGTACCCGTTTGAGAGGTTGATGGAAATTCTCAAGTCCTATGTACGGAATCGATCTCGGTTGGATGGCAGCATCGTTGATGGTTATGCAACCGAATAGGTCATTGAGTTCTGTGTCGATTACATGACTCAGGTGGAACCGATAGATGTGCCTCGATCTCACCATGAGGGAAAGCTCAAGGGTATTAGGACCATCAGAAGAAAAGCAATCACTACAGATATGGATGTGTATGCTTAAGCCCATTTCACGATCTTGCAACACATGACTGAAGTGTCCTCGTATATCGACTAGTACAAGGACATGCTTCGGCAATAGAATTTGGAGTGGTTGAATGTTTGGATCATGAGACAACATAATAGTCGGTTCAACCAATAGTTGAAGAAGCGACTTGCTAGGAGCTTATCAAGTGATATGCTGACATGGTTGGCAAAAGGATCAACATTTACAATTATGACTGGGCAAGGCTATGACATAAATGGGTACACATTCTATCTCTCACAGGTGAAGGTCAACAAGTGGTGTCTGCATAGATACATTCAGTACTGATGGTTAAGGAGCTCATACTATGGGTTCATACAGGAGATTTGAGAGCTCGACTACGTGCTTTTCAAGATCCCTCGGTTTTGGTGCCATTGGGTCTATCTCTCACAGGTGAAGGTCAACAAGTACGGTGTCACTACCGTGGACCTCAAACGTGTTGGATACAAAGACAAACCATTTATACTCGCTAACCAAGTTGTTTAAGTTTTCTATTTAACTGACTAGGCAAATAAGAAGCGTCACGTAGTTCTTCAATGGAAAAAGGAGGATTGTTGGAGTTGAGATGTAGTGGACAAGGATGAATATAATCAATTTGACGAGTTGTCTTCTTTTGAAAACAGCATATATACAAGGGTCGAGGAAGAACAATGTGACAAAACTAGCTACATACACGTCAATTATTATGAAGGGCTAATTTTTAAAGGAAATAAGCAAGTGGAATGATGAATGAAATGTTTATATGTCATATGTTCTGTATTTGTATTTATGTATATGAGAATATGTGATATATGTGAATTTGCATTTATGTATATGAGAATGTGTGATATATATGTGAATTTGCATTTATATATATGAGAATGTGTGATATATATATATATATATATATATATATATATATATATATATATATATATATATGAATTTGTTTTTATGTATGTGAGAATGAGTATCACAGATGGTTGTAAAGTAGAACTGTCTATGATGTATATTATCACAAACAGTTATAGTTTAGAACCGTTTGTGATGTCCAACCTATTTATATTCAGATTCTAGGGTTTGCTAGCACTCCCACGCACTCAGGCTCCTGCTGCCTCCTCCCCCGAGCCCGCCGCCTCCTCCTAGAGCACACCACCTCCTCGTCAGCACACCTCCTACTCGGTGCACCTCCTCGAGCATGCCACCTCCTCCCGTGAGCCCGCTACCTCGTCCCCGAGCACGATCCATCGCCTCCTCCCCACGGGAACAGATTGAGATCACATACGATTCGTGGAAGAACGTGAGCAAAGATCGAAAAAATGAGCTTGTAATGGAAATTTTTTGATCGTTCGATATCCTAGGAGAACACCAGGCTTCCGTGCAACGACATGCATTGCTAGCGGCATGCAAAGAGTAGAAGAACTTTAAGAGCATGCTTATTAAGCAATACATGGAGAAGGATCTGACTCCCTTCCAGAAGTATCCATTCCTGGAACCGCAATGGCAAGAGTTTGTGGCAAAGAAGATGACAGATAATTTTAGGAGTGAAAGTGCAGTGCACAGGGCTCTCCAAGCAAAAAATACTCACCCTCACAGACTCGGAACCGCTAGGTATGTAGGTAAAATCCTGTAGTAGAGGAAGGAGGACAAGCAGGAAATCCTGCGTGAGGCCTGCCCGCCATTTGCTGGGATCCCTGATGAGCGCGACCAAAACTCAATAAGACCGAGGTCATCTATTGTGTTATCGGGGGCCATCTCATTTCAAAACCCCATAGACGAGAAAGTGTCCCATCACCTGGTAAGATATCGAACTACCTAGTTTGTAATTACTCCATAACTTCATAGGAAGTGAAATAACATATCAAGCTCTTGTAGGAAGCGTTAAGTGTAGAATCTTCGCAAAGCTCATTCCAGGCAGTTAGAGAGAGGTATGTACTCTCCGTAGCTCTGGAAAACAAGGAGCACCCAGGTTGCACAAAAGAACTTGGTCTTTATGTTATATGAAAACATAGTTTGTCAGAGGACTCCGAAGTGTACCGGAGTAGGAAGAGAGCCAAAGCCGAGTGTTAGGCATGGCTACGAGGGGAGCTTAAGGCATCCCTTAGAGAGGAGATCACTGATGTCATCAGAAATGAGATACAATAACATATGGAGAGCAAGCAGGAAAGGTTTAAAGAAAATCAGTTGGAAGCCTTCGCTACTCCTATGCTAGCCAACCCCCAACCATCAGAGTAGCTGCGCATCCAACCCTACCTTAGAAAGCGAGCACAGATTTTTTGTCGATGACATCCTGATAATAATTATTATCTCTAGAATGCTCGATTCATTGATAGGCCTATTGGAGTTGCAAATTTTGTATCATTATGTAGGTGGTTACGAAGTGCAAGCTCCAAGTGAGATATGCCTCCGTTGCCCTGTGTGCTTTTTGGGGCCAGGCATATACATTTGGTGCTGGGGCCTTGGTGCACGGTGTAACTCTAACGCTAGGTTTTACAAAAGTGAATGTGGATGGTATTCATGCCAATTTTGAGGTCGTCCTACTGCAAATGCCCCAAACAATGAGGTCATGACTCTAAGGCAAGCCATGGAACATTCATCCGATGGTCTAAGAGAAACATCTGCTTGGAGGCTCCTGCACTAGTGTCAACTTCACGAAAAAGTCCTGCACCAGTGCCAAGTCCACAAGAGTTATCTACACCGGTGCCAAGTCCACATGAGCTACCTATACCAGAGCTACCTGCACTAACTCGGCAAGGGCGCGGTGAGTCACATGCATCTACATCTCGTGCCTAGTAAACTACCGTGAAGTCGACCTCTAACAGCCGAGGTGGTAAGGGCAAACCGAAGAAGCCAAATGATATCCCCTACTTGCCGTCGGCCCAGAAATTTGTGCTAGATGAGCCGTTGGTCATCCCGATAGAGCACCTCCAAACATTAGGACTGGCTTGCTAGAGATTACATGTATGGTATATGGAATAGGCCAACAAGCCAGAGGGACAATGGCGCTCAGGTGTCAACGTCAAGTTCAGGCTGCATCATCTTCAGCATGATATTCGTGACTGTGTCTTCACGGTGATCTTCGAGAACTTGTTCTTTCTCTTCAAACTCAATGCCTCACTCATTCGATGCTGGACACTGTGTGTACAATCATGGTCCTCGTTCATGTAATACCAATAAATGTCATATATAACTCATTGCTTTTGTGTGTGTATAGATACATGGTGACTAAAGCCAGTTTAAGGAAATCACTGGTAGGTTTTCTCGATCCACACTTGGTCTCTATGGATATCATCTACGAGAATGCATCCTCGTCAAGAATTGCATGATGACGACATTGGTGGCTCACCACAACAAGGAATTCATATTATGCCCTACAACCAAGGGTAAGTGCTGCACTAGTGGCTACACTTGTTGATTTGTACTTTATAAGCAACACGAACTTAGGCTTAATGACCATGATGACATAGCCAGGGCGGATCTGGGCCTCGGGCTAGGTGGGCTATAGCTTGAGGCCCCGAAAAAATAGCAATGAAACTATTCCTACATAGGCCCCAAAAATCAAGTTATAATGGCTTAGCCCAAGGTGGCACAACCCAGCCCAAGGCTGCAGTGCCCATAACCCACAGCTTCTAGGCATGCAAGTGCCCACGGCCCTTTCGCTCGATGCCCCGATGCCTATATGGCTTTACCCCTCCCTCCAGTGCCCCTGGGCTCCCTCCAGATCCATGACTCCGCCACTTGCAGCCTGCACCTCCATCTCCTCCGAGCTCCGACAACCTCCCTCCAGAGCCTCCCTTGGGCAGTTCGGTACCTCCCGCTTCGGTGGCCTCCCTCCACTCCTCCAGCATCGCCCCACTCCAGGCTTCAGCGCCGGTGCTGCCACCTCCCTCCAGCGCTGTCCTGCAACACCACTGGTGTCACCTCTCTCTCGCGCCGCCTCCCTCCAGGGATTTCAATTTGGGGATTCAATGTATAGGTTCAGATTCTAGAGTTCTCAATTTCCTTAACATGTTAATCTTGCCTCTACTCTTAGGAATTCTGAAATAGAAATTTTGATTTGGGGATTCTATATTTAGGTGCAGGTTCTAGGGTTTACAATTTCCTTCATAATCATGCTTCTGCTCTTCGAAATTCTGAAATAGGAATTTTGATTTGGGGCTTCATTGTTTAGGTTCGGATTCTGGGGTTCCCAATGTCCTTAATAATCTTGCTTCTGCTATCCAAAATCAACAACTTTGATCATTGGTATTTTTAGCAAAATATACTATTAAAACTACAGATACATAATATTTTTTAAATCATTTCTATAGCAATGCTACCATGTTATGTTCATCAGTTCATGTGGAAAATTAGGATACTTATATAAATACATGAACTCGAAGTTAGAAAAGCATACACGCCCCAAAACAACTTACAATTAGGAAAGGGTTAAGTATGATTTCTTTGTGTGTGTATGTAGTTGGGAACCTGAGCGTGGAGTGGCTAGATGGAGAGAGAACAAAGGTCATGGGCTGTGGGCACCTTCCCCCCAAAGAAGAAAGGCTCAACTGTCTACGTTGAGAAGGACACCGTAGGGCAGACCAGCATCTACTCTGTCAAGGTAATTATTTGATTACTAAAACCCCTTGTAGATTTAGTTTTAGAAACATTCAATGGCAAAACTGAGAGAGCTGAAGTTCTTGCCATTTAGTTTCTAATATGATTAGCAGTAGTGTTGCTTGCAAATGTTGGACAATTAACATGATCATCTAGAACGTTTTGATCAAATGGCCTGAGTGACAATTGTTCCTTGGGAAGTCGTAGTTGGGTTCACATATTGCAATGTTTTCATCATTCACATATATATAGTGCATAGGTGTAACTCTTATCTGCAATATTTTCTTCATCCAAAATTGACAAGAACATGCACTACCATGGATACGATAGAGAGCAAATTTTTATTATGCCGTAGTGTGAATATAAATTAGCGTTAGTTTTAGAATGTTAGCCTATTAGAGTTTAGCCTGAGGCACGGCGAAATCTTGGATCCGCCACTGGACATACCTGTGTAAGTTTCACTAGATTCTAATTGTAATTACACCAAAATGGAATAAGGTAATATACCTTGATCCCTAAAGAAGGTCAAAATCGACTTCACAGTTGTCCAACAAGTAATCGACAGGTAATACATTTCCTCCATATATAACTCTATTGTAGTCTTTCATTCCTTCGCAATGACTAAGGTTGACTTTTTTTGAATCATGTAGGTCATTCTCCTCATACGTTGCTACTGTATGGAAATCCAAGGGAGGTATCAATGCCCTGCGACACGATCTAGATTTTTCGGTATTTACTAGTACACATTAATCATATATAACACTTTGTAGTAATGCCTCTTTCACTAACAAATTCTATTTTTGTAGTGCCACTAGCAGCCACCAAGTAACACATGTAGATACTATGTTTGCCATAGCAAAGAACTACTCCTTGGTTCCGCGGTGACCAATGATCCTCAGGTTTGTCAATCTTACAATAATTACTTCATAATTATCAATTTTTATGTATGCATGACATTGATCTTTCTATCGATAGATTGTGACTATCGTTACAACTGCATTAGAACAGGCTAAGCTCCAAAAACTTTGAGGACCATGTGCGTACTTCTTGGTGTCTCAGGTCACAAGAGAAGATAGGGAGTTCCATAATGTAGAGTTAACTTGTTTGGAATAAGAGTGAACTTGATGTAATCTTGTTTCTAAAATGAATGTGAATTGGATGTATACATGTACTTGTTGTGTTTCTGCTTGTTTCAGAGGGCATGGCTGGAATTTTCTAAGGCTAGCCAACAAATAGAAATAGATTTAGAAATACAAAAGAATGCCACAGATAGTTATTAACTAATAACCGTCTGTGATAGTTGACTATCACAGACGGTACTATAAACCGTCTAATCACAGACAGTTTGTAGTTGAGACCGCTATGATTCACCAGATATCTAAATCATAGATGGTTTGTAGTTGAAACCGTCTATGATTCATCAGATATCTAAATCATAGATGGTTTGTAGTTGAAACCGTCTATGATTCATCAAATATCACATATGGTTTCTACTACAAACTGTCTGTGATAGTCAACGGACAACGGTTATATCACAGACAGTTCAAAAATCGTCGGTGATGATCTTATGTTATTACTAACTCATAAACTCAGACGGCTCAAGAAACCGTCTGTGATGACATTTTTGAATCATCTGTGATGGTATTTTCTGCAACAGTGATCTTTACCAATTCTAGTAGCTAAAAAATGCCCTCAACTAATGTTATATACCCACATGCTAAACAGAGTCTTAAACTGGGAACAATCACTACTACAAAAAGGGTCATCAAAAACGGTTCAGAACTGTCATGACAGACGGTTTTATCATCATAGACCTCATCATCCGCCGTCGACGGAGTTGTCTCTGCAATGTGCACAAAGCGGAAGAAGCTATTGCGGTAGTGGAGAGACACATGGATAACATTGCCGATCAAGCAGAAGCGGCCGATTCTGAGGAAGCTTATCATGGCATCCTCTATGAGATTATGGACCGTGCTAATGATTTGCCCAGGCTGGAGTAGGAAGTGCACAGGGCAAGAGAAAACTTCACGGCATTCGAGAACTCAGCGGTTGATCATCCAACTCCAAAATCAAAGAAGAAACATATGAAGCCCAAAAGACAAAGATCTGGGAATATCTTTTTTTGGGACTTTTGTAATAAATTTGCATTGAATTTGTCTCTCGTCTCAGTAGCTTCTGTAGTTCATATGACAAACGACAAAACACAGACGGTTGTAAATAAAAATCGTCTATGATAGTTTCAGAGACGGTTCTAGTTAAAAACCGTCTGTGATAATTCGTATATCACAGATGGCTTTTAAACCTAACCGTCTGTGATAGTTTCATAGATGGCTCTAGTTAAAAACTGTCTGAGATAATTTGTATATCAAAGACGGCTTTTAAACCTAACCGTCTGTAGTAATTTCAGAGACGGTTTTAGCCATGAACCGTTTGTAATAATCAAAGTACAGACGGCTCCACATGAACCATCTATGATAAGATATCCAGTATAACTTATTTTGTAGTAGTGGATCGTCCTTTCGTGTTACAAAGACGACATGGTGTGTATAGCTAGTACTATATGATATTTGGCAAATCGAGGAACACAACATAAGAGATGCAATTTCAGGGATTCCGATGTTCATGCATGCAAATGACCATTGCAAAGAACCTCACCTTTTTGTAAAGCGACAGGGATGGCGCGCTGGGTTGGGGGGGGGGGGGGGGGGGGGGGCTCACAAGATTGGTAGACATTTGTGGCCGGCGACGCATAGATCAATTTTAATGGGTGATGAGCTATACTTAGATAGGACGGATCAAAGTATCAAACTATACCAAAGGCAGAGCGGGCGCTCTCTCTCTCTCTCTCTCTCTCTCTCTCTGTCTCTCTCTGTGTGCCTGTTGACTAACTGTACACCAAAACATCATGATCCATCTGCGATCGATCGATATGGAGAACATTGGAATATTTGGATGTGTGATCATCGATGTCGCATGCATGCAATACGGCCTCCGTGTTTGTTTAATCTGCAGTTGCTATCACGCGAGAAGATCGAATCACTTCCCCATTATGAGAGATGATTAACCAATGAGGCGTATGTACCTGCTACGCTTGCTTTATATGGACCATGCTAGTAAGCTGCAACATATACGTACGGAGAATTTCTCTAGCTCTATTTCTTTCATGGCTAGCTACTAGCTGCCAATGCTCGTCTGCACAGTGTGCTTTCAGTTAAAGGCTCCTTTGGATTTGGATTGTGGATGATGCTGATGGTTTTGTATGTGGTTTTTGCAACGTCCCTTGGGTATAATAGGAGTGGTGCCCTGGTTGCCCAGAAACGTCTGCCGTGGCAGCCAAAATTGCTCACCGTGTATCAGCTTAGGCTGCCACGGAAGGGTTATGGCAGGAAAGGCTGGTCGCGATGCTGTTCGCCGGTGCCGACGGACCGTGCCGAAGGCCCCAAAACGGCTCATGCGCCAGTCCAAAATCACGGTGAATCCACTGAGCGCCAGCCAAGGAAAACAGTGCCCCTCTCCAGTAACAATCAAACCCCGAGGTCCCAGAACCAGGGATCACCCTTGGTACAGTAGGGGGTGGAGCCCCAGTTGCCCGGAAACGGCTGCCGTGGTAGCGAGATATGCTCGCACGTATATAGCTTTAAATTTAGAAAACTGTTTAGATAATTTGTTTTAAAAAATTATCTTTTTAGTTTAATATTTGAAGAAGCCACAAAATGTAAAAGATAGGGCCAAAGTCGAGAGAGGGGGGTGGCTTTGGCCATGTGGTGGTGCTGCTGCCGGAGATGACTGTATAGATAGATAAGCATCCGCAGCATGGATCGCCTCGCATCCTGACCGATGTGGGGAGAGAGGATCGCGCGTGCATGCGCCCATCGTACACATCAACGTAACATTGGTCGTGATGCGCGCGGATTTGCAAATTATTTGGTGGTCCCACGTATCGCTGGGCGCCTCGTATTTTGGACCTCAGCGAGAATGAGCCCTGCCAGGCCCGAATACTAAGTATATTCGGCTCGATAGTCTAGTTGGGCCGGACGCCTTAGATTGCGCTAAGTCACATTTGGGCTTTTTTAAGCCGAGCTTATTCTGCATTGCAGTAAGTTTTTTCATTATATATGCTATAGTTTTTTAGTATAGTTAATTTTTATAAAATAAAAAATATGATATCATCATAGACAATACAGAGAAATAAGAGAAAAAATATTAAAAAATCCTAAAATGGCAAAAAATCAGAAAAAACACAAAATTAAAAGCTAAAAGTCAAAAGGCAGAAACTAAAAGCTGAAGCTCTAATGATTGGATAGGGTTGCACAACTTACTGCACAGTCGAGCAGTTGCATGCTAGTTTCATACAGTTTTAACCTTTTAGGGGATAGTTCAACCTCTAATCCCCAAAACTAGTCGATATACCACCAAACATGTCAATCCTTATGCATGTCCCAAGAAGGAGAGCATGGAAGAACTGTTCACCACAGCACCAGTCCGTCTACATCAAACTGATCACCATCATTTGAAAACAAGTGAGAAAACATTCAAATAATCAGTCTACTCGACCTCGCAGTTAATACCCGTAGTAGAGTTCTTACGCACTAACGCAACCTAACTCATGAAACAAAAAAAAAAGTAACACAACCCAACCTTTGTTTTTGAGAAAGTAACCCAACCAAACCAGGTCTTGCATGCGCGGTCCGTACCAATGTTAAGACTGGGCCGGAGTTAGCAAATATGGACCGAGAAAAAGGGTGGATCCAGCGGAGCCCAGCCCATTTAGCCTTTGTCAGTGAAAAGAACCATGTGGCCAACTGGGCCAACTGCTGCTCTATCAAGGGAAACGTTTCTGAGGTGATGCCACTCTCCTCACCTTAATTTTTTTTTAAAAAATACATTTTACAGCATTAAACTATGATCAATTTTCAACCTTAAACAATGAAACCATTCACTTTTCAGTTTCGGACTCTCAAAACCATCCATTTTTACCCCCTTTTGCTCTTCCCACCCCGGTTTTCATGTGACGTGAAGGTAGTTTTGCTGACATGGCAACCAACAGTGAGTTAGATAGGGCCCACATGTTAGCTGGTAATCCTTCTTCTTTCTCTCCCTTCTTCCTCCTTTCTCTCTCTCTCCACCTCTCTGTCAAGCACAAGTTGGTTGGGCTTGCCACCTGTCGAGCCTCGCTGCCAACTACCTCCTTCTCCCCTCTCCTCCCCTTGCCAACATGGATGCTAACCTGGAGCTCAAGGGTGACGATCGGTGATGCGGGGATGCACGCACTGGAGCGGGGGACTGTGGGGAGCAGCAGCGCATTGGAGGGGTGGCAAGTGATAGGAATGGACTAGGAGGATGGTGACCCAGCGGGCGGAGGAAGTGGCTAGCAATCGATGCACTCGGTTCTAGATCTGGTGGGCAAGGAAGGTGATCGACGACCTCTACACATCCATCAATGAACTTGTCTTCATCTCCGGTGGTGGGATCTAGATGTCATCGTCATTGGCATCGTGGGACCTCGCCACACATGGAGGACGAGGAAGGGTGTGATCCCCCTGAACTCACCGCCTGCAGACTAGGAGGGAAAGTAGAGGATGCCGACCCTGAGGCACACCGGCTCTGGTGGCAGAGGTTGGGGCACTTGGCGGTTGTCACTGAGGAACGAGTCGAGGAGCGCCTACGTGGAGGTGAGCACCAACGGCTTCTTTCGCCCTCGCCTCTCCATCTCACCTCGCCGGTGAGTGGAGCATATCTAGCTTGAGTAGAGATATCACAAGAAAGAAAGAGAGTGAAAAGGGTGGAAAGGAGGAAGAATAAGAGTGCCATGTTAGATTGAAGGACCATGTGAGAAGATACTAGATTATGTTGCGATAAAACATTCCAATTTAGGTGATTTAGAAATTTGATTAGCAGTCTATTGGTCGATCAACAGGATGGTTGGTCAGACTGGACTGTGCCGCCGGTCTGATATGTCAATTGGATTAGTCTAATTGGCCAGAATAGAGAGGTTTGGCTAGATTTCATATTTGTGGTTTTTTGAGTTGTGGAATGGGTTTAGATGACTAAGGTCAGTTGTTTTAGGTTGTATGAGACATGTTACTGCTAATGTGGGTCAAGTTGTGAAGAACTTATGCCCGAAAATATTTTCTTTTGTCTTTGGATGTGCAGAGTTACTTGAAATCAACCGTGGTCAATGACAATGATTGGGGCTATGTTCAAGGAGGAGCTGAGGCTCAGAATGATCGAGGATGCCGGGTGAGATGGTGAGCTCAAGCATAGCATGAGAAACACGGTCGAAGGGAAGTTCAAACAGCGGGATTACACCATGTGGCTTGGAAGGGCCAAGTGAGGAATTTTTTGTACGGATAATCTTTTTTTATTCGAAAAAACAGAAATATATCCGCGGAATTTTTTTTTACAAAAATATGCTCCAGTCGCCCCCCCATTGGGAGACTCAAGCTAATCGCCCAACCAGACACCGACAGAATTGCTGTCGCTGGACTATCGGGCGACTGCAATGAATCGCTTTCGTATTGAGCGACTTTCATGCAGTCACCCAATGGATGGGCGACTGGCAATGCAGTCTCCCAATAGGGGGGTGACTGTACTCAGTCCCCCGTGATTTTTAAGAGTTTTTTTAATTTTGTAGTTTTAAACTGGGAAAAAATCTGGTGTAGTTGTAATAAAAGTTTATATTGACTGTATGTTGTAGGTGCATAAAAAATTTTGGGAAATTTTTTTAAAGAACGATTGACCGTAGAACGATCGATACATACAGTGATAAGTGATATTTTGATGTTACTGAGAATTAGTGTACAGTGGTAAGTGATATTAGTGTACGGTATGTTAATATTGTTAAATGACTTCCTATCTGAATCATTGAATGCGAACAGACGAGCAAACAAGCTTATGTGAATAGAAATAAACTTCATAATATAGTTGGGAGTGACATGCCGCGTACATTTTTATTACATGCATAACATATAGCATGATATGCGACTAATCCGCCCAACTGCTCGTACGACCTACTGTGTGGACCGGGGCCACTTTCCCTTCCTTGCCCGCTCAGCGTTGAACTCCTCCGCGGCCTCTTTTGCCTTAGCTACCATTTCCCTCTTTCTCTCGCGCTCCCTCTCGTGAGCCTCCCGCTCCCTACGCGTGCACGCTTCGAGATGATCTTGCGTCTCGCGTTGTATATGCAGGGTGTGCTCGTTCTTGCGGCGCTCCTCCTCCAGCAACTCCTTCTCCCGTGTGACATTCCACTCCTCGAAGTCGAGGGTCCATTGGTCCGCAGGGTGGATCTCAAGATCGATCCATTTGCGGTAGCCACATAGGGGCTCCGGAGATTGTAAATACAGTGGAGAGATTGTTAGTGCGTGCTGTGAAGGAGAAAAGGTAGGGAAAATGGTGCATGTCGTCGTTACCGGCTGCTGATAGGTTGCGGTGTCAAAACGGCGGTCGGGGTAGTCACTGGAGTAGTTTGCGCAACCCCAGTAACGCATACCTAGGCTGATGCGGTGTTTAGACTTGAAGAACTTGCACGTGTCCCCGCACCAACAAAGGGGGGTGTCTCCCCCTCAGGAGGGAGTTGCGGCGAACGCTCGGTAGGGACGTTTGGGATGGGGTTGTTGGTACGCAGCGGCTCATTGCGGGGAGCTGACCCTTTAGCACGCTGGGCTTGTTCTACCCGGGCCGCAATAGCCCTTATTTTCTCATCGCGGGCGACAGCTGACTGTGCTAGGTCACGGGTCTCCTCCCATTCCTTCACCATCTTGTCCCATTGCTTCTTCTGAATTTTTTTTGTCCATCCCGGTGGGGTGAAGGAAGCGCGGTGTAGTGTGGGGTTTGGAAGTGCAGTGTGGCTTGCGAAATGGAATGCATGAACACCAATTTATAGGGTCAGTTTTCAAGAAGTACTCCTACGTGTAAAGCAGGGGGTGTTGCGATATCACTGCAAAAAGGCCCCGTTTTGTCATGTCACTGAGCAAAGCTGCCCTCTTTTGTCATGTAACTGAGCAAAGCTGCCCTCTTTTGTGAGGTCACTGTGCAAAGCTGGCATCTTTTGTCGTGTCACTGGGCAAAGCTGCCCCGTTTTGTCATGTCACTGAGCAAAGCTGCCCCATTTTATCATGTCACTGGGCAAAGCTGGCTTCTTTTATCATGTCACTGAGCAAAGCTGCCCCGTTTTTTCATGTCACTGGGCAAAGCTGGCTTCTTTTATCATGTTACTGAGCAAAGCTGCCCCGTTTTTTCATGTCACTGGGCAAAGCTGCCTTCTTTTATCATGTCACTGAGCAAAGCTGCCCCGTTTTGTCATGTCACTAGCAAAGCTGGCTTCTTTTACATGCCACTGAGCAAAGCTGCCTCGTTTTGTCATGTCACTAGGCAAAGCTGGCTTCTTTTATCATGCTACTGAGCAAAGTTGCCCCGTTTTGTCATGTCACTGGGCAAAGCTGGCTTCTTTTATCATGTCACTGAGCAAAGCAGCACTCTTTTGTCATGTCAATGCGCAAAGCTTGCATGTTTTCTCATCTCACCGAGCAAAGCTGACCTCTCATTGAGCAAAGCTGCCCTCTTTTGTCATGTCTCTGCGCAAAGTTGTCCTCTTGTGTCACGTCACTGCGCAAAGCTGCCCTCTTTTGTCACGTCTCTGCGCAGAACTGTCCTCTTTTTTATTTTTTGGTCACTGCAGTAAGTTCTCTCATTTGGTATAAATAGCACGGTTGGGGTCCCATGACATTGTACGTAAAGAACCCTGTAAATCGAACAAAGAAGTACCTTCTCTTTCATGGTGAAACATACCATGTCGGAAGCCGAGGGGCCAGTCGGATTTGGGTCACCGAAGGAAGATCTTCCCTTAGAAAGGAGGGAGATCTTCGGTCCACAGTACCGCTTGATACCAAGCCGGCGTGCTCAACCAGCGTGGCCGAAATGCGGACACAATGAGTACGCGGTCGTGCAGGTCCTGGATGCCCCGTTCGATGGTGGGCGCCGTTTCTTCTGATGCCCACGCTCCGGGGTACAAATTACTAATAGTACATTTTTTGTTATTGCTTATGGACCCTCCATGTTTACCGTCATCTCCCGCTGGATTGCCCCCCTCATGAACGGTGTATTGACCGTTATGTAGATACATTATGGGATCGAATATTGGAGTTGGAGGACCGAATGGAAACTCTCAATGAGGAGAATAACGACCTTCTCCAACAGATGCAACGCAAGAGGGGCAACGAGGAGGTCGTGAACATAGGAAGCTCTTACGATCCCACATGTTGCTGCGCGAACCCTAGTTGCATATGTGCGTGCCACTACCACGACGGCCAGCCACGTCCGAGGCGGCCCCCTCAGCAATTCTCCATGTGGGTGCCATGAGGCTCGTTTGGCATATAGGCAACGGGGGTTATGGTGTGTCGTATTTTAGTTTTTGGTTGTAGTACTTTCCATATATGTACCGTAGTACGTACGAGTGTCGATCGAAGTAATGTGCAATGTTGTTAAGCATGTCATGGATTGGTTGTTATCTTCATGCGGTTGTTATCACGAGCCACAAAATATCGCATTTTAACGAACAGCAAATACATCTAGTAAATAAGTAAACAGAGCAATACTAAGTTACCAGCACATCACCAACTACATTACAGAAAAGGATCTAACATGCAAGTTTTACAAATGGTATATAAAATTTAGTTGTAGGCTCCAACAACTACTGATCAGGACATGCATTGCATCATCTAGCTGTGTGCCCCTCCTGGCTGCATTGCCCACAACGTGCACCCGGTGTTCCGGCTTGTGATTCATCCATGTCATTTCTAATACGTCGACTCTGTCGCCGACCCTTCCCAGCCTTCAGCATGTTAACATCTGGAACCCAGGTCCTCGATGCAATGTCCAAAGCTGCGAAGTTTTCCACCACCCTGAACCCCCGGAGCTCTCCACACCAAGCCTGCAGTATCCTCTCCTTAAAGAAGTACTCGGACATGAAGTTCGAAGGATCCATGCCCACGGTCCCGCATGCAGCAAGGACATGAGAGCATGACTTGTGTAACAACTAAAGCTTGTTGCACGTGCAGCTAGGTTCGTTTGCATGGTCTCCAAGGCATACCTCGTGGGTATCAAGTGAACGAGCCGCCCCAAATCTGGCTCTATCACGGAGTATCACCTCAAAACGATGCTCCCTGTTGCCTATGACCTACACTGTGTGCAATTGACCCTTTTGTGCCTGCGTCTCCATGTACGCCGTAATTTTTGACGAATACAGGGCTCCGGGATTGGCCGCATGAAGCGCGACACTCGCGTGCCTCTCCCTGAAGTAGCGGATTGTACTGTGAAGAACACCTTTCACGATGGCGACAAGAGGTTGAGAACGGAGACCCCTGAGAACCCAATTGTAGACCTCGGTAAGGTTAGTTGTCATTATTCCGTACCTTGCGTCATCCGTGTCATGCAACAGCGACCACTTCTCCAATGGTTCCCCCTCGATCCACTGCGAGAAGCATTTGATGTTTCGTGAGCTCCTCCTTCTTGGACCACTTGGGTTAGGCTCATCGATTGCTGGCAAGCATTGCGGTTGTGCCGCCCCAGGAGTGACTGGCCCCTTGCTCCTCTCTTCAACGTTCTTCCTGGTGTGCTCATCCAACAACCCCCACAGAGCATCAAACTTCCTCTGCTGGTTCTGCCTAGCCAGCCTCTTGAATAGCTTCATCAAAGATTGTTTGGGGAATTGCTTGAAAAAGTTTGCCCCTAAGTGACGACTGCACCACCAGTTCCTCATGTCCGGCCAAGGAAATGACTCCTTGGGGTCTTCTTGAAGTTTTCTTATTGCCTTTATAATACCGGCGTGGCGATCATGGATCACGCACACCCAGGACGAGTGCCTACAACTCAAGCCCCCACATGTCTCAGAAACCACAGCCAACTCTCATAATTCTCACTCTCCACAAATGCAATGCCCAGCGGCAATATTTGATTGTTACCGTCAATGCCTATGGCCGTCAGGATCTGCCCCTTGTATTTGCTTGTCAAGAAGGTCCCGTCAACTGAGATCACTGGTAGCATGTGTCTGAATGCTTCGATGCTAGCACCAAATGCAAAAAATGCTCTCTGCAACACCGAATATCCTGGTGGACTTATGGACGGCTTGTCGTGCATTGCGATGTACGTGCCCGGGTTCCTTTCCTGCAAGATGTTAAGCATACGAGGAAGGTTGTCGTACGCCGCCTCGAAAGTGCTAAACCGTTTTTCCAACGCCTTTTGCTTGGCACGCCACGCCTTCGCGTAGCTAATCTTATACTTAAATTTATTCTCGATAGCTACCACAATATGCGTGGTCGCTATATCTTTCTTCTCAACTATCTCCCCATATGTCAAATTGGCTATAAATCCGGACGTCAGGTTACTATGCCTCGGCAGGACAGTGTTTAGAATGCAGGAGTGCGGCTCAACCTTGGACACAATCTAGTGAGTCTCATACTTGGGTCTACGTGCATGCACTCTCCAAGGACAACCAGGCTGCTCGCACTTCACAGTGTACTGCTCCTGGCTTGATTTGACGACGCGAAATGTCCGCTGCATTGAAAGGGCCCAAAGCTTGATGACATCCTGCAGGGCTTCCTTGTCAGCAAACATAGCATGCAACCGAACCTCTGTCTCATGATACTCCCATGGCGATTCATGCTCATCATGTGCGGAAACACCCTCCGCATTAATCCGGTTCCATTCATGGGGATAGGAACTTCATCCTCATCGGAACTGTCCTCGTCGTCGTCCTCTAAAGCTTCCTCTTCATCACATGCCCTCTGGTCATCAGAGTCCATCTGCTGCACAATGTACTCATTATACTCTCCTTCATCGGCTTGCCCAGTTGCCTCTCTATGGCTTGACGGCTGTAACTCTCTTCCATGTACCGCATCGGCTTCATGACGAGCAACTTCGACATCTTTGCCAACATGCGGCCCGCTCGAGCTGCTAGCACCTCCCACAGAAAGGGCGGACGCACGAGCTTGCGCAGCTGCTTGCAGTGAGCACGGTTGCACAAGCAGCACACACTCGTATCCACGGCGCCGGCACCCTTGCACAAAGCCCTTCCACGAAGTAGAGCGCACCAATGTCTTCAACTCCCATCTGATGTCCGTGGGAGACCGGCTTCAAGCCTTTGCACGACAACGCTGCACACCTTGGAGTCCAATGAAAAACTCCGGGTCAACCAATCCTGCACATCTGCCATTCGAGCATCCTTGTCATCCAGAAGTACGGGAGTGACTTGCGGAAAATCGCTCAAATCCACACCATTCGGACCTTCACGAATGGTTCCAGCTCTGTAATACACTCTCAATGTAGTGGCCATTGATGATGTCGCCCTGCATATATGTTTCAATTTTGCGACATGTCAAATAATATCGCACAATACCGAACTTCCTATACTAAAAATTGTGCTAAAATTTCTATACTACAAAATGTATACTAAAACTTTTTTACACTAATATTTCTATACTAAAATTGTACTAAATTTTCTACATCTAAAATTTGTACTGACACCAACATTTCATATGGATGGAATAGTGCAAATACAACATAATCAAAAAAAATACCTGGATCCAAATGGATGGAATAGCTTCCACTCCTCCTCCCTCCCTCACCTCCTCCTACCCTGTCCTCCTCTCCTTGTCTTCTCCTCCTCTTTTTCTCCTCCTCACCTCCTCCTCCTAACCTGTCCTCCTCTCCTCCTCTTCTCCCCCTCCTTTTCTTCCCCTCCTTCCTCTCATCTTGTTTTCTCTTCTTCTCTGGTTTCTTCTCTGTGCGAAGAATGAGTGGAAAAAGTGGTAGGTAGTGGGCGGCGGCCGGCTGTGATGTCTTAACACCCCCCTGTCGCCCTGGCGTTGGGCGACTGCAATTACAGTCGCCCAACCGTACAGCGACTGCAATCCGTCGCCCAACGCTCAGGCGATGGCAATGATTCGCCCAACTGTTCCCATATTTATTATGTGTCGCCTCCCGGTTGGGCGAAACGCTGTAGTCGCTCCTCCATTGGGCGACTGGAGTATATTTTTGTAAAAAAATTTTCCACGGGTATATTTCTGTATTTTCGAATAAAAAAAGATTATCCGTACAAAAAATTCCCAAGTGAGTCGTGGTTCGGTGAAATCAGGACAGGAGAGACTTGGCAACATATGACAAGCTAGTGGTACACCTACATGGGCAAGCATGCAATGGATGGTGATAATAGTGTCAATGAAGGGTATTTTGGTAGTTTGGCAACAATACTAGAAACTATCTTGGATCAAAACAGCAGCGCATAAGTGGCGCTTTGAAGAGCAATTTAGGCCAAAGTGAAGCTGGTTTGATCAAGATGGATCAAAGCTAAAGATTTAGCAGATTCGGGCTTATAGGCTTTAAAAAGCATGCATAAGTGTAGTGAGTGAGTTAAAACCTGTGTGAGGGGTTACCGGATTTCCTCCATTGTGCTAAGTGGATTGTATCCATTAAAGGGTAGATGTGGCTAGCTAGCCCATCTATAAAAGGGAGTTGGCATGGAGACTTGTGGTTAACCATCCAACTCACCTCTCTTATGATCTCTTGTTTAGGGTTAGGGTTTGAGAGTTGAGTTCTTAGTGTACTCTCTGTCCTCGAAGGTAGAGTGGCTATAAAACTTTTCTCCTCTAGCAGCAATAGAATCAATCTTTGATCTTCTTCATGGCTATCTGTTTTCTTGATAGATTTTCTCTTAATTTGGTTTCTCGTCTCCTCTCACCTTTTTTTGATCTTATTATGCCAAGGATATATAAGAGATAGAATTAACCACTGGGAATCATTCTCCACCCATCTAGGAGCTTTGGTAGTAAGTTCATCAAGAAACTCGGTTTTTGCATATTTTTGATCTTTCAAGTGATTTCTTGATCTCAGTGTTTTTGGAATTATTTCTTCCATGTCCTTGATTGTTGTGATATGTGGGAACATATCCAAAGTTATCTTGGCTATCCTCTACCCATGAGCAAGTCTTGATCATCGATTTTAGTTTTAGGTTATTTTTGGTGCACCCTTGCTTCAATCTCAAAAAGGTCTAAACTTTGATGTGGGTTTTCTTGATCCATAGATGGAATAGGTTTCTAAGACCTTAAGCAAGTTGTGTACAAGGTTTCATAGCTTTTGGATCATCCAATCAGAAGTTACGTGGATTGAAGTTTCGCAACCGTGCTAATTTTACTATTTATTTGCCCGAAATCGCTGTTCATAGTGGTTAGACCGCTAGAACTGAGGTCAGTTCACCAAGGGGAGGTTAGACCATCCTCTGGTTGGAGGTCAGACCTCTAGGAGCTGAGTTTTTCAAGATTTTGTGTTCTTGAGTGTTTTGCTATGAGTTTTTGGCTTTGGATTTGATTCTCAGTAACTCTATAGTTATTTGAGAAAAGAATCTAAAATAATTAGGAGAAAATTTCAGTTGACACCATTCACTTCCTTTTTTGCTTTTCGGTCCTACAAGTACTATCAAAGCCTGGTTAGCTCTTCTCATATATCTTAACCGGTCTTAAGAGCTATGGCAACAGACAAGTATTCTACCAAGCCTTCTATCTTTGATATGGTTGACTATCCTTTCTAGACGAGTAGGATAGAGTCATATATCCAAGCTCAAGGCTACTCGATCTAGAAAAAGGTGAAGACTTAGTTTATTGTTCTTGGCGATGAGAACATTATGGCTTTGAATATGCTAGATGTTAGGGAAAATGCTAAGGCAAGGAATATCATCATCCAGGGTCTTAGCAGAAATGAGTTTGATCATATCTCTCATCTCTTGCCAGCATACGACATCTGGGTGACCCTCGATGCATACCACGAGGGCACCACCCAGATCAAGGTTGTCCGACAAGACCAATATAAGAGGGAGTACAACAAATTCGAGATGCTTGTTGGTGAATCATTGGATAAATGCTTTGGAAAATTTCACAAAATACTAAGCAACCTCCAAGCTATTGGTCTCATATACCCAGACTCAGTTAACGCTCGTCAAACGCTTTCTGCCCTAGATCTCAGAGTTTGGGAAATAAAAGTGACCACCATCAAGAACATGACTGATTTGTCGACCTTGAGTCTTAACACATAGTACTCTCGCCTCAAGACACATGAGATCGATGTCGTCTCTCACAAGACGAAGTTGCAGTCGATGGCTCTGGTTACTAATCCCACATCTGCTTGATGCATAGTACTCTCACCTCAAGACTCACGAGATCGACGTCGTCTCTCACAAGATAAAGTCGCAGTCAATGGCTCTGATTACTAATCCCACATCTGCTTCTAGACAATGTTTTGATGGTGTCTCTGGGTTCTCTTCGACTAGTTTGTGAGAGATGAGTGGTGAACAATTTGAGCAGTTTCCAAAGAATGACTTAGCCCTCTTAGCCAGAAAGTTCTCACACGCATACAAGAGGGTTAGAAAGAGAAAGAGAGGAGGTCTGGTGATCTGCTTCGAGTGTGGTGGCCCCAACCACATTCGAGCAAACTACCCCAAGCTAGAGAAGGGCAAGATCGACTATGACAGTGCAAGCAAGAACGACTACACCAACAAGAACCACAATAAGAAATTGCCAGTTTGGGATCAAGGCAAGAAGAAGAATTACCACAATTTTGGCAAGACGAAGAAGCACTTTCATTGCATTCTCACCTCCTTTGACTTCAATGACATGGAGGGCTGGAGCGAGGATGATCCGCAAAAGAACACCAAGAATGGCGATGACATGTAGGTAGCGCATCATAGTTTGACAAAAAGAAACTTCACCAATGCATAACCATCACAATCAAGGGATAATCTCTTGTATGCCATTGAGAGTTGTCTCGATCCCTGATTTACCATTAGAAAAAGTTCGCTTTCTATATACCACCGAGTTTTTCCTTCTCTTCTCTTTCATGCCATTTCCACCACCTCTGTTAGTTGCAGTTGTCTTTAAACAAAAAAATCCCTATCTTACCCTCATCTCCTTCTTTCTCTACTCTCCTCAACTCCTCTCTCTTCTCTTTCCTACCCCCAATGGCCACTTCCTCCTCCTATCTCTCCCCCATTCTTGCTCGCATGCCGCAGCCACCGATTGCTGTCGCCAACGACGAGCCCTTATCTCCAGTCCTCCTCCTCTACCACCCACGTAGGGCATTCACACCCCCATGCCACCGTCGTGGCCCTCGAGAACCGTCTCTCTCTCGACCATGTAGGAGCCCCACACACACATTGTCGCCATCAAGGTTGAGGTGCATGATTACCCTGGCTACCGCCTCATGCCCTACGACAGCAGCACCACCGGTGAGCCAGACTCTAGCACCTTCCTTCATCGCTACCATAGACACAACCACCAGTGACATGACCAGTATGAGGTGGCAAAGCACATGGTTGGGATGAGCATCGGGGACGGGGGCAACAGTAAGTGGAGGATGTTGTGACACTCATAAGTGTCCCCTGTCGAGCTAGCACTGGATGCTGTGACACTCATAAGTGTGGCCAGAGGGGAGGATGATGGGGTCTGTCATGACCTCAAGTGAGATGGGGCAGCGAAAGTCGTCCTGCCATAGTGCTAGCTCCAACACCTCCATGGGCGCGAGAATCTGTGGCGTGGGATGACGGGTAAAGTCCTCCTCCTCCACCTCTAGCTAGATCTGGGTACACTACGTCTCCCATTGGCTTAGATCTTGTTGGTAGGAGAGAATAGAGAGAGGGGAGAGGTGGGGGAGGAGGAGGAGGAGGAGCAATTGTTGCTGCCTTTTTTTGTTGGTCTGGATGGGAGCGTAGGAAGAGGAAGAGAGGGGAAGAAGAAAGGGGAGGAAGAACAAGGGCAAAAGAGTCTTTTTGAGTGCCAGTTGATAGATAAGGTGACGAAAATGGTATGAAAGAGAACAAAGAACAGACTCGATGGTATACAGGGAAGCAAACTTTTTGTAGTAACAAACTAGGGATTGGGGCAAACTCTCAGTGGCATATAAGAAATTATCCCCAAAATCAAATACTAGTAGTTGAGGAATTATATTTTTTTTAGAATACAATAAGGACGCACACACACACAACACCACACACACTCACACCACATGCACACACACGTGGGGTCCGTCTAATGCGCACGCTAAAATAAAGCGAAGAACTGAAACCTCATGGAACACAGGCAAGCATTTTAATCACTAAATGCACCTACATATGTGTGTACTCTGAGAGGCACAATTTATATAAACATTACCCAAAGAGGCACTATTCATATACATGACCCCCCCAAAAAATGAGACGCATTGGGATTGAACCCAGGCGAGTGGCCTGCATACCAGCAGCGCTACCATCCGAGCAACGCTCGGTTCTCAGTTGAGGATTTTTGTTATTTTTATTTTTGCCAAGTTGCTATGGAGTGGCCTAGCCATTACCTCTGGAGTAGTGGCGCATGTCATTCAAGGCTACGGCCCCAAATAGATCTATATACATGCAGATATGTGCAAAGATCATCCATCCATCACACTGCTACATCCATGTACATGTATGCCTTGCAACTTTGTCGTCGTTAGCTGCTACCCTAACATCATTGTCCTCTGCCTCTTCCATAATTCTGACTCTTTCAGTCTGAATCCCTTCTCCCAATCCTAGGCCAATCGACACAGTACCTACCTGCCTACATACTATTCCTCCAAAGGGGCGATGGAAATGACGTGTCTGGTGTCAGTTGATTCGGAGCACCCCTTCAAACGGTAGGTGTGAGACCACGTGTAATGCCCACATGTTTAGTGAAGATTATTTGATTTTGTTTATGCTTCATTATTAATATTTGAGTTTGATTTTGTGTCATTTGCATTATCTGGTTTTGCTGTTAGGTGATCAGCGGTCTGACCAGCCGTGGGTAGCAGTCTGACTGGAGTGGTTGTACCGGTCGTGGGCAGCGATCTAACTGAGAGCAGTTGTACTAGCCCATAGTTGGTGGTACGTTTATTCCAAAGATATCCTCATTTTGTTGCGTGAAGGTTTTGAGAGCGGTGTGACTGGCCAAATGATGGTGGTCTGTTCGGAGGTGTGTTAAGTGGTTTGACCGATATGATTGCTGTGGTCAAATTGGTTACCCTGTTACTGAGAGAAGTTTGAGTTAGTTCTTGGTGGTCAGATTGGTTGTTGGTTAGCGGTCAGACTGGCCTTTGCTGAAGTGTGTGAGCTGAGTTTTGTGTCAGTTGTGTTGTTGCTCTAGGAGCTTTTCGAGGGTCCATGCAAGGTGTTAATCATAGCAGGAGTCCATACCAGTGTTAGTTATGGTGTGAGTCCATGTAAGTGTTAATCACAGGTGGAAGTGCCATGTGGTATTTGCTAACGTGAGTCAAGTGCATATCACTTGTACTCAGAACAATTAATTGTTCTTTAATGTGCAGGACGCTTGGTGATTATTGGCAATTAACAGCAAAACCGAGGCTAGGAGAGGAGCACAAGGCCATGGATTGTCGCATAAGTCTGGGTGAAGCTATATCTCAAACAGAGAAGCACAAGAAAAAGACAAGAATCATGATATGGCAAATGCATGCATATGATGTGCCATTGGACTTGGGTCATTTCAAGTGGAGACAATCTGGTAGGAAATCGGAGGCATATAGGCTTGACTGCAAGTCATTGAGTATCATAGACTTCATATTGGAGTTTGCTTCGAGAAGAAGTATCATGAATGCTAGTGGATGGCAATTGCATAAATTATCTAATACCAGCTGGAGATGCGGTTTGCAAAGCCATAGTAATGGCCTAAGATGGATTAGATCATATCTTGGTGGATGGAGTGTCTTATCTGGCTATTAGAGTCACGCGGAAGTTGTGCTTTGAGAATCGTGCTTGTGTGTAAATGTAAAACCCACTTGTGTATAGGTTATTAACTTTCCCCATTTATAAGTGGTTGTATCCACTAAGTGTGGGTTAGGTGTAAGGTGGGGAGCCTTCACTATATAAGTTCTTGTGTATGTTGGGAGAAAATGTCTCTTGTATTTGAAGAGACACTTTAGTGTTAGAGTTTTCTCATGTTGAAAACTTTGTGTGAGTGCATTAAGGTTAGAGCTCTATTCTCCATAATGAAGTGGCTATAAAAAATCATCAACAAGTATAAATAGATCCACCAAATTCATTCACGTCTTATTTAGGTTTAAGTTCTTGATTTCTTAATTTGGCTCGGTTTCTGGTGTTCCTTCTCCCCTCTTGATATTTCTTAAATTTACCTAGTTTTGGTTCGTTTTGGAAACATTGTTGTGAAATCTTGTTCTAGGAGTTTTGACTTCAAATCTTTGTGTGTTCTTGCTTAGGTGACATGTGGGAACTCATCTAAGATCATCTTGACCATTATTAACCCACAAGTAAGACTTTGACTCTAAGTTTAATTTTTGTTTGGTTTTGGTACATCCTTATTTTGGATAAAATTCAGAACTTTGACATTGATCTTCTTTATCGTTGCTTGGAATAAGTTCCTAACATTGTTATGAAGGTTGGTACCAAGTTTCATAAGATTTAGGGTAGTGATTTTTGAATTGACTCTTTTGGAGATTTAAACCCGAGCTGTTCTTGCCTCTGCCCTAACTCCAGTCAAACCTGTGGCCCAAGGCACCACTGATCAGATCGGCCTGCGGTCCAACCGACAGTGACCTGTGGTCATACCGGTCAAGCAGTCTGACCGCCAGAGAAGTGTTTTAGTTTTGTTTTTGAAGGGTTGGTTTGTAGACTTTTTGTACTTGATCTTTCATTGTGTATTTTGAAGCCGTGAATAATTTTAGGGTCTAATTTGATATCTAAATAAGAGTAAGCTCCTATTCACCCGTCTAGTCTCCGGTCCTAGACGAGTGCAATTAACCTATCGATCGACGGTTCAAGAAGCAGAACACTGAAGCACAACACTGAAAGCATCCATTCACAGACCCCGGGTACAATAATTGAGTGTTTTTTCCTCTCCCTAGTTCTCTGGATTGATGAGAGCAACAGACAAATAATGCTGCCTATGAGGGCGGCCTAGGCCGGAGTTGACAGCATGTCAGTGTCTGCGAGTGCAGAGGAATTATTGGAGAAGATCGCCACCGGTTTTGTGTCCTAATCGGCGATCGCTGCAGGGTTCGAGTGAAGTTATCTGACGTCCATTTGTTTCTCAAATTGCGTGAGATTGAGGCTGTTGTAGTTTACAGAGGCAGAGTTCTCTCTGTTAAGTTTGCAGAGGAAGTGTTGCAACAATCTTGGATTTACCCATAGTGATACGAACTCATGATGTGTTCAAACTAGCCAACTTAACCCAAGATATCGTCTCTTTTCATGCCTAAACTGCACGACTAGTGTAAGTAAGCAGTGTTCCATCTGTTTCATCAGACATTTCCATAAAGTGATGGACTGAACGAGGAGCATTGACAAACTGATCCTACACACTTGGAATGTTTGCAAGGAAATGTGTACATGTATAGCAGGCATGTAGGATCTGGAAGAACGCTAGTTGAAGCCTACGGTCTAATCTGCCGCATGGCAGAGATTCATCGCAACACTTGGAGAACTATTGGTGCCTATGTTTTTTAGAGCAATCTGAATAGACTATCCAGTATCCAGTATATGGAATTATGGCTAGCAGCTACTGCGAGTAGTCTCTGTCTCGCCGTTAGCAGCCGGCCGGAGCTTAGCTAGTAGCAGCGCAGGCTTCCAAACAATCATTATTCAGTCGAAAGTAACATTTCAGTAGAAGTATACTAATACTTGAAGTCTTGAACGGTTCACATACAGTTCACATCTGCATGGGCAAAACGCAGACGCCACTTCGTGCCGATTCTGGGTGTGTTTGATTGAGCTGTGACTTCTGAAAAAGTTGCTGTGAGCTGTAGGCTATGGAAAAACTGCTGTAGGTTGTGGGCTGTGGAAAAGTTGTAAGCTGTTTGGTTCAAACAAGTATAAAACTTACCTCCTATCTCTATTTTCCTTGAAACAACTGTGAAACAGCTCTCTATTTTCACCATTTCAAAAAGCAGAAAGCCAAAAGTAGGGTCCAAAGTGCTTTCAAAACTGTACTACCCAAAAGTAGCTGCTTCTGAAAAAGCAGTTTCTGGTTTCCACCCCTTTGGTTAGCTTTTGGCTTTTTGGAAGCAAAAGTAACTCCAAAAAACTCAACCAAACGCACCCTCTGTCTTGCTCCGCGCGCAAATACCAACCTACAACCACAACCACACCAGCAACGACCATCTTCGAGCTGCAAACATCACCTCGACACCAAACAATAATTCACCCCCTACATAAGGGTAGCAACAGCGACGGCGGACGTACAATAATGGTGGCATGATCGACAGCGACATCAGTTGGCGGCAGGGGGTTCGCCGGAGGTGGCCGCGGTGGCCCAGATGATGTCCTTGAGCACCGGCCGGAGCTCCCCGCTGCAGAAGGACCGGTACTCCATCGTGTCGCCTCTGTCCTTCTTGACGTCTGTTAGATTAATCTTGTTATTTAGTATTTGTTACAAGTTAGATGTACCTGCATGTAGTTGCATATTTTATTGATTTAGAACCTACATGGCTGAGTCATGTGTTAGTGGTTAGTACTTGTAGCTGTGAGGACATGAGCAAATACACATTGCCGAGCGTTAAACTAGCTTTAGTTGTGTTCGAGTTAGTTGAGAAGACATGTGTACGTGAGTTGAGTTAGTCTACCTTGAAAGTAGCTGCATGCATCCATCTAGTTGAGTGAGTAGTGGCCGAATGTGTGTATGTAGAGGCCACAGGAATAGGGCTTGGAGCTTGTGGCGTGAGTTGCGGCAGTAGTGGCCGCATGTAGCATTTTTAGGATCATGCTGTTGCACGACAAGTGCATGCGTTTACCTGGCTGTATGTTGAAGTCATTGTAAGCAGTTGAGCAAGAGTAGTTGGAATAAAAGAGAGAACAGTAGAACGCCGCAAGTTTGTGTCTCTGCGTTAGTGATTTCCAACGCATGTATAGCCAACAACATCAACCTCCAGCACCGACACTGCCACGCTGAAGATCTCCGCCGCCATGACCAGACGCCCCTTGCATCCGTCACCCGCGTGGGCTGATCTTCGTCACACGCATGGCCCCGCTGGTCACCAGCCCCTCCAGCCGCAAGATCAGGCCATTCACCTACTCCTGCATCGTGAACCGCATGCTGCCCTGACTTGATATGTGTTGAATCACTTGACCACTTTTAAAGATATCATCGCTAATCTTGAAGTAATAGAAGTTAAATATGAAGATAAAGATTTAGGTCTTATTCTACTCTACTAGTTCGATAAAGGTCAAATATGAAGATGAAGATTTAGGTCTTATTCTACTCTACTAGTTCGATAAAGGTCAAATATGAAGATGAAGATTTAGATCTTATTCTACTCTGCTAGTTGCCCGGTTCATTCTCTACGTTCAGATATACAATTTTTTATAGTCGAGACACTCTCACTCTCAAAGAGGTTTATGATATTCTGTATGCAAAGGAGTAGCTAAAAACCATGGTGTCGAGCAAAATCTCGAGTTCACATGCAGAAAGTTTGTCTATTCGTGAAAGACAAACTGAGGGGGTCTTCGATCAAGGATTCCAGGAGCAATAGTAAATTTCGAGGCCGTTCTATTCAAAGAATAAGAAGTCATGTCGTTATTATAAGAAGAGTGGCCATGACATATCTAAGTGTTGAAAATTCCAGAACAAGGAGAAAATGAACAACAGTTCCAAGAAAGATTAACAAGATGAAGAAGCTAACGCCACCACTGTTAATAAAGAAAGTTCTAAAGGAGATGTTCTTGTTGTCTTTGTCGGTGATTTCAAAACCGATGATGAATGGATTCTTAATTCGGCCTGCACTTTTCACATGAGTTTGAACCATGATTGTTCGATATTACTCATTAGTCCTTTAGGACATTTGATGTACAAGAGGCACTCTACAATTTCATCAAGAAGTTCTTTGGCTCTTTTTTCACTACAGGAGGAATTCAACTCAAGGTGGAGATTATTATATTTTGTAATTCAAATCTAGTCAGGTCCGACTACTACTAGTTTTTTCAACCACTTAAAGAATCTAATCAGGTTTCGCTCAACAATGCGAATTGGTCGGAGGTTACCATTTGGATCATCTTCATGTCTGCAATAGACTCTGCACCGACCTAGATTAGACATGGTGCTCTAAGGTGCATGCACCGACTGGAGTCAGATGTGGCTTCTTGAGGTATCTTTCGACTAAAACTCTTCACCAATAACGTTAGAGACTCTCTGAGCGTGGTGCTGTTCCTGTCTTCGAGAAGATCACTGTTCTAGTTTTCAATAGGTCTCTATTTTGTTGCCAACTATGACTCTGTTTCCTTTTTTGTCTGGGACTCTTGCTCCCAAGGCTATTTATATCCTCTATAAGCTACCTAGTAGACAGGCAGGAATCACATATATGCCAACAACGTTCTGTAACTTTCCCCTATATAGTGATTTTATCAATTGTTTGTCTGTGGTTTTTCACTCGAATGGATTTTCCATGTTAAATCTCTGTCTTGTGTTCTTCATTGGTTTCGTACTCTATCCTATCGATTTCATATCAAGTGGTATATCCAATCCTAACAGCTCCTATTTGAACAATGGTGACAGGTCGAAGCCCTCAAATAAGGAGATCAGGTGGAAGGCATGCACCACCTCTGGGGCCTCATCTTTGTCATCGCTGTTGCCGCACGCGTCGCTAATGTTATGGGCTCCACGACGGGGCTCAGAATGGGTGACGTCTTCAGGAACTATGGAGTCTTGACATGGCTAGCTATAGTGATGCAGGGTGGTCAGGTTGGGGTCAAGAGGCATGCCTATTAGCTTCTGGGTATCCAGGCTAATCCATAACAGGCAGTAGAAGTCACCGTGGTGCATCTTCCGATACATGGACATGAGGTTGTCATCCTGGAATTGTAGGGCGCCGACAAGGAGCACGTAGAGGATGGCATTGTAGGACTAGACATCGATCTTGGTGCTATCATACCCCTTGTCACCGAGCACCTTGGGGGCCACATAGGCCAGCATATCACAAACGGTGTGGAGGAGCCCATTGGGGCGAGCATGGTCGATGAGCATGCTAAGCTTGAAGTCAACAACCTTGAGGTTGCTGGCCTCATCGAGTAGTAGATTCTCAAGCTTTAGGTCACGGTGATACATGCTCTAGCCATGGCAGAAGTCGACCGCGGAGATGAGCTGTCAGAAGTACTGCCGTGCAATGTCCTCCCAGATGAGCTTGAGGGTTAGGTAACTCTTGGATCGCTTGACCATTACCTCATGCAGCTTGACGATGTTTGGGTGGGACACAGTCTTCATCATGATGATTTCCCGCTTGATTTGCACCACCATGCCAGTGTGCTCCGCCTTGTCCTTGGCCACCACCTTCACCGCCCCACCTCGCTCCATGCGTACGTCCTACGCCGTGTGCACCCGCCTGAAGTTGCCATGCCCCAGCACCCACCCCAGCTCGTACCTCCCCTGCAGCACGTTCTTCCCCTTCCTTGTGTCCTTCATTGCCGCCTCCTTTCTTCTCCTTCTTCTCATTCCTACCTTTCTTCAATACCTAAACCTGAACTGAACCAGTTGGTGAAAGTCAATGACACGACATATGATCGATCTACCCATCCTTGACGTGCTTGCGGTGGCAACTACAGCAGCCATGTAGGGTGCGGCTGCCAATCAGGTCAGTGTGTGTGCTCCGCCACATTGCACCGCATTCCCAAGGCACTAGCAAAGTAGTGAGGAGTAGGGGAGAAAAGATATGAAAACCTAACACGAGGGACGTGGTTTCAAGCGAAAAAGCTTCAGCTACAACTCACCCCCACAAGGAGGGTACGTGGGTGATATCACAGTTCTTACGGATCTGGGAAGCACGCCTGGCCATCGATCGGGATCGAATGGTCGAGATCTGGGCGTGCTGGCATGTGGGACCCAGAAGGCGATGGCATGAGTGTGATGGGTGTGGGAAACCATCTACGGTGAAAGGGAAATTTGCGACGGATTTGGTGGGTGGTATACTGGTATTGGGATGACAACAATGACGCATAGGGCCCACTGGTCAGGGCATTGGTAGTGGAGGTGGGAGTGGGCCGGAATTATTGCTAGGACAATTCAGGGTCCATTATTAGCGGATCCAAGTCATCCTCATTTGTTTTCTCTTTCTTTTCTTTTTGTTTTGAAATGAAATGCTCGTGAGACATTAGTGTAGGTCTATGCTATCTGGATGGAAATATATGAGACATTACTCGTGTGTGCAATTCATTTGATGTTTGAATTGGCGTAGGCACCGTATAAAGTATCAAGTCCAATCCATTCCGAACATTGAAATTTCACTCAAAATTCATAGAAACAAAATAGTTCTCTGACTAGAGTACTATGACAAAAGCAGTTTTCCCATTGTACATGGCGTTCCATGTGCATCCTTCTCTGTTGGATCGGTTTTGAGATTCATGCTCCCTCTTTCTCCTCCACTCCATTTCTTCCCTCCACGCTATTAGCTATAGTCTTGACTAGAAACATTTGGGCGTGGAGTTAGTGGCTGCTTGCATGTAACGGAAGCATTAGTAGCTGCATTTTGCATTTTGCATTAAGTAGCCACAATGTTGAGTTTTATTGGTGATAACACACCATCAAAGTCTTGTAACCATTTGATGTTTTTAATAGCTTATATAAGGAAGAGAAAACTAGAAAAGCTGTGAGAAGTTGGCACAACACAAAGAGTTTTGCGTGTTCTTTCTCCAAAGTGTTCTTGCGTGAGTTGTGTGTTCCGAGTACTGCAGGAAGTTTCGAGTACTCAGTACCAGTCGAAGACCCTTACGAGTACTATTCATTTCAAGTACTATTCACTCCGAGTACTGTAGCAGTCAAAGTACTTTTCATTCGAGTATTGTAGCAGTCAAAAGCATACTAGGAGTCAAAGGAGTATTGTAGCAGTCGAAGGAATACTGTAGCAGTTGAAGCAGTTATTCGAGTAATTGAAGCTCATGACCATGTGAGGTGCTCATGTGTGTGTGACCACAGCAAATCCAACAATTGGTATCAGAGCTTGTGTTGTGATGTCAAGGAGGGCGAGGTCGTTGTCTCCATTGTCATCGAGGTGTGTCGTTGGTGGCCTAGAGGAGATGGCCAACGGTAACATGCATGTGGCTCGTTGTAGGCTGTTGGCGCAAGATGTGAAGAAAGAGAGTGTCAAACTCCAGTACTCGATGTTGACTAGTAGAATTATGTTGCACGGTCAATGCAGATGCAAGTGTACATGAAGGTGCAAGGAGTGTGGGATGCCATTGAATAAGACAGTGTTGAGAAGCGCCAAGACAAGAAGGCACTTGCGGCCATCTACCATTGTTTGAGTGAGGAGACCCTTCTTTCTCTCAACGGCAAGAGGACAACAAAGGAGGCATGGGTGACTCTCAAGTCCATGTACGTTGGAGTTGAGCGCATGACAAGGACTAAACTTCAAACTGCCAAGAAAGAATTTGACAACCTTCATATGTACAAAGGTGAGTAAATTGATGCATTTTCCATAAGAGTCACCTTGGCTCTCAACAAGATGCGAACGCTGGGAGAGAGGGTTGAGGACTCTTGTGTGGTGGATAAGGTGCTTCGGGTCTTAACACTAAAGTTTCTACCGATCATGTGCACTCTCAAGAACCTCGAGGACTTGGATGTGATGTCGGTTGAAGAAATGTTCGGGCGACTAAAGGCGTTCAAGGAGCGCCACATGGTTAGTGAGGAGGAAGGTAAGCACCTGCTACTTACCCACGCCCAATGGGAGTCCAGGGCCAAGAACAAAGAAGGCAGCTTCAGCTTTGGCATAAAGGGAACCTATGACAAAATGAAAGTTCGGTGCTACAACTGCCAGAACTACGGGCACTATTCTTGGGAATGTCCTTAACCGAAGAAGGTGGTGAAGAATAAAGTTTTTCTCATTGCAGAGGATGTGGATGACAAACCGGCGCTACTTTGAAGTCAGTTGGGATTAATCTTGTTGTCTATGTGTTCATCGTGTTTATTTACGTTTCATGATTTTGTTGTCGTATAGAGTCATAGTAGTGGGCTAAGTCCAAAAGAGTTGCATGTGTAATGTCATGGCGTGTTGTGGACAGATCGGCAATGAAGAAGTGAGCAGATCGGTAGTGAAGTGAAGCCAGTAGTTGTGTATGCACATGCATGTGTTATTGGATCGGTCATGTGTTAGTGGTTGGTGCATGTAGCCATGAGGACGAGAGGATGCACATGTTGTCGAGTGTGAGACTAGCTCTAGATGTGTTTGAATTAGTTGAGAAGGTATGCACGTGAGATGAATTGGTCCACCATGCATCTAATAGAGATAATGCATCGCGTGAGTTAGTCTTCTGCGCGTGGCAAGAGGTTGCGGCGCAATGGTCAGTTGGCATGTCAAGACTAGGAGAGAAATTGTTAGCTATAATCTTGAGTATAAACGTTTGGGCGTGGAGTTAGTAGCTGCACGCATGTAATGGAAACATTAATAGCTACATTTAGCATTTTGCATTAAGTGGTCATAATGTTGAGTTTTCTTGGTGGTAACGCATCATCAAAGTCTTGTAACCGTTTGATGTTTTTAGTAGCTTATATAAGAAAGAGAAAACTATAAAAGCTGTGAGAAGTTGGCACAACATACTGAGTTTTGTGTATTCTTTCTCCAAGTGTTCTCGCGTGAGTTGTGTGTTCCGAGTGCTGCAGGAAGTTCCGAATACTCAGTACTAGCCGGAGACCCCTACGAGTATTGTTCATTTCGAGTACTGTAGCAATCTGAATATTGTTCGTTCGAGTACTGTAGAAGTCGAAAGAGTACTATAGTAGTCAAAGGAGTTATTCGAGTACTTGAAGCTTATGATCACGTGAGGTGTTCACGTGTGTGCAACCACAGCAAATCCAACACACGCATGGATCTCAAAGCCCCATCCAAGCCATCGAAATGTCTTGTCTTCAGAAAAATATCACTAAATGTTAATGATTCATTTTGATACGAACGAAACATATCATAGTTAAGTTTTTACCACTTTGGTCCACCTGCTGCTATCTCCCGTCATTAATATTTTCAACTCTACCCTTCTTCAATCTCAAAATAGCTGCTACTGCCGCCGCCGCCTTTTGGCACAACGAACCACAAAATGAGCACGGCCTGCTCACTTGCTGCATCTAACATCCACACCACCTTCTTGCTCACGCTGCCGTACTCACCCGATATCCAATCGCTGGTGTGCCCCTCAGCCCCTCGTCACACATGTAGAGGACTGTGAGTGCGAGCTCACATAAGTGCCTCTTGGAATCGTCGAGCAAGAGCTCCTCGAGGGTGGTCGGCACAGGCTTCCATTTCCAACTGCCGTACGAGCAGAGCATGACGAGCTCATGCATGCAGAGCTGCCTTGGTTGCTGGCATCGATGCCATCACGGATCACCTAGATGAATCTTGCTCCAATCTGAGCACCCAAGCCATCACGGCCGCATTGGCAAGCCGGTATTCCACAAGCAACAAGGACACGATTGAGCAACAGTGAGAGGAGTAGGGGATGGGAGATTTGGATCAGGCTCTCTAACATTGTCCAAAACAAGATCCTTATGGCAGATAACCTAGCACTTTAAGGGTGGCTCTATTAATAAACTTGCACTCTGTGTCACTCACATCAGAAAACCGATGTTCATCTTTGCCTCCACAACCCCTTTACAGCCAAGGTATGGGCTCGAGTCCTTACTTTCACTAACAGTGACACCATCCAACAAGTCAAATCTACAGACTTCATATCCATCCTAGACTGGTGGTAGCAAGCTTCAAATACTCTTCCAACAGAATAAAGAAAGGATTTCAATAGCCTGGCTATTTACAATATGTGAAACATCTACAAAGAAAGGAACAGATGAACGTTCCAAAACAAATCCGACCTTACGCAACAACTGGCAAACAGAGCAATTGAGGACATTCAAAGAATAAAGAAAGCCTTCCACCAGAGTTGATATCCTTGTGTCTCATGTGTTTTTTGTTAAAGCTCACTCCTTACATAATACGTTAGGCTTATGCCTCTTTCTGCCTTTTTCTCTCTTAAGCTCGCAACATGTAGTACCTTGTTATGTAAGCCAGTGTTGCAGCACATCCTTACTGTACACTTTTATTCTCTTTTTCTCTTAATTGAATGGCAGAACTCCTACCCTCTTTTCTAAAAAAACATTGTGTCTTGTTGGCGAGGCTCAACAATTTGTGCTGATTGGGGTTCCTCTAGGGTGTTCTTGTCATTTAAGAATATTTTGTTTTCAAAAACTGCAAAGAAAACAAGAGACAGTACGCGGAGTGGTAAATAACTTAACAATGACATCTTCCGATGGTATTAAAATGAACTGTTACATTTTAGTGGTATTTTTCTAAAGTCACAATCTTTTCATTGTATAGAACCAGTTTTGCCTTTTTGTGAAAACGTGGTAACGTGGGTTATCACTGAAAACAAAAAAAATGTCTTATAAATTGGTGGAGACTCGGGTGAGTGGTTAGAGGGAGGCCGGTGCCATAATGCATGAGATTTGAGTTTGTTGGTTTATCTCGCTTGAGTTGATTAAAGACCAAATCTTGTGCCGCTTGTTTCTACACCTAAATCGTGCAACCACAAGTCAATTAATGGATTGACCTGGCTAACTAATTTATTTAGTTTCGATGTGGACTCTTGTGCATTAGATTGGTAGGAGGATTTTTATTGTGATTATTCTGGGAGTGACCTACGCTGATCAGTGATCACTCTCCTACAATGGATTTCTTTTAATGTGAAGTGCGAGCATCTCCCTAACAATGATGGTCTCTCAACGCTAACAGGTTACACCTCTAGAGTAGGAGAAAGTATCAGAACTAAGTATTGTAAAAATCTTGTTATGAATTCTCAGTCACATGCCTACGGAAGTGTGTAGTGGCTAACATTACGAGTTAATCATATCTTGTGGGTAAAATTGTACAACATCTGTAGAGTGTTAAAAATCTATTCAGATAGTCGTGCCTCTAGTCATGAGAAAAGTGTAGAACTGTCACACTTGCGTAGTTTTTATAAAATAATGGTTAATGATGGTTATGACATACTGGTATGAAAATCAATATGGTGGACAACTATGAAGAGAGTTCACTCTTATGAATTTAATTGAAACTAGACATTTTGGTTTTAGTTAAAAATGGCTAAGTCACAAGTTTAGAAACTAGCTATAGTATGATATTTGGCAAATTGGCTTCATGCTGAAAAAAAGATAAGACCTTCTCTTTGTTAAGCCTTGTATGTAAATATATACACCTACACTTGTATTATGATATAGGGACTTACTAACTACTTTTGTACTCATAGTTACTGATATCTATGCCTCCGGCTACGACATTGAAGATGATGGTCAGGACTAGGTTTAGCCCCAGTCGATTGCCTGTGGCAGATCATGGAGGCTCTTTTGGTTCATTTACTTTCTACTGCTTTATGTGAACAAACTCATTTGGTTTGCCAGCCTGTTATGTAAAACTTGATCATAAGATCTATTTATGGATGTCTATGTAATATCAAGTACTCATTTTTATTTATGCACATGTATGGATATGATATTTACTAATGTTATATCAGCTTTCATTGAGTCGAGCTTGATAATATAAGCTGGCCAGACGGCAACGTCTTGGAAAAAACTGTGACATGACTGGATTATGCTCTCGTTCACAAGTGTAGAACTGATGCAGGCAATTAGAGGGGGTGGATGATCATTTCTAAAATTTCCTCTAGGTATTGTTAATTTTTCATTGCTCTAAAGGCTATGAAAGCCAAGAAGATCATATTACTCCACCTACTTAGGTTTCAATAGCTAAAGAAAGCTATGAATAGGAAGACTAGGCACTCATGATAAAAATCTCTAAGAAAAACTCAAGCTAAACAAGGTTTTATGTGCCTGGACGGTCTAACCGCTACTTAGCATAGAACTAAAAATTAACATGATTTCAAATAAAAATCGACGTAATATTTAATTCATAACTTCAAATGACTTGAAACTTTGAATTCGCCTTATCTAGGATGTTAGAAACTAGATCAAGGCAAGAAACAAGAGGTTCTTAGATTTGCTTCCATCAATTTGAAGGAAATCAACCCTAGGCCTCAAGAACACTCAAAAACCCTAAAATCCAAATTACTTCTTGCTCGTGAGGATCTAAGATACAAGGTTTTTCATATCTACTCCTATATGTCCTAACAAGATAATCTAATCAAGGATTCAGGCTAAAATCACCTAGAACACAATTTCGAATTTCTTGCTCAAGAACATGAAAACCAAGAGAAGAACAAGTGAAACATCAATAAGGGATCAAAGAATTGATATATTTTTAGTAGAGTAGCTGATTCATAAGTACATGAATGATTACAAGGTGCTCCCAAAGCATCACTCTTACTCAAGTTTTCTCACATAGCCTTAGGGAGCGAGAGAAAAAATTACTCAAGACTTTGCCAAAATCCCCTTAACCTCTTAGTAGGTCTCAACCCGTCACGCACATGGGGAAACTCATTAACCCCACTAACATGGGTTTTATATACTCACACACGTCTCTCAAAGCGTTTACAAGATTCAACCCGCTAAACCATTAGCAATTGATCCACTTAGCCATCTCAGCTCACCTTGACCTAAATCGCTTATATTTTGTGCCTCTTCGCATCGTGATTTTGTGCATTAGCAACCCGGTATTTGGTAAACCACCAAAATACCCTTGATGAAACTTTCGGGGTACCTTCCCTTGACTTCATCTTCATCTTCACATCAAAGCATCTCTGCATGCTTTGACACGTAACCTATGGCGCCCAATGACTTTGCCATCAAATCTTCACGCATCTAGTCTTTCCTGAATCATCTCTACTTGCACTAGCCAAAGTCACTTGACACACCACATGCACAAACTCGTCTCTTCATGATCCTTGTGTTTCATGTTTTTTCCACTTGAGCCACGTAGCCTCACCTAGACTTACTTGACCGCATGAACCTCAGTTATCCCGCCTAGTCCCACTCACTTATCATCAACCACTAATGTTCTCCAAGCAGCCCATATATCTAAAGACCAAACAACTATCTCGAGCATAAATTTCATGCATTTCACTCACATTAATCAAAACAATACTTCATGCAACACAACATAGTCAACCAACGGCTCCCTTGTCATGGACACACTCAAACCACTTACGAACTTTCACTATTCTCTAGCCGCAGCAACCGATCTGACTGTACTCTCCATGGCACCGATCAAACCGTCAACCATGGATCGGTTTGATCGGCCCAAACCAACTTAAACCTTCCCCGATAACAGAACATAGGTATGTCTACATCTCCAATGCTGGTCACACTGCTCAACTCAACTCTAGTAAGACCGCCAACTAACAGCCGATCTAACCGCATACGCCCTGCGGTCTAGCCGGTCCTACATATCGGTTACACTAACATCAATACTAAATTTTGCCTACTTTTGTAAAATTATAACCTAACTTCACAAATATCACAATTATTCATCATTAATTATCTATAAACTTTCTCACAAGATCCTTCAACGAGTTAACAAAGTAGTTGATGGAAAATTTGTGTGACTAACTATGCTTGAACCTAGATACTAGCTCACCAAACTAAGTGAGGCTTGAACCTAGGTGCTCGATCGATCACCACACTAACTACCGGCCAGTACCAGATGACACTTTCTATAAGTATTTTCCCTGTGAGCTGTATATCTGTTGCAATGTCCGCATCAACATCAATTCGACGCACATAACTGCTGATCGCGTGACCGGGAAAATTAATTAAGGTCGGGAAGAAAAGTGCGCATTTCCACGTGTAAGTACTATATGCACAAGCAACCAACCGATCTTCGTAGACAGAATGCCAGCAATGGCGTTCGAGATGCAACCAGCGATGTGAACAGGTATCTGTAGTGAGACTAGCTAGCAAGCTTCTTCCTAAGTTCAAATCAACAATTGATTTACTTACATCGATCGCTATTGACTGAACTGGCTAATGCTGACTAACTTGCAACAAATTGCATGTAGACACCGCAGGTGACAAGCTGCCGATCGGCGAAAACTTTTCCGGAATTTCTTTTCACCCCTCCACTGATAAATCCCAAAATAAAAAAATTTGGAAAATCTCGGAAAAATTCATTCAAAAATTTAAAATCTGAGTTTTGAGTAGAAATAGAAAAACAAAAATAGTATTGATTTTGGGGTTTGAATTCAGTGGTGATCAACTCGGCTTCGGCTTCTGGCTTATTTTGTACTATTCATAAATTTCGTTTTTTTCTGAACTTTTGGCTTTTTGTTGAGCTTTTTTGCCGGTTCTTTTTTCTCGTATTTGTTTGTATTATACGTAATGGGCTAACATATTTTTTATATTTTTAAATTTTTTTAAAATTTAATTATGCTAAATAAGCCTCTGTCAGCTACAGTGCGTTTTTCAGCCAGCTACAATGTTTTCAGCCATGAGCTTTTCAGCCGAACCGATCACCACCTAATCATCACTAACCATTGTCCTTATCACTCGAGTAGCTAAGTACTTCCTAGCTTGTATTGGTTAAGAAATTTAGTTAAGCTCTAAATTTTGAGTCGAAATTCACAAGTTTTGCAAATTTTCTCATCCCGCCAAGAAAACCGGAATTTGGCGAAATTCGGTCCAAATTGTTCTCCCAACTGCCGATGCTGCAGCTGATGTGATGTTTGCCAAACCTTCAACGGGCCAGGTGATCCCGACGCGCGTGGTTGGTCGCTCGGTCGTTAGCACAGGGTCCTCAGGCATCACTCTCCAGAGCTCCTGAAGAGCATTCATAGGTGTAATGAGACTAATTAATCAATGTACTGGTCCTATTAATATTAATCTAGTATCCATTCTCATTGCTAGCATGTGAACTCCACCTCAGGCAACTCACGGCGGAGTTCGCATTTTAGAGCTCAGAAGAGAGTTTAACGCGCCTGATACATCCGCTAGCTTCTTAGTACCAAGGGATTTAAGATTATAATAACAACTCATGCTGAATTCAATATTTCCATTTCTGCCTTAGAATCGGATCTCTTCTTTTTAGTTTCTAAAAGCTACTTTTCGACTTTTCTACAGTACCTACCTTTTAAACAAAGTATCTTCTCAAAATGAGCTCTACAAGTTTATTATAGTACACACTGTAATGATTTATTTATATCAGTCAAAATTATACACGAATTTCTCTTGCTCCATACTTGATACTCACGAACAGTTAAAACCTATAAGTCGTAGCTATAAACTATAAGCCGAAGTAAAAAAGAGTCGTAACTTTTGTTAGCTTTGAACTCAGAGCTAATTAAGTGCACTAAACAACAGGCCCAAGCAAGGCAATCCACAACACCACATTGAGATTGTGTGCAAGCTCACTGTGATCTTACTCGTTCATGCTGATTACTCGACTAATTAACTAGCATTATGACCTTTGTTTGTCCTTACGTGGCAAAGTGGATGGATGGGGCCGTGGACAGGTGTTGCTGAAGCTCGCTGTCATATCGCGCGGAGCAGGCCCGCGCACCTTCATGGCTGACTGCGACGGAGGCGTTGTCCGATTGCCATCCAGTTCGTCGCGTTACAAGGAAAGTAACCTTGGATGTTGATGCATGGAAGGGAGTATGTGTAACTGGTAGCTCTATCCGACTATCTTTTCGACAGTTGTACGTCTCACATATATGGTCAATTAGCTAGTCACGGTTAAACCCACATATATGCCTAGACATTCTGTCATAAACTTAGCTTGATTCCCTGGACTTCATTTGGACTTATGTTGGTTATCACGGATAATAGATTGAGCTACGAGGTGTTTGGCCATGGCGGCAGCTGCTGTCCCTGTTGCTTCTGGTCTGGGATTGTTTTGTAATTGGTAGGCTTGAAGCAAAACCTACGTAGATGTGTTGAATTGCTATTGAATTTTGGAAGAGTCTAGTTTGGTAATCATGTCGTGTCGCGAGAAATCATGATGCTGAATGTTTCTTTTCGAGAAAATTATATCGTAGCTTTTAAGTATATATATATCACTTTACAGAAAAATTTTGTATTTTACTTTTTCGGCTTTTTAAACTTGTATCCATTTATGCTGCAGATTGTTTCATCCATTTGATAATAGAATTAGCTGATGTGACTGTTTATATGGCACATGTGGCTGCTTAGGTGGCACATTTTTGGTCCACAAACTCACGCTTGGCAAGAACCCGATCTACGCCGTCGTGGCCGCCGACGTCGCGCCCGACGACCCGGCCGCAGTGCTGGCACCGGCACTGCTTCTCCTGCGCGAGGACGTCTTGTGCATCAAGAACCTCCACAATGCCGCCTCCGCCGACGACTGGACAGCGCCACCACCCCGGGCAGCCTCTTGGTCGTCGACCTCGCGAGTTTTGACGTAGCCATTACATGCAGCCATGCTATGAAAGGCAGCAGTAGGCAGAGGCTAACCACGTCATCTCTGCCCAATTTTGTGGCTTATGCTTTATATTATAGTAACTTGTTTTCAAACGGTGTGTTTTTAAGATGATGTTAACAGAAAGATTATAGTAAAAAGTGTACTGAGTTTAGTTGTGCCAGCCAAAATCACTTGCGACTATTTTTCTCTATGAAAGGCAGCAGTAGGCAGAGGCTAACCACGCCATCTCTGCCCAATTTTGTGGCTTATGCTTTATATTATAGTAACTAGTTTTCAAACGGTGTGTTTTTTAACATGATGTTAACAGAAAGATTATAGTAAAAAGTATACTTAGTTCAATTGTGCCGGCCAAAATCACATACGACTATTTTTCTCTACGTATTACCTCTCACGAACAGATAGAATTCAAAATTTTAAATAGGCATAATCACAACCCAAAAGAACCGGCCACCTTACAATGGCAACCTGCATTGCCACTTGTGGTATCAACTCCCAAGCTAAAAAGTGTTGCAGTAACATTAGCTTAACTTTGCTTCTCAAGTCAAAACAGCAATGAATGGCTTAGCTAGCTTCTGATCACTGTCCACGGAAGAATTAATACTTGTTCTTCAAATGTACCAAGCTAAGCAGACATATGAGCACAATTCACTGAATTGCGCAGCGCAGCAAAATACAACTGCAAGTAACCAAACCAAAACGACGTGCAATGAGCCAATGAGAACAACATGTTGCTACAGTTAACATCGAGAATTCAGAGTGCTTCTGCATAAGTACAATGCAGGCTCGCATGTTACACCAGCGGCCGGACCTTTCAGTCTTAGGCTTGAGTGAAATGCACAAGGATATGTATTAGTATGGTCCCTGAACCTGGCCGATCGATCCATGAACCTAGGCAAAAGCTAACAAAGTAACAGTGCGAGCTTAGATTAAGTGAAAGTATTTTTCAAGTTGCAACCAGAGGTGGAACCAGGCCTCAGGCTAAATGGGCTATATCCTAAGGCCTGAAAACCGAAACCCATAGAGAATAGTGACTTAGGTGTGAAAGGCTAGGAATGAAAGCTCATATTGATCCAAAACCAGTTGGCCCAGCCTGAAGCTTAGGCCGAGCTTAGTTCCGCCCCAGGTTGCAACCATTTGATTTGAGGCTGAAGGAGCTAGGTTACAACTGTCCCCATTCATGTGACTAGGGTAGCAGAGCGAGCGGAACAGGGCTGGACCCTCCGAGCCAGACATGTGGAGGCCATAGAGGAGATAGGTGCCGAAGAGGCTACATCAAAACTCGCGGGGGTCGACACACAGGAGGCTGCCTAGGGGTGGCAGCGCCGTCCAATCGTCGGCAGAGGTTGCATTATTGAGCTTCTTGATGCACCAGACGTCCTCATCGCAGGAGAAGTAGAGCCAGCACGGGAAGGCAGCCACGACGGGCGCAGGTCGGGTTCTTGCCGAACGTGAGCTTGTGGGCTAAAAATGTGCCACCTATGCAGCTACAATTGCCACCTAAATAGCCACATCAGCCAATTCTATTATCAAACGGACGAAATGATCTACAGTGTAAATGGAGACAAATTTAGAGAGTCGAGAAAGTAAAATGTAAGTTTTGGACTGAAGTGATACAACCTCAAAAGTTTAAGGAGCTACAGTGTAATTTTCTCTTTCTTTTCCCTTGAGAAAAAGGAAGTTGTACATGATGATAGAGTTACATATGAAAAGAACTGGTATGAGCATAAGCTCACCGCAAATAAAATCTTGCATTGATCTGTACTACATACAGATTTAAGCCAAACCTTAGCTTATATCTTTTCCAAAACAAACAAACGAGGCAGCTTCTTCGTCATCTTTTCAATGCAGATTATCAGCACAACCTTTTTGATTCAGCTTATCGGCATTTAGTTCATTCACATAAATGCTCACGTTAGAACTAAAAATCATTAGTCGTAGTCATAAACTATCAGTAGCAGCTGAAAAGAACCCATCATATATACCACATAAAGATCACAAGCTAACTCTTACTATATTGCAGTGCAATCTAAAAAAGATTGTCAAATCTTCCACATGACAGGCGTAAGTTAGCTCTCGCTTTTATAACAAAAGCATGTGATTTAGTCACCGGAACGGTTCAAACACACAAGTTGGTTCTGCTTTATTATGAAGTCAGCAGAGGACTGTCAATATTCAACAGAACAACTCAAACTAGAGAGAATTGTCTCCTTTTCAATCTTAAGTGAGAATTTGAGCAATGGTACAATCAACTGGTTAGAATTCTATTGGCGCGAGCGCGAGAGCTTTTGAGCTGGCTTGTTATGGCACGAAGGAGAGAGTTTTTGGTCCTGTGCATAATAGCAATACCAGAAATAGCCTCCATCGTATGTAATGCCATTTCTGACCCCCTCTCCAAGCGCAGGACTCCACCCGTTTGACATGTGCGCAGTCCCGCGCCTCGGCACCGTAGCATCCGAATCATGCGGTCCAGGAGCGCATGATACCCCTACATCGACCGCAGCCGTTCCGACCACCGCTGTTGGACCACAGTCACCTTCGACCACTGCCTCCCTCGACTACCTCGGCTTTCGACCGCTACCACTTTTGACCATCTCCGCTTTCAACTGCAACCGCTTTTGACCACCACCACTTTCAACCATACCCATGTTTGACCGTAACCGCTTTTGACCACCGCCGCTTTCGACCACCTCTGCTTTCAACCGCAACCGCTTTCAACCGCCGCCGCTTTCGACCACACCTATGTTCGACCACTGCTTTGCTCGACCACTGTCGTATTTAACCACGGCAGTCTTTTTAACCACATACAACTTTAGACGTTTTGTTGAAATAATGCGCTCTCAGACCGCATGACTCAAGTACTACGGTACCAGAGCGTGGGACTGCGTACGCATCGACCGACCGGAGTCCCGTGATTAGAGAGAGAACCAAAAATAGCATTGTATATACTCTAAAGCTACTTCTAATATTACTATACTACATACTGCAGAGAGCCAAAAATGCCTAAACCCCCGAAGGAGACAGTAGGATGGAGCTAGTTCATCCGGTCAGCACAGCAACGTACAGCATGGCTCAAGGCCGTAACAACCGTCGCCGTCAGAGAAACATACGTCCCGTCAGGGACAAAAATAATGCGTGTCCTCTCGCGGCAATAATGCTCGTCTTTTCCAACGGCGACGTCCCTCGTTGTGTACTTGCTCAATTATTTGGACCGCCGAAAGCCACGTCTTTGTTTCCTCCGAGTGACTGATATTGTCGTTGCACTCGTGATGCGTTACATTGCACCGGTGAAAAATAGCAACGTGGTGCCCATACGGGAGAAGCGACGCGTTGCATACCGGAATGTCCGTCTCCACCTCACGACCTTTTCGATCCTTTGGATTTTTGGACGGCCCGAGGAGGTCCGTTCTTTTTAGATGAACCTTTAAGACTTTTAGTTGTAGTTTGTGATTCTTATATTATTCGTATGAGATATTATAAAGTAACAGAAGTTTATGTACAGTTTTTACCGATATAAATAAAGTCAGTATAGTATGTACTACAATTAACTAGTAGACCCTATCTTAGAAGATACTCCGTTTAAAAACTAGTTACTCTAGAAAAACCGAAAATAGCTTTTAGAAGCTGAAAAGCACAGACGCCCTGCCGGCATAGCTGGATAACCAGTTTTTTTAATCGACTTGGCTAACATGCCTTCGGAGAGCGTACAGAGGCATAGTTGCCAGGTTGAGGTTGAGTTTTTTGAATAGCTTAGAGGTTTTGCAAACTTGAAGGTAGTATATACTGATCAAATCTATGTATGGCAAAAAAAAAAAAAGTTGTAATAATTTCACTCATGTACACGTATGTGTTGCCAGCGCATGCAAGACATGATTTGAGTAGATATTTTGCACCATAATCCTGCGCCTTAGCTTGTCTCTTCTTAAAATCTGCTATAACGTAAAGCGCAACAAAAGGAACATAACATTGAATTAGTGAAAGATATATCACTACCAGTGAACAAGTACAGATAGTAGAAAGTTGCCTGAAGATTCATTCACACGTGTTGGTACCAGAGAAGGCTAGCTGCAGGTTGATTCCTGGGTGGCTTGCCCTTCCTACTATCGGGAAATCTGGGCTGGCTTGCAAGCCTGGTGTATGATAGACATATATCTTTTAGTCTATAAATAGCGAGTCTTAATGATTAGATAATGTAGTTTTTAGAAAAGAAAACAATAAAGAAAGAAAGAGTTCCCTCATCTTGTATAATAAACTTAGAAAGAGCCACAATTATACTCCCATGGACACAATTTTGATCATTAAAGAAGTCTTGTTGATGAGGACATGATCTCTATGGATACAACCATATTTGCTATGCTTGTTGTCCCAATTACAAGAGCTCCTACGCATCGCTTAAATTATCAGGTGAGCTCGTTTCAAAGAGATTTTACTTTGTTTCATAAAGACCTTATGATATTACATAATGAGAGTTTGTTGCGTTTGTTATCATGTACCGAGATTTATGATCAAGATCATGCAATACGTAAGGCTACACATATGTTAAAACCGAGGACGGTTTTCTATCAAGAAGGGAGGATGATGTGACCACGCCACAAACACATACGACAATAGCGCCCAATATCAAGATTGAACTAAAGGTGAATTCGTTTCTTCAGCCTCAACATATTTTAAATGAGAATATGATGCTACCTAATGATGAAAATATATATTTTTACAGTACAACGTCACATTTACACCAATTCAAGCAAGAGTTCAAGATGGACACGTTTTGGAATCCAATTCGGTCTCCAGATCAATTCGGATTCAGCTTGACAGGCCCAACTTCAAATGTGCATAACTTTCACATATGAAGTCCGTTTGAGGTTCACAAGTACTTGTTGGAAAGCCTTTCTCATCCTCTTTCCAATGGATCTGGTATCACCTCTAAATTATATCTGTACGCATCGCAATCATCAAAAGAGTCCGTGTTGGGCACGTACTGGAATCGGATTCGGACTGCTGCAATGGTGCAAGTTTAAACGGACGTAACTTTCTCATACAGACTCCGTTTGGGACGTTCTTGGACTTGATGGAAATCTTATCAAGTCTACTTTCTAAAGGATTCAACCCCATCTTCAAATTCTATCCGAGCCGGCCGCAATCGTCAAAAGAGTCCGTATTAGACACGTACTGGAATCGGATTCGGACTGCTGCAATGGTGCAAGTTTAAACGGGCATAACTTCCTCATACGGACTCCGTTTGGGACGTTCTTGTACTTCATGAAAAGCTTATGAAGTCTAATTTCCAATGGAACCAATCGCATCTTCAAATTCCATTTGAGCTGGCCGTAATCATCAAAAGAGTCCATATTGATTTCTGAGTCCAAGTCAAAAAGGGTGCTGCTCCACCACCATTTGGGCCCATGGGCCTTGTAACCCTAGGGCGTGCACTTGGACGCCACCCCTGGTCGTTCTCCCTATGTAGGAGCCGTCACCTCCGTTGCTAGGACTTGGATTTCGTTGAGTTTAGGTTTAGCCATTATGCAAACTTCTGTTCTTCAGTTGTGTCGGACGACCACCTGTCAAGACAGCCTTCGGAATCCCACCTTTTGATCTCAATTTATATATTTGCAATTTCAGATTGCTTGTTATCTTGTTCTTGCGTGTTCTTCGGTTGCATGCAGGGATAGACCTTCGTGGTCAGGTCAACTGCGTTCTTGGCACGGTTGATAACATCTTATGGTTGGTTCAGCGATTGCTAAGGCGCAAGCGACATCGTATGGTTGTAGTCGGATCGCATGAGTCACCTCCACCACATCGAAAGTTATCATCCTATCGGAAGATCGGGACCCATCGCCTCATCACCTAATCAAGAAAATTTTGTGTACTCCGCATGTACCACGAAAAAATTAATTACAAGACCTTCTGCTCTAAAAGTAAAGAACGAAGTTCCTACATTCTTTGAATGCATCCAAAAAGACATTTGCGGTCCTATACAGTCATTGTCAGGGCCATTTAAATATTTTATGATGCTCATCGATGCTTTCTCAAAATGGTCGCACGTGTATTTATTGTCTACGAAAAACCATGCTTTGGTAAAGCTAATCTCACAGATAATTCAAATTAAAAAATAATTCCCCTGATCATTATATAAAGTCCATCAGAATGGACAACGTTGAAGAATTTACCTCAAAGGCATTTGATGATTATTGCATGGCAATGAAAAGTAAAGTTGAGCATTCTGTCCCATATGTCCACACCCAGAATGGACTAGCAGAGACATTAATTAAGAGGATTAAATTTATTGCCTAACCACTTTTGTAGAATTATAATTTACCAACTACATGTTGGGACACGTAGTCCTACATGCAGCAACTCTCTTCAACTTTAGACCATCAGCATATAACATCCATTCACCAATGCAACTAGCGCAAGAGTCAGCACTGAAAATTTCTCATCTTCGTCGGTTTGGCTACAAAGTTTATGTACCTATAACCCACCATAGTGTAGTGCAATGGGCCCTCTCCGAAAGTCTAGGATATACATTGGTTATGAGACAACATCCATAATTAGGTATTTGGACTCCATGACATGAGATTTGCATATCGCCCGTTTCACTGATAGTATATTTAATGATGATAGTTTTCCGACATTAGGGGAGGAAATCAACCCCTTGATAAAAATATCGAAAATTATGTGGGAAGCCACGAGAATCCATGTGCATAACCCGTGCACTAGTGAAGTAAATAGACAAGTCCAGAAGATCATTGAATTGCAGGCATTAACAAATCAACTACCTGACCATTTAATGATTTGAAAAGCGTGACAAAGTCGCATGTGCCTACACGCAATGCACAGGAGAGGCTTGAAATACCGAAGAAAGTTAAAGGTACCCCTAATCCCATCCAAAGCCTTAGAATAAAAGGACGAGAACTCCGACCCCTTAAATCCCAAGTAATCAGGGATGCCTAGCGAAAAAGGATAAGAATAACTTAACACAGCCAATCACCAAAGTTTCCTAGATCAGAAGGGCACCAGTTGAGACCTAACACTGCTATGACACCTTCAAAGAAAGGCATACCGGATTTGAACATGTCAATGGAGGGAGAAACCAGCATGGATGTATGCGCATACATCGAAACTGAAAAACTTAAGGGGCTTCCCCCCGCAATTGGAAGAGGTGGTGAGCAAGTAAAAGCACTAGAAGAATCAACCCATGATGAAATAGCTATAAACTATATACACACGGAAGAATCCATGAATAGAATAACAACCAATGTTGATATTTATTTTTCCAAAAAAATTACCACAATCATCAATCTTGATCCAGAGCCTGCATCACTCGCTAAATGCAAGAAAAGATCATATTGGGAGGATTGAAAAAGGGAAATAGAAACTGAATTATTTTCTCTGAATAAAAGAGAGGTGTTTGGGCTTGTAGGCCGCACGTCTCCCTATGCACACCTCGTAGGGCATAAGTAGGTATTTGTTCGAAAGATAAATGAGAAAAATAAAATTATAAGATATAAAGCAAGGCTTGTTGCACAAGATTTCACTCAATGTTCAGGAATTGATTATGAAGAAACCTATTCCCCGGTTATAGGTGGCATTACCTTTAGATATTTAATCTCGATGGCAGTAAACTTGAATTTAGAAATGAAATTGATGGATATGGTAACTACATACCTTTATGGAAACATGGATTCAGACATATATATGAAGATGCCTAAAGGTATCCTTGTCCCAAACAAAAACAAAGCAAATAGAAATCTATATAGTGTAAAACTCAGAAAAATATTGTACGGACTTAAACAATCAGGCATGATGTGGTATAATCGCTTAAGCGACTTTCTATGCAAGAAAGGCAACACGAACAATGAGAATTATCTCTGTGTATTTGTACGACGATCCTAAAATGGATTTTGCACTATCTTAGTGTATGTAGATGATCTGAATATCATCAGAACCCAGAAAGATATAAAAGAAGCGAGCTCTTACTTGGAGTCAGAGTTCAAAATGAAAGATTTAGGTAAAACCAAGTATTGCCTAGACTTACAGCTTGAGCATGTCCTTGAAGGGATATTAGTACATCAATCCGCATATACTCAAAAGGTATTGGAAAAGTTCAACTTTGAAAAAGCATACCCATCGAAAGTACTGATTATCAGGAGATCTTTACAACAAGAAAAGGATCCATACCGACCTAAAAAAGAGGGGGAGGAAGTCTTAGGACTGGAATTTTTGTACTTAAGTGCAATAGGAGCACTTATGTATTTAGCAAACTGCACTAGACCGGGCATTACATTTGTTGTGAAATTATTAGCAAGGTATAGTACAGAACCTATCAAAAGGCATTGGTAGAGAATAAAGGACATTTTTCGATATCTCCAAGGAAGCAAAGACCTTGGATTATTCTACAGAAAGAACCAAGACCTAAATATGACTAACTATGCAGATGCTGGGTACCTATCAGACCCGCATACAACAAGATCACAAACAGGCTATACATTCCTATGTGGTGGAACTACAATTTCATAGAAATCGTCTAAATAAAGTCTTGTATCAATTTGGACGAATCACTCAAAAATCATAGCACTGGGAAATGTCGCTCAATTAAAAACCTACCCCTCAAGTATTTAAAAGAAAATCCTCTCCAATAGCTATGTGGAGCTATGAAGAAGAGACTTGGCTTACTGGGAAATCAAGTTCTCTGAAGAAAAGGCACAAATTCTATCAAGGGAAGCAAATAATATCTTTCATCAAGACCAATCAAACATGAAAGACTGCTGCCAAAAACCCTCAGGCCAGCCTCACGAAATTCAGAGTATACAACAGGGAATTTTTGACAACAAAACTTACAGAACTTGCAGACTTTGAAAGCAAGAGAAATTTAAGGTCCCTTCTTGATTCTTTTGGTCCAGACCAGCTAGGACATGGCCACAATAGCCAGAGAGTTCCAGGAGACTAAAGAAATCAACCCAAGGCCAAATAATTCAGATTTGGGCTGAAACTTGAAACTTTGCACAGGCTGAACCAAAATCCAATTTACTCCTTAACCATTGATCCTTTGGCTTTGAAACTTTGAGTATAGCTAGATAATAGCCTTTGAACTTTATGGGTCAAGTTTCATGCCATCTCAAAATGGGAAATCAGATTTGGACCAAAAACCCTAGCAATAACTGAAAACTACAGAGAGGGCAAATAAAATCCAAATTACTCAGTGGTCTTAAGTCCTTGGCTTCTGAGATTTTGCAGTTATGTGAGCAATAGCCAGAGGGATTCCCAGACCAGAAATCAGCCCATCTCTCAAAGGGGAAAGAGCTTTGCACCTAAACCCTAGAAATGTAAAAACAAGAACAGGGGAGGCCAAAAAGGAAATCTGAAATTAAAGCGAAGTTTGCTCTTGGGAAACTTGATCAAATGATCTTGAGACACTCTCCCATCACTGAGCAACCCATTTTGGGCCTTCTCAACAAGAATCGAGCCAAAACTCAAAAAGCCAAGAATCAAGAAAAAGAGGCATCGAAGGAAAACATGCAACAGAGAACTGAAGACTCAATCTAACTCAAATAAAATCATCTTGGATTGATAATGAGGAAGAGAGATACATGATTACACAGAGTATCAGCTCATACCATCCCTACAACCCCATACATGCTTGGATTGAGAGCACAAGCTACATCCTTCTCTCAAGAACAACCAGGGAGGAGAGCTACGAAGGAGACACTCTCCAACAGAATCTCTGTCTCTCCTACCCACTCTCAACCACTAAAGCCTAAAGCCAATACAAACTTACAAAGCCTCTTTTGACTCTAGCAAACCCTAACTCTCCACCAAGCCCATTCAAAATGCTTGAGAAGGCATGCAGCCCCTCCAATCCTTTATATAGCCTTGGCTAACGGTCTCCGCCCCGTTACGCTTGTTGGATCCAACGGAGCCCGCTCCCGCTTGTGCAGTCTTGCGAAATTCCCGATTCGCCCCTCCTGCACCTTCCGGGAAGCTTCCGCGCTCCTTGTCGTCCATGACTCGCAACCACGTCGAATCTCCGCCGTCTTCGACACATCCGACCGTTCTGACCTCGACACCGCCTGTGTCTAGTCCGGTCACCTCGTGTCTCACCACGACTCCGCCTCAACGTCCTGCAGTCACACAGACAGGAAACACGTCAAATAGCATCGCTCGATACATGAAAGTGTAAATAACATCATACTTACCACAGATGAAGTCCAAACATGTCAAATCAGTATAATATGCGTCCTAAGCACCTTGACTAGGTTTGACCAAGTCCGACTGAGCACGATTGCACCATGCAATGTCAAGCTCAGAACCACTTAAACCAAACCCGACTTAACATAATCCAATGTCAATTGCTCATCACCCACATGTGGTCACCTCCACATGGTCCATCAAGTAGAAAACAGCAGCTTGGTACCCAATTTCGCCCACAATGTGCGCCTAAAGTGACTCAAAAACTTCGCATCTCGATCTAAAACAATGGTATTGGGCACTCCATGTAGTCGAACAATCTCTCTGAAAAACAAATCAGCAACGTTTGTAGCATCATCGCTCTTATGACAAGGTATAAAATTTGCCATTTTAGAGAATCTATCCACCACAACAAAAACACTATCTCTCCCCTTCTTTGTTCGAGGTAATCCTAAAACAAAGTCCATTGAAATATCCTCCCAAGGAACGCTAGGTACAGGAAGAGGCATATATAAACCATGTGGATTAAGTCGGGACTTATCTTTATTGCAGGTAGTGCAGCGAGATACATAGCGCTCAACGTCGCGCCTCATCCTTGGCCAATAGAAGTGTTCAGTGAGGATGTCCTCTGTCTTTTTGGCGCCAAAATGACCCATTAGTCCTCCCCCATGTGCCTCCTGTAATAATAAAAGACGAACAGAGCTAGCTGGAACGCATACTTTGTTAGCTCTAAATAAAAATCCGTTATTGAAAAAAAAATTTATTCCAGCATCTACCATTTTTGCAATTGGACAGGGCATCTTTAAACTCATCATCAGAAGTGTATAGTTCTTTTATCGTCTCCAAGCCAAATATTCTACAATCAAGTTGAGACAACATTGTATACCGTCTAGACAAAGCATCAGCAATCACATTTTCCTTCCCTTTCTTGTGTTTTATGACATAAGGAAAAGATTCAATGAATTCAACCCAACGAGCATGTCTACGGTTCAGTTTAGTTTGACTTCTAATATGTTTCAGTGATTCATGATCAGAATGGATAACAAATTCTTTGGGCCATAAATAATGTTGCCATGTTTCTAAAGTTCGAACGAGAGCAAGTAATTCCTTATCATAAGTAGAATAGTTCAAACTAGTCCCACTCAATTTTTCACTAAAATAAGCAATAGGTTTACCTTCTTGTATCAACACACCACCAATTCCAATTCCACTAGCATCACACTCAAGTTCAAAAGTCTTACCAAAGTCAGGAAGTTGGAGCAATGGTGCATTTGTGAGCTTTTCTTTGATAAGGTTGAAAGCTTCCTCTTGCGCTTCTCCCCATTTAAATGGAACACCTTTCTTTGTCAATTCATTAAGTGGTGCAGCAATGGTGCTGAAATCCTTCACAAAACGGCGATAGAATCCCGCAAGTCCATGAAAACTCCGCACTTGTGTGACCGTTTGTGGTGTTGGCCAACTCTTTATAGCTTCAATCTTGGCTTTATCTACCTCAATTCCCTGTGGAGTAACAACATATCCAAGAAAACAAACTCGATCGGTGCAAAAGGTGCACTTTTCGAGGTTACCAAACAAACGTGCATCCCTCAAAGCAATGAAAACATCACGTAAGTGTTTAAGATGTTCATCTAGTGACTTGTTGTAAATCAATATATCATCAAAATAAACTACCACAAATTTACCAATGAAAGCACGTAAAACTTCGTTCATTAATCTCATGAAAGTGCCAGGGGCATTAGTTAAACCAAAAGGTATCACTAGCCACTCATATAACCCGAACTTAGTTTTAAATGCCGTCTTCCATTCATCTCCAAGTTTCATTCGAATTTGGTGGTACCCACTACGCAAGTCAACTTTAGAAAACATTGTAGAGCCACTTAATTCATCAAGCATGTCGTCTAACCTAGGAATAAGATGAAGATATCTAATGATAATATTATTGATAGCTCTACAATCAACACACATACGCCATGATCCATCTTTCTTTGGAACCAAAAGTACAGGAACAGCACATGGACTAAGGCTCTCACGTACGTACCCTTTGTCAAGCAAGTCTCGCACTTGACGCTCAATCTCCTTAGTCTCCTCCGGGTTGGTTCGGTATGGCACGCGGTTGGGTAGGGAAGCTCCTGGGATCAAATCAATTTGATGTTCAATACCCCTAATTGGTGGCAGCCCTGGGGGTATCTCAGCAGGAAACACATCCTCAAACTCCTGCAAAAGGTTAGTGACAGCAGGGGGCAAAGACACAGGAAGATTCTCAAGTGAAAACAAAGCATCCTTGCACAAAAGAGCATAGCAAAAAGAATTATTCACTTCCAACTCATTCAAATCAGATTTGGTAGCTAATAGAACAGTCCCTTTCAATTTAATCTCATTATTCTTAGCACTTGTTCCTTTTATATCTTTCTTTTTGGATGGAAAGTATTCTTTAGCTACAATCTGATTTTCACTCTTTTCTTTCTCCTTATTGACTCGTTCAACATGTTCAAGTTCATCTTTTAAAATAGCTTCAGAAGACATTGGAACTAACACAATTTTCTTGCCCTTATGCATGAGAGTATATTGATTAGTCCTACCATGATGTATAGCATCTTTATCATATTGACATGGTCTACCTAACAATAGAGAACATGCTTGCATAGGTACGACATCACAATCAGCATAGTCTTGGTATGGACCAATAGCAAAATGAACTCTCACAATGCGAGTTACCTTCAGCTTACCGCATGAATTAAATCATTGAATATAGTAAGGACGAGGGTGTTGTTGTGTGGTCAAGGAAAGCTTCTCAACCATATCAATGCTAGCCAAATTGTTGCAACTTCCTCCATCAATAATCACGCGACAAGAACGCTCATTGATCACAAACTTTGTTTGAAATAGATTGTGACGTTGATTCTGTTCAGCACGCTCCACTTGAGCGCTAAGGACACGCTTCACGATTATGCTCAAAAACTTATCACTTGCTTCAGCTCCAAGGCGTTCTTCATCAAGTTCAGATTCATCTTGCTCACCCGCAGGGTCAGTTTCAAGCAAGGCATGCTCTTCATCAATATCACTAGCTGAAGTATACTCACCATCTTCTCTAACAAGAAGTGCTCGCTGATTTGGGCAATCTCTCATCATGTGTCCAAAACCTTTACAGCGGTGGCATTGTATGTCTCTTGTTCTCCCAGTGGAAGCAATCGAAGTAGAACTCTTAGCTTGCTGGCTGAAGTTGATTTGCTTGCGTCAGAGGCTCGGGATGTGGGCGTGGTGCTCGCTGGTCGCCCACGGATGGAGGGTTGTGGGGGACAGCTAGGAGTGGCAGGGGCAGCATGGGATGATGTCCTGCCCGAGAACTGCGCCTGATTCTGTTTACCTGCAAAAGAAACTCCAAAAGAGCCTCGGGAGCGAAGCTGTCTTCCCTGCACTTCACGTTCAGCTTTGCACGCAATATGGAACAAACGGGTAATAGAATTGTACTCCTTATAATCTAAAATATCCTGAATGTCCCTGTTAAGCCCTCCAAAAAATCTAGCCATCTTAGCCTCCTCAGTTTCTTCTAACCCATAACGTAGACATCCGATTTGCAGTTCTTGATAGTACTCTTCTACGGTGTTTCTACCTTGTTTTAAACATTGTAATTTATTCAGCAAATCACGAGAGTAGTAGGAAGGTACAAATCTACGTCTCATAGTTCTCTTCAAGGCATCCCATGTTCTAGGTATGTGTTGTTCATTGCGGCACAATTCATTCCACCAAATAGATGCAAAATTAGTGAACTCACTAGTAGCAGCCCTAACCCTTTTATTTTCTGGAAATTCATGGCATGAAAATTTTTGGTCTAAGCTAATTCCCATGTGAGATAAGCATCAGGATCATATTTACCAGCAAAAGGAGGTATGGTGAACTTAATTTTACCAAGTGCATCATCATGATTTCGTACCTCACGTGGTGGATCTCTTCTCATACCTTGGCGATTGAAGCGTCGTTGCAGATTTTCATGGACGTCGTCGAAATTGACTCCATCCTCAGCCTCCGTATCAGCAACATATGGGCTCTCTTCATCTCTTACCTCATCAGCCCAAGAGCGAACAACAGATGGCTCACGGCGTGGTCGTGTAACGCCGACGGCAACGGGGGTGGCAACAGGAGGTGGAGCTCTCTCGAGCTGCTCCACTCGAGCAGCGATCGCTGCAAGATCGTTGTTGGTGCGATCTAAAACCATCTCAAGACGCTCCGAATGTTGACTCAACAAGCGGGAAAGTCTCTGCATGAGTACTCCGAGAAATGCATCTTCCTCGACGTTGGGCTGGCTATTCTCCCCTTGTGATTTTGAACCTGCCATCGTTAGTATAAAACAAAGAACAAAACACAATGTATATGTCCCTATTAACTACTAGGTTTTGGAGGCTCAAAAGTCACTCACACTCAAGCTTATACCAAGTTCTTACGAGCTCTTTACCTATGCAGCAAGGAAGTGGCACAACCGGTGGCTGGTTCGTGATACTCTCACTTGATGAATAGCCCAACGATTGCGAGGAAACGATACCTGCTGAGTTAGTAGGAAGTGGAGCTTGGAAGGCTTCAATATGGTAGCAAGGAATAGCAACAATCAAATCAATAATTGCAAGTTGAATAACTGTTCAACGTACTAGTCGATGTTGCTGATTCAAGCCTAGCTGAGCAGAAACAATACCTATTCTCAAAGACAGACAGGGCAAAGTTTCATATGACTTATATATGCTCGTTTGAAAGGTTTTGATGAGATCTACAACTTTTCAATTGAAGCAAAACCCAAATTCCAAAGGGAAGGCCAAGAAAAAGGGCAAAAACAGAACCCAAAAACTTGCGATGCGATTTTGGGGCAAAAGATGGCCGATTTTGAGGGTCTTGGAGGGAAAAACTTTTCTTGTTGGATTTTCAGATGCGCGTCGTCGTTAGCTTTCCAACGAGTACAAGAACGGCGAAAACGGACACCGTATGCAAAAGTTATGCCCGTTTTACTGAAGGTGTTTCGGAATTGGATTCCTACTCGGAGTAGAAACCGACTCGGGTTCAACTTGAAATTGCCATATCTTTTAAACCCGTGGACCAAACTTGATGAATTTTTTTGTGGAAGCTGTTGGCCATATAAAGAAGGTTTCCACCAATTTTCGCTGGTTTTGGAGCAAATTTGACATGCTTATCAATTTTCGGAAAGGAGGCGCTCTCTTTTTTTTGTCTCTTTTTTTCTCTTTTTTTTTTGTTTTTTTAGCAACCGACACCGATTGATTAGGGTTTCCCCTTTTGATGCCTGCTCCTTTCCAAAACGTCAAAACAGCGACGGAAAATGGCTTGACACGTTGGTGTCGTGGCACAAGAGGCAATGGCGGTAGCGATCAGTGGCAGCCACGGCAAGGGAGTAGCAATGGCAGGGGGAACTTGGGCTGCCACATCAAGGAAGATCGAGCGGCGGTAGCAATTTTTTTTGGCGGCCACGGTAGAGCAGGGATTGGCAGTGGCGACAGCAGGATTTCAAGATGCAAACTAGATAAAAACTAGAACTAGAAATCAGCAACTAGACACGACGATGCAACCAAAAATTCAACAAGCGAATTACTGAAAAGAAAATTGCAAGGCACAGATTGGTTTGGGACAGGACGAACAAACCCTAAATTTTTTTCGTGGCTTTTTGTGGACTGTAGGTAAAGAAAATTCTCACCGATCAACCTTGAGCTTTGATACCAACTGATGAGGCGATGGGGTCCCGATCTTTCGATGAGAAGGATAATTTCGATTGGCGATGATCAACTCTCACGATCTAGGCTACGAACGCATCACGTACGAACCAAGCAATCGTTGAACTAATCACCAAGTCGTTATCAACCGTTCCAAAAGCGCGGTTGACCTGACCACGAAGGTCTATTCCTGCATGCAACCGAAGAACACGCAAGAACAAGATCAAAAGCAATCTGAAATTGCAAATATATAAATTGAGTTCACAAAGGTGGGATTCCGCTGAGGTTCTTTACAGTTGGTCTAGTCGACACAAGCGAAGAACAAGAGTTTTCACAATGGAAAAACTAAGCAAACAAAATCCAAGCAAACTAGAAAGGTGCATCCTCCTTAAATAGGCGAGGGAGAGCCGCACAAAACTAAGACAAACGAGGTGGTACTATTCACGGTACTGTTCATGTGAACAGTAATCCGTGAACAGTATGGGCCTGGCGGGGGGGCGCCTCTCCTTTGGGCCCAAGAATTACAAGACCCGAGTTGGCCCAAACAGGTGACGCAGCACCTTCTTTAAGTGATTGTGACATGCACAGGAGGAATTTGGAGATGAGATCAGATCCATTGGAAAGAGGACGAGAAAAGCTTTCCATCGAGTACTCATGGGCCTCAAACGGACTCCGTATGTGAAAATTATGCACGTTTGAAGTTGGTGCTGTCATCGGAGGCCGAAGTGAATCGCTCATGTGTGTCTTCATGATCAGCTCCCAAGTTCCTAAGTAAAAGAACATCACATGCATTAGGTAGTAGCATATTCTCATGAGAAATAAGACATGCTCCTAGAAACGAAATTACCTGATAGTTCAATTGTTGTGCGCGAGCTCGTGTGATTGGACCTTGCAAGTGTATAGGTTCAGATCTATTGGTTGTATGCATGGAAGTGATGTCCTCATCAGGTTACATGAAGAGTTATCTTATAAAGCATATCAACCCAAGTTCTTCTATGCTCATGAGTTACAAAAGATGGATGAAATTAAAATATTGCATACTAAGTCATGTGAAAATCTTACAGATTTATTTACTAAGTCACTTTGAGCATCTAACTTTGAAATGTATATACATAGAATTGGACTGATGAGACTTAGAAAAGTGCAGAACTTAAGGGGAGATTCTTCTCTAAGTGTAGAACTCAGGGGAGATTATTCTCTAACTCACTATTAAAACTTAATCACGAAGATCGAGTACCCAAAGAATAAATCCTGTAGATTAAATGAAATTGAGTGGATTGTACTCTTTTCCCTTGATGAGTTTTTCCGGAAGTTTCTCGGCCAAGATCTTTAATGAGGCAATTCGTACAATACAACACATGTATCATATACTCTTTCTCCAAATTTTTTTCACTGAGTTTTTATGGAGTTTTAATGAGGCATGAACGTGTCTAATGAGTGCCCAAGAGGGGCGTTGGGAAACCTGGGCCTGGGTCTGCAAGCCTTAACCTATGGTGGGCACCTTACCCTTTAGTCTATAAATAGGGGGTCCCAATGATTAGATGATATAACTTTTGGAGAAGAAACTAATAAAGAAAGAATTAGTTCCTCTATCCCTCTATGTTCAATGTATTATTCGTTCTTGCATTATCTGTATTTGATCCATCTTTTGTCTAGGAGAAATTGCTCGGACTGGACTCGCCAGCAATAGTCCCTCGACACCTACCATGATGGTAGAAAATAGAACAGTCCAAGTTTGTCATGCATGGCATCACGTTGAACTCCGAACGGGCAAAGCAAAACGGCCCAATTACCCGTCAAATACGCCCGAATCTAGCCCTTCCTTCTACAGGTGGGAAATGGATATGAATTATCGGTATTATTTGGTTACCGTATTCAATATGATATAAATATGATATAGATTTTTTATCTGATTAATAATTTCTTTCCTATTCGTATTCGAATTCTTATAAAATTTTTATTGATATGAATATGATCTGGACTTTTACTATCGAAAATATTATTTTGTCCAGACTATTCGTATTCAGCGAAGCTACGTATATATTTTATTGCAATACGACTAATTAGTTGGATAAGTTTTTTAATTCAATGTGAATTCATATTTCTTTAAGTGACATAAATGAATTAGAATGATTAAACATGACTGTTCGAGGATAAAATATCATTAATATTTTCATACCACGTAAGTTACAAGGATATCCGGATTCGACTTAATTGAGTAAATATTCAATTCGAATCCGTATCCATTATAATATTCTATTCGTGTTCATATTCAAGAATATTCAAATTTATATCTATATTTATTTATAAAATATAAATATAAATATGATAAAAATACTATTTAATTCGTATTACATGCGTTTCAACCCCTACTTCCTTCCGCGCTCCGACCTCAACGACAGCAACCCACCCTTTGTCCCCTCTCGCACGGCGCAACCAACCCAGCCCCAACCCACCTGCCCGCCTCCCGTCGGCCCGCGCGCCCAACCACGACACTACAAATATCCCACGGTGGCGATCCCGTCTTCCATTGTGCCGCACCAGCCTCAGACCAACGTTCCCCGTCAAAACCATGTGCCCGCCCCATCACCGCGCCACGTTCCTACGTGCCGAGCGCCAGTTACCTTACTACTAGTAGCCAGAAGCCACCACGAGCCTGCCACACGAACTAGTAGCAGTGGTGGTAGCAGACAACAAACGACTAACGTTGCGGCGGTTCTAGCGGCAATGGCGAGAGGGCGGGAAGGGGAGGAGGCGAGGAAGCTGGTGCTGGGCAAGTACGAGCTGGGGCGGGTGCTTGGGCAGGGCACCTTCGCCAAGGTGTACTACGGCCGCGACCTAAGCGCCGGGGAGAGCGTGGCGATCAAGGTGATCGACAAGGCGCGGCTGCGGCGCACGGAGGGGATGGTGGAGCAGCTCCGCCGGGAGATCTCCATCATGCGGATGGTGCGCCACCCCAACGTCGTTGGGATCAGGGAGGTGCTCGCCAGCCGCGCGCGGGTCTTCGTCGTCATGGAGTACGCGCGCGGCGGGGAGCTCTTCGCCAAGGTGGCGCGCGGGAGGCTCACCGAGTACCAGGCGCGGAGGTACTTCCAGCAGCTCGTCGCCGCCGTCGGGTTCTGCCACAGCCGCGGCGTCGCGCACCGGGACCTCAAGCCCGAGAACCTCCTGCTCGACGAGGAGGGCCGGCTCAAGGTCACCGACTTCGGCCTTGCCGCGCTGCCCGAGCAGCTGCGGCACGACGGCCTGCTCCACACGCAGTGCGGCACCCCCGCCTACGTCGCGCCGGAGGTGCTGAGGAAGCGAGGGTACGACGGCGCCCGGGCCGACCTCTGGTCGTGCGGCGTCGTGCTCTACGTGCTCATCTGCGGCTTCCTCCCTTTCCAGCACCAGAACTACGTCAAGATGTACCAGAAGATCTTCAAGGCCGAGTACCAGGTACCGCCGTGGGTCTCCGGCGACGCTCGCCGCCTCATCGCCCGCCTGCTCGTCGTCGATCCCGCCAAGCGCATCTCCATCCCGGAGATCATGCGCACGACATGGTTCAGGAAGGGCTTCGTGCCACCCGTCCCCTCCCCTGTCTCGCCAAAGAAATGGGAGGACGACGACGGCGGCTTCCTCATCGATGACGGCGAGGACAACGCCGGCGCCATCTCGCCGCGGACGTGCAACGCGTTCCAGCTCATATCGTCCATGTCTTCCGGGTTCGACCTGTCGGGGCTGTTCGAGAGCGAGCAGAAGGCCGCGACGGTGTTCACATCCCGCGCGCCGGCGGCCGCCGTGGTCCAGAAGCTGGAAGCCGTGGGCCGGGCGCTCGGGTTGAAGGTCACCAAAGGCAAGGGGTGGAAGGTCAGGATGGAGGCAAAGGCCGATGGAACAAACGGGGGGCTCACAGTCACCGCCGAGGTGCTCGAGATGGCCGCGGACGTGGCCGTGGTCGAGTTCGCCCACGACGCCGGCGACGCGCTCGAGTTCAACAAGTTCTGTGCCGAGGACGTGCGCCCCGGGCTCGCGGACATTGTCTGGGCGTGGCAGGGCGACGGGCCCGCCGCGCCGGGCGCCGTCGTCGCGTGCGCGTGATCGAAGCCGCTGCGGCACTCGCTTCCTCTGTGCATGTGCTGTAGAAGTTAGTGATCTTCTTTAGGACTTGCACAGTTATAGCAGCAACTTAGGCTGTAAAGTTTTATTTGCTCCTTCGAGACAGCCATGACTTTTTTTTTTTTTTGATAAGCGAGACAGCCATGACTAGTGTGCACTTATGCTATGTATCGTTGTACAGGCAGAACGAGGGGTGATCGGCCGGTGTATGTAGCTGAGGGCTTCAAAATTTTGCGCCTAGACGTGCGGAGATGTGTAAATACAAAGTTTCGTTCGTGATCAATTTAGTTTTGGTTCCACATGATATGATATGTTATGATCATGTATTCGTACTTGCTATATTTTTTTAAGAGAAGTGCTAAGGAGTACTTGAGTGTTTTTTAGGTTGGAAGCACTTAGATTTTAAGGCATTGGATCTTCATCCAACAGATCCCACATATCTCTCTCCCTTCAAAAAAAAAAACAAATCTAAAAGTATTGGATCTCTATCTAACGGATCCCCTTATACCCCATCCCATCAAAAAAAATGTGAGTGCTCTAAATCTGGAACGTTAGGTGGAGATCCAATGTCCAAAAAATCTGAGTGCTCCCAACCCAAAAAAAACTACTCGAGTGTTCCCTAAACACCTTTTTAAAAGAATTACATTTTGCACCACGTATTCTGTCCCTTGCATCACTTTGAATAAGGTTTAAGCAATACTTTCACTTTATACCACTCTAACCTAACTAATGTTACATTTTGCACCAGGTTTAAGCCGGTAACATAATCATCTTGGTGCGCCAGAAGTAGGTGAGCGCCATCAGCTGTGTGCACGCGTACGACGAGCTCAAGATGGTTATGTTACCAGTTTAAACCTAGTGTAAAGTGCAATATTAGTTAAGTTGGATGATGCAAAGTGAAAATATTACTTAAATCCGGTGTAAAATAAAATCAAGGACACAATATTTGGGGCAAAATATAATTTACTTTTTTTAAATCATGGAATGATGATTTAGGAATCATGCTACTGCTCTTTTTTTTTGCCGTAGTGGAAGTAATCGTTCGGACTCATAGCTCGATTGATTTCGGTGGGCCTGTTCGAATTGAATTCATTGCCATGCCTTGTTTTAGATATGATTAATACTCGATGTGACTTCACAATTAAACGGCATTTTCATTCCTAATTATTGAGTCTTAAAAAAGATGCCTGACTATTGCACTTTTTTAAAAAGGGAACCTAATAAGTGCACTTCTGTATTATTGTCCAAAAAACGATGTACTCTTGTACGCTCCTAGAGAAAAAAAATGTGTCCAAAAAAGAAAGACTGCTTATAGAGTACGAAGTAGTATAACATAGTATGATTTGAGTGTATGTTTCTATTGTTTATATCAGACAATGTTTCTGTTGTTTATATCAGACAATGCAAACTACATATCAGAGAAAAAGAATCTGCCCATACAAGTTCAGAAGAGCCGGAGAGGCCCCTCCTTCAGCTTTTTTCTTTGGAAGGCGCACTCCTTTATGTTAAGACCATAGGCCAGTGGTAAGTGCTATTGCTATCCACTTCGCTTGTATAACTGTAATGTTAGACATCTATGTTTCACCATTTCTTTTATCGTCCTCCGTACTGATTTGCGCATCATATATAGCAATTGAAAAGGAAACCGAGAAACCACGTCGGGGCACGCATACGTGCTATATTAGACATTAATTATCCCGTACAGATTAACGATAGATTTGATTGGCACCTCATGGTACTAACTTGTTCAGCTCAAACTGTTCATATAAAATGGCGCTGTGCCAATTTTTTTTAAAAAAATTGGTTCCCATCATTTATTTTTACAAATCTAGTCTTCTCTCTAAGCTCGGTAACTGTGACAAGTGACATATCGATAACCCTAAGCTTGGTAATCGTGATAAGTGACATAATGGAGACATGGAGAGCAGAAACATTTCTCGGTTCCTATCGTTTGTTTTTACAAATCTAGTCTTCTCCCTGAGCTCGGTAGGTCTACAGAGAAGGCTAGATTTATAAAAAATAGATATTCTATAGCTAAATTAGAAAAAAAAAATACTACAGCACTATTTGTACGAACAGTTCCTTCAACTCCCATGGCAAAAGCAGTTCATCCAATTAGCGTGTGACCACTAGACTAGAGCCGTCAAGAAACACCCCCACATGGCAGGATGGAGACATGGAGAGCATAAACATTTCTTGGTTTCCATTGTTTGTTTTTACAAATATAGTCTTGTCCCTAAGCTCGGTAACCGAGACAAGTGATACGTGTTGTCTGCTGTGCTACAGGAACTCGCAAATGCTGCCAAGAGCTCAGTAGCATCTGCTGAGCTACAGTTGCTCAGTAGTAGGAGTTGCCTAGCCCCCTATGTGCAGCAGCAAAACCTTTCGTGCTCCCCACGTGGCAGAAAATTAGTGGCTATGATTAGTGCTAATTAAATATAATTAGCACTAAGTATGATTAACACTAATTAAATCGTACATAATATTTGACAAGCGAATGTCAGGTACCTGCTGAGCTCTCTTAGCTTGGTAGGTATCTGTCGAGTTCAGTACATTTACGGAGAAGGCTAAATTTATAAAAACAGATATCCCTTAGCTAAATTAGAAAAAAAATACTACAGTATCATTTATATAAGGGAAAATTGAATATATATGACCAAGTTGAGATGGCTTTAGTAAAATAGGACTAAGTTATTTGCACTTGTAAATATAGGACTGAGTTGAGCACCCTTTTGAAAATATGGTATTTTCACATTTTAATTTCATTTTCCAGCTTTTTTTCTCTACACGAAATGACCATTTTACCCCTCCCCCTCGTCCCCTCCCCGCGCCGTTCCAGGCGAGGGAGCGGCGGCCAAAGCAGTTCGTCCAGTCAGCGTGTGACCACCGTACTAGAGCCGTCAAGAGACACCCCCACGCGGCAGGATAGAGACATGGAGAGCAGAAACATTTCTTGGGTTTTCCAGCCGATCCCTAATTGCGACGAGTCATTGCGTGCGATTGGAGACTAACCTGAATTTCCATAGCAGCAATACCAAATGCAGTGTTAACACGTATGTGCAGGACACTGCACCAATGTCATCAAAGCCTACTCGAAGAAAAAGAAGAGGGGGGCAAATGAGTAGGGTTCAGTAATAGGTTATTGCTTACACCACTTGTTTTAGGCGACTCCTAATGCACATGTAGCCTTGCATATTTGTTGTCTTCTGTTAAGTCATTTTCATGCATGTTCCTGCTTATCAGATATGGCCATGGCCGTGCCCCAATGAGAAAATTGATCATTTGCCACTTTGAAAAGTGGGCTTCGCAAAATTACCACTTTCAAAATTGGCTTCGCAAAAACGCCATGCAGTACATTTACCTCTTGATTACCATACCATTTGAGCCATTTAACTCATTTAATATTTTTTTTCTAATTTTAGGGGCTGAAAAAGACCTTTGTACCCTTGCTAATTCTGAAGTACCTAAGAATAAGAGAGAGTACCAATTCATTCCAGAATGCAGACGAACTCGTCATTTCCTCATGTGTTCTAATGTACAATGTCCTCTGAGGTTTAATGGAAAATAAAAGTACTTACTTTAGAACATCGGACAATGCTTCTACAGTCTTCCAAAAAGAAAACCACGATGATCCTTACAACGTCTGCAATTGCTAGTGGCTGCATACTGACCCTCAACTGCTTTGAACGCCATTTAGTTTTCCTTTAGGAGAGCTAGAACATAAGCGGGTATCTTCCATCATAGTTCTTGCTTAGTTACTTCTTTTTAACATCACGTTGATACATATCTTACTATGTTTTGCTTGAAACAGACCCTTACATGGACCGAGATATGATAACAGGGCGGGGATATACTGATGAACTTCCAGAATTTTCTCCGACATACGTAGCATTCTCAACACTTGCACTTGTTATCCTCACGATATTCACCAACGTCATGTTCAACCTGTACATCAAATCTTCTGTAGATGGCGTCGATCAACCTGTAAGAATTCAGCGAGTGCCTCTGGTTGAGGGTTTATTAGTAAGGGTAAAAAGGTCTTTTTCAGCCTCTGAAATTAGAAAAAAATATTAAATGAGTTAAATGGCTCAAATGGCATGGTAATCAAGAGGTAAATGTACTGCATGGTATTTTTGCGAAGTCAATTTTGAAAGTGACAATTTTGCGAAGCCCACTCTTCAAAGTGACAAATGATCAATTTTCTCGTGCCCCAATGGGTGCTTAAGGCGATTGATAAAAGAAGGCGTAGCAAAGGAATCAGTGAGTGAAGGAAAATGTTTAGTCGCTTAGATGAAAGTTTGTAGGCCAATTGAATTTGGACCTGTAGATTATGGGATACGCTTTGCGATTACGTTGGCTTTGGTTGAGGCGGGCTGATGCTACTAAAACTTGGTCTGAACTGTCTATGCATCAAGAGGAAATTGTTCAGGCTATGAAGCCTCAACTTTGATTGAGATTGGGGATGACAATCTCACTATGTTCTGGACTGATAATTGGTTGAGTGACCTCTCTGTCAAGATTATTGCACCCAATCTTTTTTTAATGTGTGAGTACAAGGGCAAGGCAAAAAAGATCGGCCAGAGAGGCATTAACAAATAACGCTCTCGGGCCTGTTCTTTTTGGCTGCGGCTTATGGCTTTTAGCTGAAATTTTTGAATTTTGGCTGTTTACGGTACAGATTACGGAGAGATCGATACTCACTTGCAATTTTGGTTGGTACATATGTTGGGCTTTTAACGTGTACTACGTTTAACTTGTAGACTCCATCTTGAAAAAATACTCCGTTTAAAAGTTAGGTACTGTAGCGGCTGCGAAAAGCCGGCCGGCTGGAGGCCAGCCGAACAGGGCCAATATTAAGAGAGTTTCTTCAGTTATGGAATCGATTGTCTCAGATTCAGCTCCAAGAAGGCAGTGAAGACAAGATAATTTAGAAGTGGTCAGCTTCGTTGTCGTACACAGAAAAATCAGCATATGGAGTGTTTTTTTTTCATGGAGCTACTAGGCTGCTTGGTAATAAACATACTTGGAAGTCTAAAGCGCCATTGAAGTGTAAGTTTTTTGTTTGGCTTGTGATTCAGAGAAAGTGTTTGACGTTCGATAGAATGCAGCGCAGAGGATTGCCGAACCGAGGCACTTGTGTGATGTGTGCGTAAGAATCAAAAACAGCAGAACATCTCTTTGCAAATTGTGTGGTGTCCAGGCAAGTTTGGTATGGAATTCTTTCTCAGTGAGTGGTTTTCTTACACCAAACAGGGATTCTTCATTCATGGATTGGTGGTTCAACATACAAAACAGATTTCAGAAGGAACTTCGGCGTGGGTTTGATACTCCGGTGATTTTGGTTGTCTGGCAAATATGGAAGGAATGCAACACACGACTCTTCAACAATATGTACAGGACGTATCAATCAATCCTCGATAGTTGCTGTCAAGAAGGCCTGCTCTGGAGTGCAGCGGGAGTTCATTGTCTTCGTTGTTGGCTACATGGGTAGTGATGAGTTTTTCATGTGCCGTCATCTTGTAGCTTAGTGTTCGGTTGTTTTGCCATTTGTCTACTCTCTTTTGTCAGCGCTAATTAGCGATGATTGCTTATTGACACCATATTGTTAAATTTTGTGGCTGTATTTCTATAACCGTCTTGTCTTCTTTTCCGTTTTAATTAATGACGCGCAAAGCTTTTGCATGTTCTCAAAGAAAAAAATTTCATGCATGTGATTTGGATAGTGATGACTCTGCATTGAATTTCCACCTAATACTTCAGACTACGGAGTGTTATTAGTCACTCAAGTCTTCCATTCCTCTCGTTCGAATGAGTGCTAATCTTTAATTTGCACCCAAGATTGTCCAAGCACTGTGCCGTCTAATCTTGCTCCTAGTGGGAAGAAATGCATATTCAACGCATTGTCGATTTGGACATCTTCCTAATGAATTGCGGTATCGCATTGTATAAGAGCAAATTAATGACACGCTGCTGTCTGCTGCAGCTATCTACAGATAACGAGAGAACAATTCGGGCAAAAACTGTGCACAACTTTGAGAGCTGGCCTACCGAAAAGCAGCAGGAGGGGCCGAGGAAGTTGGCCTTTCTTGCAGGACACAAACTGCGTATCTAGAGACTTATCTCCTTTTCAGATGGAGAGTTGCATGAATCAACCCTAATAAAGTTAACAGTTAGCGTCCATGTGTGTATGGCCGTTACTGCATCACAGAATCTTAGCTATCAGATCAGAGTAAGTCGGACGGCAAGCTTTCATGTGTGCGCCTCTGAAACACCGCTGAATCAGTCGTCAGGAAAAGAAGCACCGCCGAATCTCGCAAGGTCGCAAAAAAGAGATGCAAATCTTCGGCGATGCCATTTCTTATACGCAGCAGTCTTCGAATCGCGTCAGAGTTTGTAAAATATGACATAAGATGCATGGTATCAAAAACGAAGAAGATAAATCTTGTAGAGAAAACCAAAATAATGACGCCGAAGAAACTACGATGAGAGATCAAAGATTTGACAAAATTGACTGTAAATTCTTTAAACACAGCCTCAAAAGAGTACAAGAGATTGTCACATACTTATAACCCTCTCGAATCTTTTAGACCCTTAGATGCTTGTCCTATACAAAAAATCTAGTGCTAAAGAATACTCTAATCTGTAATTCTCTCATGCAAATTTAACTTTGAGTGAGTAGTCTTAGATTGATTTGTTACGTAGTTGCTTCTTCTTTATGGTTACTCCGTAACTTATATAGTTTTTTTTCTAAACCTACTTCTATTTAGACTAGGATTTATATTCTAAATTAGAGAAGTGTTAGGAAGTAAAATTAATCTAAGACTCTTTCCAGTACACTTTTCTAAATCTAAAAAAACTCGATACGACTCAACGTCAACTGGCGAGATTGCAGAGATCGATATAGTCAGCTCGAGATCAGGTGGTGGCTTTGGCCTTTGGGCATTTCCCGTGCTGTTGCTGAATAATCGTCAGACACGGCAGGAAGGCTCGCTTTCGTGGATTCGATCGGCGTGGTTGTTTAGAGAAAGAAACAAAGGTCTTGTCAGGGCGTGCTTATCCGGTTATCCTGATATGCTGTGGCCATAAGGCCGGAGATATTGGAGACTTTGGTGCGTTAATGCGGTGGCTAAACTCTTTCCAGTACACTTTTCTGAAGGATCGAGCACGTGTAATGCCATCGCCCCTGGAGATCACCTCCAAATGAGTGTCTTTATACGTCCCAAATCCGTATCCTAAATTTATATGCATTTCTGGTACAAACAAACAAAATTAATGGATGAACATGTTGCAAGAGGCCGACAATTCTGCACAAATGGCATGCGAACTTAATGCGATTGCTGATGCTTCCATTCAGAATAGGATATACAGATGCTGAGGAAAATATCTGGAGCCCGGACTGTTTAACAAAGTGAAGCGCTGCCGTGAGCAGGAACCGGACGGAGGAATATAGATGATTATATATTGATTAGTGGAAATGGTTAGGCACTCGTTTTCATTAATTTTCTTGTGCAGTCCGATTCCATTTGGCTTGCTGCGTATGATAATATGTGGGCATCTGGCCCAGGTTTATAGGATTTTCTTTGGGTGTGAGCGTTGCGCTCGCGCGCCAGCAGGAAGCCAGAAACCACTCGGTCGAGAGGTGTATTTTTCACCCTCCTCTGTCAAGACCAGACCTGAATCAGGAGCTGCGCACACTCGCCGTCTCACGCGCTCAGCATTGGAACTCATCCTATATCCCCAACCATAGCTACCCTGTGGCTATGTATGAAAAAATCAGGCTCTCCGTACGCTTATTTTAGCACAGCATGGTCATGTCTCACAAAGGCAAACAGTGAGCGAGTCAGTTGAAGAATTGAAGCGATTTTTTGTTTCTGTGGAGAACAACAGTCTTTGTTTCTTGCAGGAACGAAGTTGAGCAACCTGCAGCGGCACAACACATGGCACAGATTGAGCTCGCCATACCCGCACAGACACCTGACCTGATATGAGTGATCCACACGATGGAGTACAAGCAACTACCAGAGATACATAGCAGCGATCACTACAGAAAGACAGCGCCGAACGAGTGTGTGCTAATAACCCGGACGCCTGCTACTGAAAGACACTGCTTGCTTTGCTTCGTGGGTCGCTGGAGTGGCTTCGTGGAGCGGTTGCATGCAGTCTCTGCTCCACCTGCTGTGGCTGGGTGTCCCTCCATCCATGGCCATGGCCATGGGGACTACCTGAAAACCGCGCAGATTGGCACGTTTCCCCACGCCGACGCTGTCGAGTGTTTCTTCAGAGAGCAACGCACATCACACCAACACCACACACCCAGCGGCCATGGGCCTCGAAGAGATTAAGCTCATGGGACCTACCCAAAACAGCGCAGTACAGGCCCAGCTGAAGCAACCAGGGCCTAGTCACTGTGACCAGCCTAGCTCACGGAACCGGCCCAGAACGGCGACAAGGCTGATGGGCCCGTGATTGTGGGCTTGAGTGCGGCGACACCGGTACGCAATCTCGGAGCGTTGGGCCGTCCGTTCGGTCGAGGATGTGCGGGCGAGATGGGTGCTCTGCAGGACTCTTTCCGTTCTTGGCCATCGTCTTCTCCGGCGACGCGTTTCTCTTCTTCTTGCCTTCGATTCCATGTAAAAGTCCCCCCCCCCCCCGGGGCGGCGCGCGGAACTGTAAAAGTCAATTTTTTTTTGCCGTTGTTGTATTGTCCTCTGTCCTTTGACAAGCGTGCATGATTTCAAAATAGTGATGAGAAAACCCACGATTAGGCCTGGGCGTTCGGGTTATCCGAATTTTTCGGGTCGGGTAGTTCGGGTAATTCGAAATTCGGGTAATGAAAACTGCTACCCGATATTAGCCCCAAAAAAACACTACCCGCAATTTCGGGTACCCGATAATTCGGGTTCGGGTTCGGGTATACCCGATATACCCGAATTTACAGAAAACCAGCTAATTTCCCGACAATTCGGGTAATTTACAAACAATTCGGGTAATTTACAGACAATTTCCCGACAATTCGGGTAATTTACAGACAATTCGGGTAATTTGGGTAGTTCGGGTACCGGGGGATATTACCCGAACTACCCAAACTAATTTTGGGTAATCAGAATCGCTATCCGAATTTGGGATCGGGTACCTCGGGTTCGGGTCCGGGTAATTCAGGTACGGGTAACGGGTAGCGGGTATTTTGCCCAGGCCTACCCACGATTCTGCATTGGCCAATAGCAAATCTTACTCAATTAATCGAAGTGCCCTGTTTTGCCTTCTTTATTTCACGTATGAGTAACTTTTGCCTCCTTTATTTCACACGAGTAAACCACTAGGCAAAACAAACCACGGATAAAAGAATATGAGATACCAATCTTGGCCGCCGATCTCTGCGAAAGAAAGGCCATCGGATCGAATATGGATGACCTAGATCAACCAACAAGAGCCAGCAACATTGTTCCAACTGAAAATGCACAGACACTGGTATTCCTTCTCTTGATATTCTTAGCATTGATTTTTTTTTCCGAAACTTAACACTAGCCCCGCTCGTTTGAGCTTGGGTTTCTGGTTTCCGGCTTAGTTTTTTACTACTCCTAAATTCCGTCTTTTTCTGATTTTTCGGATTTTTTTGAGTTTTTTTCCCGTTCTTTTTCCCGTATTCGTTTGCATTATACGTGCTGGGCTACCCTTTTTTATTTTTAAATTTTTTAAATTTAATTATGCCAAATAAGCCACCATCAGTTATAGTATAATTTCAATCAATCACAGTGAAAATTTAGCTATAAGCTACAAAAAAATCAGCTCAACTGAACACCATCTGAATTTGTGCCGAGCTAGCTGTTGATTTGGATTAGAACTAATACTGACGTCAGGGAGGTGACGTAGCTGGAGGAATGCGTCACTCTAAACCCAGAAACCGGACACAGCACGGGACGTTTTCGCTTTCTCGTCCGTGGCGTTGGAATTCTAGTGGAAGAGTATATGCCTTAGAGATACGACCTGAAGAAGCAGTTGACTTGTGCTTGACTTGTATGCAAAATCCATTGCAGGTTATGGACCATGTGAGGTCTATCGTTTTATTGTGATAGACTATTGTCAGTTTAGAGGAGTAGAAATTTAAAATTTACATATTTTTCTAGATAATTTATAGAAATAGATCATGTGATGATTTAGTGACCTAGGTCAATAATTATAAGTTGCATAAAGATATGTTATTGCTAATGTATATCAAGTTATAAAGAATTTATTCCCGGAAACGATTTCTTTGTTTTTAGACGTGCAAGGTCGTTTGGAATCAATTATAGTCAATGGTGAGAATCGAGGCTACGGTCATGAAGGAACTAAAGCTCAGAACGATCAAGAATACCATGTGATATGGCTAAGCTCAAGCATGATACAAGGAATACGAAAAATATTAAAGAAAAATTTGAGCGATGGGTTGCACCACGTAGTTTGGTCGGTTCAAGTGAGATATAGTTCGGTGAAACTGGAATGAGAGAAACTTGCCGAGCATGACAAGCTAGTGGTGCATCTATACGTAGCAAGTATGACGATTGTTTTCAATGGAAGATGAAGATTGAGTTAAGAAAAGGTATTTTGGTAATCTAACCAAAATATCGAAAACTATCTTGAAAGAAAACCATGGCACACATTTCCATCCATCCTCTCCTAAGATCAAGTGTTCATGAGTTCTAGGGTTAGGGTTTAAGAGAAGTTGAGCGTTATGGTGTACTCTCTTGTTCTCCAAGTAGAGTGGCTATAAAATCTTTATCCTCAAGTAGCAATACATCAATCTTTGTTCATCCCCATGGATCCATCTTGTGTTGATTAATTTGCTCTTGATTTGATTGATTTTTACTCTTCTATCTTTCCTTCTTGATCTTATTATATCAAGGACGTGCAATAGCTGAAATAACATCAGAAAATCAATCTCCACACATTTAGACACTTGGTTGGTAAGTTTATAAATAAACCTAATTTTTGCTCTTTTTAGCCTCTTCGAGTGATTTCTTGATCTAACTATTTCTACCTCAATTTCATTTGTGTTCTTGCTTGCTGTGATATGTGGGAACCGTCTAGAGCCATCTTGGTCATTATTTATCACGAGCAAGTCATATTCATCGTTTCATTTTTTTAGCTTAGTTTCAGTGCAACATTCCTTCAAATAAAAAAAGATTAGAATTTTGTAACGATTTTCTTGATCATTGATTGGAATATGTTCTTGACATCCTAAAGAATGTGCATACCAAATTTCAAGTGATTTAGATATTTGGTTTGAGAGTTAGCTCAATTTTAAGTTGACCCTGTTTTGCTGCAACAGAGCTTTATGAATTAAAAGATCTCAATTGTCTCAATTTCTTTTAATTTTTTTTTGTTAGGATAAATTCTTAAGATCATAATATAGCCTTGGTTCAAATTTAAAGTCTTTTAGATTGACGGATCAAAAGTTTCACAGTTTTTTATTTTTAAAATAGTGTTGGATTTACTGTTCACAGGGGTTGAAATTACCATAACACTGATTATTTTCAGAATTTGAAGTTATTAATCTTCATAGCTTCTCATAGCAATTAGAGTAAAGAATGGATGAATACTTAAGAAAAATTTAAAGACATCATTTATCCTCTCTATTGCTATACCGGTCTTACAGAGGTTAATTAGCTACTCGTGGGCCTGAAAGACACCATCAATCTATCTAAAATTATTTTGAAGACTTGACTGACTGGATCCTTTATTAACTAAAGATCTAGGCCAGTAACTGAAGGGTAGTGCTGATAATGACGAGATAATATATTTAATGATATTGTATCAGCAAAAGCACTGGGTTAGATGTACTTAATTAATTCGAACCACTCTATTCTTATAGCTATGTTTAAAATACCAATGAAATGATTGAAATTTTTGAAAACGAACCACGGATAAAAGAATATGAGTACCGATCTTGGCCGCCGATCTCTGAAAAAGAAGGGCCATCGAATCGAATATGGATGACCTAGATCAACCAACAAGAGCCAGCAACATTGTTCCAACTGAAAATGCACAGACACTGGTATTGCTTCTCTTGGCATTTTTAGCATTGATTTTTTTTACGAAGCTTTACACTGAATTTGTGCCGAATGAGCACATGCACCCAAAAAGACACTGGTATTGCTTCTCGTTTGCGAGCTAGCTGTTGATTTGGACTAGAACTAATACCGTAATACCGACGTCAGGGAGGTGACGTAGCTGGAGGAATGCGTCACTCTAAACCCAGAAACCGGACACAGCACGGGTCGTTTTCGCTTTCTCGTCCGTGGCGTTAGAATTCTAGTGGAAGAGTATAAGCCTTAGAGATATGACTTGAAGAAGCAGTTTACTTGTGCTTGACTTGTATGCAAAACCCATTGAAGGTTGAAGGACCATGTGAGGTCTATGGTTTTATTGTGATAGACTATTGTCAATTTAGAGGAGTAGAAATTTAAAATTTACATATTTTTTTAGATAATTTATAGAAATAGATCATGTGATGATTTAGTGACCTAGGTCAATAATTATATGTTGGATGAAGATATGTTATTGCTAATGTATGTCAAGTTATAAAGAATTTATTCCTGGAAACGATTTCTTTGTTTTTAGACATTCAGGTCATTTGGAGTCAATTATAATTAATGGCGAGGATCGGGGCTACAGGCATAAAGGAACTATGGCTCAGAACGATCAAGAATACCGTGTGATATGGCTTATGGCTAAGCTCAAGTATGATACAAGGAAGACGAAAATATTAAAGGGAAATTTAAATGATGGGTTGCACCATGTGGCTTGGTCGGTCCAAGTGAGACATGGTTCGGTGAAACCGGAATGAGAGAAACTTGCCTACGCATGACAAGCCAGTGGTGCATCTATACATAGCAAGTATGGCGATTGCTTTCAATGGAAGATGAAGACTGAGTTAAGAAAAGGTATTTTGGTAAGTTAAATTGAAAACTATCTTGAAAGAAAACCATGGCGCTTAGGAAAGCGGTTTAGGTCAAGAAAAAACTGAGAAGATCAAGTTGGATTAAGGTTAATGACTTAGCGGATTCGAGCTTATGCAATTTGAAAAACGTACATAAGTTTAACGTGTGAGTTAAAATTCATATGTGGGGGTTATCGGGATCCCCCATATGTGCTAAGTGGACAGTATCTAGTAAAGGTTAGATGGGGCTAACTAGTCCATCTATTTAACAGGTTGGCATTAAGACTTGTGTTATCTATTCATCCATCCTCTTTTAAGATCAAGTGTTCATGAGTTTTAGGGTTAGGGTTTAAGAGAAGTTGAGTGTTGTGGTGTACTCTCTTGTTCTCCAAGAAGAGTGGCTATAAATCTTTATCCTTAAGTAGCAACACATCAATCTTTGTTCATCCCTATGTATCCATCTTGTGTTGATTAATTTGCTCTTGATTTGATTGATTTTTGCTCTTATATCTTTCCTTCTTGATCTTATTATATCGAGAACGTGTAATAGCTAAAATAACATCTGAAAATCAATCTCCACCCATTTAGACACTTGGTTGGTAAGTTTATGAATAAACCCAATTTGTGCTCTTTTTAGCCTCTTCGAGTGATTTCTTGATCTAACTGTTTCTACCTCAATTTCTTTTGTGTTCTTGCTTGCTGTGATATGTGAGAACTATCTAGAGCTATCTTGGTCATTATTTATCCACGAGCAAATCAATTTCATCATTTCATTTTTTAGCCTAGTTTCAATGCAACCTTCCTTCAAATAAAAAAGATCAGAACTTTTGTAACGATTTTCTTGATCATTAATTGGAATATGTTTTTGACATCCTAAAGAATGTGCATACCAAATTTTAAGTGATTTAGATATTTGGTTTGAGAGTTAGCTTAATTTTAAGTTGACCCTATTTTGGTGCAGCAGAGTTTTATGAATTAAAAGATCTCAATTTTCTCAATTTCTTTTAAAATTTTTTATTAGGATAGATTCTTAAGATCATGATCTAGCCTTGGTTCAAATTTAAAGTCTTTTAGATTGATGTATCAAAAGTTTCACAGATTTTTATTTTTAAAATAGTGTTGGATTACTGTTCACAGGGGTTGAAATTACCATAACACTGAGTATTTTCTGAATTTTAGGTTCTTAATCTTCATAGCTTCTCATAGCAATTAGAGTAAAGAATGAATAAATACTTAAGAAAAATTTAAAGACATCATTTACCCTCTCTATCACTATACCAATCCCTATAGAGGTTAATTAGCTACTCGTGGGCCTGAAAGACACCATCAATCTATCTAAAATTATTTTGAAGACTTGACTGACTGGATCCTTTATTAACTAAAGATCTAGAGCCAGTAACTGAAGGGTAGTGCTGATAATGATGATATAATATATTTAAAGTGCTGATAATGACGAGATAATATATTTAATGATATTGTATCAACAAAAGTACTGGGTTAGATGTCCTTAATTAATTCTAACCACTCTATTCTTATAGCTATGTTTAAAATACCAATAAAAATGATTGAAAAAAAAATTTGAAAACAATAAGAAAAAGCAGCATAAACATTTTTAAGACATTAAGCTTGTGGAATTTTTCGTTGGTTGAATTTGCAACTACAAATATTACTAGCTAGATTCTACATTGCACACCAATCGCATGCTGATCCTTAAACTTGTTTAGTTTCACACTTCAACTCATAGGTTTTTCTGAATTTTGGTTGTCCAACCTTATAACCATCTGTTGTCGCAACACGTGGTAGCTTGATCAAAATTTACAAATCCAATGCCTGGTCTATAAAAAAATCGAGTCACCAATTTCTATAAGTTAGTGCAGTACGAAGGATTGTCCTGAAATTTGCATGTTATTTTTTTAGGCAATAAGATTTGTTTTTTGTGTTCGTGGACCAGATCATGTATGTCGCACCAGCCCCACTAGATAGTTTTTCTCAATGACACCGTATTGGCTACGTCTCATATTGCATCACTGTTTTGACATCATGCATCATGCCAAGTAGTGTGAAAGACCGAATATGACATCAGAGTAAAGGTGAATGTTACTTTTAAATTTTTTTCTAAATATTCATTATTTTTCACTCTAATAACTATAAAACTATAAAAATTAGGATGATAAACTACCACAAGATGACCAAGTGAATGTACTGAAATTTTGGAGAAAATCAGCGAAATCGGAAGTACCTTTGTTTGCACTGTGGTACTTCCGATTTTCGAAAGTATCATTATTTGCACTGCGGTACTTTCGATTTTCAGAAGTACATCTGTTTGCACTGTAGTACTTATTTCCTCGAAGAATAGTAATTTCAGTCCAAGTTCAAAAACGAAAATTGATAGAACTTTTGACTTGTAAATTCAAATGACATAAAATTTTTTAAGGATCTTCTCTATGTAATCAAAAACCTATTCCAACAAATGATCATGAAAACATGGCAAAAGTTGAGACATTTTTCAGTTTGTTGAAAGGTTACACTAAAACCGAGCCAAAACTCCAAACAGTGAATACAACTTGCTCGTTGGTGTATGATGATCAAGATGTGTTTAGATGTATTCCCACATGTCACAGCAACTTAGAACACCGAAGAAACCAAGCCAAAAACTCTCAGATCAAAAGATGGACCAAAGAGGCCAAAATCAAGCAAAACTGAGTTTTCTCATGAATCTTGCTATCAAAGTGGCTAGATAGGCGGAGATGTATTTCCAAGTATTATCTCTATCTCTTACACATTCTTTGCACAACAAGATCATAAGAAGGAAAGAAGAGAGATAAAACCAACTAAAAACAAGCACATCAATCAAGAAAAGAGAGGCACATGAGTTGTATAATGATTGATGTATTGCTTAATTAAGAATGTAGATTTTTACAGCCACTCCACCTTGGAGGACAAAAAACGCCTAAGGTACTCACTTTTAAACCCTAATCCTAAGCCTAGAGAAGAGAGCACATGAGAGGGGTTGGATGATTAACCACACATATCTCTGTCCCAACTCCCTTTTATAGGTGGGCAAACGGCCACCTATTCATCTTAGTGGATACTATCTACTATTACAATGGAGGAAACTGATTAATCCTACACACACGGATTTTACTCACACAAATTCACTTATGCACGCTTTTCAAAGTGCATAAGTGTGCATCCACTAAATCCTTAGCCTTGATCCGCCTTGATCAAACCAGCTCCACATTGACCTAAACCGCTATCTAACGCATCGCCCATGCGCCGCGATTTTGATCTAAGATGGTTTCCGGTATTTTGGTTAAACTACCAAAATATTCTTACTTGACCCAGTCAGCACCAACCACTACAAGTAATCACCATGCTTTCCACGTGTAGATGCACCATAGCTTGCCACGCATCGCCAACTCTATCTTGTCTCAGTTCCACCGAACCACGGCTCACTTGGCATGTGTAAACCACATGGCGCCATCCCACCGTTCGAACTTGTCTTTAACATTTTTCGCCATTCTCATGCCATACTTAATTAGCTCACCATCTCACTCCGCATCCTCGATCATTCTGAGCCTTAGCTCCTCCTTAAGCCTAGTCCCGATCATCGCCGTTGACTACAGTTGACTCCAAGTGACTCTGCACATTCAAAAATAAAGAAATCGTTTTCAGGCACAAATTCTTCATAACTTGATCTACATTAGCCAAGACATGCATCATGCAACTATAATCCAATGACACAGGTAATCCCAACTCGATCTATGACTAAATTCCCCAAACCCCTATTTTTCTAGGAAGATCGAAAGTACCACGTCTAACATGCTGATACTTCCGCACTGCAGTACTACCACCTCCAAAAACGGTACTTCTGCACGCTGAAAACCTCACCTGGAGCTCTCTGGAAAAAAGGTACCGCAACTTAATCCGGTACTTCCATCAAACGGTACTACCGCACTTATACCTACGGTACTTCCGCAAAGAGAAACTACCGCACTGATACCTACGGTACTTCCAATTTTCTTGACACTTTCAAAAAAACAATTCAAATCAAATGCAATCTTTGTAAAACCAATTAACTGCTCTACAAATATTGCAATAGTTCATCATAATTGTATCATGGATCTTCTCACATAAGCCTTTTAAGTCATCATAAAGCACAGCTCGGATGAGAAAGACCGTTTTGGAATGAGTGGACGATAAACATCCTACAAGTGGGGACGTATTTTGTTTTTGCTAATGGCTTCATTGCCCGTTGACTCGGCTAGTCTTGACCGTAATTCACAAGCGGTCCGGGCATTGCCATCAGGCCTAGCTAGTTGTCTTCCCGAATCAGGCAACGAAGCCTAACATATGTAACATCGGATACATGCTTTTCTAGCAACTGTTGTGCATATGCAAATTTCTCGCCATTTCCCTGCCAGCTTTTCTCCCGCCCATGCATAAGCTAGTGTACATATGTTGCGCGGAAAATAAGCGTTTTGCACCATGGTCATTCTAAAAAGAGATAATCTCTCGAAAAGTATGTTCCTATTAATCTTTCATTAGCAATCTGTCACGAGAGGTGGCACCGTTAAGGACCTACGTATTGACCTTGACTAATCCTGCTTCATATGCTGACGTCCGTGCCAAATCATGGCGTGATGCCATGCGGACCACATGAACAGGGAACTTGCTAGGAAGAAGCTTAATGCTTTAATATCTGACTGGTTTGTGCCATTAAGATAGGTTCGTCTTGAGTCTTGGTAGAATCAGCTGGTTTAATCTCCCATTCCAGTCCCATCATCCGGGGGAGGACCAATTAAATTATCCATTCATTGATTAGCCTTAAGAATAGGAGTAGTAATATATGGGAGACCAATGACCAAGCTACAAATTTGAATGCTTAACATCACAAGTCAAAACATGCGGCGGTTTTCGATGGAGGCCTACGATCGGTAATTGTGTCGTACTTTCGGTCCTCCGAGGGTAGCGAAATATTGACGATTGAATTGAATCGGAAATGTACGATACGTAGTTCTCGTTCTATGTATCTTCTCTTTCTTTTTCCAGTTCAAATATTGCTCCTGCAGTGTACTAGCCTAGCACTAGACATACCGCCCGTTATTCCGAGGACAGCAATAATTGACTCGACTCGTCCCTGATCGGTTGGGTTTCAGCTTCTGACTTTCGGCTTATTTTTTACTATTTATAAATTTCGTTTTTTTCTAAACTTTTGGCTTTTTGTTGAGCTTTTTTGCCGATTCTTTTTTCCCGTATGTGTTTGTATTATACGTAATGGGCTAACATATTTTTTTTATATTTTTTAATTTTTTTAAACTTAATTATGCTAAATAAGCCTCTGTCAGCTACAGTGTTTTTTTCAGCCAGCTACAGTGTTTTCAGCCATAAGCCATAAAAAAAGCCCAAATGATCACCACCTATTATTCAGCAGTAGAGGTGAGAGACAGTTCGTGCTTTTTCGGGTTAGCCCGAAGCACAGTCGGTCCGACATATCCCAAGCACGGCTCGGTCCGACACGTGGTGGGCTGTGCCGGCACGGCATGAAAGGTGGGCTAGGCTGGGCCTGGAAAGTTGGCACGATGGGTGGGCACGGCACGACCTGGTGTGGCGTGCCGTGCTCAAGCCGGCCCGCCCCAGTAAGCACGGTCGGCACGGGGGGCACGATCGGCACACTAGCGCCGGTAGAGGCCTTGGCCTCGCCTCCGGCCTCTCGTCGCCATCCCACGGTCATCCCCACAACACAAGCATCACAGAGCAAAGAGAGAAAGAGAGAGTTTAGCCTCCTGTCACCATCCCATGGTCATCCCCACAACACAAGCATCACAGGGCATAGAGAGAGGGAGTAGAGGGGAAGGAGTATACCGGAGGTGGCACTGCAGTGATGACGGTAGCATGGTGGGCACGCCAGCGCCGGTGGCTGCCTTGGCCTCGCGGCCCTCGCCGCTCCACACGCTCCCGCCTCCTCGCTAACTCATGGGCTCATGGCCTCACGCGACCACCATGCCAGCTCCCACCTCGCAGCCTCAGGGTCGCCACCTTGCCGATTCCCAATCCCAACTGGCCATGTCGTCGCCTCCTGCCTCGGCCTCGGAGCCGTGCCGCCTCCTGTGTCAGCGCCACTCTGCCTCCCGTGCCACTTCTCACCTCGGCGTCGCCTCGGGCCTCCCGTGGTGCCTCCCGCCTCGGCGCCGCTCCGCCTCCCGCGCTGCCCTGTCTCCTACCTTGGCTAAGGGAGGGGAGGGGCCACGCCGGGGTGGGGGAGGGGGGAGGGGATGCCGTCGTGCCTGGGTGGGGGAGGGGGGGGGGAGGGAGGCCAGGAGAGGAGGGGACATTGTTGCACCGGGGTGGGAGAGGGTGAGGGGAGGGAGGCCAGGCCATCGGGGGAGGAGGGTGGCGCCGGTGGAGGAAGGCCGGGGTAGGGGAGGAGGGCCAGGGGAGGGGGCACCGCCGCACCGAGGTGGGGGGAGGGGGAGGGAGGCCAGGAGAGGAGGGGGTGCTGTCGCGTCTGCATGGGGGGAGGGGAGGGAGGCCGGGCCGCTGGGGGAGGAGGGTGGCGCCAGGGGACGGAGGGGAGAGAGGTCGGGCAGGGCACCAGGGGTGGAGGGGCGTCAGGGTGGGGGAGGGAGGCGGCCGGGAGAGGAGGGGGCCACTGGGGCAGGGTGGGGGAGGGTTGTAGGGAGGCCGAGGGAGGAGGGGACCATCGGGAGGGAGGGGCCGAGGGGGAGGGGGCGCCACGCCGCATTGGGAGGGGGGAGGGGCAGAGCATAGAGGGGAAAGGGACCACTGCCGTCTACGGCTTTGCACGGTGCGACTGCGCCTGCACGTGAGGCGTGATTGCGTGAGAGAGAGAGACAGAGAGAGGGGGCGGAAGCGGCAAAGTCGACAGAGAGAGAGATTGGGAGTCAAACTCAATGGAATAAAGTTGGAGTGTAACATTGAGAAAAGTAAAGCTGGAGAATAAAGCTGAGCACATAGCGTCGAAAGGTGCACTCAACGGCCAGAGAAATAACGTTCGAGCACAACGTTTGGGTCTTTGAGTGAGTAATGTTCAGAAGAGCAATGCCTATAAATTTACTTCTCTTCTCTCATTACTTCACAAACATTCAATATCTCATTTCTTCAACAACCCTCTACACTTCCTATTTATTCACCATCCACATAATATGCTACCTAGGAGTTGGAGCACCTCCCAAGCGGTATGCAGAGGAGTTGTAGCACAAAAAGGGCAGCAGGGCACCTTAGTGTAAGCTCTCGTCGTAGCTCCCCTAGTCCTCCTTCGGCTCCGACTCCCATTGATGCTCATCGGCTCTCACCAAATATAGGATACTACGGTATGGGTGACCGTCATATGGACGGTACGGAGGGCTACGAGGAATACCAGGGCGGTCCGGAGCCAATGGGAACTCTAGAATTCTCTTCTCCGTCCATGGACGCCAACATTGGCAGGTCTGGACGACGGGCAAATTGTTAGAAGCACATGACCTGGAGCCAGGAAATCCGAAACGGCGAAACGGTAGTGATCACAACATGTAATTATTGCAATGCTAAAGTAACTGCTTGTACAGCTGTATGGACAGGGCACTTAAGCCGGCACTACAAAGCATGCTTACGCAAGATGGCGGCACAAGGCCGAGGCGGAGGAGGAGTACAAACGCTGCTAAACTTTAAGGCCGATGGCTCTGTAAGTGCTTGGGTATATAACCCGCTTTCTACCTATAAGGAAATTGCTAGATATGTTATTTTAGAAGATCAACCGATTAGGATGGATGAAAGTTGCACGTTCAAAAGAATGATCCAACGCAGCTTTTGCCCCACAGTACCAATATGTTAGTAGGAGAACTACTACATCTAATATTTTATAGATGCATAAAAAGAAACTAGTAGAGCTGAAAGAACTATTTCAACAAGTGAAGTTTTCTTTTACCATAACCTCAGATATTTGGATATCATCACACCAGAGAACTGCCTACGTTAGTGTTGTAGCCCATTATTTAAACGATAACTATAAGCTAAACAAGAGAGTCATAGGATTTAAAGTAATAAATGAATCACATACGTGAGAGGCCATTGCCGAGCGTATACTACACGTACTTGATGATTTTAAGATAGATAATAAAATTGCTTCTATAACTCTTGATAACACATCGACAAACATAACGGCTATGAACATCCTCACCCCAAGATTGCAAACATATATTGGTGGTTATGTCCTCCACTAGAGATGTGTATGCCATATCTTAAATCTTGTTGTTCAAGATGGTATGCAAGCAATTAGTCCATATTTGAATAGTATCCGTGATGCTATTCATTACCTCACAAGTTCCCCACAAGTAGCAGCCAGGTTCGTGAAGTACTGCATAGCCAATGAGAAAGAGCCAAGAAAATTTGGTCTTAATATGAAGGTAAGGTGAAACTTGATATATATCATGTTAAATAATATACAAGGGTATAAACATATTATATCCGTTTTTGTCAATGCTAACTCTCAAAATAATGAATTGGTAGTTACTAATTCGGATTGACAGATTGCTATTCATTTTTGAGAGATTTTAAAACCTTTTTATAAAGCAACAAAGGTTCTATCTGGTGTTTATTATCCTACCTCTTGCTTAGTTATAGAATTTATTTAGTTAATTGCAAACAAAATTGCCAAATCTAGGGAGGATCCCCTTTTAGGCCATGTCGTCGTAGCAATGGAGGAAAAATTTATTAAATATTTTGGTTCTATTTCACACTTGTATTGCTTTGCTATCATTTTCGATTCTATAAAAAAGTTGGCAGGTTTATAGGTTGGCATGGAGGAACTAGGTGAATGCCTTGGTCTTGATTATTCGGATGCTTTCACACATGTCAAAAAGAAGTTTTTCGTGTTTTTCGTATGCATCATGATAAGTTTGGCAGCAGCGGAAGATCAGAGGCCTCACAGCAAACGCAACAAGGAAAGACAAGCTTGACATCACACTTATGGAAGAAGCTAAAGGGCAAGTCTACTTTTTTGTCCTCTCAGTCTCAGTCGGCCTCCAAGTGAAATTCTATTTCGGAGTTGAACCACTACTTGGAGCATGATTTTACAAATATTGATCCTGATCTTACTGGTGGAGGCAAGATAGACTTGCTCGAGTAGTGGGAGAACAACAAACGGATATTTGATGTGCTGTCACATTTTGCACGGGATGTTCTCCTAGTGTCAGTGTCCACCGTCTCTTCAGAAACGACGTTCAGCACGGTAAGGAGAATAATCGAAGAGAGAAGATCATCTCTTACACCTAGGGTGGTGGAGGCAATCACATGCACCAAGGACTGGGAATTAGCCAAAGAGCTGCAACAACATCAACTGGAGGATCCTGAAATCGTACAGGCGTATGCTGATCTCGAACGTATGAACGACCTAGACATTGATGAGTAGGTACTATGTACGCATGTTGTTATAGTTAGTATGTACATATATTGTTACTATACTCTTTTTCTTACTCAGGGAACCCACTCTGATGCGTAAGGTTTTTAACAAGACAGTAACATTATATTTTTAAAATATAAAAGAATTTTCATTTTTTTGAAATATTTACGTCATTGCGTGCCCATATTTTTATGCAACTAATTCAATTTCAACTAGTTTTTAACGAGTCGGGTACGAGAGAAAGGAAGATGACGACCGTCGCCACCATCGTCGCCGCCGCTTTCGTCGTGTATAGTTACTTCGGACTGGGCTTGGACTGGTATGGCACGAACGCTGGCGCAACGGGTTTTGGGTCATGCTTGGGCTTGGCCGGAGGCGAGACGGGCCAGCATGGTACGGTACGGTGAGATGACTGGACCGAATCGACATTGCATGAAGCACAATGGACTCAGACCATACCGATACGGCACGACCTAACTCCCAGCTCTATTCAGCAGCACAAAGTTAGCTCGCTCATATTCTTTTCACACACGAAAGTACAAAATATCCCAAGACATGCATATCAATATGTCATATTTTGGCAGGGTACAAACTAAGCATGGTTGGTGTACCGTACTCGCACATTTTCCTAGTCGCTCTGGTTCTTTTCACACACAAAAGTACAAAACATCCCAAGACATGCATATCCATATGTCATATTTTGGCAGGGTACGAACTAAGCATGTTTGGTGTACCGTACTCGCACATTTTCTTCATCAGAAGGTGAAAAGGCGAGTCAAAAATCATGCGAGCACCATTGATTCATTTGATTTCGTTCCACCATTGACGAGAATGCACGCGCGATGCTGTAAGAAAGTAGAGGAATAGAAGATTCGCACATATTACCACTTGAGATAATGCTGTGTGCGCGCCCAAGGATATATGTGTAAACGTGTATTTAGAACAAGAGAATTGGAAAGGGTAATCAAGTTCGATCGTTATTTGACCTCTTGGGAGTTGGTTTTGAGATACTGTTAACTTCTTGACTTGACTACATACATGCATGCCGCCCGGCACAATTCAAGTGACTTTGGTGATGGTTTATAAACTTTTTTTTATGGAAATGTATAGGTATCATCCGGATGTTTTCTTTCTAATTATCATTCAAATTTATGATCTTTGGATTAAAGATTAAGGGGTCCATTGTTTTTAAAGGGGGGAATTTTTTTTTCAAGTGAGAGGGGTAGAATTCAAGGGGAGGGGGGAGAATTCATGACCATTGGATCTTTAATCTAATGGTTCTAAATCTGGATGATAGTTAGGAAGAAAACATCTGAATGACATTTAACAAAACCCTTTTTTATTATAACCAGTTTATTTTTTACTGTATTTGATGGTAGTTTATTTGATGTAATTAAATTTTAAAAAAATTAAAATAGAAAAAACATGCTAGCCCATCACAAACAATACGAGGAACACAGGGGAAAAAAGAAAAAGAAGCCAAAAAGTTAAAAAAAGATAAAATTAAGGAATAATAAGTTAAAAGCCAGAACTCAGAAGCAACCGCTGCGGAACAATTTGGTGGAAGGTTTTACCATGTTGGTTCCATTTTGCTCAATAGACAACCATGCTTAGTTGCTTACACGATTTCTTGTTTTTATTTCCTAAAGAGGGGTTTCATACGTATTGCTTAACCCAGTCTTCGCATTCGGCTTAAGTATTTGGGAATTGGAATTACCATGTTCTCACCAAGATTGCTCGAGTCGTGATCTTAAGTAGGATCCTTCTTGTGTTACTGAAACTAGAATAATAGGATAGGAAAAAAACCACCGAATATTTCATGTTTAAACATGCCGAGAGATGCTTCAAAAGCTCGGATCGTAGCATTATGACAGGACTGCACTTCAAAAATCGTGGGTTTAGATATTAGGGGCGTTCATTTCCACTTGAGTTTCGGGTTTCTGGTTTATTTTCACTATTTTTAAATTTCGTTTTTTTGGTTTTTCTAGCTATTTTTAGATTTTTGCCGATTCCTTTTTCTGTATTCATTTGCATTGTTTGTAATGGACTAACATGTTTTTTCATTTTTAATTTTTTAAATTTAGTTACGCCAAATAAGCCACTATCAGTTACAGTATGATTTCAACTAGTTATAGTGCAATTTCAGTCATAAATTAGTTTATATCAGCTCAACCGAACAACACTTAGATAAGATCCAGTCTACTATTTTGTATGGTACCAACAAATCATGATTCCACGCAAAATTGGGTGGTGCGTAAATCATACGGCCTGCTCGGTTAGGCTGAAAAGCTGTGGTTTATGGCTGAAATTTTACTGTAGTTGAAGGTGGCTTATTTGGTGTAATTAAATCTAAAAAATTTAAAAATAGAAAAAATATGCTAGCTCATCACGGACAACGCAAACGAATACGGAAAAAAGAACCGGCAAAAAAACTAAAAAAAAGCCAAAATTCAGAAAAAGACGAAATTTATAAATAGTGAAAATAAACCAGAAGCTGAAGCCGAAATAAGCGGTATCAGTATTGTAAGATCTTAACAGTGTAGAAGCGTAATGTGCAATGGTACACTAGTACTTCAATGCTTGGTGGTGCTTCAAATAGGGAAATTTGGACACTGTTGGACCCATTGACACCCGATTTTCCATTTTTGGCCCCCAAATGAAAAAAATTCCAGATTTGGACCCCTCCTCACCGCGCGTTTACGAGAGTGCGACACGTGTCCCGGTCGTGCGGTCTGGTACCGCACGACCGCACTGTTCACGGGTCGTGCGGTGCCAGACCGCACGACCCCGCTGCCCTCTGCGCCGGCCGCGCGACCGGCCTCCTGACCGCGCGAACGCCGCCCCGACCGCGTGTCTCCCCTCGCCGACCGCGTCTCTCTCTCCTGCGTCAATTAGTTTCTTTTTCCTACATACGTGTCACACCCAAGCTAGCCAAGGAATAATTAACCAACGAATGAATATGCGGGCCACTTATATGTTTGTATGTATTAATGCTCTTGGCTCAGGCTGGCCGGCGTATGCCGTAACTAGCTTAGTTAAGGCATAGTACTCTCGTACAAACAGTCGATTCGGAAATGTATTCGTGCGCTCGAGACGGTAGTCGTGCGCTCGGGACATCAGTGGTGCGGTCGGCGAGGGGAGACACGCGGTCGGGGCGGCGTTCGCGCGGTCAGGAGGCCGGTCGCGCGGCCGGCGCAGAGGGCAGCGGGGTCGTGCGGTCTGGTACCGCACGACCCGTGAACAGTGTGGTCGTGCGGTACCAGACCGCACGACCGGGACACGTGTCGCGCTCTCGTAAACGCGCGGTGAGAAGGGATCCAAATCTGGAATTTTTTCATTTGGGGGCCAAAAATGGAAAATCGGGTGTCAATGGGTCCAATAGTGTCCAAAATTCTCAAATAGGTTTATGGCATCATATGTCAGTTTCAGCTAGCGTGGGAGCCCACGAGCACCCATGACGCCACACACAACACGTCATGCTCAACACGCAAAGCTTCTTCAGAAAAAAGCAGCCGGACGTGAGCACCTGATAGAGGGAATCCAACGAAAAAAGAGGAGAAAAGTCGAGAGCCGCGACGTACGGGATCTATTAAAAACCGGGAGGCTTCTGCGAGTCACATCCGAGTCATGCACAGATGCACTGATCCTTTCTACTAATAGTCAAGCTTAATTACTATGCATTTCTCGCACATGAGATTCAGTTAAAATTTTGCAATTGGCGCCAATAATTGAAGATGATGCATACTTGGCACTTGAGTACAAAATGACTTCATTTCTTGACTTGGTTAGTGCTGCAGAAGTATTACGCCCCTAGTGTTGTCGAAGGGTGGTTTCCGTAGAATACCATTTATTAGTCTCCAATTACTTCGTCTTCACGCACGGTACATGTTGGTTTCAAGTGTTTGAGAAATTATTTTTGTGGAAACGGCCTCTCGATTGATTAGAGGATAGACTTTTAAGTATATGAATTCACCCGTTAGAATTCAAATTCTGTTGTCTGTCTACTATGCACGCAATAGTGCTTAAGTAGAAATTTTATGAGGTAGCGAATTTATCCCCAGTCTCCACGTATCTAGGTGTGTGCTAAGAAAGTGTACTCGTGTGTGCTGCACGTTTGTTATGGTGTGTGCTTGTGTGCGTCTTCATTATAATCGCAAAAAAAAAACATTTTTGTGTCCACTTTTTTTCAAAGAGAAAGTCAGGTCAGAGAGATCAGTCTATTCAAAACATATTTAGGCATGTTAGACAGTGGTTGTAGGATCATTACCAAGAGTGTGTTAGGATCTAAGGGCCTGTTTAAAACACGGTAATATTGTAGGATTGATAGGGTAATTTCTTTTAGCAAAATTCTCGCATTCTAAACAGCACTAAACTTTAATTTTTCATTGAGGTCATCGACAATCATACCAGCTACCCTCTTTCCTTTTTAGATATCGCTTTTAGAATACGTGTAGTCAATATTTTAAAACTTTGATTTCTAATATGCACAAAAGTGTTTGGAATTGTCACATAAAAATAATATTATTAGTTTTATCATCAAAAATACTTTCGCTCCATTGTATTTTTTACAATATTTTACTAGCATATAATTAGAAAATCTAATAGTTAAAGTTGTGTATGGGAGAACATGTTAATGTTCAAAATGATAAATAAAAAAGAACGAAGGTGGCATACTGCAACAAGACGAAGCAATGTGCAACCAAACATTTGGCTCTCTTCATGGTAGAGTTTGCTCGACAGAGTTGTTTAGTGTTGGTAATTTTAGTAAGCAAGGCTAGTTGATCAGTTGTTTAGCACGCTCGAAAACGCCTCCTGAACGCTACATTAAAAATGACGACTTCGATCAACTAATGTCAAGTCAACAGCATTCACCATTTGTCGGCCTCAGGCCACTATCAAACTTGTGTACTTTCAGTTTACTTTCTTCTTAGTGAAATGACTTGGAAAAAATGGTTTTATAGTGGACTTTCTTACAACTTTCTCTGTAACAATATTTTGAACCAAGTAACTCCGATCAGCCGCGGAAAACATCTAGATCCACAACATCAAGGAACTTGCACTTCCAACTCGCGGTACAAAAAAAGGTGGCTATGGTGAGTTTTTTCTATGGTTGATGACTTTTGGTTATAGTGTGAGTGCTCGTGCGAACGAATCAAATACTGATAAACTGCTTCGAAAAGCCTATCTCGATAAACCATTTCGAAAAAACGATAAAGGAATCCCATTTATTTGTTTGTAGAAAACCCTGAGCCATAAGCTAAAAGAAGGAAACGGATCTTGCGCCCCTGCTCATTTGGGCTTTTTTTTGTGTGGCTTATAGCTTATTTTTCACTGTTTAGCACTATAGCTGATTTATTTTGTACTGTAGCAGCAGCTGGTGTTTTTTTGACGTAATTAAATTTTAAAAATATTTAAAAATAGAAAAACATGTTTGTCTATCATGGATGATATAAAAGAATACGAGAAAAAAGAACAAAAAACCTAAATAACTAAAAAAAGGTAAAATTAAAGAATTGTCTAACGGAGAAACCGAAATGAGGGAGGCATCTTGTGAAAACGTACACGGCGAAATGTGGACGTGACAGTCATTTCGACTGATTGGATGCCTATTCTCCATTCCGTGCACGAGATTCCGGCATTGCCATGTAACTCATGTTCATATTCCACCGGTGACGCACAGGACCTCATCCTTCCTTAACTAGAAGGCCGTGACGACCGCATAGTCGAGGTCACGGCTGACGTACGCTTCCGGACGTCAGCCCACTTGCCCATGCTCGCGTCCCTCCGGACGTCGACAAGCCAGTGATCATGGCACTCGGCAATTTTCCACTCGATTCCGCCACAATTTCCACACGAACACACCGCGGCCAATCGTTTCAGATCCGACGACCTGTCTCCCAGGTCCCAATCCCGCCTATATTTACCACGTCCATGGCGTCTCAAGCGTTCAAGTGTCCTCCTGTACCTGTGGTTTGATTCTCCAGGCATAACAGTTGCAGAGGAGCCATAGGCAGGCTGCACGCTCGTGGCTCGTGCGTTGCTGCTGATCTGATCCAATGGAGTCGGCGCGGCGCGGCGGCTGCTCGCCGGTCTGCCTCGACCTCAGCGTCGGGCTGCCCGCGGCGGGCGAGACGTCTCCGGCGAGGGACATGGGCAGTGGCGGAGCAGCCAATCCCATGCCCAACGAGGAGGTAACCGACCGATCACTCCCTCCTCGTCGCTGCACTTCTTGTTTCGCCTTAGTCTGAAATGAATGCGCTGAATTGACCATGGAGATGTGACATAATTCCAGGCGAAGATCCTGGAGGCCAAGTTCACCCAGGTGAGCGAGGAGAACCGGAGGCTGACCGAGATTATCGCCTACCTGTACGGCAGCCAGATCGCGCGGCAGAGCCTCGAGGGCGAGGGCTCGCCTTCGCCGCGCGCCGCACCGGCGGGGAAGAAGAGGGGCAGGGAGAGCATGGAGGCGTCGAATTCTTGCGACGCCAACAGCAACAAGAATTGCGGCACGGTCGATGCCGACCACGTCGAGAGCCCGCCGAGCGACGGCTCTTTCCGGAGGATCAAGGTGAGGAGGGTCTGCACCCGAATCGACCCATCAGACTCGAACCTCGTAAGTCCAAACCAATCAAACCTTAATCTGAATTACTCCATTGATCACAACAATGGTGAATTCTAGTAATCATATTGATTCCAAATTAAATTGGCATTCATATAGGTTGTGAAAGATGGGTATCAATGGCGGAAGTACGGGCAGAAGGTGACACGCGACAACCCGTCCCCGAGAGCCTACTACCGGTGCGCCTTCGCGCCCTCCTGCCCTGTCAAGAAGAAGGTACCGTGCACTTCTGCTCATTCCGACGAGCATTGTGCTTGTACTAAAAAACTTCCAATTTGTCGCTAATTTTGCGCTTCTTGGTGCCATCCATGGTTGAGCAGGTGCAGAGAAGCGCGGAGGACAGCTCGGTGCTGGTGGCGACGTACGAGGGCGAGCACAACCACACGCGTCCCACGCGCGCCGGCGAGCTGCCCACGGGGAGCTCGGCGACGCGGACCGGCTCGGTGCCGTGCTCCCTCTCCTTCAACTCCTCCGGCCCGACCATCACGCTGGACCTCACCAGGAACGGGGGAGGCGTACAGCAGGTGGAGGCGCCGGCGGAGGCGCGGCCGGACCTGAAGGTGTGCCGGGAGGTCGCGTCGCCGGAGTTCCGGAGGGCGCTGGTGGAGCAGATGGCCAGCGCGATCACCAGCGACCCCAAGTTCACCGGTGCGCTCGCCGCGGCGATCCTGCAGAAGCTGCCGGATTACTAGCATTCAGAAGCTGCAGAGCCTCAGTTATACAGCCTTGTATGCTTCAGAAGCATTTATCCATGCTTGCTCTCGGACAGCTGTTCTCCAGAGAAACTAGCACATTTCAACTGAGATTAGGGCATGATCTTCCGAATTTCTACTGAATAATTTCCAAATTTTTTGCTGTTTTAGGATCTGAACTGTACTATAGCTGTTGTACATTTCGAAGCCCACAGTTCCATTACGAATTAAAAATAAGGACCTTGATGAGTTGCTGAAAGACCATTTGGTTGTAGACTTCATTGAAATGGTATCAATGGGCTCAATTCTTATCTTTAGTTTTTGGACCCAAAAATAGCCCGGCCCATTAACAGTGGGCTTATTGCCTGTTATGTCTGTTAAAGAGAGAGTAGTAGTCATTTGTAGTTGACCCTTTTGAACGGCCCATTTCTACAACAATCACGACAAGATATTATTCACTGGCTCATAAATTTCGCAAAAATTCCTTAGCTTCAAACGAGGGCACAAGAGAAAATTGACCGGGCATGGTAGGACGTTGTTCCAAGGGGAGGACAGTGTTGCAGACCCCTAAAGAATATAGAATCTAGATGCGTTAGAATTGGCCTAAAACAATACTACAGGGCTCATAGGGCTAGTAGTACATGCATGTTCCACGTTGATGGACGAACTCGAGCAAGTGGGGAGGATAACAAGTAGAGATACCTTATCGGACAACACGAATCACTTTCTGACTCGAGTGATTCTGATGTTCATAAGACGCACTTGACTCGCGCCTGCCTGACAGCAGAAATGGAATAAGTATTCTGATGTTCTAGGCACTGCAATTTTATCTGAATTCAATAATCCTGCAAGAACAAACCAAGTTCGCTGCAGTTTGCCCACACCATGTTTCTGCGTTTCTGCTACTGTTCTAAGACTCCCAGTTCACATCGCAAGATGCAACAAATTGCTGTACTTTCTTTCACACGCCTGACTCCAGTCACAGATTAATGTCGGTTTCTCCCTTGGGTTTTGCCTTGTAACTTCTAGTTTTTTAAATTTTTTTGATTTTTTAGACTTTTTATCTTTTTTTCCGTTGACGAGTATAGAATAATTCTCAAATTATTACATCATTATATTTCTTGAATATACCACTTATCGATAAGAGATAAATATGATAGGATGGTCGTAAGCACTCCTACGACCATATAGTCGTAAGACCTTCTACGACCACGTAATCGTAAGTCCTACTGTGACTATCTCATAGTCATAAATCTTTCTACGACCATGAGGTCGTAACTGTGATCACTCTGTGGTCATAGGAATTCCTACGACGAGTCTATCTCCAACCGACTTATCTACGATAATGAACTACATTGTTGGTTCGTTTGACAAGGTAGTTAGAATGTGCGTTAGTCCACTAACTGCACACGATCTCTCTCTGACAATAACCGCTGCACGGTGAACGGTCTCTTGTGTCTCTCTGACAGCAACCTTCGTCAGACGGTTATCATCTAAAGCGTCAAGGCGTCTTCGACATAGGGCAACTACTGTCGGTTCAATGGCTATTTAAAGGTTAATGTCAAAGGGAGAGAGGAGGAGAATTTGGTGAATCATTCACGCAAAATAGCACTAGCCATTCCTGTAACTCTCTGTTGTAAATCCACTTTCCAGCAATTAGCAAACATATTGGACATAGGGTTGTTTTTCTCCTAGGAGAAGGTCCGAACCAGGATAAAGTTTTTCGTGTCTCTACTTCGCAGCTGCATACGCCGAGTCTTCTAAGAGTTCCCCCGAATCCTAACAAATCATACGTAAAGTCAATATTAAAACATTGACACCCGTATTCCTTTGCATTGTTCGTGATGAGGTAACATGTTTTTTATTTTTAAATTTAATTACACAAACAAAAGGCATTAGTAGCTATAGTGCAAAATAAGTCAAGTACAGTGTCAAATAGTGAAAAATAAGCCATATACCATAAAAAAGCCTAAATGAGCTGCCCCTAAAGAATCTATAGCCCAATCGAGTTCTGTCAGAAACTGTTTTCGGTAACAGACTAAATTGAGATGCTCTAATTAGGAACTGAATGTGCATGTTTATATTGGATTTTGCTGATAGCTTTTGGTTTTAGCTTATGAATAGTAACAACTTGTACAGAGCCGTATAGAGAGAGAAACTCATGTGTAATTTTTGCCGATATAAATAAAGTTACTATAGTATATACTACAATTAATTAGTAGACTCTGCTTAGAAAAAATATTCTATTAAAAGCTAGATACCGTAGAAAAAACTATTTACTCTAAAAATAATTTTTAGAAATCAATATAAATAATAATTTGGATGAGAATGTGGCGACAAGCTAGAGAGAGAGAGACAGAGCACATGTTTGGATCGAGCCCTTTGTAAGTTTACATCCCTCGTTTCTTTCCACGCGTTCATATGTTTGGGGTTTGGCGCCCAGCCTAGCTCTTTTCCTGTGAAACAACACAGTTGACTTCTGACGCATCGACCTGTAGGATTTCAACCAATCATGCATCCATATACGAATGACACGCAGACGCAGTGCAGTGGTATAATATCAGCTCGCAGCGTTTATTCCGCGTTGCTATGACAAGATGTTGACTATGTTCCTCAAAAAAAGAAAAGATGTTGACTACGAAAAGATCCTTCAAGTTGGACGGCTGCGGCCTACAAGGATAAGGACGATGAACACAGCCTAACTATTAGTAGTGTAACAGTTTCAGTCAACTAAGGGAAGTGATACGAGATTTGTAGGATACGGATACGGTATAATACCCCTGCAGAAATCCATAGAAACTCCTGCGTTATTACTAGTCGAAAGAAGTTTTTCCAAGAAAAAGAAGGCTTTTGTAGGGGGAGAAGATTTTATCTCTAAGTAAGGTGTTAGCAGGTGATATTTCAGGAATTACTGAAGTAGGTAAAACTCCCTCACTGTAGAAGTTCTGGTTGCTCGATCCTATAATCGATGTCAAAGTGTCGAGGCTCGAATATGCAAATCTAGACTTTTCTGTGTATTCTGCATTAATCTAAGATTACGTTATTGGTACACAGTATAAACAAAGATGACATATCGACTATATCACGATTTATTAAGAAAAGACTCAAATATTATTTATTACCAGAGTTGCGACCTTATGACCAACCTTACAGGTAATAACTTGAAAAGCTTAAGAAACTTGCAGCGGAAAACAGAAAATAAGCGTAGTAGCCATTTGACATGCCTACAAGTAATCGACTAGGGAGCGAAGTTCTAATCCGCGAAGTCATCGAAGAGATCTCCTTCAAACACCTTTGGATGATATAGCTCTCCTTCAGCAACTGAGCAAATATGGATATAGTCGTGAGTACATATAATACTCAGCAAGTCGTTTGTAACAAAGATGTAATATAGTATGTAAGGCTTACTAAAGAATGGTTGAATGGTTATTTTGCAGAAAGCACTATTTTTAGAGTAAATACAATAAATAGATTGAAAACACAATTTTGGAAAGGACATATACAAATAAATAATGAATCAAAGGAGTGAATAAACCACAAGTGAATTAACAATTTACTTCCCAATCAACCTGCTCTCAACCCAACTAAGATTTTTATGAAAAACCTACCCCTCGTGTGAAATCATCGAGCATTGTCCTTGACCAGAACACGACTATTCAAATATTTTTATACTCTGCAGAGGTTACACAACTTTACACACAAGAGATAATGCACTTATCATGTTGGCAATTACACACTTCCTTAGACGTGCAACTAAGTGATTATCACAAGACCTTTACAATGCTCAATCTCAACCCATTTCCGCACACTAAGGTTTCATGGCCGAGTAGGTTAAATTGCCTAGTCGGAGGGCCCCCCTTGCGCCTCATGAAAATCAGCAACCATATTCATCTCAATGGTGGAATCGAAATTAAAACATCACAAATTAATCAGCCAGGTCCATCCCATACTGGACATGTGGTTGTACGATAAGACTCAGATCAATGGCGCACAAAGTTAAGTCCTTAAACATTATCCAAGCGAACATCCACATCCTAATATGCAAACTGCACCCCTTTTACTGCATGATCATTTGTCTAAGTGAAAACCATTTTGTATAATCAACATCAATGATACTACCCATGTCATGGTACACAAATTTTATAACTATGGTTAACTACTATGATTCAATATCTCATTAAGTTAAAATTTATTTAATTAATCACATGTGATGATAAACCCAACGTAACTATAAGCATAGCTAAGCAATTTAAACATACAACCCATGTGACAACAAGTATTGCATCACTAGATAATTACTTATCCTATGGTGACAATGAAATCATAGCATTCAAATTATCAATGAGGGATTAATCAAATAGGTCGTTAACTACCAATACAAAGGTTTTATAACAAAATAACAATGCATGATAATTTAAAACAAAATAATACATATTAGATTTGAAAATTAGGTTCAACATGATCAAATGACACGACTTGCTTTGGCCTTACTCAGTTACCAATTCTTGGTCTTCTGGTCCTTCTGTTCCTTCGAAGACGTTATCTAACGAGAGAGAAAGCAAACGAGGAAAAAATAAAATCAAATAAAAACTAAATAAACTCCAAAAACTACAAAACTAGAACCAAAATATAGAGTTCAATTTTAGATGAATTTAGGAAAACGAATCGGGTCAATCGGAACTAGGACAGAGAAGAACAGACTCTTAGAAAATCTAATCTAAAGGAACAGGTTGAAAATTCGAAAATCGTACTGTGTTGTGGACTTGGTGAATGGTAGTCTATGGGGGACCCAGCTCGCGGAACAGTGCACTGTGCATGGCTTGCTGACGTGGTATCCACATGGAAACACATGGCAAACATGTCATGCTTGGGCTTACGTGGTAGTGATGACGAGGCTCGATCCACCAATCTATGGCACAGTGGATCTAACGTGGTTCGATGACTTGTAACAGCCCAGCTGTTTATTTCAAAAATTTAGTAAAAACAAATAATAAAGAAATTTATTTTAAAATAAAATAAAATCTAGTCCTATTTAATTGCTTGAATTTTGGAGATTTTATTTGCTTGTTTTCTAAAATTATTTGAATATTCTGGCTTTTATTTGGATAGGAAATCAATTAAAACCCCTCCCTTTTTCTCGAGCTACACGTGGCTGGCCCCAATCCTGTTCCCTCTGCCACCCGACATCACTGCCGCCGCCTCCCCGTCTCTCTCTCTTTCCTCCTTCCCTCTCACTACCAGTGGGCCACCCCACCGTCTTCTACCTCCCGCTCATCTCCTTCTTCTCTTCCACCGACCATCGCCGTCTCTGATTGATCTCCCTTGCCTTCCTTCCTTTCTCGTCTCCCTTCCGTCGCACTCCATGCGCCAACCCCTCAATCTCCGGGCCAGATTCCTCTATCTCCGCGCTCACCCCATCCTTATTAACACCTTCTTTAAACTCTGCGCTAATTAAAGCATCGCGCCGTGCTCAGCCGCATTAACTCGCGAAGTCACCTCGGCCTTTCCCCTTCCCACTAGTGCATCCCACACCACTTTCCTTCCTCCCCCATTTCTTCTTGTAAGCATCCGAGATGGCCGAGTGATCTTTGAAGCAATCAATTCCAACGAGAATCTGTCATCACCGCGGTTCGCCTTGAGCCTCGTCGACGTTGTTAGTATCTTCCCCATGCAAATCTCCTCTACCCTTTCACCATTGAAGACCATAGCCGAACCCCTCCCCCCACACACTGTCGACCACCGCCGCCGCCTCCTCCACGTCGCCGACCACCTTCAGCATCCGCACAAGGTATAAAAGAACTCCCCAGCATCTCCTCTCTCTTTTGCACCCTCACTGACTGTTGTCAAGCACTGGAGCTCCGGCAATTGCCGTTTCCGAGCGCCATAGAAATACGTTTTGACCCCTGTCATCCTTGACCACAATCGGTTTTGACCACTCCTTCCGACCACGTTCAGCCATCTGATCACGACTGTTCGACCACTTCAACCATTCGACCATCGACCACTTTATATTCTCCAATCCCGTTGACCATGTTATTCCAACCACTCATTCCCCAACCTTCAACCACTGACCACGTTATAATATCTGACCCCTCCGACCACACACAGCATCCTGTAGCTTCCGACCGCTCTTCTTTCTGATCAGTCTTGCCTTTTGACCACTGCATCCGACCATGGTCATTCTCAACCGCAACTGTGCATGACCACAGAAGCCTCTTCGATCACCTCAGTCACTCCGACCACTCCCGATCACTCTCGAGCCCTGACCACTCTTTGCACTTTGTAAATTTTGACCACAGTCACTTTCAATCGCAGTCATTTTCGACCGCAGTCGCTTTTGACCGGTGATGCTTTCGACTGTAGTTGTTTCCAACCCTTACCGCTTCCGACTACTAAGCTTCGACCACATTGCCACTTCCAACCTCAATGCATTTTTGACCACCGTAAGCCTTCCGACCAGTCTCTAGCCTCCGAGCACGTTATATCCTCCGAGTCCTCCAACCGCGTTAGCTTTTGATCACACACAGAATTTTTGACCACCGACCACTTTGCATCTTTCGACCGCGCACAAAACATTGTAGCATCCAGCAATCCAACCATAGTCGCCTTCGACCATGGCAGTGTGTGACCATAACCGCCTATTCGACCACGACAGCCCATTCGACCACTTCAATCCTTTCGACTAATCATTCTGACCATTGCTATCGACCTCTGCTTTTGACCACTCTATTTGACCACATCTGCTTCCGACCTTTGCTGCTTTCGTTTTTTACCACTGGCGTCTCTAACTTCCTCCGACCTTTGACTATGACTGCTGCAAACCACCGTCCACCCTAAACACTCTAAAGCCCTCGACCACTCTCAAAACCCTATAGCCTTTGACCACTCCAATCTCTCCGACCACTTTATAGCTTTTGACCATGGTTGTTTTCGACCACACCAGCCATTCGGCCACTTTAATCCTTTCGACCACCCCATCCAACCACTCTCTGCATTTCAACCACATATAGTTTTCAACCAAGTACAATTTCTGATCCCAGCTGTTCGACCACCCAAAGCCTATTGACCACATATAGCTTTTGACCGCTGAGCTTCGATCATTCAACTTTCGACAACTCTTGTTCCGACCACTATCTTGCTTTCGACCACCTAAAGATCTGCTCGCTATAACTACTCTGACCATGGTATAACCTCCAATCCATTTGTCCACACTAAAACTATTTTGACTACTGCTTTGTCGACTACTGCAAGATTTCGCCCACATATATCCTTCGACCTCTAAGCCTCTGATAAATCGGTAACCTTTGATCACTCCTACTTCCGACTATTGCCATTTCTAACCACAACAAAAATACTCCCAGAAGTCTGTATTTCTTCATCCTAACCCCAATTGAAATCGTTCAAATTTCTAAATTCATTTAAAATCTGAAACTAGCCATTTTTGGACTCTTTTTGAATTTTTGGAGTTTATTTGAATTCTATTTGAGTTTTTGGGGTTATTTTCACATGTAGATTTTGATTGTTCTGAAGAGTACCTTTGCGACAATCCTCAACAGCAAACTTTAGAGCAAAGCAAGTTACACCTTTGACCATATTGCTCCTAGTAATTTAAATTATTATATTATTTTTAAATTGTTATGCATGCGTTCTTTTATTCAAATTTAGTTTAAATTCATTTTAAAATGCCAGTTATACCCAATTCCTTCGGTTAAGGCCAAATTTGATATTGAACTTTCTATGCCTTGTCACCCTAGATATAAACCTAGTTAGTACATTAGTATTAACTAGAAATTTTATAGAATTGCTTAGCCATGCTTAGAATAATTTTACGTGTGAATATTTGTTTAATAAAATGATGGTTTCTAAAATGTATTCTTGACTTTGGTGAGTCAAGAAGGTATGTAAAATATTTCAAAGCAAAATATAAAACTTGGTTTGGACCTAGGCTAATGGTTAGGTGGTGGGTGTTTGTTGGCATGCATTGCTGTTTGGTGACACAATGTTGATTGTCAAGCACAAGGGGTATGTGGAGTTGAGCCTAAGTCAAATTAAGGACCGGTCTGTGATCTACTGCTACAAAGCCCTTTCGTACTACCACAAGATTGGTATGAGATAGTTCTGACTGACTAATTTACAAGTCCAACCTGAATCTTGCTATAGGTTGAAAGTGAGCGTGGCGTAGGCCATATGAAGTCTCACTCGACTCAAGAGAGGGTCCCGGACTGGTGGATTACTTACTGGGGTGAAACTTTAGTGTTGGCTTGGCCAAATTGAAGGCTTTGCATTGTAAAGGCCTTATTATGATTTTCTCAGTTCCATGCCTATGGAAGCATGTAATGGCCAATATTATGAAATAATCATATCTTATGGGTAAAGTTGTACAACCTCTGTAGAGTGTATAAACTATCTTGGGTAGCCGTGCTCACGGTTATGGATAAACTGAGTAAAGTTTTTCATGGATTAGACTTTATTTTCAAAATAGTTTTACAAAATGCTTATAGATGGATGGAATCTATATGAGATCTTTTTGAGAAAAGATGGACCAGGTGGGATACATGTGGATAGGTTAGTGTTTGGTTGGAGCCTGTACTAACGAATATTATTTCGTTACAATCTTGTTTCTATCTATTGTACCAAATTCAACTTTTGAATCTACTTATAATATTTACTTTAATTTTGCTTTTCGCTCAATTAACCTTACTATAACTTCCTTTGTCAATCTGTATGCATGCATTAACTGTTAAACCTCCTGGTGTAACTTGTAGAGTACTTTATGTGCTCATGTTGCTTAAATTATCTTTTTTTCAGAAGGCGTCTTCATTAACTTCGGTGAGGATCAGGATGTTTAGACTACGTCTTACTGTTGTTTGCCTGTGGGCAGACTTGTTGGGCTTCTTCCGCTTTGGTTTTATCTTTCGCTGCTTATATTTAATTTTGGTTTATGGACCATTGATGTAAACTTTGGCTATCCATGTTATCACTGTGTTCACTAGCTGATTCTAGACTAGTGTGATTTGCAGATAGTTCCAGAGTTGTTGCTCCGGGGTCCGACATGACTCGGTTGGGCCCATGTGTCAGAGGATCGGCTCACGGTGGACGGGGTGCATGGAGGAGGCGAAGCAATGTGTGGCGCTGGTGTGCGGTGACGTCGTTGAGGCGCGCGAACTGAGGCAACAGCTACAGCTGACTATGGTGGGGATGACTATTGAGGACGACGGCGTGCTGACTATCGACGAGGTGGATTGGCGGAGTGAGGCAGAAGAGGAGGACGGTTCAGCGGTGGACTCACCGGTGGCGAGGGCAACTAGGCGAGCGGTAGAGGTACAGCGACGATAGCGCACGAGCGATCTTGGCAGAAGCGAGCGGCTGCGAGGATGCGAAAAGCGAGGCATGGGCTCAGCTTTTATACACAAACACCGAGAAGACCATGGGCGGCACGGACGATGAGTCCGAGACGGGCACGGCTCAGACGCTAAGGGAATCCCGGTCGGAGACAGCGGCAGCGAGAGTCCGTGAGGACGACGACACACACGTCAACAGGTGGGCGGCCAGGATACAAGAGCGCGTGCGAGAAGATGCGGCCGATGGTCGACATGTGTCAACCATCTAGCAGAGAGGACGGCGGCCCGATGCTTGACACGCACCAAAGCGGGGCAAGCCAGAGCGGGCTGACGCTTGGGCTGAGCTGGGAGAAAAAGATGGGTTACGGCCCAAAGGCCTTTGTGGGATCTTTAGGCTTTTCTATTTTCAGAAATTTCTATAAATTCATTTGAGCTCTAGAAAATAGCAAATAAATCTAGATAAAATTTAAAAAATTTAAAAAAATTCCTTGGAACACAAGGAACCTAAATAAAATATTTTCACCAAATGTTAATGTTTAATTTAGTCATATTAAATCATTTTAATTAATAAAAATTTATTTTAAGTTTGTATTAATTCCAGAAAAATCCAGATGGTAAATTTTATTTTAAAGTTTCAAAAAAACTCTGGAAATTAGGATATTACACAAAGTCAAACTGCCCTTCAGCCCTTCACTGACAAAAGCTGAAAAACAGAAACATGGTTGGGTCAATTGTGCCTAAGCATACTTAAGAAAGTGTAGTATACTTGTAATGTCACTTTGTCTTCTGAGATTAGGCAGCTTTTCTGAAACTACAGCCTACAATAGCAAGTATCAGGGCCGTCGACCAGGTCTTCGAAGTTGACCATATAGAGATAAATAAATATAAACATTCAGAAGTCCGAACACATCGACCTCTAATGTTGCAGCATCATTGTCCTTCTGTACTCTCCTTTGTCAGAAGAAACCTGACAAGAAGAACACGCCTACTACAGTAACACCACACTTGAAGGAACGGGAGCATATATGTGCAGCTGATCGCTAAAAACGAAGTATTATGAGCAAAATTACCACTCTCGGGAAGCCCTACGTCTTCAGTTCTGGCTCGGGCACGCGTGCATGCTTTCTTTCAGTTCTGCCTAGTGGAGGCTGACAAAGTAAAGGCGTTGCTAGTGTGGTCATGAATTTAGAAAGAGTGTTTTTTTCTAGAAATAAACAAATTTAGAGAGGGGTGCATCAGTGCATCTCAACTCCGCCGCAAAGGAAAAAAAAAACAACTCGTGGTCGTCTTCCCCGTAGGACACCTACCCACCCGCCCCTTCCTGTGGCACTCCTTGACAGCCCACCTTAGCTCGCAGCCCACCTCGCTCGCGGACATTTCGTTGCTTACCATGATCCCGGCGTCATAGTCGATCGCCAGTGGTGCCTTTCTACCTCAACGCCCTCACCTCTTTTCCCTGCCCGCCAATGGCGTAACGCGCTGCCTCAAATTCGCCTCTTGACCTTATCACCAGTTGCCCTCCATCTCTACCCACCGTCTTCGACCGATTCCGTTGATGGCCATGTCCTAGGATAAAATCAGAACAGAAATGACTAAGGTTCACTATTTCATCAAATATGTAACAACGTGTATAATTTTCAAGCAACAATGCACTAACTAGTAACGTGTCCAGTAATTTTGAGCACCAATAGTTCAACATAACCAATGAAAATATACCATAATAAAGAAGTTGATCAAAGGTTACCGATGGAAATGTACCATAATAAAGAAGTAGATCAAAGTGCTAACCAAAATCAAGTAAAATCCAAAGTTGGTTGAAGTTGAGCACATGGATTAGGATCAGTTGCAAATTTGCCTCTAATTTGCAACAAGTCAGGCTAGTATTTCAGAAAACCCAAATTGAAACCCTATGTCCTAACCCTACAATTTGACAAAAATAACAAGCAATCATTGTATTGGAAGAATTGGGAGAAAATTAGCAATACCTTATGCCGATTCGCAACTTGATCCTTCTTCAAGTACTCAGCGAGGTGAATTAGGCAATCGACGAGCGAGGATGATCAGGAGAAGCCGTGGTCGGTGAGGGCAACAACTGGTGGCCGTGACCAGGTGAGGGCATGTGACTGTGCGAGCCAGGACAACACAACGAACGAGATGTAGATGAGACGAGATGCGGCATGACAGTTAGGGGCGATGCTGGCATGCGGCTACTGGCCTCAAGGCTTGGCTGACCAGTGCTTGAGATGTGCTCACATCTACTGGGCCGCATTCCGCTCTTGATGTTATATGTAGTTGCAACTAGTTTGAATACTTGTTCATATCTGTAACTTGTTGTATACGATGCTGTTGGACCGAAATGGCGACAGAGGGGGGGGTGAATGTCGATCTATAAAAATTAACCCCCAACAAATATGCACGAAAAACTACTCTTCTCCGGAAACTATGGAGCTAGAAATCAAGGAGCGCACTCGAAAGACAAGCTAACAAAGAACTGCAAACCGACTGAGAGATAACCAAATAAATTGCTGCTGCAAAAACTAAAATAAAAAGAGGAAAGCTAAAGCTGTACACAGCCGAGAAAGCATAAGACACTTGCACTGATTTCTGCTTAAAGGCTGCTGTCCGAACTGGCAACTACATGCAGTCCTGATGGCCGAACCACTTCAGGAATCAATGCACTTAGCTAACAACCGGAAGGAGCTAAAAGCCAATCCAAACAAAACCATGCAGTCTGGCAAAGAACCAAGGGGCTGTCGGCACTAAAGAAATGGAACTTTCTTGCATTTGATCACAAAAACTAGAAAGAAAGAAGGACTACATGCCACGTTACTTGCTTTGATCAAAGAGCATACAATCATTTAATGCTAGGCATGCAGATTTTAGTTGCCTTACGGACATGTATTCCTCACAAGAAAAGGTGCATTCGGCAGGGACTAGAACCGCAAGAAATAATAGAGCATACGGCAAGAACAAGCTGCAGTCGAAACCATTTTTTTTTACCCAAGAACTAGCCAAACACTGCAGAAACAAGGAAAGAGAACTGAAAACAAAAAGCTCAAACCTTTATGGAGAAAACACGAGAGACAAGATTAAAAATAAAGGTCAAGTGGAAGCCATCCTGGACAAGAATGATTGATGCATTTCTTGGACTAGACGATCTGGACTTCCAAACTAAAAACTACCAAAAACCAAGATTACTACTGCTCCCAACAAGAAACACAGAGAAAGGAAATACACAAGCAACGGCGAAGCTTTGTAAGAACTAGGCAGAACTCAACATGAAATTTCTTGAAAAAGATACGGGGACATACAAGATTAAAATAGAGGAATGATTACAAAGTTGTTCAGCTCATCTCTCTCTCTCAATCCTCAAGAACACCAAGAACTACATGGTTCTTGGGAGGAACACAACCCTATCTCATACACCCATTCTCTCAACCACTAAAGCACAAAGCAAAAGCCCTAAAACCCCTCTCCAAGTCTTGCCAACAACCAGGAAACACACTCCTATTTATAGCATTTCCTTGATGGGTTTACACTTTGCTTTGCCCATTTTACCCCTCCATGCTTTGCCCGCTAACCCGCTTCCTTTTGCAGCCTCGCGTTTTTACCGAAACGCCCCTGCTGCACCTTCCGGGAAGCTTCCGCGTTCCTTGTCTCGCACGCCTCGCAACCACCTCGAGTCCACATCGTCTTCGACACATCCCGACTGTTCTGACCTCAGCGCCACCTGCGCCTAGTCCAGTCCTCCGTGTCTCGCTACGACTCCACTCGACGTCCTGCAGCCATCACAGACAAAAAAACACATCGCATAGCACGGCACAAAGCATATAAACATGATTAGTACCAACAAATCCTACTCAAGCGAGAAAAGGCCCAATGACCAACCGGGAAGACGACCACGCGTCAAATCTGTCTAATCATAACCCGACCTCGCAAAATGCCAAAATGGTACGAATCACTCAAACCAAACTCACTCTAACCAAATCACGTGTCAATTACTTATCACCAACTTGGGATTTAGACCACATGGTCTCTCAGATGCAAACACTTTCAGTTGGAGGTTGTTGCGATCATAATCGTGTCTTCTCTATAATCTTGCATTGTCGTTTGATACTGTTATGTATCCGGCAACTGGTTATAAATAGAACGGGAGAGGTGATCAATTGGTCATTGCACCAAACAAATCTTTTATGGTATCAGAGCCATTAAGCCATGATGACCTCATCTACCCTCTCCTCTGCCATCTCATCCACTTCTTCATCTTCTTCCTCAGTACCTCTCATTCGCCATGCCGTCAACATCAAGCTCGGCCACAACAGCTAACTGCTGTGGAAGGCGCAATTTCTTCCATATCTAAGGAGCCATCAGCTTCTAGATCATGTGGAGGGAACACACACACAATGCCAGATTACAAAAGTCTCATTTGGCAACAACTTCAACTGATTGGGAGTTAGAGATAGCAACAACAATCGATAGCTAGGCTACAGATAATTACAGCTATTCTATCCATAAGTAACTTCAACATCTTATCTTCAACATCCTCCCACAATCTGGACATGGCGCAACAATGTTAAGATTACTTCGAAATTGGATGAACAATTGTGTTGGCAATGGTTTGGTCATCACATCAGCAAGTTGATCACTAGAAGATATAAACCTGATATCCAAGGCTTTACATGCAACTTGCTCTCAAACAAAATCATAATCAACTTCAATATATTTACTTCGAGCATGAAACACTGGATTCACAACGAGATAGGTAGCTCCGAGATTGTCACACCACAAACAAGGTTTCTCTATGTTGAAAGATATCAAGTTCACCTAGTAGTGATTGTATCCATATGATTTCTGCAATAGCGTTACCAACTGACTTGTATTTAGCCTCAATACTTGACCTAGAAATAGTCGGTTGTTTCCTAAAACTCCATGATATGAGATTTGATCCAAGGAACATAGCATAGCCTCTAGTACCTCGTCTGTCATTAGGACATCACTGCCCAATTTGCATCAAAGAAGGCACTAAGTAATGAGTGTGCTGGTCATCGAAGAACCAGCCCAAGACAAGCTGTGTCCTTTAGGTACCATAAAATCACCTTGAGTTAGTCCAATGATCTTCGGTTGGGGCCTGAAGAAACTGGCAAACTTGGTTGACGTTATAGGAGATATCTGGATGTGTTAGAGTTAGGTACTGAAGGGCGCCTACCATGCTTCTATATCTTGTTGCATTTGCATCAGACAATGTCACTCCATCATGCTTTGACAACTTGTCATTTGCTTCCATTGGCGTGGTAACAGGCTTAGCTTTTGTCATATTGGTCTTGCGCAGCAGATCCAAGATATACTTGTGTTGTGACAATATGATACTATCATCCACACGGTTTACTTCAATACCAAGGAAGTATTCACAGCAAAATCATCTCTGAGTTGTCGAAGGAATAGATCATTTGCCTTGGTTGAGGAGTTAATGATAATAATGTCATCGACATATATGAGCATATACATAACTAAACCACCTTGATTGAAGATAAAGAGCGAAATCTCAGCTATGGAAAGTGTAAACTCAAGCTCTTGTAACTTAGAACTTGAGTGAGCAAACCATGCTTGTGGTGCTTGTTTCAGTCCATAAAGTGACTTATCAAATCTACATAAATAGTGTAGATACCTTGAATCTTCAAACCTGGCTGGTTGTTTCATGTACACCTCCTCATGTAGAACTCCATGAAGAAATGCATTTTGTATATCTATCTGCTGCAAGCTCCATCCTTGTGGTACTGCCAAGGAAAGCAATACTCGTACAGTGGTAGGTTTCACCACTGGACTGAATGTGTCCTCATAGTCAATGAGATAGCATTGCTTGAAACCCTTGGTAACCAGCCTTGCTTTATACCATTTGCAATTGATAACATTCAGTCCTGGTTTAGGAGGCAACAAGTGCCATGTCTTGTTCTTCTATAATGCGTCAAATTCAGTATCCATTGCTTCTTTCCACCGTGGCTCCAACATGACATTAATATGGGATGTGGGTTCAGCAACAGCTTTGGCAGTAGTAGTCATATAAGCCACTGTTCCATCTTTCATCTTCTTGGGGTAGCAAACATTGTGCTGAAGGCGAGTGCCATATCGATGTTGACATAGAGGAATTTGTTCATCACATATAGGCACATACGTGGAAGGAGCTAAAGATTGCACATTGGGAATGAGTTGATCAATGTTAGTATTAATACTACTGCCTTCAAGGGATGACTGTGTCAACGGTGTCATGGAATTTGATGCATGAACAGGATGGTATGTGCATGTGGGAGTAGCATCGCTAGTTGGTGTGACATCAAAAATTTGAGAGAAGGGAAAAATTGCATCATCAAAGACAACATCACGCAAGATATAAACCCAACTGGACGAGATATCAAGGCACGTATATCCTTTGTGATGCGAGCTATACCCTAGAAACACTCACTGTTTCCACCGAAAAGAGAGCTTACGACTGTTGTATGGCCGAAGATGTGGCCAACAAGCACGCCCACAAATTTTAAGAATGGAATAATTGGGTTTGACACCAAACAGGCGTTCAAGGGGATATGCATTTTTGATGACACAAGTAGGGAGTCAATTGATAATATATGTGGCGGTTAGAAAAGCTTCATCCCAAAATTTCACAGGCATGGAAGACTGGACAAGAAGTGCAAGACTAGTCTCAATATTGTATCCATGTTTTCTCTCAGCAGAACCATTTTGTTTATGTGTATGGGGACAAGAAACCCTATGCTCAATGCATATGGTGTGAAAGAATTTATGAAGCCTTTGATACTCCCCTCCCCAATCAGATTGAACACATTTTATTCTTTTGTCAAGAAGTCGTTCTACATATTTTTGGAATTGTAAGAACACTTGCTCAATATCAAATTTAGCACACAACAAATAGATCCCTATAAATGTACTAAAATCATCAATAAAACTGACATAATACTTGTATCCTCCTACAGACCTAGGAACAGGGCCCTAGACATCAGAAAATACAAGTTCTAAAGGAGACAGATGAACAAACTAAAGAGGAATAAGGAAGTTGATGGTCTTTGTCTACTGACACGCATTGCATACTGATGTATATGTGGAACAGGAATGAATCAAATTATTGAGATGTAAAATAGACTGGACTACATGAGACGAAACATGACCAAGGTGAGCATGCCATTGCTCCTTAGAGACTTTTGGGCAGAACATGGTAGTCTTGAGGGAATTTATTGTGGACGAATTAATGGGATAGAGGCCTAACTCACACCTACTGCGGAGAACATTTCTCATCGATACCTGATCCTTGACAACAAAATAGTTCAGATGGAATTCAAAGATGTTATTATCTTGGGTGAGTTTGTGAACGTATATAAGATTCTTAGAAATTTTAGGAACATGCAAGACATTTCTAAGAACAAGAGGATCGGCAACAATATTAATAGAACAATGATCAACATTAGATATGTGCAAATCTGTGTTGTTGCCAACTTGAACTTGATCTGTGCCATGGTATTTTTCATGCACCGTAAGATGATCTTGATCACTTGTGATGTGATCTATTGCTCCAGTGTCCATATACCAGTTGGGGATTTGGGTTCGACTTGATATGATGATGTCAAGGCTACAATAGAAGCCGAGTGCCCTTCATCTGCTTGGTATGAATGATTAAAATAGTGATAGCACTTAATGGCAGTGTGTCCAATCTTGTCACACACTTGGCATGTTGTAACAGCCCAGGTTTTTATTAAAATAAAAAAATAATAATAAAATAAAATTTGAATTAAAAATAATTATTTTTGCCCGCATGTCAGCATCTCACTAAATCAAGTGTCATTAGTGCTAATCAAGGTGATTAATGACTAATGATGGGCACACGGTGCGTCGTACCAGCTAACGAGAGGCGCGGCTCGTCGGCAATGGAGGAGGGGGCAGCGGCCGGTGGCCATGGCCAAAACAAGTCCCTCGAGCCTGGATGCACCCAAGGGCAAGGTAACGCGGCCCGATTCGGCCCCCAAGGGCGGCTGGTGGTGGAGCAGGCAGAGGAGAAGTAGTGTCCATGGCGCCGTAGTGGAGCACGATGGCTGAGGCTGATTCCTGCCAGGGAGAGCATCCAGGGGAGGGAGGAAGCTCACTGGGAGTTTCGGCGGAGCTTGAGGAAACCAGGAGGAAGCTAACGACGGAGAGCAATCAATGATGAGGAGGAGGCTAAGGAGAGCTCACCAGAGGGGAAGAGGGAGCCGGGCGAGGGTGGGGGTAGCTTTGAGATGTCCTGGCGGAGCTTCGAGCGTCAATAATTGGGTCGAGGGTAATGGGCGGCTGAGTTGGCTTGGCGGCGATGAAGTGTCCGGAGGAGAAAGAGAAGGGGAAGGAGAGGCACTAGGAGGAGAGGAGAGCTCGGAGGTGCAATTGAGGAGGAGGTGGAGCTGAGGTGAGGGTTGGGGAGGCTCGGCCAGGCCTTTTATATCCGGGTGGTGGCAGCCGGCTATTGGCTGCCTTAATGGCGTGTGCGGCAGGCGTTGTGGTGGAGCAGGGGTGGAGCAAGGGCCGAGGATGGTAGAGCTAGGAGAGGGGTAGCTGGGGGAGGGACGGAGCTCAACATAGAGGACATCATGTGCGGGAGAGGGAGCGAGGCAATAGTCGGCTGGGAGTGACAAGAGCAGGTTGGGGCTCGGGGGCGGCGCCAAGGGAGACTAAGTGCATGGGGGTAGCGCTAGAGTGGAGAGCTAGCTCGGTGTGTACTGAGGGAGAGGAGGCAAAGGACGCGGTCACGACGGAGCCGAGCTGGGCAAGGTGGCACGTGCGCGGCAAGGGCAATGCTGGCGCCAGGCGCGCTTTGGGACAGAAAGAGGGTCCAAGAATTTTTAAATTTTGAAAATTTTGAGTTGAGCCAAAATTGAAAAAGGAAATTTTTGAATTTAAATTTTTGTTGCAATTTTTTGAAATCCCAAAAATGGGTTGTTATACATGTCAGCTTACCCTACCTTGAGTCCATCGTGTGCGTTGAGGGCATATGCAACGTTCCTAAAAAGAAGTGGATAAGGAGGAGAGAGAGGCCCTTGGACTCGGCACTACTCAACCAAGCTGGTGCTAAGAAAAAATTATTGGAGTCAAATAATGTGCAAGCCTTGGTTCCAAAAAAGGAGGGAGGAGGGGTGAGATCATTAGAGTGGGAAGGGGAGACTGGTGGATGTAAGTTTTGTTATTTTATTTTAGTAAGCAGTCCCACCTTAGGGAAAGAAGTAGGTGCTAAACACCAAAGGGACAAGTTGTTGGACCGATGCTAACAATCATAGGGGGTGAATGATTGTGAAAGTTTTTTCTTTCCCCTAGGTATTCAAAATATTTTCTCAAATTGCTATGAGAGTCATCAAGTTCATATTACACCTTCTACACAAGATTCACAGATATCTGAGACCAAAAAGATGCAAACCCTTGGTTTGCCTATGAGGTTGGTACTACTGGCGATGTATCACCGGTATGACCGCTGTGGTACTACTGCCACAGTGAGGCCGGTACGACCACTTGCCCTGTTTTCAGACACAAACCCTCTTGAGATAAAAACCAATTTTGAGAATCTCGATCAAACCTTGTCCAAATACTACCAAAGTTGGTATGAACCTAAGCAAGGATGTCAAGAACCAAATCAAATCAAGAAACACAAGGTTTTTGGACTTGATTCCATCCAATTTGAAAGAATTGCGTTCTAGGTCACAAGAACAGACCAAACCCTAAAAACCAAATTACTTTTTACTCATAAGAATCTAAGTCATGAGACTTTCTAGATATCTCTCATATGTCCTATCAAGGTTTGGGCTAGAAAGGCTATGATCACAATATCATAAATATTTGGTCAGATAAGGCAAGGAGGTATGATCTTGATTCTTGCTATAAAGTGATCTAGATGGATAAAGATTGATCTGAAGGGTCTATTAGTACTTCTTACATATCATAGTTCACAACAAGAACAAGAGAAGCATGAAAAGAACCAAATCATCAAAGGCAAGAACAAAAACATATGCAAAGAGAGACAAGGACACAAAGATTGCAAGAACTTGATCTATTGCATAAAGAAGAATGATTCTTACAGCTTGTTGGTTTACAAAGAATCATTTACAAATCTCAGTCTTACTTACACCATGAAGAAGAGAAAGAACTAGCCTAAGCTTAGAACTCGACCCTATTTTCTTGCCAACCCTAGCTCTCCTCCCCCTCCATCATATATGCTAAACAACTCTTTTAGTGGGTCTAGACCTACTAAGGGTTGGGGAACCCGTCAACCCCACACTACTGGGTTTTTCACTCACATGCCACTTTTCAAACCGTTTACATGGATCAACCCTCTCACACACGTGTTTAATCCACTTAACACACATGACCCTAGCCTAACCCTAAACCAATTTTTTTTTGCAATGCCCTTGATGAAACTTCTCTTGACTCCATCTTCATCTTGTCATGAAAGCCACCATACATGCCATGTGTATATTGATTAATAGCTATCCTCCCATCGGCAAGTCTCTCCCATTCTGGCTCCCAATGGACTACGCCTCACTTGAACCAACGAAGCCACTTGATCCAACCCATTGCTCGAACCTTTTCTTGAACGCATTCTTTGACTCTACCATGTGCCATGCTTAAACTCAACCATTCCACGAGACCTCCTTGACCGCTTGGACCTTAATCCATCTTGATCTAGTCCCGATCATGTGTCATTGACCATAGTTACTTCTAAGCTTCTCTGCATATCAAAAGGCAAAGAAATTATTTCTTAGGCATAAATTCTTCATAACTTAACTCATGTTTGTGTAAACATGCAACACAATGCAACCATAATAGGAGCTCCAAGATCATCCCATGATCAAAATCTCCCACAATTTCTAATTTTCAAAACCCCAACTGCCCTCAACCAGTATGACCGCACTTTTCATGCCGGTCATACCACTCTGGTCGTATTGCTAACCAATGACCAATACTACCGCTCCTCACCCATTTCTTGGTATCAAAGAAGCGGTATGATTGCTTGCCAAGGCTGGTACTACCGCACCGGTAGTACCACCATGCAAGTCCCGATCATACTGCTCCGGTATTGCACTGTTACTACCGGATCTAGCCAACCCAAAAACGAATATATCTGAAAGATAGCTACCACCATCTAGAGATTGGTTATACCACACTTACTGTAGTGCGACAGTTACCATGTTGCTACTACTGCCAACATCAAACCAATACTACTGTCATTACTCGGTCGGTATTACCGCCTGAGGCCTAACAACTTGAGTTTCAGGGAATTACAACCATTTGCAAAATCTTATATTCAACTTAATCCAACTGCTAATTATTCATTATAAATTAATCTATATCTAGCCACATGGCCTCTCAAAAGTAAACTCAGTAACGTGGCATTTCTAGCCCCTCTTCACGGTGTATATGCCCTGGGAAGAAGATGGCAATCCGACAGCTTGAAGCACTTGCGCGACGATGGGCCTGTTTGATATGGCTGCGGCTTATAGTTTTTGGCTGAAATTTTTGAATTTTAGCTGTTTGCGATAGATATTACGGAGAGAGATACTCGCTTGTGATTTTGGTTGATACAGATATTGGGCTTTTAATGTATACTACAATTAACTTATAGACCTTGCCTTGAGAAAATACTCTATTTAAAAGTTAGATATTATAATAAAAGATAAAATTACTTTTAAAAGTCGTTAAAGAAAAGACCCGACGTAACCAACTTTGGCTCAGAGATGCAACTAGTCGGCTCAGATGCAACTAGGCTGTTTGGTTTAACAATGGCACAGAAGATCCGACCCATCTGCCCATCCACTTTTACTCAGAAACTGCACAGCACAGACTACCAAGGCCTGTCATTGCATATCAGCCACATAATACTAGTATTAGTACTCCATTACGATCCTCAACACACACAGAATCAAAAACGCTTGACTATAGGGTTACGTTGTTTTTAGCTTTTTGTTACTTCCAAAGTAAAAATAAATGGTATGGTTTCTTTAAAGAAACATTTTATGTTTTTAAGTCTAAAACTATATATATATTATTTGTATCAATATGTTTATCATTTAATACTATCTTAAAAACTACAATAAAAAATTATCGTCTAGAAACATGTGTAAACAAATGCCCTTAGAGCATCTCCAATAGTGACTTATGAGTTAGCTCTAAGCATATTATTTCATATTTTAATAGAAGAGAGAGAAAAGCTATCTCTTGATCAAGAGCTAGTCTCATACACACATTCCAAGATTATGTGAGAGTGTCATGTGAGGCTATTTATGTTATGAGTTATGTGCTAAAAGTTAGTACTATTGGAGAAGTTGTCTTAGAGCATCTCCAATAGTCTGAGTCAGCTAGCTATATGTATGTACACATCAGCATATATCCTATGTGGAGGAAAGAGAGTATGCCAAAAAAACCGAACCAGCTCTTCCTTAATCTAGCTATAACGCAAAACGAGGCAGCCTTTATAAATGATAGTCCTTTTCTGTGTGTGCATGTAAGCATCAAATAGCTATCCTTATAGATAGTTCTTTAGAATGCTAGTTTTTAGTGTGTACTATATAAATGATGTGAAAATCTTTTAGTTAGTTACTAGTTAGAACCATTGGAGATGTCCTAAGTAGTGATAATTATCTCACTCCACGGAAGCTGATCCATTCCATCCTGGAAGTGGAGTAGTAAAACAATACAAGCCGGCCCCGTTATAAATAGCCGACGACACCAACTCCGTGTAGCTCTCTCCACTCACACATCCTTCTTGCAGGTATTCATCTCCTCCTCTTCGGTTCCTCCTAACCCTAACCCCGCCTCGTCTCGTAAACCCTAGCGCGCGCTCGCGGGATGCAGCCCACGACGCGGGAAATGCAAGCCATGGCCGCCGGGGCCGCCCAGATCTCCCTCGACGACCTCCGCAACGGCCACGCGGGGGCCGCCAATGCCGCCGCCGGCGGTGGTGGTGGCGGCGTGCACAACGACTTCCTCGACCAGATGCTCAGCGGCCTGCCGCCCTCGGCGTGGCCCGACCTCGCCGCCGCAGCTGCGAAGGCCACCGAGGACGGCGCGCAGGCGGAGGGGCTGCGGCAGCATCAGCAGTTTGGAGGGCCGTACGACGAGTCGGCGCTGCTGGCGTCTCTGCTCCGGCAGCACCAGATCGACGGCGGCGGCGCGGCCTCCGCGAAGCAGATGGTGCTGCAGCAGCTCGCCGATCTGAGGCAGGGCCACCACATGATGCTCCAGGGCATGGGCCGCTCGCCGGCCGTCGGCGGCGGCGGTGGGGACGGCCTGCTCCTCCCTCTCACCCTCGGCAACGGCGGATCGGGCGGCCACGTCCAGGCCCTGCTCAAAGCCGCCGCCAATTCCGCCGTACCGATCCATCTCCTTTTCTCGAATTAATCCACTTGCTGCCTTTCCCCCTCCCCTCAAGGATGAAGAATCTTTCTTCTTTTTCACAAAAAGTTCGCGTTTTTATTCGCTGTTGGTTCCTTCAGGGAGGAGAAGCCGGCGTCTACGGCGGCTTCGCCGGATCACTCCAGCAACAACAACATTTCCAGCCGCATCCACAGGTTCGTAACACGCATGGCTTGCTTCAAAAATACGGCCGCCTTGCTCTCTCTCTCTCTCTCGCGCGCGCACGCGCGCGCCCTCTCTAAACACCGTGCTTCTCGCAGCAGCAAACGGCGCCGATGCCGAGCCAGTCGTTCGGAGGAGGAGGTGCCTCCGGCGGCGCGGCGCAACAGCAGGCCGGGGCGGCCGCTGGAGGCAGCGGCGCACCAGCGCCGCCGAGGCAGCGTGTGCGGGCGCGGCGAGGCCAAGCCACCGACCCCCACAGCATCGCGGAGCGGGTAAGTCAAGCGACGTTACGACTGCTAGTACTACTAGCCATTTTGTCCGGCAAATTAGCCGGGAGAATAAAACCACGGGGGGGCAGTTACCCCTAATCAGCGCCCGTGTTGGTTGTTGTTTCCTCGGTTTGGATCGTTCCGGCTCCCCAACTACCATTATATACTCCTTTGTCCGTTTCTTTGTTCCTACTATTCTTCTTCTACCTGCCTCTAACTTCCTATGCAATTTCAGCTGTTCATCTTGATCTATAGATTTATTATCTCGTCGATGTTTCGCAGCTTCGTAGGGAGAGGATTGCCGAGAGGATGAAGGCCCTGCAAGAACTGGTGCCCAACGCCAACAAGGTGGGTAATTAAGAATTGCAGAGAGTAGTAGTAAAGATTGTAGAGAAACTAGCTTTGGGAAGGGACGATCAGAACGTCTAGGGTTTTGGTTGGGAAGTTGCGGCGAGTGGAGAGGAAATGGGGGAGTTCAATGCCGCCATGCCGGGTTTCGATTAAAATAGGAGGCATGAACAGTGGCGAAACAAAAATGCCGGGGTTCAGATTGATGAGGGGGAGTGAGCGGCTGCTGTGACGAGGCGCGGTGGCCAGTGGTGGGCGAGCGCGGCACATTTACCCGCACGTTGGCCTACTTGACCACCACCGTGCTCCCTCGGCAACCGCGCGTGCTTTTGCTTGCTCCATGCTCGCTCGGCCATGGCTTTCTTCCCCCCAGCTCCTAGAATTCCTGCCCTTGTCGCTTTCTTTCCAGTTGCCCATTTCCTTTTTGCTGTTCCATTCTTGCTCGTTTCCCTGTGTCATTTTGGGGTGGCTGCATGCGCGCAGACGGACAAGGCGTCAATGCTGGACGAGATCATCGACTACGTCAAGTTCCTGCAGCTCCAAGTCAAGGCAAGCATGTTACTAAAATAACCCATCCGTCTACTTGTAGTACTCTTGTTAATGCATCATGAAATGTTAAGTGTCGATGAATGTATGACAGTACGAGTGATGCAATGTTGTTGTTACTGACGTGTACTCGTATGTCTTGGTGTTTACCAACCCACCCAGGTGCTGAGCATGAGCCGGTTAGGTGGCGCCGCTGCCGTCGCGCCGCTCGTGGCCGACATGTCCTCGGAGGTAACCCCCTCTCCCTCCACTTGCACTTCTCTCTTCTTCTTCGTCCTCGCGCTCTCTCTCTAGCTTTTTCCCGCACTCGAAAGAATCACCAGGATGTGAACAAACTTTTCAGTGCCGCGGCTGATGGCTACTGCCATGACACAGTGGCTCGCGTGCCGCCGCGCGAAATGACGGGACTGCCCCCCGTAGTACTACTAGCGATAGCACTCGTGCTGCTGGTGCCTGCGTCTCTGACCGAGCTGTGGGCCGTGTGTGTTTGTGCGTGCAGGGGCGAGGCGGCGCGGCCGGCGGCGACGGCCCCGCGGCGGCGGCGGGGAGCGACAGCCTGACGGTGACGGAGCAGCAGGTGGCCAAGCTGATGGAGGAGGACATGGGCTCCGCCATGCAGTACCTGCAGGGGAAGGGCCTCTGCCTCATGCCCGTCTCCCTCGCCTCCGCCATCTCCTCCGCCACGTGCCACTTCCGGCCCCCGATCGCGGCCGCCGCTGGCCCCATCCCAGCCGCGCTCGGCGCCGCCACCCACCACCTGAACGCCGCCATGCGCCAGTTGCCCGGCGGCATGAACGCCACCACGCGCCAGCTGCCCGGCGGCATGAATGCCGCCGACGGCGCCGTGCCGGCCTCGCCGAGCATGTCGGTGCTCACGGCGCAGTCGGCCATGGCCAACGGCGGCGCCACCGACGGCGACGGGTCGCAGCCCAAGGACGCCGCCTCCGTGTCCAAGCCGTGAGCCCATCGCGACGGCCGTCGTCTCCACCAACGGCGAAACCCTCGACGTCGTCAGAGTCCACGGCAGCAAGCGGCTGGTCTCGCTCGCTCGTTCGTTCCATGGAATTGTGGGCTCCCCAGTGGGCCCATGCACTCCGCTGCGGGCCCACGGGTCCTTGGACCCTGCGGCTGCAGCCCACGGGCTTCCCCCTTTTTTACTGTTATCATTATTTTCTGCTCTATATTTATTTTAAGTTTGTTGTTTAATTTAAGTAATCCAGGCCTGGTTCTTCTGGCTTTGTACCAGCTTTAGCCTTTCTTTTCTCTCCATCTGCATCAACTTTTTCCTCCTTTTTTCCTGCCTTTGCTTGGCCCAACTTTTCGTTTAGTTTACACACAAGTTTGTCCTTTGCGGTTGGATGGGGAATTTGGTATCCCTGCTTTAGTTACTAATAACCTACTCTTTTCAGTTTTTAGTATTCTTTTTTGCTATATTTTTCTTCCTTATATATTATGGGTATTGACGAGGTTTGGAATCTTAGGTTACTGATTGTTATCGATCGGCGTGGTGGCCATGGATTAATACACGTTGATTCTTTGTCTATTAATTGTAGCTTGGTAGAGTAAAAGAGACGCAATTAGCTAGGCAACTTGAAAGGGAACCAAATTGGCTTTTCTTTCGCTTAATTAGGACGAAAGTTTTCTTTTAGAAAAAGGTGAAATTTAGGATGGAAATTGGCAGACTATATCTTTATATATATTACTTAAAAATATAAGTTAGTGGTCGTACGTACTCCCTTCCCACCTTACCTAACAAATTTACACGCCGACAGGTGAGCCATTAGGCCCGTATGATTCCATCGGTCATTCAACCCTTTCCCCTCACGATCTGTGCTGCGGTCGCCGCTCCTACCCTTGCATCTACACCACCATCACCGTTCCTCCCCCTCCCCACTCCCATCACCAAGCACTTGCCCCTGCTGCTCCTTCGCCCTACCCATGCCACCATCCTCCCCCTACCATCCATCCTTATGCCTAGGGGTGAAAACGGATTGGATACATACAGATAATGTCTCTACCATATTTGTTTTCATATTTTTTCGGATATAAATATGAATACGGATAACTCAAATACGAATAATATCGAATACAGATACGAATCGAATACGCATCGAAACGAATACGGTTATGAATATTTATCGGAACATGAAAACCCCTTAAACTATACATCCAAAATTAACGGAAATACATAAATAGTTCATCTTGTCAAAACATTCATGAAATCTAAACTAGCATAGTCTTTTCATCCACAATAAAAATATACCCAATAGTTGATCATAACATAACTACATAGTAGCAACAATTCGTATTGCCAATTTATAAGCCTAATTCTTCATATATTCTATAATATTCACAAGATCTGCAGAATCTTCAATGTTTGCATTATAGGTTGATCCAATACTCCAATGTGTTCCATATTTCGAAATATTACCTTAGGCACTAGGGCTGGTGGCTACTCTAATGTGTTCCATATACCATTTTTGTTGAAATTCAGCCACTATCCAGATTATCCGTATCCGAATTCGACGGATACTAGGCTTACTGTATTTGTGTCCGTATCCGATAAAAAAATCCGTATCCGTATCCGATCCGAGAACTATCCGAAAAAAATCCGATCCGACACAATCCGTATCCGTATCCGTTCGGATCCGACGGAAACTATCTGATCTATCATCCCTACTTATGCCCCTTCACTGTGCTGCCCTCCTCCTAAACCCCACCCTCGTCTCTAGTCCATCATCACTTGTCCTTTCCTCTTCCTTGTCCTGCCGCCCCTCAAAACCCTAGCATGCGGTGTGGCGGCAGCAACATGGTAGCCGAGCGAGGTAGTGAATGATCGACGCTCAGGAAGAAGTGGAGACTGGGAATGGCGACTCAATGGCATACGTGCAAAACTAGATCTAGAGCTCCTCTTCGCAAACTCAATCTGCTTATCCATCTACCTCATCAATTTCGCAGCCGCCATGCCGTCATCCTCTCGCTCCCGTCGTCTAGGGTAAGACGGATGCCCCCCATTCCCATTTGTCTCTCGATTTGGTTGATTTGGATGTTGAGAATTACCACACGTGAGATCTGCATCATATCGAATCCTTGGTAAGCTCTTGCTTCTATGAACTGTCCATGTCATGTACTGATCGGATAATAGATGTCAGCTTCATGTAACATTTCCATGTTTATTTCACTTTGCAGTAATGCAATGCAATTGTTAGCAGCAATCTTGATTTCTTAAATACCAATAATTTTGTTGCTGCATATAAAAAGGATCAAAATTATTTGGGTAAAGCATCCCGGAAAAGTATTTGTTTCTTTTGTTTCACAGCGGCTTCGGGAGAGTGCGGCGATGCTAGCGACAAGCAACGCTGGCGTTTGCGCCATTGTTCGGTGAGCGATCAATCGCCAAGCTTGATGGCCAGCTTGACGGCTGCCCGCCAGCCCCATCTTCACACTACACCACAGGTTCATTCTTCATAGAAACTTTTAAAATGGGGGATTGGATCATATACCCTCCCTTTAGTTGGGAAATTCAGGATTTACCCTCCTCATCTCAATGACACATGGGGTCATTATAAGTCACTGACACGTGGGCTAGGAGGGTAAATCCTGAATTTCCATCTAAATGGAGGGTATATGATCAATAAATCCTTTTAAAATAGATCATTCTCAAGCAAAATCATTACTATTATAAAATAACGAGTTAGTGGTTGTACATCCTTTTTCCTCTAATCATCTCATTCTTAACTTTTCACCACTCTTCACTTTTTAACTGATCAGAATAGCCATCTTCCATATCATAAATATATATATCCAATAAATTTCGTTGCAACGCACGAGCAGAAAACTAGTAGTATAAACATGTGACTATATTTTCCCCTTTTCGAGGGAACTATGGCATATGTCTCAGGTTTTAAAAAATATACCTTCTTTATTGTCTTATTTAATTACAACAGTGGATGCACACTCGACCGTGCACTGTGGTCAAAAAGCTAAATAGCTAATGGTGATTTTTTTTACGTACAACATATGGGAATATTGTCACTGTTTATAGTGTCAATGGTGTAAGCCTGGAGCGTTCATCTTCATTCTTGGTTTCTTAGCCCTGATCAACTCGGCTTCGGCTTCTGGCTTATTTTTCACTATTCATAAGTTTCATCTTTTTCTGAACTTTTGGCTTTTCGTTGAGCTTTTTTGCCGGTTCTTTTTTTCCCGTATTTGTTTGTATTATACGTAATGAGCTAACATATTTTTTTATTTTTTATTTTTTTTAAATTTAATTATGCTAAATAAGCCTCTGTCAGCTACAGTGCTTTTTTCAGCCAGCTACAGTGTTTTCAGCCATAAGCCACGAGTTTTTCAGCTGAACCGATCACCACCTTAGTTTTGGAATCATGGGAAGGTAGACCCTGATCTCTAGGTTTCTCAAAAGGTTCCATTTCAAAAAAAAGTTGTACCGGATGTTTTTTCTTGTAGTAGTAGTAGTAGTATGTTTAACCTTTCATTCTTCTTACTTGCAGTATTTAGTCAAATATCTGGGAAGGATGGTTTGAAGCATTTTATGGAATTTATGAAAACAGTCCTTGCAGTAATTTTTTTTGCCTCAAATAGTTCGGTCCTCGACCCACAGATGATTGGGGTCCGTTCTTTTTGGTTTTAACTTATGGTTTTTGGCTACAGCTTATAACTTTTAGGTTGTTTGTGAGAGAAATCACGGAGTGACAGAAACTCGTATATAGTTTAGCCGATATAAATGAAGTTGCTACAATGTGTACCACAATCAGCTTGTAGGTATCACCTTGAAAAAACACTCTGCTTAAAAGCTAGTTAGAAAAAAAATGAAAAGCAGTTTTTAAAAGTTGAAAGAATAGGCTCCAAATATTTGCATGTAAAACAGGCTGTCAAAGAACAAAGCGATCAGCAATGTTGGTAGTCAACAACTACTCCTACGATTACAAGAATGTAGTGCACAAAATACATATTTGCTTTCTCATTTGTAGATGTGTGTGCTTGTGTGTCCGATGCAATTGACCTTGCAATCCTCCTAGTACATCAAAGTGTGCACTTGGCCAAAATCCCCTTGTTTTGAAGGTGGCGCTGCTTAGGAGTGGATATTGAGTCGGCTCGGTTCGGGAAAGCTCGTTAGCGAGGAGGCTTGGCTCAGCTCGTTAAGCTAACGAGTTGGAAAGGTAGCTCGGCTCGGCTCGGTAGTAGGCTCGAGTTTAGCTCGTTAGGCTCAGTAGGAATACTAATTCTCTCAATCAAACAATAGGAAAAAAACCAAATTACGCAATGACCAACAAGTAAAAGACAATGACTAATGAGTTGATTAATCAATGATGGTTTCATTTCATACATAACAGAAAAGGCTACTAAAAGCTGGTGAATCCTATTGCTATTTACTATGTCTTGTATGTTACTACCGGTCCAATAATCTAGCAACACAACAAATCTAGTTGGTTGATCATTACTATCTAGTTTTGCAATTGTTATAGATAAGAACAAGATGGTCATTATCTTGCAATACTATGAGAAGTAGCATAGCAAGTAAAATTTCAATAACAAGTTTTACCAAGCACCTACCACCCTTAGCTTTGTATATCTCACATGCATATGTACCGGGCGACCGAGCCTAACGAACCAGCGAGCGGCTCGCGAGCTGGCCTGGCTCAGCTCGTTAGGCAGCTGAGCTAACATCCTGGCTTGGCTTGGCTTGTCTCGCTTATACTACGAGCCGAGCTGAGCCTACAACGCGCCGAGCCGGCTCATAAGTCTCAAGCTTTTTACCACCCCTAGTGCCGCCAGCTGAGCAGCTACTCTGCTTTCCGATTCCTTCACGTGCTTCTTCTAATGTCTTTTTACTTATTGTTTTTATTGAGACGTTTCTTCAATATCGGCAGAGATGCTACTCCGTTTTGGATTAGCATCGATTTTGTTGCTTCTTCACGCGACTCAGCCTTAGCTAGCAGACGGAACATGATGTGTCCCTGCTCCCGATTCGAGTACGGCGCAAACGGAAGATTGCGAGGTACGTGGCTTCGACCATATCCCACAGAAGGCGCGCGATTTGATTGGATGCTCGCCTGGATGCTGCAATGTATTGCCGTACAGATGCCGTTCGGTGTAGCCTTGGGCGTTGCTTCACGCCCGTCTAGGTGCTGCGTGATATTTATAATGAAGCTCTTTACTTCTCTATAGTTTACAGAGTATATTTATAGTATTTATAAAGGACTTTAGATAGAGTAGAAATCCGAATTGGAAACGAGAATAAAATAGAATCAGGATCACACGTATACAAATCACATCATGCAACTTCTTTGATTATTGGATGATTGTTTATACCACGAGATTGGACACTTACCCCGTTGACGTTTTCTGACAAATATCTTGCATCTTGAGTCTGGAGCCAATGTTTGCACCACAGATGTTTCACGTGTTCCGGCTTTCTGCGTTGAATTTTGCAGAGCGCAGCACTCACAAAACCACGTATGCAGCTAAAGCCACCGAGCGAGTCGTGTGTGTGGTCGATCGGCAGCTGACAAGTCAATCGCATGCAGGATACTTCTGCACGTCCACTTCGATCGGCTGTCAAAAGGACAAACTCACGCTTGTAACATCTAAGATGTAATGCTTTGTACAATAAAGTCTGTTCGCAGTGTAGAAATTTTTTCTGCTATTTAGATAATTAAATTACTTTATATGCAATTCATGTGTTCTAAACAAAAGCTAACTCTTACAGTGTTGAGTGACGGTACATAATATCATACATTTTGCCCATCTTCTTAACACACACGGTAGTAGTGGATGTAACCATTACTTGATGAAAGCACTAGGGATTGTTCAGAAGCGGTTAATATAGTGACATACCAGGGATTGTTCAGAAGTGGTCATCTCAAGGTTCCCAGTGGGGATTAAAGTCCCGCTCATTTCAGTTTCAATTTCTAGCTTATTTTTTACTATTTATAAATTTCGTCTTTTTTAAAACTTTTGTCTTTTTTGAGCTTTTTTGCTGGTTTTTTCCCCATATTTGTTCACGTTGTCCGTAATAAGCTAACATATTTTTCTATTTTTAAATTTAATTACGCTAAATAAGTCACCTTCAGTTACAATACAATTTTAAATATAAACCACAGTTTTTCAGCCCAACCGAGCGGACCTAAGCCTCATGCTCGGGTACGCTGACCACGGCACCATGGCAGCGTGGCCACAGAAGATCGCCGCCAAAATTATGCTGCCGTGTGTCAAAGACTAATCATTACACTTTGGAGTGCGGAGAAAGTCAGTGAGCTAATGGGGGTCGAGTAACCTGCCCTGTCGATCGATATTACGGCTTAATCGCGACAACGCCACTAATGATTGATTAGTGCCGGGGATTAGCTTATTAATCACAAACGCATTCCTTTCTTTGGGGCGATTTGGAGATGTTTGTAAAAGGTTGGAAGCTCCTGCACGGGGAGCTGCCCAAGTCAACCAATTGCCGGTAATGCGCATTTGTTTAACTGATTAATTAGCAAAGTAAAAGCTTTACTCCTGGTGAGGAGGAGAGGACTCGCGAGGACGGGATAGACTAATAATGGAGGCCGTGTTGACAGCTTTGGACGACGTCGCTCGCAGCTGCAGGCCGGCCGGTGAGCTTTTGGGGGAAATGATGACGAAGACGACGACGACGACGCGTGAGGCAGCTTTCACTCTCAGTACTGCCATTGATTTCTCTCTCTTTAGCTACTTCTTCTCTGTATTTGATTAGTTTTTTTCCTTGTCAATCTTGCTTTCTTCCCGCGAGATCTGCAGCAGCATCCGCATGCAACACTTGGACCACGGGTGACAGCTGGGTTGGTGCATCTTCTTCTTCTCTCACTATCTCTCGGTGGTGAGAGATGAGATCAATCCGAAGATCATCATCGTCTCTATGATATTATAACCAAAGTCAATTTTGACTTGTCTTGCCCTGTCCAACTGTGGCCGGCCAGCTAGCTGGTGGTTTGATTGACTAATTGGAGTTGATTAATAAAAGGCGGAGAATAAAGTCAGCCTAGCTAGCTAAAACGAGAAAACTAATTGAGCAAGCTGCTAATGGCTAGCTAGGGTCCGGCTGGTCGGTTAGGCTCCTTACCAACGTGAGTCCAGTCAGGCCGCAATACTGCATATGCGTATGCGGTATGTCCAATATATACACTAGCGTCAACCTAGCTAATTTTTGGTATATATAGTACGTTTTGCATCCATATTTACAAAAATAGCCGTATGTGAACGGCAATAGCAAAATGACACTTCTACCACTCAGTCACTGGGTGGCAGTGGCATGCAGGTGACACGTGGCGTCTCGGGTGCCTGCCGCCTGACCACCGGGTGGCCACACGCCCGCCGCCCGGCTACTGAACAGCAGGTGACCTACCGCCCCACCACAATAAGGCAGGTAGCCAGCTTAATTACATGCTTAAATACTATTTTATGTATTGTATTTGTTTAAATTTTCAAAAAATTATTGTGTAATTTTTATGTGTAGCTTTCTGACACAACATACTTAATTGTGTAATTTTTGGCAAATTTATTCACTCTGAATGTTGCTCAAAAAATCGTAATATTGAGATATTTGTAGGAGTTATTACATATAGCAAAACGAGCTCCAAAAATTACGAAATTTTATGTGAAATCTCTCAACATAGTCTACCTAATTGTGTAATTCTATGGGAATTTTATATGCTCCAAATTTACCATGTTAATTTAATCGTCATTAGCGATATGCGATGCATATTTTGCAGTGCGTGATCTCTGTCTTTCGCACATATATCGGCCCATTGCTGCTATATTTCTTTTCCCGCTGCGTCCTTTGCACAATTGTCACTCTGCCCGTGCCGTCCCCCTCGCGCGCTCCCTCCTCCGCACTGATGTCGTTATGTCTGCGTCATCCCCTCTTGCCCGCACAAATGTCAGTCTATCAATGTTGTCCTGCCTCGTCCGCTCCCTCATGCGCACATATATCACTCTTACCATGCTGTCCCCAGTCACCCACGGTACTGCATATCAACAAACGCGTCCATAATTTCTAGTGGCATCGCACCAGGTTCCCTTTTCGCTCGGCTTCAAATACGGAGCTCTCGCAATTACTCATCGCTCATGTAAACTGCGTTTCATTTCTTGTAGGAAGAAGAATCTACGTCATATAGTAACATAGCATGACAAACACCGAGGGGCCAGTCGGAGTGGGGTTACCAAAGGAAGACCTTCCCCTGGAATGAAGGGAGGACTTCGACCCTAACTACTGCTTGATGCCAAACAGACACATTCAACTGGTATGGCTGAAATATAGACACAGGGAGGATGTGGTCATTTAGGTCGTTAAAGGCCATTTCGATGGAGGGCGATGCTTCTTCCGATGCCCACACTCTAGGGTACAATTAGCCAATAGTTTATTTTTTTACTGCTAATAGAACTTCCATGTTAACCCTCCTTTCCAGAATATGGCAAAATGCAACTTCGTCTGCTCGATCGATCCTCCAAAGATCTCTGTAGTTCATGTTCAAGCCGTAGAATTGAAACTCTGCACTCCATGTACTAAAAAGGTATTGCATGTCATAGTACTATGAGATGTACAACTTGGACATCTGCCTCATTTGCACATATGCCTTATACACATGCGAGCGTGGCTTGTGCAGGAGCTTCGGTTTGCTGTAGGTGCATGTTGCAAGATCACCCAAGGTGCATGCCTATTTCATTTCACCCCTGGCATGATTGTTCACATATTTCTGCCAAAATCTCTTCTCATATATTCCTCCTGAGGCCATTGATTACCTAGATGTCGTGCATTCGGACTTTCTCCATCTTCTGATCCATGTGTCTCTTCATGTTCCCGGATTATTTCTTGCCTTCGTCTATTTGTTGACTGGCCGCAGTGGCTCTATTGACGAAATAACCCATAGTACGAGTCCATGTCTCCTCCACGATCGCGGTAATGGAAAGGCACCGCACGCTTTTGAGGACATTGTTGTACACCTCAGGTATGTTGGTCGCCATAATCTCATACCTCGCACCGTTCGTGTCATAGAGAACGGATCATTTCTCTAATTCAGGAGCGTGCCGACGAATCCACTTCGAGATACTTATGGCACCATAGGGTTGCTCTCCCTCCGTAGTTCGTCTTTCTAGCTCTGTTCAGATGTACTCGAACTGTCGTATCTGGTTTTACAGACACAATGTCTTGAACATCTTCAAACTTCCTGGTTACAGAACCGTGTGAACAAATTAGATGTAAGACCGCCCGGCGACCAAGCGACAGAAGTGATATTTTTATCATTACTGTACACATATGACTATTTTTATAAATACGAATACAAAATAAATTATATATATATATATATGTATATATATATGCCAAAAACTCCAACGTAGCCTCCTGGTGTACAGTACTGTACTAGGTGATTTCTTTTGGCAGGCTGAATGGATGCACTGTAGATTTGTAGCCTGTGCGAGCTATATAGGACTACAAGAATGGGTTTTTTCCCAGTAGCACGACCGGGCCCTCGTACAATGCTCCTACATGCGGCGCCTAAATATTTTAGCCCAAGCGTGCCGTGTGCCGTCTCTACCGACCTGCGGTGTCGATCTCCGTACAAAGGCAGGCGGCGGCGACGTGCTGCAAGACACGTACGTACTTGCGTGCCGCGAACGTGCACTTGGTTTGCGTGCGCCGCCCGATTCCAACGGACGAAGTAACCACCGGCCGGCGAAACCGCGAGGAAAGTAACCCCCACCTGACCGCACCACCGTGCACCGTCCCCGCCCACGCACACGCAGCGCTTCTGTGCGGCTGCGCCTGGCCCGGCGCCGCCGTCCAACCACCGGCACGCGCGGCCAGCACCACCCCCTCCCCACCCTAGCGGTTGACTCCCCAACTCACGGCCGCCGCCTCGTCGACATCGACGGCCGCGTCGTCGCAACGCGCGCAAGCCGCACCAAAGTCGGCCGGTGCGTCCGCGGCCGGGCGCGCCGTCGATCTGTCTGACCCCCCGGAACAAAACGACAGCGGAGCGGTGCGTTTGCATTTTCATAAGTCAGCGGCTCGGCGGCGCTGAAATTGATGAATCGCCTGTCCGCCTTGCTGTCCACCACGCAAATGGATGCCCCGGCCGCTGGATTCGCAAACAGTCTCGATGGCCTGCGAAGCCCAGGCCCAATTAGATAGAGCCAATCCAGTTCAGTCTTCTGTGCATACAAACAACCGTCGCAGATTTTTGTGGCCCAGCCCAAGATTTCTTCCCTCCCCCCTTTGCTTGCATACATACATCCGCCCATGATATTTGTGATCTTGAAACATGAAAGGATTTGCATGTACTGCCGTATTAAGGGAGCATCTTGTTTAGGCAACCGTCTCATTACTCCCTGCTAAATTGACCTTGACAGTTGACGAACATACACGAATGTCATTTGTCTTAAAATATGATCCGTGGATAGCAAACACCTCTCTTCTCCGTTATGAAGGCAGAAGCTATACCTCTCCCACTTCAAAAAAAGAAAAAAAAAGTCACATCACTATGCAGAAACCAGGTTCGGATTGTTACTAGTTGTCCAAGCGCCTTAGACATTCGAACTACTACGTACGCACCAAGCAAAGACCAGGTCCTGTTGATTTGTTTCAATGTATCCTTAACGAATTTTATGTGCTAGTTAACGTTTGTCGCATTATCATCAGTCAGTTTCATTTTTTTCTGGAGACGGCCTTTCAAATTCAAACAATGTAGACAGTAGGAGGCATGGATACTAGTTATAGTGCAGTTCCAAGCTGCTGCTTATTTCTTTTGTTCAGTTCTTGTTGGGGCTACTTTATGGTTTCTTAGCAGGCTTGAAAGGCTAGGAATTCTGCAGTATCACAAAGTAATGTAAGAAAATAATGTCAGAAAAAAACTAAGTAAGCCTGCTTCATGCTGAAGCGATACTGGAGGCCATCCGCTAATCTGCAGTGTCACAAAGAGGAAGTAGAAAAAAAAACAGGTTTGATCGGGGACAACAAGTGGTGAGGTTTCAGGCGTTCAGCATCCTGACTCCGGATCAGTTACGTACTCAAATATAGGGTGGAGTTTGTCTGAACCTCTTTGACTGCATGCGGCAAATGATGTGTTTGACAGGAGCATGGTTGGATATATGGAATCTTGAAGCACAGCGTGCCGTTTTGGCAGAAGATACACTGCTCCCATTCAATGGAAGCGATGAGCGTATATATATATCGTTGCCTCTTTTCACGAGCAAACAAAGTTAACATATGGTCACGGTTGGTGTGTCGAAGGAAGAAGAAAGCTTAGCTGGCGCGCGATATCTATGCGAGAGTGTGAAGATGGAAAGGGCCCGTGTATACATGGGTCAGTCAGTGTCTGAAGCGCACGCCCGACCATCCAACCTGCCGTCAGTATGGGCAGGCAGAAAGGCACTTTTCTCTGTCTCGATCCAAGCAGCGAAGAGGTAGCTGCCCAAGTGCAATCATGCTCATGTGTAGCTAATTTTCCGGACGTCAGGCACAAGACAAAAGTGCGGTTCGAGTAAATTTGATCATATTTGAGTCAACTGCAGATACAGCTAGTTAGAACAAGAAAAGTCTGAATATGTGCAACAACCTGCGTTTTCTAACTAATCTAACCGTCGTAATTAGTGTCCTAATAACGATTAAACAGTCAAACCAACATTAGAGATTAAACTCTTTAATTCGGTTCTCGCCGAGAGAATTCAACTTAATAAACGCAATAAAAATAAATCAACCACAACTCAATTATTCATTGGTACAATTACAATAGAGAACCAAATTACGAATGTAAATTCATCTTGTGCATATATAATTGTATCCGTATCAACATAGAATAGAAATTGCATTTAGACTAGTATACATTCATACCATTTGTACATCAAAAATAAAAGGAAGACGAAGTTACATTTAAGTCATTGCCTACATAAGAATCCGTTGTCGAACCTCCACCACACTGCTATTCCATTTGTGAGCAAATCAGTAAATAAAACACCGAACAAAAGAATAAATAGAAATAAGCGAAGCAACGAAAGAAGATAGAAATTGCCGTCAGAGCCCTAGAGGTTAAGTTCCGGCGGGGCAGTCCGTTCACGGAGATACTTGACCGTCCGGGGGTCAATCGACACCTCTTACAACCATAGGATCATCACTCAGTACAAATAAACCTGAGTGATTCTCGAAGGATATAGAAACCAGCCAACGTAAACCAAATCACCATAATGCCCTTTTGAATTCCACACGGCAACAGGAGAGCCAGCAAGGACACAGTCACAGAGAGACAGCGCATGCCTCTGAGAAGGCACAGAACAGCTAGACAACACAGCCAACCGAAGAAAAGAGAAGGGAGAAGGAAGTCTGAGCATGACACTAGCCGACACAGCACACTCATTCCTTCTTTCCCTATTCGTTCCAAGTCCAAAAAAGAACCATAGCCACATAGCAGAAGCCAAACCGCAAGGTGGAAGCAAGGCGAGCCGACCAGGAGCAAGGCGATGGCAATGGCAAGAAGCCAGACCACAGGCCACGAGACCGTCAACCCTAGGAGGAGGTCACCACCAAGCGACACCCAAGCAACCGAGAAAGCGACCGCCATGATCAACTTCCTTCTTCCCAAAGCAACTCGACCATCAACCGGTAAAGGTAGCCCACCAATTACTCATAGCAATAGCATCAATTTCTCAATAATAAACCTTGCATGGCCATAGACAATAAGCCACCAGTCGTTGTCACTGAGCACCACTAGGGCACCAGGGGACCAGCACAGAGAGCACCAACCGGAGGTAGAGAAAGAGAGTAGAGGGAGTAAATAGTATCAAGGAGGTTTACCATAGACAAAGATCGGTGGTGGCGCACTACCATTAGCGTAGTCCATGCACCAACAGCCATCACACACTCCCTCGGTGTGCGAGCGACTTTGAGCTCTACCATGACTGGCCAAGGCAGCTCATCTCCATGCCGATCACACCATGAGCAAACCAAATTGAACCAAATCAAAATAGCAAACAATTCAACCACAAAACCGGGATGCATCCGAGGGAGGAGGCGCCAGATTCGGGCCGTAGGCCACGGATCTGGTAGCAGCAAACCAGTCGAGGGATGGGCAGTGAGGTGAGGGCAGCCATGACTGACGGCGCCAAGGTAGCGCGGTGCAGTGGGACCGGTGGCGCGAGGGGAGAAGAGAGTAGGGGAAGTGAGGCGCCACAAGGGACGGAGGAGGCGCACGGAGGAGCCGGTAGTGGAGGCGCCAGGGCCGGGGGGAGGCCAAGGCGGCGCGGCGCCGGGATCTGATTAGATCGAGAGAGGAGGAGGAGGTCGGGAGAGAGAGAGAGAGGGACGGAAGGAAATGAGGGCGTCGACGGAAGGAAAAAAGAAAAAAAGAAGAAAAAGAAAAGGGGAAGAAAAAGGAAAAAATAAAATAAAATAGGCAAAATAAAATGTTGCAGACTAGATTTTGCTAAATTTAGGGGTACTCGCTAAAAGATGTACATTATAAAAATCTCGTCGTATAAGAGTTGTCACATGTAAATAAATTAATTGGATATCCTAAGATCTGCATAATGGAAGGTAGCCACATACAGGGAGGGAGTTTGTGCCGAGATCGAGCCGTACGAGGGTCACATCATATATGAGGAGTGGGATGACTAGAGGCCCACGGATAGCTCGGACTCTACCACTAGGGTATTTGTGCTATGAGTGTATTGTAGTTATATTCTCTCTCGTATAATTAGAATGCTGAACTAAACTCTTTCCTGGTATTGTAATATTTTAATTGAATAAGTTATATGAAACTTTAGCCCTGCGTGGTGATCTGAATGTATGTAATCTTCTATCTCTAATTATTGTTCTATTGCAATACTCTAGTAAACTTATTATTCATTAAAACGATATTTTGTCAGTTATAACGAATAATAATCATTGACTAGCATTATTACCCTATGTTAATATAGCGGGTCACCATAATATGTCCCTTGTTTCAAAAAGAAAAAAAGGGAAAGTCTGAATATTTCAGGTTGTGCGGAGGTACGGCAGGCCGGCCGAGAAACAACCGGTTGCAGGCTGTGAGTTACTGCCGAGTCAAGCCGACATTGCTTGGTTTACCGTCCACATGCATGGGATCAGTAACTAACTCGGTTACTAGACAATTTTTGTCACTTACATTTTGGCACTGCATTGCGAGGTTTAAACGTTCCGTGCCTATCTGGATCAGCCAGTGTTGTGTGGTAAAAATCCTTCTGACTTCTTGAGAACGAGGCTGACAAATTGGGATACTCAGTTCACATAAAAAATCGATGGCTAGCTAGTTCGCTGCCGTAATTTACACAGCACAAAGGATTTGGCGCCACCAACCTAAGTATTGCCTCACCTCGTTCTTTCCAACCATATTTTAGCTAGTAGACAAAGTGACAAGCTTTGGGAGTTTTGGTTAGTTTCTGCATGCCAACAAATTAACCGATTCCTAAATCAACGGCAATACGGTGTACAGTTCCTACACCTGTAGTCCCAACATTTCAAAGCTGCAGAACACTACGGCCACAGCCCACGGACTCTCTATGACATACAGTCCCCAGCCAGCATTTCCGGATACATGCCAAGAACACTTTGAAGACACCCACCCCAGCTAGTATTTCTCTATGACATAAGTGTTGTGTTTTTTGCCAATGGCTTTTGCCTTTTGGCTGAAATGACACTATAACGGTTGTTAGTTTTTTCTAAGATATTTAATTAAAAAATAAAAAAAATATCAATATATCTCCACAGATAATACGAAGGAAAAAAATAAAAGAGAAAAAAAATAGAAATGTCGTATTAAAAAGTCAATGCGTTCTGAATGACATTAGGCTTTTAAAAACTAAAAGCTATCACTGTTCGGAATGGGACATGACCAGCCCATTGTTATTGCCACACACTTTGGCATATACTTAACAGCTTGGCATCATGTCCTATACTTACAGCATTATTTTTTTACATGTACTTAGTTGAAATTGTGGTTTGTGCACGCAGCCTATCAGCAGTACAGTACTACACTACTACTACCATCAACCATGCATCAACTGGCCGGCCGACCAAGGCGACCAGATTCAGGCGCTGGACGCTGAGCCCTGTAGACGTAGGGACGGCGAAGATACGATCGATCTCTCGCGTGCGTGGGCTCGTTAGAGCTCCTGCTTCTGCCTTCTCATTTCTCGTCTCTTATTTTCGCTTTTTTGACGGTATGGTTTTTCTTAGTTTTTTTGTCTTTTATTTTTTTGCTTGTTCTTTTTTATTGTTTATGATGATATAATTTTTTATTTTTAAATGTAATTATGTTGAAAAAACCATTAGTAACTACAACATATTTTTAGCCGTTTAATACAAAATAAACTATAAACAGGAGATTTTAATCCCAAATAAGCCTCATCACTGCTCGCACACTGCATGCATGGCTGAAAATCCAATGAGTCATCAAGCCTGCCTGCCTAGCTCACATGCCGATGGTGTCCCCTACCCCTGAGCTGCTTCCTCTCGGCGCCATAGATTCTCGCGAGTTCGATGGCTCCACCCCACCAACCGCGCGCGCGGCCGGCCGACGGAAAAGCCTGCGCGCCGCAGTCCATGATTGCGCTCGGCTCGGCCTCAAGAGGCCGTACAACCGGAGTGTCCCATCGGTCCAAGAAGGCATGGATCTTTACTTACCTCCACAACGATATGCCGGGTAAAAAAAACTTTGCAGAGCTGAGATAATGGCGGTACTACAGTGCTAGCTAAGCACAATTATTGGCGTGTCAAGGCTTTAAGGGTACTAGTAATACCTTAATGGGGTGTGGTTTTAATTTCACGAATGTCTATACATCATTCAACTATTTTTTAGACAAAAACAGTTAGATTGATCTGGGACGTTAGATCTCCATCCAACGGATCTCCTCATATAAGCCCCCCTCCAAAAAAAAATAACCCCCTCTAAAAAAATGATCTAGGGTATTGGATCTCCATCTAACGGCTCAAAATCTGACTGTTTTATCCTAAAAAATAGTCGAATGTTGTATATACACTCCCATTAATTTCTTTAAGAAAGATTTGATAAAAATGCAGTTATCATGTAGCACTGTTCGTACCATGTTTATGTTATGGTTTTACATGGTTGTGTATATGTTCAGAAAGAGATTTAAGTGTGTTGATTTGCTTGCAAGAGACCATGTGAGGGCAGTTTGGAATAGCAAATATTGCCCTTCCGAGCAAAGCTGTGCAATATATTATTTGGCAGTTGCGGCAGCATCTTCTTGATCAGCTAGCACATTAGTCTAGCTCACTCTCATCAAGCTTGACGTAATCCGGGCACCTACCCCTTCAATTATCCAAAATCCCCCCACACGATGATCACTAAGCCTCTGAAATGTGGAGTGTATGTATATATATATCATGGATGGACCGTCTTAATTCGGCCGGTACAACGAAGCCCATCAAGCACACTGTTTGCAAATAGTGTGTTGACAATGTCTGCATGTGCCCCGGTGTCTCACCAGAAACAAATGTGGTGCTAATGCACTAGACCTGAAATGCGACGCTTGTTCCGAAATTGTATGTACAGCACTCTCCAGATTAATCTACCAATGGTAGTACCCAATGTGATAGTAATTACGACGATCTCAGCGAGACACTGCAACCATCAATCTGCTAGTTGTTGGTTCAGTTTCAATCTCGAAGCTAAGCGGCACTTATTCAGAACATGCAACAATGCTGAAGCCAGCGGCGGGGCGGGGGGCTCGAGCCCCCCTACCGTTACCAGACCCTTAGAGCCCCCCTAAATTTTTAGCTATATATGTATAATGTAGAAGGGGTTGAGGTCGAGCTGAAAGTACTTCAACCCCTCCAAAAAAATTTTCTGGATCCGCCACTGGCTGAAGCATATGGGCCATTTCAGGTCGGCAAAGATGAAATGATGAACAAACCAACATTAAGGTGGTGATCAACTCGGCTTAAAAGCTCATGGCTTATGGCTGAAAACACTGTAGCTGGCTGAAAAAAGCACTGTAGCTGACAGAGGCTTATTTCGTATAATTAAATTTAAAAATATAAAAAATATGTTAGCCCATTACGTATAATACAAACAAATACGGGAAAAAAAAGAACCGACAAAAAAGCTCAACAAAAAATCAAAAGTTCAGAAAAAGACGAAATTTATAAATAGTGAAAAATAAGCCAGAAGCCATAAGCCGAGTTGATCACAGCCTAAGATATGAACCACTAATCCTCTTTTCTAGTCTAACTCTCTCTCTCTCTACCCTATTACACACTCCAAGGAAAGATCATGTGCAGACCTAAAGAGCAACCATGACTGACACTGACCACTAGGTGTAGTATTGACTAAACTAGAACTATCCCATATACAAAACGGAAGGAAGAACAAACCAAGCAATTAAACAAAACGAAAGCGATTAGGAGAAAGAACATCTCAGCTTCTGTCGACTGCAACCAAGCACGTGGGCTCCATCAGCAGGCACCAGAAAAGAGCGAGGAGCAGCGCATAAACAAATTAACCAGCCCATCTTCTCATCACTCCACAGTCTCACAGGCAGCAAAAGATTCCCGGTCTCCAACACATGCAATTGATGCAACAAAAGTCTCCTCTGTTCTTCCCTGCTGCAAGAACAGATTCAGAGATCGTTTTTTTTTCTCGCCATCAAAAACAGCGGTACAGTACAGCAGTCGAGATAGAATAGTCTATTCCATAGATTCGAGTGTTCGTATACAGTAGTGGACTAGTTGTGGTTGTAGTACAAAAGTGAGCGTTATGATGAGTGATGACCTCGGACTTTTGGAGCAGGGACAGTGGCTTGCTTGGCCCAGACTGTTGGGGCGCGCGCGCTTGCGCTTACTTTGCCACAAAGCAACAAAGGCGAGGTTGGTTAATGGTGGTCATGGCCTCCCTCGAGGTAAAGCGAGCGCGACGACAACCGAAGCAGAGGAGGAGAAGAAGAAGAACCGGATTCCAAGGTGGAAAATAGCTAACGTTTTACGGTTTAGGAACTGTCCAAAACTAGACAAGTTGTTGCTGCTGCGTGGAGTGTTAGTAGCCATTGTGAGAGTACGACTATTATCAGTGATTAAAGAAACAAACTTTGGGTTTGGTATTTATGCCCATTCTTCGTTCCAATTGAACTTTTTGTTTTCTGACTTATTTTTTATTATTTTTAAATTTCGACTTCTTATGATTTTGTCTTTTTTTTAGCTCTTTGTACTAGTTTTTTTCCGTATTTGTTTCTATCATCTCTAATCTGTTTTTCTTTTTAAATTTTGTAAATTTAGTTACGCCAAATAAATTATCATCAGCTACAATATAATTTTAGCTAGTTAGTATATTTTTAACTATAAATCAACTTATTTTAGTCCAATCGAGTGGCCCTAGACTTCTTGTTTAGTAGCCTTTGTTACTTGTGACACACTGAGAGAGACAAAGAATCTTGTGAGACAAAATGCTAGAACATTGATATGATAGTGGAGTAGTAATGATCAAATAATAACTAATGCAATGAACTGTAGTGTCGCTCAAGTTACTGGCGTTGTGTAGAACTGAAGGAAAAAAATGGGAATATGGGGCTTTGTTTTTACCTGTGTTCCTGCCTCTGCTTCTGTGGGAGGCTTGCCTGCCTTAGAACGGCAGGCTCTTGGAGGTGGAGGCGGCGGTGAGCGCCTTGAGATTCTCCGACGGCGCCGGCGCGAGGTCCTGCGGGAGCCGCGCGCGGCGCACGATGCGCCGCATGTTGCTCTGCAGGCTCTGCTGCACGAGCTGCCGCACCGCGAGCTTCTCGTCGCTCATGCCAGCGTCGGGCTCCCCCTCGGTGTCGTCCCGCCACCCTCCGGCTCCGCGCTCCTGCGGCGCGGATACCGTGGCCACGATGCCGGAGGCGTCCGCGACATGCTTGCCCTTGCCGGCCCGGAGGATCTCCAGGATCCTGGACGCGCGCTTCTGAGCGAGCGCCGTGCCCACGAGCGTGAGCTCCAGGAGCGCGGACGTGGCGCCGGCCTCGGCCATGGCCGCGCGGTCGCCGTAGCTCCGGTGCGCCAGGACCATCAGCACGTACGCGGCCTTCTCCTGGCAACCTGGCTCGTCCGACCAGTTGAGCACGTCGACGAGGACCGGGACCGCGTCGGGGGCGCGGCTCACCGCGCGGCGGCCCTCGGGGCAGGCGGCCACGAGGTTGCAGAGCGCCGCGAGGGCACGGTCCGTCACGGGCATATCCCCCACCGCGGCGACGAGCGACGGCGCGAGCCCCGCGGCCAGCAGGTGCGGCGCGTTGGCCGCAGCGATGGAGAGGTTCAGGAGCGAGCGCAGCGCGTCGTGCCGCGCCTGCTCGGTGGTCGCAGCCTCAAACGTGCGCACGAGGAAGGGGACGGCGCCGGACGCGCCGATGATGGGTTTGTTCGCGTCGAGAGCGCTGAGGCAGAGGAAGTTGGCGACGAGCGCCTCCGTCAATGCGCCGGACTCGCCCTCCGCAATGCGGAGCATCTTGTGCACGGCGCCGGCCTGTGCGATCGCCGCCTTGTTCCTACAAATCAAAGCAGCTTCCACGAATCAGAAACCAAACACCCAGATCTGATCAAGAAACAGAGGAGGTCAGGGAACGCGGCAGTAACAGCTCACCTGTCATTGCCGATCCCCAAGTTGAGCAGCGCGTACAGAGCGGCGGTCAGGAGCTCCTCTCCGCCGTCGCTCTCGTCGAGCATCGCGACGAGCGGCGGGATGGCGCCGAGCATGGCGAGTATTTCCCTCGCGTCGGCGTCGTCCTTCGCCTTCCTCCGCACCACCGTGGCCGCCTCGATGCGGCACATGTCACCACGAGCACTGTCACCGTCGCGGACCTGAAGGTTTCCGACGACAACCTTCAGCTCCTCGAGCGCCTCCACCTTCCTGACGGCCGCGTCAGCCTCGACCTCATCGTCACCGCACTCCGACGGCTCCGCCCTGAGCAGCTCCGCAAGCCGGTTGGATCGCGGCCTCGGCCTCGGCTGCGGCGACCGGAACGCGGTCCGGCTGCGGCAAGAACTGCCGCCGCCGCCGCACGTCAGGACCTCAAGAAGCTTCCTCCGCAGCGCGGCGGCCGAGAAGATAGGCCAGAGCCGGAAGCCGCCGGCGTCGGCGTGCGCGCACCTCGCCACCATTGCCCCCTGCTGCTTCGGCCGCAAGTCACATTGGCCAGAGGGGGAGGGACACTTGGCAAGGAGTGGCGCTTGTTAAATGCATAGAGTAGAGACGAAGCCGTGGCGCGGTACAGTCAGAGGGGTTTACACTAAATATGTACCGTACCATCATCTACATCTATATAAAATAACCTTATATATTGTACCGATTTAATACCAATCATACCGGCTTAATATCATACCGATCAATACCAGTCATACAAGTGAAATTAATAATATCATTTATTAAATTATATATTATATTTGATAGTATTACTATGTATTTAAAATAATATTATAAATGATATTTAGTGTATATAATTAAACAAATATATATATATACTCATATTATTATGTTAAACTCGAAACGATATATTGATATGGATCGGTGTGAAAGTATACCATTTTAAGGACCAAATATGGTTTGACAAGTATGGACTATACGTACGTGTGAAGACCACGGAGATGGTGGGGCCACATAGGGCCATGTGGCCAGTGGGATAACATGTCGAAGAAAGGAAAATCAAAGGCTATTTAATGTGATTGGAGCTGGGGACTTCTGATGAGCCTCATGGGTGCTTTCACTGGATTGGCTTGTTTATGGTTATGGTCACACAGGCATAGTAACTGCTTACTACAGTTGGATTTCGCAGTGAACCACTGGCAAGGTGATTAGAAATGTGAGCAATGCTATCCAACTTAGCTGCGCCAGGTCAGCAAATGACGTTTTGTGTGTAGCTTGTTTTCGCTATGACTTGGTGTGCAACTTGATGGACGATGGAGCCGTTTGGTTCGTTGCACTTTGCCAGGCTCAAATTAGGTAAATTTAACTTTTGGAAAGTTAACTTATACAAAAGTTAGCTGCGGCAATTTGGAAATTTTGGGACCACTATTTGGTTTGTTGCTATAATTATGAAGCGGGTTGTAGGATCAGTATGGCAATAGAGGGGTAAATAGTGCCTTTAAATTTTTCTCCAAATATTTACTGATTTTTCGTTCTAATTGTTATGAGAAGCTATGAAGATCAAAAAACCAAAATTCTGAAAATTCATTGTGCTACAATAAAAACATCATTATTCCAAATCCAACAACCATGTAATTTTTGATCCGTAGATCCAAATAACTTGAAACCTAAAACAAGGCTAGATCATGACCTTAGCAACCTATCCCAACCAATTATCTTGAAAGAAACAAAGAGAATTAGGATATTTTGGTTCAAAAAGCTTTTGCTGCACTAAAACCATAAATTTAGTCAACTCTCAAATCAAGGCTCCAAATCAAATGAATGTACCTTCTCTAGGATGTCAAGAATCTATTCCAATTAACGATCAAGAAAATCGTTATCAAAGTTACGACATTTTTCTATTTGAAGAAAAGTTACACCAAAACTAGTCAAAAACCAAAAACGATAAATATAACTTGCTCGCAAGTGAATAAAGGCCAAGATGACTCTAAATGTATTCCCACATGTCACAGAAACTTAGAACACCTAAGCAAACGAGGTCAAAATAATTGAATCAAGAAATAACATGGAGAGGGCAAATCAAGTAAAAACTGGGCAATTTCAAGAACTTGCCTAACCTAATGCCTAGATATAAGGAGACTAATTTCGAAGGTACATCTCCACCACTTACTCGTGCTTGGCATCCAACAACATCTAGAAAGGGGAGAGGCAAAACCAAAACTAACTACAACAAGAGCAAATTAACCAAAACAAGATGGATCTTGGAGAGATGAACAAAGTCAATATATTGCTACTTGAGAATGAAGATTTTATAACCACTCCACTTAGAGAACAAAACAGTATACCACAACACTCACACTTCTCAAACCCTAATCCTAAAACACTTGGCTTTAATGAGTAAAGATAGGATGGTTGGATGTTTAACTTGTAAGTCTCTATTCCAATCCGTTAAATAGACGAGGCAACTAGCTCTATCTAACCTTAATGGATACTAGCCCCATCTAACCCTACACAACATAGGTTTTACTCATACACTACACTTATGCATGCTTTTCAAAGCACATAAACCTGAATATGCTAAGTCAACTTTTGATCCACTTGATCATCTCAGTTTCTCCTTGACTGAAACCACCTTCTCAAGTGCTGCTCAAGCGTCACAGTTTTGATCCAATGTAGTTTCCATAATTTTGGTCAATTTACCAAAATACTATTTGTTGATCCGGTCTTTATCTTTCATTGCAAACAATCGTCATACTTGCCATGTGTAGATGCACCACTGGCTTACCATGTGTCAGCAAGCCTACCATGTTTCGGTTCCACTAGACCACGCAACCCATCGCTCGAACTTCTCTTCAATATTTTTTGTCTTCCTTGTGCCATACTTCAGCTCAACCATCTCACCTAGTATTCTTGATTATTATGGGTCTCGGCTCCTCCATAAGCGTAGTCCTAATCGTCGTCATTGACCATGGTTGACTTCAAGCACCCCTGCACATGCAAAGACCAAGAAATCGACTTTAGTCACAAGTTCTTCACACTTGACCCACGTTAGTTGAAACATACATCATACCACATATATGCACAGACCTAGGTCAAATCAAATCATCTCATGACTCAAATTTCTCACAATCAACCATTTCAGCTGAAGCAACATAAGATGGCCAGTCATACCACCACCTTTGCAAGCTATCTAGAAAAATCAGCAAATTCTAAATGTTCACTCATCTAAAATGATAATGATTTATCATAACAAAACCCTGAACCTTCTCACATAATAGTTCAATCTCGCCTTGATGAACCCATTGGCAATTTCTAAAAAAATACAAATAAGATGAGGTTTCAGAATATAGAAATGAAATTTTGCAAATAGAAGCTCAAAATGGAGAAGCCTAGCCATTTTTGGCCCCCACACTCCACGTAATCCCAAATTTGGTCTTCGTCGTGGTGAAATGACAAATGTGTCCCCCTTGCGCGCTTGGGGGCGCACCTGATGGCCGTGTGAACCGGAGGTGGCGCGCCCGGGCGCCATGCCAGGGAGGTAGCATGCGTTGCAGTGAATGTAGTTACTTTGGTTGAAGTAGCGGGATACATTGGAGGCAGCACATGAATTTTGTGGGCTTGCGGTTTAGCACATACCTAGATCATCTTTTGATAAAATTTGTAGTATATAAATTTGCTAGACGATTTGATTGGTGCTGGATAGCTGGTTCTTGTATTCAATGTCATTTCACTCTGATTATTCCACCTCTTCTTTTCATCCAAAGCTAGTGCAATGTTGGGAGCAAAATCGGACTTACATGAGAAACAGGGGACGATGCTAGTTGCCAAGTAAATTGCATTGCGATGGGCCTATAAACTATGCTCGCGTGGCACTTGGGCATACCATCTTTGGTTTGCATGGCCGTTAGGCACGCCATCTCCCTGGCGCGGTCCCCTAGCGCGCCAGGGGGCCACATTGCCATTTCACCACGACGGGGGCCAAATTTGGGATTACAGGGAGCACAGGGGCTAGAAATGGCTAGGCATCACACAAGCGTTGCAAGGACTAAAAATGGCCATATGTGCTAGAAATGGAGTGAAACTACTAAAAATAACAAGTTTTCCACAAAAAATCTTTAAATCTACCAGATAAAATGAGAAATCACACGCCACATCTATATAAAAGAATGATTGTTCTATTTGACCTTGGTCATGGTGAGAAGATATCAAAAGATTAAGAGAATTACAACAAAACATTAGAACTCCAACTTCGCAAGAATTCACACAAAACTCCAAAAACCCCAAATCATGGTCTAGATATGCATTTTTTTACCAATTTTCTCTCCATTGACAATAGAATCATCAATATGCATGGAAGAAGATAGATCATGAATAAATAAAGTGGATGCATTTTATTCAATTTTAGTTTAAGGAGTCATGAAATTATCCAAAGTGACTTTACAAATATTACACCAAATCATATTATGTAAAATAGCTATCTAGATCATGACAAAACATATATATTAAAACTAACCTAAAGATTGTCTTAGATGACTCATGGGGTTTTACCTCAAACTTGCCACTCTCAATTACTCTCACAACCTTAGGTGGGTGATTCTTGGAATACTCTAGCGAATTAAATCCTAAGCCTCTCTTTTTCACACTCACTTTAAATTGATCAAGGATCATGCTGAGGTTCTTCTTTCCACTAGGAAATCTCTCAAGAGTCTTTTTGAGGTAGTCATTCTCTTGAGTTAGGTTCTCACATGTGATATACTCAGTGGTTTTAGTTGCCCTAGGATATCTCTCTATGGACTGCTATCTCTAGTTTTAAAGCCTCACAAGACACACAAGATGAATTTCTAACCTACCCAACTGCTCTTGGTACTTGACTCTAAATGCATCATGCATCTCATCTTGACTATCCTAATTTTAGCACAAAATACACAAGAAATAGAATAAATTACTTTCACAAGATTTTTCAATTTTATATTTATCCTCAAGTATCTTGTTAAGAGCATCAAGTTTAATTGTAAGCCTAAGATAATTTTTACAAGATTTAGTCCTAGAATGAAGAAGCATTTCAGTTATTTATTTCATTTTAGTTTTGCATACTTCGTCAAGATCACTATAGGGCTCATCGTTGGAGGAGTTGACGTCGATGTTACCCATGGCTGTGAAGCACGTACTGATGAAGTCTTGGGTCTTCTTCTTGCCGCGGGAGTCATCCTTGTCATCCTCCTTCCCCGAGTCCACATCTCTTATGTTGATATTCTCAAGAACGGTAAGGACTCGGTTGATGAACTTACGGTGGTTGGGCTTTTAGGAATTTGCATCATGAGCTTAAGGACACCTTCGAAAGTCATTCTCCTCCTTGCCCTTCAGCTTAGAGCACTTGGCTTGAATGTGGTTTGGCTTACCACACTCAAAGTAAGTGACAGGGCAACTCCTCCTCTTGTTCCTCATCTTGTTGTATACTCTCGTAAATTTAGTGGATAGGAGGGCTAAGTTATCCTCAGGGAGCATCTCTAACTGCTCATTGCTCAAAGAGTGCAAGGCGAACAATGAAAATCTAAAAGTGCCCAAATCCAAAGATCTTGAAGAACTACTTTGAGAAAGGTTCATCATAAGTGCCACCGACTTTGTCATGGGGAGACACGAGATAAAGTCAATCCCATGCGTCTTCAACCTTGAGTAGAGTCTATCCATCGTAAACTCACTTATGATAGTGTTGTTATTAATGGAAGTAATCTTCATTTCTCAAACCTTCATATCAAGTACACCCAATACATGGCGTGTATTCTTAGAATAAAAAATGTCAAACCAATAGTACGAAGATCATGAAGAATCTTGTTGAACCTTCCCCCACAACTCATCCAAGAATTCACCAGTCTTTTGCTCAATCTTTGAGTATTCTTTCTTCAATTATTTCTGTCTCTTTCTTGAATGTGGTAGAGCCCTCATGATAGTCAACGAGTGTCTTCCAAATCTCATGAGTAGACCTCAAGCGAGCAACCCTCTCAAATTCAGATCAACTAAGCCTTTAAATTAGAAAATAATAAGCCTTGTTGTTTGCTTCTATATCCGGTGTAACATGATCATCAGTTCGTACAACATAATGATTCTTGACCTTAATCCAAGTTGCGTGTCATTGGGCCTCGATATAGGATTGCATACAAGCCTTCCAGTAAGTGAAATTAACTCCATTAAAAATAGGTGGCTTGGTTGAATTCTTGTCTGATGCTATGGCTTTTAAGGCTAGTTAAGATCTATGAGAAGAGCTAACCGAGCTCTAATACCACTTGTAGGACCAGTATGACAACAGAGGGGATGAATATTGCCTTCAAATTTTCCAACAAGTATTCGCCGATTCTTCACTCCAATGGCTATGAGAAGCTATTGGATCAATAAACCAAAATTCTAAAAATTCACTATGCTATAGTAAAAACAACACTATTTCAAATCCAAAAATCCATGTAACTTCTGATCCATAAATCCAAAAGACTTGAAAGTTGAACCAATACTAAATCATAACCTTAGGAACCTATCCACCAAATATCTTGAAACAAACTAAAAGAATTGGGATATTTTGGTTCAAGAAGCTCTGCTGCACCAAAACTGGGCCAAAACTATAAATTATGCCAACCCTCAAATCAAGGCTCAAATTACTTGAAATTTGCAATGCACCTTTTATGGGATGCCAGGAAATTATTCCAATCAATGATAAAAAAAATTGTTACCAAAGTTCAAATCTTTTTCTGTTTGAAGAAAGGCTGAACCAAAACTAGGCAAAAACAAAAAACGATGAATATGACTTACTCGTGGGTGAATGATGAACAAGATAGCTCTAGATGTATTGCCATATATCACAGCAAGCTACAACTTCTAAGGAATCAAGGAAAAAATAACCGGATCAAAAAATTACTTGGAGAGGCTAAATCATATAAAACCGGGCAACTTCAAGAACTTACCAAAGCTGATACCTAAATAGATAGGAATTGATTTCCAAGGTATATCTCCATCACTTACTTATCTTTAGCATCCAGTAAGATCAAGTAAGGGGAGAGGCAAGATCAAAACCAACTGGAACAAAGACAATCAACCAAGACAAGAGATCCATGAGAGACGAGCAAATTTGATATATTGCTACTTAATGATGAAGATTTTACAACCATTTCACTTGGAGGACAAAAGAGCACGCTACAGTACTCACACTTCTCAAACCCTAACCTTAGAACACTTGGCTTCAATGAGTAAAGGTAGGATGGTTAGATGGTTAACTTATAGGTCTCCATCCCAACCCATTAAATAGACAAGGCAACTAGCCTTATCTAAGTCTAATGGATATTACCCACTTAGCACAAATGGAAGAAATTCGTTAACCCCACAAAACACGGGTTTTACTCACATACTGCACTTATGCGCTCTTTTCAAAACACATAAGTCCGAATCCGCTAAGTCTTTAACCTTTGATCTACTTGATCATCTCAGCTCCTCCTTGACCTAAAACATCTTCCTAAGTGCTATAGTTCTGATCCAAGATAGTTTTCGATATTTTGGTCAACATAGCAAAATACCCCTTTTTGACCCAGTCTTCATCTTACCTTGCAAGCAATCGCCATACTTGCTATGTGTTGATACACTATTGGTTTGCCACGCGTCGCAAGTCTCTCCCGTTACAGTTTCACCGAGCCTAGCCTCACTTGGACTGACTAAGCTATATGGTGCAACCCATCGCTCGAACTTCCCTTCACTATTTTCTGTCTTTCTTGTGCCATGCTTGAGTTCAACCATCTTATCTGACATCCTTGATCATTTTAGGCCTTGGCCCCTCCATGAGCGTAACCTCGATCCTCACTGTTGACCATAGTTGACTCCAAGCGCCCCCTGCATATCCAAGATCAAAATATCATTTTCAGGCATAAGTTATTCACAACTTAATTCACGTTAACTAAAACATACACAGATCTAAGTCAAACCAAATCATAACATCACTCGAATTTTCCAAATCATGTCATGACTTACATTACTCGCATATCACGTGTAATTTGTGGCAGCCGATTTGACGGTCAGAGGAACAGGGATCAGCTCCATTCCTAGGTACCCATCACAAATAAGAAATGTGCTATTTTTCCACTATTTTTAACGTGCGCCATCAATTGCTGGTCCTGTGGCCTATGGATGCACGTACGGTGCACCCAGTTGCTCATGGAACTAGTGTAGCAGATCCATGTCTGTCGTGAAAACAACAGATTATAGCACGCTGCCTAGTGGCACCACTGACAGAGAATTCCAAAATGCCAAAGTCTACTCCCCTGATTTGCTGTTGTGTACCTGTATATCGCTCCACTTGATATAACGATATTTGATAATGGGGGAGTGCAATTTTAAACCTGCATAATGCATCTATCATGGGAATGCACGTACAATGTGCTTCCTCGTACCAACTTGGTGCAATACCGAAGAGCAACACGTTGAATAGGTACAGGAAATGGAAGCCCACTAAATACATGTCAGATAGGTTTATTTTTGGATTTTTTCACCAATATTTAATCTTGTGACATGTTTGATGATTACCATAACTAACTGTACACCTGCAAAACACCCCGATTAGGTCCTGCTTATTTCGGTTTGAGCTTCTGACTTTTAGCTTATTTTTCACTATTCATAAATTTCATCTTTTTTTGGCTTTTTAGCTTTTTTTGAACTTTTTTGCCGGTTCTTTTTTCCCGTATTCGTTTGTATTGTCCATGTGGGCTAACATGTTTTTTCATTTCTAAAAATTTTTAAATTTAGTTACGTCAAATAAGCTATCATCAATTACAATATAATTTCAGTCAGCTATAGTGCAATTTTAACCATAAACCAGCTTATTTCAGCCCAACCGAACAGCACCTAAATGGTCAAGAAAATATCTCATGAGGCGTGCATATGTCCTTGCCTGTTGCCAGTCTTGTCTCCATTAATGGAGAGTTCAAAAGCTTGGGGCAACAAAACATGACGGACATGGCTGATAAATACACACCACTTCGTCTTCAACCAGTAATACTCTCTCAGTTTTGCTATATTTGTTTGTCTTCAACCAGTAATACTCTCTCAGTTTCGCTATATTTGTTTGTCTTCAACCAGTAATACTCTCCCAATTTCGCTATATTTGTTTATGGATGAGAGTATCTATTTCAATATATTTATCCACAAGAGAATCTATAGTATAGTTATTGTAATTTTTCTCTCTCTACCCCTATTTAAATATTTAGAAAAGAGATTAAGTGATTGTGTGTGTTATTTAATAGGGATATGCATGATGATTTTTATTAAGTATTTCTTATATTTAATACACTCTTGGTCAATGTATATATCGGGCTATCGATAAATATAGCGAAGGATGGACATTCTCGCTTACTCCTATGCACTTGTAATGGAGTTTTTGGCTCTTTTGGCAGTTTTTGGTCCTGTATTTGCAAGAATGGTGATCATCGTGCGGAATTTACAAAATGACACATCCACCGCACGGTAGCCCAAGGGGGGGCGACACATGCCCTCTGCCGCACGGCCACCGTGCGATGGACGTTTAGTTAAGGTAATTAGTACTAATGTAATTATAATTACGGATTTCATTTAGGTGCACCGCTTGTTCAATTTTGTACATATAGCAAATAAGTTCTAAAAATTATGAAATTTTATGTAGAGCTTTCTGACATAGTGTAATTGATTGTGTAATTTTATCCATCCTAAATTTTACTCAAAAACTTATTTACGTAGACTGCTTGTAGGTAGCAAATGAGCTCCAAAAATTATGAATTTTTTTGAAGGATCCTTGCATAGTGGACTTGATTGTGTAATTTCTCCAGAGTTTTACATGTTCAAAATTGTCTTAAAAATCAAGGGTTTAGATCTCAGAAAATCAAAAAATCGGATTTTAGTTTTTCAAAATTAGGGTTTCATGATTTCATATGACTTGAAATGTGGAAAGTTTAGTATGACATGACTACTCTATGTCACCCCATCGCTTTGGGCAGACATTTCAGTTAGGGTTTCATGACTAATTTTTTATTCAATTATGCAAGGAATAGACAACCCCAAAACTATTGCTTTGCATGTTACATAAATCTTTCGAACATGAATCTTTCAAATTTTGTTAACCTCGCTACTATTACAGTACAGAGTGACATAAGCATGTGGACCATGTATGAACACAAGCCTTTAGGAGATACGAAAAATATGATGGGTAGGACTAGGGGCTAATGCGAAATTGCCTGATCTACTACGTGGATTGGAGCCATTTGTCCTTCTTTCTAAGCTTGGTGTTGTATTCCTCATTTGTCGCCCTGGCCTTTTCTCTAATTCAGGAGCGTGCTGACAAATCAACTTCGAAAAACTTATAGCACAGCTAGGTTGCTCTCCCTCTACTACCTCCGGGGTGAACTCCTTTGTATGCCTTGTAGTTTGGCTTTGTAGGTATGTCTTATCACGGACCGCAATGCTGGGTTGTTAGTGGAGACATTCAAGACATGTGTCTACAGAATTAGAGGCAAAAGTTTGAGTCCATCTGGAGAGACCTAGAAAGCCGAACCACGAGGCATACAAGGGAGTCCACCCCGGAGGTAATGGAGGGAGAGTAACCCAACAGTACCATAAGCTTTTCAAAGTGATTTTTTTTGGCACACTCCTGAATTAAAGAAATGGCCAAGGTGGCCAGCAAGGACTACAACACCGAACTCAGAAAGAATGGAAAATGGCCCTGGTCCACACATTAGGTCAGGCAATTCCATAGTAGCCCCTAGTCCTACCCATCATATTTTTCATATCTCCTAAAAGCTTGTGTCCATACATGGTCCAGAAGCTTATGTCGCTCTGTACCATACTAGTGCGAGGTTGACAAAACTTGAAAGGTTTATGTATGAAAGATTTATGTAATGTGCAAAGTAATAGTTTTGGGGGTGCTTATTCCTTGCATAATTGAATAAAAAATTAACCATGAAACCCTAACTCAAATTGCTACCAGAAGCGACAAGACGACATAGAGTAGTCATGCTGTACTAAACTTCCTACATTCCAAGTCACATGAAATCATGAAACCCTAATTTTAAAAAACTAAAATATGATTTTCTAGGACCTAAACCCTTGATTTTTGAGACAATTTCAAACATATAAAATTTTGTAGAAATTACACAATCAAGTCCACTATGCAAGGATCCTTAAAAAAACACAATTTTTGGAGCTCATTTGCTACATAAAAAATTCCAATAATTATTCTAATTTAATAAAATTTTGAGTGAAATTCATGATGGATAAAATCACAAAAAAATTACACAATCAATTACGCTACGTTGGTTGGCTCCACATAAAATTTCATAATTTTTGCAGCTCATTTGTTGTATGTACAAAATCGAACAAGTACTACACCTAAACAAAATCCTAATTACAATTACATTAGCACTAATTACCCTAACTAAATAGCCGCCGCACGGTTGAAAGCATCTAGGCCCCGAAAAATGGTTTTGGTAATTAATGAGTTTATGTGAATATGAGACTAACATGTTTATTGAGTGTTTAAAAAGTTTAGTCCCTAAAATGATGATGAGACGCATGCTAAGGGTCAATATGAAGATCAAAGTGGCTGAAGACAAAGGTATTTGTAGACTAGGATCCCTTTTCATTTTACCGGTCTTAGGAAAAAGGGTAGAAGATCAGATTGTAGGATAAATGTCGTACTATTAAGAGGGATCATGGCTAATAACTTGATAGCATATTCTTGTGTCATTTGGATCAATTTAGGATCATGTATTCTCTTAAAACTAAAATTGTTACCCAATCTGTGCTCTGTCTAGAAATTGGAAGTACAGAAGTGCAAACAGCGGTACTTCCGCATTCTGGAAGTTCCGTCAAAATGAGTGAAATGTTTTTTCAGAGAGCACCCTCGGAGTCATTTTGTCTCTCGAAAAATAGAACTACCGAAGTTTCAACAGCGGAACTACCATAGAGAGGTAATACTGCAACTTTAAGTAGTACTTCTAGAGCACAGAAGCTCCAAAAATCTAGGCGGAATGTTTTTTCTAGAGAGCGCCAACTCTTGGCCTTGAAGCAAACGGAAGTACCGCAATGACAAGGTGACAACTAATATGGAAATACCTGGTATGAGAAATGGATAGGTCACGACCGCGAAGTACTTGCTTGAGCACGTTCGGTGAGCTCGTTGCACGAGGAATCAGAGTTTCGCAATTGTCCAAACGTTCCCTCAAAGGCGTGCGAACCTACAAGATGGAACGGGGACATATTAGATCAACGCTAAGATAACTTGTGGAAAGACGGATGGAAGTGTAATCGGCTGGAAGAATTGCGTTCACTAAGCCTCCATCGTGCTAATCGTCGTTCGGCCGTGCGAACCACAAACCATTGCAGAACCCAACATCCTCCGTGCGAAATGTGATTCAGCCATGATTCCAGGCCAACTGAATCCCACGATTGTGGAATTGGTTCTGGCCACCGCCGTCCGCCGACCATTGTCGCCGGCCTCCACGGTGCCGTTGGCCCTGGTGCCCAACGGCCACGCCTCCATGGCTACCTTGCCGCCTTAGCTTGCGCCCGACGGCCGCCACCACCTGGCCTGCCAACGCCCGACCGCCGTGCCTCCTCTGAACACCACGCTGCACCGATCGCCACTGACTGGGGTGCCACAACCGCCGTCCTGCCACGCGCGCCCGCCACGCTGCTCCCCACTGCATGCGCGTGCCGTGCAGCCACTGTGGCTGCCGCTGCCTCCGCGCCTCATGGCCTACGAACCTCGGCCGCCCACGCTGACTCCGGCCTGCGCTGCCTCCCGTCCTGTGGCGCTGTTTGGTTTGCGCCACCTGCGCGCCATACACTACTGCCGCGTCTGATCTCCACATGCTCACAGCCGCTGTTGGCTCTAACAGGAGGGAGAGACAAAAGAGAGAGAGAGAGAGGAATAGATGCGTTTAGAGAGAGATAAAGAGATAAAGGTGGGAGAGAGAGATATGGATAAGATGGATTTTAAAATGCTGATTTTTAGGGTGCTACATGTACAACAGAGACGAACACAGAAAGACAAACCTGAAATGCTGCCCAAGTTAAGCAAACGCTTCTCAATTAATTAAACAGTCATGTAGTTATATATCAGACTCTGAAATGAACCGACAAACCAGGTTCAGACTTCAGACGGGTGACTTGAAAGCACCAGGCTGAACAGCTGCAGTGATGGTGGTACTAACATCATGTAAACCTTCCTGCATCTGAATGCACCGATAGGCTACAGCCAGAATTCAGAAGTGTGGCTAAAAAACACCACGGTGAAGTGACGGTAAATCAGATCAAGTAAAGCCTCCTGCAGCTCATGACGATGCCGGGCATGCGTAGAAGCGGAAACAGTTGGGTTGATCCCAGCACAGAAGGCTGCACTATGTGAAACAGTGATGACTGATGAAGTACAGCAAACCTTCTCAGATCAAAGTGACATGAAAACTGAAAGTAAACCATGCTGGTGAAATGACATCAACGTGGCATGTTTTTCACAGTAAAGCAGTTACAGACAACACAGAGATAAACAAAATTTCACATATAAGATGTACAGACAAATTCCTATGGAACAAGAGATCAGAGTATCAGACAGATTTCCCATGAACAATAGACAGTGAAGCAAAGCTCTTTTAGCTTACATACACAAGCAGAAGGCGACAACTACTAAGACAAATACTGAAACCAACAGTGTTATACAGAAGCTATATACTGATACTGCAGATGGATCGGTAACTCTTTACAACATGCAAAATCAAGCTAAAAATCCAGCAAAGATTGCAGGATCACTGAATAGAAAACCACAGGGAACTCCTTGATATCCTAGTGGAGAGTTGGGATTTGGCTGACTAACATCAACATCCTTTCTGCTGAGTCACACCAGAGTTGTAAAGCAATATTGCTGGTCCCAATTCAATTCTGGTTGATTTTGTAGTTGTTTCTTTAAGAGAAGAAAAGAGACCAAGATGCACTGAAAATTCCATAGCTCAGACTGTTTTCGCTGAAAATGGCTGCAAGGCCAGGAGCCAGTACCGGTAGCTCTGCACAAAGAATATGTCTGAAAACCTTATGCAGGAAGGCCACAACCATTTTTAGGGGAAACAGTAACGTCGTTCAATAGAAAACACAGAGTTCTGCATTGTAAAATTTAAATAGAGGAAATGCTAAGATGCACACTCCACAGCATGGATCATCATGAGAATTGAGATACTTGGCACAGTAAAGCTAGCGACATCAGGATAACCACCGTATTACAAAATAAGACACACATGAAGAGAAGATTCACTTTCAGACAGCACAAATGACTGATTTTTCTCATGAATGATGCACATTAAAGCAGTGGTAACTGCTGACAGACAAAAGCAGAGGGTTGCTGTAAGTAAACAATGGAGAACACCTAAAAGAAATGGTAATACCTACAGATTACATAGAGCTATATACTGGCGCATACTTGATGAAGCATGAACTCTCTACGATCTAGCAAGGCCTATAGGATGCACTCAACCATATTTTAGAAAGAAAAAGAAAAAATGATGGCAGCGAATGACATGATAAAGTAGATAGAAGCCCCACAATAAGATTCAAAATGAGGCGCTATTCAAGTACAGTTCAAGAGAAGCAAAGGGAACATGATAAACTAATGATCATCAGAATTGTAAAACATAAATGCAAATACAATTCACACTGAAATTACTACAAAAGGAACTTATTTTAACCTATTTCAAAGGTTATGTTCGGACACGGATTTAGCCAATCCAGAATCCTCTGTGAAACCATTACACTATTCTCTAGATCAATAGATAGTGCTCAGAAAACTCAATTGATTGAACAAAGTTAGAGCTTTTTTATCTTTCTAAGAGCGGTATGATCCCTTATTTGATCAAACTGCTATTATTTAATTCTTTGATTTTTAATAATCTCGAATAAGGGATTTAATGAAATTTCTTTCTTTCACTGATGGATGTCTCCAGTCTTGTGTGAATTAATGACCATCATATCGACTTTTTTTCCCAAAGTACCCCAAAGACTCAAATATAGTCAATCAAGAAGGTGGTAAGACCCTTGCAGAGTTCCCAAACAGCATAGAGCTTGGGAAGCTCGGACTCGGTCAAGATCCGAACAACGACGGAGCACTCAACTACATGTTTAATAAGTAGTTGTCTTTTTCTATTTGGATTTTTGCAAACAGGCGTTTACATGAGATTAGTTGAGTAGGCTTGCCTTAGTTGTCTGCTATAAGATAGCTAGTTGTGGGGCTTTCCCACTTACTTCTCCTTTAGTTAGCGCCCTAAAAATGGCCTTTGTAGTGCTCGAGTTGGACCCCGATATGCAATTTCTCATGGTCAAATCCTCGGGGACACACGCAGCAGATTTGTCTACAGGGGAGGAGAACCATCCCAAGAGTCCTCTTCCTCCATGAACAAACCGGAGGTCGTCTTCGCCGATATATGGTGTTCTAGCTTGAACTTACCTAAGACAGAAGAAGAAATAAGTTCATCTGGTCGTGACCTAGGTGTTATTATACTTCCGCTACACTTTTATTTCGAACTCTGTTGATGTTTGGCCGATTGGCCTTACATGTATGTACTCTTTTATGCCTCGATTAAATATATCATCCTTTTTATGTAAGCTATTTGTGTGCGATGTGTATAGATGTGATCACAATGATATGAATGTGTGTACTAGCTACTGATCATGGGACTAGTATAGAACACATACGACGACTACGGGCGCTGCCTCGCTTGGGGTCCCCATAGCATTGGTATCAGAACCATATTGACTGTAGGTAAAGCCCTAGATAGAATGGTCATTAGAATAAGGAGTTATCTTCCAAATACAACTTATTTTAAAATGTAAAAATGGCAAACTTTCCTATGTTCTTTTCTTAACATTCTCCTCTTACCTAAAGTCTCCTTTTGATCAATGGTCCTCACCTTATTCAAATAACTCTAGTTTGAGAGAATGGACAAAAACTTGTGCAAAAAATCTTACCCTATCAAATGTCATATCGTAGCCCTTCATTATGTCTTTTACAAATTAGTAACTAATCCTAGTCTACATTTAAAATTTGCAAATGCATGTTCACTAGACACCTCAATACCGGACTAGTGCGTTCGAGGAGGGCACCCTACCACACACCCTATGGGTGATGTTGCAGTGTGTTTGCATCACCTGAGCACCCGAGTACACCATCTGTACCAATCCCTCTAGCCCAATGTCCAAAGAGTACCTTGTGGAGGTGCTTATGTGTGGATGATACCCCGGAGACCGGCCACTACGCTACTATGGACGAGGATCAAGTGTAATGATGTTAATCTTCGATGCAGCTTATGTCGCCATCGCCTGTGTTTGCCATAGCCTTCCCGAGATGGAGGACATGTTCTATTATTTCCCCTCTTGACTGGGAATAATGAGTACAATGTCTATCAGGTGCCTACTGAGGGATTCAATACCCCTCTGCTCCAGCTCACGGGCTTGGTGGGGTCACTTGATGGATATCTCCATCACTTGACCTACGAGCTCATGGAAGCACATTGAAGGATCGCCACGCTCAAGGACCATGTAGCCCCATTTGTGGGTCAAGGCCTTTTCACGCGGGAGCTGTTGTACAGAGAGGATGTCGTACTTGCACCTGCTGAAGAGTTGTCTGAGCCCACCTATGTCATTGAGCCCCGCCTACCCAACATCCTCGCATGCCAGTGGTCAAAAGATGCTGTCGAGTGATGGCCTTCTGCGTAGCACCACCATCCTCTCCACAATAGACACCTTGTTATTAGACTTCCTCTACACTTTCATTTTGAACTTTGTTGATGTTTAGCCGGTCGGCCTTACGTGTATGTACTCTTTTATGCCTTGCTTAAATATATCATCCTTTTTATGTAAGCTATTTGTGTGCGATGTGTATGAATGTGATCATAATGATGTGAATATATACTAGCTATTGATCATGGGACTAGTACAAAACACATAAGGAGACTACGGGTGCTGCCTCGCCTAGGCTCTCCACAGCATGACTGCAACATAATGCTAGAAGCAAAACTACAGCTTACGTCGCACAACTACAAATAAGAAGAAAAATGATCTACTGAGAACTAAAACTATACAAGGGTCTACTCTAATAGCTCCCACTCTGGTCCTGTCAAATAAGGCTCACTTGACTCCAACTCTAAGTTGTTGTAGAATACTCACGAGTTGCGAACTGGTGGCGACTACTCTCTTGCCTCGACTGGAAGGAAATGACAAAGATACTCTTAATGATTGCCCGTTATGCACTGTATTTCTTTTGGACTGGGTAGCGTAGGCGAAGGTAGATGGACTGGTGACTGCGGTGGTGGTTCCTCCATAACCTCCTCTTGCTCTACAATACTGGATAGAGTTGCGTATTGCTCTTCAATCTTCCAAATAAGCTTCATCAAACTGATTCAATATAACTTGCAAAGGTGTCGAATCGCTTCATGCGTAGCTCCATGCATAGACAGGTCTTCATGAGTTCTCGTATACTTTAAGCTATGGTGAAGAACTTGGCTCCTGATTCTTGTAATGAAGTACAATCTTGTTATAAATCTAATGCATTGGCCCATTGCCTTCTCATCCTTTGTGAAATAAACTTGTTACTTCTTTGATCCAAAACTTCACAGCAACTCTCGAAAAAGTCTAGGCCAACCTCCACTCTGATTATGGGAAACTTGAGACATTTAAGGCATCAGAAGGGAAAGAAGCCAAATTAAGAATTAGAAACCAAGTTTCAGAAGAAAAAAGGCGAAGTGCAATAACCTTAAGATGGGGAAAGAATGGATAAATTACTAAATATCCAATTTGTTGGTTTGATTTAGAAAATAAACTTTGAAAATTTTGCTAAATCGACACTTCTAACTAGGGATTCATCCTAAAGTCAATATGACTCTAATACCACCTCTGTCGAGACCCAAATATGCAAATCCAGACTCTCTGCGTATTCTGCACTAGTTCAGGATCACGCTAGTGCACATAGTGGAAACATAGATAAAATATCGACCATGATCATGATTAACTATGAAAAACTCAAATATTATTAATTATCAGAGCTGCAACCTTAGGGTCAAGCTTAAAAATAATAGCCTAAACGGCTTTAACAAAACTAGCAGTAGAAAGACAACAAAAAGCGTAGTAGCCATTTGACATGCCCACAGGTAATCGACTAGGAAGCAAAGTCCAAATCCGAGAAGTCATTGAAGAATCCTCCTTCAAGTACCTCTGGTTGATATGGCTCTCCTTCAGCAACTGAGCAAATATGGATATAACTATGAGTATATAGAGTACTCAGTAAGTCATTTGTAACAAGATGCAATATAATTATGCAAAGCTTACCAAATGATGGCTGAATGATTATTTTGCGTAAAGCAACAATTTAGAGAAAATACAATAAATATATTGAAAACGTTGGCAAATGCAGAAGTAAGAAATCAAGGATTTAACAAAACCACAAGTAAACTAACTATTCACTTTCCAACCAACTTATTTTCCAGCCAAATCCATATTAGAAAAAACATAACCATCAAGTTGAATCACTGAGCATTGTCCAATGCCAAAGACATGGCTATTCAAATAGCTTTACACTCTGTAGATATTGTATAACTTTACCCACATGATATGACCATCTTATAATGTCACTGGTATAACACGCTTCCTTAGGCATGTCAGCCAACAATATCACAATAAAGCTTTTACAATGCTCAATCTCAAACTAATCTTGCCTGCTAAGGTTTCGCTGTCGAGTAGACTAACCACCTAGTCGGTAAAAGCCTCCTCTTGTGACAATACAACATCTGAATAGCAAAACCGAGGTTAAAATATTATAAATTAATTAGCCAGGTCCATCACATGCTAAACATGTGGTTATATGATAAGGCTCAAATCAATGGCGTACAAAGTTAAGTCCTTAGATATACGCAGGTGAGACATTCATATCTAAAAGTGCTGAGCACACTTCCCCATTTAGTTCACAATCACTCCCCCAAGTGAAAACCATTTTGGATCTCAACGCATATTAATTTTATAACTATAGCTAACCATCATGATTTAATATCTCATTAAGTCAAAATTAATTAATTAATCAGTATGTGATAATGATCCCAACGTTATAAGTATGGCTAAACATATTAAACGTATAATCCATGTGGATATTAGTATTATATCACTAGATAATTACCTATCATGTGGTGACAATAGAATCATGGCATTCAAATTATTAATTGAGAGATTAATCAAAATTGGTTAATAACTACCAGATACGAGAGTTTGTATTAAATTAGTAATACATGATAATTTAAAATAAAATAATAAATAATAGATTTGATATGATCAAATATCATGACTTGCCTTGGCCTTTCTCAGTTACCAGCTTTTGATCTTCTAATCCTACTTCACTCCTTTGAAAACGTTATCTAATGAAAAAGAAAGCAAATGAAACATAAATAAACTCAAATAAATTCCAAAAACTACAAAACTAGAACCAAAAGGTAGAGCCCAATTTTAGATGAATTTAGGAAGAAAAATCAGGTCAATCGGAACTAGGACAGAGAAGAACGGACTCTCGAAAGATTTAAATATAAGGTTATTTTTTAAGAAAATTCATATTTATGACATCAGCAAGGATTTTAATTTTTGGTATAATTATTTTTCTAAAGAAAATTGGCTAAGAGATTGACAAGTGGGCCATCGGTCCATGGACTAGGTCTACAGAACAGTACCGGCCTACCGTGGACTCGGTGCATGACAGAACAGTGGAAGGACAAGGCTCGACGGAATGCTTACCAACGGCAAGAACGAAGACGGTGGCTCACAAAGATTACGACAGTGACTTTGGCACAGACAACAAGGCTCAGAAAGCTCGGAGGTGGGGAAAAACAAGAGGGCTCAACCCCTTTTAAGGTGCAGACACCAAGGAGGCCAAGGTGGACATAAGTGAGCACTCCGCGACGGGAACGACACAGACGCCGAGATGAACATGGCGTGGTGGAGATGAGTTCAAAGCAGACACGACGTGGGGAAGATGAACAATGCCTAATAGGTGGGCCCAGCGGAAGCACAAGTGGGCGACACGTGGCAAGCATTTGGCAGGGCATAGATGCACGACACCTGGTGCGGCGGGGTGGCGGCCTGGGTTGGCCACGCGCGTGAAGAGGTATGGGCCGGAAATTAGGGTTCCAGCCCAAGAGGCTTTAAGGATTTCCAGGGATTTTCTAATTTCATAAATTGATTTAATACAAATTGAGCTCTCAAAAATAGCAAATAAATCAAAAATTTCAAGAAAATAATTGAAGTTTAACTTAGTCACATTAAATCTTTTAAATTTCTAAAATTTTAAATTAAGCTTTAATTAATTCCAAAAAATCCAAATGGTTAATTTTGTTTTAAAAGCTTCAAAAAGACACTGAAAATAGGATGTTACATCATCGGGCTTCATTGCAACCAACTACCATGGACCGAAGTACCCGAGAGGTTCATCGTCCGTGTAACACACAACACCGGTGCTTACAATTACGAATTTCATTTCAGTTCTACCTTATATCGGCCTAAAGAAATATGTTTCCTCCACAGGATGCTAGCAATTATAGGGAGGACTAGATGCAGCAGATGTTTAGTGTGCAAGCGATTGGGCCCAATCAATTGTCCAGTACACCCGTTCCCAGTCGGCCACCATCGTAATACAACTTGCATGACGTACTACACTCTCCTGATAGGCTAACCTTCCCTCAGGACCAGTTTCGCTGCCAGAAGAAGCGGACAACGGGCAACCCTTAACCCGCTACTACGTTGGGTGCTAGCTCTTTAGTCCTAATTACATACTTGTTAATACTTTATACCCAATTGTAGCAGTCCTAATTAGAATTTGTTGGTACAAAAAGTACATGTTTTTTAGCAATCTTAAATCAAAGCACATGTTTTTTACTTGCTGTAACATCTCAAATTTTTGCTAAAATAAAAAAAATAATAAATAAATAATAAAAATGGAATAAAATAAAATTAAAATTAAAATAAGTATTTTTGTGCCTAAGTTTAAATTTGGATTTGCCCTGAATTTTTGTTTTTGAAAAAGCTGGATTTGAAAAGCATTTTCAGAAAAAACCTAAAATTATTATTAAATAAAATGATATTTTGATAAAAATTCTATGTCAAATTAATCATTTGGAGTTATTTGGATTTTATTTGGTTTCCTGGATTTTTCTGAGTTTGAAAATGTATTTTTGAAAATTAAAAAGTATTTTAAAGTATGAAAATTAAATACCAACATTAGTTGGAAATATTTTTATTAAGTTCCAAATGTCTCCAGGAGGTTCTCTGAATTTTTCTGGAATTTTTGGAGGTATTTCTGTATTTTTCTGAGGCTAAATGGAATTTCTGTGCTTTTCTGAAAATCCAGAAATCAAAAATAAAAATAAATCCCCAACCCACCCCTCCGGCCGCCACGTGGACGGCCAGATTGCCGCCCACGTCCACCGTCCTCGCCGCCATCCGGCCGTCGCCCCCATCCCGCCTACCCTCCCTCCGCACTCGCCACGTGGCCTGTCCGATCTGCGCCACGTCGCCCTTCTTCCCGGCCACCCGATCCCGCCCCGCGCACGCGGCGCCATCCCGGCCGCCCGCGCCTCCCGCTCATCTCCCTCTCTCTGCGCCTCCGGTCCCACCCGTCAGCGCCTCCCCTCTTCCTCTCTCTGCCACCCCGGGCCCGCTTGTCGGGTGCTTCTTCCCCGCGGCCTCCTCATTCCCCTCGCGCCGCCGCCGAGCCGCAACGGCCCCTCCGCCCTTCCCGGCCTCCCCCACTCCCCGAGCTCTCCGCCCCACTCCCGCTCGTGCGCCGCCCCCTTCCGCAAGCCGCGCCCACCCCTACCCGCACGACCCGCTCCCGCACGCCCCTTTCTTCGCAACCGCCGCCGCCGCCATTCCCGCGGGCGGTTAGCTCGCCGCCCGGCCACCCTCCCCTCTCCGACCTCTATAAAAGGGCTCCCCGAGCTCCTCCTCCTCTCGCTCCGCCCAACCCCGCCCTCCTTTCCTCCTCCGCTAGCCCGAGCCGCCCTAGCGCCGGCCGCCTCCCCTTTTTTTCCGCCGGTGAGCTCGACGGTGAGCGATCGCCGCCACCTCCGTCGCCCTCGAGCCCCGCCGTCGCCTCCCTCGGCCTCCCCGCGCCCGTGCGAAGGTCCTCTGCCCCTCGGCTGCGCCTCTCCGCCACCGGAGCCGCCTCGCCGACGTCGACCGAGCCGCTCCGCCGCCTCTCCCTCGTCGCCGGCCACCTCTGTCGCCCTCGGTAATCCTCGCCCCCACCGCCGCACTCCCCGCAGCTCCCTCTCCCTTCTGCGCCACTCGCCGCCGGCTGCCGCCCGCCGGAGCGCCGCCGTCGCCGCCACCCCCGTGCGCCTCCGGCCGGTGCTGCCGCTTTGTGCCGCGTGGACACCACGTGGCCGTCCAGTGGCGCCACGTCCCCTGCCACGCCCCTGCCGCGTCAGCGCCACGTCGGCACTCCTCTGCCCCGTCGGCGCCACCACTCCGCCCGTGCCACCTCAGCCACCGCCTCCACCCGTGGGCTCGGTTCATGGACCGGGACCCCACCTGTCAGTGGGGTTTACCCCATGCTGACGTCATAATCCTCAATTTCCTGTACAAAAATAATTCCAAAAATTCCTTTTATTCTTTTTCCCTGAATTTAAACTTCCCAGAGCCCGTTCTCCTTCGTCCTAACTCCGATTGAGTCCGTTCAAATTTCTAAATTCATCAAAAATTCCCCTCTACCCATTCCTAGCCTCAATTTGAATTTTTGAGTTTGTTTAAATTTAATTTGATTTTATTTGAATTTGGTGGGTTATTTTCACGTGTAGACTTTGACGATTCGGGAGAATTCGACGACGAAGATTCAAATCAATTTGAAGAGCAAGGCAAGTCACCCTCCTTGATCATGTTGATCCCAGTTTTCAAAATAAAACTATGTTGATTTAAATTATATTGCATGCATATTTTTATTCAACGTATTTCAATTCAGTTTTAAATTTAGTTATTGCCTACTTGTTAAATTCCTCCATTGTTATTGAATTCCTTATACCTTGTCACCCTAGATTCAAACTCTAGTTAATACATTAGTGTTGGCTAGAGAGTTTATTCAAATGCTTAGCCCTGCGAAGCTACAATATTTGTTTTGGGATATCTTTCACATAAAATGATGACCCTTTTTACATAAAATGATATGTACTCTTGACTTTGGTGAGTCAAAGAGTGTTATGAAATATTTTGAAAACAAAAATATAAAACTGGTTTAGACTTAGGCAATTGGTTAGAGTGGTGGGTGCAGGCATGCCCTGTTGGTTGGAGCCGCAGTGGTTGATTGTCGTGCACGAGGGTATGTGGTTAGGCCTGAGTCAAATTAAGGACCGGTCTGTGAGCTACTGTTGCAAAGCCCTAATCGTACTACCACATGGCTGGTATGGGACAGCCCTGGCTGAATAATTTGTGAAGTCCCAATCTGAGTTGAGTCGTAGGTTGAAAGTGAGCGTGGTTGGTGCCATGTGAAGTCTCACTTGGGCGAGCGTGGTTAAGCCATGAGAAGTCTCGTCTAGGCTCAAGAGGGGGTCCCGGTCTGATGGATTCCTTACTGGGGTGAAACCTTAGAATTGGCTCGACCAGGTTGAAGGCTTTACATTGTAAAGGCCTTGTCACGACTCCCCACCGCACACCTAAGGAAGTGTGTAATCTAGTGGTACAACGGGATGATCGTGTCTTGTGGGTAAAGCTGTACAACCTCTGTAGAGTGTATAATCTATCCTGGATAGCCGTGCCCACGGTCATGGGCATGCTGAGTAAAAGTTTTTCATTGATTAGATTTTGTTTTTCAAAACGTTTTTGAAAACCTTGTGGATGGATGGAATCCACGAGAGATGAAAACCTTGCGGATGGATGGAATCCGTGAGAGATTGGACCCTGATGGATGGATGGAATTCATCAGAGTTGCGCAGTGAAAGCGTGTGGATGGATGGAATCCATACGTGAGCTTTTGGAAAAGATGGTCCGGGTGGGATGCCCGTGGATAGGTTGGTGTATGGTCGGAGCCTGCACTGACGGTATTATTTTCTAACCCAAGTATTGTTTTTACTTACTATATTAAATTCTGCGATTTCAATGTATCTATTGTATTTCTTAAATGATGTTTTATGCAAACTAACCCTATAAGCCTTCCTTTCAAGCCTTTATCATTATGGTGCATTTTCCCGGGTGACTTGCGGAGTACAAGTTTGTACTCACGTTGCTTTTTCCACACAAATAAGGAAGACGTCAACTACGGTGAAGATCTGGACGAATAGGCCGCGTCTTACTGTCGTTTGCCTGTGGGCAGGCTCAGTGGGCTTCTTCCGCTTCGGTTTTTCTTCCGCTGCTTATTAAATAATTTTGGCTTATGCGCCGTTGATGTAAACTTTGGCATTCATGTCCATATTCAGTTAATAAATGTCATTATGGTTGATATTTATCTTTGTTGTACGCTGTGTGCACTAGCTGATCCTGGACTAGTGCGATTTACACAGAGGATCCAGGAGTCGTTGCTCCGGGTTCCGACACTTGCCCACGAGAATTCATCTAATTACAAAAACACGTGTTTTACTAACCCTAGCGCCATACCCGACCTCCTGCCAAGCTGCTGGCGCTCGGTGACAGCCTACCAAGCAGGGGCCTGCTGCGGAGCAGTGTTGGCTCGGTAGCACCTACTGCCGCGCCTGCCGGACGTCCTCCTACGCGTCAACTTCCTACCACACGCCACATGGTCTTTCGAGGAAGGACGACCTAGCAGGTGATATGTGTCGTCTTCTGAAATTAGGGATAAGGTCATTTTTGCAAAATCAGATGCTATGGAGCTTTTAAAAAAATGTTGCATCAGTGTTTGTGCTACATATGTAAACAGTTCTAAGTTAATGCGTGACGTATAGTGGTTTTGGTAGACAAATCGTGCACCTTCCTTCCATCACTTTCTCGGTCAGTAGTAACAGAGCACACATTCCCCTCCTCTCCTCCCTCCCACCGATTCGCTCGCCGCGCGCGCGCGAGATCAAGACGCCACCGCGCCCCCGCCGAGATCTCCCTCCCACCGACGGTTAGGACGGCGCCGGCGACGAGGCGGGAGCCATGGAGGCTTCGTCCTGGGACGCCCTTCGCAAGCAGGTGAGCGCCGAACCCCACGCGCGCGCTCTCTCTCTCTCTCTTCCCCCGTAAGGCCGTGATCTCTTGCCGCTATCTGTTTCCCCGAGATCTGGCTCTATCCCGACGCCTGCTGGACGCGATGGGTGTGGGCTGCGATACTCGCACCGACGATCCTTGGCCCCCTGCGCGCTGAATTGATGAGAGGCGGCTCCTGTAAATTAGGGTAATTGTCTGTCGTTGTTCGTCGAATCCGTAGCCTGTTAGTTCGTGGAGCGAAGAGCGTGATTTTTCTTTTTTGAAATTTTAGCGTTTTCGTTACAACAAGGCATTAGTTTCGTACTGGTTAGGTTCTAAAAACTGCGGTCCAGGTACTCGTTTGCACCTCCATGTGCCATTTCTTTCTATTAAAGCGGTGAACTTGGAGCAATGTGGCACTGATCCAATGCCGTATTGACTAGATTTATGATCCTACCAAACGGTCCCTTTGTAGACTGTTGTTGCACTGATTGGGTGATCTTCCTGATGGAATGGTGTATTTTGTAGTATCTTTCCTGGAAATGCGATTGTGGAGAATTGGGGGTGAATTTACCTGTTGTGGCCCGTTTATGTTGCTTGTTGTTTTCACTTTTATGTTCTTTATTATCTCTGTGCTGAACCTTGGATTCGTCTGGGCTTTAGAGTACCAAATTTTCCATGGATTCAACTTGTTCAGCAGAGCCCTCCTTCCTGTTCACCGGTGTTAAGGATAATTATTATTTTGGTGTTCAGATTGTATGATATTGAGTCTATGGCCGAAGCCATCCTTTTATAGGCTAAGAGAAAGTGACGCCAAGTTACATTTTATATCAAAGTCGCAACTGCATGTTTTTTACCTTGTTTTAAATGGTATCCAATTTTCCCTTTTAGGCGAGGAGGTTGGAAGCTCAATTAGATGACCAAATGATTGCATACCGTAGATTGGTTTCTATGAAATCAGATGGTTCAGAGAATGATGTTGAGTCCGATATAGAAAGATCATTAAAGCAACTTCAGCAAGTAAATTCTCAAATGCAAACATGGGTGTCATCAGGAGGCTCTGAGGTTCTTTTCCATACATTGACTCGTCATATGGAGATTTTGCAAGACCTTACTCAGGTTCCAATCGCCTCTTACACTAGTTGATTGCATTCTTTGTAACTGTAGTTAGTTTAACTGTTAATTTCCACATATTGTGGAGCAATACTCTTTGAACACCACATAAAACAGATGGAATTTTCTCATAATTCCAAGAATTGCCTAATCAAATGCAGGAATTCTATCGGCTTCAATCGAGCCTCAGAGTGAAGAAACAACATGCTTCCCTCCTTGACCTAAGAGACTTCGACAGAGCAAAGTTTGATGTTGAAGAGGCTGGAGACTCAGCCGATCAAGCTCTTCTTAGAGAACAAGGTGCAATTAGCAGGAGTTCTGGACAGGTAGGACTATCCTGTTATTTGGGAATCCTTGAATTGCTTTTATTGATATTTGCATTATATGTGTTCTTGTTCTTTTTAGATAATAACAAAATATTAGGCATCTACAAAGTAATCTAGGAGAGCAGCTTAACTGAATAGATTGGAGTTTAATTTGTGCTATCAGCATAAATTCTGAAGCATTTGAAATTGATATAACCTCACTCTTCTTATTAGGAGATAATTTAATTTGATAAGGTCAAAGAAAGGAAATTAAATTTCTGTAACGATGATCACGGCCTGTTGTATTTGTTAATAGATATTTTATTAAATTACACAAAAAAAGTATCTGCTAAATAAAAATCAGAGAACCATGTTGATGTTCCCCTTTTTTTGTGCACATGACATATGCTGCACATTTTCAGTGAACTTGTTTGTTATGACTTATGAGTACGTTTTTGAATTCCATGTAGTTATGTGGAATTCCACAAGGGTCCATATATTAGTTCCACAAGGAATGCTTACTTTTGGCTTGACTATGGCATATTCAAATAACAACAATTGCATTTTCGCAGCGTCCACCTTTCATTTGAGCAAAATTTCTTGAATTTCAACCTACATGCTTGTGAAATTACTAGTTTGGAAATCCAACTTTCTTTGAGAACCATACTTCAATGAAAATATGGAAAACTTCAAGGATTCAAAGCTCCCTCTAATGGGGTTTTTGGTGGTCCTTGTTGATAGAAAATTAGAGGGGCATTAGTGCATTACTTAGGAGTTCTTGCCTAGTTTCTAACAAAATGTGAAATAAGTTCAAAGAAATATCGAAAATGGCATTGTTGGCATGTTTATGTTGAAAGGTCTAGAAGCGGATAAGATAGTTTATAGGTGTAGCTTTTAGTAAGATCACAGGTTGTTGGCATGAGGAGATCATCTGATGCAAGCATTGGACCATGGCTTGCAAATAGGTGCAGTTCCATGGGGCTTAAAAGCTGATAATCCCTCCTTAAATGCAAGTAAGCATAGGATGGACTAGCCTTTGAGGAGGATATTCTGACCATACCTGCAGCACAAGAAGTCTATTATTGTTTAAAGCATATCCACATCAATGCTTAACTTGTTCTCAAATCACCTTTTTCAACATGGTGGCATTCACAAGTCACAACTATCATTGCCAACACTGGAAAAGGCAATTCTTATAACGAGAACTTGAGAACCTAACAACATAGTACCGTGGCACTAATGGTCACATTGAAAGTTGCACATCAAAGCAAACAATCTAGCTTAGAAAGTAGAAACACGAAGTCAAAACATGCCTGCTTTGTCCGTTGAGGCTACCAATGGGTAATATTAAATATATTTAAAATTGCCCTAAATATGCCAGGCTACTCCCACTGAGACCTATACTATCGTGAGAACTATTACTATGTAATGAAGTGCAGTTGAAGAATTTGTTGTGCGTAAGATTTGTACAGCCCCGTCAGCTTGAAAGGACATCCGTAGATTGGATTCAACATACTTGCCTGGCAGCTTGCAGTTAGTATATTTGCTGCTTGTTGTCTATCAAGTGTATGGAGCCCATGGTGCATTGCTACGGGGGTTTCCCTGCTGAGAAAAATTGAAGGCTGAAGGGGCTGCTGAGTAGCAAATATTTTTTGTTAACTAATAGACACTTCTGATTCCACAGCCAACATAGCTAGCCTAGCACTACATCTAGCTTCCTCAAATTGCAAACCAGAGAATTACTTTGAGAAAAGTCTTTGATAGTATAAAATTAAACGGCTGGTATACCCTAAGAACCAAAAGTGCGCATACTGGTTGGTGGCCCTACATGCAACTTATATACTGATATTCTGGAGTTAATACTCTCAAAGCATGTCTGGGGAAAGACATGTGTTATCCTAATAATAATACCAAATAATAGTATAATCATGATATCAGAGTGTAGCCAACAAATCACTTGTTATATAGGAAAACGTGGAATTAAATTGCTTTTCCGGATGCTTTCACTTTTACAACTGCAGAATGATGATATTCTGAAATGTGAATTCTATGCCTGAACAATACATTGAAATGATATTAGATGGATAATGTGATATCACAAGCTCAATCAACACTAGGCGTTCTCATGTCTCAACGATCAACATTTGGTGGCATCACCACAAAGATAAGCAATGTTAGCAGCCGGCTTCCTTCGGTATGTATCGTGTATGCTATGACCAAGCAACTCATTCTACGTCCTCTTATAATGTACACCTCACAAGTTTTCACTAAATCTGACAGATCAATCACATCCTCACGTCGATCAGAAGAAAGAAATCAATGGACACCATCATTCTCTCGCTTGTCGCGTCTGCCTGCACCTTTCTTATTTTCATCTACTGGTTGTCAAAGTAGGGCTGTCAGGGCAAGGCATTACAATGTTGGAAGTTTGGATCACACTACCACTACAGATAAAATCATGATTGGTGTTTGTACAATATTGATTCAATGTTAATTACGTTTCAATCGTGCTTCAGCCACTGTGTGCCTCTACACTCCAGCTGTGCAACTTCAAAATATCGGCTGAACTATTCTTCATGTACTTGTACATAAATACGTGTGACTTCTGGAACGAATAATTATTGGCATTGCTATCTAACTATCCCCGTGTCGTCCAGATCTGGGTTTTAAAGATGGATGGACCTGAACCGTTCTTGTGACCTGCCAGGTTGCTAGTCGGAGTTTCCAGCTCTGCTAGTCCTTAGCATGGCGTGTTACTAAGTTAACCGGGAACAGGTTCCTTTGTGCCACTGCCGCCATTGGTTTCTTTGCGTTCGTCCAGAGAGAGAGAGAGCTGTTGTCCGTTGATCATGTGACCTTACAACGTGCTGCGGTTACAGTAACGACCGCAGCAGATCCTCGCCCAGTAGCTTCCTTCGGCTACAACAAAATCGGATGGGACACTTCTAACATAAGCATGCGTTCAGCCGGAACCGCATGCACTTGCTTGGTGTAAATGGAAAGGGAGCCGAATTGGTGTAGGTGCTCGAGTAACAACCATGATACTTCCGGGTAGTAATATCTAAGATTGCTCTGAGCTAGCTCCAGCTACCAACAAAGCGTCTGATCCGGGTCAACTATTGCGGGCTAATCTTTCAGATGCCGTGAGGTGTCACCGGAAATTGCCGCAAAAAAAAAAAAAAAAGCGTACTAGATCACCACATGATGCACTAATGTGGAAATCGCAGAACAGATCACATTCACGCCGGTTCCAGTCAAAGAGAGCTGATCTGAATCCAGCAATTTGCACCGGTTCATGGTTGCGAGGTTATTGTGCACTAGTTGTCACCCTTCTTTGCAAGGTTCAGTTTTCACCATGGTCTCGAGCTCTTTGCAATCGACCCAATTTGGTTAATCCTTGAAAGCATGTTTTGTACTCAGAAATTAAGTCTGAATCTGAGCTATTTATCGTTGAAGTCAGATGAGCCATGAGAGGGGAAGCTTCTCCATTTTTCTTACAAACCATTGCGAGTGAGGCCATCTATATCTTCATTCATCAACGGGCCTGTTTTTTTTTTCTCCAAAGCTAGCGGCTTTTGATTTTTGCTACAATATCTAACTTTCAAACGGAGTATTTTCTCAAGATGGAGTCTACAAGTTAAACAATTTACACGTTAAAAATCCAACATCTGTACCAGCCAAAATCGCAAGTGAGTATCTGGCTCTCCATAATCTGTACTGTAAACAGCTAAAATTCAAAAATTTCAGTCAAAAGCCATAAGCCGCAGCCGAAAAGAACATCTCCCTCTTCATATGGCATGGCAATATTTCGTTAAATTCTTTCCAGAGCCCTTCCGATAAGCTGGGGCCTGCGACACATAATTGAAAGCATGGAATTGGGCGAGATTTTTGCAAAAGAAGTAGGACCTCCAACGCAAATCACTCAATTTAATTGAAAATAACACTAACCTCCACTATTAGTGTGTGCATTTGAAAATACATCGTGCCCTTGTTAATGCTCCATGACAGCATACCAATAATTGCATTGATAGCACATTGTTTTGCCGCAGCACTCATGGCAAGCCCCACAGCATTGTCATTGTTTAAGTAAAAGCCTTAACCACCAGCTCGAACCAATTAGCAAGGGAACAACTAACAATAGCAATCCCAGCGAAGCACCAGCATGTGGATGTCGCAATCTAAACAGCCCGGCTCTTGTCATCTATCACCCCATGATTGAGGATTAAATTTGCTGTTGCCGATAATAGCCGATCAAATCCTCTCTTTTCAGCAAGTGTCCCAGGAGACAAGGAAACCAAAAGCATAGCAGCAAATCATTCTAAGTGAAGAGACATGTAATCATTTAGTGTAATCGCTTTGCTCTAAACTAAGATTAGTTTCAAAGTCCACAATGTGATAGCTAATCAACCAAGCAAACAAATGATTAGAAGAATTTAGCAATTTGCCACCTAAATTTGATGGACCATGGGCCGTAATATGATTCCTATAGCTGTCCATTTCTTTAGCTATCGATCTAATGAACAATTTGGATTGGTCAGTTGAGCACTCAAAACTGCACAAGAACATTGCTCGGGGAACAATTGCAACTTACAACAACCCGAAGAGAAAAATCCCAATGAATCAAGAAGCAACCATCAATGGAAACAATGCTGGCCAGCCACCTCCGCCGCCGCCGTCAAGGCTGCCATTAGCCCATCATTAGCTCTTCCAGGCGTACACAAGAAGCGAGAAGCCATCGCCGCGCTGCAGCTCGGCCTCCTCGGGGCTGGCCCAGTCCATGACCGTCGAGCCGCTCGCCCACGACGCGGAGGACGACGCCACCGATGCCGACGACGTAGAGCTCGCCTTCGCCAGCCTGCGCGCTTGCCCCCTCTTCCTCCGGTTCTCCCCATTGCTGCTGCTCTCGCTCCAGACCTCTCTTCCCCACCTCCCAAGATAGCCTGCCCAGACGCCGCCGTCTCTCCCGGCCTTATCGAGCAGAGCCTTGTCCTTGGCCTCAGCCGAATCGAGCTCTTCCCCACCGCCGAACTCGAAGCGGAAGACGAACACAGCGTGCGCGCGCGGGGGCGCCGCGGTGGCGTCGGCAGGAGGCTGGTCGCGCTTGGGGAAGAGCCAGTTGTGGAGGTCCCAGGAGACCTGGACGCGGGCGCCGCCGCCGAGGTCGACCTTCTCGCTGCCGCGGAACTTCCAGCGCAGGCGGCGGACGTGGAGCACGCGCTCGCCGTCGACGGAGAAGGACATGCCGACCTCGGCCTTGTCCTTTTCCTTATCCTTGACGTGCCCGCGCGACACGAGATCCACCGAGATCTCCCGCTCCTTGCCACCGACGGTGACGCAGGTCTTGTGCCCGCGGCCGTGGCCGCCGTCGCGCATGGACACGTGCTCGCGCCGGGAGATGAGGACGGGGACTGGGCCCGCCGGCCGCTGGGCCCTCGTCTTCCTGTACGCCTCCTCCGCCATGTCCCCGGCCACGACCGCCATCTCGCCGTCGACCACGATGGCGACGAAGTACCCGGACGACGGCTCCGGCGAGCCGGAGCAGGGGAACCGCGCGCGCGTGAGGTCCCACGCCAGGTCGACCCGCCGGTCGCGCGCGTGGAACCGCTTCGACCCGCGCCGCCTCCAGAACAGCCACGGACGGACGCGCACCGCAACGATCAACTCCTCCTCCTCCTCGCACTCCGGGCCGTCCTCGTAGCACCCGTAGTCGGAGGCCGAGGACGCGGGCGCCGCCGCGACGCGGAGCACGGCGCGGAGGCTGAGCCCGAGCGCGTCGCGCGACCAGGACAGCGCGGCCAGGCCGAGGCGCGTCTCGTAGACCGACGTGGCAAGGCTGGGTCCCGCGCCCGTGCCCGCGCCAGGCGCGGCCCGGAAGCAGGCCGGTATCGCACCCGGCATCGCGCGGCGCGGCACGGCTACGGCTGCGGCTGCGGCTGCGGCTGCGGCTGCGGTGCCTCGGCTGTCACGAGTTTTGGGCTAAAAGCGCAAGCTTTTTTGGGGGTTTTCCCGCTGCGGATCGCCTTTGCGCAGAGGGGGGGGGGGGGGGGGGGGGGGAGAGACGGGGTTGCACCGGCCGCGCGGCGGGAGGAGGTCTATATAGCTCTGACGCGGTGGGGGTCACCGGGCGGTGCCGGGACTCTGGCGAGGTGGGGTCGGGAACGTTGGACCCAGCTGGGGTGGGGTGCGAATATGCTGCAACTACTGGCACTGCGGCTTGGACCGGAAGCCGGGGATGGTTCGCTCCCTCCACTCCTTTCCTCTCGTGGATTGTCGACTTAAGATTTTAGGTTTTGACTTATTTTTTATTATTTATAAATTTTATTTTTGCTTTTTTGAGTTTTTTTGCTATTTTTTGCATTGTTCGTGATGGGTTAACTTATTTTTCTACTTTTAGATTTTTTTTAATTTAGTTACATCAAATAAGCCACCATCAGTTACAGTATAATTTCAATCAGTTACACTGTAATTTCAACTATAAGTCAGCTTATTTCAGCCTAACCGAACAGCAAAAATTATTTCGTTTATCTTGAATCTTGACACGAATATATTTGCGTTCATATTTGCTGTCGTGCACGATGTCAAACGCATTGTTGGATCCGAGCGGATCGCGTCGGGCCTGGCCAGTTCGTGTTGGATCCGTCTGAGGAGACGTGAGGGGGGGCTCGTTTGTCAACCGTAGATAGCACCGGTATTGTTGTTTATTTGGATTGTTTCGGAAAGGTCAATTATTCCTGGGGTTAAGTCAGGTTGTATGTGTTACAATATGATCCGGGTTAGCCTATAACAAAATCAAAATTTTGAAATACAGGTTCCCGCTGGTATATACCATCGTTAACCGCAGTTGTGGAGCTAGAAAATTTTCATTGGGCATGCACGCATATCGCACTGCTTCCTTAGATGCACACCCTCACCATGACCACTGACCATTGGGCACCTCCTGGCTCATGCCCTTACAGTCATCAACTCGCTATGCCACCCACACAAAATTTTTAACTGATATTCTATAATATATGCCCTCAAACTTTCTAAAGTTTGACTGCTAATATGTTTAAAACTATCTAGATTTATCACTAAAAATACTTTTGTAATATTATAATGTTATTAGTATACAATATGATAAAATTACAAATATTAATAGTCAAAGCCATATCTTGTAGATCGTGAAAAATAAAAAATTGCTACTTACAAAGAACGAAGGGAGTAATAAAATGTTAGCACTGAGTAAACCATGCATTGCGAATATTGTATTCACATGATAATTTAACGTTACTATATAATTAATTTTGTTTTCATTCTAATTAATCGGCTACTTTATATATTTAGTTATGAAAACAATTTAATTTTATGGTATCATAACGATAATAAACACTAACATTGATAAATAAATTCCATATATTTTTATTAATACACTATGTAACTCGTATGACAGTTCATATACTTTGTTGGAACTCAACCCAGAGATGACACATTAGATTTACCCATGGACACACACTACACGGGGAAGACGATGAACAGTAGAGTTTTTTTTTTCTGACGCGAACTCGACTTTCGTCGCTTTTCTTTTTCTCTATTATTCACCGCTTGCACAACAGACTGATTACAAAGATATAAGGGCAGTCCCAGTGCAGAAACCACTTAAGTAGTTTCTATCTATGCCATGTCATATAGACACTACTTTAGACACTATTGTCTCCAATGCACCATGTCTATTTATAACCCAAGCAATTAATTAAGCATCAAAATCTCTCTCTCCTCCCTACCAATCATAATTTTTCTCCATCTATCATGAAGATATCACCATCTTTCCAATGCAAAATTTGGTAGTGTCTATTGCATTGGTTTTCTCATAGAAATTAGGTCTTGCATGAGACCCAGTTTCTTCCTCTTTTTCTTCTCTCTCTTATTTAATATAGCGCCACATCATCTAAAACTCCTACATGGCAATCTAATTAATGCCATAGACACTATCCTACGTGGAGCACTGGGACTGCCCTAAATAGACACTGTGATCTGGTTTTACCAACCACGACTCCACAACTCTTGCACACATCGTACACTACCCGAAAGACCCGCTCAACTTATTGACTCAGCCGTTACCCGGACGCCTAGCTTCGACCATAGCTTCTCGACTATCTATACCTACGACTCCGAGTCCCTCTACGACTTACGACTACTCCTTGCTACAGTACTCGTAATGACTGCTACAATACTCTTACGAGTAACCGGTCGTTACGGCTGCTATAGTAACTGGTCGAATACGACTTACGACCACAGTTTCGACCATGACTTCGACTGCAGCTTCGACCACCTGCTTCAATCACACTCAACACAATTAGCATGAGTTAATATTAGTTCCAACAATCTCCCCTCTAATCTTGACTTGCTTAACTTCATAAGACGAAGTCCGATCTCCTACGTATCTCCAAGGAGTCTTGCCTTCTTTTTGTTGACCATGCTACCGATGACACAACTTGCCAGCGTCTTTCACATCTTCATCGTCGGTGACACACATCACCGATGACTTTGACCTCTTCCTCAGCTCCAATTGCCTTTCATCGATGACACATTTTGACGGTGATAGATACTCTCATCAGAGCTTGCGCACATGAGTACTTGAACACAACTACAAGAACTCTCTCACACACATGCATCATGCACTGACTCACTTACATGCACGATCATGACACGACTAAACGACACAGATATGCACACATATGTAAAACACCTCCTACGTTCACACTCTCACGCACATACTTCGACGATGTCGCCGCTGCTTTAGACATCGTTGTGTACGCAATACCTTATACCATGGTGCTACTGATGGTGGAAGCACGCCGTTCTCCACCGACATCGCTCGTGCCTTGCAACCCACCTGTGCCGCTCATCGTCACCACAACACTGCGATCATGTCGCCGCTGCTGGTGTGCACGTCATGTACGATTCTGGCACCCTGCACTGGCCTAGCCATGGCCGTGCGAACCTTTGGCATCGTGCTTTTGAGCGCACGGTGCTACATCCGATTTGTCGCTAGCACCTGTGCATCTCCACCCTACGCGCGCCGTTGCTCTCACCCTCACACCAACCAGCGAGTCATCACCAAGCAATTTCTCGCACCTAAGCTCTCATACCAAGTGTTGGAACCCAATCTAGGGATCACACACTAGATTCGCCTGTGGACGCACACTACACGGGGAAGATGATGAACATTAGAGTATTTTTCTAACGTGAACTCACTTACGTCACTTCTTTTTTCTCTATTATTCACCGCTTGCACAAACAGACTTATTACAAAGATATAAATAGACACTGTGATTCAGTTTTACCGGCCACGACTCCATGGCTATTGCGCACATCGTGCACTACTCAAAAGACCCGCTCAACTTATTGACTCAGCCATTATCCAGACGCCTAGCTTCGACCACGGCTTCACTATGCCTACGACTCCGAGTCCCTCTATGACTTACTACTATTCCCTGCTATAGTACTCTTAAGACTGCTAGAGTACTCGTAACAACTGCTACAATACTTTTATAAGTAACCGGTCATTACGACTGCTATAGTAACTGGTCGAATACGACTTATGACCACAGCTTCGACCACACTCAATACAATTAGCATGAGTCAAGATTAGTTCCAACATACTCTACCACTCGAAAAACATGTAGGGTTTTTAGTATATCTATACTTAGCACGAGAATATTGATGTGGCATATTAACGTCATATATAGCTTCAAAAATTGTAAGTAAAATATGTTTAGCTGTCTACAAAAACTGAAAGAAAGTATAGAATACAATTTGTACCAATTCCCTCGAACATTATCAAATTACAATGAAATCCAACTTTGATTAAAACATATAGCAAAGATATAATATAGTTTTCACAAAATTTGGGGGCCCGTGCATACCGGGCACCCCTTGGCTCCGGCCATGGTTAACCAGGGTTTGATTTGTCCTGTACTCTTGTTTAATTAGTAGTGTTCAATGGGGCAAATATTGTTGTACCCTAGTGAAACACCCAACTACAACGAACCCAGTTAGGTTTCTTTAAGACACTTGGGTCAAAATTGAAAAGTTTTTTTATGAAATTTATTCGTTCCTAACAGGGTCTTATATTTGGTTGGTTGGATGGGCCGACGATGACAGGGTTCTGTCTCATTCTACTTGAATCCTTGTTCTCTTTCGTATAATAGATTGAACTGTAATCCCGACCATTCAACTCATTCAAACTGTGTTCTCGGGGAGAGAGAATTAAATATCATCCAAACTTGCTTGACAGTTGTTTCAGATGCATATGATCCTTGTGATGTTCGGTTGGGCTGAAATTACACTGTAACTGATTGAAATTATACTGTAGTTGATAGTGACTTATTTGGCATAACTAAATTTAAAAAATTGAAAAATAGAAAAAACATATTAGTCCATTACAGACAATATAAATGAATACGGGAAAAAATAATCGGCAAACAAGCTAAAAAACCAAAAAATTAGGGGAAAAAATTTAAAAATAGTAAAAAATAAGTCAGAAACCAGAAATTCAAACCAAAATGAGCGGAGCTACACAATCACTCTTTGGATTCCATGATACACATCCTCTGAGAGACCACGCTTCACTTTTTTCGCTTACGAGGCTTAATCATGATTCTAAGACTTAATCATGCAAAATGGTGCAGAGATTCAATCTGATTAGTGATACTAGCAAAATTAGAATAGATGTCGACCGAGACGTACTCGAAACTGATCGGTTCGGCTTGAGCTTCTGGCTTCTGGCTTATTTTTCACTATTCATAAATTTCGTCTTTTTCTGAACTTTTGGCTTTTTGTTGAGCTTTTTTGCCGGTTCTTTTTTTCCCGTATTCGTTTGTATTATACATATTGGGCTAACATATTTTTTATATTTTTAATTTTTTTAAATTTAATTATGCTAAATAAGTCTCTGTCAGCTACAGTGTTTTTTCAGCCAGCTACAGTGTTTTCAGCCATAAACTATGAGCTTTTAAGCCCAACTGATCACCACCCAAACCGGCCGGACGAAACAACACACGGGAACAAGTAATAACGGAGAGGTGCAGGTGCAGAGAATGAGCAGCATATTAGATTTAGACCCCATTTATTCTGACTTCATGGCAAGCGAGAAGTGGAATAAACACGTTGTTTTCTTAATTACAGTTAATTGGTTTTTTCTTTTTATATTGTCTATGAAAATATAACATATTTTTATTTTCTTTATTTAGTTGAATGATTTAAAAAAGCTAACAATCATTACAATATATTTTCGGTCAAAAACTAACACTCGAAAATCAGAAACCGCTAAAAAAACTGAATTGAACATGGCCGCCGAGTAGCAGAGCACGTGAGCTTAATGCCATATTAATTCGTCGTTGATTCTTCCTCGTAGCCGTGGACCGGATCAAATCGTCGGACCGTGCAGGTAAGACCGGAACAGTGAAAAAGAGAGAGAGAAGAAGAAGAACAAAAGTAGCAGCAACAACAGAGAAGCAGCCAAATTTGGCGCGTGCAACTGTAACCTTTTTGAAAAGGTTTGAAGGACGAATTAGGTCGTTCGGTTGACACGACGCTTACTTGGAGACGAACAGACGATGATACCATACGCGCCTTGGCATCTCCTCCCGGCCGGCCGCTCGTCCGGCGCGGCGGTCGATCGTCCATGTCAAGAACGCGCGTCCGCCGGAGCCGAACGGACGCGCGCGCCGTGGACGGTGGTGTCTAAACCCCCATGCCGACGTCGTGTTTCGGTTGGTTTTCGTGGTGCGTTTCCCGCGAGCTGGACTGGGGAGGTGCACGCGCGCCCGCGAACCAACCAACAAGTGCGTCAATGCGCGTGCGCGTTCTACCATTCGTTTGCCGGCTTTGCCGTGCGCGCGTGGAGACGATCGATCCAGCGGCCGGCTGGGCAAGGGCGAGGACCGTCTAGAGCAGTCAGGAGTGAAATCACGCTTCGAACAGGGTGGACTTCAGTTCAGAGTGTGAAAAAATATTTAGTGTATAGCCCGAATAAATTTAATTCAGTCTGAGTAATATTTTCATGATGCAGTCCAGATAGTTTAGATTATTCCACCATTAAACCCGGAGCGTAACTAAATCCTGGTTCTGCCACTAGGAGCAGCGGATGTTGTTGGTATTCACCGGTGGGTTTCTTTGTCGTATGTTGTCATCTTTGTTTCTTTTTAGCTTTATTTAAAACGGCTCTTACTTTCTGACTTCTAATTTTTAAAAGTTGAAAGCTGTTTTGAATACGTTGCCTTCTTGACATTATTTTTCCTTTTTTATATTGTTCGTGAAGATATAATATTTTTTTATTCTTCTTTGTTACCCTTTAACTGAATGCTCCAATCAAAAACTAATAGCAGCTATATTGTTTATTAGCCAAAAATCAATAACCACATCTAAAAACCGTTTCAAACACTCAATCGAGAGCGCTCCTATCCTGTGGTTCAATGCAGCCGTTTTGTGAGTGATTGGTGGCACGTGTTTCACGAGTTCTTCCGCTGGACTGGATTGTCAGCCCTGGCGACGACCTTTGGACCGATCGACCATCTCAAGTTTTCTTCTCTCATGGTCGACACTCCTAAAGAAGTACCTTTTCGTTTGTTTGCTTCCTGCTAAATCATGAGATGAGCAGTGTTTTTCTTGAGATGAATCAAGAGATCACCAGCGCGCCACGTACTATTTTGTCTAAAACTGCTCGAGTGAAATTGACCTAGCTAGTAAGAGGAAAACCTACTGCGGGGACTTGGTCGTATACTTTGTGGCTGATCGTGAACTTGAATTTTAGGGTCGGGCCACATTTGGGCTATTGGTCTCAAATCAACTGGGTCAACTTGATGCTGACGCAAGCCTAACTCATCCTGCAAATGTTATAGGCAAAACTCGAGAACTACCTGACACCAGGATTTGTTCTTTTTTTCCCCTTCGAGATGACCGAGGGAATTTTTAGCTATATTTTATGGCTCTTAGTTCTAGTATAAATATTCGTATGAGCGAATCAAAAACCGATAAAGTGTTTCTGAAAGGCTATCTCGATAAACTGTTTCGAAACGGCGATAGAGAAGACATCCTATTTGTTTATTTTTTTAAAAAAATATAAGTCATGAATTGAAATAAGCTAAAAAAAATGAACCCCCAAGATTTGTTCTTGGTGCTAGGAACTTGGGACTTGTGAGTACCAGGTCCTAACCTCAAGTGCATGGCCTAACAAGGGTAAGAAGAAAAATACCCTCTTTTGGAAAAGGAAAACATCCTTTTTCACCATGCACCATCCATCTAGCTATATCCCTATTTATATTGGTTTTGTTTCTGGTTTTTATTTAAGTTTTTGGTTTCTATTTAGAGAAGCTAAAATTCAATATAAATAATCGATTTTTCGAAATATTTTCTCTACTTCTCTCACTCTGAGGATAAAGCAAGGGGTCGCAAGCGCATCACATACACCACTCCTCTCACGCACACATATATCCCTTACTTTTTTCACCACTCGCTTTCTCCTTTTAAAAAGCTATTTTTTTGATCACTACTATTTATTTTTAATTAAAAAATTATCAGCCATGAAAAAAATAAGCTACAAACAATATAAACAAGCCCATACAGCAAACAGAAGCGCAAAACTACAACCCCCCCCCCCCCCCTCTTTTAATGTTTGGTATGCCATGTACGGGCACTCGTCCAACAAAGACATGAAGTAAGAGAGTACAGCGTGCAGGCCATTCTGCGACTGATCCACGCATCGATCGCGCGCGCGCGCGCTTTGGGGCGACAAGAATCGCAAGTTGCCATGCCACCGTCGAACAATCCCCATAATCGCTGACAGCAACCGAGCAGACCAACGGGCGCGGCGATCGATGCGGACGCGAGGCTTGCCGAGATGAAGTGGAAGGGGCGCCATCGATGGCCCCATTGGTTGCCGGTGGGCGGCCGGCACGGGATTAAAACGCCGGAGCTGGCCGCTCAGCGGTTCCTTGCCCTGGCTCACGGTGGTGGCGAAGCAGCTTTCATATGCATATATGCATGTCAGGATCAGGCCTTCCTAACCATGTCCTTCCTTGCAGCATCTATGCAGGGCCGTCTCAACAATTTCAAGGGCCAGCAAGACGGCAAGGATCCAACAATTTAATTTTTTAATAAAGTATATAGTACTACTAATAAAAGTTAACTTACAGCATATGTTTAGTTCATAAAAGATAACGATAGTACAATAAACAAACTAAAAGAACGGTAAAATAACTATTATGATTACCTCAAATAAAAAAATAATGCTTCAGTGCTTTTTAAGAAACCTGATCGGTGATGGGTGATCCTGTCCAGCCGTCCGCCGTCCGCTCGTGGGGGCGTGGGGCCCATCCCTCGTCGCATGCGGACGAGCGGCATCGGCGTGTCGTGGCTTCACGGTGTCGCGCCTCACGGAGCGGCATCGCCGCGTCTGGCGATTGGGCTGGGCGATAGGGAGGCGAAACGATCATCGGTCGGCGATCGAGAATAGCCGAATATCAGAATAGGAAGCGACGGCAAGCTAATTCCTGATTGATTGCTGGACTTGTGCTAAGTGTATGGGCCTTTAAATTTTCATTTCAATATGCCAAATACATATACTAAGTACTATATACATACATATACTCATGGACCCCTCTGTGGCATGGGCCCCTGGCCGTCGCACTTGCTGCCCTCCCCTCTAAGACGGCCCTGCATCTATGCCATCTACCCCTGAAAAATGCAAGGAAATTGATGGAATTGGGCCACAGGAATTCGTATCAGTGTGTATAGCCCCACAGGCCACAGGACCCTGTTCTTTTTGGCTCTACTGCATAGGCAATTCATCAAGAGAGAAGAAGGATGGACGGCAATTGGATTGGGGCGTTCGTTATCCATTTCATCATCACCTAGTAACGCAAAGTGCACTGTTCTCGAAAGAAGCAGAGTGTGACGCCTGCACGCGCAACAGAACGAGAGAGAGCATGCAGCAGACACGCCATGTGGGAAATAGTTCTTCGCGTGGTCCGGCCGGCAGCACCAGGCAGATAAACTCGGACCGATGCTGAAGATGGCAAACTTTTTCGACAAATCGATGCGCGAATCCGTCTGAATCCGTTGGAACGCGCGTACAGAATTGTTATCCCGGTTCAATCGTACGCAGTGATCATCCTTGGGTCGGATCTGACTTGACGTGATGCGGTGATGGCCAAGGGCAATATGCCAATACGACTCGGTTAAAAGTACTAGTCCTGCACAAGTGACGTGCATTTGATTCAGTGCATTGCGATTGCATCGTCCAGGTGCATGCATAATGCATTGCACGGCCGGCCTGGACGGCAGCTTGTCCAAGGTGCATCAGGCGATGGACATCCGTGTCCATGCTTGGTGTAAACTTGCATTTCGCCGAATACAGCAAGTGTCATCTCTTTGTGTGGTGATTAAGTTATGGCCATTCGACTCTAACCATTAAGGTCTAAATTCCGTTTAGATGTGTACTAAGGTCTTCGTTGTGGTCTAAAAAAGTAAGCTAGCGGCTGATTATGACTGGAAACGGCTGCAAGGGATGGTTTAATTAGCTGGCTTATTTCACCGGCTCGCATGGCGCGGGTGTCTTCCCGACGTGCGGGATGGTGGAAAATGCTTCATAATGCAAGTGGTGCTCTCCTGCTAGCTGTATTCGTATATGTAGAAACAAGTGTCTATATGGAATTATTATGAGCAACTGGCTCACAACTTTCACAATAGCATACGCCAAAATTTTCGGTCGATTAACATACGAGAAAGACTATATGCACCTGACAGCTTTTTTTCAGAAAAAAAATATCGGACTTTGAACTGCTGATTTTAGGGCATCCGGAGTGTATGAAAATAGAGGGTCATAAACCACCTTAAGGTCGACCTTATACATTACAGGGTAGACCTTAAACAGGCAGGCCGGTCCTCAAGCTAAAGACCTGACCACAAACATTAAAATACAATTTTATTTTAATCCTGTTGTTCTCTCTCCCCCACCAGCCAACTACCAACTACCACCTGGCCACAAGAGATATTTTTTTACTGCCGAGTGGGATCCTTATTACAGCCGAGCGGTGGCCTCAAACATAACGAGTCGGCCTTAACAATTAGGTGGGGCCCACCTTAAGGCCCATTGCGATATATACACTCCTGATACCCTTAGATACAGCGGATCTCCCTCTCCCATTAAACCTCCCCTCAACCACTGCGTAGACGCCGACACAACTTCTCTTGCGCGCTTCCTCTAGCTCGCAGCCTCCACACCACCCCTTCGGCCCATTGTCTCCCGACCACAGCCACCCTTGCATCCCCTCCTGCTCATGGGTCATGGCCTTTGCTACCACACCCACCTTTGGCTCGTCTTTACGCCCGTCTAAGAGCCTGTTTTTTTGGCTTTTCAAATCGACTTTTGGTTTTTGTTATAGTACCTAACTTTTAAACGGGTTATTTTTTAAGGAGTCTTTAAGTTAATTGTAGTATACGTTAAAAGTTCAACATCTGTACCATCCAAAATTGTAAGTGGGTATTTCTCTCCATAATCTTTATCGTAAATAATTAAAATTCAAAAATTTCAGTCAAAAATCATAAGCAACAACCATAAAGAACAGGGCTAAGTGCAAGCAATTGCCTCGGCAACTCAAATGTATCTAGTGTGCTGACAGCAAAAGCAACTCACAATTCTTTATCTACGGACGGAGAGGACGCCGTAGCCGGAAAAAGAAGTCACTGGTGCACGAATGTCGTAGCAGACCGAAGATGAGAAAATACACTATTTACTTAGAAAAAGGTGTAGCCGCGTAATATATGGCAAATCTATTAGCAGATTTAAAGATTTTGTGCTTCTTAAAAAAAATGAAAATCTTTGGGTAATGAAGTCAAGGAAATGTTCTGGCAGAACTGTCCTACCCCTCTCTAATTCTGCACGGGCAGCGACATTCAATTGCAATGAACTGGCGTCTCTTCTTCTCATCGTTCAGATAGTAATCACTCAAGTCCTAGCAACACGTACAATTTCGTCCTGCAGAATAAAAAACATGGCAGAAGTGAAGATAGTCGAGACACCGATGGGGACCTGACGACGAGCATGTCGCGCACGGTCAGGGGCATGCATTCCGAGGACGCTCGGGTGCAGAGTTGCAGCATATGCTAGAACAAGACGGTGTGTCTGTGTCAGGGGCGGATTTGGGCCCCCGGCAAGGTGGGCTTCAGCCCGGGGCGTGAGAAAATTTGTAGTGTATAGCCCAGGTTAGCCCGGGGTATTATTATTAGTATTCAGCCCAGGTAGCCTATGTATATTTCAGCAATTCAGCCCAGGCGGCCCACTGTGGCCATTCTTCACGCAGCCCACCCGTTCCCCCGTCTCCGCGCGGCCCACGCCCCACGGTCTTCACGCGCCTTCACGCTGCCTGCGGGCTGCGGCGCCGCTCGCTCAGCCCTAACCCTCGCTCGCCACTCGCCACTCGCCGCCGCACCGCAAGCGCTCGTCGCCTCCGCCTCGCAACCGGCCTCCGCCTCGTCGCCTCCGGCCCTCCGCCTCGTCGCCTCCGCCTCGGAACCGGCCTCCGCCTCGTCGCCTCCGCATCGTCGCCTCCGGCCCTCCGCCGTCTCAGATCTGCGCTGCGCGACTACACCGATCCAACGCCTCCCCGCCTCCCGGCGCCGCCCGCCCCGCCCCGCCTCCCGACACATCTCGGCGCTGCCCGGCCTCCCGACCCGTCTCGGCGCTGCATCGGTCATTTGGGATTTTGGGATTTGATTTGGGATTTGCCGATTTGGTATTTGGTCATTTGGGAATATCCTGAGACAGTGAGACCTGAGGTACAGTTTGCTATGGAGCTTAATATTGCTAGATGATATGAATTGAAATTGAAATGTGAAATCCTGAGGTATAGTTTGCTACTTTGCTATAGACAAGTATAGAGCCTAATATTGCTAGATATGAATTGAAATCCTGAGGTGATTTGTGAAATACTAAAATGTGTTTCTGTTGAATTGAAATGTCAGGATTGGCACTTTAGCAGTTTAGCAAGATTGTGTTAATGTAATAATGTTGAATTAAAATGTCTAGATGTCCAGTCAGTAGCTGTTCTTTTTATTAAAATGTGACGCATGATTAGCACTTTAGCAGGATTGTGTTAATGTTGAATTGAATTATTGAAATGTTCTGATGTCCATTGTCCAGTCAGTAGCTGTTCTTGTATTAAAATGTGATTTCACTGTGACAGTCAATACAAAATGAAGAGGGCGAAGACATTGTCATCGTATTTTTCAACAGAAACACAATCCAACGAAACACCAGATAAATATAAACTTCGTGTTGTTCATATTTATTCATACACATGTTTGATTTACTTTCATATGTTGTCTTTACAGGTTCTGGTTCATGTCCAACTATCAATGAAGAAATGACAGGATAGGATAGAGAGCAATTCATCGTAATTTAGGTACTAAAATTGTATCTCTATTATGTTACATTTTTGTACTTTGAGATTATGCCATGTTCTTCGTATTATGCTTTATGTTTGTTTGTTTAGTATTGAACTCAAGTTTCATATCAGTAATACAATTAGCCAATTATGATATACTTTTGTTATATCATGGTATGGGTATAAATTAGCGTTAATTTTAGATGGTTAGAGTTCAGTCCGGGACGTAGCCAAATCCTGGTTCCGCCACTGCTCTGTGTGGCGTTCGGTTCGTACAGGAACAGGGATCCGTTTGTTGCACCCAAAGGCCGGCCGCCGCAACGGACAAGAGCGTTTTTCATTTCATTTTTCCATATTTTTCTGGCAGTTGGTGCAGCATTGACAGACCAGTCATTTCATTTGCGCAAGGATTTCGGGATGGCGCATTCAAACAGCTATTTAAAGAATCCGTTAGCCATTTATTTGTGCAAGAATTTCAGGACGGTGTATTCAAAAAACTATTAGAAAAATCCGTTTTAAAAAACAACCATTTATTTTTTACTTTTAGAGAGAAACTAAAAACAAAAAAAAGCCATGGGCGACAATAGTACTCGAGCTGAAAGGACGCGAGACCGTATCCCATCAAATTCACAAACAAAACACGCCTAATTTTCAATTAGCGGAATTCAAGAAATGGCCTTCAGCTACAGCCACAGGACACGGGTGCCACGCTAGATTAGCCATCGGTAGGCACTAGGCAACCGCCCGCCGTATGGCTGATCCTACCGCAATCACGATCGAACAACTGTACTTTGTTTTTGACCCGATCGACCTACCTACGTCGGTGGGTGCATGTAATGTTAACTTCTCCTATTGTCCTTGCTCGAAGCAGATCACACATTTGGATGGCCATAATCTTCTGGCCTGCGGCCTTTCGTAGTATCTCGTGCATGCGACATGGAAGGTATATGTTACTCCTGACGAAGTCGAAAAGGAGTGGCCTCATGTGATTTACTAGTCCTTTGTTCAAAACAAAACTGTTTGAGGACTCAATGGTGACATTTTGGGTTTGTGGAAAGAATTAGTCTTATTATATCATGAGTCATGATTCAAAAACAAGCTAGTATCAGGTACCTAGAATTGCAAATGGTATTTCAGACAAGCAGCTAACCTGGAAATTTCTGTAACCATAAAGGCAAAATGACTATAGATGCGCCGATGGGCGACGTGTTTTATATTTCAGGGAGAATGTAAATCACATCAGATAACAAGAATCACTGGATAAAGAGAGTAAACTGATGTTGAACCTTGCCTAAAAGAAGAGCATTCTGCCCTGACGGTAGATTACATACACAAAGGGTGATCTTGTATGATAACATGGAACACTGTACTAGAGAGCTAAAGCAATAAGGGTGCCACCACAGAGCAGCAAGTTCAGACTTCAGACATGCATGCACATCATGACAAAAGGAGTAAAAACTGATCTGATCCTAGATTCAGGAAAGAGAGAACACTGCTCTTATGATCAGATATATATACAAATGGTGAAGGGGGAACGCTGGGGTTGAGCTAAACCGGCAAAAGGGCTGGCGCCGCGCTACTTGGAACATGTCTAAGATTAGTTCACATGTCCAAAGCGCTTAAGGCACCACAATGCCCCATGAGCAGCATGTTCCAGGGCAGCTTTCTTCTGACTTTTGGGTTCACTGAGGCTCTCCACAACAGTGCTTGTGATTGTGTCCACATGGACAGTCACCTTGCATGTGAACCTGCAGAGTTCAGTTTTAACAACATCAGATATGCCCATTTCTAGTTTTACAATTGAGTATAGTTTATCGTCTTAAGCAAGTACGCAACTAACAACAGTACCCATCGCCAAAAAGGAAAACGGACACAAGTACTGACTGCTTGGGCTTAAAGGTATCTGCAAATAAGACGGTGAATGCAAGAACATCCGAACATGACGATATGTGAAAGTGCTAACTTGCATGTTATGCATGTACTAAACGACAGATGATGTCCGTTAACCACATTGAGTTACTTCAAGGGTGCTACTCAAGAAGTTAAAGATAAGCATAGCAAGATAAATTATGAAAATCATACAAACACAAGGGTTGCAGCCTTGCAGGTAGGCATAGCAAGCTAATTTGCATGTTATGCATGTACTAAACGACAGATGATGTCCGTTAACCACATTGAGTTACTTCAAGGGTGCTACTCAAGAAGTTAAAGATAAGCATAGCAAGATAAATTATGAAAATCATACAAACACAAGGGTTGCAGCCTTGCAGGTAGGCATAGCAAGCTAATTAACTATTTTTGCGACTCAAATCGTAGCCAGTGTGGCAATGCTGTGAGAGCCATACTCACATACCCCGCCATAACTTCTTTTAGCAAAAAAAATCATTTTACTTTGGGACTAGCAACTTCAGAATTCTTAATTGCTGAATGGCTGCCAACTGATTTGTGAAAGCAATTTAGTTCCCATTTCTCAATTATACCATACTAATTATACTATAGTTGGTCGGATTTTGAAACAATGATGCTTTCTCTTTCCCTTTTTTTGCGTAATCAATTAAAAGGAAAAGGTTCAACCAGCCAGATTGGGTAGAGCTTTATTAGTATTGACATGCCACTTTGTATTTCTTGTGATCACAACACACATGCTTATTGCTAGCCTGTACTTATGAAACAACAGAAAACTTCCCACAGAATTTGGACTTCTGGTGTACTTTTGGGTATGTGCATTCGATGCAACTGGGTTGCTTTTCAATAGCATTATCAATGATCACAATCCTTTAATGCCATTACAATAATTATCAACATTGAACTGTACCATTAAAAAAATCTTGTATACAACATCATTATCCAAGTTTTTAAATATTACTGCAAGACCTATCAGAATTGTAATTGGATTCTCATCTTTACATGTTGTACCTAGATGGTAGAATAGCACGTGTTCAAAGAACACTAAGGGCATGCAAAATGATAGGTAGTTAAGTACAAGAAAAATTATGGTTATGGAGAAAGAAGGCAAACTCTAGTGGCTTTGCCTATGATAGGGTGGATGTTATCACATTTGCGGTATACAATGTACAATAGTGCTATATGTGTTGAAAGTGCATAAATTACTAAATTAAATGTTCACCAATCAATAGGAAAACTTACAATTTATTATGGGGAGGTCCTTGTTCTTCAAATTCATACGATGGATCCTTCCAGCCAATTGCACTGCAGATTGTATTCAGTATTGACCTTGCTGCTGATTCGTTACTTGCACTGCCTATGAATTTGAACAAAACCAATAGCTTATAAGAACAGTTTACCTTCAAATATCAGACAAAGGAAGAAGCAATATCACTTATGCATACAATGCCTAGTCATATGAAATGCCACATCCGTTACTCCATGCCCTAACTTACCCCTAAAACATTATATTTTGATTGAGAGTTACAACATTCCTGAATTGAACATTGAGACTATTAAATTCCTTAACTGCTTGAACTGTTTAAACTACAGTAATTTTGTTCAACCTGAAATACGTGTCTATGGAATTTGGATGTGACATTTGCCCAAGGCCATATACTGGTATACTTCATCTCAAGAAAGCACACCACGTACTACATAATTTGTCAAGGAACTGTTAATGCTATGCATAATATGAAGAAACATTCAGAAGGATATGAAAAACAAGCTCACAACTATCTATATTATGTATCAATGGTTTAAAATTGCATATCGTTAAAATAAGGATTTACAATTCAACTAAAATATCTTCATTAAGTTATCTTTTGTGGACTTGTATCTAAGAAAACTTTATTTTAGTGCCATGTCCATGTTATTTTTGCCTCAATGCCATATCCATGTTGCTTTCTTCTCATGTTTGACTTATCCTAACCATCTAAGCCAATATATCAAATAATAGGCATATACAGATGTTATGGGCCTTAGTTCTAGATCTCAGGTTGTATGGATGGGTAGAGGGGATAGTATCTGCCTCTTTCCGACGAGAGCCCTCTGGCTCCGCCGTGGCTGTAAACCACCCGAGAGAGTTAGGGTTTTTGGGGAAGAGAGAATCTTTATTTCTCGCTACCCTCCCGTCCAAACGCAGGAGGTCTATTTATAAGTTACAGGAGATACTCTTCCCTAAACCGTTTCCTAAACCAACTTATCTCTAATCAATCTGGACGGACTCCCCCCCCCCCAAGCAGTTCCGTAAAGGAACTGGACTCTACTCCCGGGAGGAATTCGAATCTTGGATGGAGTTGTTTGCCCGCTTGCTTCTTCTGCTGTAATGCTTTCCCCAATAGACATCCATAACATTTCCCCCCTCCTGCGGAAACAGCTCGTCCTCGAGCTGAAAGTGAGGATATTGCCTTTTGAAGTCTTGAACCGGTACCCAAGAAGCTTCGGATGGAGATTGGTCAGCCCATTGGACAAGAACCTCCCACTTATCTTTATGAAGACGGGAGCGAACAATCGTGGATGGAGTGGGCACAATTCGACCGTGAAGGATGTCCGGTAATGCTGGAGGTGTGGAAGGTGGATCACCCATGAATTTCTTCAGAAAAGCCACATGGAAAACATTGTGAAGTCTAGCCGAAGGAGGCAGTTGAAATTTATATGCCACTGGACCTACCCGCTCAATGATTTGATAAGGGCCATAGAACTTGGGTGACAATTTGGAGAACTTTGCTGTGATACCCACGGCTTGCCGATGATGAAGTTTGAGTAAGACCCATTGGCCCACTTCAAATTCAACTTCCCGATGGTGCTTGTCGTAAAAGTCCTTCATGCGCTGTTGAGCTAGTAATAGACGTTCTCGGATCTCAAGCAGAAATTCATCCCGAGAGCGCAAATTTGCCTCGACCGCAGAATTGGAAGTTGTCCCTTCTTTGTAAGGGATCATGGCTGGTGGAGAGCACCCATAAACAACCTGGAATGGTGTACAACGGAGGGCTGAGTGATAAGAAGTATTGTAGCAAAATTCCGCCCACGGAAGCCATCGAACCCAATGACGAGGGTGGTCACCACTGAGACAACGAAGATACATTTCGATGGTGCGATTGACAACTTCGCTCTGGCCGTCAGCTTGCGGGTGAAAGGCTGACGTCATGTCTAGAGAGACACCGGCCAGTTTGAAGAGTTCTTTCCAAAAGTTGCTAGTAAAGATGGTATCCCTGTCGCTGACGATAGATTCGGGGAATCCATGGAGCCGGACAATAGCCTCAAAGAATGCATTAGCCACGGACTGAGCCGTATAGGGGTGTGCCAATGGAACAAAATGAGCATATTTAGAGAATCTGTCTACCACCGTCAAGACTACAGATTTCCCGTGTACGCGAGGAAAACCCTCAATGAAGTCCATGGAAATGTGCGACCAAATCTGATGTGGAATGGGTAAGGGGTGTAGCAGACTTGCAGGGTGAAGGTGATCCCCTTTGTTGCGTTGACAAGCAACACAGCAGGTCACATGATCCCGAACCAGCTTTTTGAGTTGTGGTATATAGAAGTCCTTTCTGATGCGGTGCAATGATTTTTGGATCCCTTCATGACCGATGGAGTGGTAAGCTGATATAATCTGCTGTACATAGACTGACGAAGTGGGAATGAAGATCCGCCCATTGTACAGAAAGAAACCATCAACACAAGTCCAATTGGGAGGAAGTTCTTGAGATGCCCACTGGGATTGAAGCGTCTGAATTTCCGGCAGTGAGCGGAGTTCTTCCTTGAGCTCAGTCAGCAATTGAAAGTTCGGCATTGAAATGGTCGATAAGGTCATTTGTTCATCGCGGCGAGACAAGGCGTCGGCGACTATATTGGTGCGCCCAGGCTTGAATTCAATTTGGAAATCGAATCCGAAGAGTTTGCTGACCCAATGGTGTTGAGGGATGGTGTTTAGTCTCTGATCTAGCAGGAATTTCAGGCTATAATGGTCAGTTCGCACAATGAAAGGCTTGCCCCACAGATAGTGACGCCAGTGCCGAACAGCTTTGACCAATCCAATTAGTTCGCGTTCATAAGCAGCTAACTTGGCATGGTGTGGTGGGATTGCTCGGCTGAAGAAAGCAATAGGCTTAGAGCCCTGATGGAGTACAGCCCCAAATCCGCTGCCTGACGCGTCACATTCAACTATATAGGGTGTTGTGAAGTCTGGGAGAGTCAAGAAGGATGGCCGACAGAGAGCCTCCTTTAGGGCAGTGAATGCATCATTCGCGTCTTGGGACCAAGAGAACCCATCCTTGGTGAGCAACTGGGTTAGAGGTGCGGCAATAGATCCAAAGTTACATATAAACTTACGGTAGTATCCTGCTAACCCCAAAAATCCCCTCAAATGTCGAGGTGAGGTAGGAATCGGCCATTGCTGAATGTCATGTACTTTGGACGGGTCCATCAAAACCCCCTCTGCTGAGACCACATGACCGAGGTATGAAACTGAGGTTGTGCCGAAAGAACATTTGGATTGCTTGAGGAAGAGTTGATGATGGCGAAGAAGGCCGAAAACTGTTCTGATATGGCACAAATGCTCCGCCCAAGAAGGACTGAATATGAGGATGTCGTCAAAGAAGACCAACACAAACTTGCGAAGATATGGTTGGAGAATAGCATTCATAATAGCCTGGAAGGTTGCTGGGGCATTAGAGAGACCGAACGGCAAAACCAGATATTCAAAATGGCCGTGATGTGTCCGGAAGGCGGTCATATGAACATCATCCGGATGCATTCGTATCTGGTGATAGCCTAATCGCAAATCCAGTTTTGTGAAGTATTTAGCATGCTTCAGTTCGTCCAGTAACTCATCAACAACCGGAATAGGAAATTTATCCTTGATAGTCTGGGCATTAAGAGCACGGTAGTCCACGCACATCCGCCATGAATTATCCTTCTTTTTGACCAAAAGCACAGGTGAACTGAAGAGGGAGGTACTGGGGCGTATGATGCCCTGTGATAACATGTCTGCACACTGTGTCTCGATCTCATCTTTATGATGATGGGGGTACCGATAAGGACGAACTGCCACCGGTTTAGAGCCTGGATAGAGGTGAATGCGGTGGTCGAATAATCGTTGAGGAGGTAATCCCGACGGGTGCTGAAATATGTCCTGAAAGTCCGATAAGAGGGCAGGTAACAGCTCCTTAGTCGGTTCATTGAGTGCAAACAGCCGGGATGATGGCCTCTGCGGTATACCCAGCAGCTTGACTTGGTGACCCTGATGCCAGAAAGACATTGATAGCTTTTAAAAGTCCCATGGGATTGGGCCTAAGGTGCGAAGCCAGTGAACACCCAGGATTAAGTCAAAACCCTGAAGTGATAAGGCATAGCAATTGATGGAGAATTCTTCCTGGTCAATGGTGAACGGCAAGGATGGACAAAAGCCCGGGCAAGGGATCCTGTCACCATTGGCAACCGCCACATGAATACCTATGTGATTCTGCAAGGAAATAGCGGCCAGTTGAGCAGCCTCCAAACTGATGAAGTTATGAGTAGATCCTGAATCCACCAATGCGCAGAACTTGTGATGATTAATGATGACTATGACTTGCATAGTATCTCCTGAAGAAATTCCAGTCAATGCGTGGAGAGAAATCTGAGGATTGGGATCCCCAATACCGTCGTCTGGAACATCATCTTCATCCAATATCTCAATCCAATACAACCGTTTGCAACGATGACCTCTTGTGAATTGCTCATCACAATTAAAACAGAGGCCTTTTTGTCGACGATCCGCCATCTCTGCTGGTGTGAGACGCCGAAAAGCCCTCTGAGGTGGTACTGACGTCCCTGTTGGTGGCGCTGGAAGCAGAGGAACATCAGGCGGCTTGGAGAGGAACGGTGCTGTTCGCTACGCTGGGGAAAACTTTGCGGCTGAAGGCAGAGAACTGGAGTGCGGCTGACGACTAATCAATCCAGAACTATATAAGAGCTTGTAATGTCTATCCGCAGCTTTGGCTAGACTTACTGCAGTATCCAACCCAGCCAAGAACAGTCCAACTTCATGATCTGGCGAGAGATTATCAGCGCGACAAAGCACCCTGTAGAAATTCTGTGCATACTCTTCAACAGACCCTGTTTGACGCAAAAGTGCAAGTTCGGACACTGGGTTTGATCGAAAGGGAGGTCCAAACCGCAGGCGGCAAGAATTCTGGAATCGGGCCCAAGTGGGGATCCCTTCCGAGCGTTCCAATTTGTAATACCACTGAGCTGCGATGCCCGTCATATGGTATGTAGCCAGCCAGACTTTCTCCTCCTCAAGAGTGCGATTACCACGAAAGAATTGCTCACAACGAGCTAACCACTCCAAAGGATCTGAATTGCCATCGAACAAAGGGAAATCCACCTTGTAGAACCGACCTGGAGTTGGAGCCGCAGGAGGATCATCGGCAGGACGTCGTATCGACGAATTTGCCGAGTTGGTGTCCTGAGTTGGTGAAGATATGCGTCCTTCGATAGCCAAGACAGCAGCTTCAAGGTTTGCATGGGCAGCAGCCTGTTCTTCCTGTCGCTTTAATATTGTGCTCAGGATCCCCTTCAAATCGCGTAGCTCCGCGGTGAGTGCGTCAGATGCCATGGAATCTGATACCAATCTGTTATGGGCCTTAGTTCTAGATCTCAGGTTGTATGGATGGGTAGAGGGGTTAGTATCTGCCTCTTTCCGACGAGAGCCCTCTGGCTCCGCCGTGGCTGTAAACCACCCGAGAGAGTTAGGGTTTTTGGGGAAGAGAGAATCTTTATTTCTCGCTACCCTCCCGTCCAAACGCAGGAGGTCTATTTATAAGTTACAGGAGATACTCTTCCCTAAACCGATTCCTAAACCAACTTATCTCTAATCAATCTGGAAGGACTCCCCCCCCCAGCCGTTCCGTAAAGGAACTGGACTCTACTCCCGGGAGGACTTCGAATCCTGGATGGAGTTGTTTGCCCGCTTGCTTCTTCTACTGTAATGCTTTCCCCAATAGACATCCATAACAACAGATGAGCAAGTTATAGGATGGTTTGATGTCTCCTTATTTCATATACGTATCAATGTTGCTGTTCAAACTTCAAAGTCTACAAGTAATACATAAAAATCTAACTTTTTGCCTAACCCAACCACACATTCTAGTTACGATTATTTGTCCATCTTATTCAACAGCATATTAGAATTTAAGCCATAGTTTAGCACATTCAGCAGTCTACATGGTAAAAGTTTTTTTTCCTGAATCCTAACTGAGGAGCCGTAAAGATTATTTTTCTTATTTCTGAAATTAGGATGAAATACAAAACAAATTAACACAGTGGCTGAATATATCAGGAGATGGTTGATGAAAGCAAGATCAGAATTTCAGATACCATGAACACCCTTACTGAAACTATTTCCTTCACCAGTGCTCTGCACTACATAATCAGTGACCCCATCCATGGGCTCGTTGTCCACAGAAACTTCAAGTAAAAGAACCCCATGCCCTTTGTTCTCCTTCTCTATGGCAGGGACTTCAATTTCCTGTTGTGATTGGACAACGGACCCTGAAAATTTGGGCCTTTTGCACTTGCATAATAAATCCTGCAAGGAAAAATATTGTCACCATCAGAATTCAGACAAATATTTGATCTAACTGAGGAAAGAATAAAGAAACCCAAGCATGCCGCTGTTGTATTCAGAAGGAAGATGGAAAAAAAATGGATGCAAGAGATTTAGCCATCTTTTACCTTTTCTTCTTCCAACTCCACTTCCTCGTGCTGGTGCACGGGAGGTGCCATGACCACCGAATGGAGAGGAGTCACCTTAACAAAATCATTCGTAATTTGGTATTATTATTATGACAAAAGTGTCTTGAACATACCACACTAAAGTGGTAAATAGAACAAGCGCATTTTTCTAATGAGAATTTACCCAAAAATCTCCTTTATGATGGAAATTGCTTACTGAGACAGAGAGAATCAAACTTCCTTATAGTGAAAGATAAATCATCCACAAAGTCTAGGGTAATGGCACATTCACTAGCAACTGGTCCAGAGCTATTGCTCCAGAAAGCATATACAACAAGTAACCATGATCTTGTATAAAAGACAGGATGCATAATGATCAGTAAAGTCACCAAAAACATGTACAGAACTAATGTATAATTTACCACAGAACATGCTCCATTATCACCATGAAGAATGGTTACTGTCATAATGCCCTTTGGCCTGTCATGTATCAACAAAATTAATACAAACTTTTTCCTTCAGAATGTTGGGAAAGTTTTACGAGGATTTCACAAAATGAATGCACCTTCATGAAAACATATAAACAAAATCATAAAACATGGGCATAAAAGAGGGGGGGGGGGGGTAATATAGTAATGATTGTGCTGTGGAGTGTGGACTGCTACTATTAGTAGTGAAGAGAAAACAAAATTGCCCTAACTATAAATGCCAAAATGACACCTATACCATACAATCAACCGTTTGTGATCGGTACCGTTATAAGCCAGCTGTCGAAAAAAGGTAAATGATAAAATGAAAAAATGGGCGCCAACCTCGCCATTGTTGTGTGCTTGTGGATAACATACCATTAAATTTAGGGCATTATCAATGATCAACGTTACTTGCTTCAAGCTGGTTGTAGAATAAATCCTAATTGTGGTAATATAGCATGAAATTATTCTCAATCTTTAACCCCTAAATCCTAACCCCATTTTTTCTAGTCTAGAAACCATCAAACTCTGCTTACTGTCTTGTCAATCATGGTCGCTGCACTTGCTTTTCCAAAAGAAAAGGTTGCTTTTTTTAGTGACTCACATTAAAGCAGCACAGAAGCATGGATCGGACAATCAATCGGGCATCTGCAAGATCAGAATCAAATAATGTATAAACCACAATAAGAGTGGGGGACGAAACTCTTCGAGGCAGGGATTCAACTCCTGATATTCTTGAAACTGAAGGCGCCATCAAAGGACAAAATCGCCCCTTAATAGGTTCCCAACAAAAAGGATGCAGAAGGATTAACTAAGGAGCAAGAAGGAACATATGATGTCGAGTGAAGGCACATGCTTTCGCTGCCATTGCACACTCGTACACTTCACAGTCGAGACTCAAATTCCCTGACATCCTCTCCGCGGTTACCAGGGACGATCGATTGTAGCGGCGGACCAAGGGAAAAAAAATCACGGAGAATACTAGAGCTTTTCACGGGAAGAAGACGAGCATACATGAGAAGACAAGGAAGCCGACGAGGAGCGCCGCCGCGGGCCGAGCCGCGAGGGACCTACGCATCCCCGACGGCCCGGCCTGCACCCGCAGACCACCGCTCGGCCATCGGCCTGCCGGCATCGCCCACCGCCTCGCGCTCCCTAACCAAGTCACCTGCCCGGGCACTCCGCCAGACGGACCGCCGCTCCGCTCCCTCACCCGCGCCTCCCGACCGCCTGGCTGCCGCAGCGCCGCGCCTAGCAAGGGTTTAGGATGAGCGGAGAGGGGGGGTCCCCTCCACATTCCCTTGTGCACTTGTGGCTTCCGAGTCCGTTGGCCCGGTTCGACCAACACTACAAAGCAAAGAGGCATGGGCCTTCGGAATAGCCCAAAACGACTCCATCTTCTTCAACCTCGTACCTCGGCCGCCTCCTCGCCATGGAGCCGGTGCTCCCTCATCCTCCAAACTCCAGCCAAGGTAGCAGCGGGGGTTCCGCCGGCGGTTTAGAGAAGAATTAGGGACGCATCGTGGGAAAAGAAAAAGAAAACAAAAGGCTTTCTGAAAAAGTTTCGACGGGGGGCCTACCCGCAACGAAATGTACGACACGGCGATGCTTCCAGAGGCGGTAGGGGGTGATCGAAGCGGCCGTAAGGGGCCGCGGCCGGCGACCGGGGAGGGGGGGGGGGGGGGGCACAGTCCGCGTGCGACAGGAAGGAGGAGGCCGCGTTTGGGGCCCGTGCCGGCGGTCGGATTTGCTGGGCGACGCCGGCCGCAAAACACCAGCTCGAAGCAAGGCGGGTTTAGAGAGAGGGGCAGTACCAGGAGCGGAAGGAGCGGGGCGGTGAGAAGAGGACTCCACGCGCGGCTCAGAGCACGCACCACGCTTCGTGTTGCTTCCTGGGTGGTTTTGCCAAGCATACCCTACGCGGAGGAGGATTTAAATATGACCCGAGGAATATCACAGAACGCTTATAGGGGAAGGAATCGCCGCGAGCAGAGCGTGGCACGTCAGCGCTTTTGCAGAGAGCCCCTGGGGTTTTCCTAAATGCGTTGGGCTCCTCCGCTCTCGTGGACAATTGGATCGTCACCGGACGGTCGAGATGGAGCTGGTGCTCAACCATCGAGTCGGCAGCCGACAGCTCTGGTTGCCTACCCATCCTCCTCCCTGCATGCTGCCATTGCCTCTTCCCTTCCCTTCCTGATCTATCCCCCTCGGCTCTCCCTCCTCTTGTTCCTCCCTGCCGCCGCCATCAGCGGTGAGACCCGCGATGCGCTCACTAGCTTCCTACCCCTCCACGTCTCCTCTCCTTGCCCTTGCTCTTTCCCCGCCGCTCCCTCCTTCCATTCCCCCCTACCAGCTATGGCTGTGGCGATGAGACCCATGACGCGCTTGCCACCTCCCTCCCCATCCATGCCTCCTCCCTTCGCCCTTCCTGTCTCCTCCATCCCCGCCTACCCCTCCTCTGCGCAGTGCCACCGCCGTCTCCCCCCTCCGCCCCCACCATTGCCTCCTCCTCCACCTCGCCCACCCAACGCCTTTCTCCACCCTTCCTCCCTCTTTCCTCTATGCAACTTGCTCCCCTCTCGAGGTATTCCCTATTTTGCTCTCCATTTGCTCTGATTTTACTCTCGTGTGCTGATTTCTTCACACCGTCCTGGTTGGCTTGCTGTTGGTTCTTTGCACAATCATGCTTGTGGAGCTCATGCCAGGGGTGAGAACGATGGGCAGTGCTGGCGACAGTGCGCAGGGCCAGCGCGAGGACGATGCCTAGGGATCTGGCATGCTACGTTGCCGATCTGGCAACCGATCATTGCAGGCCATCAGTGAGTTTCCTCGGTCAGGTAAGCCATGCCGATTTGGCATGGAGGGGCTCTCAGCAAAAGTGCTGATGTGGCACGCTCGGTAGCCATGGTGACACCGCCTCCATGTGATGTTGACGATGCTGGAGCTCGCCACCACGCCAGTGCCACCTCCAATGCAGCGCCAAGAATACTAGAGCTGCGGTGCACAACGCTTCGACACTTTACTTCAGAAGCTACTTGTGTTCATGTGCGTGCATGTGTGTGCAAGTGTGCTCTACTCCCTCTCTCTATTCAAGCAAATTAACATTCAGTGGAGCAGGTATGCTAATTAATTGTGAAATTAGAAGTGATGAGTAACAATCACGTGTGTGTGTGTCTGTGTCTGCATTGTGTCCTGATGATTCAGGCATATCGATTCTGTTTTGTTTTCTTTAGCAGAGATAAGTATTATGCGTCACAGTCCTTCTATTACAAAGCTATTGTTGTTTCATACATTGCCAAAAAATGGAAAATGAATAAGTATGTAGAATTCATTGAATTTGATTATTTGGAAACGACGTCTATTTCATCAATATACCATATGTAAAGTTTGATTATTTGTAAATATGCGATTGTAGCATCATCCATCAATGTCCTTTAATTTTTTTGTGGATAGTATTGGACCATTGATTCATTTGGAATATTTGTAGGTATAAAATTGCTCTCTCTAACTTATGTACAAAATGTGTTTAGCCCTCCTGCTGTACAGTCGCCCATGGCTCCAAAAGATGACAATGGAATATGGCAGTGCCATGGACAAGGATGGGCGGATCCAGGGGCACCATGGGCGGGGATGGGCGGATGCGGCCTTTGCCTTCACCACGCCACAACCTCTTCCGGGTGCCTCACCGCGCTCCCCGCCCATGTCGCCATGCCCATTCATCCAAGTTACAACCCTCCTTTCCGCCATCTACATTATGCCTTCAACATTGGTGTATAATATTGTTGTGGATCCAAGGCAACCCTTCCACGATTATTTAATTTAGTCTTATGGGTTGGGATTATATACTTCCAATGTTCAAAGTGCTACTCTAATCTCAGGTTGATTTCAGTCATGATAGGAAAGCTACAATAGTTCTTGCTAATTTTTAACATGCTATAGTTCGTTTTGGTCCTGCAATCCACTATACGATTTTTTCATTTTCCCCCATGTTATACACATGATTTAGGTGAAGAAAATGATAGCATATGTTATTTCCTTCTGGATTCCCCCTGTTTCATTGCTCTATCAACTTTGCTCCTCTATGTTATGCCACTACTGTTGATAGATTCTATTTTATATAAAATAAAAAGAGTAGGTAGTCTGTGTTTACGAATGTTTAGTTTTGCATTAGGAAATATCCTTGCTCACTGGATGATATACAAAATAAATGTAGATTCCATTCTCTGGATTCTTCTGTGATGTTAGTGCTAGGTTGTAGTTTGTTCAATGTTTAAGTAAGAAATGTAGGCGATAACCGTGTTTGCGATATAATTACTTAGCTGTGTTTAAGTAATAAATGTAGGTGTAATTTGCATTTGTATAATTTCTTATGTTGATTTCTTGAGCTACTAATACTTTATCTTGCTGTAGTTAGAATTTGGGAGGATAATCTTTCCAAATTTCTTTGTCTTTGGGATCCTATCCATGATTGTTTTTGTTAGCTACTTTTGTTTAATTCTTTTCTTGCAGGTGGTGGTGTGTATAAATTTTAAGGAAAACGAGAATAACCTTTCCAAATTTCTTTGTTTTTGGGGTCTCATCCATGATTATTTTTGTTAGCTACGTTTATTTAATTCGTTTCTTGCAAGTGATGGTGTGTACAAAATTTAAGGAAAACACAATCATTAGCCTTGTGATTAGGCGGGCGGCAGCAATGCCTAGGTGGACTAGGCGGTGACTAGGTGAATTTTTTGTACGGATAATCCATTTTTTATTCGAAATTACATAAATATACCCGCGGGAAATTTTTTTGCAAAAATAGGCTCCAGTCGCCTAATGGTTGGGCGACTGGAGACTTTCGCCCAACCAGACCGCGACACAATATATCTCGCTGCACAGTAGAGCGACTGCATTAAGTCGCTCTTCCGTTCGGCGACTTAACGGAAGTCGCCATCCCGTTAGGCGACTAGCATGCAGTCGCCATCCCGTTCGGCGACTTCATGTAGCCCCCGTGATTGTTTTAAATTTTGTGAATTTTGTAACGTTGAACCGGTAAAAAATACGGTGAAGTTGTAATAAAAGTTTATGTTCATTGTATATTGTAGGTATGTAAAAAGTTTTTAAATTTTTTTTATGAAAGATTGAGTAGAAAACAATCGATACATACACTGTTAAGTGAGATAGTTTATGTGTGGAGAGAGATGATAGACTATGTAAATTTAAATAAACTTCATAATATAACTGAGAGTAACATGCCGCATGTTTTTTCATTACATGCATAACATATATAGCATCTGCAACACGCCTCACTGGTCACCCTGGTGTGCCCCGTCACCGCGCCCGCGTCCTCCCATACGGCCTCGCTTGGCCCTCCTCCGGTGCAACGGGTTAGGACGATCCGAAAAAGTAAAACGAGCAGGAGGGTGTCTATCCCGCCCCTGCGCTGGTGGAGTCAGCTGCACCTCTGGCTGTGTGCCCTCCGGTGCACCGGGGAGGGCACTGACAGAGAGAACCTCCGGTGCTGCGTCGGAGAACTGCCCGGGCCACTCCGCGAAAAACTGGTCCACATCGTCCGGGCCTGGGGAGACGCCGTGCTGCTGGTAACTACCTGCAATATTAATATCGTTAGTTCGTTGCATGTCATCTTCGGATAAACACGATATAAGACCCTCTGCGTACCCGTAGCTAGCGCCATCGAGGTAGGAAAGATAGGGGTGTGCGTAGGAGGCGTGAAGTGAACCGGTGTAGGAGGCCCTGCCCAGGCTGAACCCCCTGGCTGCTCCGGGTGAGGCGGTGGAGGACGTGTCCACGTCGGTGCACCAGAGTAGTGCCACGCTGGTCGGGGTGGCACTGGTGGACGAGCAGGCGGAGCGGTGGGCGTGGAGACCGCCGGTAGCCTCGTGCAGGATAGTAGGCTAACAATACGTCTACACCCCTCGTGCATCCGACGCGCAAAGCTGACGCCCTCCTCATGGGTCAGCTGCCCACCACTGGTGAGCCTCTCAAGTACTGTGCCGGAGTCGGCACATAGGGCAGAACCGACGTCAGCCTGGACACAAAGACATGAAATGGTCGATTATCGAAACGACATTACCATTCGGGAATCTTTGAAATGACATGTAACGTACCGCGAGGTGAGCGTCGCGCGCGAAGTGCGCGGGGTACGTGTCCGTCGGAGCGGCGACGTGTGTGGCAGACGGGTCTACCACATATACGAGCCTGGTACGGGTCTGTGGCTGGTACCAGCGAAGGTACTCCGCGTACTCCGTGCTGTCGTACGGGCGGTCCTCCTCCACGCGGTCGTCGAGCGCACCCTCCCACTGCTCGACCCAGGGATGCATCTTCAACGACCAGTCCGTGCCTCTTTTCACTCCCTTCGCGCTGTGCCTGCGTATAGAACCATTACGTAATGTGAGATACTTGCGAACGCAGTAGTAAGTATGTACATATTTACCACAAACGATCACTCACCCGTGCACGTGCCGCGGAAGCGATGGTCCGACTGGTACAGGAACCGGCTGCCGTAGCCCGAACTGCCGCATCACCCGCTGGGGTGCGTAGTCCTCCACGTAGATGAGGTACACGAGCTTTCGGCGATCGGAAGCCCAAGGAGCAGGGACACATCCTGCAAGGTCGGCGTCATCTCCCCGAATGGAAGGTGGAAAGTGTGCGTCTCGGGCCGCCAACGGTCCACCAAAGCCGTCAGCAGGGAACGGTCGAACGGAAAGCGTCGTGATCGCTCCCCGCCCGCCTCGTCCCCGCCAGCGGCGCCAGCGCCTCCATCCTCGTCCGTGGCCTGCACCATCCGGGCAAGAGGGAGTAGCCCGGCATCCCGCAGCCTGCAAACAAAGTGAAGGTCAGCACGGAACGAACTTACGGTCGCACTAAACGCTGGAGTAGTGCAAACCTGGCGGTCCAACGAGGGTCGAGTCCCCAGGCCACGCGAGGTGTGCGTGTCCGGACCACTCCCAGCTGAGGCGGGTCGTCCGTGCTCCCCGGTGGCGGGACTAGACGGGAAGCGCGATGAGAGCGGTCCACGTGCTCGTCCAACAGCGCGAACCGCCACTCCGAGTCACGTCCAGCACGAGCCATACCTGAAAAATTTGTACAATAATTTCAACATTCAATGTTCTACATCTAAATTTTCTACATCTAAATTTCAACACTACATTTTCTATATCTAAATTTGTACAATAATTTCAACATTACATTTTCTACATGTAAATTTCAACACTAAATTTTCTACATCTAAATTTGTACAATAATTGCAAAATTAAATTTTGTACATGTACATTTAAATACTATTTTTTGTACAATAATGCATTATAAATGGTATACAAAATTTAGTTTATACATTTTGTAAACTAAATTTCTAAACTATATTTACTAAACAAAATTTGAAAATTAAATTTGTAAACTAAATTTCTAAACTACATTTTCTAAACTATATTTCTAAACTAATTTTCTAGACTACATTTTCTAAACTATATTTCTAAACTAATTTTCTATACTACATTTTGTAAACTAATTTTCTAGACTATATTTTCTAAACTATATTTTCTAAACTATATTTTCTATACTAATTTTCTAAACTATATTTCTAAACTATATTTCTAAACTAATTTTCTACACTACATTTTCAAAACTAATTTTCTAGACTACATTTTCTAAACTATATTTCTAAACTAATTCTCTACACTACATTTTCTAAACTAATCTTCTACACTAACAAAAAAATATAACACAAAAACTTACCTGAAAAACGCGCACTCCTTCTCCTCCTCCCCCTTCTCTTCTCCTCTCCCTCTCCCTCTTTCCCCTCTCTTCTCTGCGCTGGCCGAACGGAAGAACAGTGCGGCGCTTCATCGTCGCCGAGCGCGGCCTTATATCCACCTTCAGTCGCCGAACCGTTGGGCGACTGAATCGCAGTCGCCGAACCGTTCGGCGACTACATTGAAGGCGCCCAACGGTTGGGCGACTGCAATTAATCGCCCAACCGTTCGTAGACTCTCCAGCTGTCGTGGTCTGGTTGGGCGAAAGTCTCCAGTCGCCCAACCATTAGGCGACTGGAGCCTATTTTTGCAAAAAATTTTCCCGCGGGTATATTTATGTAATTTCGAATAAAAAATGGATTATCCGTACAAAAAATTCGTGACTAGGTGACGCTGAGGCGGCCAGCTTAGCTACACTGCAGATAAGTCTAGAATAAGAATAATATGATGAATTGAGCAAGCATCAGGCATCAAATTGAGCAAGATAGAAGAATAATTACCTGAAGAAGCAAAACATGGGCAATTTGATGTAGTCATGTATATTGTCTCCCCTCCAAAAGCTTGATGTAAACATGTATGTAATTAAATAATCATGTAAACATGTATATTTAATCAATGATAAGTTATTTTGCTATTATGTGAGAAAGAATATATGAATGATTGATGAATAAAGGAAAGTATGAAACAACACACACACACACACACACACACACACACACACATATAGCCACACATTTCAAAGACTTAACATAGAAAATATCATAACATGATAGTGTCAACTTCACATAGTCTCATTCTCACACAATAAGGCATAGAACCACACGGACTGAATAACTGGTAGACATAGACATAGTCTTAAACTCTTAGAAGCAAGCAAAATACTAATAAAGTTTATGATGAATTGATAAGATGACTCAATCTGTCAATCATGAGTTAATGTCTTCGTCCTCATAATTTTTAGTAACCATCACTTCATCTTGGTCAGACTCGAACTCGATGTTGTCCTCTCCCTCGTTGACATCATCTTCAGAATTGGACGAGAACTCATCTTCATAGAGATCTCTCACTATTGCGCTCCTGCGAGGTTGCATGGCTTTACTAGCCCCAGATGCTTTATCAATGAGCTTCCATGTAAGCCCCATACCGGCCTTAACCTCGTGATCATAATCACCACCTTTAATTATCTACCCTTGAGCTTGTGTAGCATCCGAAGTAAGAATGTCGTCGATGTCCTTTATATTACTTTTCTCTTTTTTGCTCAACAATCTTGCATTAAATTGAACATGTACTAGATTGTTGAGACGTTTTGCATCTAGCTGTTGGACCGAAATGGCGACAGAGGGGGGGTGAATGTCGATCAATTAAAAACTTACCCCCAAAAGTGTCCACTCAAACCCTCTATCCGAAAGATATAAAATCTATGAAAGGAGAGATTAAGTGCTCATAGAGTTCTTACAGGACACATATGCAAGGTACAGAGGATAACCAAGAAGAACCACCTGGAAGACAAACCACAAAAAAAAACACAGCTTTAGAAAAACTGGAGCTGCAAGGGGGTGGTCTGACCGCAGTTCACAGGCCGGTCAGACCGCTCCAATCAAGGCGGTCAGACCGCCATTGACAGCCCGGTCAGACCGCAGGCACATGAGTGGTCTGACCGCCCATTCTCTTCTTGTCAGACCGATCATCGATTTCAGGCAGCAGCAAAGGCTGTTTTTTCAGGCTGAAAACTGAGAACTTCCCCAACAGTGAAATTTGAGGATTTCTCTTGAACTACTCAGCCCAGACCAGCAAAGAAATAACCAAAATAGCAAGGGGAACTCAAAGGACCAAGAGAAATCAACTCAATACCAAGAAATTGGAACTTGACCCAAAAACTGAAAATATGCAAAGAGTAGGACCAAATCTCAAATTCCCAACAAACCTTTGATCACTTGGCAATGAGACTTTGGAAATAGCAAGATAATAGCCTCTGAACTTTACAAGTCAAGTTTCATGTCATCTCAAAGAGGGAAATAATATTTGGACCAAACCCTAGAGAAACTTGAAAACTTCAGAGAGGAGCACAAAAACCCAAAATACTCAAGATTCACAAGACCTTTGCCCATGAGATTTTGCAATCAAATTAGCAATAATCTAAGGATATACCAGCAAGAATCTCAGGACATTTCCTCAAGGGAAACAGGAAAGTCACCAAAACCCTAGAAATAGACATGAAGAACAGAGAACTGGAAAAATGCAAATCCTTGATTCATTCACTTTGCTCTTGGGAGAGTTCGATCAAATGATCTTGGGGCGTCATCCCAACCTAGAGCAACCCATTTTGCCATTCCTCAGCAAGAATCGAGCCAAAAACAAGAAACTCAAAAATCAAGCCAGAGAAGCATCGATGAACACAGGGCACGGGAGAAACTTCAGAGATTTCATTCATGGAAGCAAAAGGATTACAGAGGAGTCCCGATACGCATGGACATTAGAACAAGAGGAATGATTACAAGACTCTCAATCCATCCTCTCCCTCTCCATCTCAAGAACTCACACATGCCCTACATGCTTCTTGGAGAGGAGACTCAAGAACACATCGAAGGAGACACTCACAGAGGGGACACAGCCCTGCCCTTCTCACCCACTTCCAACCACTAAAGAGCAAAGGCAAAACCACCTCCTAAAGACTCTTTTGACCAAAGGAAACCCTAACTCTCTCTCAAAGCCATGAGGGGGCATGCAGTCACTTCCTCCTATTTATAGCCTTTGGCTAACGGGTCTCCACCCCGTTACGCCCACTAAATCCAACGGAACCCGCTCCCGCTTGTGCAGCCTCGCGAAATTACCAATTCGCCCCTCCTGCACCTTCCCAGAAGCTTCCGCGTTCCTTGTCGTCCACGACTCGCAACCACCTCGAGTCTCTGCCGTCTTCAACACATCTCGACCGTTCTGACCTCGACACCGCCCGTGTCTAATCCGGTCTCCTCGTGTCTCATCACGACTTCGCCTCGACGTCCTGCAGCCATCACAAACAAGAAACACATCAAATAGCACCGCTCGATACATGAAAGCATAAATAGCATCAGTAAGTCATACTTATGCATAATAAAGTCCAAACCTGTCGAAACAGCAGAATATGCAACCTAAGCACCTTGACCAGGTTTGACCAAGTCCGACCGAGCCCGATTGCACAACGCAACGTCAAGGTCTGAACCAACCAAATCAAACTCGACTCTCCTAAACCGATGTCAATTACTCATCACACACATGGGATGACCTCCACATGGTCTCTCACTAGCATATTTCTTCTCTTTGAATGTATGTACGAATTACAAAGTAGAGTATAGTTACATAATTGACAACTTGACAATTGACGTATTGAGAGACTGAGATAGTTCATACTTTATAGTTGAGAGTTAAGACTTACCATATCAAATGTACTTCAATTTCTTTCACATCTGGATGAACTTGAAGTCAAGGGAAGAATTTTTATGGTCATTCTTTGCAAAGTAGGAATTTGATATCCAAAAGTAGACCACTAGGTTGCTAGATATTACGAAAAGTAGAAGGATATTAGTACAAGACTGAGTTGAAATCATGATTGTAAGCACAAGTTTACCAGGATTAAAATTGGTTTTTTGATATCCATGTTTGGCGGTACATTTCCCAAAGACCCCTCTTGATCTTTAAACTTGTGCTAGTTCTAATTAAGCACTTGAGCTTGCATTTCATCATCACTATGATAAAATATTTCAACACATTCAAATAACACATCCATGAGATTTATATCTTGAAAGATAGTTTTATCGTTGTAACTATAAGGTGGATTCAAAAGGTATGCTGTCAAATGCAATGGATAATTAAGCCTCCCCGCCATCTTTCTATAATTGCATCCATGATTAAATTGTATTTGCTGTCCAAATTATTCAAGACCTCCTTGATTTGCTTCTTTGCTTATAATATTTCTCCATAAACAAATGTCAAAGATGGATCATCCACATCTACTATGCGAAGAACTTTCACTAATAGTTCAAAAACCTTCGATCAATGCAATATACAATTACAAGGTTATAAAATAGCATTATAGCAAACAATGTAAGGATGACATAAAGGACATCATATATTCACAAAGATATGATGCTTGGCTATACCTTCAAACAAGTAGAGACACCATTCCAAAAGGCACTATTCATTAGTGTACTAGTTGCCGTCTTGCCTTTTTGTGTTTTAGTATGAATGCTATCCTCCCATTCCGATCTAAGTGCCATCGATCTTAGTGCATCCTTCTCAATTAAATTTTGCAAAGTAAGAAAAGCCGATGCAAATCTAGTCACCCTTGGCCTTATTATATCTCTCCTATTCGTGTACTTTCTTATCAAAGCTAATATCCTATGATGTGCATAAACAAATATGGTGAATGCCTTTGCTTGATCGATTGTCTTCTTATACTTGCCATATTCTTGACAATTTCTTCTAGCATCAAGTTAATTGTATAAATTGCATATGAACTCCAAAAGATATTTGGTTGCTTGTCCTTCAATAATGCCTTTGCTCCCATGTTGTTGGAAGCATTGTCTATGACTACTTACACAACATTTGTTGAATCTACTTGTTCAATGCAAGTATCTATGTACTCGAAAATGTACTCACTTGTGTGTGCATAATTTGACGCTTGCTTTAGTTGTATGGAACTTGTCCCCAATCTGCAATACACACACACATTCAAAATGCTCCTCCTCCTTTGATCGGTCCAAGCATCATCATGATAGAGCACCCGGTCAAAGCTCTCTCTCTTCTTCATGTGTCTTCAATAAATCCTTAGTTCTTTTCACCTCCTCCTTCAACAACTTCTCCCGACATTCATATTGAGAAGGACCTACAAACCCCGGTCCAAAGCGACCAATAGCCTCACACATTTGTTTAAACTCGTCATTGTTGATAGCATTGAAAGGGACACCTAAACATAAAAACATACAATATCAATATGAGACTAGCAATCAACAGTTAAATGAAAGACATCAATCATGAGAGAATGAGAGTTGCAAATAAATTATACCATGAGCAAAAAGCCATCTCACAACATATTGTTTCACCTTATGAGTCTTTTCTTTCCAAAGTGCATCTCTAATATTTTATTGCCGACCCGTCAAAGCAATGGAAGGATCAATAGGGCAAGCAAACTTATCCATTGGCCCTAATCTACAATGTGCTGAGCCTCCAACAACTTCAAGGTCTCTATCTTCATTAGGGTCATCTTCTTTTTCAATTACCACCTCATTTCTAAGCTCTTCCTCTATTGCTTTCTTTGCCTTCTTCAATGCTTGTGCATCCTCTATAGACTTCCTACATTTTGCTTGGTCTTCTTGTGTAGACTTCGGACATTTCGCAACGTTCCCGCGAATATGACCAATATGTTGTTTGAGCCTATACACCCCTCCGTGAATTACCTTTTGACACAAGCGACACTTCACTCTATCTAAGTTGGTTGGATCATCTAAATACCCAAATTTTCATCCTATATCTTCGGAACTCTTAAGGATGGTTGAACTTGCCACATCTCCGGAGGCAACAGAGGACATCTTGATCTTAAGTCTTGACAAAATGACGAATCAAAAATATATGTTACATATCAATATATTTTAAACAAAGCTAGGACTCATATGCAAATAAGCAAATTACATATGTAAAAGTATGCTTCTATGATTTAATTAGCACCATGCAACATGTCATTCATAAATTTATTGCTTGAGGGGATGCTGTTATAGCCAAAATCCCCTCTTCACCAACTCCTTAGCCAGCCAAGAGTTCTTGTCATTAGCCGTCCTCATCTCCTTTCTTCAGCCTTCCTCCCCTCTTCACCCTCTCGAGCAAATCGCCAAATCCATCCGTTGCCTGGTCACCACCACGATTTTGAGCACCACAGCAACCGTGGTCGTCAGCCCCGCGCCACGTAGCTTTGTGCCCTGCTGTCGTCAAGGTTGTTTGTGTCGCATCGAGTGTTGAGGTCATCCGCACTGAGCTTCAAGCTCCGCCGTCATCGAACTCACCGAGGTCCTCCGCGTTGCTTCAAGCCCTGTCGCCATCGAGGTAATCCATACTGAGATCTCTCCAGCAGGGTGGCCAGAGTTGAGGAGGAAGGGAGGTAGCAGGGGAGAGGGGAACGCGGCGACGAGGGAGAAGAGGAGAGGGGGATGGCAACGGCGTAGGAGAAGTGAGGGGGAAGGCGGCGGTGCGGGAGGGCGGCAGCACAGGAGAAGAGAGGGGAGGGCGGTGGCATACCTTGACTTGGCGGCATATATTCGGTGACAGAGATGGCGGGGTGAGCTCGATTCAACGGTGGCGAGGTCAAATTGGCGGCGGGGAGGCCGAACTCTAGCGTGTCGCGACGAATTTAGAATGTGGTAGGGGGTGTCAGGCGTCGAATCCTCCGGTCCTTCTTATCTCCCGCCTCGGCGCCCGCCTCACGCTGCCGCGCTGAGCGCCGCCGAGCTCCGCCTAGGACCAGCTTTGACCACCTATCCGGTCCTAGGCGGCCCTCCCGCCTAGACGGCCTCCTTGGATGAAATCGGGGTGGTGTCCCTCCGCCGAACGCCTAGGCGGTGCCTAGTCGCTGCCTAGGACTGATTTTTGCAACCCTGTTTCTTTCCAAAGTTCATACTGAGAAGGACCTACAAACCCCGGTCCAAAGTGATCAATAGCCTCGCACATCATGTACTCACTTGTGTGTGCATAATCCGACACTCTGTTTTTTCAATGATTGCCTGGATGTGTGAGCTAGGCCGCATGAATACAGGCGGAAAAAAGATGTAGATTTGATCCACTTGATTAGATAATTGGGAAAGGAATTTTCTATTTTCTATGCTTGAGTAATTTATATCTGTAGGAATTTTCACAAAGTGTTTGCTGTTCTCATACTCGGTGCAATGTAGCGCACTTACCATTCTAGTGGTATCCTATACAGAGAAGGTTTTAAATGTGACGGAAGGATTGATATTATGCAAAGAAGGTTTTAAATGTGATGGGAATTGAGAGGATTGAGGGCCTGCTTTAAATAGCTTAAGCTTCTGGCTTATGGTTTTAACTGAAATTGCATTGTAGCAATTATTAGTTTTTTTAATCATTCAATTAAAAGAAAATTTAAAAAAATAAAAATCCATTATATTGTCATAAACAATGCAAAAGGAATAATGCAAAAAAGAAAGGCAAAAAAACTAAAGTAAAATGAAATTAGAAGTCGACATGTTTCAAGTAGATTCTAGCTTAAATAAGCCAAAAGATAGAAAAATCAAAAGCTGTAGCCATTTAGAATAGGATCTAATGTTGCATGAGCCTGAATAATGTGATCCATCGTCATTTTCCACGGGCCCTACCACTCCGTTTCCCCTTGCCTCCGACGGCACCTTGTATGTAGTGGTCGGCACCCACCTGAACCATCTTTCAAGCTATGATAGCGAGCATGGACGGGATCATGGGACCCACCACGAGATGATCCCCTACAGTGAGATCCATCCGATGACGCATAAAACGCTGCCAATCACTTGTTCGTTGGACTTTCTGGCATTTGGTTGTGAAAACCACTTGCCTTAAGCTTGACTTTTATTTCTTTATTGATTTATGTTGTGAAGATTTTCTTTGATGAGAAAGAAAAAAAATCAATAGCACAATGGATTTGCTAAATAGTTGGTGGATGAGCTGAAAACCTGAAAATTTTCAAATTTCCTTTTATCCACTATTAAACAATAGTTCCTAAGCCAAAGCATGATTCAAAGAGCACATTTTACTGTAAATATCACCAAATAATGTCAAGCACGAACTCTTATGTCGATTGATCTACCAGTGTAGCTCCTATCGATCGTTGTATTAAAAGGTTGATACTTTATTTGAAAGTTAGTTACCGTAGAAAGACCAAAATACAGTTTTTCAAAGCTAAAAAGAAGGGGCCTCCATTAATGTGTTGCTAGATTTGAGAAATGCAGGCATAATTTAATTACTGGTTTCAATATGGATTGTTGCTTCTGATGGCAATCTTGTCGATAACCCATGGGCAAAAATTCTAATGAAGATGGGTATATTTCTTATTTTATGACGTGGGCATGTTCATGGACGCAAAACAACTTCACCGACATAGAACCAGCTTACAGGCGACATCCTCAAGTTGTGTAAGAGAAGTATTCTGCATTTCTACTCTAAGCTAGCACATTGGTCTTCTCTGATGATTGTTCGGCAGCTTTCTCTGTGATTCAGCATCCTCAGAGAACATTTCTAGTTATCCAGAAGTCGAGAGATGCCCATTCATGAGAAACTTCAATGGAGCTACAACCTTTTCATTTTCTTCTGCATAGCTGTAACATCCTGATTTTCAGAGCCTTTTTGAAGCTTTTAAAATAAAATTCACCATTTGAATTTTTCTGGAATTAATTAAAGCTTAATTGGAATTTTTATGAATTAAAGTGGTTTAATATGATAAAGTAAAACATTAACATTTGCCAAAAGTATTTTATTTGAGTTCCTTGTGTCTCCAGGAATTTATTGGAATTTTTCTGGATTTTTCTGGATTTATTTGCTATTTTCTAGAGCTCAAAAGAATTTATTTGAATTTCTGGAAAAGAAAAAGAAAAGAAAAACCAAACCGGCCGGTGGGCCGCAGCCCACCCAGCGTTATTGTCCGGATTTGTATATTCGGGTCTCTACAGAGATGGTATCAGAGCTATATCGACTGTAGGACGGAGCCCTAGTTAGAATGGTCGAATTAGTCAAGAGTTCAAAATTTATTTTCTAAATCAAATGAACCAAATGGTTATCTAGTAATTCTTGATTCTTACCTCATTCTTAGGATTCTTTCTCTTTGCCTCCTCTGAAATATTGTTTTCAAAATTCAATTTGACTTCTTATCCCTATAAAGTCTATAGATGTCTCGAGTGTCCCTCGATCAAAGTGAAAGTTGGCATGGAACTCTTCAAGCTGTGCTGTGAAGTTTGGATCAAGGGAGCACCCAATATGTCAAGACAAGATTGGAGATTTCCGTGAAGATTAGGAGCCATTAGATTTGAACCTTGTTATAGTTTTAGTATCGTTTAGAACGTCTTGCTTCTTATTTGCCGTTGGATGTGATGTGAGCTGCAGTTTTGCTTCTAGCATTATGATGCAGTCATGTCAAAAATCTTTTTGTAGAGTTTATTGCTTCTTTTGTTAGCCTTTTCGGCTAAGTGATTGTTTAGTTTAGGTTTGCCATTAGAATATTCCCCTTAGACGAGTTTACCACTTACCTTTGCTGTTCCCTCTTACCTATTGAGCCTTGAAGAGATTCGTCATGAGATGGAAAGAGTCTCGGAAGTGGAAGATGATTCACCAAGGAGTTCAGTCACAATAGTTACAAAGAGTCAGATTCAACACATACCAACCAGCTCGGGTACCGCAACAATTCGATTTCAAGACTCCAGCTCCAATGCCTCATCATGATGTTTCGGGACCACGCCCTATCAATGGCAAGGAATCACGCCAATCCCGTTCAACCTTGGAAGTACCCCCGCCAAGACACCAGGAACAAGCTGTGGAACATCGTCAGGACAAGGAAGCCAAATACCTCAGAGTGTTGCGAGGGGAAGCTTGAACAACGTCGTCTCCGAAGTCGCACCTGGTAACCTATTCTTTTAGTGAGCCTGAATCTCGGGGTCGAGATTCCGTTTAAGGGGGGAGGTTTGTAACATCCTGATTTTCAGAGCCTTTTTGAAGCTTTTAAAATAAAATTCACCATTTGGATTTTTCTGAAATTAATTAAAGCTTAATTGGAATTTTCATTAATTAAAAAGATTTAATATGATTAAATTAAATATTAATATTTGCCAAAAATATTTTATTTGTGTTCCTTGTGTCACAAGGAATTTTTCTGTATTTTTTCTGGGATTTTTCGGAGTTTGTTTGAGCTCAATTTGAAATTTCCAAAAAAAAAATATGGAGAGAGAATGAACAGTACCGTGCGGTACTGTTCATCCGTCTTCTTCCCAGCGCAGAGACCCGATCGATCCCTCCTGCTCTGCGTACAGTTCTTTCCGTTTTTCCTCTCTCTTCATAACTTCCAAACCAGACCTTATCTCAATGTCTTCCCAAAAGAAAAGTTGTGCCAAATCACGCAAGGAATCCATCCCAACAGGCCTCTTTCCGTTTCGTTCATCCGTTTGCCTTTTATCTCCAATTTTCTGAAACGGACTTTAAACCGAAATCCGCGGATTGGAGTCGGTTTCTACCTCTTCCAAGCCTATAAATAGGACCTCTTGGCTCCCCTAAACCCATCCCAAGCCGTGCCAAGTCCCCTCAAAGCCCAGGACGCCGTCGGCACCGAGCCCCTCCGGTCCCGAATTTGCTCGTCGTGTCTCGAGCTATTCGGTGAGTTTCTTCGTGATCCTTTCGCGTCACATTGTGCCATCATGTCCCGTCTACCTTCTTGCCAAGTTAATTTGGTTTTGGTGCAGCCAATCTCCCGGAATCGAGTTTTCCCCAATCTAGGTCAAGAGCGCTTCCCGACGTCGATTCGTCGCCTCCGGTAAGCTTTAGCCCTTGCCGTAATTTTTCTTAGACTTGCCTCGCCACGTTCTACGCCGTGCTCACTTTTGTTTCCCCGAAAAGCCTCCACAAATTTTTGCCTCCGAACCTCGCCATGGCCGCCAATGGCATCCCATGTCCCCCATCTGCCCGGTGATGTTTTCACCAATCCGTTCGCGTCACTTTGTGCCAAACCATCCCAGGTAGCTACCCTCCAAATGGTTTTAGATTTCGTTCATCGAGCACCAAGATATTAAGTTTTTCCTTTGACCTTCCCGACGTCGTTCAAACGTTGTTTGCGCCGTCTCCGATGGGTTTCTGGCCGAGCCGATAATTTTCTTAGCTTCGCCAAGCCGCGTTCTAGCCCGTGCTCACCCTACCCCTCCATTTCCTATGCCCGGATTTTATTCCTCTCTCCTACCCATGTCGTTGTAGCCGCCCGTGCCGTCACCGTGCTCCGTTTGGCGTGCCGTCGCTTCCTATGTGTGCCTTAGGTCCCTAACAACCCATTTTGCTAGTTAGATTCATCTTCCATGCCTCCTCTCGCCAGCGCTAGCCTCCTTTCCAAAAATTGTTCTCGGGTGAACAGTAACATCTGTGAATTTCCAGCATTTTCTCGCCCCAGCAAACTTTAGATCGCTCGTTCTCCTTCGTCCGAACTCCGATTGACCCGATTCTTCTTCCTAAATTCATCTAAAATTGAGCTCTTTCTTTTGGTTCTGGTTTTGCAGTTTTTGGAGTTTATTTGAATTTTATTTGATTTCTTTTTGTCTTTTCGATGCGTTTTCTCTCTCGTTAGATCACGTTTTCGAAGGAGGGGAAGTTGGATTCGAAGATCAAGAGCCCTCAACTGAGCAAGGCCAAGGCAAGTCGTGTCCTTTGATCATGTTGAACCCAGTTTGCAATCTATTATTTAATTATTTTGTTTTAAATTATCTTGCATCGCTACTTTATTATAAAACCCTTGTATTGGTAGTTATCGTCCCAATTGGTTATTTCCCTCCTTGATAATTTGAATGCCCTGATTCCATTGTCACCATAGAATGGGAAATTACTTAGTGATGAAATATTAGTTGTCACATGGGTTGTGCGTTTAATTGCTTAGCAATGCTTATCACTAGTACGTTGGGTTATCATCACATGTGTGGTTAATTAATCTTGACTTAATGATATACTTGAACGTGGTGGTCAACCACAGCTATAAAATTTGTGTGCCATGACATGGGTAGTGTCATTGGTGTTGGTTATACAAAATTGGTTCTCACTCGGGCGAATGATCGTGCAGTAAAGGGGGTGCAAGTTGCACACGGGATGTGGATGTTTTGCCTGGGTACATTTAAGGACTTCACTTTGTGCGCCATTGATCTGAGCCTTACCGTGCAACCACATGTCCAGTATGGGATGGACCTGGCTGACTAATTTGTGATGTTTCAATTTTGGTTCTGCTATTGGGATGTCAGTGGGTGTCGTATACATTCCACGGGGCGTAAGAGGGGGCAATTACCAGGTTTGGGGGCGAAACCTCAGCGAGGCAGGACTGGGTTGAAATTGAACATTGTAAAGGCCTTGTCATAATCTCCTCGCCGCACACCTAAGGAAGTGTGTAACTCGCGTGGCAATCCGGGATGATCATGTCTTGTGGGTAAAGTTGTACAACCTCTGCAGAGTGTAAAACTATTCGAATAGCCGTGTCCTCGGTCATGGACAATGCTCGGTGATTTCACACGAGGGGTAGAGTTTTCATAAAAGCCTGGTTGGGTTAAGTTGGGAAGTGAATGGTTAGTTCCCGGGTGTTCATTTCATGGATCTTGGTTCATGGTGGATTCCTTGGGTGAATGGTCAGTTCACTTGTGGTTATATTCAATTCCTTTGATTATTTATTTAATGTCTTTTGTTAAAATTGCTTTTCAATCTACTTATTGTATTTACTTTAAATTGTTGCTTTATGCAAAATTAACCTTTCAGCCATCCATTGTTAAGCCCTGCATATTATATTGCATTCATTTGTTACAAACGACTTGCTGAGTACCAATGTACTCACGGCTTTATGCCCCTGTTGCTCAGTTGAGGAGGAGTATCACCAGCAGGAGGTTCCAGAAGGAGAGTACTTCGACGTCTTCGCGGACTAGGCTTCGTTCTTCACTCGATAGCCTGTTGGCGTGTCGATTGGCTGCTGCGCTTTCTTTTGGATTTCCGCTGCTAGTTTTTGTTAAGCCCTTCGGGCTAGTCTATTGTAAGCTTGACCATAAGGTCGTACTCTGATAATTATCAATATAATTTGGTTTTTCCTTAGAATATCGTGATATGGATGATATTTATCTTTGTACATACTGTGTGCACTAGCGTGATCCTGGACTAGTGCAGAATACACAGGAGAGTCCGGATTTGCATATTCGGGTCTCTACAGAGATGGTTAATTTGCATATTCGAATAGTTAATGACACCGTGGACCGTAAGGCTTAATCTAGATAGCCTTAATCTCTGTAGAGACCCAACCTGATACCATCTCTGTAGAGACCCGAATATACAAATCCGGACTCTCCTGTGTATTCTGCACTAGTCCAGGATCACGCTAGTGCACACAGTATGAACAAAGATAAATATCATCCACATCACGATATTCTAAGGAAAAACCAAATTATATTGATAATTATCAGAGTACGACCTTATGGCCAAGCTTACAATAGACTAGCCCGGAGGGCTTAACAAAAACTAGCAGCGGAAAACCAAAAGAAAGCGCAGTAGCCAATCGACACGCCCACAGGCTATCGAGTGGAGAACGAAGCCTAATCCGCGAAGACGTCGAAGTACTCTCCTTTTGGAACCTCCTGCTGGTGATACTCCTCCTCCTCAACTGAGCAACAGGGGCATAAAGCCGTGAGTACATTGGTACTCAGCAAGTCGTTTGTAACAAATGAATGCAATATAATATGCAGGGCTTTAACAATGGATGGCTGAAAGGTTAATTTTGCATAAAGCAACAATTTAAAGTAAATACAATAAGTAGATTGAAAAGCAAATTTTACAACAGACATTAAGTAAATAACCAAAGGAATTGAATTAACCACAAGTGAACTGACCATTCACTTTCCAGCTCAACCCAACCAGATTTCATAAAGACTCTACCCCTCGTGTGAAATCACCGAGCATTGTCCATGACCGAGGACACGGCTATTCGAATAGTTTTACACTCTGCAGAGGTTGCACAACTGTACCCACACGATGTGATTAGCCTCGCGCTAAGGAAATCACAACAAGGCTTTTACAATGATCCATCTCCACCCGATCCCACTCGCTAAGGTTTCGCCTCTCACCCCCTCTTGCGCCACAACAACATCAGTAGTAAAACCAAAGTGGAGACTTCACAAATTATTATGCCAGGTCTATCCCATACTAGACATGTGGTTTGCACGATAAAGCTCAGATCAATGGCGCACAAAGTTAAGTCCTTAAGAATTACCCAGGCGAAACATCCACATCCCATGTGCCTCTCGCACCCCCTTTACTGCACGATCAATCGCCCAAGTGAAAACCAATTTTGTATAACCACCGCCAATTCCGTTCAATCTTGGAAGTACCCCTGCCAAGACCCCAGGAGCAAGCCGTGGACCGTCGCCAAGTCAAGGAAGCCAAATACCTCAAAGCGTTGCAAGGGGGAGTCTCAACCACGTCATCTCCAACGTCGCACCTGGTAACCTATTCTTTTAGTAAGCCTGAATCTCGGGGTCGAGATTCCGTTTAAGGGGGGAGGTTTGTAACATCCTGATTTTCAGAGCCTTTTTGAAGCTTTTTAAAATAAAATTCACCATTTGAATTTTTCTGGAATTAATTAAAGCTTAATTGGAATTTTATTAAATTGAAAGGATTTAATATGATTAAGATAAACATTAACATTTGCCAATGTTATTTTATTTGAGTTCCTTGTGTCTCAGGGAATTTATTGGAATTTTTCTGGATTTTTATGGATTTATTTGCTATTTTCTAGAGCTCAAAAGAATTTATTTGAATTTCTGGAAAAGAAAAAGAAAAGAAAAAGAAAATCCAACCGGCCGGTGGGCCGCAGCCCACCCACCCAGCCGGCCCAGCAAGCCCGTCCCGCAGCTGGCCCAGCCTGCCCCGCCCGCGCCACACGTCGCGCATCCGCGCTCGCGCCCGCGCCCGCTCTCCTCCGTGCGATGGCCGCCACGCGGCCGCCATCCGCCCGCTCTCCGCGTCCGCGCGCGCCCGCTGGATGGTGGCCACGCGTCGCCTATCCAGGGAGGTGGTTTCGCCCGCGCTCGATCGTAGCCGCCGCTCTCTCCCCGTGCCACTGACAGGTGGGGCCCACCTGTCAGGCGTATCGTCCCCGGCCGGGACTCCCGTCTCCGTGTCCGGCACGACTCCGCCGCCGCCTCGCCGTCTCCGCCCAGGACACCTCCGCCGTCTTCCATCCGGACACCTCGGCGTCCGTGTATTTAAGGGGGCCGACCCCCGGGCTTCTCCCTCATCCCGCAGCCGCCGCCTCCGCCGCCGACGACCGTGCGCCGCGCCGTAGTCGCCGTCGCCCGTGTGCGTTCGCCGCCGGTGCCGTGCTCTGTCGCCTCCGCCGCCGTCCCCATCGTCGCCGGTGAGTCGCCGACGCCCCGTTGCCGCCTCCAGTCGCCGCCGCCGGTGAGCCCCGCCGGCCATGCCGCCGCCGCCGACCATGCCCGCCGGCCAGACCCCGCCGCCTGAACCCCGTCGGCCGCTCCACCCCGCGACCCCTCGGTCCCCGCACCGCCGCGTCAGCGCTGACGCCAGCATCCGCGCCCTTTCACCTCCCCGTGCACCGTGCCTCTGCCGGTGGGTCCCGCAGGTCCACCGTGCACCCGTGAGCCGAGCTGGCCACGTCAGCTGTGCCCCGTCAGCCTTACCCGCACACGTGTTGCCACGTGGTCGCCACGTCAGCCCTACCCGCCGCGTCAGCAGCCGCCGCCCCCGCACTGTTTTGTGAGCCGGGTTCACCGTAGACCCGTTCTCCCGTGCACCCGGTCCACAGCACAGTGCGATTTCTTATTTTCCCCGATTTTCTTTAGATCCAATTTTCCAAGAGCCCGTTCTCCCTCGTCCTAGCTCCGATTGACCCGATTCTTTTTCCTAAATTCATCTAAAATTGAGCTCTACCTTTTGGTTCAGGTTTGAAAGTTTTTGGAGTTTATTTGAATTTTATTTTGTCTTTTCGTTTCGCTTTCTCTCTCGTTAGATCGCGTGTTCGAGGGAACGGAAGTTGGATTTGAAGACCAAGAGACCTCAGCTAAGCAAGGCCAAGGCAAGTCGTGTTCTTTGATCATGTTGAACCCAGTTTTCAAATCTATTATGTATTACTTTGTTTTAAATTATCATGCATCGCTATTTTATTATCAACCCTTGTATTGGTAGTTAATGACCTAATTGATTATTTCCTCCTTGATAATTTGAATACCATGATTCTATTGTCACCATAGGATGGGAAATTATTTAGTGATGCAATACTAGTTGTCACATGGGTGGTACGCTTATTTTGCTTAGCCATGCTTATTCTAGTACGTTGGGTTATCATCACATGTGTCAATTAATCTTGATTTAATGATATACTTGAACGTGGTGGTCAACCACAGTTATAAAATTTGAGTACCAAGACATGGGTAGTGTCATTGGTGTTGGTTATACAAAATTGGTTTTCACTTGGGCGATTGATCGTGCAGTAAAGGGGGTGCGAGAGGCACATGGGATGTGGATGTTTCGCCTGGGTAATTCTTAAGGACTTAACTTTGTGCGCCATTGATCTGAGCTTTATCGTGCAAACCACATGTCTAGTATGGGATAGACCTGGCATAATAATTTGTGAAGTCTCCACTTTGGTTTTACTACTGATGTTGTTGTGGCGCAAGAGGGGGTGAGAGGCGAAACCTTAGCGAGTGGGATCGGGTGGAGATGGATCATTGTAAAAGCCTTGTTGTGATTTCCTTAGCGCGAGGCTAATCACATCGTGTGGGTACAGTTGTGCAACCTCTGCAGAGTGTAAAACTATTCGAATAGCCGTGTCCTCGGTCATGGACAATGCTCGGTGATTTCACACGAGGGGTAGAGTTTTCATAAAACCTAGTTGGGTTGAGCTGGGAAGTGAATGGTCAGTTCACTTGTGGTTATATTCAATTCCTTTGATTATTTATTTAACGTCCTTTGTTAAAGTTGCTTTTCAATCTATTTATTGTATTGACTTCAAATTGTAGCTTTCTGCAAAGTTAACCTTTCAGCCATCCATTGTTAAGCCTTGCATATTATATTGCATTCATTTGTTACAAACGACTTGCTGAGTACTCTATGTACTCACGGCTTTATGCCCCTGTTGCTCAGTTGAGGAGGAGGAGTATCACCAGCAGGAGGTTCCAGAAGGAGAGTACTTCGACGACTTCGCGGATTAGGCTTCGTTCTCCACTCGATAGCCTGTGGGCGTGTCGATTGGCTGCTGCGCTTTCTTTTGGATTTCCGCTGCTAGTTTTTGTTAAGCCCTTCGGGCTAGTCTATTGTAAGCTTGACCATAAGGTCGTACTCTGATGATTATTAATAATATTTGAGTCTTTTCTTAGTATATCGTGATATGTTCGATATTTCATCTTTGTTTATACTGTGTGCACTAGCGTGATCCTGGACTAGTGCAGAATACACAAGAGAGTCCGGATTTGTATATTCGGGTCTCTCTGTAGAGACCCGAATATACAAATCCGGACTCTCCTGTGTATTCTGCACTAGTCCAGGATCACGCTAGTGCACACAGCATAAACAAAGATAAATATCATCCACATCACGATATTCTAAAGAAAATCCAAACTATATAAATAAAATATCAGAGTACAACCTTATGGTCAAGCTTACAATCTCAATAGCCGGAGTGGCTAATAAGCTAGCAGCGGAAAATCCAAAGTAAAACGTAGTGGCCCATCGACATGCCCACAGGCAATCGAGTGGGGAGCGAAGCCTAGATCGCGTAGTCGTCGAAGTACTCGCCTCCTGGAACCTCCTGCTGGTAGTACTCCTCATCCTCAACTGAGCAACATAGGCATAAAGCCGTGAGTACATTGGTACTCAGCAAGCCGTTTGTAACAAATGATGCAATATAATATGCAAGGCTTACCAATGGAAGGCTGAAAGGGTTAATTTGCATAAAACGGCATTTGAAATTACCATAAATAGATTGAAGGCGAATTGAAGTAAAACAATAATAAACAATAATCAAAGGAATTGAAGTAACCACTTATGAATCTCCCATCCATAAGCTAAACCAACCACTTAAGGACCTCCCAACCAACAGTGAATTAACCACCCACTGTCCAAAACTTTTTAGAAATAACTATACCTCGTGTGAAATCAACGAGCATTGTCCATGACCGAGGACGCGGCTTTTCGAATAGTTTTACACTCTGCAGAGGTTGCACAACTGTACCCACACGATGTGATTAGCCTCAGCTTAAGGTAATCACAACAAGGCCTTTACAATGTTCAATTCCAACCCAATCCCGCCCGCTAGGGTTTCGCATCACACCCCCCTTGCGCCCCGTGGAATGTATACGACACCCACTGACATCCCAATGGCGGAACCAGAATTGAAACATCACAAATTAATCAGCCAGGTCTGTCCCATACCAGACATGTGGTTTGCACGGTAAAGCTCAGATCAATGGCGCACAAAGTTAAGTCTTTAAGAATTACCCAGGCGAAACATCCACATCCCATGTGCCTCTCGCACCCCCTTTACTGCACGATCAATCGCCCAAGTGAAAACCAATTTTTGTATAACCACCGCCAATGACGCACCAACGTCACGGCACAAATTTTATAACAGTGGTACCAACCACGATTCAATATCTCATTAAGTCAAATTAATTAATCACATGTGATGATGAACCCTTTCGCAAAATAAGCAAGGCTAAGCATTCTATTCGTACCAACCCAATGTGACAAATAACATAGCTTACAATAGACTAGCCCGGAGGGCTTAACAAAAACTAGCAGCGGAAAACCAAAAGAAAGCGCAATAGCCAATCGACACGCCCACAGGCTATCGAGTGGAGAACGAAGCCTAATCCGCGAAGACGTCGAAGTACTCTCCTTCTGGAACCTCCTGCTGGTGATACTCCTCCTCCTCAACTGAGCAACAGGGGCATAAAGCCGTGAGTACATTGGTACTCAGCAAGTTGTTTGTAACAAATGAATGCAATATAATATGCAGGGCTTTAACAATGGATGGCTGAAAGGTTAATTTTGCATAAAGCAACAATTTAAAGTAAATACAATACGTAGATTGAAAAGCAAGCTTTGTAAATGATAATAAATAAGTAACCAAAGGAATTGAGACCAACCACAAGTGAACTGACCATTCACCCAAGGAATCCACCATGAACCAAGATCCATGAAATGAACACCCGGGAACTAACCATTCACTTCCCAACTTAACCCAACCAGGTTTTTATGAAAACTCTACCCCTCGTGTGAAATCACCGAGCATTGTCCATGACCGAGGACACGGCTATTCGAATAGTTTTACACTCTGCAGAGGTTGTACAACTTTACCCACACGATATGATCATCTTGTAATGTCACCGGTATAACATGCTTCCTTTGGCATGCCGACCAAGAAGATCACAACAAGGCCTTTACAATGTTCAATCTCAACCCAGTCCCGCCTCGCTGAGGTTTCGCCCCCAAACCTGGTAATTGCCCCCTCTTACGCCCCGTGGAATGTATACGACACCCACTGACATCCCAATGGCGGAACCAGAATTGAAACATCACAAATTAGTCAGCCAGGTCCATCCCATACTGGACATGTGGTTGCACGGTAAGGCTCAGATCAATGGCGCACAAAGTTAAGTCCTTAAGAATTACCCAGGCGAAACATCCACATCCCATGTGCCTCTCGCACCCCCTTTACTGCACGATCAATCGCCCAAGTGAAAACCAATTTTTGTATAACCACCGCCAATGACGCACCAACGTCACGGCACAAATTTTATAACAGTGGTACCAACCACGATTCAATATCTCATTAAGTCAAATTAATTAATCACATGTGATGATGAACCCTTTCGCAAAATAAGCAAGGCTAAGCATTCTATTCGTACCAACCCAATGTGACAAATAACATAGCATCACTAATTAAATTCCCAACCTAAGGTGACAATGGCATCAAGGTATTCCAAAATATCAAGGAGGGAAATAACCAATTGGGACGATAACTACCAATACAAGGGTTTGAATAAAAATAGCAATGCAAGATAATTTAAAACAAAATAATTAAATAATAGATTGCAAACTGGGTTCAACATGATCAAAGGACACGACTTGCCTTGGCCTTGCTCAGCTGAGGGCTCTTGATCTTCAAATCCAACTTCCGCTCCTTTGAACACGCGATCTAACGAGAGAAAAAACGGGACGAAAAGACAAAATAAAATCAAATAAAATTCAAATGAACTCCAAAAACTTTCAAACTTGAACCAAAAGGTAGAGCTCAATTTTAGATGAATTTAGGAAAAAGAATCGGGTCAATCGGAGCTAGGACGAGGGAGAACGGGCTCTTGGAAAAATTGGATCTAAAGAAAATCGGGAAATTGGAAAAAGGCACTGTGCTGTGGACCGGGCGCACGAGGAGCCAGGTCCACGGTGGACGCGGTGCACGGAACAGTGCGGCTGACTGGGCTGCTTGCGCAAGCGGCTGGGCTGACGTGGCGACCACGTGGCAAGACACGTGTGCGCCCGAGCTGACGTGGCATGCTGACTGGGTAGGGTGACGTGGCACAAAGGCGCACGGGTCTACGGGCTCGGCTGACAGATGGGCCCGGCATGTCAGTGACTCGGCGCACGGTGGACTCGATGCGCGGGAAGGCGAGGGGACGCGCGGGCGCTGACGTCAGGGCTGACGTGGCGGCGCTGGGACCGAGGAGGCGCGGGCGGGTCCGCGGCGACCGGGCGGCGGGGCTGCGGGCGGATCTGACCGACGGCGAAGGCGACGGCGGCGCACGGCGGCGGCGGGGCTGCGGCGGATCTGACCGACGGCGAAGGGCGGCGGGGTTCGACCGGCGGTGAAGGCGACGGCGAAGGGCGGCGGGGTTCGACCGGCGGCGAGGTCTTACCGGCGACGACGGGGACGGCGGCGAAGGCGAAGGTCGACGGCCTTCCCACGAAGACGGCGACTCCGGCGACCTCGGCAAGACCGACGACGGCGAGCGGCTAGCGGCGGCGGAAGCGGCGGCTATGGGACGAGGAGAGCCCCGGGGGTCGGGCCCCTTTTATACCCGGTCCCCGAGGTGTCCGCGACGGATGCGGCGGTGAGGAAAAAGGAAGGCGGAGGAGTTCGTGATGGAGACGGCGGCGGCGGCGCAGAGTCTTGCTCGGAGACGGGGACGAGTCCGGGTCGGAGACGACGCCTGACAGGCGGGCCCCACCTGTCGGCGGCATGGACGAGCGGACAGCCCGGATCGGCTGCGGCCGAGGGAGGCGCTTGGATGGGCGACGCGTGTCGGCCATCCAGCGGAGCAAGGCGGGCGCGGCGCGGGGCGGATGCTTGCCGCGTGGCACGGGCGGGGCATGCTGGACCGACGGGCGAGCGGGCTGGGCCGGCTGGCTGGGTGGGCTGCGGCCCACCAGCCGGTTTGGTTTTTCTTTTCTTTTTCTTTTCCAGAAATTCAAATAAATTCTTTTGAGCTCTAGAAAATAGCAAATAAATCCAGAAAAAACCAGAAAAATTCCAATAAATTCCTGGAGACACAAGGAACTCAAATAAAATACTTTTGGCAAATGTTAATGTTTTACTTTATCATATTAAACCACTTTAATTCATAAAAATTCCAATTAAGCTTTAATTAATTCCAGAAAAATTCAAATGGTGAATTTTATTTTAAAAGCTTCAAAAAGGCTCTGAAAATCAGGATGTTACAAACCTCCCCCCCTTAAACGGAATCTCGACCCCGAGATTCAGGCTCACTAAAAGAATAGGTTACCAGGTGCGACTTCGGAGACGACGTGGTTGAGTTTCCCCCTTGCAACACTCTGAGATATCTGACTTCCTTGACTTGACGATGTTCCACGGCTTTCTTCTGGAATCTTGGCAGGGGTACTTCCAAGGTTGAACGGAATTGGCGAGATTGCTCGATGCTTCTGCGGGGTTCCTGGGTCCAACCATCTTGCTGCTGCTCTGAAGAGAAACACTACTGACTGCTCCAGGCGAAAAGGTAAGGGGGAAAAGCATAGGTAAGACTTGAGGTTGAACTTGAACAACTTTATTCCGGGTTAGTTGCTCTAACACTTCCAAAACTCTGACCGGGTTTTAAAGATAAGTGGGAAAAGCATAGATGAGAGGTAAACTCGTCTAAGGGGAATTTCTAATGGCAACCTAAACTAAACAAACACTTAGCCGAAAAAGGCTAACAGCAAAACCGGGGAAATAACACCAATAAAAGATTGACATGATTGCAATATAATGCTTTTAAGGGCAAAATTTGCAGCTCACATCACACGCAACTGCAAGAAAAGGCAAAACGGTCTACACGATGCTAAAACTATGGCAGGGTTTTAATCTAATTGCTCTCGATCTTCACGGCAATCTTCGATCTTGTCTTGGAACATCTTGAGTGCTTCCTTGATCCAATCTTCACAGCAACGCTTGAAGAATTCTGGGTCGACCTCCTTTTTGATCTTGGGACACTCGAGACATCTATGGATATTGTAGAGATAAGAAGTTAACTTGATTTTCAAAAATAATATTCCCGAAAAGGCGAGGATTAAGAATCCTAAGAATAAGATAAGGATAGAGGATCACTAGATATTCATTTTGTTGATTTGATTTAGAAAGTAGATTTTGAAATTGGCTATAACGACCATTCTAACCAAGGCTTCGTCCTACAGTCGATATAGCTCTGATACCATCTCTGTAGAGACCCGAATATACAAATCCGGACTCTCCTGTGTATTCTGCACTAGTCCAGGATCACGCTAGTGCACACAGTATGTACAAAGATAAATATCATCCATATCACGATATTCTAAGGAAAAACCAAATTATATTGATAATTATCAGAGTACGACCTTATGGCCAAGCTTACAATAGACTAGCCCGGAGGGCTTAACAAAAACTAGCAGCGGAAAACCAAAAGAAAGCGTAGTAGCCAATCGACACGCCCACAGGCTATCGAGTGGAGAACGAAGCCTAATCCGCGAAGACGTCGAAGTACTCTCCTTTTGGAACCTCCTGCTGGTGATACTCCTCCTCCTCAACTGAGCAACAGGGGCATAAAGCCGTGAGTACATTGGTACTCAGCAAGTCGTTTGTAACAAATGAATGCAATATAATATGCAGGGCTTAACAATGGATGACTGAAAGGTTAATTTTGCATAAAGCAACAATTTGAAGTAAATATCATACATAGATTGAAGAGCATCTTTAACACAGGACGTTAAATTAATAATCAAAGGAATTGAATATAACCACAAGTGAACTGACCATTCACTTCCCAGCTCAACCCAACCAGATTTCATAAAGACTCTACCCCTCGTGTGAAATCACCGAGCATTGTCCATGACCGAGGACACGGCTATTCGAATAGTTTTACACTCTGCAGAGGTTGTACAACTTTACCCACACGATATGATCATCTTGTAATGTCACCGGTATAACATGCTTCCTTTGGCATGCCGACCAAGAAGATCACAACAAGGCCTTTACAATGTTCAATCTCAACCCAGTCCCGCCTCGCTGAGGTTTCGCCCCCAAACCTGGTAATTGCCTCCTCTTACGCCCCGTGGAATGTATACGACACCCACTGACATCCCAATGGCGGAACCAGAATTGAAACATCACAAATTAGTCAGCCAGGTCCATCCCATACTGGACATGTGGTTGCACGGTAAGGCTCAGATCAATGGCGCACAAAGTTAAGTCCTTAAGAATTACCCAGGCGAAACATCCACATCCCATGTGCCTCTCGCACCCCCTTTACTGCACGATCAATCGCCCAAGTGAAAACCAATTTTTGTATAACCACCGCCAATGACGCACCAACGTCACGGCACAAATTTTATAACAGTGGTACCAACCACGATTCAATATCTCATTAAGTCAAATTAATTAATCACATGTGATGATGAACCCTTTCGCAAAATAAGCAAGGCTAAGCATTCTATTCGTACCAACCCAATGTGACAAATAACATAGCATCACTAATTAAATTCCCAACCTAAGGTGACAATGGCATCAAGGTATTCCAAAATATCAAGGAGGGAAATAACCAATTGGGACGATAACTACCAATACAAGGGTTTGAATAAAAATAGCAATGCAAGATAATTTAAAACAAAATAATTAAATAATAGATTGCAAACTGGGTTCAACATGATCAAAGGACACGACTTGCCTTGGCCTTGCTCAGCTGAGGGCTCTTGATCTTCAAATCCAACTTCCGCTCCTTTGAACACGCGATCTAACGAGAGAGAAAACGGGACGAAAAGACAAAATAAAATCAAATAAAATTCAAATGAACTCCAAAAACTTTCAAACCTGAACCAAAAGGTAGAGCTCAATTTTAGATGAATTTAGGAAAAAGAATCGGGTCAATCGGAGCTAGGACGAGGGAGAACGGGCTCTTGGAAAAATTGGATCTAAAGAAAATCGGGAAATTGGAAAAAGGCACTGTGCTGTGGACCGGGCGCACGAGGAGCCAGGTCCACGGTGGACGCGGCGCACGGAACAGTGCGGCTGACTGGGCTGCTTGCGCAAGCGGCTGGGCTGACGTGGCGACCACGTGGCAAGACACGTGTGCGCCCGAGCTGACGTGGCATGCTGACTGGGTAGGGTGACGTGGCACAAAGGCGCACGGGTCTACGGGCTCGGCTGACAGATGGGCCCGGCATGTCAGTGACTCGGCGCACGGTGGACTCGATGCGCGGGAAGGCGAGGGGACGCGCGGGCGCTGACGTCAGGGCTGACGTGGCGGCGCTGGGACCGAGGAGGCGCGGGCGGGTCCGCGGCGACCGGGCGGCGGGGCTGCGGGTGGATCTGACCGACGGCGAAGGCGACGGCGGCGCACGGCGGCGGCGGGGCTGCGGCGGATCTGACCGACGGCGAAGGGCGGCGGGGTTCGACCGGCGGCGAAGGCGACGGCGAAGGGCGGCGGGGTTCGACCGGCGGCGAGGTCTTACCGGCGACGACGGGGACGGCGGCGAAGGCGAAGGTCGACGGCCTTCCCACGAAGACGGCGACTCCGGCGACCTCGGCAAGACCGACGACGGCGAGCGGCTAGCGGCGGCGGAAGCGGCGGCTATGGGACGAGGAGAGCCCCGGGGGTCGGGCCCCTTTTATACCCGGTCCCCGAGGTGTCCGCGACGGATGCGGCGGTGAGGAAAAAGGAAGGCGGAGGAGTTCGTGATGGAGACGGCGGCGGCGGCGCAGAGTCCTGCTCGGAGACGGGGACGAGTCCGGGTCGGAGACGACGCCTGACAGGCGGGCCCCACCTGTCGGCGGCATGGACGAGCGGACAGCCCGGATCGGCTGCGGCCGAGGGAGGCGCTTGGATGGGCGACGCGTGTCGGCCATCCAGCGGAGCAAGGCGGGCGCGGCGCGGGGCGGATGCTTGCCGCGTGGCACGGGCGGGGCATGCTGGACCGACGGGCGAGCGGGCTGGGCCGGCTGGCTGGGTGGGCTGCGGCCCACCAGCCGGTTTGGTTTTTCTTTTCTTTTTCTTTTCCAGAAATTCAAATAAATTCTTTTGAGCTCTAGAAAATAGCAAATAAATCCAGAAAAATCCAGAAAAATTCCAATAAATTCCTGGAGACACAAGGAACTCAAATAAAATACTTTTGGCAAATGTTAATGTTTTACTTTATCATATTAAACCACTTTAATTCATAAAAATTCCAATTAAGATTTAATTAATTCCAGAAAAATTCAAATGGTGAATTTTATTTTAAAAGCTTCAAAAAGGCTCTGAAAATCAGGATGTTACAAACCTCCCCCCCTTAAACGGAATCTCGACCCCGAGATTCAGGCTCACTAAAAGAATAGGTTACCAGGTGCGACTTCGGAGACGACGTGGTTGAGTTTCCCCCTTGCAACACTCTGAGATATCTGACTTCCTTGACTTGACGATGTTCCACGGCTTTCTTCTGGAATCTTGGCAGGGGTACTTCCAAGGTTGAACGGAATTGGCGAGATTGCTCGATGCTTCTGCGGGGTTCCTGGGTCCAACCATCTTGCTGCTGCTCTGAAGAGAAACACTACTGACTGCTCCAGGCGAAAAGGTAAGGGGGAAAAGCATAGGTAAGACTTGAGGTTGAACTTGAACAACTTTATTCCGGGTTAGTTGCTCTAACACTTCCAAAACTCTGACCGGGTTTTAAAGATAAGTGGGAAAAGCATAGATGAGAGGTAAACTCGTCTAAGGGGAATTTCTAATGGCAACCTAAACTAAACAAACACTTAGCCGAAAAAGGCTAACAGCAAAACCGGGGAAATAACACCAATAAAAGATTGACATGATTGCAATATAATGCTTTTAAGGGCAAAATTTGCAGCTCACATCACACGCAACTGCAAGAAAAGGCAAAACGGTCTACACGATGCTAAAACTATGGCAGGGTTTTAATCTAATTGCTCTCGATCTTCACGGCAATCTTCGATCTTGTCTTGGAACATCTTGAGTGCTTCCTTGATCCAATCTTCACAGCAACGCTTGAAGAATTCTGGGTCGACCTCCTTTTTGATCTTGGGACACTCGAGACATCTATGGATATTGTAGAGATAAGAAGTTAACTTGATTTTCAAAAATAATATTCCCGAAAAGGCGAGGATTAAGAATCCTAAGAATAAGATAAGGATAGAGGATCACTAGATATTCATTTTGTTGATTTGATTTAGAAAGTAGATTTTGAAATTGGCTATAACGACCATTCTAACCAAGGCTTCGTCCTACAGTCGATATAGCTCTGATACCATCTCTGTAGAGACCCGAATATACAAATCCGGACTCTCCTGTGTATTCTGCACTAGTCCAGGATCACGCTAGTGCACACAGTATGTACAAAGATAAATATCATCCATATCACGATATTCTAAGGAAAAACCAAATTATATTGATAATTATCAGAGTACGACCTTATGGCCAAGCTTACAATAGACTAGCCCGGAGGGCTTAACAAAAACTAGCAGCGGAAAACCAAAAGAAAGCGTAGTAGCCAATCGACACGCCCACAGGCTATCGAGTGGAGAACGAAGCCTAATCCGCGAAGACGTCGAAGTACTCTCCTTTTGGAACCTCCTGCTGGTGATACTCCTCCTCCTCAACTGAGCAACAGGGGCATAAAGCCGTGAGTACATTGGTACTCAGCAAGTCGTTTGTAACAAATGAATGCAATATAATATGCAGGGCTTAACAATGGATGGCTGAAAGGTTAATTTTGCATAAAGCAACAATTTGAAGTAAATATCATACATAGATTGAAGAGCATCTTTAACACAGGACGTTAAATTAATAATCAAAGGAATTGAATATAACCACAAGTGAACTGACCATTCACTTCCCAGCTCAACCCAACCAGATTTCATAAAGACTCTACCCCTCGTGTGAAATCACCGAGCATTGTCCATGACCGAGGACACGGCTATTCGAATAGTTTTACACTCTGCAGAGGTTGTACAACTTTACCCACACGATATGATCATCTTGTAATGTCACCGGTATAACATGCTTCCTTTGGCATGCCGACCAAGAAGATCACAACAAGGCCTTTACAATGTTCAATCTCAACCCAGTCCCGCCTCGCTGAGGTTTCGCCCCCAAACCTGGTAATTGCCCCCTCTTACGCCCCGTGGAATGTATACGACACCCACTGACATCCCAATGGCGGAACCAGAATTGAAACATCACAAATTAGTCAGCCAGGTCCATCCCATACTGGACATGTGGTTGCACGGTAAGGCTCAGATCAATGGCGCACAAAGTTAAGTCCTTAAGAATTACCCAGGCGAAACATCCACATCCCATGTGCCTCTCGCACCCCCTTTACTGCACGATCAATCGCCCAAGTGAAAACCAATTTTTGTATAACCACCGCCAATGACGCACCAACGTCACGGCACAAATTTTATAACAGTGGTACCAACCACGATTCAATATCTCATTAAGTCAAATTAATTAATCACATGTGATGATGAACCCTTTCGCAAAATAAGCAAGGCTAAGCATTCTATTCGTACCAACCCAATGTGACAAATAACATAGCATCACTAATTAAATTCCCAACCTAAGGTGACAATGGCATCAAGGTATTCCAAAATATCAAGGAGGGAAATAACCAATTGGGACGATAACTACCAATACAAGGGTTTGAATAAAAATAGCAATGCAAGATAATTTAAAACAAAATAATTAAATAATAGATTGCAAACTGGGTTCAACATGATCAAAGGACACGACTTGCCTTGGCCTTGCTCAGCTGAGGGCTCTTGATCTTCAAATCCAACTTCCGCTCCTTTGAACACGCGATCTAACGAGAGAGAAAACGGGACGAAAAGACAAAATAAAATCAAATAAAATTCAAATGAACTCCAAAACTTTCAAACCTGAACCAAAAGGTAGAGCTCAATTTTAGATGAATTTAGGAAAAAGAATCGGGTCAATCGGAGCTAGGACGAGGGAGAACGGGCTCTTGGAAAAATTGGATCTAAAGAAAATCGGGAAATTGGAAAAAGGCACTGTGCTGTGGACCGGGCGCACGAGGAGCTAGGTCCACGGTGGACGCGGCGCACGGAACAGTGCGGCTGACTGGGCTGCTTGCGCAAGCGGCTGGGCTGACGTGGCGACCACGTGGCAAGACACGTGTGCGCCCGAGCTGACGTGGCATGCTGACTGGGTAGGGTGACGTGGCACAAAGGCGCACGGGTCTACGGGCTCGGCTGACAGATGGGCCCGGCATGTCAGTGACTCGGCGCACGGTGGACTCGATGCGCGGGAAGGCGAGGGGACGCGCGGGCGCTGACGTCAGGGCTGACGTGGCGGCGCTGGGACCGAGGAGGCGCGGGCGGGTCCGCGGCGACCGGGCGGCGGGGCTGCGGGTGGATCTGACCGACGGCGAAGGCGACGGCGGCGCACGGCGGCGGCGGGGCTGCGGCGGATCTGACCGACGGCGAAGGGCGGCGGGGTTCGACCGGCGGCGAGGTCTTACCGGCGACGACGGGGACGGCGGCGAAGGCGAAGGTCGACGGCCTTCCCACGAAGACGGCGACTCCGGCGACCTCGGCAAGACCGACGACGGCGAGCGGCTAGCGGCGGCGGAAGCGGCGGCTATGGGACGAGGAGAGCCCCGGGGGTCGGGCCCCTTTTATACCCGGTCCCCGAGGTGTCCGCGACGGATGCGGCGGTGAGGAAAAAGGAAGGCGGAGGAGTTCGTGATGGAGACGGCGGCGGCGGCGCAGAGTCCTGCTCGGAGACGGGGACGAGTCCGGGTCGGAGACGACGCCTGACAGGCGGGCCCCACCTGTCGGCGGCATGGACGAGCGGACAGCCCGGATCGGCTGCGGCCGAGGGAGGCGCTTGGATGGGCGACGCGTGTCGGCCATCCAGCGGAGCAAGGCGGGCGCGGCGCGGGGCGGATGCTTGCCGCGTGGCACGGGCGGGGCATGCTGGACCGACGGGCGAGCGGGCTGGGCCGGCTGGCTGGGTGGGCTGCGGCCCACCAGCCGGTTTGGTTTTTCTTTTCTTTTTCTTTTCCAGAAATTCAAATAAATTCTTTTGAGCTCTAGAAAATAGCAAATAAATCCAGAAAAATCCAGAAAAATTCCAATAAATTCCTGGAGACACAAGGAACTCAAATAAAATACTTTTGGCAAATGTTAATGTTTTACTTTATCATATTAAACCACTTTAATTCATAAAAATTCCAATTAAGCTTTAATTAATTCCAGAAAAATTCAAATGGTGAATTTTATTTTAAAAGCTTCAAAAAGGCTCTGAAAATCCGGATGTTACAATAGCTAGTAGCTGTAAGATCCGCTTCTTACAGCCTTTGGTGACTACAGTGATCAATGTCAATAATGCACCTCTTCCTTGACAATCTGTAATATTGTGCAGGCCCGAGTAGGCAAAGCATATGCTGCCTTTTTCATTCTTTTATCTTAATTTGCATATGCTGCCTTGTTTGTGAACTGTTGTTTGATTTCTTTCCTCCTAACAGCAAAGCAAGACTCAATCAATTACTGATAGATTTCTTACCTTGTTTGTCAACTGGCTCACGAGTTGTCCCGAGCCAGCTCAAGCCATCTTCCAAATCGAGCCAAGCTATCATTCTGGCTCATTTCTTAAATGAGCTGAGCCGCACTCAAGACCGAGCTTGGGCAAGCCTAGCTCGGCTCAGCTCATTTCCAGCCCTAGTCGCACCCTTCGACCATCGCCTCCTGACACTCACTATTGCTCTAGTGGACGGCGCCCTCCAGCTGCTCGAGCCATTCCAGCGGACACCGGGATAAACGCTACCACACACATACCAATGCACAAAGCCATAGCGTCCACCATCCTCCCCTCTAGCGCCAAAGATGTTGCTATAGCCGTCCGCTGGTCCCGATCAGTCCGCCGCTCCCACTCTTCCCCTAGCTGTCACCTCAATGGAATCTGTTGATGGTGGTGCGTCGCCCTTAGCTCAGGTTTGCTGGCCTTCTTCGTTGCTTATCTCCTAATAACTCTCCTATCAGGTTCACCATACTTCTATCAAATATAACGTTTCTTTGCAAATTTATGTGCTATTTTCAACAACAAAGATAGAGATTCAGCCTTAAATTTCTCTTATGGTTGTGATGCTTTTCTACAACAGGGTTGTGACGCTAACCTTTGTGATGGATCATTGCTTCTACTTGAAACTTTCACAGGCAAACGGGCACCCGGCAAGCCCTGGGCACCCACGGGCGATGGGCATGGATGGAGATCCTTGCTCTTCTGGGTAACGGGCAAGCCCATGAGAGCAAAATGTTGGTGTTGTGCAGGAAATTTGTGAATTTCGCAAATGAAAAAGAAAAAGAGAAAAAGAATGGTGGGCCCACCTGTCGGTGGGACTTCACAATGAGATAAGGTTGGAGACTCTGTCTCCAACCCATGGCTACCAGGTATCCAACCCATGGCTACCAGGTCTTGAGGGGAGAGGCGGCTTCAGAGAAAGGAGGGCGGTGTTGTAGGCGTTGGCGGGTTGATAGCTTCGACGCCGACCATTGGCATCAGCCACACGTGCTTATCCTCCGCCTATAAAGGGGAGGCAGCTCTCCCTTGTAGAACCGTGGAAAAAACAATGAGTTGATCCTCCAAAATCCCCTTCTTGACTCTCCCTGATTTGGCTTCGATCTTAGGTCCTTGGAGTTACTGCTCCACCGGGTTGATCTGTGCCTGGTGCTTTGTGGCAAAGTGCACCCGATTGGTGCATTTGTGTGTTCTTGTGTGGCATCCCCTGTGCCTCGGTATTGTTGATTTGGAGTGTCCCAAACAGCGAAGAAGGCATTGTATCTTCGTTGACCATGTTCTCACACCACGACACAACGGGGCGATTGGTTTTTTAGGTCAGCGCCTCTAGGCGTGCCTTGCCTGGTTCATCTCGATGGCTTTGATTGCCATTAACTATGTGAGTATTTCAGTTTCCACCTTTACATTACTTGTATTGTGAGCAGTACTAGTTAATTGCCTTCTGTGAATTATCCTAGTATTGGGAGACTCTACAAGTATTGTTTGTGGGCTTGGCTTAATGCTCAATGAAGATACATGTCTATTTCTAAGATTGATCTGACTAAACCAGTTAGAATTGAGCTCTATTAGTGATGCTTACTCTTTCATTTGATCTTTAGTATATTGATCACTTACTGTCAGTAGGGCTGTTTCACATTAGCTATATTATCTCTAGTTTCTTCAGTATTCTGCAGCCTGTTATCAGCTCACTTTTGTTTACTTCTTGTCCTTAAGAACCTGTGATCATTTTATGATTTGATCAAAGTTCCTTAAACTACTAAGTACTATTTTATGAGATATTTCCTTTTGGTGTGTCAACCGACAGTGATCTGCTTATTTTGTGGATGCAAAATCTTGTGATAGCCTAGTAAAGCATAATTTAGAGCTTACATTCTAATTCAGGCAGTCATATCCATTCTAGAAAGAGTATAGACAATTGTATTGAGAAGGCCAAGATTAATTCTTAAACAACCCTGTCTCTGAGAGCAATAATTTCAACTTAAATCTGAGCTTTATGCAGTTTTAGTTGTTTCTCAGGTCATGAGATAGTTTAATACATAAAAAATGCTGTTTGTAGAAGATATACGTAAAAAAATAGTTATATGTGATTTTGATGGTACAGCTGTATTCAGATCAGGTATACGCAAAGGCAGAATGCAGAATCAGTACTGGGCGTGGCCCGTCACCATGCCAGCCCAATCCGCGATCCCGTCGCGCGAGCGCTGGTCGGCTGCTACCAATGTCGTCTGGGCGACTGGGTCGCGGCTCCATTCCACCGGGTCGGGCCGACTCCGATTCGGATAACAGCAAACATACACGAGCTAACTTGCTTACCCGCTGCTCAAATGCCAACGTGCTGCCGCGAAACGCTACCCCGAGTCGGAGAAGAATCCGGCTTAGGCCCCATTTGGCAGAGCTCTAGCTCTAGGAAATCTGTAGATTTCCTAGAGCTGGTCATCTGTAGCTCTAGGAAATCCTGGATCTAGAGTTGCAGGCATGTTAAGTGCATTTACATGACTCACTTCATTTATATTATATATTAAATAAAAATATTTAAATTACTTTAATTTAGTCAACAAACTACATATCCAGCATAGATCTCGGAGCTAGAGCTGTGCCAAACGGGGCCTTAGATCCTACTCCAGCGGACAGCATGCCGCAGCCGACGACTATCTAAACACACGCAGCCACGCTTCATCAAGATATCTGCCTTCGGCGCGCCGTCAGCGAACGCTGCACAGCGAGAAGTCACGTACCGCTCCCGCCACCGGCCACACCAAATTAGCTCCGCGTCGGTGTGGCAATGTTGACCCTCCGGCCCACGGACCGCCTTGGCGGCCGGCTCCACTGCGACGCGTTCGCAGCGCACCGCGGTGTGCGTGCTGCGCCGGTGTCGGCGCTGCGCTGGCCAAAGCAACAGCAGGAGCAGGAGACGCGTTCTTATTGTGGGAAGCCTGAGGGTTCTTCTTCTGCACCAAATTGGCACTAGAACCTCCCTCAGCAGCAACTTTCTTGCCACGAGTATCTTTTGCCCTCGCCTTCTCTTCAACACCAAGAGTGCCAATGAGATCAGTAACACTGAACTCCTGCCTCTTGTGTTTTAGAGAGGTAGCAAAATCCAACCAAGAAGGTGGTAACTTGGCGATAATACCGCCAGCCACAAACTTGTCCGGTAACTCGCACTTATTGTTCCTAAGTTCCTTTGCCAGCGCCTGAATCTCATGTGCTTGTTCTACTACAGAACGGTCATCGACCATCTTGTAGTCATAGAACTGCTCCATGACATACAGCTCACTGCCAGCATCGGAAACTCCGAACTTGGCCTCAAGGGCATTCCACATCTCTTTGCCCGTAGGCAAATGCATGTACGCATCCACAATGTTATCCGCCAGTATGTTGACAAGTGCACCTTGAAACAAGTTATCCGCTACATTGAACTTGCGTTCGTCCTCAGCAGACAGAGGCTCAGCGGGCTTGCCTTGTGCAACATGAAAACATTCCATGGCAGCAAACCACAGGATCGCACGTGCACGCCATCTCTTAAAATTGGAACCATCAAACGGAGGGTGCGGCTTAAGCGACGCAGCAAAGCCAACTACCGAAAAAGACCTATCAAGTTTTTGGATTGTTGAATATCTAGTCAATTTTCGGCATATTTTAATCCAGAAATTCATCATATAAAACATGACATACAAAAGCATGAGTGATTCAACAATGATGTATTTATATTCGCTAACGAATAAGCTAATAGCAGCACCTATTAACATATTCATAGCGCGCAGAAACAAATACATCAGAGAAGTTTTCAGGTTATACCCGCGGGCGGGGCCAGTGTCGGAGACACCGGATGCGCCGTTACCATCAGTCGACATGATGGCCTATTCGATGTAGTCGATCGAGGCGTGATGCAGGACGAGGCGTGATGCAGGAAGATGTTTGCCGTGCAGTTTCGCGAATAGTTCACCACCAGGAAGTAGACGACGTCACAGATTGAGCAGTCGCGCCAATGCGCTCCCCAAAAACTGGATCGCCCGTCTACCTGTGCAGGTACACAAACGGACAGAGTTTCGGAGGCCTACTCGCCCAGAACCCTCTGCGCGCAAGGTTCTGGATCGGAGATTGCAGAGAATAGCACAGCAGCAGAGAATTGCAACCAACAAAAAGAAGGAAAGGACCGGTTATGTAACTGCGCCTGGGAGCTGGAGAGACAAGCTTGGGGCCCAGCACATCACGTCCGGCCAGGCCAGTCCGTCCGTCCATCCGACCGACCGCCCGCCCGCCACGCCACGCCACGCCACGCCACGCATCGTCTCGTCTCGTCTCGGCGCGGCGCGACACGGCACGGCGGCGCGTGCCTGTGGCATCCCAACTGCCCTCCTCAACTTGTCTATAGGAGCACACAATTGCAACCCATTTAAGTTGAGTCAATTCCTTGTCAGTTTTCCATGTGGGACTAACCGTTATTGCACCTAGCATTAATAGTGGGCCTAGGAATTTCATTTGATTAATTGCTAAATTAAAATGGACCAAGCCCAATTAATCCAACAATCCCCACCAAATTTCAAGGCACACGAGAAATGCTCTCAATTCTGCTGTTGTTTGATATACCAGTGTTTCGATGGAGACTGTTAAGTTAAACATCCACCTAGAAAAGGAGTTACACTCATCCACAACTGAACAATGGATTATGCCTTGAATTGACAGTTTTGTGCGAACAAGCTTTACCCAATTCCTTTACTAGTACTAGGCTGCCTAAAGCATCCCCTCTGGTTGGAGCGTATAAGTCATACTCCATGCCTATTCATGAGTATCTAGAGATCACCCAATCTCATAGACTGTGACCAGCAGTCGAACTCATATAGGTGTGTTCCTTCTAAGATGTCTTGTAGGCCAACATCTCTGCTTTAAATAAGCCACTCGGATCACATTGAGGTAAAAACCAACCTGCCATACAGAATAGGAGAGAAGCGCATCACTGAAGAAATGAGCCCTGTAAAGGTCTCTCCTCCCAGTCAACCAACAGCTTGTTTCACCATCCTACTTCACGGGATCTCCGATCACGTAGAACAGGTTACCACTGTGGTATGACTCATGTGGGTCTCAGGCCCATTTCACTCGATGCACTATCTATCACATTACGTGATAAACCCTTTGTAAATTGGTCGGCCAGATTACTAGCTGTCTGGACATAGTCCAGCGCTATCACTTCGGAGTTTTTTAGCTTTCTAACAGACTTCAACCGCCTCTTAACATGCCTAGATGACTTCATGTTGTCCTTAGAACTGTTCACCTTGATAATTACAGTCTGATTATCACAGTTCATCAGGATAGCCGGTATCGGTTTTTCAACCACCGGCAAATCCATAAGGAGTTCGCGAAGCCACTCAGCCTCAACAGTTGCGGTATCTAACGCTGTGAGTTTTGCTTCCATTGTTGACCTCATTAAGATGGTCTGCTTGCAAGACTTCCAGGAAACAACACCACCTCCAAGTGTGAACACATATCCACTCGTGGCTTTTATCTCATCAGCATCAGAGATCCAGTTTGAATCACTGTAGCCCTCCAGTACCTTTGGGTACCCAGTATAGTGAATACCATAGCTCACGGTTGCCTTTAGATAGCGCATCACTCTCTCAAGAGCACGCCAATGATCATCTCCCGGATTTGAAACAAATCGGCTTAGCTTGCTCACAGCAAACGAGATGTCAGGTCTCGTAGCACTAGCTAAATACATCAATGAGCCAATGATCTGGGAATATCCCAATTGATCCCTTATTATTCTTCGGTTTTTCCTCAATAACACACTAGGATCATAAGGAGTAGAAGCAGGCTTGCAGTCACTATAACCAAAGCGACTCAAGACCATCTCCACATAGTGGGATTGCACAAGTGTAACCCCACCATCACCTCCTCTCAGTAGCTTAATGTTAAGAATCACATCAGCCACTCCCAAATCTTTCATCTCAAAACTCTTGGACAAAAAGTCCTTGACCTCCTCAATCACATTGAGGTTGGTCCCAAAAATCAGTATGTCATCAACATACAAGCACAAGATCACTCCTTCTCCCCCACCATAGCGATAGTACACACATCTGTCGGCTTCATTCACAACAAAGCCAGCAGATGTCAAAGTTCTGTCGAACTTCTCATGCCATTGCTTAGGTGCTTGCTTTAGGCCATGCAAAGACTTTAACAACTTGCACACCTTTCCTTCTTGACCTTCTACCACAAACCCGTCTGGCTGATCCATATAAATCTCCTCCTCCAACTCTCCATTTCGGAAAGCTGTCTTAACGTCCATTTGATGAACGAGCAGATCATGAGAGGCAGCCAGGGCAAATAGTATTCGAATTGTGGTCAATCGGGCAACAGGTGAATAAGTATCAAAGAAGTCCTCGCCTTCTTTCTAGGTATAACCCTTGGCCACAAGGCTTGCCTTGTACTTTTCAATTGTACCGTCAGGCCTAAACTTTTTCTTGAAAACCCATTTACATCCTACAGGTTTACACCCATAAGGACGGTCAACGACCTCCTAAGTTCCATTAGACATAATAGAGTCCATCTCACCCCGTACTCTTCCAATAGTAAGCGTCAGGAGAAGAATATGCCTCTACAATGGTTCTTGGAGTGTCATCCACGAGGTATACAATGAAATTATCACCAAAAGACTTTGCAATCCTCTGTCTCTTACTCTTTCGAGTAACTTCATTGTTATCATCCTCAGGATTTTCCATAGGCGTTTGCTCAACATGTTCTATCGGCACAAAAGAATCAAGGGAAATTATAGGTTCTTGACTAGATGAGCTAGATACATCACATTTCATAGGAAATTCATTCTCAAAAAATGTAGCATCTCTTGACTCTATGATTGTACCAACACGCACGTCAGGTACTCCAGTTTTTATAATTAAGAACCTATAACCCACGCTGTGCATAGCATAACCAAGAAAGACACAATCTACGATTTTTGGTCCAAGTTTGCGCTTCTTGACAATTGGCACGTTAACTTTGGCCAAACATCCCCAGGTGCGCAAGTATGAGAGAGTCAACTTCTTCTTTTCCCATTCCTCGAATGGTGTTACTTCTTTGTTCTTTGTAGGAACTCTATTCAGGACATGACACGCGGTCAATATAGCCTCACCCCACCATTCCTTAGAAAGTCCCGCAGTGTCTAACATGACGTTAACCAAATCAGTTAGAGTGCGGTTTTTCCTTTCGATAACCCCATTTGATTCGGGAGAATAAGGAGGCGTCCTCTCATGAATAATTTCATGTTCCTCGCAGAATAAAGTAAACTCATGTGAAAAATACTCTCCCCCACGATCAGACCTTACCCGCTTGATTTTCCTCTCAAGTTGGTTTTCTACCTCAGCTTTATAGATCTTAAAGTAATTCAATGCTTCATCTTTTGTTTTCAATAAGTACACATAGCAAAATCTAGTGCAATCATCTATAAGCGTCATGAAATATTTCTTTCCACCTTTAGTCAGCACGTCATTCATCTCGCACAAATCGGAATGAATGAGTTCTAACGGTGCCAAATTCCTCGCCTCTTTTGCTGCCTTGTGAGGCTTGCGAGGTTGTTTCGATTGAACACACGCATGGCACTTAGAACCTTTGACCAAAGTGAATTTCGGGATTAAACTCATATTAGCTAAGCGTGTCATACACCCAAAATTAACATGACAAAGTCGTGAATGCCAAACATTAGATTCATCATCATCGTTACACACATGGTTCACAAATTTATTATAGAAATCCATCAAAGAAAAACAGAACAAGCCTCCGCTCTCATAACCTTTACCAACAAATGTTCCATACTTAGACACGACACATTTATTGGACTCAATGCAAGCCTAAAACCATCTCTACACAGTAGAGATCCGCTGACGAGATTCTTCTTTATGGAGGGGACATGCTGCACGTTCTTCAGCTGCACGGTCTTTCCCGAAGTAAACTTCAGATCGACCGTACCAACACCATGAACAGCTGCATGCGATCCGTTCCCCATCAACAAGGAGCAACCTCGACCGACCTGATAAGATGAAAACAAGGAAATATCAACACACACATGAATATTAACACCAGTGTCAACCCACCACTTAGGTGATTGACAAACAGAAAGAACTGTAGGTAAATAATTACCGTACCCCGATGTTCCTCCGGCATCACTAATAACCATGTTGGCAGACTTCTTCTGCTTATCCTTGTGGTCTGGACAATCCTTAGCCCAATGGCCAGAATCACCGCACACAAAGCAGCTGCCCTTTCCTTTGCTTTTCTTCTTAAACTCAGTAGTAGCCTTGGGCTTGACAATAGGCTTATTTTCCTTCTTATTGTGGGAAGCCTGAGGGTTCTTCTTCTGCACCAAATTGGCACTAGAACCTCCCTTAGCAGCAACTTTCTTGCCACGAGTATCTTTTGCCCTCGCCTTCTCTTCAACACCAAGAGTGCCAATGAGATCAGTAACACTGAACTCCTGCCTCTTGTGTTTTAGAGAGGTAGCAAAATCCGATCAAGAAGGTGGTAACTTGGCGATAATACCGCCAGCCACAAACTTGTACGGTAACTCGCACTTATTGTTCCCAAGCTCCTTTGCCAACGCCTGAATCTCATGAGCTTGTTCTATCACAGAACGGTCATCGACCATCTTGTAGTCATAGAACTGCTCCATGACATACAGCTCACTACCAGCATCGGAAACTCCGAACTTGGCCTCAAGGGCATTCCACATCTCTTTGCCCGTAGGCAAATGCATGTACGCATCCACAATGTTATCCGCTAGTATGTTGACAAGTGCACCTCGAAACAAGTTATCCGCTACATTGAACTTGCGTTCGTCCTCAGCGGGCTTGCCTTGTGCAACATGAAAACATTCCATGGCAATAAACCACAGGATCGCACGTGCACGCCATCTCTTAAAATTGGAACCATCAAACGGAGGGTGCGGCTTAAGCGACGCAGCAAAGCCAACTACCGAAAAAGACCTATCAAGTTTTTGGATTGTTGAATATCTAGTCAATTTTCGGCATATTTTAATCCAGAAATTCATCATATAAAATATGACATACAAAAGCATGAGTGATTCAACAATGATGTATTTATATTCGCTAACGAATAAGCTAACAGCAGCACCTATTAACATATTCATAGCGCACAGAAACAAATACACCAGAGAAGTTTTCAGGTTATACCCGCGGGCGGGGCCAGTGTCGGAGACACCAGATGCGCCGTTACCATCAGTCGACATGATGGCCTATTCGATGTAGTCGATCGAGGCGTGATGCAGGAAGATGTTCGTCGTGCAGTCTTGCGAACAGTTCACCACCAGGAAGTAGACGACATCACAGATTGAGCAGTTGCGCCAATGCGCTCCCCAAAAACTTGATCGCCCGTCTACCCGTGCAGGTACACAAACGGACGGAGTTTCGGAGGCCTACTCGCCCAGAACCCTTTGCGCGCAAGGTTCTGGATCGGAGATTGCAGAGAACAGCACAGCAGCAGAGAATTGCAACCAACAAAAAGAAGGAAAGGACCGGTTATGTAACTGCGCTTGGGAGCTGGAGAGACGAGCCTGGACACCATAATGGGTCCGTTACCAGTAATGGACACCATAACCACGGTGCAATCAACACGTCCATTACAGCCCACTAACGCGCCTTAACACGACCGTTACAATCCTCAAAAAGTTGGCCCAGCACATCACGTCCGGCCAGGCCAGTCCGTCCGTCCGACCGACCGCCCGCCACGCCTCGGCGCGGCGCGGTGCGCGCACGTGGCATCCCAACTGCCCTCCTCAACTTGTTTATAGGAGCACACAATTGCAACCCATTTAAGTTGAGTCAATTCCTTGTCAGTTTTCCATATGGGACTAACCGTTATTGCACCTAGCATTAATAGTGGGCCTAGGAATTTCATTTGATTAATTACTAAATTAAAATGGATCAAGCCCAATTAATCCAACAGACTCAGATTGGGGCGACTGCAGAGCAATGCGGTGCACAAGCGAAGGCCGAGCCTGTGCCGGCTGCGGACCAGTGCGGTGCTCAGGGGGAGAAGGCGGAGGCTGTGGCGGCTGAAAACCAGTGCGGCGCGCCGGCGAAGAAGGCCGAGGTTGTGGCGGCCGCGGACCAGCTCGGCACATCGGCGAAGAAGGCCGAGGCCGCGCCGGTCGGATACTCGGGACTGTCATTCGTGATCTCGCCGGAGCCGTCCGAGCTGCCCATCCCAGTGTTCTTGTTGAAGCCTCGCGGGGGCCGCACGGCCGCATGCGTGTGATGACATCGCGGCGCGCGGGCGCCGGCTCCGTCGACGACATAAGTTCGGGCAAGGGGAGAGACGATCGAGATGTAAATCCGGATCAAATGTGCATTGCTGTACGTCAGCCAGGAGGATATGATGGTGTGTCAGCCAGGAGGATATGATGGTGTTTCTGTTGTAACTCCCGTAGGATAGAATCACTTCTTTTATTTTCTCGCCAAACTTGTAATGTGCATCACTGTTCACACTTTGATGTCTGATGTGTGGTTGAAAAAAAGCTCGTTAGTGTTGAAAAAAAAACTTGTTACCGAGGTTCATTGGCGTTTAAAATTATTTCAATTACACTTATTAATTAATTAAATATTGAATTAGTCGATTTCGAATAGAATTAAAATTTGATTGTGTTCAGCTCGCCTTATTAGCTTGATTCATTGGTGTTCAAAATTGTTTCAATTACACTTATTAATTAAATAAATATTGAATTAGTCGATTTTGGATGGAATTAAATTTCGATTTCGTTCGACTCAGCTTATTAGTTTGATTCTAAAAGTAATTTTAAACTATTAATAAAATAATTATTAAATCAGAACTGTGTTAATTTTAAAAAAACTTAATAAAACGAAGACTTGACTCGATATCCAACCGTAGATGTATTTTCGATAAACAAAACTGTTCGTGTCTTTCATCAACGGTTTAGCTTGAAGTGAATTAGTGGGTGCATGGAATTCAACGAAAACAAATGCTGAAATAAGGGATTGGGAATACACATCTTTAAGTAGAAAACACACATCTTCTTTTGAGAAATGAGAAAAAAAATATTATAGGGCCTGAGCAACATTTACTTGCTTTCCAAATGGCATGATGTAAATATGTCTTCGCAACTACCATTAAGTGCGAAAAAGAGGATACCCGAGAATGCTGTCTTGCTATCTCCTTCAGTCACATAACGCAAATTAATCACACAAGCTACACATGACATAAACTCAAGCTGCATATAATAAACATCCTTAATTCCTCCTATATGTTATGTCTCATGATCTAATGATCTCACACTGTCACTTCTTCGGTTGTGATTACTTGTTAACGGCGGGAGCATCACCGCCGCCTCCCCCACCCGTCCTCGAGCGGCACCTCGGGCATGACCTTCTTCCAGAACCAGTGCTTCCTCCAGAGCAGCACCATCTCCTCGATGGGCACGCCCTTGGTCTCCGGCAGGAAGACCTGGACGAAGACGGTCATGACGGTGATCCAGCTGGCGAAGAAGAGGAAGATGCCGAACTTGAATTTGCAGAGCATCGACAGGAACGCCTGCGCGATCACGAAGGTGAAGGCCAGGTTCACGGCCACCGTGATGCTCTGCCCCGCCGACCGCGTCTCCAGCGGGAAGATCTCGCTCGGCACCGTCCACCCCAGGGGACCCCACGACCACCCGAACGCCAGCACGAAGAGGCAGATCACCACCACCACCGCGATCGAGTAGCTCCGCGACAGCTGCTTGTCCGTCCCGAACTTGACGCCCAGTATCACCGCCACGATCACCTGCACGCACGCGCGTTCCAAGAACTCAAATTAAGATTCTGTCGACGCAAATTGCCATGGTGTGTGCGTTGTGAATCTGTGCTGTGATGGTGTCGTCTTGACCTGGCAAACGATCATCTGGATGCCCCCGCTGATGAGGAGCTTCCTGCGACCGAGGCGGTCGACGGTGGCAATGGAGATGAGCGTGGAAAAGAAGAGCACGGCGCCGGTGAGCACGGAGGAGTAGAGGGACGCGCTGCTGCCAAAGCCCATGCTCTGGAACAGCACGGGCGCGTAGAAAAGGATGGAGTTGATGCCCGTCAGGATCTGGAACGCCGGCATGCAGACGGCCATCACCAGCTGCGGCCGGTTGCGCCGCTCCAGGATGTTCCGGAACGGGTGCTCGATGGAGTTGGCCAGCTCGCTGGCCTCCACCATGTCCGTGAACTCTGCGTCGACGTCCGCGGTGCCGCGGATGCGCTCCAGCACGCGCCGCCCCTCCTCGGCGCGCCCGCGCTCGATGAGGCTGTTGGGCGTCTCCGGGAGGAGAAGCCCGCCCACGGTCATCAGCAGAGCCGGTGCCGCCGCGAGGCCGAGCGAGAGCCGCCACCCCCACGGCTTGATGTTCTGCGTGCCGTAGTTGATCATGTTCGCCGTGAAGATGCCGAGCGTCGTCGCGAGCTGGAACATCATGTTCAGCCCGCCGCGGAGGTGCGCCGGCGCCATCTCCGACAGGTACAGCGGCACAGCCTACGCCACCACCAAGAACATCGTGTGAGCTTACCCCAAATGCAACTGGAACTCTGCATTGTTCTCTCACCAAGTGAGAACCTGTCAAAATCACACCTGATTGCCGAAGCCAATGCCGACGCCGAGCATGATGCGTCCGAGGATCAGCATCGCCAGGTTCACGGCCGCGACGTTGAGGGTCGCGCCGATGAGGAAGCTGATGCCGCCGCAGACAATGCTGGCGCGGCGGCCGTAGTTCCTCGTCACCGGAGAGGCGGCGAGGGTGGATACGAGGCCGGCAAGGTAGAGGGAGGAGGTGAAGGCCGCGAGGCCCTGGTTGTCGTACTTGCAGTAGTTGTTCTGGCCGACGGAGTTCTTCTTCCGGAGCACCACCGGGAAGAACTTCTCGAGGAACGGATCCATGGAGGTCACTCCCCCTGCAGCATTACATTCGGCGCAGTCAGTCAGTCAGATCGCCAAAGCTCAGTTGAGTTTTCCAGGTGATAATCCATGGTAAAAACAGCTAGTTCGTCTACAAACACACAGTAAATTTGCAGCTAACCATGATGGAATCTGATGTTCTAGCACTGACATAACGGTGCAAACGGCAACTTCTCCATAAGCTCAAGATGATTTTATTACGTCAATGGAAATGCAAAGCATTTCGAAGAAAATTGTTAAGCATTGTTGACGAAATCTCAAGATTGACCCGTTTCAGCAAAGGAAGTATTTCACTGAATTAGTATTACACACTGCCTTTCATAAGCTTGAAAAACTAATAAATGTAATAGTTTTACTAATTGACATATGCTTTTTAAAAAAACGTAAGTCTAATTTTCTAGTTGTTAGATGTGCTCAGATATGTATGTGCTTCAGCTATTAGATGTTTGATCCGATGGACGAAAGTTAGACTTATCACTAAAAAACCAGGCGTCTGACGTGTGGACACCCCCTAAACCTAAACTGATATTGGATTGGCTATTGTTCTTCAGTCTGAAAAAGTTGACTATTCTAGAAACTGGCTGGACTAACCGAGTGTTCACATCTACTACTTGGAGTAAATAATTACCTATTGGGGAGTGGTCCCCACCTAGACCCAATCAGCCTACCAACGCAAAGGCTCATTATGTGTGTAACTATGTGACAGGCCCATGACGGCAATACTAAGGAAAGGACATGTTTGCCCTCGCTATTACAGACCATGAAGGGGCATTTGTGTAAACAAACTCTCTCATGACTATAAATATGACCCCTAAACCCCTAAGATACCATAGAGAGAATATTTTTGTAAGAAAGGCTTGTATATACGCAATCTACACCTCTCCCTAATTTATTTATTGTTTGGCGCGTAACCACAATAGTTAGTGTTGTTCGTGGAGAGCAACTAGAACCTATAAGCTAAAGCGAAGACGCTTGGGCAAGATAGTGCTAAAGAAGAGGACGACATCAGCCCCAAGCGAAAAAGGAGCACAACGGTCGAAATCGCTGCCACGAGGGCGAGGGAGCCGGCGATAAAGGGCCCCTTGCCCATGTGGCAGTGGTGTGCTGGGGGTCACGGCAGATAACGAAGACAACTCTCCAATAGTGGTGCGGGCTACGAAGTAGGCGGCATCATGAATGGAGGACCCAACTTCGGCAACTCCTAGCAACACTAGTATCCCCGCCGTCGACGCGGCGCCCTCTGTCAGACCTGGCACCCTCGTCGTCATCGGGCAGTGCGTGCAAGGCGCCTGGGTCCCTATGCTGGGCCTGAGTGGGGGTGGCCTAGAGGCAATCTGCAGAACGCTGCAGTGGGAACTGGCAGACCTAGGGAGGGCCATGAGTGAGATCCAGGAGGCTCAAAGTGAGCAGGCCCTCACCGTTGGAGCAATGGAGGTGGCCACGGAAAGGATAGAGAGTTAGGATGCCACGGCAGGTGCCCGCAACGCCCCTCGGTGGGTGGACCCTGATCCCCCCTTAGTGCGGGCTTGCAGTGATGCACCTGGCCAGAGGACTTTAAAATGCCCATGGTGGAGCATTACAAGGGCAACACTGATCCCCGTGAATTCTTACGGGTCTATGAGACAACCATCAAAGCCGTGGGAGGAGATGACTCGACGAAGGCAAAGGGGCTACCGCTCGCTCTACAGGGGTCATGTTTTTCTTGTCCTTCACAATCGCCCCTAGCTTTGTTTATGCGTGGGAGCAAGTTCATGACCTCATGCGCAACAACTTCTAAGGTAACTATGTGGAGCTGGTCAACATCGATTGACTGTCACCACCTCCAGCAGAGCAGATCATGTTGAATCCTCTGCTACAATGACAACTCCGTCGCTTTGAGGCACCCACTCATCGGACATTTGCGCTGTAGAAACTGGAGAAGGAAGGGGCACTGTTGAGGGCGACAGTGTAAAGGAACAGATTGGAGATAGCCTTGCGAAGTCCCAGGAAATGAAGGAAGGACTCAAACCTGTGGTGGAGTCGCTAGTGATGCAGATGGGAGTTCTACTATCCTCGGGGCGCACAGGGCTTCGTGTAGGAGAGTACGTAGTCATGGAATCGACCGCTTCACCTAGGGGGTTTCGGGTGTCCTCCGCCTCGGAGCTGAAATTCTCCTCCAGGATGTCCAAAGCGACCTGGTACCCCATCACAAGGCCGACTGGAGGTGAGTTTGAAGTGGACGTGCTTTGTCAGGCGGCTCGACAATGCACCTGATACGGTCTCTGCAGTGGCATCCAAATGTCTCGACGTGGCCAAGTCGGGCTTCGCATCGCCCTCTACACAAGCCTCCAGGTCATTCCAATGGTGCTCTTCGTCAACGCTGTCCTTGTTGTTCCCCTCCCCGTCCCTCGCCTTAGCATCTTCACCGCCTCTCAGTTTCTCTAAGCTGGCCTCCGAGCCAAGGGGAGTGGGAGGGGCTGACGATACAGGAATCACAGCGATGGGGAGGCAAGTCCTCGCACCTGTCAGGGTCCTCATGACCATCACCATCCTCACCATCGCTTCACTACGATTCGCACGTATGACCACTGCCGGCGCAGGGATGGGTCGTTCGGGCACGGGAAGCCCAAGAGCCTCGCAAACTTGGTTGATGCAGGGACTGTTGGACGTCGCGGCGGCCCAAAGGCTATGCTTCTTCAGGATGTAAGGGCCAAGGAACACAGCCATGACCCTCTCAGCCTCCAATAGCATTGAAACATGCCCGCAACGAAGAGGAACAAAACTAATTTAGACCAGAAGGCCTCTCCAGCTAGTTAGGGGGCTTTAGAGCCTGTCCTCTTGGGTGGAACCGGTCTTCAATGATCAGCTTCGGGCTAGAGGGCCATGCGGAGCATGCTAAACTCATCTATGAGATCGCACATGTTCATACGCTGCGCAAGTGCACATAGCCTCCTCGCACACAACTCATCATCCCGACTAAGCTTTATGCGTAGGGAAGGCACAAAGTCGATGAGGCGCATGGTCCAGCCAAGGTGGCTTCTTGGTTCAACAGCATGGTAGAACCACCTTCAGACCTAGTTCGACTCCCACTATCCGTGTTGAGTTGGAGAAGTCCTTCGAATAGCCAGAGCGAACCTGGAAGTTGATGCTCACCATGTTCGAGTATCGACCATCTTCCACCTGCTTCGATTGCACCGGGCGTTGTGTAGGTAAACAAAGAGTGGCACACTAGGAATGGTGACCTCTGACTGGGCATCCCATGAGAAGACTACAAGCTGCGCAATGGCATTCGCAGTTAGCTACGGAAGCTCCAAGTAGTACACACAGAGAACCTCACCCACGAAGCGTGTTGAAGGAAGGTAGAGGCCTGCATCGAAGTAGGCCATGAAGACAAGCGTCTCACCTTCCCATAGCCGAGGGATGACTTCATCAGTGGCCAACCGACAAATGAGTTGCCGATCGGAAACCTTCCCGTCACACACAAGGGCGTCGAGGAGCTCATTGGTCACGAAGGACTAGCCTAGTGCATTGACAAGGGAGCCTAGTCGCTTCGATCCTTTCCAACACTAGCCGACGACAAGCTTGGACCGCGCATCCTCACCGCCACACTCGATGACGTTGCCGAAGTGCCACTGCGTCCGGTGCAATCGCTTTCGCAAGTCATCTCGGGACTAAAGCAGAAACACGAGCAAGGTGGCTGGGTGCACGGACATGGGCAGCAACCACGAGAAAAGCTTTGCGCTTGAGGTTGAACAACAGGAGTGACAATGGCGACAGGCGAAACGAAATGCCAAGAAGAAATATATACAACTCAAGCGCCACAGGCCTTACATATCGATGAGACATGGGCCTTAATGATGATAGGACCGGTGTGCCTTTTTAGGGGCTGTGTGCACCCTCGTAACCAGCGCAATCGCCCATGTCCCATGGTTGGATTGACGCCACGTGTACAACGACAGCTACCGATGCTCAGGGCTAGTGTACGAGGCGGGCACGAGAGCCTAGGAGGCGTGACACGCGGAAAGACCTGGAGACCACGGCCGAAGGGCACAAAATTATAGCATAAGGCACGGACCGAAACCGCATAGGAGTTACGAAAGCACCAAGGCCAAGGACACAATGGCTCCGGGAAAGGGATGAGGGGTACGCGCAAAAACACAGGGTCTGGCCGTACTACTCAGACATGCCCTCAAATGGGCCACTGTTGACAACCATCAAAATGAAGTTGCATAAGTTACAAAGCATCAAATCGGTAGGCGAAGGGACGGAGGGGGCCAAGGCATGAGCAACGTGGTTTCGGCCTGTCGGTTGCAAAGCTCTTGACTATAAGGGACTACTGTTAGGGGAGTGGTCCCCATCTAGACCTAATCAGCCCACCAAGGCAAAGGTCCATTATGTGTGTAACTACGTGGCAGGCTCAATACGGCTATACCAAGGAAATGATATGTTTGCCCTCGTTATTACAAACCCTGAGGAGGTATTTGTATAAACAACCTCTCCTATAGCTATAAATATGATCCATAGGATACCATAGAGAGAGAGAGGGCATTTTTGTAAGAAAGGCTTGTATATATGCAATACACACCTCTTCCTCATTTATATATTGTTTAGCTCGTAACCATAACATTACCATTGACAATGTCTTTTAGTTCTTTTATTTGAGCAGAGCCTGTGGCCATGTTGACGTTTGTTAAACAAAGCCATGTAGCCATCTTGGCGACGATACTATAGATGCAAAACTAAGTATTAAAAAAAATGCAAAACTATAAAGTTTTGTTGAAGTCAAATGGTCTCGCGTGGGTGATGAACTGAATCAGATTTTTTTTTTACGGAGTTGTCCTCACACGAGGAAGTAATCATCTAATCGTTTGATGATGCAATCACCCTGATCCAAAAATCGATGTCCAAGACACCATGTGATGATGTGAGGACTGACAACTGAGGCCCCGACAAAAGGTTGTAGCCATGGAAGGGCATGTGAAACTATGTTACTGTTCTCCATGAGAGCTTGTTTGAAGAGCCTAAAATCTCGACTCATCCCCGTGTCGCAAACAAACCATGAGAGTTGCTGCTAAATTTTCCAGTGACAAGTGGGACTGTTGGTTAGCTTCTTTCTCTCTCTATCTTTCCGCTAAGTGGCGTTGTTGGTTCCAACGAATGCATGTTCATACGAAGACAAATTTTCTCACACGAACCTAGCACTACAAAGTTGACTAGAATTGATGGCGCACGATTGGCCCGCTCGATTGGGCTGAAAAGCTGTGGCTTATGGTTAAAGCTGCATTTTAGCGGCTGAAATTTTACTGTAGTTGAAGGTGGCTTATTTGACATAATTAAATCTAAACAATTTAAAAATAGAAAAAAATATATTAGCTCATCATGAATAACACAAACGGACACGAGAAAAAAAACCGGAAAAAAACTCAAAAAAGCCAAAAGTTCAAAAATGACAAAATTTATAAATAATAAAAAAATAAGACAGAAGCCATAAGTTAAGCCCGAAATGAGCGGGCCTGAATTGAACCTGCAGATACAGAGCCTCTGCATCTGCATTGACGAAAGGGTTGAGCGAAACGGACGGCCACACCACGCATGCATGATATCACCCTTGGATTGAAAGAGGATAGCGCGCACGCACAACAGAAGGGGTGCCGAACACGTGAAGTAAACCGAGGTTTGCAACGTTCGCGTCAGTTCCTCTGCTGCGAAAACAGCTTAATTACTTCAAACCAAATTCTACTACTCCTCCTCCTCTGCACACAACTATTACATCAATCCACCCACTGAGATGATTAGGTTAGACGAATCAACCCCATCCTACTGCCTAAAGCAATCAATCATTCGCCTAGCGAGTCAAAAAAAAAAGGCGTGTCCCTGGGAGACACCATTGAATCCTACTTTTTGAAAAGTTCGCTTCCATGTGTGGTGTGTGCGTGCAAAGCTAGTTATTTTTTCTTTGTTTTTTTGGTTTCTAACGGTGGTTTATGATTTTTAAGTTATTTACAAGAAAGAGTACGGAATAACAGAAATTTTTGTACGATTTTATCAGATGTAAATAAGATCGTCATAGTGTATACAATTATCAATTTATAAACTACATCTTACAAAAAATATTTTATTTAAAAGCTAAATACGTAGAAAAGCCAAACCGAACAACCTTACTTCCGGAAACTGAAAAGAAAAGTCTCCAAAGCCAGCCAGGCAGCCAAACCGCTGTGTGAGTGAGCGAGACACCTCGCGATCGATGGAGCAGAGGGTAGGCAAGGGACCAACACTAGCACCAGTACACCTCCAAAATCGGAGGGGGCCACAGCCACAGTGGCGTAACTCGAGTAAGCTAGAACACACATGTTCATGGCGCAATCAAGCAGACCGGGCATGCTCATGGCGCAATCAAGCAGACCGGGCAAAAGTGCCATCTAGCTATCTAGCTCGCATGGTCCATGGCCGAGATTGAAGCAGCCACATGCACACGAATTGACACAATCGAAGGCAAGCAAAGCAAGCCAGCCGGCGAAGAAGAGAATGAATGATTAATCAATTAATTGTAGAGCGGCTTGTGCGCACCGGAGATGCCGATGTCGTAGCCGAAGATGGATCCCCCGACGGCGGCGACGAGGCAGGCCATGGCGACGGCGCACGTCATGCGGCCCTTGTACTGCGCCGCCCTCTCCTCCTTCACGCCCAGCGCCGCCACACCGCCGCCGGCCATCTCCTAAATCTCTCTCTCTCTGTCTGTCTCCCCTAGCCTCCAAGAATTAATTCAAGAAAGAAATTGAGAGCTAGAGGAATGGCTGGCTAGTACATGCACCACACCGGAGCAATGCTCTAACCAACTGCAAGACTCCAACTACTCTTGGCGTCTCCCTTGACTCTCACTATGATGAAGCAAGTGAAGACTACAGACAGAGTGGCTAACTTGGACTTATTTAGGCATGTTCTTTATAGCTGTGACTCGGTGACTTTTGGTTAAAAGTTTTTGAATTCTAGCTATTTGTAACATTGATCATGGAAAGAGATATCTGCTTACGATTTTAGATGGTACAAATATTAGGCTTTTAACGTGTACTACAATTAATTTATAAATTTTGTCTTAAAAAATACTCTATTTAAAAGGTGGATATTATAACAAAAACTAAAAACTGATTTCAAAAATAAAAAAACAGACCCTTAGAAAAGTCCTAAGGGGAATGAGTTGGCAATTGCAAAGATGGCAACTATGTCATGCATTAAACATGTATAACAACCCCCTAGACCGTTGACCCATCTCCTGGGGCCTCTCCCTGTATATCTCGCGACTTGGCAAGCGATGTGGAGATTGTTGAGAAACCGTCGCTGGCGACCAGTCCGAGCGATTTCTCTGCTTAGAACAAGAACGAATCAATCACAGAATCACAGAGAGAATAGATTGAACACACAGAGAGGTAGAGAGAACTCCCGGTCTTTTTTTATTGCTTTTCTTTCATGCGTACATAATGAGAGGGGTCTAGGTCCCTATTTATAGTCTACGGTGGGGTGCCCAATTAGATCAGGACTCTTGGATAGAGTCCAAGTTTCCTAACACTCCCCCTTGGGCACTCACCCAACATGCTCATGCCTCGTCAAAACTCCATAAAAACCCAGTGGGAAAAATTTGGAGAAAGAGTACATGATACATGTGATGCTGCGATGCACGAATTGCCTCATTAAAAACCTTGGTCGAGAAACTTCATGGAAAACTCGTCAAGGGAAAAAGAGTACAATTCACCCAAATTCATTTGGTCAGCAAGACTTTATTTTTGGGTACTTAATCTTCATGATCAAGATTTAATAACGGGCTTGAGAGAATTCTCCCCCTGAATTCTGCACTTTTCTAAGTCTCATCATTTCAATCCCTCACACGCACCTTTCAAAGCTAGATGCGAGGAGTGACTTAGTGAACAAGTCTTAGTGTTCAGTACTCTAATCTTGTCCATCTTTGCAATTCATGAGCATAGAGGAACTTGGGGTTGAAATGCTTACATAGCCCGTCTGCACTTGAACAACGCAAGCTGCATTATCTTCTTGGATAATTGTGGGGGTTTGTACAATGTTCATTCCACATGACTGTTGGATGTGGTGATCCGTTCAACGGAACCAAGCGCACTCTCGTGCGACTTCATACAGTGCTATAATTTCTGAGTGGTTCGTCGAAGTAGCTACCAGGCTTTGCTTAGACGATTTCCATGAAATTGCAGTTCCACCACACAGGAATATATAACCTGTTTGTGACTTAGCGGTATGCGGGTCTGACAGATACCCAGCATCTGCATAGCCAATCAAGTTCAGATCTTGATTCTTTCTGTAAAACAATCCGAGGTCCTTGCTACCTCGGAGGTATCAGAAAATGTCCTTTATGCCCTGCCAATGCCTTTTGGTGGGCTCTGCACTGTACCTTGCTAAGAGGTTCACGGCAAATGCAATGTCCGGTCTAGTGCAGTTTGCTAAGTACATGAGTGCTCCCACTGCACTCAAGTATGGGAATTCCGGTCCCAGGACTTCCTCCCCCTCTTCCCTAGGTCGGAAAGGATCTTTTTCTTGCTGTAAAGACCTACCGATCATCGGTACTTTCGAGGGAAATGCCTTCTCGAAGCCAAACCTTTCAAGCACCTTCTGGGTGTAGGTCGACTGATGTACCAAGACTCCTTCAGGGACATGCTCAAGCTTTAAGCCTAAGCAAAACTTGGTCTTGCCCAAATCTTTTATTTCAAATTCTGACTCCAAGTAGGAGCTTGCTTCTTTGATGTCTTCGGCTGTCCCGATGATATTCAGATCATCTATATACACAGAGATTATACAGAATCCATTCTGGGATCGCCGTATAAATACACAAGGACAGTCTTCATTGTTCGTGTAGCCTTTCTTGCAGAGAAAGTCGCTCAAGCGATTATACCACATTCTTCCATATTGTTTCAGTCCATACAGTGACTTTCTGAGTTTCACACTGTACAGATTTCTATTTGCTCTGTCTTGGTTCGGGAGAGGGATTCCTTCAGGGACTCTCATATAAATCTCCGAATCCGAGTTACCGTAAAGGTATGCAGTCACAACATCCATCAATTTCATTTCCAAATTCAAGTTCACTGCCATTGAGATCAAATATCTAAAGATAATTCCACTCATGACTGGGGAGTAGGTTTCTTCATAATCAACTCCAGGACGTTGAGTGAAACCTTGGGCTACCAGCCTTGCTTTGTATCTCACTACTTCATTTCTTTCATTTCTCTTTCGAACAAATACCCACTTGTGCCCAACGGGGTGTATGTGGGGAGGTGTGCGGCATACGGGCTCAAACACCTCTCTTTTATTCAGAGATAGCAATTCAGTTGCTATTGCCTTCTTCCAATCTTTCCAATCTGATCTTTTCTTACATTCGGCGAGCGATGCAGGCTCGGGATCAAAATCGATGATGGTGACAATTTTCTTTGCGAAGTAGATATCGATATTAGCTGTTGTCCTATTCAGGGACTCTCCCGTGTGCACATAATTTATAGATATTTCTTCATGAGTTGCTTCTTCTGGAGCTTCACCTTGCGCATCGCTTCTTTCAATTGCGGTGGCAAGTCCCTTTAGTTTTTTCGGCTCCGATGTGTGCGCACACATCCATGCCGATGGGGATATTCAGATCCGGTATGCCCTTTTCTGAAGGTGTCATACTTGTGCCAGGTCTCGACTGGCTCCCCTTCTCATTCTGGGGGACTTCAATGATTGGCTGTGATAAATCCCGCTTATCCTTTTTCGCCAGGCGTCCCCGGTTACTAAGGATTCGTGGAACCGGAGTTCTCGTCCCTTTATTTTTTTTCTGAGGCCTCTGGACGAGATTAGGGATACCTTCTGCTTTCTTTGGTATTTCAACCCTCTCCAGTGCAGTGCGTGCAGGCACATGCGACTTAGTCACGCTCTTCAAATCACTAAAGTGATCAGGCAGTTGATTTGCTAATGCTTGCAAATCTATTGTCTTCTAGACTTCTCTTGTCTTCTGGACTTCTCTTGTCTTCTAGACTTCTCTATTCGCTTCACTAGTGCGCGGGTCATCTGCATGAATTCTTGTGGCTTGCCATGTAATGTCTTCTGGACTTCTCTAGTGCGCGGGTCATCTACATGGATTCCCCAGGCTTGCCACGTAATTTCCCGACATTCTTTATCAAGGGGTTGATTTCCTCCCCCTAATGTTGGGAAAATTTCGGTGGTGACCCTTGCGCTAGTTGCATAGGTGAATGGATGTTGTAGGCCGAAAGTCTAAAATTGATGAGATTTGCTGCATGCAGGACTGCGTGTCCCCAACATGTAGCTGCTAGATTTCAATTATGCAAGAGGGTCGGGCAATAATTCTTTTAATTAAAGTCTCTGCCAAACCATTCTGGGTATAGACATGCGGTACCGAATGCTCAACTGCAATTTCCATCGCCATGCAATAATCATCAGATGCCTTTGAAGTAAATTCGTCGGCGTTGTCCATTCTAATGGACTTGATGTGATGTTCAGGAAACACATTTCTGATGCGAATGATCTGCGAGATCAATTTTTGCAAAAGCGTGGTTCTTTGTGGACAATAAAACCCACATATGACCACTTCCAATAAGCATCAATGAGCACCATGAAGTACTAAAATGGCCCTGAGACGGGTTGAATAGGACCGCAAATGTCTCCCTGGATGCGTTCCAGGAATGCAGGGACTTTATTCTTCACTTTCAGAGTGGAGGGTCTAGTTATTAGTTTCCCGGCGGCACATGCAGGGCACACAAAATCTTCATGATTCGGGAAATTCTTAATATTATGCCCATGTGAGTTGTTTATTATGTTTCTCATCATCCTAAGACTTGGGTGGTCTAATCTGTCATGCCGGAGACAGAAGAGTTCAAAGCTTCTAAACACTGTCTTCAGAACAGTGTACGCTGCAGGCGCTTTAATGTTGGTATAATATAGCCCATTTTCTAGTGAAGGAAGTTTTTCTAGTATTCTTTTGCGCTTCGTAATGAGCAGGTATTCCTTACCGTACTCTTCTCTAGTCTCAACGCGGAAACTATTTGCGCGGATATTTTTAAAACTTAGGAGAGTTCTAGTCGATTCTGGGTACAATGAGGCTTCTTCAATGACCAAAGTTGTGCCCATTATGGCTCTTTCAGAACCAATTATACATGCATCGCTTCTAGCGATTGTCGTAAGGCTGCTAGTGCTCTTACGAATCGACTGAAAATACTTAGTCTCTCTTAAGATGATATGCATTGTGCCGCTGCTAGCTAAGCACACTTCCTTCATAGGGCGCTACACGCGTTCTAATATAGGGTATTTTATTAACATGCATGAGAAGACAATCAATACATAGATAAAATACTCCAATATTAGAACATATCATGCCATCATAAACTGAATAAATGAATGAATTCTTCAAATATCATCCAACCATCACGAGAAGATAACAATTCTTAAGTACCATCCATGCAAATTCTAACATATTCTTCCACACAAAATAAATGACATTTAAAGTCAAAATGCATTCAGTGCACTAGACTTCTTCTGCTATTTTCTCAGGGGTGACATTCTCTTCAAGAGAAATCATGGCATTGGCTGTTGCTAGGCCGAGAGGAGGTGCTGCTGCTTGGATGGTCTCAACCTCCATTAGCGCGGGCAGCTGCTCGGAACTCTCCCCCTCAACCGATGCAAAGTGGGCTTCATGCTGCCCTTTGCCATCCCGTTTTGGCTTGCTAGCCGTATTCTCATGTGGAGCGTCTGATTTGCCTTTCTGGGCTATGGTCTTACCCTTCCTTCCCCTTTTCTCTATCAAGGGCTTTCGCACCTTGTTGCTCCCGGCGTTGGCTTCACGGCCAGTGGAGCTCTCAGATGGCTGAGTGACTTAGTTCTTGCGGAGAACTTTCGTCCTGAGCTTCCGCAATTTGCATCATATCAATCAATTCGGCATATTCCTTATAGCCGTCTTGACGATAATTGCGTGCGAATTATACTGCATTAGGGTGGAAGGATTTTCTCAATTTTCTGTATTGGGGTACAACTCCTATGCAAGGCAGAATTGTATTCCCCGACCGTCTTAAAGTCGGCAAACCTCAGTCTGATCCACTCCTACTCTGCTTGAGGAAGAATGGCGTACTTTAGCCTCTCGAACCTGCTTCTTGGGTGCGGTCCAGAGTGCTAGCGCGCTATTCTCTACCATGTACTCATTCTTGAGAGTGAGACAGAAGTGGTGCCTGAGAAAATGAAGTGCCTGATCATTCTCTTTAGGCGTGGGTTAGGCATCATTCAGTCCGCCAATCCCAATAGTCGCGCGGAGCTTCCTGGCTCCAAGCACATTCTCGACATCGGATGCCAACATCAGATAGTTTTGGCCATGCTGAGCCAGCTCCTCGAACTCCCAGTTCGTGATGCTAGTCATCTATATGTGTATAAGTCTACTGCTGGTAGACATGCACGGAATAATTCACTACGGGTAAATAAATGGTACAAAAGGTTCTCGCAATGTTTCATAATTTTCTATGCATTTTCTATAATTTTACTGCTAATTTCAATGATTAAAAGCAATTAAAACAATTACAATTAATCAAAACAGTAAATAAATACAGAAAATATAGAGAATAATAATGGCAGAAATAAATAAGCTTCAAATGCTAAAAAAGATGCAAAATTCGGATTCCCGAGGCCCTTTTATGCTAAAATATGAAATTTCAGCAAATTCTGCACTTTCTGGGGGTTTATGCGCAAATTTTAAGTTCAGAGAGAAATTCGCGCAATTTTCTGATTTACTGAGGGGTTTTCTGCAAAATTTTGGACCCGCTCGTAAATTTGAGGGCTTATACGTAGGTCTTTTCTGCAAGAATTCGGGACTCATTGCAAGATTTAGGGCCTTTTCGGAAATTTTCGTTCGTATGGGGTTTTTCTGGAAAATAACCGGCGCCCCCTCCCCCGACTGGGCCTTAGGCCCATTTCCCCTTCCGTCGGCCCATTTGGCCTCAGTGGCCCACCCGGCTAGAGTAATGCGCGGGGGGTAGGGTTTCCCTACCCCCATTCAATGGTGGCGGCAGCTCAAGCCGTTTGGCCTCATGCGCGGCGGCGGGCGAGCGCAAACCGCAGGCGGCCGGGCGCATGCGACGAGCAACGGCGGCCGGGAGCGAACCCCGAGCAGAGGTGACCGGGCGTCACGCACGCCGGCGGTGAGCTCGGCGGCGCCGTGCAGTGCGGCGAGCTCGGGGAAGACGCGGGGCCGGCGGAGGCCATCGGTGATGCGCGTGCGGGCGCAAAGCCGAGATGGGCGGCGGCGGCGGGCGCAAGACCCGAGCGGCGGTGCGGGCCAAAAACTGAAGGGCCGGTGGCGGCGCATGCTGGCGCAAGCCACGAGCGGCGGCCGGTCTTCGTGCGCGGCACACGAGGAGAAGCCAGAGCGACAGGGTTTGCACATGTGGCCGCAGCGGAGCTGAAACGACGTCTTCGGGCGTCGGCCGGACGGCGCGCGTATGCGGGCGCTGCGGGACCGAGGCAGCTCGCCTCAGGCGGCGTGGCGCGCACGGGAGTTGGAGCAGCCAGGGCGGCGCAGCAGGCATGGACCTCGGGTGGTGGCCGATCTTCGGGCACGGCTCCCTCGAAGGTGTAGTGGCGCAAACACGTGCGGGTGGAGGATGGCCGGCGCCATGCGGGGCGGAGGCGGTGAGGCCCGAGCTGTGGTGCGCGTTCGGGCGCAAGAGCCGGCGTTTGGTGCGCGTGCGGCCGGGCTGGTCTTCCTCGGGCAGCGTGCTTCGGGCACGGTAAGTGGAGGAACCAAGGAGTCTGCCGGACGAGGTGCACCTGCGGGTGCGGATGCGCGTGCGGGCGCAGTAAGGCCGGCGGCTCGCAGTGGCTTCATGCTGGTGGCTGGTGGGAGACGCGCATGCGGGCGCGTTCAATTGCAGAGGTGGCCGACGTGCTACTTGGCGACAGGCGAGCGGCAGACCGTCGGTGCGCATTCAGGCGGCAGACAGGCAATCGGCGGTGGCGGCCATGCAGGGCCGCCCGTGCCAAAATCCCCCTTGTTTTTTTTTGTAAATGCCATGTAATCCTTCAACTGAGACAATGCAATATCTTCTCGTACAGAGATCATGCGGAAACAAACAAAACTATGCAATTTTTGTTTCCAATCTACGATGCAATCAACATCTACCCCGTTTCGCAATCTACCGATCGACATTGTGCCGGCGATTTCAGATCTGCTCGCGGTAGATTTGGGGCGGATTTGCATCGTTCTAATCTACAGTGCAATCAACATCTACCCCGTTTCACAATCTACCGATCGGCATTGTGCCGGCGACTTCAAGTCTGCTCGCGGTATATTAGGGCGGATTTGCACCGTAGAGATTTAATCTAGAACGCGAAAAGAAAATACAGATTCAAAAGCGATCTAGAAAATTCAATCTGTGCTTCGATGATTACCTCGTTCACCAGAGCGAAGTCGTGCTGATAACGTGTTGAGAAACCGTCGCTGGCGACCAGTCCGAGCGATTTCTCTGCTTAGAACAAGAACGAATCAATCACAGAATCACAGAGAGAATAGATTGAACACACAGAGAGGTAGAGAGAACTCCCGGTCTTTCTTTATTGCTTTTCTTTCATGCGTACATAATGAGGGGGGTCTAGGTCCCTATTTATAGTCTACGGTGGGGTGCCCAATTAGATCAGAACTCTTGGATAGAGTCCAAGTTTCCTAACAGAGATATACACAGATGTGTACAAAAATAGCTGTCGGAAATTAATTGCAAGTTGTTTTTGTTTTATTACCGGCGACTTTCCAGTGATTTTTGGTCAGTCAATGATGGTGTAATTGTGTATACACATCTAATATTCTCGCGGTGTAGCTCTCTTGCGTCTCCCTCGAAGATTAAAAAGGGCGCGCCTCTCCTGTGTAGATCCCCGGTTGATATGCACATCTCGCTCTCTCTTTTACCTCTTCAGCGGTGTTTCTTGCTTTCCAGTAGTATCTATCAAATTACATACATCAATCAGTCTGTCTAAAACTTCAGCACTCCCTCACATATCTAGACTACAGATCTAAGACATGAATTCGAAGTGAGTCATAATTTTTTTTTTAAAATATTGCATTGGCAAGGTTTTAGCGAAGGATATCTTGGCTAGGATACTATATTGAAAGTTACTGTAGCATAGTACAAACCCCGAAAAACATAAACTGAATCGAACCCAGCTCTAATTTCCTTATTGGCAACTGTGGCTATGTACAGTTCACCCATGCCTGTTATATCAAGCGTTGATTTTGAATGGTTCGCAAACCGCAACTCGATCTACAGCCAGATACATCCGATTTGGTAATTGATGGCGCGCGGTTTTTGCCATGCTGAACGTTTGTGTCGCGCCTTCAAGTTGATTTGGGATTGTCCATTATGCATTATTCAGCTGATTTTCTTTCAACTAAATAGAAACGGGTTAGTCTATGATTTTAATATATTAGCATGTCAAGATATCCGCTTAATTAGCATTTCAAGCTAGAGATCTGATTTGCCTGGCATGCCGGCCACAAACTGGTTGGAGTCTGCTTGGAGTGACTTCGATCTCATCAAATCTGTTCTAAGCTGTATGTTGAGTTCACAATCAACTGATTGCTTGATTTGCAACTCTATTATGTATAGCTCATGGAGCCATGCCGACCGGCTTGGCAATTGTTCAGTTTTGGGGTCGACATGCCACGTTCCAGACCACTAGTTTATCCAGGTCAAATCCATTTATGTATGTGCATTCAAATTGGTGGAGTGCGACTAGTTTCTTATCAGCAACTAGCTCGGTTTTTTCGGTTCATTTGTCCGTTGTACACATCTGCCATTGCTTACAGCAGTAAGCACGTACAGCTCTGCCACATTCATTAGCAACTTAGCATGTACAACTCTCCAAGAATGCCATAAAAACGGAACAGTGGTAGGTCACAACTGTACAGACGCATCTCTCTTTTCGGCAAAAATATACTACATTCTCTCACCGAAAGCGACTGCCACGGCTGTTAAGCATTTGACTAATCTGAATTTTTCCCGGTAGTGCACATGCAAATCATGCAATCCCGGGGTGCGATTAGCCACGCGTGCAAGCCACCTTTTCGACTACACCTTCCATTTCGAAGACTCGAACCGATTGATCTCTGTTTTGGTTGGAGTCTTTGGTTTGGAGTACTTACAAGTTACAACTAGTATTAGTACTCATGAGTGCTTCTTTTTCTTTTGTCATCTAAAGATTTCTCCCCTTTCCATTAGCATGAGAATCTTTTTCTCTTTTTCGTTAGTCTAAAAGCAACCATTTTTTTATTATTTAGTTTTGTAAGGATAAAATTTTCGTCTGTCCTAAGGTGGGAGGGTGATGTGAGTGAACCTACCTTGATGAAATGTTGAGGGGAAGGATAATTCACACTGTAACAGCAGCCCTATACTGTTCATTCAGGATTAGTCTTCCAAAACCTGTGTGACAACTGACAAATCAAATGAGAGCTAGTTATATTTGTACAGCACCTCTTAAGAAAGCAATTTTGACACAACTAGAATACCATGGAAATAATGACAAGTTCCCTATTCTCGGTTGAATTATTGAAAAGACAATGGAAATCCCTTTCCTGGCTAGTTAATCGTCCGCTAGACTGCATGCAGGTGCATTCCGCAGGTGAAAGCTAATTTTTGTCAGTGATATTTCCTAGCGGCAGTTATAAAGATAATTATATCACTTCTATATTTAATAATCTTTTGAATAAATGTTATTATGTTCCTTAAATGAGTTGTTATTTATACAGATTAGCAAGCATATGACTTGTTGGTGAAGTCTTTTATTTGCTGTATGATGTCATTCTAAAAGATCCTTGGCTAGGGCACTAGTGACTTATAGACTAACATATATCTTGATTGATAGACATATTTTACCGGTTATAGATATGAGGATACCAAATCAATAATATAGATATATGTTAGAGAATATGGTGTTGGATTGATCCACCTAGGAACAATGTTAAGATTATTATGTCTTATGTGTCATCAGTTGGTCTTAAGCAATTATGATGTATAATTCTTGTACCTAACATCAACATAGTTTTCTACATGTGTAATAGTACGCTTAGGGGATGCCAGACGCTACTCTGTAACTGGGTATTTATAAAGGTAGCTTTCGATTGCACTATAAAACATGCAAAGGAATGTGACTAGTTGGATATGGGATTTGCTTCTCCTATATAATAGGAGAGATATCTCTGAACCCCTCAATGTGGCCGGATAAAGAAAGTACAGGGCCATATCACAAGCAGTTGAAGAGTTGACCACATGAAGTTATCCATTACTAGATTGGAAAAATATTGAGTAGTCTATGGATGACATATTTCTCATGTGGAGTTCGATTGGATATTATGAGGTAAAAGGAGAATACGCAAATAGGTGGATAGGTCCGACCAGATGCATATTAGAGTATGAGTATACTAGCTGGTCATGACCTGGTCGGACATATCACAAATTGGTATATGTTCTGGTCATATGGGGATACGAACTAGTGTGACCATATGTGATCTGGTTGTAAGGAGTTATGAGTTGATTGTGAGTGACTAAGACATGATTGTAGATCATATTGTATAAGATTCGTCTATATTGATCTTTGTATATATTTAGGGTCGATATATCCTACTAGGGACCGCTACCGACCAATGATCGGAAAGGTGTTTTTGAGTTATAACCAAGTATACATGAATGTACAAGGTCACACATTTAACAGGCTGGAACAATAAAGATCCGGATGATAGATCCGATTAGGATACAATCTCTACTTCTATTGGATAAGTATCCAGTTAGAGGCTCTCCAAGTTGAATATGATCTTTAATCGTGTTGGATGAGGATCTACTAGGAGGCTATATATTGAGAGAGGTTGTAGGATCATCGATGGCAATCAGAGGTGGATGAATGATTGTAATCCGCAGCGGAAGCTTTTTCCTCAAATTTACTGACTTCTGATTGTCCAACCTGCTGACACAATAAAACCAAAAATGGAAACAAAAAGACAACAAAGAAAGAAATATTTATCTCTCTCTCTCTCTCTCGGTGTTGTTACTTGATATTATTTGATACTGTTACTCAAATAAATAGGTTGTTGTTTGCAAGGATAATAATAGCTTGTGAAGGTAATATGCAGTGGATGGTTGGATTCTATTCATTCTCCACAACCAGATAATTTTGATGAAATCTATAAATAGCCAATGCTACAATCGGTACTCGCTGATGTTAATATGCGATCCACTAAATGATCCAATATTGCTCCAGACAAAATTGTGTAATGACGATTATAAGGAATCAACAATTAATATGATCGTGCTTGTTCAGAGAAGTAATCCAATTATTCTAAGAGTAGCAGCCATGTTCTTGCTGTGGTCTTGTAGGATCCACCTGTTGGTGTGACACCTGATGTGCAGCAGACCTGCTGACATGATGCACTCGCCTGATACATGCGTAGAGATGCAGCAATCTGCTCTCTTGCTGGACATGACATGCATCCTCTCTGGAGAGAACCGAAGCAACCGAGAACCACAAACAGTTTCCATGTGATGGAAAACAACAAAGCGAACACAACCGAACATATTGGTTTTCCCCGGGGATGACGCAACATGACGGCGCTTGTACTAGACGAGGAGACCGAGACGTGTCGGAATTTTTTCTCGGAATTGATCTATTTTATTACTGGATCATGTTTGTAGCTATAAAGTGCCCTCCTGACATCCCTTAAATCCTATTAGGAAAATTGTATTTCCCAGCCTTAGGGTTAGCCCCTAGCACCATCTCTATTTATAGTATATGGTCCTAACGAGTTCTTATCCGATTCCAATAAATAAATGACCCGAAACCCTTATGTAACACGGGTTTTTTTTAACTTTTGTCACACTGCCCAATTTTGGACACTCCAAAATTATCACGTGTAATAGCCTCCGGATTGCACCTCCGTAGATCCAACAAACATCATCTATCTTTGATCTCCACATGCCCCAACTTGAGCACGACCGTCTCCTCCAGCATCCTTGACCCTCTAGACCATGACTCTATACAAAGCCATCTCTTGGTCCACGCCGTAGACCACGATCGCCTTCGAGTTACCCTATGCAAAGACCAAAACAACATATTTTTCTGGCATAAGTTCTTTCTAACTTGTCCGACATAAGTCCACACATGCCACACGCCTCAAATAACATCAATAAGCAATACTGTTAATTATCATCACAAATATTCTAGACATAGCCACATGGTCTAACAATCTCTCCCTCGATGAATACATTGACAACACTTCAAAATAACACGACTTCAAATAGATCTAAGTGAAGAACTGAAACCAAAAAACCCATTTTAAGCTACAAGCCACAAATCTCTCCTAAATCTCTCACAAAGCATACAAAAAATATTTAGCATTATCGAAAAGCATTTAGCATTTTTTAGCCACAAATCTCATAAATCTCTACCAAATCTCTCACCCCTTTGGAAATATAAGTATTAAAGCACAAAAAGAAGATATATTTTATTGTTGGTTAATGTTTACGACTATAAAGTGCTCTCCTGTCACCCCTTAAACCCTAGCATGAAAATTGTATCTCTTAGCTTTAGGGTTAGATTCTAACCTAATCTCTATTTGTAGTCTAGGGTCTAAACGAGTTCTTATCCAATTCTAACAAATAAGGAACTTGAAATCCTTACGCAACACGGGTTTTTCAACTTTTGTCACACTGCCGAAATTTGGGCACTCCAAAATTGTCATGTGTCGTAGCCTCCGGACCGCACCTCTGTAGCTCCAATACGTATCATCTATCTTTGATCTCCACGTGCCCCAACTCGAGCACGACCGTTTCCTCCAGCATCTTTAACCCTTTGGACCATGATTTTGCATCAAGCATTTTCCGGTCCACGCCGTAGACTACGATCGCTTCCAAGTTACCCTGGACATGCAAAGACCAAAGTAACATAGTTTTTCGGCACAAGTTTTTTCAACTTGACTGACATGAGTTCACACACGCCATACACCTTAAATAATATCAATAAGCAATATTGTCAATTATTCATCATAACAAATATTCTAGGCCTAACCATATGGTTTAAGAGAGGCATGAGGCTAAGGGTTGTACAAAAAACCGAGGATCAGAGGAGATTCCATACACACCTATCGAAACCCTAGCCACCACCTCTCGAAACCCCTGTTGTGCACGATGGTCCTAGCACACCGACACACGACATTCCATCTTGGGATGTGTGGACTTCGGTAGAGGCGCTGCTGTGACTACGGCGCTAATTAGGACGATCACGAGTAGGAGACGGTTAACTCGTGAAGATCGTCTACTTCCACTACATCGACTCGCACTACATTAAAACAATCTATTTCAACTCTTTTTTCGCTGCACTGCGTATCTAATAGTAATAATCTATTATCTTTTATCCGTATAGTTTTCTAATCTATGTGATAAATTCTTTTAATTTATGTTGGTGCAGACTATCCCGGGTCCCAACAGTTCCGTCGGATCAGTTCAGTCGTGTTGCGTGTGATCTGGGAGAAAGACTCATGAAACCGATCAATCGACCAATCATGGCACAGTTTTACTCATGAAACCGATCAATCGACCAATCATGGCACAGTTTTACCAGAAGAGAGATTCAGAAATTCATATTCAGAGCACGCCATTACTATTTGTAAACCCGTACGTTAATACTACGCAAGACGTTCGTCGCGTGGTGACGTCGTCTGATGCAGAAATATCGAGCCCATCTACCCCCCACGAAGTTATCTAGAAGTAATCGAAAGCAAACAAGAAACTTCAAAAAGAAGAAGAAACCTATGGCGAACCGGAGGCCAAGCTAGCCACAACTTTGCGCGGCCATGAACTCATGACCGTTCCATTATGCAAATATCTTCTGGTCTTCTCGACGCATCGCTTTGCTACTTAAGTGAAATTACCATCACGACCTGTCGCGGTCAGGCTCCCCAAAGTCTGAACTGAACTGCTCTCAGGTGAATGAAATCCACGTCTTGCCGTGCCGTGCGTGCGCAGGCGGGATACGAGTTCTTGCTGTCGCGGTAGGAGGCGTTCTTGGCCTGCGTTGGAGCGCACCGATGGCTTTGAGCTTTTCAGTTTTCTCGTGTGGATAGGGCAGCTCTGCGAGTAAGCGTCCGGACTCCAGTAGCAATAGCTAGTAGTAGTTACTAGTTAATACTGGGATCACCCAGCCCAGGAAAGTCCGCAACGAGAGTGAGATGGAGAGTTCAGTAAGACAGTAACGGTGGCCGGAGTACAGAACACGCCGTGCCTGAAGTCTGTGTGAGCCGCGGTGACCTGTCCTCAGCAAACGACTTTTCTTTTTGTGAACCAAGCAGAAGACTAGTGTTCTTTCTGTTCATTGTTTAGGCTTCCTTGTTAAGGAGACCTCCGCAGAGTTGCAGGCTTCGTTGGACAAAGTAGATCGGAAAAATGGTTGCCAAATGGGTTGTAAATTCTATATAGCTGAAAGGCAACAGAAGGGTGCAGTGACTGGAGAGGCAGCAGCAGCAGCAGCCGAGATTGGAGATCGAGGACGAAATTATCTACCAAGATTTACGCATCGTTAGAGCTTGTTAGAGTGGAGTTTTATCTGCATTCGGACTGGGCTTTTGCTTGAGGCCTCGCACATTAGAACTTCAGCTTCTGCATTTTAATTTCTTTTTTTCATATTTTTGTTTTTTATATTTTATTTTTTCATATTTCTTTATATTATTTGTGATGATATAATTTTTTAATTTAATTATACTAAAAAAACTAATAGTAGCTACAGTACTTAAAACCCACTTCAGTAAAAAAAAAAAAAGCTTGGGGTTCAAAAGCCCGAATGAGCCCATTCTACTCCCCAGGAGTCCAAAGGCCCATACACTGCTCAGGCTTTCTGGTCCAACGGTCCATTTTTGCGAGAGGTCGATGAACGGCTGATGTAGCGAGAAAAAAGTCTCCTTTCTCTGTCGCTGACGATCTCGTGGACCCGTCCGTGCACCGCCCTGAGGCCCCGACCAGTGTTTAGTCTTTCGGATGCAAAAAAATTCCGGCTGCCGGCAAAATGAAAATGGACGAAACTTCGCTCATTTCGTTCGAAATTTGGACGAAAAAAAATCAATTTTTTTGATGAAATTTAACTAAAATTTGAATAAATTTTAAATAGAGTCAAATTTAGCTAAATTTTAGTCGAATGAAACTTATTTCGCTGGGCACCAAAAGAGACGCAATTTCGCCCATTTCACAAAATCAGACGAAATTAGTAAACCTGCCCCGACACACCAACCCCCTGTTTCGGTCTATACACAGCCACCTGGAACACGCGCCTCCTCCTCCGCCTCCCTCTGTTTCTCCGCCGCGCCCGAAGGCCAAGTCCACCCGTCGACGAAGCGAAGCGGCTCCAGCTCCAAGCCCGGAGCAGAACAGAGCACGCCGCGATCTCGGGCCAAGCCACAGGTGAGGCTCCCGTCTCCATCTCTGATCCGTCCCTGCACGCCCACCGGATCTTCCTCCGTTTCCGCTCGCGTCGCGGGGCGATCCGCCTCGCCGTCCGCGCGGTGTCCTCCAGCCGGTGCGTGCCGCAGCCGCTCGGCAGGTTAGGTTAGGTGCAATGCCGCTCCCCCGGCGTCGGCTCGGGAGTCCCTGCGTCTGGTGGTCTTTTTTTTCGAAACAGAGGGGGAAACCCTCCAATTTCTTTTATTAGAATGATAGGTTCTACAAAAAAGAGTAAACGAAACTGAAAACATGGTATTTGACAGGTTATACAAAAAGAGTAAACGAAACTGAAAACAGGGTATTTAAAATGATTTCAGAAGATAGCAAACATAGCAGAAAGCCTAATCTCTACTCCTTAAAAGGAGTTCAAGGTGATGGTGCATCCTACACTTGCCTTTTTTTAACATGTGGGCCCCACCCCGAATCCGTGCGCTGCCCCCTCCCCCCGCCTCATTTCTTCCGCCCTCCCCTCCCTCCGCCGCGGCGCCGCCCTCACCCCTCGCCTCAGACGCGGCGCCGGCGTGGTTGGTGAAGTCGAGACCACCGGCGGTGAAGAGGTAGGCGGCACCGAGGTGGCGGAGAGCGGTGGCGGAAGTAGACGCGGTGGAGAAAGCAACGGGGCTGCCGAAGAAGGAGCCGGAGAGAAGTGGCGCGGAGGAGATGGCGATGGCGGCGCACGGGCGCGATGGAGGAGCTGCGGTGTGGGAGCAGATGAAGAGCGGCGGGGGCGCACGGGAGTAGGAGGCGCGGGTGGAGAAGTCGGAGAAGGGCGGCCGAGAGAGTAGGGAGAGGCGGCGGAGTAGGGTGGCGCGGTGGAGCGGCGGTAGTAAGATGGGAAGAGGTGGCGCTAATGGGGATGCGGACGGCGAGATGTGGCGCGCCGGAGGAGAGGAGCGGCGGCGCTGAGGAAAGGGTGGCGCGGTGCGGAAGTGGAAGGCGGCTAGAGACGGAGGAGCGGCGGTAGAAGGTGGAGAAGGGAGAGCAAGGCGTCGCTGGAGGTGGAAGAGATGGAGAAGCGGCGGCGCACGGGAAGCTGCGGTGGATCTTGGCGGCGCGGATGGGGAGGAGGCAGCGCCGAGGTGGGCAAGAGGAGGCGCGGAGGAGATGGCGATGACGGCGCACGGGATCTGAAGCGGTGACCGGAGAAAAAGGAGAAGGGGAGCGGTGAGAGGATGAGGAGGTGGTTGAAGCGTTGGTGGCCGGAGTAAGGGGAATAGCGGCGGCGCTGTGGCGGCGCCGACCGGAGGAGTAGCAGGGGGCGCACTGGCGAGCTGCGGGTGGAGAAGTAGCCGAGAAAGGAGGCGGCGGCGCCGAAGTGAGGAGAGGAAGAGGCGGCGGTGAGGAAAGGGTGGCGCACCGGAATAGTGGGGAAGATGGTGGCACCGAATGGAGGAGCGGCGGATAAGTGGGGCGCACCGGAGGAGAGAAGGGGGCGAAGAGAGGAGTGGCGGCGGTGGAAAAGGGAGGCGAAGGGAGGCGCACCGGGGCCGGCGGCTGGAGATGGAGAAGGGCGTGGGGGAGAGCAAGGAAGAAGAAGGGTAGAAGAACCGGGCTCAAGTTCTTCCACAGACAGCGGCGGCATCTTGAGGAGATGGGGAATTTTGGAATTTTTCCGATTAAGTCCTCCTAATATCTAGGGTTTACAAATAAGTCCATCTCCCATTTCATTTCTTCTGTTCTGACCCTCTGGAAGTCCGATTTCATCGCGGAAAGATCCTACGCAATCGTGACGACACGTACAACTATACGGAGCTATCCCAGAATGCCAAATTTGTCGTTTATGCGCCTCGCTCGCACCGGTCTGCGGAAAAAGCACAAAAAATGTAAAATGATCCAAATTGAGCAATTAAATATGGAAAAACGTGTAAATGATGATAAATGATCTCGAAATGCGAAAAATATGAGGGTAAAATGACGGGTAAATATATGTAAAAATGACGCATGTCAGCCTCCTCCCCTCCCTTCTCCGCCGTCGCGCCGCCCTCGCCTCCTCCCCCACTCCTCCGCTTCGCCGCGGCGCCACCCTCGCCCCTCGCTTCATTTCTTCTGCCCTCCCCTCCCTCCGCCACGGCGCCACCCTCGCCCCTCGCCTCCTCCCCTTCCTTCTCCGCCGCCTTCGCCTCCTCCCCCGCTCCTTTGCTCCGCTGCCGCCGCCTCCTCCCCCACCCTTCCGCTCCGCCGTCGCTTCCCTCCCCCCCACCACATTTCTTCCGCCCTCCCCTCCCTCCGCCGCGGCGCCACCCTCGCCCCTCGCCTCCTCCCCTCCCTTCTCCGCCGCTGTGCCGCCCTCGCTTCCTCCCCCGCTCCTCCGCTCCGCTGCCGCCGCCTCCTCCCCCACCCCTCCGCTCCGCCGTCGCCGCCTCCTCCCCCACCCCTTCGCTCTGTCGTCGCCTCCTCCTCCCCACCCCGCGCCGCCGCGGCCTCCTCCTCCCCCATTCCTCCGTCGCGCAGCACACCCGCACGCGCCTCCCTCCTCACGCAACCGCCGCACCCGCACGTTCGCGCAACCGTTGCCCCCCACCTCTTCCCGCAACCTCTCGCTCCCTCTTTCCTAATACTCCCTTCCATTTTCCTCCCCTCCCCTCAAGCTTGGTATTTTTTTGTTCATAAGGATGCTTTTATATCTGATCTGACTTTGTGCCTAATCAGTACATTTTTGCAATTTATGGATGATCTCAAATGTATCCAGATTAATCTCAGATGTTCCTTTTGCATGTTGTGCTTTCAGATTCAACACTAAATGTGTGCATCAACTCAATTGTCCAATCTCATGTGGAGTTGTGGTCTTTGGTGTTCTCCTAATCCGAGGAATGGGATGTAAAAGGAAAGTAAGAATCATATTTCAAATTGTGCATGAAATTATTTAGTAGTCGACAACAATGTTCTCCTTTGTAGAGTAGGTATGTATGCCAGACATATTAGGTTGCAGAGTTCATTACTGTAACACAATATTTTATCCTACTGCATCGGTTCAACAACAATTTGAGTTGTCCACACTATATAGATCTTATCTATAGCATCATACAATGTGGGTCCTATATCTGTCACATGCCATGCCTTTTCAAAGATGCTCATCTTTGATTTTGTGATTCTAGGCATTTACAAACTACGCCCAAATCTAAATGTATGCTGTTTTTGTATCAGTTCAACAAAAAGATAAAAAAATCATATCTTCATAATCATATAACTTCTATTGTAAAACAGCGATTGTGATACATCTCTGATTTCTCATCACCTCTGAAGCGGTTAGAAGCATTTCAAACATATTAATTTGATTAACATAATTGAATTTGTGGTCTGTTAGATTATAGTATTATTGGTATATATTCTCTTCTTTGCACATTGACAAAACTGCACTGTTGTAGCTTTTTTTTTCAATTTCTTATTCAGGTGTGTTATCCATGTTCCCCCAGAACATTTTGTCAAAAGTGATTTCATCTGAGCTGTTATGAGAAGCCCAGTCTCTATTATGATCAGTTGTAGGACTATTTCGTTCTTTCTTCATTTGGCACAAAAATATACATAATCATGACCTTTAGATGACTGCATAACTGTATGTTGCTACACAAATCTTCATAATATCTCCTAAATAATTCCGTATAAAGATTCTCCTTACTATGAGAATAATTAGCTTCACCTTTTATATTTTTGACTCATAATAATAGAAGAAAGCCTGTTTGTAACTCTAAGTTTTGATATATGTTATTCAATCCCCCCATATGTGAAGAAAAAATGAATAAAAAAATTTAGTTGCACAGTGATTCCCCTCACCCTCTCATGTCTTCTCTCTACATGTAACAGTGTTGTGTGATGCTAAAGCAATGGCATTTCAATCCTCAGGTAACAAATACCTTTTTTATGTTGGTAGTAGGCAACCACCAGGTAACGAATTCACAGCCTCTCTCTCTCTCTCTCTCTACAACTAACATAAAAGTAAGGGCATTCGGATCTTGAGGTGGGTCTTCAGGTAACAAATACTTTTCCATAATGGTAAGATGCATCCACTAGGTAACTAATATTTTTCGTGTCAGATAAAAATGCACGCAGAGTTCATGTAGAATCAATACTTGCAAAATTCATTTGGCACGGAAACTATAGATAATCATAACCTTTTGATGACTGCATGACTGTATGTTGCTACACGAATCTTCATAATATTTCTTAGATAATTCCATATGAAGATTCTGCTTACTATGAGAATAATTGCTTCACATTTTATATTTCTGACTCATAATAATGGAAGAAGATATATCTGTCACTCTTTAAGTTTTGCAATCCCCCATATGTGAAGAAAAACGAATAAAAAAATTAGTTGCACGGTTGGTTGCCCTCACCCTCCCATGTCTTCTCTCTAAAACTGAATTTCTGACTATGACGTAACCCTCCTGAAGTATAGCTAAATATAGATAAAGCATGCTTTCTCTCGCTTTCAATTTGAAAGATCCTCTCAACATTATATTATTCTCTGAATGGTGTGAGAGATATGCTAGAACATTGATACCATTTATAGTATGTGGTGCTTATATTTTGCACATTTTGTTAAATGATGTGTATTATTCTTGCGACAACAGCCACAGAATTATTCTAAAGCACATTATAGCTTATGGGCATGCGATTGTTGTGTTTGCACATGATATATATAAATTTTGTTTTGTGTTTCAATTTGCTCAAGTCAGTTCCTCCTGGCATTGCACTCCTTAATTAGATACCCATAGATTTACATGTGGTGTAGAGACTTTTTACTAAATTATGCTCTTTTCTTTAGTATTCATGCACGTCCTGGAGGGAGCTACTAATATGAAGCTATTAGTGGTGCTTGCTATCTACTCCTGTATTTTTTGGAGGCTTATTAGTTCATCTTGAGATAAGCTGTACATTGTGGCCCCTGAGGGACTAACAAAATATACAAATGTATTTGTTGATGATTTTTGTCTTGAGTACCAATGTAATTGTAATTTTGGTGCCATCCTCAGTCAGCGTGGATATAATTAAGTGTATAAGTTTGTTATGGAAAAAAAGAAATATCAAATGATTGTCTTCGAAATGATAATGCATAAGTAACACTATTTTCTTCTTAAATCTATTGCACATCTCACCATGGTTTTCTGTAGTGTCACATTATTACTGAGTTTGCCGATGATTAAATTAGCAACATTAGAGATATGCTATCTGATTTATTATCAATGTTGGCCTTAAATTTTTCTACAATAAATTCTCATGTAAATGAAAGAAAATGTGTACAGTATTTGATTTTCCGTTGCAACGCACGGGCACACAACTAGTATACCCTGAAACCCTACAATTTATGAACGTCACAAACTATAGGGTTATAACCAAGCATTTCCAGCCAAAAAAGTTATAAGCAAACCAGAGCCTAACTCCAGTAAGCAAAATCAGACAGCAAATCTACTGGAAGCGATCCAACTTCACAGTGGCGGAACCAAGCCTCGGGCTACCGCCAGTACGAGGCCTACCGCCAGTAGCCCGAGGCTTGGTAACCAAAGTCCATGTAAAATTCATGAAAAATCATAAAAAACAGAATTAGCCCAAAAATTAGCTCAAGAACAGCTGGCCCAGCTCGGAGTTTGGGCTGGTTCCGCCCCTGCAACTCCATCTAATCCAGCATTTCACGTCATCTTCATCCTTTTGCAATCCTCACAACTCCAGGTCTCCATCCCCTGCTAGCATTAAAGTTCTCCACAACACATGTTCCAGCAGCCTTGCCCCCCCAGCGAATAGTTTCTCGTTCGTCCTCCTTTATCTGCAATAAAGCCCAGTGGTTCATCCAGTAACAAGTTAGGTGTATAAAATATAATGGATCAGTCTGCATTTTATTCTGAAAGCAAGCTGCATTTCGAGTCTTGCATATGACCCACAAAATGTGTCTAGGAAAATTATTCAACCAAGGGCCCATTAATTAATCCATTGTCTGAGGTATATATCTAAAGCCAAAAACACACCTCACTAGATTGCACACAAACCATGCCACAAGGCAACGCAAAAAGAGGTGATCCATTGTTTCATTTAAACCATCCAATTGAGTAATAGTATTAGAGTTCAAATATTTGTTTCCTAGCAAATCTTGCCATAAACCATCCTCAGTTTCAACTTTCCAAAGCCATTTCCCTAATAAAGCAGTGTTCATAGTATCTAGATCTAGCACACCAAGCCTACCCTGGTCTTTTGGAAGGCATACAACAGGCCAACCTAGTAGGTGCATTTTCCTTATATCTTGATCTTCTTGCCACAGTAGTCTTTTCCTGTATAAGTCCATCCTATTTCTAGCACCCACAAGTAATTTGTAAAAGGATATCATGTATAAAGGAACATTACTCAAGCTTGAGTTTAGTAAAGTTAACCTACCACCAATAGACAGGAGTTTACCTTGTCAACACCCTAATTTACCTTCCATTTTATTTTCAGTATGTTATTACTCAAATTCCTGACATTTATAGGAATCCCAAGATATTTTATAGGTAGGATTCCAATTTCACTAGTTAAGATTTGACTATACTCCATTTTCTTGTTCTCAGCCTCACCAAAACAAAAAAATTTCATTCTTGTGAAAATTAATCTTTAAGCCAGACATCATTTCAAAAAGACATAAAATGAATTTCAGATTTTTAGCCCTTTCAAAATCATCTTGGATTAAGAAAATCGTGTCAACTGCATATTGCAGAATGGCAAGACCATTTTCCATTAAATAAGGAATCAAACCATGTACCAAACCTTCTTGTTGAGCTTTACCAACCATAATAGCTAAGGCATCAGCTGCAATATCAAAAAGGATTGGAGACATGAGCGGAGCTAACGGGGTGCCCAGTATGCATGAGCACCCCCAAAATTTTTAAAAATTGTGTATGCACCCTTTCTTACTATATGTTTAAATTAAAGTTGGACTTCATTGTAATTTGATAATGCTCGAGGAAATTAGATGCAAATTGTATTCCATACCCTCATTCAGCTTTTGTAGATAGCACGACACCTATTTTTTCTCTACCTATGTGGCACCATGTGAATGGCATGAAAGTGCTTTATTTTATTTTTTTATTACAAGAAAGACACACGCACACATACATGAGTGCACCCTCTTACAAGAAAGGCTCACGCATGCACACACACCACTACGCGCGCGCACACACGAGTGCGCCCTCTTAGCATAAGCCTAAAAAGATGCAGGCTGAGATAAATTCGCGATCTCACAAAATTCTTAGTGAAGCATCAGGATTTGAACCCTAATGGGCACCGCGCGTTCTGCCGCTCTGCTCGTCACGGCCGGGTGGCGCCCTCTCGCCGCCGGATGTTCTGGAACGTCTGTAGTCCACTCCTACGACCTCCGTTCTTCCACCTTGGCTCACGACAACTTGGTATCAGAGAGCACTTCCATCCCTTCCATCATGTCCAACGGTAGCGACGAGACTAGATCCGCCGACAAGAAGCTGGATCAGATTATCGTGTAGTTGGTCACCTTGACCAATCGCCTCGACCGACATGACTCTCAGTTGGTGTCACTGGAGGGGGCAGGCGGCGGCAGCTCGGATGCATCTAAGCAACCATTGGCGTCGCCTATCCCATCGCGACCAACCGGGCAGCCTGACGTCAAGCCTCCGCGTTTCCGTTGCTTGGAATTTCCCGTGTTTAATGGAAAGGACGACCCGTTGCCGTGGCTCAACCGTTGTGAACAATTCTTCTGGGGGCAACGAACGATCGAGGAGGAAAAGGTGTAGCTCGCGTCATATCATATGACCAATGCTACCCAACAATGGTACTACCGAGTCGAGCGCGATGAAAGTGCTCCCAGCTGGCGCCGTTTCTCAGAGATGGTGCACGCTCGTTTTGGGCCTCTCCTCCGACACAACCCCTTGGCTGAGCTTATGCATCTCTGTCAGACGGGCTTGGTGGCCGACTACCTCAAGTAGTTCCTGGGGCTGTTGACCCGCGCAGATCTCAGCCTAGCACAGCAGTGTATTTTGAACTTAACATAGTATGTTTCTTTAGATGATAAAGTGTGCCCCTCTACTGCTGTAGCTGAGTGCATTTATCCTGATTGTAGCTGGGTGGAGCATTGGTATGACCTGATGTAGCACACTAGTTAATTTGCCTTTTTTGATGGCGAAAGTTGTTTTTTCATAAGATGCTCTCTGTAAAAACGTTAGCTTATGTCAGTTTTCACCTTTGTCATATGCTGAATGTTAGACATACTATGTTAGACAGATATCTTGGGCTCTTGGCTTTAGGCCCATATGTATTTAATGTGGTTGATTAGCTACTCAGTATAGACAAGGATCCCTCAGGATTGGCCCATACTTCTATTAGCCAAACCCTAGACATCCTTGCCTATATATATGCATTGTATTGCTTGCTCCTAAATCAATCAACATTCAGTTCAACCACTTCTTACACTTTCCTAACTTCCCACATGGTATCAGAGCTCTTTACCTTTTGCTTTTCTCTTTTCCGCTGGCAACCCTAGCTCCTCTGTTCTCGGCGCCATGAGTGACCAGAGCTGAGGAAGCCGCTGCTAGGGCAGAGGTGGCTGCGCACGTCGTTCCGGTCGTCTCCGACCCACGCCTCGCCGCCGCCGCACAATCTAGCGCCGCTGCTCTCGCGCGGGCCTAGGCGGCTGAGCGCGAGGCTGCCGCCGCTGCTCACGCGCGTGCTGCCCTAGCGCGCGCCGCTCGCGAGCGCGCCGCCGCCACTGAAGACGCCGCCGATGTCGAGTTCGCCGCAGAACGCGAGCGCGCTGCCCTAGCGCACGCCGCTCGCGTCGCCACCACTGGAGACGCCACCGATGTTGAGCTCGTGGGCGAAACCTCCCTTCCTCTCCATGACACTCTCCTTCTCCATGAAGCAGCCGCCATCGCCAACATTCATGCCCAGGCGGTCGGTGTACAAAACATCCGATCCCTGGTTCCCCTGGTTCTCGAGCTCAACTCCGGCCATTACTCCCGATGGTGCGAGCTCTTCCTCCTCGCCCTTGGGAAGTTCTCCCTCGAAGACCACGTGCTCGCCGACGACCACCATCCGACCCTCCCCGACTGGCTCCGCATGGATTGTGTCGTCAAATCCTGGCTCCTCGGCACTCTCTCCTCCGACCTCATTGAGATCGTACTGGAACGCCGAGCCACCGCGCGCACTACCTTGCTTGCCGTCGAAACTCAGTTTCTCGGCAACAGGGAGTCACACGCCCTCTACCTCGACGCCGAGTTCCGGAATTTTGTCCAAGGGGAGCTCTCCATCGCCGACTACTGCCGATGCTTCAAGACCATGGCCGACGCTCTTGCTGATCTCGGGGAGGTCGTCGTCGATCGTACCCTCGTCCTCAACATCATCCGCGGCCTCAACGAAAAGTTCTCCGCCATTGGTCTTCATCTTCAACGAAGCCGGCCGTTCCCTTCCTTTCTTGAGGCGCGCGCGGACCTGCTCTTGGAGGAACTCAACATGGCCAATCGCAAGTCCTCTCCTGCCACCACCCTGCTCACTTCCGGCGGCCAACACACTGCGCCACCCGCCAACCACGCCCCATCTTCCTCAACCCACAGCGGCTTCGGCGGTGGCACCAGCGGCGAAAACAGAGTCGGGGGCGAAGGTAGCGGTGGCTCCTCCCATTCCCGCGGACGGCGCGGCAAGCGCTCCGGCCAAGCCAGCCAGAGCTTCGCATCCTCCCAGGGCTCCGGCGCAGGCGGCGGCTGGCCCAGCTTCTACAACCCGTGGACCGGGACCATCCAGATGTGGCCCAGTCCCCGACCACTCCTCACTCCTCTGCCGCAAGGACGCTTTGCCGGGTCTTCGTCTCTTCCTCGGGCGCCGCCACAGCCCCAAGCCCTGCTGGCTGCCGCCCAGGTCCAGAATCTGTGGATTCTCCCTGATGCTCACGGCCAGTTTGCGGGTCTTCTCGGCCAGCCGGCAAGTCTCCACGGTCAGCCTACAGGATTTCCTGCGGGACTGACGGGATTCCACGGCGCTCCTGCTGGGCAGACTCCCGGCCACTTTGCTACTCCTGGTGGCCTGCCCGCGTGGGACCAGAACAACCTCAGCAGCGCCTTCTCCACCATGACACTGAATCCTCCTCACCAGCCCAAGTGGTATTTCGACTCCGGGGCTACCTCTCACATGGCCTCCGACCCTGGTATCCTCTCTCACTCCTCCTCCTCTCGGTACCCCGTTCCTTCCTCTATTGTTGTCGGTAATGGCTCCCTCCTTCCCGTCACGTCTACTGGGACAGCCGACCTTCATGGTTCTCTTCGCCTCAATAATGTTCTTGTCTCCCCTAAACTTATTAAGAATCTCATTTCTGTTCGTCAGTTTACATCTGACAATGACTGCTCTGTTGAGTTTGACCCCACTGGCTGTTCTGTGAAGGATCTTCGGTCTCGGAACGTGATCATCAGGTGCGATAGCTCCGGGACGCTCTACCCTTTGCATCTTTCCGTCGCCAAGTCCTTCCTCGCTGAGTCCTCCGCCCCTCTTTGGCATCGCCGGCTTGGTCACCCCGGTCATGAAATTTTGTCTAAGTTAGCGGGCTCTGCAGTTCTTCCCTCATGTAATAAAAGCATAGGTCCCTCTATTTGTCATGCTTGCCAACTGGGTCGCCATGTTCGTCTTCCTTTCCCTATGTTAGCATCCCGTGCTTCTCACAATTTTGATCTAATACACTGTGACCTCTGGACATCTCCTGTTGAAAGTGTTTCTGGTTACAAGTATTATATGCTCATTCTCGATGATTGTTCGCATCATCTTTGGACGTTCCCCCTTCGCCTCAAATCTGACACATTCATGACACTTGCTAACTTTTTCTCCTTTGTTTCCACTCAGTTCGGCGCCGGTATTAAGGCAGTTCAGTGCGACAATGGCCGCGAGTTTGACAACTCCAGCGCCCGCACATTCTTCCTCACTCATGGCGCCCACCTACGCATGTCCTATCCCTACACCTCCCAACAGAATGGTAAAGCTGAGCGTATCATCCGTTCTATCAACAATGTCATTCGCTCGCTGTTATTTCAGGCGTCTATGCCACCATCCTATTGGGTTGAGGCCTTGGCCACTGCCACTTACCTCCTCAACATCCTCCCCACCAAGACGCTTCAATTCTCCACCCCACATCATGCTCTTTTTGGATCTCCACCATCTTATGAGCATCTTCGCGTCTTTGGGTGCAAATGCTACCCAAATCTTACTGCCACAGCCGCCCACAAACTCGCTCCTCGTTCCGCCTTGTGTACCTTCCTCGGATACTCCACCCATCATAAGGGATATCGATGTCTCGACATGGTCTCCAATCGGGTCTACCTCTCCCGCCATGTCATCTTTGATGAAACCTCGTTTCCCTTTGCCACTCTTCCTTCCACCCCCTCCACGGCTGATTTTGCTTTTCTGGATGACTACACTAATCCGGTGCTGGTGCCTATAGGCCCGTCGCCCACCTCTTTGCCTGCAGGTCTCCCCGCGCGCATGGGTCTCGTGCGTGCTGAAGTCCCCGCGCCCATGCCACGCGTGGCCCTGGACACCATCGAGGACACTGCGCCACCGGCCCTGCCACGCATGACAATGGAGGTCAATGCGTCACGCGGGGCACCTCCTACTCCGGCGCCCGCACAGCCCCGTGTGACCACCGACCCTCCTCCTTCGCCACGTGCTGATCACGCTGACCGCCGATTTCGCCACGTCTACACCCGACGCGCGCCACCGGTTTCCACCCCGAGCTCTCCACCGGCACTTCCTCCCTCGGGCGCCAGCGTCCTCCCTGGCGCTGCTTTCCCCGGGTGCCGTGCCAGTGTCTCCCGTGCGGAACCAGCACCCGACGACAATGCGCGCCAAGTCCGGCTTTCGGCTCCCTGCTCTCTACCACACCACGCCACTGTCGCCTGTGCCTCGGACGTACCGCACCGCCCTTGCCGACCCCAATTGGCGGGCAGCTATGGAGGATGAGTACACTGCTCTCTTGCAGAACCATACCTGGGACTTGGTTCCCCGCCCTGCCAAGGCGAATGTCGTTTCTGGAAAATGGATCTTCAAGCACAAACTCCACGCCGATGGTTCTCTCGAGCGGTACAAAGCTCGTTGGGTATTGCGTGACTTCACACAGCGCCCGGGAGTTGATTACGCTGAGACTTTTAGTCCAGTTGTGAAGCCAGCAATAGTGCGGACAGTGCTGGCTCTTGCTCTTTCCAGGCAGTGGCCGATTCATCAGCTTGATGTGAAGAACGCTTTTCTTCATGGGACCTTGTCCGAGACAGTCTATTGCTCACAGCCATCCGGATTCGAGGATTCTACTCATCCGGAGTTTATCTGTCTGCAGGCACCTTAAATCACAACGTACCAGACCGACGACATGTCGGGCAGTAAAACGCACCTCGTGAGTAAATGTCCGGACAGGAATGCCGAACGCCCTGGCCAATCCAAAGTCGGCAAGCTTCAATGAGTTGGTACGCCGATCTATCAGCAGGTTCTGGGGCTTCAAATCCCAGTGGAGCACGCGGTGCGAGTGGCAGTACGCGATGCCCCGCAGAATCTGGTAGAGGAAGGACTGCACAAAGAGCACTGAACAGTATTACATATCAACATAATCACAGCAAAATGGAGCAATGGTCAATACATTCCCATACTCCGCAGTGGAGTTTGTTAGTAAATAAACAATTGTACATCAGAGCAAAGCAAAGGGAAGCAAAGGGAGAGGGGGGTAGTATTAGTGTCTGACTTTGACTATGCGGTGGTTCTTGAAGTCCGGGGAGGAGTCCATGTGCTTCTTGAGGTCGAGGTCGAGGTACTCGAAGACGAGGTATATGCACTTCTCGTTGTGCACCACGTCCTGCAGCCTGCACGGCACAACTCGAGCCATCCGATTCATCATCCACACGACACATCCAATTCGTTGCGCGGATCGATACTGAGACCAGATCATCCAACTCCGAACAGCACGCACGCGCACACGCTAGAGGGAGGCGCGGTACATACCTGACGATGTTCTCGTGCTGCATCTCCTTGAGGAGCGAGATCTCGCGGATGGCGGTGGAGGTCACACCCTCGTCCTCCTGCTCGAGGCGGATCTTCTTGAGCGCGATCGTCTCGTTGGTCTGCCGGTCCTTGGCCTTGTACACCACCCCGTACGTGCCCTCCCCGGTCTTCTCCACCTTCTCGTACTGCACACCCACGAAGCCATTACGTCACATTGATTGGATTGGAGTAAGGATAGAGCGAGAGAGAAGAGTGGAAACAGCGCCGGCGGCGGCGCGATCGGAGGGGTCGGGCGGGCTCACCTGGTCCATGGCGGGGCGATCCGGGCGGCGGAGGTCGGATCGGGAGGGAGGGCCGGCCGTGGATCGGCGGCGGCGGCGGCGAGGGGTGTGGTGTGGTTGGGTGGGGGAGAAGGGAAGGTGGGAAGGGTGTGTGTGGGGTGTGTTGTGTGTGGTGGACTTGATGAGTCGGGTTGGGTTTGTGGTGTGGTGGCAGGGGTGGCGGGGCGGGAGGAGAGCTCCTCGGCGAGGGCGGAGGAGAGGGGCGCGCGGAGGCGCTCGAGCTCCTCGATGAGCACGGAGACGACGGGCTTGGAGCGGAGCACCTCCTCCTGCTCGCGGTTGAGCGTCTTGCTAGCAGCGAGCGACTCCTCCATCTGCAGGATGCGGTTGTACTTCTTCCGCAGCGCGCGCAGGCGCTTCGACACGACGCTGAGCACCGACCCGTCGGTGGCCTCGGCCGCGGAGGCGGATGCAGCGGGGGAGCCGGCCATGGCGGGTGGCTAGGGTTTTAGAGGTGATTTGGGGATTTTGTCTTGGGAGTCGGAGCGGCGAGGGGGAAGGCGAGGGGTGGTGGCGTGGGAGAGTGGGTTTTAGAGTCAATGATGTGCATGATCCGGATGATTTTGGCCTTAGGATCTTCAATGAGTAAGAGAAGAAGGCTTGAGTAGAGATCCAGGCCATTCATTTGTATGAAGTTGGATTACTTTGGTACATAAATCTGGGTGGATTTAGATTAGGCATGACTGTAGGGGTGATTGAGGGGGTGAATTTAGTAAAGAAAATTTTGGTGTATTATAGAGTGGTAGAGATGTATTGATCTTGTGGATGTTCTTTGATTGGTGGACAGCTAACTTTCAAGACTGTAACTTCGAAGCCAAACTTTATGATGTTTCCTTATCCTGATTCCTGAACCATAATTGCCCTGCATTGAAGACCTCAATTGACATATCCAAGATATAATCTTGCAAATGGACTTCATTATATGGTTTTACTTTAAATTAAAGTGGTGTCTTATTGAGAAGATGGCGTCAGCATCATTCTGGCCAGCACTTCACCTGTTACATGACTGAGTGTACTTATATTTCCACATAGTATTTACACTGGAGATCTATGGGGTTAAGAATATTGTCGGAATTCTGTTTGGTTATCGTGGATTTTTTTAGTAACACTTAAAAGAAACGCCAGTAAAACCCCGTTTGGCACGGCTCCACTTCACAAGTGGAGCTGCTTTTTTTGACTTCACAAGTGGAGCTGGGTGAAGCTACTTTTTTCAGCTCCACCCAAGGAGTTACTTTTGTCTCAGCAGGTTTTAAGGGACTTCTTGGGTGGAGCTATTTTGTTGTACCCCGTTTGGCACAAAACAGCTCCAAACAGCTCCAGGAACCGGTGGTGGAGCTGTGCCAAACGGGGCCTAAGTATGCTTGTCAATATCCTTCCAGGTGCCAAAAAGGAGTTAATGCTGTTGTGGAATTACATTTTGATGACAATTTTCAGCTTTCACGTGGTATGGTGGAAAACATAAATATTTCTGGTGGAAGCTTCTTAGGTGTCTCTTGTGGAGCTAAAACTAGTGAGATTGTTGATAGTATACAGGTAAGCAATCTGAATCGGAAGATTTTATTGTTTTGTATTGTTGCTTCATTAGCAATTTTACATGATTATCTTATGTTGTAGGCCAGACGAATTGCTATGCTCTTTGTAATTGGCGGAAATGGTATCCATGCAGGAAAGTTCAAGTGAAGTTGAATTTTACATATGGTTTACTCTTGGTTTAGTTGAATCCTTTCTTCTGTTTTCAGGCACGTAGTGCATATCATGGAATTGGGTTGGTGAAATTAATGGGAAGAAGCAGTGCACGCTTTTCTTTCTAGTGGACAGATTGATGTCTGCCTAATACCCGAGGTGTGTAATCACTATTCTGAGGGAGCTTCAGATTTGCCTTTGCTTCACATCTACTGACAGAAGCATACTATCTAAATGACGGTATCTTTTACACTTGACGGAGAACATGGTGTCTTTTGACACCTTGAGCATTTACGGAAAACTAACAACGCGTCGTCTCGACCTGTCTCCGTCTTCGCTCTTTTACAAAAATCACCTCGGTTTGGCTTGGAGACGGTCGCCCCGTCGCCTCGCGAGGCGACGGCAAGGGCCCGTGCTCCGAGGCCCAAGCGCCGCGAGGAGCAGCGTTGTACGGCTCGTCTTCTCATCTCGACGGCGCACGCGGATCCCGCGCGGGAGTAAATCCGAGGGTATGGCGCCAAATATTCGCTCGCGCTATTTCTCCTCTCCCCCTCCCCACCCGCCGCGCCGCCGCCTGCCGCTGCACCGCCTCCGCCTCGCCCTCCACCTGGGACTGGAGCCGATGGAGCCGCCACTTCGCTGAGGTCGACCAGGCCGACAGCTACGCCTCCCTCCTCAAGTTCCAGCTCGAGGAGGCCGTCGACAACGAGGACTTCGCCGAGGCCGCCAAGCTCAAGAGGGCCATCCTCGAGGCCACCGGCCGCGACGCCGTTGCCCACGTCCAAGCGCGCCAAATCTAGATCCAGATCCAGGGCGCGGCGGCGGCTCGGAAGACCAAGGGCATAGCACCAGGCGGCGGCGCAGGAGAGGAAGGCGGCGGCGCCATGCCGCAGGAGCAGCACCAGGCGGTAGAGGAGAAAGGGGGCATCGCTTTTCCCGCTCCCCTCGCAAAACCCGACGCCATTTGGGCTATGATGTCCGCGCGTCTGATGCCGCTGGTGTGTGCAGATCCTGGGGCTGGACATGTGCGCCGACGTCATCGTCGGCGACGAGATGCGGCGCGGCATCTCCGGCGGCCAGAAGAAGCGTCTCACCACAGGTACGCTCGTCTGCGCCTACGCGTCTCTTCCTCCACCTCTCTCTCTCTCTCTCTCCATTGGTGAAATCGGACCGATCGGTTGGTCACTTGGTTGCAGCAGAGATGCTGGTCGGCCCGACCAAGGTGCACTATCTCAACGATTCTGCCACTAAACTCATCATTTTTAATTTCTATGTTATGTTTGCTCTCTGGCCTTAACAGTGTGATGCTCATCTTGCTGCAGGTTCTTCAAACAGCTGATTGTACTCTTCTTGATCCAGCAGATGGCTACAGGACTGTACAGACTTATCGCTGGCTTATGCAGAACTGTTGTGATAACTAATACTGCAGGTTCTATTGCAGTTCTGGCCATGTTTGTACTTGGAGGATTCATCCTACCAAAAGGTAATCATCCATGTTTTCCATCACATATTGATTTCAGTTGTCCTTGGCAGCATTGTTTGCATTGGTGCCATGGGCATACAATTCAAGAAATTATCGATTGTTTCTTAACTAAACACAAAAAAGGGGAGGTGACGATTCTTAAAAATCAGAAAATGAGTTATCTTTTGAAATGGAACATGACTATCAGTACCTTATACCTCAAAAGACTTGAATTATTTATTTAAACCATTTAAACCATTTTTATAGTGGAGCTGGCTGCGTGGCGACACTGCCGGAGCGGAGTGGTGCAGGCCGCGCGCCCGTCGAAGCCGCGCCGTCCTTCACCGGCGGGAGCAGCGTCTTCACCGGCGCCCCCACCTCTCTCGGCTGCTTTCCACACCTGTACTACACTCAATCTATGGATTCATGGTATGACATCATTCCCTCAATCTATGTATGCAGCGGGTGTGTGAAGAACCGGAACTGTTTTTTTGTTGATTTCGATTTTGTTTGTTGGTGGAAGTGGTACAAGAGGATGGTGATATGGTGCTATTTTGTAAACAAATATTGGCCAGTTTGTCATCTATTTTGTATGGACCCAACAAATCCATCACTATGTTATATATCACTATTTGTTCGATTTACTCAATCAATACCAAGTTTAGAGAGGGCACTTGTAATCAGCATACATATGTAATCAGCATGTTAATATGCATATACAAAAGGAATATGTTATGGTTAAGTATAGTACAGTTAATCCACTAACATCAACATTGCTAAGTCATGAAGGCATGATAACTAACCACAGAGGTCAAATCCCCTGGTCTAAGGTGCTAGTTGAACAAAAAAGATTTACATTATAATTTAACATAGATAACTTTTTCTTTAACCAAGGCCAAATTCTGGTGTAATCCAAGAAAAAGAAAAGCTATATTAAAAGGCAAACACAAGTGTATATTGAATTTGAATCACAAATCAATTACAATACCCCCAAAATAACATTCCATGTTTCTAACAATATATCAAGAGCATCTGAGCCCCAGGTTTCCTCTTCATTCTGGTTATCCAGAATAGACTTGACAGCTTCCGATGTCAAAGCAGAAAGCAGGTTAATTGTGCCATAGTGCCTGCAAGAATGTCCATTAAGTAGGTAATGGCATACTTGTGAAGATGTGTTTAGCACCAGTTTTTTTGGAGGGAATCATGTATCATATGTGAGGGAATCGGTGAGGGAATGTATCATCTGTTCTGTTAAACATTTTGTACATCCATATGTGCTTTTAAGTTAGTTACTTTCTCAGCTTCTATTGATTTATACCTTTAGTGCTGTACCATGTTCAATTCTGCAAAAGTAGTAACACAATGCCAAAATAATTTCAGGTTGCCAATGCTATGTTTTTCCTTAGTACTATGTCCATGGTTCTGTTAGAGGGCAAAAGGATGCCTCAGGCAAATTTTGTAATGTGACCTGAGCAAATAAGCAATGAAAGTGTAGTCACAATCAGGGTGGATTTGATTTTTTTAACTTGCCTTGGCAGGATCCTTGTCTTTGACACTTTTCAGTTCTTTTAAGTGATTTTGAAGCACCCTGTTCACATGATGTAATTGGTGTAATTGGTGCACCCTGTTCACCCTGTTCAGATTTGGTTCTTGGTACTGTTTTCTTGACCTTGTGTTATATGTCCCTGGAAACAAGAGGATGGTGATATGGGATAAAAATCTATATATATGTCAGTATGACATGTGAACTGGGCAAAGCTCTGCATATATGTCAGTATGACATGTGCTTAAGTTGTGGATAATTTCAACATGGTAGCAGTGTGACAATTTCTTTTTGCTGTATAAGTGTGACAAGCTTTTCTTTCTGAACATGGCTTCGGATTAGTGCATCAAACTTCTACTTTGTTCTTCTATTTGAGATAACTTCTATTTGAGTGAACATCAGCTTTTATATTATGTACATGTGATAACTTAGTTCACTTTCTGTATCTTTCTGTTGATTTCAAACATATACTTTTGCAGTCCATTGGTATGTGATTCTAATTATTCATCTACTTTTGCAGGGACAACAACCCACATTGTAATTATGTGACTTTCCAGTTGTAGACTTGTGGTTTCATACTATATTAATATATCATTTATATTGATGGTTCTAAAAAATATTGTAATTATGTTCATCTTATTTATGCTTGATCTGTTTTGTATCAAGAAGCAACACAATGGTATACAGGAATCATATTCATGCTTGATCATGGTTGTATGCATGCATTAAACAGTTTGCAGACAGTCAAATAGACGACCCATTGTACAAGCTGTCTGTTCAGTTGTCTGTGTGTGAAGTGGAGAGACCTTGCAGACAGCAACCCGTCTGTGGGTTGTACATGCCCTTAAGGGATCTTGTGTGAAGGCGCAGGACAGGTAAGATGCAGTGCGTGATGGCTTTAGGATTTTGCCTAGTTTTCTGTTCCAAAGACTCCGGTAACTAGCAATTAAATGGATGAAAGTTTAAAGATGAGATTCTTGGATTTGCTTTTGCAGGATTTACTGCAAAAATCAAATGCAACCGATTCATCACGAAATGTGATACTCAGTGACTTTGGTGTCCACATACAATAGAAGCTATCTACTCATCTTAAACCCATTATGCAAATGGATTTTGTATATAGTATCTTAGATGATGAAGATAAGGGCTTCAGGTAACTGGCCATCCGAGCCGGAACTAGTAACCGCTGTACTTGCTAGAATCAAGAGCCTTTCTGTGCGCCAGCACTGGACGTACGGACGTGTGCTAACAGTGGTATCAGAGCCAGGCACCCAACATCTCCCAGAAGTGCGGTGTGCACAATCCATGTGTGAGGGGGAGATTGTTGGGAAAATAGTCCCACATGGATTGTAGGAAAGGAAAAAGCACAACTTATAAGTGTGAGAGAGCATCCACCCATTGGACTAGTCTTTTGGGGGGAGAAGGCCCAATACCACTTATAAGGTTGTTGCTTAAAGGGCTTGCTTGCGGGCAGCCCGTGGGCTCAGATGCGTGGGGTGCGCAGCCCATTTAAGACCTGGGGACCGGGGCACGGGTCCGTACGTCCAGTGCTGGCGCATATACCATGCCGTGTGTCCGCTACGGGCCCACACGCGCCATGCGTCATATGCCCACGCCCCTGACCCGTACGCGCCCGTGCCCCGGTCCCCAGGTCTTAAATGGGCTGCGCACCCCACGCATCTGAGCCCACGGGCTGCCCGCAAGCAAGCCCTTTAAGCAACAACCTTATAAGTGGTGTTGGGCCGTCTCCCCCCAAAAGACTAGTCCAATGGGTAGATGCTCCCTCACACTTATAAGTTGTGCTTTTTCCTTTCCCACAATCCATGTGGGACTATTTTCCCAACAATCTCCCCCTCACACATGGATTGTGCACACCGCACTTCTGGGAGATGTTGGGTGCCTGGCTCTGATACCACTGTTAGCACACGTCCGTACGTCCAGTGCTGGCGCATATACCATGCCGTGTGTCCGCTACGGGCCCACACGCGCCATGCGTCATATGCCCACGCCCCTGACCCGTACGCGCCTGTGCCCCGGTCCCCAGGTCTTAAATGGGCTGCGCACCCCACGCATCTGAGCCCACGGGCTACCCGCAAGCAAGCCCTTTAAGCAACAACCTTATAAGTGGTATTGGGCCTTCTCCCCCCAAAAGACTAGTCCAATGGGTGGAGGCTCCCTCACACTTATAAGTTGTGCTTTTTCCTTTCCCACAATCCATGTGGGACTATTTTCCCAACACTTTCTTTGAGGTGATTTTATGTATGATTTATGCTGATTCTCGCCAGTCCATATTAGGGAAAAATTGTTATATATGCCCCTACAAAAGAATTGTGGAAAGTGGGGAAAAGGATTAAAAAGTAACAACGTTACCAAGTCCAATTGTGTTTTGCCAGAAACAAACCAAAACAGAAAAAATTCTGGCCAGTTCTTTGTTGTGTTGTTGGCCCAAGCTTCTTTGCAGTAGTGCTTTGGCATATATGAGACTATGTAGGATCGAGTATGACGAGTCCGAGAGGGGGTGAATGACTCTCTCAAAATCTTTTTCCAAATATCGACAACAATATGTAGTAGAAAATCAAATTCATACTCTATCAAAGCCCTGAGCCAAAAAAATGCAAAATCTTGGAAATTCAAAATCACACCGGTCACACCTCTGGCTGGAACCAGTCAGACTGGACGTTTTGAGCAATCAGACCTCTGGGTGAGGGTGGTCAGACCGGAAACTTTATGGTGATCAAATCACTATGAACAATTCTTAGCTCGCTATGAACAGCAACATTAGGCAAATGAACAGTAAAGTTAGCGCTGCACCAAAACCAAGCAAAAAAAAAGGAAACTTCGATCTGCTCTTGCTCATGAGTCCTATATGGTTTAGGTAATATGTGATAGGTTCTCACATATCATAGCAAGCTAGAACACAGCACGAATTCAATCTAAAACACCCACAAGAGCAAAACTCAAAAATCACTTTTCTCTTGAGAACAATTGAGCAAACTCAAGAACTTTCTCTAGATCATGCCTAGATAAATCGGATCTTGTCTTCAGGATATATCTCCATCTCTTATATGTCCTTGGCACTAGAAAGGGTCAAGAGAAGAGAAATCCGAACGTGAAAACCAAGAAAATCAAAAGCACATGAGAGGATCCATGGCACAACACTTGGATAAACTTTGGATATTTATTTTACTTGGAGAGGAATCATTTATAACCAATCTCTCAGGATAGCAGAACTCTAAACCTAGAGCACACACACAAAAAGTTCCAACACAAGGAAACCCAACACTAGTACTTAAGTCTCTCACAAGACTCAACTTAACACAAGGTTGATATAGTGGAGGCTCCTCACCTCTTACTCGACCCTTACAACCAGCCACTTCTTAGTAGCTCACACCACTTACATATAGAGAAACCTGGTAACCTACACACAAACGGGTTTCTCTCACATACACATGCACACTTTTCAAAACATGACTTCCAAAGGCTCCACAAGCCCAATAAGACACTCCAATCACAAAGACGTGACCTAAAGCACTTATGCCAGCTCCGCGGTTTTGCAAACCGCCACTCTATCCAGTTTTGGACAATTTGCCAAATTACTACCTGTCAGCCTTCACGACGATGTGATGCCCATGACTTGTCGTTAAGCTCGTACGCCTGCGCTGAGTCCGTCGCCACTTAAAACGCCCAAGTCCCATGGCACACCGACATCACACCACAGTCCATGATATCCATCGTCTTGCCTCCAAGGTTGTACATTTGCTCCGAGGAACGTCACGACTTGAAATACACAAGTCCAATTGGCACACCACATGTAAGCATTGCCTCTTCACGATCCTTGTCTTCCTTCTGTGCTTTTTAGCTTGAAATGTTGCTTCACCGGACTTACACAACACGCCATGGCCTTAGGACTCCTTTTGTAGCCTCGATCTTGCCACTGGCCATAACAATCGTCAAAACACCTGCACACCAAAGAACAAAGCAATCGATCCGAGGACAAATGACATGCACTTGACTCTCCATTAGTAAACCATATGCATGGATATGCGCCATGACTCACACATACATGGACTCTCCCATGACTAATACTTGCATGAACTCTCGCCGTGACTAACACCCAAAACCAGAACTAGACTTCACGCAACTTAGCAAGGCCGGTCTGATCATGGCTAGCAAGCCAGTCAGACCACCCAGACCATCGCTAGAGGCCAGCCTAACCACATGCTCCCAGCGATCAGACCGCCTGGCCAGGCCAGTCTAACTGGGACTCCAAAACAGCACAACCGAAATACAAATTCGCAAAAATCAAACTCAGGCAATGAAAATGAGATATGCCAATGTCAAATACTCATCAGTCACATGAGGTGCCACCATATGGTCCTACATTCTCCTCCTTGATAAGTAATTTGACAAACACCCCGAAGGCAAGAATTTGTGTTTGAATTTTGGACTTTGAAAGTACACAAGTTGCAAGAGCCACTAGTGGTCCAGAATTTTGGACTTTTAAAGCACACAAATTGCAAGAGCCACTAGTGGTCTAGATTTATGAGAAAGTAAGAACATGACCACAGTGGCGAGATGTAGAATGGTGCTTAGACCGGAAATAGCAAGTTTTCAACAAAGCTCCATCCACACATAAAATGCCTCAATTAGCACAATCTTACTCATGGTCCAAATAAAAAACAATTGTTTACCATGACTATTTTCATAGCAAGGATAAAGCATAAAACGAGCAAGTAAGAATAAATATAGTACCACTTGACAACAAAAGGCCAATTAAGACTTGACAATCAATTAAGACTCAAAATGCATTTTTCTTATATAAAAACTCGAATTGCTCTAATGCAACCTCACAACGCTCATTTTCACTTTTTTTAACCTTTCTAAGCAATTGAATATTTTTCACCATTTTTTACTACAAACAAATTTTGCCTTATTCTTTCTCTCCCTTTTGGCAAAATAGTCATCAAGGGCAAGATGCTATGCAAACTCACTACCACTCCCTCTCAAATAATGCATGAAAACACTTGAAGCCATAAAATACATACAAAACTATGCCATAAAATACATACAAAACCATCTAGATCATGATAAGGCATATATAACAAATCTAGGAAAAATAGCACAATTTAAAGCATTTAATTTAATTTCAAGTTAAGCAAGACTTCAAAATTGATAAGTTCAATTAAAAGTATCCAAGTATAAACTAAAACATTTCAAGAAGGCTAAATGGAACCAAGAAGCTCAAATTGAATCAATTAAGGTGCTAGAAGTTTAATTTTAGCCAATTATACTCAAGTACTAGATAAAAGCCATTCTTGATATTTTAGAAATCATTTAGGCTTTATTTTAGCAAAGCAAGTTCTGAACTAGAAGCCATCTACAACTGCCTCCTAAATTTTAACCATTTTTCATGTTTTTGGCTTTCCTACCCTAGTGCTAGATCCTTGCTATGACCATCCCAAGTAAGAATCTTAAAAGAGTGGTCTAAGTTATCCAAACTCCCCTGAGTTCATGCCTAGTGCAATGACAAGCCGTCTCATGAGAAATAATTAGTGAGACAGTGAGATACAAAGTAGAAATGAAATTAATTTACCTAGTACTTTAATTTACCATGAGAAAGAGAAATGAAAGAAACAAAGTAGTGAGATACAAAGCAAGACTGGTAGCACAAGGTTTCACTCAACGTCTAGGAGTTGATTATGAAGAAACATATTCCCCAGTCATGAGTGGAATTACCTTTAGATATTTGATCTCAACGACAGTGAACTTGAATCTAGAAATGAAATTGATGGATGTGGTAACTGCATACATTTATGGAAACTTAGATTCGGAGATTTATGTGAAGGTCCCTGAAGGAATCCCTCTCCTAAACCAAGACAGAGCAAATAGAAACCTGTACAGTGTGAATCTCAGAAAATCACTGTACGGACTGAAGCAATCTGGTAGAATGTGGTATAATCGCTTAAGCAACTTTCTCTGCAAGAAAGACTACACAAACAATGAAGATTGTCCCTCTGTGTTTATAAGATGATTCCAGAATGGATTTTGTATAATCTCAGTGTGTGTAAATGATTTGAACATCATCGAGACAATGGAAGATATAAAAGAAGCAAGCTCCTACTTGGAGTCAGAATTTGAAATGAAAGATTTGGGCAAGACCAAATTCTGCTTAGGCCTGCAGCTCGAGCATGTCCCTTAAGGAATATTAGTACATCAGTCGGCCTACATCCAGAAGGTGTTAGAAAAGTTTGGCTTTGAGAAGGCATACCTATCAAAAGTACCGATGATGGGGAGGTTTTTACAGCAAGAAAAAGATCCTTTTCGACTTAGGATAGAGGGGGAGAAAGTCCTGGGACCGAAATTCCATAAAATGTAGTAGGAGCACTTATGTATCCAGCAAATTGCACTAGACCGGACATTACATTTGTCGTGAACCTGTTAGCAACGTACAGTGCAGAACCTACCAAAAGGCATTGGCAGGGAATAAAAGACATCTTCCGATACCTCGAAGGAAGCAAGGACCTTGGTTTGTTCTACAGAAAGAATCAAGATTTGAACTTGATTGGCTATGCAGATGCTGGGTACCTGTTAGACCCGTATACCGCAAGGTTACAAACATGCTATGTATTTCTATGTGGTGGAACTGCAATTTCCTGGAAATCGTCTAAGCAAAGTCTCGTAACGACTTCGATGAACCACTCAGAAATTATAGCATTGTATGAAGCCGCACGAGAATGCGCTTGACTTCGACGAATAATTCACCACATCCATCAGTCATATGGGATGAATATGAGCAAGGCCCCCACAATTATTTATGAAGATAATGCAGCTTGCGTTGCACAAGTGCAGACAGGCTATGTGAAGAGTTATCTCACAAAGCACAATCAACCCCAAGTTCTTATATGCTGATGAATTGCAAAAGATAGACGAGATTAAAGTACTACATACTAAGTCATGTGAAAATCTAGCAGATTTGTTCACTAAATCACTCCCTACATCTAGCTTTGAAAGGTGCGTAAAAGGAATTGGAATGATGAGACTTAGAGAAGTGCAGAATTCAGGGGGAGAATTCTCTCAAGCCCGTTATTAAACCTTGATCGTGAAGATCAAGTACCCAAAAGAATAAGTCCTGAAAATTGAATGAAATTGGGTGAATTGTACTTTTTTTCCTTGACGAGTTTTCCTGAAGTTTCTCGACCAAGGTTTTTAATGAGGCAATTCTTGCATCGCAGCATAACATGTATCATGTACTCTTTCTCCAAACTTTTCCCACTAGGTTTTTATGGAGTTTTAACGAGGCATGAACGTGTCGGATAAGTGCCCAAGGGGGGTGTTAGAAACCTAGGCCTAGGCCAAAAGCCTTGGCTCATGATGGGCACCTCAATCGGTAGACTATAAATAGGGAGTTGTACCGGCAGATTTTGTACACATGCAATCAGAAAAGCAATAAAGAAAACCAGGAGTTATGTGATTGATCTTGTTGCGCATTAAGCAGAGGAATCGATCGGATTGGTCGCCAGCGACGGTTCCTCAACAGAAATAAAGCAAAAGAACAAGGAAGAATCTTCAGCAGCAGGAAAATAGGACGACTTGTGTAACAACCTTAGGTCCAACAAAGCTACAATTTATCTCTTACATGGTAACTCATAATCTATGAGAAGACTCACAAAAACAACACAATATTGTTATTACTTGCCTTTTGATTAATACGGTAACAAATTAGGATGGAGTAGATAGCACTAACAAGTAACAACAACTTGCTCCTCACAAATAGAAGAGATTATTAATAATTTACCGTACAACAGTTGGGTGTTTTCCTCACCTCTGAATACCTAATGTTCCGCACTAGTGACTCCAACGATTGGCTTGGGATACGGCAATTCATGGTGGTGAGGTATTCCAGATTGGTGAGGTTTGGGGGGGTTTCATCGTTGCCTAGATCCTCAATTGAGGTGGATGTGTTGCTTCGAACTGCAAGCTTAGAGGTGAGAGAGATGCGCTAGTTAGTGTGGTGAGGTGGTTGAGTTAAATTCTAGAGCTGGCGTTGATGGCAATGAGCCAATGATCGAGGGTGGTGTAGGAGGTGGCAGTGTATTGAGGAGGGCAAGGAGGCTATGTGGGAGATTCAATGGTTGAAGGCTAGGCTAGGCGGAAAACACTACCTACAAAAAGAGGCTAAATTAGACGCTTAGCTTACAGTCGGTTTCTAGGACCGTCTGTTCTGCAAGTATTACAGACGGTTCATACGAATAACCGTTTGGTGGTATTTTCACAGACGGTTTTTAATACGAACCATCTGTGATAACTTCATTATCACAGACGGTTTTTAATAAAAACCGTCTGTGATTCACAGACGGTTCTAGATAAGATCTGTGATGTCTGCCCTCATCACAGACGGTTTTATCTAGAACCGTCTGTGATAATAAAGTTATCACAGACGGTTCGTATTAAAAACCGTCTGTGAAAATACCACAAACGGTTATTCGTATGAACCGTCTGTAATACTTCAGCACAGACGGTTCCTAGAAACCGACTGTAAGATAAGCGTCTAATTTAGCCTCTTTTGTAGTAGTGTTTCCGCCTAGCCTAGCCTTCAACCATTGGATCTCCCACATAGCCTCCTTGCCCTCCTCAATACACTGCCACCTCCTACACCACCCTCGACATTGGCTATTGCCATCAACGCCGCTCTAGAATTTAACTCAACACCTCACCACACTAACTAGCGCATCTCTCTCACCTCTAAGCTTGCAGTTCGAAGCAACACATCCACCTCAATTGAGGATCTAGGCACGATGAACCCCCCAAACCTCACCAATCTGGAATACCTCACCACCATGAATTGCCGTATCCCAAGCCAATCGTTGGAGTCACTAGTGCGGAACATTAGGTATTCAGAGGTGAGGAAAACACCCACTGTTGTACGGTAAATTATTAATAATCTCTTCTATTTGTGAGGAGCAAGTTGTTGTTACTTGTTAGTGCTATCTACTCCATCCTAATTTGTTACCGTATTAATCAAAAGGCAAGTATAACAATATTGTGTTGTTTTTGTGAGTCTTCTCATAGATTATGAGTTACCATGTAAGAGATAAATTGTAGCTTTGTTGGACCTAAGGTTGTTACACAAGTCGTCCTATTTTCCTGCTGCTGAAGATTCTTCCTTGTTCTTTTGCTTTATTTCTGTTGAGGAACCGTCGCTGGCGACCAATCCGATCGATTCCTCTGCTTAATGCGCAACAAGATCAATCACATAACTCCTGGTTTTTCTTTATTGCTTTTCTGATTGCATGTGTACAAAATCTGCCGGTACAACTCCCTATTTATAGTCTACCGATGAGGTGCCCATCATGAGCCAAGGCTTTTGGCCTAGGCCTAGGTTTTCTAACACCCCCCTTGGGCACTTATCCGACACGTTCATGCCTCGTTAAAACTCCATAAAAACCTAGTGGGAAAAGTTTGGAGAAAGAGTACATGATACATGTTATGCTGCGATGCAAGAATTGCCTCATTAAAAACCTTGGTCGAGAAACTTCAGGAAAACTCGTCAAGGAAAAAAAGTACAATTCACCCAATTTCATTCAATTTTCAGGACTTATTCTTTTGGGTACTTGATCTTCACGATCAAGGTTTAATAACGGGCTTGAGAGAATTCTCCCCCTGAATTCTGCACTTCTCTAAGTCTCATCATTCCAATTCCTTTTACGCACCTTTCAAAGCTAGATGTAGGGAGTGATTTAGTGAACAAATCTGCTAGATTTTCACATGACTTAGTATGTAGTACTTTAATCTCGTCTATCTTTTGCAATTCATCAGCATATAAGAACTTGGGGTTGATGTGCTTTGTGAGATAACTCTTCACATAGCCTGTCTGCACTTGTGCAACGCAAGCTGCATTATCTTCATAAATAATTGTGGGGGCTTGCTCAATATTCATCCCATATGACTGATGGATGTGGTGAATTATTCGTCGAAGTCAAGCGCATTCTCGTGCGGCTTCATACAATGCTATAATTTCTGAGTGGTTCATCGAAGTCGTTACGAGACTTTGCTTAGACGATTTCCAGGAAATTGCAGTTCCACCACATAGAAATACATAGCATGTTTGTAACCTTGCGGTATACGGGTCTAACAGGTACCCAGCATCTGCATAGCCAATCAAGTTCAAATCTTGATTCTTTCTGTAGAACAAACCAAGGTCCTTGCTTCCTTCGAGGTATCGGAAGATGTCTTTTATTCCCTGCCAATGCCTTTTGGTAGGTTCTGCACTGTACGTTGCTAACAGGTTCACGACAAATGTAATGTCCGGTCTAGTGCAATTTGCTGGATACATAAGTGCTCCTACTACATTTTATGGGAATTTCGGTCCCAGGACTTTCTCCCCCTCTATCCTAAGTCGAAAAGGATCTTTTTCTTGCTGTAAAAACCTCCCCATCATCGGTACTTTTGATAGGTATGCCTTCTCAAAGCCAAACTTTTCTAACACCTTCTGGATGTAGGCCGACTGATGTACTAATATCCTTAAGGGACATGCTCGAGCTGCAGGCCTAAGCAGAATTTGGTCTTGCCCAAATCTTTCATTTCAAATTCTGACTCCAAGTAGGAGCTTGCTTCTTTTATATCTTCCATTGTCTCGATGATGTTCAAATCATTTACACACACTGAGATTATACAAAATCCATTCTGGAATCATCTTATAAACACAGAGGGACAATCTTCATTGTTTGTGTAGTCTTTCTTGCAGAGAAAGTTGCTTAAGCGATTATACCACATTCTACCAGATTGCTTCAGTCCGTACAGTGATTTTCTGAGATTCACACTGTACAGGTTTCTATTTGCTCTGTCTTGGTTTAGGAGAGGGATTCCTTCAGGGACCTTCACATAAATCTCCGAATCTAAGTTTCCATAAATGTATGCAGTTACCACATCCATCAATTTCATTTCTAGATTCAAGTTCACTGTCGTTGAGATCAAATATCTAAAGGTAATTCCACTCATGACTGGGGAATATGTTTCTTCATAATCAACTCCTAGACGTTGAGTGAAACCTTGTGCTACCAGTCTTGCTTTGTATCTCACTACTTTGTTTCTTTCATTTCTCTTTCTCATGGTAAATTAAAGTACTAGGTAAATTAATTTCATTTCTACTTTGTATCTCACTGTCTCACTAATTATTTCTCATGAGACGGCTTGTCATTGCACTAGGCATGAACTCAGGGGAGTTTGGATAACTTAGACCACTCTTTTAAGATTCTTACTTGGGATGGTCATAGCAAGGATCTAGCACTAGGGTAGGAAAGCCAAAAACATGAAAAATGGTTAAAATTTAGGAGGCAGTTGTAGATGGCTTCTAGTTCAGAACTTGCTTTGCTAAAATAAAGCCTAAATGATTTCTAAAATATCAAGAATGGCTTTTATCTAGTACTTGAGTATAATTGGCTAAAATTAAACTTCTAGCACCTTAATTGATTCAATTTGAGCTTCTTGGTTCCATTTAGCCTTCTTGAAATGTTTTAGTTTATACTTGGATACTTTTAATTGAACTTATCAATTTTGAAGTCTTGCTTAACTTGAAATTAAATTAAATGCTTTAAATTGTGCTATTTTTCCTAGATTTGTTATATATGCCTTATCATGATCTAGATGGTTTTGTATGTATTTTATGGCATAGTTTTGTATGTATTTTATGGCTTCAAGTGTTTTCATGCATTATTTGAGAGGGAGTGGTAGTGAGTTTGCATAGCATCTTGCCCTTGATGACTATTTTGCCAAAAGGGAGAGAAAGAATAAGGCAAAATTTGTTTGTAGTAAAAAATGGTGAAAAATATTCAATTGCTTAGAAAGGTTAAAAAAAGTGAAAATGAGCGTTGTGAGGTTGCATTAGAGCAATTCGAGTTTTTATATAAGAAAAATGCATTTTGAGTCTTAATTGATTGTCAAGTCTTAATTGGCCTTTTGTTGTCAAGTGGTACTATATTTATTCTTACTTGCTCGTTTTATGCTTTATCCTTGCTATGAAAATAGTCATGGTAAACAATTGTTTTTTATTTGGACCATGAGTAAGATTGTGCTAATTGAGGCATTTTATGTGTGGATGGAGCTTTTGTTGAAAACTTGCTATTTCCGGTCTAAGCACCATTCTACATCTCGCCACTGTGGTCATGTTCTTACTTTCTCATAAATCTAGACCACTAGTGGCTCTTGCAATTTGTGTGCTTTAAAAGTCCAAAATTCTGGACCACTAGTGGCTCTTGCAACTTGTGTACTTTCAAAGTCCAAAATTCAAACACAAATTCTTGCCTTCGGGTGTTTGTCAAATTACTTATCAAGGAGGAGAATGTAGGACCATATGGTGGCACCTCATGTGACTGATGAGTATTTGACATTGGCATATCTCATTTTCATTGCCTGAGTTTGATTTTTGCGAATTTGTATTTCGGTTGTGCTGTTTTGGAGTCCCAGTTAGACTGGCCTGGCCAGGCGGTCTGATCGCTGGGAGCATGTGGTTAGGCTGGCCTCTAGCGATGGTCTGGGTGGTCTGACTGGCTTGCTAGCCATGATCAGACCGGCCTTGCTAAGTTGCGTGAAGTCTAGTTCTGGTTTTGGGTGTTAGTCACGGCGAGAGTTCATGCAAGTATTAGTCATGGGAGAGTCCATGTATGTGTGAGTCATGGCGCATATCCATGCATATGGTTTACTAATGGAGAGTCAAGTGCATGTCATTTGTCCTCGGATCGATTGCTTTGTTCTTTGGTGTGCAGGTGTTTTGACGATTGTTATGGCCAGTGGCAAGATCGAGGCTACAAAAGGAGTCCTAAGGCCATGGCGTGTTGTGTAAGTCCGGTGAAGCAACATTTCAAGCTAAAAAGCACAGAAGGAAGACAAGGATCGTGAAGAGGCAATGCTTACATGTGGTGTGCCAATTGGACTTGTGTATTTCAAGTCGTGACGTTCCTCGGAGCAAATGTACAACCTTGGAGGCAAGACGATGGATATCATGGACTGTGGTGTGATGTCGGTGTGCCATGGGACTTGGGCGTTTTAAGTGGCGACGGACTCAGCGCAGGCGTACGAGCTTAACGACAAGTCATGGGCATCACATCGTCGTGAAGGCTGACAGGTAGTAATTTGGCAAATTGTCCAAAACTGGATAGAGTGGCGGTTTGCAAAACCGCGGAGCTGGCATAAGTGCTTTAGGTCACGTCTTTGTGATTGGAGTGTCTTATTGGGCTTGTGGAGCCTTTGGAAGTCATGTTTTGAAAAGTGTGCATGTGTATGTGAGAGAAACCCGTTTGTGTGTAGGTTACCAGGTTTCTCTATATGTAAGTGGTGTGAGCTACTAAGAAGTGGCTGGTTGTAAGGGTCGAGTAAGAGGTGAGGAGCCTCCACTATATCAACCTTGTGTTAAGTTGAGTCTTGTGAGAGACTTAAGTACTAGTGTTGGGTTTCCTTGTGTTGGAACTTTTTGTGTGTGTGCTCTAGGTTTAGAGTTCTGCTATCCTGAGAGATTGGTTATAAATGATTCCTCTCCAAGTAAAATAAATATCCAAAGTTTATCCAAGTGTTGTGCCATGGATCCTCTCATGTGCTTTTGATTTTCTTGGTTTTCACGTTCGGATTTCTCTTCTCTTGACCCTTTCTAGTGCCAAGGACATATAAGAGATGGAGATATATCCTGAAGACAAGATCCGATTTATCTAGGCATGATCTAGAGAAAGTTCTTGAGTTTGCTCAATTGTTCTCAAGAGAAAAGTGATTTTTGAGTTTTGCTCTTGTGGGTGTTTTAGATTGAATTCGTGCTGTGTTCTAGCTTGCTATGATATGTGAGAACCTATCACATATTACCTAAACCATATAGGACTCATGAGCAAGAGCAGATCGAAGTTTCCTTTTTTTTTGCTTGGTTTTGGTGCAGCGCTAACTTTACTGTTCATTTGCCTAATGTTGCTGTTCATAGCGAGCTAAGAATTGTTCATAGTGATTTGATCACCATAAAGTTTCCGGTCTGACCACCCTCACCCAGAGGTCTGATTGCTCAAAACGTCCAGTCTGACTGGTTCCAGCCAGAGGTGTGACCGGTGTGATTTTGAATTTCCAAGATTTTGCATTTTTTTGGCTCAGGGCTTTGATAGAGTATGAATTTGATTTTCTACTACATATTGTTGTCGATATTTGGAAAAAGATTTTGAGAGAGTCATTCACCCCCTCTCGGACTCGTCATACTCGATCCTACATAGTCTCATATATGCCAAAGCACTACTGCAAAGAAGCTTGGGCCAACAACACAACAAAGAACTGGCCAGAATTTTTTCTGTTTTGGTTTGTTTCTGGCAAAACACAATTGGACTTGGTAACGTTGTTACTTTTTAATCCTTTTCCCCACTTTCCACAATTCTTTTGTAGGGGCATATATAACAATTTTTCCCTAATATGGACTGGCGAGAATCAGCATAAATCATACATAAAATCACCTCAAAGAAAGTGTTGGGAAAATAGTCCCACATGGATTGTGGGAAAGGAAAAAGCACAACTTATAAGTGTGAGGGAGCCTCCACCCATTGGACTAGTCTTTTGGGGGGAGAAGGCCCAATACCACTTATAAGGTTGTTGCTTAAAGGGCTTGCTTGCGGGTAGCCCGTGGGCTCAGATGCGTGGGGTGCGCAGCCCATTTAAGACCTGGGGACCGGGGCACAGGCGCGTACGGGTCAGGGGCGTGGGCATATGACGCATGGCGCGTGTGGGCCCGTAGCGGACACACGGCATGGTATATGCGCCAGCACTGGACGTACGGACGTGTGCTAACAGTGGTATCAGAGCCAGGCACCCAACATCTCCCAGAAGTGCGGTGTGCACAATCCATGTGTGAGGGGGAGATTGTTGGGAAAATAGTCCCACATGGATTGTGGGAAAGGAAAAAGCACAACTTATAAGTGTGAGGGAGCATCTACCCATTGGACTAGTCTTTTGGGGGGAGACGGCCCAACACCACTTATAAGGTTGTTGCTTAAAGGGCTTGCTTGCGGGCAGCCCGTGGGCTCAGATGCGTGGGGTGCGCAGCCCATTTAAGACCTGGGGACCGGGGCACGGGCGCGTACGGGTCAGGGGCGTGGGCATATGACGCATGGCGCGTGTGGGCCCGTAGCGGACACACGGCATGGTATATGCGCCAGCACTGGACGTACGGACCCGTGCCCCGGTCCCCAGGTCTTAAATGGGCTGCGCACCCCACGCATCTGAGCCCACGGGCTGCCCGCAAGCAAGCCCTTTAAGCAACAACCTTATAAGTGGTATTGGGCCTTCTCCCCCCAAAAGACTAGTCCAATGGGTGGATGCTCTCTCACACTTATAAGTTGTGCTTTTTCCTTTCCTACAATCCATGTGGGACTATTTTCCCAACAATCTCCCCCTCACACATGGATTGTGCACACCGCACTTCTGGGAGATGTTGGGTGCCTGGCTCTGATACCACTGTTAGCACACGTCCGTACGTCCAGTGCTGGCGCACAGAAAGGCTCTTGATTCTAGCAAGTACAGCGGTTACTAGTTCCGGCTCGGATGGCCAGTTACCTGAAGCCCTTATCTTCATCATCTAAGATACTATATACAAAATCCATTTGCATAATGGGTTTAAGATGAGTAGATAGCTTCTATTGTATGTGGACACCAAAGTCACTGAGTATCACATTTCGTGATGAATCGGTTGCATTTGATTTTTGCAGTAAATCCTGCAAAAGCAAATCCAAGAATCTCATCTTTAAACTTTCATCCATTTAATTGCTAGTTACCGGAGTCTTTGGAACAGAAAACTAGGCAAAATCCTAAAGCCATCACGCACTGCATCTTACCTGTCCTGCGCCTTCACACAAGATCCCTTAAGGGCATGTACAACCCACAGACGGGTTGCTGTCTGCAAGGTCTCTCCACTTCACACACAGACAACTGAACAGACAGCTTGTACAATGGGTCGTCTATTTGACTGTCTGCAAACTGTTTAATGCATGCATACAACCATGATCAAGCATGAATATGATTCCTGTATACCATTGTGTTGCTTCTTGATACAAAACAGATCAAGCATAAATAAGATGAACATAATTACAATATTTTTTAGAACCATCAATATAAATGATATATTAATATAGTATGAAACCACAAGTCTACAACTGGAAAGTCACATAATTACAATGTGGGTTGTTGTCCCTGCAAAAGTAGATGAATAATTAGAATCACATACCAATGGACTGCAAAAGTATATGTTTGAAATCAACAGAAAGATACAGAAAGTGAACTAAGTTATCACATGTACATAATATAAAAGCTGATGTTCACTCAAATAGAAGTTATCTCAAATAGAAGAACAAAGTAGAAGTTTGATGCACTAATCCGAAGCCATGTTCAGAAAGAAAAGCTTGTCACACTTATACAGCAAAAAGAAATTGTCACACTGCTACCATGTTGAAATTATCCACAACTTAAGCACATGTCATACTGACATATATGCAGAGCTTTGCCCAGTTCACATGTCATACTGACATATATATAGATTTTATCCCATATCACCATCCTCTTGTTTCCAGGGACATATAACACAAGGTCAAGAAAACAGTACCAAGAACCAAATCTGAACAGGGTGAACAGGGTGCACCAATTACACCAATTACATCATGTGAACAGGGTGCTTCAAAATCACTTAAAAGAACTGAAAAGTGTCAAAGACAAGGATCCTGCCAAGGCAAGTTAAAAAAATCAAATCCACCCTGATTGTGACTACACTTTCATTGCTTATTTGCTCAGGTCACATTACAAAATTTGCCTGAGGCATCCTTTTGCCCTCTAACAGAACCATGGACATAGTACTAAGGAAAAACATAGCATTGGCAACCTGAAATTATTTTGGCATTGTGTTACTACTTTTGCAGAATTGAACATGGTACAGCACTAAAGGTATAAATCAATAGAAGCTGAGAAAGTAACTAACTTAAAAGCACATATGGATGTACAAAATGTTTAACAGAACAGATGATACATTCCCTCACCGATTCCCTCACATATGATACATGATTCCCTCCAAAAAAACTGGTGCTAAACACATCTTCACAAGTATGCCATTACCTACTTAATGGACATTCTTGCAGGCACTATGGCACAATTAACCTGCTTTCTGCTTTGACATCGGAAGCTGTCAAGTCTATTCTGGATAACCAGAATGAAGAGGAAACCTGGGGCTCAGATGCTCTTGATATATTGTTAGAAACATGGAATGTTATTTTGGGGGTATTGTAATTGATTTGTGATTCAAATTCAATATACACTTGTGTTTGCCTTTTAATATAGCTTTTCTTTTTCTTGGATTACACCAGAATTTGGCCTTGGTTAAAGAAAAAGTTATCTATGTTAAATTATAATGTAAATCTTTTTTGTTCAACTAGCACCTTAGACCAGGGGATTTGACCTCTGTGGTTAGTTATCATGCCTTCATGACTTAGCAATGTTGATGTTAGTGGATTAACTGTACTATACTTAACCATAACATATTCCTTTTGTATATGCATATTAACATGCTGATTACATATGTATGCTGATTACAAGTGCCCTCTCTAAACTTGGTATTGATTGAGTAAATCGAACAAATAGTGATATATAACATAGTGATGGATTTGTTGGGTCCATACAAAATAGATGACAAACTGGCCAATATTTGTTTACAAAATAGCACCATATCACCATCCTCTTGTACCACTTCCACCAACAAACAAAATCGAAATCAACAAAAAACAGTTCCGGTTCTTCACACACCCGCTGCATACATAGATTGAGGGAATGATGTCATACCATGAATCCATAGATTGAGTGTAGTACAGGTGTGGAAAGCAGCCGAGAGAGGTGGGGGCGCCGGTGAAGACGCTGCTCCCGCCGGTGAAGGACGGCGCGGCTTCGACGGGCGCGCGGCCTGCACCACTCCGCTCCGGCAGTGTCGCCACGCAGCCAGCTCCACTATAAAAATGGTTTAAATGGTTTAAATAAATAATTCAAGTCTTTTGAGGTATAAGGTACTGATAGTCATGTTCCATTTCAAAAGATAACTCATTTTCTGATTTTTAAGAATCGTCACCTCCCCTTTTTTGTGTTTAGTTAAGAAACAATCGATAATTTCTTGAATTGTATGCCCATGGCACCAATGCAAACAATGCTGCCAAGGACAACTGAAATCAATATGTGATGGAAAACATGGATGATTACCTTTTGGTAGGATGAATCCTCCAAGTACAAACATGGCCAGAACTGCAATAGAACCTGCAGTATTAGTTATCACAACAGTTCTGCATAAGCCAGCGATAAGTCTGTACAGTCCTGTAGCCATCTGCTGGATCAAGAAGAGTACAATCAGCTGTTTGAAGAACCTGCAGCAAGATGAGCATCACACTGTTAAGGCCAGAGAGCAAACATAACATAGAAATTAAAAATGATGAGTTTAGTGGCAGAATCGTTGAGATAGTGCACCTTGGTCGGACCAGCATCTCTGCTGCAACCAAGTGACCAACCGATCGGTCCGATTTCACCAATGGAGAGAGAGAGAGAGAGAGGTGGAGGAAGAGACGCGTAGGCGCAGACGAGCGTACCTGTGGTGAGACGCTTCTTCTGGCCGCCGGAGATGCCGCGCCGCATCTCGTCGCCGACGATGACGTCGGCGCACATGTCCAGCCCCAGGATCTGCACACACCAGCGGCATCAGACGCGCGGACATCATAGCCCAAATGGCGTCGGGTTTTGCGAGGGGAGCGGGAAAAGCGATGCCCCCTTTCTCCTC